>CM059427.1:143856145-145279091 GCA_030390025.1 Squalus acanthias | reverse complement strand
GGTACAGAGGGATCTGGGTGTCCTCGTACATGAAACACAAAAAGTTAGCATGCAGGTACAGGAAGTAATTAGGAAGGCAAATGGAATGTTGGCCTTTATTGCTAAGGGGATGGAGTATAAAAGTAGGGAAGTCCTGTTACAACTGTACAGGGCGTTGGTGAGACCACACCTGGAGTATTGCGTACAGTTTTGGTCACCTTATTTAAGGAGGGATATACTTGCATTGGAGGGTGTTCAGCAAAGATTCACACGGTTGATTCCGGAGATGAAAGGGTTGTCTTATGAAGAAAGGTTGAGCAGGTTGGGCCTATACTCATTGGAGTTTAAAAGAATGAGAGGTGATCTTATTGAAACATAAGATTCTGAGCGGACTTGACAGGGTGGATGCTGAGAGGATGTTTCGCCTCGTGGGGGAATCTGGAACGATAAGGGGCATAGTTTCAGAATAAGGGGTCGCCCATTTAAGACGGAGATGAGGAGGAATTTCTTCTCTCCTAGGGTTGTGAATCTTTGGAATTCTCTACCCCAGCGAGCTGTGGAGGCTGAGTCAGTGAATATATTCATGGCTGAGATAGACAGATATTTGAGCTACAGGGGAGTCAAGCGTTATGGGGAACAGACAGGAAAGTGGAGTTGAGGCCAAGATCAGATCAGCCATGATCTTATTGAATGGCGGAGCAGGCTTGAGGGGCCGAATGGCCTACTCCTGCTCCTATTTCTTATGTTCTTATGTTCTTATTCTAGGACTAGGGGGCATAGTCTAAAAATTGGAGCCAGACCTTTCAGGAGTGAAATTAGGAAATACGTCTACACACAAAGGGTGGTAGAAGTTTGGAACTCTCTTCCACAAACGGCAATTGATGCTAGATCAATTGTTAATTTTAAACTGGAGATTGATAGCTTTTTGTTAACCAAAGGCATTAAGGGATATGAGCTAAAGGCGGGTATATGGAGTTAGGTCGCAGATCAGTCATGATCTCATTGAATGGCAGAGCAGGCTCAAGGGGCTGAATGGCTTACTCCTATTCCTATATTCCTACTGGATTATTAGCTCAGGCTGCTGAATAATTAGTTCTGCAACATAACCACTATGCTAAGTATCTGCCTCAGATATTTGCAGCAGCTCTAACTGCCATTAATATAGTGACAGTAATTATTTGGGGTAGAAATTAAGGGAAATGGGTCAGATAAGTTAACCTTGCTCCCTTGACACCATTTAAATGAGACAGCCTGAAGGAATGCATTTTGAGACATTTATCACACCAAATCTGCCCCAATATGGGCAGTAATTCAGAAAATCCAGGCTGTGATATTGAAGGAATTTGGCAGAATGTATAGAAAGTTGGCTAAAGGACAGAAAACAAAAAGTAGCAAGTAATGGATGTTTTTCAGACTGAAACAATGGCCTGAATTTTCCAGGGCCTATGATCGTGTACGCACAGCGCTGCGCATGCGCGAAAACCCGAAACTTGCGATCTTTCAAGTTTCAGCTTGACAGGTCGTACGAATCCGAAGGAAATGGACATTTGCTGGTGCAGGGTTAGGCTATTTGTCCAATTACTGCCCAGCAAATGCCCACAAAACTCTTGCGCCTGGTAAAAGCAGGCGTAAGGCCTTTTACCAGCGTAAGGGTTTAAATAAATATTAAAATAATTTTTTTAAAGTCATTTAAACATTCAAAAACCTTTAAAATTAGTTTAGGTTATTTTTGGCCCCTTTAAAAATTTTTACATTTATTTTTCAAAAAATTAGATTTTTGTTTTAAATGTTTAATTAAATTGTATTTTAGTGAATTTTGAACATGTGGTGATTTATTTTTATTTAGGTTGTGTGAATATGTATTTTTTATGTGATTCCTAATATGCTTATGGGGATTCCGTACGTAGAGGGATTCCCTATAAGCATAATGGGAATCCCCCTTTTTGATTGGTTGGTCCGGCCCACATGATCCCAGGGATGCTTGCGAACCGCGTGTGCCCCTGGGATACGTGGGCCTTTACGCAGGCGTATGCCTGCAGGCCCAGGAGCGCGAGTCTTCATAGGCCCGGGGCCATCAGGTAAGTACGGATTTTACTTGCGGTTCGGAGAAAGCCTCCGACCGCAATTTCAGGTCCTTTGTAAATATTTGGTGATCCCAAGGGGTTCTGTGCTCTTAATACACATAAGTAATATGAACTAAGGCATAGGAGGCACAATATCAAAATATTTGCACATGGTATCAAAATAGGGAGCATGGTTACTGTGAAGAGGACTGGAAGTGATTAAGTAGGACATAGAATGAACAATAGATTGGAAAGATAGATAAAACTTAATGTGGAGAAATGTGATGTGAAACATTTTGTGAAGATCAAGGAGAGGAAATTGTGCACTGTATAATAAAACTTTTAAAGGAGTTGAGAGAAGAGCAAATTTAGGAGTTCAGCTACATAAAACTTTAAAAGCGAGAAGACGTTTTAAAAAGCTGTAAAAATAAAATCTAATGTTCTATAAATAGGGTAACTGAATACAAAAACAAAGCCTGAACCTATAAAAATCATTGGTTAGGCCACAGTTAGAATATGGAGGCCTAAATTCCTATATGCCTCGAACCAGGGCATTTCTGGCAGTGCACAGCAAAGGAAATTCATTCTCGGGCCTCATCAAAATAAATCAGGTGAGCTGCAGGTGCCACTGAGGCCTGCAGTCATAAGCATATGGCACTCATAGGCACCAGGGCATATTGATGTTATTTGTTTCTTAGTCCCTAAACATACTTAGTTCTAGAACAGGCAGACAGGTCTGTCTGTTCAGGTGGACATAAAAGATCTGATTGCACTATTCAAAGAAAAGCATAGGAGCTCTCCTGATGCCCAGGACATCCATTTATCTCTCAACTAACAACACTAAAACAGTTTATCTGGTCATTTAATTCGAGTGCTATTTGTGAGACCTTGCTGTGCACAAATTGGCTTTCCTGTTTGCAGCACTATAACAGTGACTATACTTCAAAAGTAATTCATTGGCTTCAAAGCATTTTGGGATGCCCTGATGGCATGAAAGAAGTTATATAAATGTAAGTTCTTTCTTTAGTGGGTATAATTTAGTTGCTACAATTAACTTATGGATTATTGCCTTTTCTGCTTATTATCATTTTATGCAGTTAAATGTCAGCTTGATTGCAGGGATGTAATCTTAGGCTCTGATGTAGATGAATGCATTTGAGGAATGGCCTTATTACAAACTTGTATAAGTAAACAAGTATCCAACTATTCACATCTTTAGGGACACACTTTTTTTTAAATGCTTTCATCCATTCAGAAAAATTTATGGTCAGGAAACTGAATGACTGGACACATTTAGGGACTCAAGTGGGGCGAAATTCGACTTGCGCCCAAAATGGGCACGAAGCCAGAGCAACCGCTCTGTGTGCTGGTCTATGTCAGCCTGAGGCCAGTGCCAAATTTGACTTCAGGCCCCATTAAATGTCACCGGCAAGTAGTGGTGCCAAACAGATGTCCTGCTCAAGAGCTGGTACAATTAGGCGGAGCAGGCGTGCGCAAGCTTCACCCATTTTTACCTGAACTTTTCATTCGGGTCATTCAATGGGCGTAGGACCCTTATTTGCATATTTAAGGAGCCTAACGCCTGTTTCTGGCTGGCACCCTGGACGCCTAAAATTCACTCAAGCCAATATGGCGTCTGGTGCACTTCCAGTCCTGATCAAGGACGACAGATCACGGTGCGAAACTCGAAGGCCTATCGCCCATTTTATGAGTGCAAAACTGGCAGCCGTAAGTGCCATGAAATCATCAACATGGAGCATGATAGAAACCATTATGAACTAACCCATTGTGCCTGCTGAAGGGGCTGACAACATTGCAATTTTCCAATCACATGGCCTATTTTAAAATTAGACAGATATGGTAGCCTAATGGTTATGGTACTGAACTAGCAACCCCAGGATTGAGAGTTGATAATCTCAGCATTGCAAGTTGTGAAACTGAGTTCAATAAATCTAGTAATTTGTGAGCTAGCACCAGGAAGTTGCTGGGTCGTCATATAAGCCCAACTGGTTCACTAATTTCCTTCAGGGAAGGGAACCCGCCACCCCTACCCAGCCTGGCCAACTATATAGTGTGTATGACTCCTCTGGACAACTAGGGATGGGCAATAAATACTGTCTTGTCTGTGTCGTTCGCATCCCAGGAACAAATAAAAATATTTTGTGATTATCACCTGGATGGGCATTTCTGGCATTCAGTGGAAGTGATACCACAAGATCACAGTGGGCAAAGAAATTTGTGGGGATCTAATGGTATGGGTCCCCACTCAATTATCTGTCCTCGCTTGCATCATTGCCACCAGACAATCAGTGAAGACAAGGAGGAAAATCTTCCCTCATGTGAATGCAATCCAGAAGAGCATATACGAACATACATACGAACATACGAATAACATTGCCCTGAATTTTCTGGGAAAATAACAGCGAATTTAATATGCTTGCCATTATTAATGTGTAAACAACCCAGCAATCTTTTACAAGCAGTTTAGCTGAAGATGCATACATTATAAGTGGTGCAGAAAATTGGAAATATACCATAGAGTGATAGGCTCCATGTTTGTGTCCACAATTCTCAATGCACTGGGTTTCCAATCTCTATTGAGTTACTGAGTGAAGGTCTAGCACCTACTAATAGAAGTCAGGGAAAAATCAGGGAGAAGCCTGGAGCACTGTAGTATAGTTCTTAGATGCCACTTTCAAGGCTACATTAGTAGAAGCCTAGAAAGAGATTGTCCATCCTCGTTGACTGTGGAGATGTATGGCATTAAGGACAACAAAGAATAAAGAAGGGAAGATAAATAATTTTAAAAGATAGTTTCACCCTCAGGAAAAGAATATTACAGTGAGATGTCATTTATAAAAAATGAAAATAAATACCTTGTTCAAATACAAATATTGCAGTTGTATTGTACAGTAACATTTCCAGGAGTTTCAATTGACTTCTCATAGCAAGTGCTACGACTGGTAAATGTATTGCTCAGAACAAGTAACATACGAACATACGTTGCCCTGTTTCCCACATCTCCACAAACTAGATTTTTACTTTACATAATTGTATGTTCGTTTTTATTTGCTTCTACGTTGCATAATAAAACAACACATAAATGTAATAATTCAATACTTATCTCATGTCTGTTAATATTTATCTTTTTTTAAGATATTAAAATATGTCTTGCCATCATTGAACAAATAAGAACAGACGTCATTGCAGGAGCTGAAAACAACGCTCCAAGAACAATTGCCGCTGATTAATAGTTTATCCTTCAAAAGTAGGCCACTGGTTAAGTACACACTGTACAATATGGCTAAATCCCAAGGACTTATTTATGATCCGTGCTCTTTGAGGTTAATGCGCATGGATGCCCAGTTGACGTTATGGTGTGCTATTAGGGCACCAAGTATGCATCTATCAAAGAAAAAATAATCTGAGCTGAAATAAAGCAAAGACTAAAAATATGTCCATCCAGGCTGTGCTATACCTGATATGAGACTGCTTGAGTGCTAAAATGAACAAATGTTGGCCGGAATTTTAACATTTTGACCAGCCGGGAGTGGGAGGCTGAGGTGCCCGGTAGCGCGCAGGAAACCCGGAAATCAGTGCAGCGTGTCTTGCAGTGGCTTTTTAT
This sequence comes from Squalus acanthias, assembly GCA_030390025.1. NCBI lineage: Eukaryota > Metazoa > Chordata > Chondrichthyes > Squaliformes > Squalidae > Squalus > Squalus acanthias. The sequence continues at coordinate 145,273,424 of CM059427.1, read as the reverse complement.
CCCAGCCATTGCATTTGCATCTGACTTCTGGGTTTCCCGACCAATTAGCATGAGCGGGCATGATGATGACTCGCATGAGTCGATTTCAACTCCACTATTTAAAGGGACACTGCAAAGATGACAGTTGAAAGATTGTAGAGCTGTGGGAAACAGGGCAACGATCTGGAGTAATGGAGTCACAACCTTCCTAGGCTGAGCCATGCTTTTCAGATGCCTGCCTGGAGCTGATGCTGCGGTGTGTAAGGGCCCGCAGGGACATACTGTTCCCTGCTGACAGGAGAAAGAAGCCCAGTGAGACCAATAAGGCATGACTGGAGATAGCTCAGAAGGTGAGCAGCAGGAGTATGGTGGCACGCTCCTGGATACAGTGCCGGAAGTGCTTTAATGACCTCACGAGGGCAGGAAAGGTGAGTACACTGGCACATTCAACTACATCCTGCTGTGTGCATCACGCCAACCCCTCACTCTACCTTCCCAAGCCTACTGCTGATCATCACTCCTCACATCAACTTACCTTGCAGGTGCACCCATCCCGCTCTGTCTATGCACTTCCTCACATCCCCATCTGTCCATCCAACACTGACACTCGTCCTCATCTTAATGCAATGTTACGCCTCTCCCTCATAGTCACCCTCAACAAATGTTGTCCAGCCATCCATTCAACACATTCCATTACTCTCAGTTATAGATCTCTTCTTTCCCTCCTTGCAGGAGAAGAGAGCACAGAACACCAGGGAGAGGCAGAGAACCGGAGGTGGCCCTCCAGCCATCTCAATATGAGGATGCGCTGGAGTTAAGCAGAGTAATGGCGTGCCTGGCCATCGGAGATGGAGAGATGAGAGCCACCCAGCTACCTGGTGACAGAACTAAATATCACACAGCCACATGGCATACAACACTCACTCAGGTTGACTTGATGTCAACAGCCAGTGAAAGATGATCAAGTGCATAATGTTCACTTAAAACATTCTTACTGTGACAGTTCTAATTCATGTCTTTAATCTCCTACAGACCCATCAAGCATCCCAGAGGAGGTGGTCCAGGAGGATGATGACGGTTCCTCAGAGGAGGTCACACATTCTGAGGGTGCACCGTCACAGGACTAGTGCAGAGCAAGCACCAGCTCAGATACTCACACTTCGGTGGATCTGGTAAGACAGATAGTTGGGTGTCACAAATCACAAGTAAGCAACAGAACATGGTGAAGACAAAGACAGCAGTGGAGAGTCCACCTCTGAGGGCGCAGGATGCTCCAACCTCTGCTCAGCTGGATGCAGATGTTGAACCTCGGGGGTCGTCGATGGAGAGGATAATTCTGGAGCAGCAGCATAAAAATGTGTGAGTTACTGACAGGCTTTCCAGCCGCACTCTGCACGCTTTCAGAGAGATTGGAGGATTTGTCTCAGGCATGAGTGGCATAATGTCACAGACCTTGGCGATGATGTCTTCGTCCATGGAAAGAGTGGCCACCTGCATGGAGCATCAAAAGCGGCAGTCAAACGAGTGCATGTTGGCCCTCACCAATGGCTTGCACACTCTGAATGCCACCTTAAATAGGATTGATTAAACCCAAGCCTTGGGCGTTCAGGGCCCCACTGATATGCAGCAAAGTGCTCTCCAGTTCATTGCTAGCAGGGAAGTATGGATGGGCCATGAGAGGGAAGTTGGAGAAAGGGGACATGGAATGGGGACTCTGCTCAAAGTGCTTCCACTTCTCACCCATTGCCCCCCCACCCCAACCCACCCCCCCCCCCCCCGCCCCCCCCCCAGTCAGTGCCCTACATGCTGCCTCATGTCTCAATGGCCGAGTCTGCCCCTGGATAGATGCAGATGGAGCAGTCTATGGTGGAGCCATCACAGGCTCCAAAACCCAGAGGATGTCGGCCAAGAGCATCTCAGCAGTCAGCAGGGATGTGAGCAGCCTGCCTCTACCTCTGCTGAAGCCACGGGTTGCACGACATAAGAGTAGTAGAAAAAGGAAGATGAAAGATTTGTAGTTGCACAAGGGTATGCACATGGGTGTGTTACGTAATGTTACATTGTTAAGTTTCTGTTTAGATTTTGAGCCACATAAATATTGCTTTTTTGCACTACTTTCCCGTCTTGCCCATTTTTGCCTGCTGCCTGACAAGTGGCCTTCGCACACGTGATGAATGGTAAGTCAAGACTTCAATCCAAGCAATGGGTGTCTGTGAAAGGAATGCTTTGTTGATTGCAGGACTGCTTAGTGCTGGGGGGTGGTGGGGGGGCAAGTAGGTTCAGCATGTGGCTGGCAGATGGGTGCACTGGTGCAACCTATCTAAATCTTGCCATTATGAGGCCATCCCGGGCAGCAATGTGCACCGCTGCTGGTGCCATGGGCACATGACGTTTCTCCTCTTTCTCCTCCTCTGAAGAGGCACGGTGCTCTGTGCCTTGCTCCCCCTGCAGCTCCAATCCTTGCTGCTGCACTGTGTTGTGCAGAGTGCAGTAGACCACTATCATTCTGGAGATCCTGGCTGCTGTGTATTGAAGCGCGCCTCAAGATCTATCGAGGGACCTGAAGCGCATCGTCAGCATCCCGATTGCTTGCTCAGTGACACATCTCATCATCATCTGGCTTTGATTGTAGCGCTCTTGGGCCTCATTGCTTGGGCTCCTCACGGGTGTCACCAGCCACCTTTTAAGTGGGTACCCCTTGTCTCCAAGCAGCCAGCCGGTAAGTCTGGTCGGAGGTGCGAAGAGCTCAGGGAGGGTGGACTGGCAGGATGAAAGCATTATGGTAGCTCCCTGGGAATCTTGAACACACCTGCATAATGATCTTTTTGAGGTTACAGACGAGCTGAGATAGTGGAAGCCCTTCCGATTCACAAACACTCCTGGGTGATCTGGGGGTGCCTTGATTGCCACATGTGTGCAGTCGATGACACCCTGCACCTGTGGGAAGCCAGCCAGAGCCATAAACCCGAGCGACCACTCATTCTGACTGGCTTCATCGGTGGCAAAAAGTACATAATTACCTGCCCTAGCAAACATGACATCAGTCACCTGTGTGATGCATTTGTGGGTGGCTGACTCTGAAATCCTGCAAATGTCTCCTGCAGATCCCTGGAAGGAGCGTGAGGCGAAGAAGTTGAGGACGATGGTCACTTTGACAGCCATTAGTAAAGCATGGCTACCAGGTCCACTTGGCAGCAGGTCTTCTTCCAGCAGGCTGCAAATGTCTGCCGTGATCTGACACAATACCCTGAGCCTCCTGAGGCACTGGTGTTCCGACATGTCCAGGAAGCTGATCCTCTGCCTATATACCCTGTGTTGGGGGTCTCACTTCCTGCGAGCTGCACCTCTGTGCTCATCCCCTCTCTCCTGTGGAGCAGCATGTCTGTGAGGAAAAGGCGGCTGCTGCTGCTGCTGCTCATCTTGGTCCTCAACTGAGGTCCAAGGTAAAACAGCATAAGCGGCACCCATGCTGATCTGATATATGACAGATGGAAAGTGGAGATCAGATGCACAATCCTCCAAAGTATTGAAAGTGACCTTCAATGTAGTAGAAATCACCTCCAAAGTACTGAAAGCAAAATCTCAGAACAAGTGCTTGGAGCAAAGGTCTTTCACTTAGGCAAGGAAACAGGTGTGATGTCTCAGGACTTCTGGGATTTTTATTGCCTGCCACTTATTCAGACCCCTTAATTGCCGCTGTGCTCGTTTCTTGCTTTCACTGGCGAGGCCCAGGAAGCCCAGAAAACCCATGCATCCACAGTTAAAGTTGAAAACCCCGTGTTAAAAAAAGCTGTTAATTACCTCTTAACTATTTATATTTGCAACCCACCTCTCCCGAGAGTTTTCTCACCGCAGCCAAACATGCTCCAGTTAAATGGGGAAGTCGGCGGGTTGGCGCCAGCTTCCAGATGTGCTGTCAATTTCAGTGCTTTTAACCACCCACCCGCTCCCAGACCCACTTGCTATTTGCAGTAAAAATTCCAATCATTGTGTTCCCTAGCACTGATAGCCTCCATCTCAATGGAGGTAAAATTCGCCTTAAATTGGAAAAAGGTTACCATTGTTAGAAACTGAGTATGTATAAAGCATGATATAAAAAAAATCACAGACTAGAAATGACTTTTGGTGATGTTGCTGTAATTTGATTTTATCAAGTTCTCCGCTCCAACAGACTCAAACAGGTTAACACGTATATTATGTATTTGTACAATAACATTGCAAAAACTAATTTCTAGCCTCAAACATTGAATCTTTGTTGTAAATGGGCTACCTTGCGTTTGCTTTGGGAGATATACTGTGTGCTAACCAATGCTCTTAAACATTCAAAGGATATATAGGTTACGAGGCCTCACATTGCTATGTGCTTGTAGTTTCGAACAACAGATGAGGGATGATAGCCTAACAAACCATCTGTGATAAGTTTCAACTGTTTTCCACTGAACTGATAGCTGCAACAACAACTTTCATTTATATAGTGCATATAACGTAGTAAAACATCCCAAGGTGCTTCACAGGAGCGATTATCAAACAAAATTTGAAACTGAGCCACAAAGGAGATATTAGGACAGGTGACCAAAAGCTTGGTCAGAGGTAGGTTTTAAGGAGCTTCTTAAAGAAAGAAAGACTTGCATTTATATAGCACCTATCATGACCACTGGATGTCTCAAAGCACTTTACAGCCAATGAAATACTTTTTGAAGTGTAGTCACTGTTATAATGTAGGAAATGTGGCAGCCAATCTGCTCACAGCAAGATCCCACAAACAGCAATGTGATAATGACCAGATAATCTGTCTTAGTGAATGTTGATTGAGGGATAAATATTGGCCAGGACACCAGGGATAACTCTCCTGCTCTTCTTTGAAAGAGTGCTATGGGGTCTTTTATGTCCACCTGAAAGAGCAGAGGGGGCCTCGGTTTAACGTCTCATCTGAAAGACGGCACCTCTGACAGTGCAGCACTCCCTCAGTACTGCACTGGAGAGTCAGCCTAGATTTTTGTGCTCAAGTCTCTGGAGTGGAGGAGAGGGAGATAGAGAGGTGGAGATACAATGATATGGAAAAAAACAGTACTTCTATTTTGTCCCATAGAAAGGAGCCTCATAATCGCCAAATAACAAGCAGTACAGGAACTGAAAAGAATGGGGGAGTCTGTAGAATATTTTGATATCCTCTAGCCTGCAGAAAGATATTTGGTAAACACTATTAAGACAAAAGGACAGATTTTCAACTTCAACCCAGATATAAAATTGGCATTGTAGATTAGTGGCCTGTTCTGGAAACCGCATGATTTTCATTTCTGGGTACTGGAAGTTCAGTGTGTGATTACAGTTCTGCTTATTAAGTCAAAGGAGGAAGCTTATAAAGTTGCCAGAAAAGCGGTCAACCTGAGGATTGGGATCTTTTTAGAAATCAGCAAAGGGGGACCAAGAAATTGATAAAGAAAGGGAAAATGGAATATGAGCACAAACTAGCGAAAAATATAAAAACGGATTTTAAAAGCTTCTATAGGTATGTGAAAAGGAAAAGACTGGCGAAGGTAAATGTAGGTCCTTTACAGTCAGAGATGGGAAAATTTATAATGGGGAATGAGGAAATGGCAGAGAAATTAAATAAATACTTTGTTTCTGTCTTCACGAAGGAAGCCTCAAAAAACCTCCCAGAAATACGAGAAAACCAAGGGTGTGGCGAGAATGAGGAACTTAAAGAAATTATTATTAGTAAAAAAACAGTACTAGCAAAATTAATGGGACTAAAAGTCGATAAATCCCAAGGACCGGACGACCTACATCCTAGGGTTTTGAAAGAGGTGGCCATTGGGATAGTGGACGCATTGGTTGTCATCTTCCAATATTCTATAGATTCTGGAACGGTTCCTGCAGATTGGAGGATAGCAAATGTAACCCCGCTATTTAAGAAAGGAGGAAGAGAGAAAATGGGGAACTACAGACCTGTTAGCCTCACATCAGTAGTTGGGAAAATGCTGGAATCTATTATAAAGGATGCAATAACTGGGCACTTAGAAACTAATAGTAAGATTGGGCAGAGTCAACATGGATTTATGAAAGGGAAGTCCTGTTTAACAAACTTATTGGAGTTCTTTGAGGATGTAACTAGTGGAGTAGACAAAGGGGAATCGGTAGATGTGGTGTATTTGGATTTTCAGAAGGCCTTTGATAAGGTCCCACACAAGAGGTTGGTGAACAAAATTAGGGCACATGGAATTGGGGGTAATATATTAGCATGGATTGAGAATTGGTTAACAGACAGAAAACAAAGAGTAGGGATAAACGGGTCTTTTTCAGGATGGCAGGCTGTGACTAGTGGGGTACCGCAAGGATCGGTGCTTGGACCCCAGCTATTCACAATCTATATCAATGATTTGGATGAGGGGACTAAATGTAACATTTCCAAATTTGCTGATGATACAAAGCTAGGTGGCAGTGTCAGTTGTGAAGAGGGTGTGAAGAGGCTTCAAGGGGATCTCAACAGGCTCAGTGAATGGGCGAGAACATGGCAGATGGAATATAATGTGGATAAATGTGAAGTTATCCACTTTAGTAGAAAAAACAGAAAGGCAGAGTATTTCCTAAATGGTGCAAGATTGGGGAATGCAAATGCTCAAAGGGACCTGGGTATCCTTGTACATGAGTCACTGAAAGTGAATGTGCAGGTGCAGCAAGCCATTAGGAAGGCAAATGGTATGCTGGCCTTCATTACAAGAGGATTTGAGAACAGGAGTAAAGAAGTCTTACTCCAATTATATAGGGCCTTGGTGAGACCACACCTGGAGTACTGTGTACAATTTTGGTCTCCTTACCTAAGGAAGGATATACTTGCCATAGAGGGAGTGCAACGAAGGTTCACGAGATTGATTCCTGGGATGGCGGGACTGTCGTATGAGAAGAGATTGAGTAAACTAGGCCAGTATTCTCTTGAATTCAGAAGAATGAGAGGGGATCTCATTGAAGCATACAAAATTATTACAGGGCTTGATAGGGTGGATGCTGGGAGAATGTTTCCCTTGGCTGGGGAGTCTAGAACCAGGGGCCACAGCCTCAGGATAAAGGGTAGGCCATTTAGGACTGAGATGAGAAGAAATTTCTTCACACGGAGGGTGGTGAATCTTTGGATTTCTCTACTCCAGAGGGCTGTGGAGGCTCAGTCATTGGGTATATTCAAAACAGAAGTCGATAGATTTCTGACTAATAAGGGCATCAAGGGATATGGCAATAGGGCCGGTGAATGGAGTTGAGGCAGAAGATCAGCCATAATCTCATTGAATGGCAGAGCAGGCTCGAAGGGCCGAATGGCCTACTCCTGCTCCTATTTCTTATGTTCTTATGTTCTTATCTATACAGGTGAACTCTGAGGGGAAACATAAATAAGCCAAAATTGAGAGCAATGGAACAAACAATTGAAAGGCGGGTGAAAATGAAAATGATCTGAGCAGAAGATAAATGGATCAATTCAGTCAAATCTGGAAGAAAACTGAGAGCTTGAAGGAAAGCAAGTACTCTAATTACAATCTTAGCAGGAGGTTGTGAGGTTGGGTTGCAAAATGAATCTAACTGTGCCACACTAGCGTAAACAAGCTTAGTAAACCATGGCATGAATAATGGATGCTCTCAGGCCCTCTGTTTTATGAAAAGTAAACCAGCAGGGGTCTTTATTTCTTCTGATAGTGCTCTGGTTTGTAAGGGGTTCTGGTCGAAGGTGCTGGTGCGAGGTTAGGCCTTCGTCGCCTAATCCTATTGCTTGCTCTGGTCTCCGGCCAGCCTTGTTGCAATAAGCACCTGTGAGTGGTTCGACCCACTCGCCCTTACGGTTCTAACACTGGACTTAGGTGCGAGAGCAGTAATGCAGAGAAAACTCAGATAGACCCGGTTGAATAGTACGAAATGGAAATCTTTATTGCATAACGTCCAAAATCATGAAGTACATGTCATAGGCGCAAATTAATGAGAGTACAAGTATACATACATTCATAAAACTTGGTCTAGGGTAATGAGGAACGCACAGCACATCGTATAAAGGGGAACACATTATATTTATCCTTAATAAAACCACCCTCCCCTATCAATACCTACACTAATCTAGATCTGTAGGATCGAGAAACATGCTCACCACTCGTGATACTTCGGAGAATTTTAAACTGAGGCGCTCGGCTCTTTTCGCTGCAGCGCCTGACTGTCACGTGTTTGGAGGGGTCTCTGTACCCCACTTGTTTATCTTCTCTGCTCCGGCTAGCAGGCCAGATCGTCTGTTGTCATGAAGAACTGTGTAGAACTCGGACACTTGGTAAAATTCGAAGAAGAGTCTTCCTGTACCGATACCGGTTGTCGGTAGAATTCAAAGAAGAGTCTTCCTGTACCAGTTCGTATCGGTAATCGTTAAAACTCAAAAATGAGTTTTATAATTTCGGGCGCGGTCGGGGTTTACTGACTGCGGCGGCACGTGGCTTCTTCTTCTTCTTGTCTTGTCTTGTTTCGTCGGGCCTTCGGGTCCAGACACCGTTTACCGACCCTCGGGATGGTGCACCCGATCACTGGCCTTCGTCGGGGCGGCTCGTTCTGTTTGAGCTTCACCCAACATTCGAATAACCGACCGGTACGGCTAGAAATCAACGATGTCCAGCCCTTAAAAGAACTTCAGCAATCCGCAGCAGGTCCGAACAAGAGCCCGGAGGATAAGAGCTCGGTGAACAGCAAGAGGATAAGAGACCGATGGACGTTTGTTGTCTATAGTTATAGTGCTGTATTTTCTTATCTCCCGGCCAAATCTTAATGTCCATCTTTTTGTAAAATCTTGGCGCTCAAAATTCCCAGTATGGGGTGATTCTTGTTTGTAATGGGTTTCGGTAACACTTGTAACTGGCCAAATACCCGTTAATGTTTCTCCCATTGTGGAACCGGCTAGGAGCCTCCCTGGCGGGGTTTTTGGGGGCCTCCGAATACTTGTTTAAGCACCCGAGAATGGCTCTCTCATTCTAGAGCCGTGGGGAATTTGCGTATTGATGTATTTGGATGGGCCTCTGATTGACCAGTACAATAGTCCTTACTTGTACATGAGAAACGATTCCAGCACTTATATCTCTTGCTATTGTGTCGAATGCAGACAGGTCGCATCCTGTCTTTACCAATGTTTGCTGAGTATTATCCAATCTTATACTGAAATGTTTATTCGAACGCCATCTTGTCTGCCCACTGAAAATTCTGGAAACTTCTGCCACGAGGCGCGGCGGCCATTTTACAGGCTTCTTGTGTCCGTTTTAATCATGACAGCATTTTGTTTAAATAAACTGCTTAAACGAATCTGTATCTCTCTCGTTATTTCGAATCGTGATATTTGCGAACTTTACAGGTTAATAGATTGGGTGAATTTCTTTATTTACTATTTTAATGCAGTGCTTAATCCACTTAACATGAACCTTAATAACTGTGTTAAACAAGTGCACAAAGATTTTTGGTCTAAAGGGTACAAAGGCTTTAATCAGTGCACTACCAGGGTAATTTATGATGCAAATGGTGCTAGTGCATAACCCATTAGTGATATAACTTACCTATTTCTGAGTGGCTTGCAGCAATCTCTTACAGGATTGCTGGTTAGGCTGCTCAATTCTGGTATCAATGGGTATGCCCTGCCCATTGGTACCTCAAATTTAATGGGTGTCCTATGTCCATCATGGGACCCTGATTGTCATACAAGCGGGCGGGTGCATTCATTGCCCTGGAAAAGGCCCCAACAAAAATACCAGTGAGTGGAACTAGGTTATAAGTGTAACATTGTGATTTTTTGGGGGGCTGTCACCCCATTTCTACTGGGTGGAGATGCTCAAAATCAGGGCCATAGATGGAATGGTGCATTTTTCAAAACATTTCTAAAGATCACATAATATATAGAAAGAAAGAAACCTAGAAATTCAGTTCCATAGCGCCGTTGTTTGGCGCCGAATTGGAACCAAAATGGTTTCCGAGCAGCGAGCACACACTTCTGGTGCAGGCCGTGCCAGACGGCATCTTGGTGAGGGTGGTAGGGTGGCCGTTAGGAGCATGCACTAGAAGTATGGTAAGTAGGCAGATTGTGACGTCAGTCCGCGTGCAATGCTGATTTGACGCCAGCGCTGCCATTTTCGTCGTCACTGCTGGAGCTAATGCCCTTGCTTAACCTCGCACAGTTGAACATTCGTTCAGCAACTGGAAAGATCCCCCACCAGTGATATTTAAAGGGATCATCAACAACTTTCAGGTAACTTGCATTTTAATTTCTATTGGCTCTGTGTTAAGTTTCTGGAACTGTTTGGAGCTTTTTAGACTTTTTTAAAGTTGGTGAGGTGACAGGGAGTGGTGCTACAAGTGGAGAAGGCTTTGCTTCTGACTTCATGGGTTCTGGTCAGACCACTTGCTCCCAGTCATGGATGCTCTAGTTGTCATCACCCTTGGCCTGCAGCATGACAGGGAGATGGAGCAGAAGCAGTGAAGAAGAGGACAAGCTGCTCGCAGAGGGAGGGAGAGAAGGGCTCTCAGCAGGAGGCCTTACCCACCTAGGGTAATCCGAGAGCAATTCTCTTACCTCAGCCTGAGCCAGGAGCAGTGTGTGAGACGTCTGCGCTTTACAAAGGAGGTGCTCACAGAACTCTGCCACCTCTTGCAACCAGACCTGCAGCCTCAGAGCATGGTAAGGTCAGCGCTGCCAGTGGCTGTGAAGGTGACCATGGCCCTGAATTTCTTCGCGTCGGTATCCTTCCAGACTGGAGCAGGCGACATCTGTAACATCTCACGGTTCGCCATCCACTGCTGCATAAGAGAGGTGACAGACGCTCTTTATGCTCTTCATTGTCTTCTGTCTGACCAGAGAGAAGCAGACGGAGCCTGTGTGGCTTTGCCAGGATAGCGGACTTCCCCATGGTGCAGGGCGCCATCGACTGGATGCTCAGGGCTTTGTGGGCACCATATATAAATATTGAGTTGTATCACAACTGCAAAAGGTGCCACTCACTGAATGTGCAGTTGGTGTGCGAACATGCTCAGCACATCATGATGGCGAATGCCCAGTATCCTGGCAGCAGTCATGATGCTATTATTCTGCACCAGTCTGCTGTTCCCTCAGTCTTTGAGCCACCAAGGCAAACCATAGGGGGGCTACTGGGCGACAAGGGCTATCCCTTGACCACCTGGTTCATGACTCCTCTCCGCAAACCAACCACATGTGGGTAGCATGCTTGCAATGAGAGCCATGCTACCACATGAAACATCATAGAGCAGACTATTGATGTCCTTAAACAATGATTCCACTGCCTGGACCGCTCTGGAGGAGCGCTATAGTACACACCGGAGAGTGTTTCCCGATTCATCGTGGTCTGCTGTATCCTCCACAACCTGGCCATCATGAGGACACAGCTCTTGCCACCAGGGATACGGCCACCAGCTCAGGAGGAGGAGGAGGATGAAGAGGAAGAAGAGGAGGAGGCGGAAACGGACGGATGGAGGCAACCTAGACAGCCCCTTTCTGGCTCTAATATCTGGGATCGAATCATTCGGCTGCAGTTCAATTGAACGCAACCCCATTTCCCCATTCAACATTTGTCCCACACCTTAGCTTCCCTCCGTTACTGACCATCACAGCGTCATCTTGGTCACAATGCTGAAATAAAAGCCACCCCAAAGTTATCTTTCCAATCAAATTTTATCCATATATCCATCCAATATTACATCAAAAAATTACCCTTGTGCATTCCCTTAGTGACTGTCTTGCGCGTGCCTTTTCCTATCCTAGGGCTGCTACCCAGTGGCTGCAGCATGGCTGGTGGAAGGCTGCTGACTTTCAGTGGAGGAGTCTGCAGATGGCCTTGCAGGATGACCTTGAGGAGCTCTGGGCCTAGTAGGCCTGGCTTCGGACTGCACCACCTCAGCATGGGCAGCAGTAGTCTGGGCTGGCTGGCTAATGAGCAACAGCAAGGGCACTGGCGGAGTGGCAGTGGTGGGAGGACAAATGCTGTCATCCAGAGAGAGGACAACAGGGTCGACCTCCACAGATCCATTGCCACTTCTCAGGGGCAGCGCCTCACAATCCTAGTAATCTGCTGGAGTACAGACTGCTGGACTGATGTGACACCCTGCAAGCCCCTTTCCACACTGGTAAACCCAGCCATGATGGCAGCACTCTGTGCTTGCATGACTTCAGTCTGAGCATCCATTGCAGCACTCAGACATTGGGTGGCTTCTGCTTGTGCTGCAATAGAAGCTGAGACTTCAGCCATCAGATGGTGGATGATGGTTGGGCTCACAAGTGAGTTAATGGGTCTGCCCAGCCCTTCCACGCTGGAACGGATGGGCTCCAAGCTCTGCCCAAAGCCCTGTGTAAGGCTGGAGCTGGACTCCTCCATGCTCCTTGACATTGCATTCAGGCTTTCTGGCAGGACTGACAATGCACCAAGCATTTCATTGTGTATACCCATCAGCGTTCTTTTGTAGGCCACCCCATCGAGGTCTTCATTTGAGTCCTGTGCAGCAGGACTCGTGTGTGGCCTTGCCCTCTGGGGAGCTGGCACCTAAGCTACCCTTTTCCCCTGCCCTGGCTGCAGGCCACTCATGCCCGATGTCTCACCACGTGCTGATCCCGTGTCTAATCTATCCTCCAAAGTACGCGGAGTGTCAGTATCTGAGCTGGTCGCTGGGAGTGTGAAATCAAATGACGATGTTTCTTCTTCTGCTTCTAGACTCTCCACTCCCTCTTGTTCTTGCACCACTGGCTGGGCAGGCTGCAACTCGTAGGTGTCTGAAATAGAAAGGCACAAGGGTAGGGTTGTGGTGAGGGGAGGGGTGAAAGAAATAGCTGCATGCTTACACCATGTGCAGCTTGTAAATCAGAAGAGATTGTGGGATGAGGGGGCAGTGGGATGTGAGAAGGAGGATAACGTATGAGGATACCGGCATTTTGAATTCCTTCAGACCCGCCACTGGCCATGGGCTGAGCCATGCCCCTGCCAAGAATAGCCAGCACCATCTCCTCCAAGGGTGTGAATTGATGCAGGCAAGCATGTCCCCTGCCGGTTCAGCTCTGTTGCCTGCGGTTATGCGCCACCTTTTCCTGCAAGAGAAAGGGAAGTGTGTCAGTGAGTGTGGTGTAATGTGTTTAGGTGATGTGGTTGTCACGGTTAAGTAGCTGACAGTGTGTTCAAGCTGTGAGATGTGGATGTAAGGCTTTCAACAGTGGTAAGTGTGTGAGGTCAAGCTATGAATGTGAGGTATGAGTCGTGTTTGGTAGAGATTGTTGGCAGGTGAGTGATGGGGGTGTGGTGTATTGAGCAGTGTGTGAGGCTAGTGGTGCAGATGGTGGGATATGGCATTATGAAGATGAATTCACTGACCTTGACCATGCGTGTGAGGTCATTAAACTTCTTCCTGCACTGAGTCCAGGTCCTCACAGCTAAACTGCTGGCATTGACCACAGTGGCTATCTGCTCCCACTGCAATCCTGTCTGTGGCTTGGAGGGCCTCCTGGCTCCCTGTGGGAAGAGGACCGCTCTCCTGAAGTTGACCTCCTGGACCAACACCTCCAGTGCTGCATCCGAGAATCTGATAGCCCTTTCTCTGGCCTGTTGAGCCATTACTCAATTTTGTTTTTCTGACAGCAGCCTTCACAATCACTTCCACCACCTGTAGCAGGCAGGAGGCACATCCCATTTAAGAAGTGCAGATGGCCTTTAAGGAGTGCAGGCTAGCTTTAATTGGTGCTAGCCTCACACGAACTTGGGCCCCCTGCTGAGCGTTCAGCCACTCAGCAGCGTGTTCAGTGCTCGGCTGAACGCTACAATCATGTTAATTAGCAGGCAGCACAAATTTTGCGTGCTGCCTGCAGTCCTCCAAATGGATGCGGGTTGCTATCACTTGCCGATCTCCGCAGACATTTTGGGGAGCTACTGAATTTTTAGGCCAAAGAACCTGCATTTATATAACAACTTTCACGAAGTCTGAAAACGATTTATAGTCAATGAAGTACTTTTGAAGTGTAGTCACTGTTGTAATGTAGAAAACACGGCAGCCAATTTGTGCACAGCAAGGTTCCACAAACAGCAATGAGATAATAACCAGATAGTGATGTTGATTGAGGGATAAATATTGGCCAATGCACTGGGAAAACTCCACTGCTCTTCTTACGAATGGTGCCATGGGATCTTTTATGGCACCCTGAGAGGGCAGATGGGGCCTTGATTTAATGTCTCGTCCAAAAAGCAGCACCTCTGACAGTGCAGCTCTCCCTCAATACTGCACTGAAGTGTCAGCCTAGATTATGTGCTCAAGTCTCTGGAGTGAGACTTGAACCTACAATCTGCTGATTCAGAAGCGAAGATATTACCACTGAGCCAAGGCTGGCACCTATGTGTTTATTTATTTATTTTAAAATTCAGTACTTAGCATACATTACGTAAAATAACAGATGGTGAAGGTGACCTGGTGGCAAAGTATGTACTGTACCATGAAATGCACTGCACAATAGAGTGGCAGATAGGGGATTGTCCCAAAATGGCATGGTCCTGATTTAAGGTAGGCAGGCCAGTTTTAGTTAAATAGAAATAATCTCATTTGAACATCAGTGCACAAAACGTCTTTTATTTAAAAAACAAATTAGTCCCATTTGGTAATAACCATATTGTCCCACCTGTTTTCACTGGACCAAGGCCATTCTCTATTGGACTGGATCCAGTAACCCTATGTTCCTTATTAATGCTTTGTAGATACCTCATTATTTTTATCAACTTCGAACAGTTTTCCAGTATTTTACATAGTGCAGCAAACATACCATTTGGGACAATTAAATTACTCACTAAAACTGATGGGGGCTTATTTGTTCTTTCTTGTATTTCTTGAAATTGTTCCATGTTTTACAGCATCAACCCAGTGTTGTATTTTACCTGTTATCCAAAGCAGCTTGTACTCAAGCAGACTAAACAAACAGGTTCAGAGTTAAGGCCCGCTCCTAGTTGCTTCAGCCAATAAATACATTAAAATCATTTTACTAATCACCCCATCTACAGTACTACTTAAAAATGGCACCAAAATATCAGTCTTCCTATTGTTAAATCCTAGTGTAGCATATCTTATCCTATTTTGCAAACTCTCACACCAGCACTAATTCTCAAACAAAAATACAATATTTTGCCTTAGCAAAAGCAAAAAAATTAGCTTCTCCTTAGAAACACAGGATCATGGAATATATTTGTCCCCATAACAGATTCTCCCCCGTTCCCCGCCCCGATGAATCCACTTGGTAAAGTCTTTCCTGGTGAAATAAATAGTCACCTTCAATGTTACAAAGTCATCCCTGAAATAAATAAACCCTAACCTAAGTACAACTCCAACCCTCAGCTTAAGCCATCCCATACCTTTAGCTCAACTCCAACCCTAACCTAGAAAGATTTTATTCTGGGAGAAGATTTATTTAACTACACCAATGGCAAGAAAATCACACAAGTGGAAACAAGTCTCTGAGTGAGGCCAGTGGGAATGAGAGCAAGGCCATAGGCAACAACATCAAGGCAGCAGGGCTCTGCATCCAAGTCCAAGGGACAGAAAAGAAAAACCTCAGTAAACTTACCTGTAAGTAATGGGAAATAACATATCTAGGAATTCATATCAGCAAATCAGAAGAATCAGCAATGAAGCTGACATGCAAAAGTGTTTTCCTAGTCACACAAGATCACACAAGCAATGAGAAAAGGCCAACTTAAAAATTCTTGTGAGAAAATCATTGATATTAAAAGTACCCAGTGAGAGAAGAACCATTAAAGTATTTCAGACAATGCCTGGACATTTTAATTTCTGCTCCACTACAATACCCTACAATGCAAAAGATTAATTGTTCATAGTTCACACCTCCCCCACGTCTTGAACTCACCCAAAGATCAGTTAAATCAGGTGCTATTTTACTGGTATTGCTTATAAATCTTGCATGATTTTTATTAATGGGGCCAAAGATTGATTGCACCCTGGTCTGACCGAACTAGCTAAATTGAAGTGGATTCCAGTGCTAGGCTTGGTTTTCTGCTTACCATCGGTACTCTTCATATTAAAAAAATATTCTTGAGATGTGGGCACCACTGGCACAGCTGGCATTTATTGCCCATCGCTAGTTGCCCTGCGAATGTGATGGTGCATCTTCTTGAACCACATGTAGTGGTTTGATACAACTGAGTGGCTGCTAGGCCAGTTCAGAGGGTAGTTAAGAGTCAACCACTTTGATGTGGGACTGGAGTCACAGAAAAGCCAGATTGGGTAAGGACAGCAGGTTTCCATCCCTCAGGAAGTAGTTGGATTTTTTAAACTGAATTCAAATTTTCAAACTGCCATGGGCACGGTGGCATAGTGGTTAGCACTGGTGCCTCACAGCGCCAGAGACCCGGGTTCGAATCTGACCTCGGGTGACTGTCTGTGTGGAGTTTGCACATTCTCCCCGTGTCTGCGTGGGTTTCCTCCGGATGCTCCGGTTTCCTCCCACAGTCCAAAAATGTGCGGGTTAGGTTGATTTGGCTATGATAAATTGACCCTTAGTGTTAGGGGGGGATTAAATATGTGGGGTTATGGGGATAGGATGGGATATGTTAGGGGGAATTAAATACGTGGGATTACAGGGGTAGGGTGGGATATGTGTACTGTGGGGATTAAAGCAGGGACAGGGTACTGGATTTGGATGATCAGCCATGATCATATTGAATGGTGGAGCAGGCTCGACGGGCCGAATGGCCTACTCCTGCTCCTAGATTCTATGTTTCTATGGTGGGATTTGAACTCACAGTCTATTGATTATTGGTTCAGGCCTTGTAGCCCAGCAGCATAACCACGACATGACCGTACCCCACAAAACTCTGATATCATTCAAGTTGTGGTTTGCTATGATACTGATTATAGTCTGATTTTCTTTTTCCTGAGTATTATGTTGAAGTCTTATGTTGATCAGTTTCTTTTACCCCACCTATTAATCATAAACTTCTGCAATAAAAGATTAAAATTGTGGGGTTTTTTAGATCATGTCTGAGCATAAAGCTGAGCCCCCAGTTAAAACAAAAATTTCAACTGAAGTATTGTTAAATATAAATACAAGGATTGGATTGACATAATAAGCCATTACATTGTCCCAGTGGACTGGAATGACCAAATGTCTTTTATAAACTCCTGTTTTTTCAAAACTATTTTGTAAAGCTGAGCCAAACTAGACCAGAATTCTGATATAAATGCCACTGGCCGATTGCGGCTTTTTTTTTCCTGTGCAGGTGAAAGCGTCAATTTGGTGGTGTTCTTTACACGGGCTGCAGAATAAATTGCCACGTGAGCACTACAATTCCAGTTGAGATGTGATGGCGACGTGAGGAAACATTTTTTTACACTGCAAGTTATTATGATCTGGAATGCATTGCCTGAAATGGTGGTGGAAGCAGATTCAATAGTAACATTCAAAAGGGAATTGGATACATACTTGAAGGGAAAAAAATTACAGGGCTATGGGGAAAGAGCAGGGGAGTGGGATTAATTGGATAGCTCTACCAAAGAGCCGACACAGGCGCGATGAGCAAATGGCCTCCTTCTGTGCTGTATCATTCTATAACAACATATAGTTCATAAAATTACAGCACAGAAGGAGCAATCTTACATGTACTGTAAGGGGTTTTTGTCTCGGGCTTATTTGTAGGTCAGCCAGTTATGTTTTCCTGGACTGTCCTGCCCGCTGTGCGGTTGCAAATCGCTATCCCCTTCCTAGTTCTGAGCCCAGGACTTATCGAGCGGCGATAAGGACAAACGAACAGACCCATGGATTGGTGCGAGGAAAACCAATGTTTATTTAACAGAGATGAAACATAACATGTCAATCTTAACTTCGGTACAAACGAGGGAAATGACAGTAGAACAATACCTCACCCCTCCCAACCCCACTTTACTAGCTAAGTTAGACTCTTGAGGACCAGGGATAATGCTCACCAAACGAATCCTTTGACAGTTGAGATATGGTTTAAAGTCCTTTTAAGTAAAAGTTTCATAAGGCCCTTGTGCCTCGAGGTGTTTGATGGTCACTGGAACCGTTGCTCTGGTTTCTTGCGTGTCGGTCTGTTTCTGGAGCTGCTGGCCTTCTTTGTTGAACGGTCTTGTTTTCTGTTGAACTGTGTACTGGAGAACTCCTGTGCTTCAGCTGTCCTGCTTGTGGCCTCTCTGTGTAGAACTCCTGTTTGTTCCAGCACAGGTCTCTGTAGCACTCCAGCTTGTAGAACTCGTCTCTGTAGAACTCCGGCTTGTTCCCGTCTAAAGTTATACTGTTCGATTGTTCCTTATTTGCCCGCCAAATCTTCCCAGTGCTTTGTTTAATTCTGGTGGGCTCGTTAAGGTAGTTAACTTTAATGGCAGGAGATGGCCTTTAACGATATTAAATATTTGTTAAGTGGAGGATGATTGCTGGTCTGATGGTTGTTCATTTGTGTTGCCTTTACTTCTTTGTATAAATTCTAAACAGTTTGATGGGGCTGGAGACAGGCCGATCACCTGTAATATACAACATTGTCTGTAGAGGCCAGCCCCGCCTCCTTTGGCAGCCTGTACTGAGGTCTGCCCAGGCATGTTTAAAAATGTCCCTGGTCCAATACACTCAATTGGTTTTAAAATGTCCAAAGCCCCTTTTTCTTAGGGTCTCTCTCTTTTCCTCTGAGTCTTTTGGGGGTCTGGGAATTTTGAAACTCTCTTACAGACCCAGGCATGTCACCTGGCCTGCTGTTTTTGCAGGGCCCTGGTTTCTGTTCAATGTCACAGGCTTCTGCCATGAGGTCTAGAAGCCACTTTGTCCTGGGTACCCCTTATTAATAACTCTGGGGAATGTGGGAATTTTGAGAACCCTACAGTACCTGTGCTAGCACTATATCAAAGCTACCTATTCCAGTTCCATCACTTTGCTCTTTGTCCACCATACTTTTATATTCACTATTTTCAAATATTTACCCAATTTTCTTTTAAGTTCTAGTTTCTGCCTCAAACGCCATTTGTGGTGAAGCATCCCATGCTCTAATAACACGCTGTGTGAAAAGAACTTGTCTAACTGTGCCCCTTTGTTACTGATTTACCAACCAGTGGAAACAAACTTTCACTACTTATCCTCTTGACATTGCAGCTACAATCACTTTACTGTGCCTTTTAATTTGCCTTAATCTTCATAACAAATCTTTTGTGTTATATCCTATCAAACACTGTCTTAAAGTTGATACATGCTCCCACATTCCCGTTATCTATAGACTCTGATTTCTACAAATTGGTTAAGTACAACTTGCCATTTATGAATCCATGCTCACTGTCCCTGATTAGTTCACACCTTTCTAAGTATTCTCTAATTTCATCCCATATTATGAATTGTACCCTTTAGTTTATATTGCCACTCCTCGGTCTTCTTACCAAAATGTATCACTTTGCACTTTTCTGCGCTGAATTTCATCTGCCACATGTCCGCCCATTCTACCTGCCTGTCTATGTCCTCTTGAAGTCTATCACTATCCTCCTCACTGTTCAGTATATTTCCAAGTTTTGTGCCATCTGCAAATTTTGAAATTGTCCCCTGTGCACCCAAGTCCAAGTCTTTCATATATATCAAGAAAAGCAGTGGTCCTAGTACCGACCCCTGGGGAACACCACTGTATACCTTCCTCCAGTCCGATAAACATCCGTTCATCACTACTGTTTCCTGTCACTTAGCCAATTTCGTATCCATGCTGCCACTGTCCCTTTTATTCCATGGGCTTCAACTTTGCTGGCAAGCCTATTATGTGGCACTTTATCAAACGCCTTTTGGAAATCAATGTACACCACATCAACCACATTGCCGTCATCAACCCTCTCTGTTACCTTATCAAAAAACTCAATCAACTTAGTTAAACACGATTTGCCTTTAACAGATCCATGCTGGCTTTCCTTAATTAATCTACACTTGTCCAAGTGACTGTTAATTTTGTCTCGGATTATCATTTCTAAAAGCTTCCCCTCTACCGAGGTTAAACTGACTAGCCTGTAGTTGCTGAGTTTATCCTTACACCCTTTTTTGAACAAGGGTGTAGCATTTGCAATTCTCCAGTCCTCTGGCACCACCCCCGTATCTAAGGAGGATTGGCTGATTATGGCCAGTACCTCCGCAATTTCCACCTTTACTTCCCTCAGCATCCTAGGATGCATCCCATCTGATCCTGGTGACTTTTCTACTTTAAGTACAGCCAGCCTTTCTAGTACCTCCTCTTTATCAATTTTTATCCCATCCAGTATCTCAACTACTTCCTCTTTCACTATGACTTTGGCATATCTTCTTCCTTGGTAAAGACTGATGCAAAGTACTCTTTTAGTACCTCAGCCATGTCCTCTGCCTCCATGTGTAGGTCTCCATTTAGGTCCCTAATCAGCCCCACCCCTCCTCTTACTACCTGTTTACTATTTATATGCCTATAGAAGACTTTTGGATTCCCTTTTATGTTAGCTGCCAATCTAATCTCATACTCTCTCTTTGCCCCTCTTATTTCTTTTTTCACTTCCCCTCTGAACTTTCTATATTCAGCCTGGTTCTCACTTGTATTCTCAACCTGACATCTGTCATATGCCCCTTTTTCTGCTTCATCTTACTCTCCCTCTCTTTCATCATCCAGGGAGCTCTAACTTTGGTTGCCCTACCTTTCCCTCTTGTGGGAATGTACCTCAACAATATCCAAACCATCTTCTCCTTAAAGGCAGCCCATTGTTCGATTACAGTTTTGCCTGCCAATCTTTGATTCCAGTTTACCCGGGCCAGATCCGTTCTCATCCCATTGAAATTGGCCTTCCTCCAATTAAGTATTTTTACTCTAGATTGCTCCCTGTCCTTTTCCATAGCTAATCGAAACCTTATGATACTATGATCACTGTACTCTAAATGTTCCCCTAATGACACTTGCTCCACTTGACCCACCTCATTCCCCAGAACCAGATCCAGCAATACCTCCTTCCTCATTGGGCCGGAAACATACTGATCAAGAAACTTCGCCTGAACACACTTCAGAAATTCTTCCTCATGTCTGCCCTTTACACTATTACTATCCCAGTCTATATTAGGATGGTTGAAGTACCCCATTATCACTACTCCAAATTTCTTGCACCTCTCTGTAATTTCCCTGCAAATTTGCTCCTCTATATCCTTCCCACTACTTGGTGGCCTATAGAACACACCTAGTAGTGTAATGGCACCTCTATTGTTTTTTAACTCTAACCAAATAGATTCTGTCCTTGACCCCTCCAGGACATCCTCTCTCTCCAACACTGTAATATTCTCCTTAATCAATACTGCCACCCCACCTCCTTTCTATCCTTCCCTATCTTTCCTGAACACCTTATATCTAGGAATATTTAGTACCCAATCCTGCCCCTTTTTGAGCCAGGTCTATGTTATCGCCACAACATCATATTCCCATGTGGTTATTTGCGCCTGCAGCTCACCAACCTTATTTACCACACTTCGTGCATTCACACACACGCACTGTAAACTTATCTTCGAACTTCTTGTATTCTCTCTTAGTTTGACCCCACCTAATACCGTACTATTTCTTACTCTAGTGCTATCTGTCCCTCCCAATCCTTTGTGTAACTTGTTTCTCCTTCCTAATGCTACATGCTGGTGCCCATCACCCTGCCAAATTAATTTAAACCCTCCCAACAGCACTAGCAAACAGCCCCGCAAGGACATTGGTTCTGGCTCTGTTGAGGTGCAACCCATCCTGCCTGTACAGGTCCCACCTCCCCCAGAACAGATCCCAATGTCCCAGGAATCTAAAGCCCTTCCTCCTGCACCATCTCTCCAGCCACGCATTCATCTGCTCTATCCTCCTATTTCTATACTCTCTAGCTCGTGGCATGTGGAGTAATCCAGAGATTACTACCTTTGAGGACCTGCTTTTTAATCTCTTTCCTAGCTCCATAAAATCTGCCTGCAGGACCTCATCCCTCTTTCTACCTATGTCATTGATACCGATATGGACCACGACCTCTGGCTGTTCACCCTCCCCCCTCAGAATGTCCTTCAGCCGGTCAGGGACATCCTTGACCCTGGCACCAGAGAGGCAACATACCATCTTGGAATCATGTCTGCGGCCGCAGAAATGCCTGTCTGTTCCCCTAACTATCGAATCTCTGATCACCATTGATTTCCAAATCTTCCTCCTCCCCCCCACCTGTGGTGCTGTGGACTTGGCTCTGGCTGTACTCCCCAATTGGAACTTTATGCAGCACTGGCCTGCAGCCCTGGGTGAGAGAGTTGGCACTCAGTGGCAGTGTCACCTCCCTCAAGGCAGCACGAGTTGCATTCCTGGAAGACTTGGTGCCACTCATACCCAGGTGTCTGTGTCTCCCGCCTCTTCCCTCCTCGAGGAGGGCTTGGAGGTCTGAATCGGTCAAGTTTTGTGTTCTCCTCGATGGAGCTCTGCCGTACTGCACTTTCGGAACAGTTGGTGCTTGAGTGGTCATAATTCTGCACAAGTATAAATAAAAATATTACTAAGACATGCAGTGAAGATATTTAAGAGTGAAGTGAAAGAGCTGAGTCCTGGTCCCCTTAGCTGTTCGCCACCCCCCGCCCCCTCTCCTCCCCCTAGTCTGCTGTTTTTAAAGGGTGCACCAATGCAAATAAGCTGACCCAGGAAACCCAGCTGTAACTGTCCCTGGAGGCCACTGATGGGCACAAATTTCCTTTAAATGGTCTACAATAGTGTAACTCATTTCGAGGAAATTCTAGGCCAATGTTTAAATCTGTACATTATCCACCTTAAATATCTCTCACTGCTGATCTGCTGTCTGTCTAGCTATTTTTTTCCAGTCATTTAATCTGGACTAGGTTCCCTTTCATTCAACTGAAATTGGCTAATTTCCAGCCTGTCTTTATCTTGAGCTCTTCTTTTGCTTTATCTATTTTCAATGTGAATCTAATTAGATTTGCAGAACTTGCACAATGTCGGTTAGTGATCAAGCTTCATTGTAGAATCTAATTACATTTCACTGTTACATTTCTGTAAATGAATGCAATATGCCACACTTCGTAACACATTCATTTGTTTAAAAGAAGGCAAGTGAATTATAGCATTATATGGCCAAGTTCAATAAGAAGATCGAAGTTGTTGATGAACTCTCTTTTACAAAGTACAAATAAACAGGATTCTTGACAATTAAATCAATAGTAACCAGAATTCGAAAGCAAGAGAATGAAGTAAAATCAAATCTTTAAACATAGGTCTTCCTGTTACTTGAATAAAATATGATTCTGTGTAATAATACCAACATCACCAGGAGTTTCTGTGTTGGATTTCCTGCATTGGTGGATTTACACCTGGAAGTCCACTGAAACTGCTTTTAAATCCACTGGTGTTATACAGCCAAGAGCCAACCTCGCCACCCCCCTCTAATTTTCATAACTATTAGCACCATCTATAGACAATCCATCTGAAGGGAGGGAAATACAATGTTGCTACAGCAGCTGTAATGATCATGGCAGCCAATATGTGTCTGCGACCATGTGGCTCAATGCAATAAAAGACTTGCATTTATATATCATCTTTCATGACCACCGGACGTCTCAAAGCGCTTTACAGCCAATGAAGTACTTTTGGAGTGTAGTCACTGTTGTAATGTTGGATACGCGGCAGCCATTTTGCGCACAGCAAGCTCCCACAAACAGCAATGTGATAATGACCAGATAATCTGTTTGAGATTATTTTAATGTTCGAGACTGGTGCTTCTTCAGGGTACCGAGTCCACAGATTTAAAGTTATGGGGGGCTAAATTCGGTTGATTTGCGCCTCCCGTTGGCACCCTATTTTTGTTGCTGGGGCAACATTTTTGTTGCTGGCCACCTGCCAGCACCTGCCCCTGTTGCTGTTCCCGGCCCCTGTGAAGCCCGCCCGCGGGGTGCCGGCTGCACTCCCGATCCCTGGTTGCCCAGCTGGGCGCCGGGACGCGCTGCGCCAGGCCCCTCTCCTTTAATAAGGGGAGGAAGGCCTGCAGGACCGCGGCGCGACGTGCCGCAATGCATGGTGCTGCGGCACATAGCGCCGCGATTTTGGCTCGCAGCGCCCCAAGAGGGACACGGGGCGCTTCCAGTAGCTCCCCTCCTCCCTCTCGGGGCGCTACCTGGGAAAATCGGCTGCGGGGGCGCTAACTTTTTCCAAAGGGGGCACTACTTCATTTTTACCCAAAGGTATTCCTGTCTGTGATCCAGCAAAGGAGGATCTGGATTTTAAGCCCCAAGAGAATAAAGCCCACAAAGGGTATTATTCAGGCCCAGGAAAAGAGATGGCCTTAGCAGTGAGTGCCACCTCACCCCTATTAAGGAATATCTTTTGAAACTTGGGTTGCATTCCATATGATGGTACATCAAGTGCTTTAAATCTCTCTAAAGTCTTCTTAAAGGGAAAACAGCCTACATCAAAGACAAGGAAACACCACATCAATTCCTGAAGGATCCTGCTGCAAATCACCAGTCAGCCACCTGGCACTGTAAGGGAAGTAGGAGGCTAAGATTGAAAGGGCTCGCAAGAGTATCTTCTTAGGCAGTCCCTCGGAACTGAAGATGACTTGCTTCCACATTAAAAATGAGTTCTCAGGTGACTGATATGTCCAATGCGGGACCTACAGTCTCTGTCACAGGTGGGGCAGATGGTGGTTGAAGGGGCGGGTGGGTGAAGTGCTTGGGTTGACGTGCGCTCCTTCCGCTGTTTGCGCTTGGCTTCCGCTTGCTCCCGGCGAAGAGACTCGAGGTATTCGGCGCCTTCCCGGATGCTTCTCTTCCACTTTGTATGGTCTTGGGCCAGGGATTCCCAGGTGTCGGTGGAGATGTTGCACTTTTTCAAGGAGGCTTTGAGGGTGTCCTTGAAGCGTTTCCTCTGCCCACCTGGGGCTCTGTTGCTGTGTCGGAGCTCCGAGTAGAGCGCTTGTTTTGGGAGTCTCGTATCGGGCATGCGGACGATGTGACCCATCCATCGGAGCTGATCGAGCGTAGTCAAAGCTTCGATGCTGGGGATGTTGGCCTGAGCGAGAACACTGACGTTGGTACGCCTATCCTGCCAATGGATTTGCAGGATCCTGCTGAGGCAGCATTGGTGGTACCTCTCCAGTGCTTTGAGGTGCCTGCTATACATGGTTCATGTCTCTGAGGCATACAGGAGGGCGGGTATTACTACTGCTCTGTAGACCATGAGCTTGGTGCCAGGTTTGAGGTCCTGGTCTTCAAACACTCTCTTCCTCAGGCGACCGAAGGCTGCACTGGCACACTGAAGGCAGTGTTGGACTTCGTCATCGATGTCTGCCTTTGTTGACAGCAGGCTCCCGAGGTATGGAAAGTGGTCCACGTTGTCCAAGGCCTTGTCATGGATTTTGATAATCAGGGGGCAGTACTGTGTGGCAGGGCAGGTTGGTAGAGGACCTTTGTCTTACGAATGTTTAGTGTAAGGCCCATGCTCTCGTATGCTTCGGTGAAGGTGTTAACGATGGTTTGGAGTTCGACCTCCGAGTGTGTGCAGACGCAAGCGTCGTCTGCATACTGTAATTCGATGACAGAGGAAGGGATGACCTTGGATCTGGACTGGAGGTGACGGAAGTTGAACAGTTTCCCATTTGTTCTGGAAATGAGCTCCACTCCAGCGGGGAGCTTACTGAGGGTGAGATGGAGCATTGCCGCAAGGAAGATCGAGAAGAGCATTGGTGCGATGACACAGCCTTGCTTGACCCCGGTCCGTACATGAATTGGGTCTGTGGTGGAACCATTGGTCAGGATCACGGCTTGCATGTCGTCGTGAAGCAGGCGGAGGATGGTGACAAATTTTTGAGGGCAGCCGAATTTGAGGAGGACACTCCATAATCCCTCACGGTTGACAGTGTCAAAGGCCTTTGTGAGGTCATGTACAGCAGTTGGTGCTGTTCCCTGCATTTCTCTTGTAATTGCCGTGCGGTGAAGATCATGTCCATTGTGCCCCTTAGTGGGCGGAATCCGCATTGCGACTCTGGGAGGAGCTCTTCAGCCACTGGGAGAAGGCGATTGAGGAGGATTCTTGCGATGACTTTTCCTGTGGCAGACAGCAGGGAAACTCCTCTGTAATTACCGCAATCGGACTTGTCACCTTTCTTGAAGATAGTTACAATTACGGCATCTCTGAGATCCCCTGGCATGCTCTCCTCCTTCCAGATAAGAGAAATGAGTTCATGAATTCACGCCAGTAGTGCTTCTCCGCCATGCTTTAGCGTCTCGGCAGGGATTCCATCTGCTCCTGAGGCCTTGTTGTTCTTCAGTTGTCGGATGGCCTTTTCAACCTCATGCCGGGCTGGGGTTGTGCTGAGCTGGTGGCGTATGATGGTACACAAAATGCTTTCAATCTCTCTACAGTCTTCTTAAAGGGAAAACAGCCCACATCAAAGACAAGGAAATACCACATCAATTCCTGAAGGATCCTGCTGCAAATCACCAGTCAGCCACCTCAAAACCTCCTGCCAGTATACACCAAGGGGCACCACAGTGGTCTTAAACATTTGGAAGGTTATCAGATTTGTTGTCAGTGAGATGTTTTTGTCACTGACAAGATACATGCAGAGTGATTTGGGGCAAGGTGAGGGAATGCCTGTGTGATGGGAGAGGCAAAGGGGATCTCCAAAGGGGAGCTTTTGCAATTGTGCAGAGAGCTACATGTCAGTCAGTGACTGAATTGAGTTTATTGACAAAAGGGTACCTTGATGACAGGACGCATTTGACAACGGCCTTTGATCTTAGTTAGCTGAAGATCTCCATTATGAGCTGTGCCTGCAGCTGTCTGGAAGCTGGCACAACTCAGTTATTGATTCATGAGGGAGGAGCAGCCTTCTGATGCATTATCGAGGGTCACAGTGAAATAATCCACCTACATCTGTATCTGCAGATGTGGAGGCATAGGTACCAGGACCATGTTTGAGGTGGATGGAAGCCATCTCACCCCAGGCCCCTGCACAAATTGTGAGGCAGCAAGCTTCTGGGGGGAATTCTCCTCCATAATCCTGAACAAAATCGAGCAGGATCGCAGCAAAGAATGTCAGACAATTGAGGCAGTGAGACCTGCTAATCCCTCACTGCCCATCCAGTATTTCCTTCCTCACTCCTATCCCGGCAAGGACCGCTGCTGTTTGCTCCTTCATGCCTGCCATATGTAAGCACCCAAATGGAGGGAGAAGGCCTTGGAGCTGCCTACTCTCCCTCCAATAGACCCCAGAGATGTACCTTCTGAAGGCCTCGGTCTTCAATCTTTGGGGTGCTTCTGCCCCTTTAAGTTCCTTGTCTGAACTGGTGCTGCTGCAGCATTCCTGGCCAGGACCCAACCATGCATATCTAATGATTTTGATCCAACAAAATGGGTTGGAACTAGGACAGACATGGAGGGATGGGCAGAAGTACCCCTCCACTGAAAGTCTGCACCAAAGAGGTAATTCCAGGCCTCTGAAGAGAGATACAGGGGGCTAAATTCGGTTGATTTGAGGGGGGCTAACGGGGCGCAAATTAACTAGCGCCTGGGCACGACGCTGCTAACGCCTCCCGTGAAAATCAGCGGGAGGTTAGCGGTGGTGCTAACCGTTCGTGCCGCTGCGCCGCCGGCAATGGCGTCATCGCCGTGCGCAGCACCCCACTCACGCCCCCGCTGTAATATTGGGAGCGCCCTCCGACTTACCGCCGGACGCTATGTCCACCGGGGTCAGGAGGGCCTACTTCCAGCCGGGGCGGTGCTAGTTAAAGGGGAGGTGGTGGGCGGCCATTTTAGTTGCTGGCCGCCTGCTAGCACCTGCCCCCGTTGCTGTCCCCGGCCCCCATGAAGCCCCCCCATGGGGTGCCGGCTGCTCTCCATGAGCCCGGCACTCCTCTTGAGTGCTGGGCTCGTTTGCCGGCGCTCCCGATCCCTGGTGACCCAGCTGGGCGCCAGGACACGCTGCACCAGGCCCCTCCCTTTTAATAAGGGTAGGAAGGCCTGCAGTACCGCGGCACATAGTGCCGCGATATTGGCTCGCAGCGCCTCCCTCTCGGGGCGCTACCTAGGAAAATCGGCCGCGGGGGCGCTAACTTTTTTGGGACGCTACCGAATTTTTACCACACAGCCTTTCCTGGTCCCACTCAAACTCCCATCTTAGTTAGGCCTCTCGTGCTAAACTTAGGACAGTGGATTTTCGGCTCCTGTGACTGTACCTTCCCAATATCTAGGTAAATAATTGCAACAGATCAAACAGAGCTCTTAACACTGTATTTTGCCTTTCTAGAATATATCCATACAATCCAAGTCGCCCTGCAGTCTGTCCTCATCTTTCACCATATTAATCACTATTTTGGTGTCATCACCAAACTTTGAGATGAAGCTATTGACACTCTCTCCAGAAAGTGTTGTGTAGGCATACACAGACCCTTAATTCTTAATTTTGATATATATTGAAATGCTTTGCCAGGCCAAAAGGTTTTTTTCAAAGTGAAATATAAAGTTGTAACAAACAGTTTCTCACTGATAAGTGGACATGGAATTTGCTTTGATGTGCTTTACTAAAAGGCAGCAAACATGGTTGTGACTGCAGGGGGTAGTCATAGACAACAGAGATAAACAAACCCCCTCAAATTTGCAGACATCGTGTCTCTAAATATTTTTTTGGTGGCTAAAGGGGAGAAGCCAAACCTTTGAAGTTTTGAAATGAAGATTACGACGTAACACATGAACTGTAACCAAGTGGCTTTCTGCAACTTTTGTCAATTTTAGGAGTGAATGAACAATTTTGGGCTTTGATGAAGGCCACTAATGGATAGCCACACATGATGTGTGAGTGTGAACGTTTGACAGCTCAAAGAGCTCAGGTCGAACATTAAAGGAACATTTCACCATTGCTGGATGATTGATTTACTGAAAAAGGCAAGGAAAACTGTATAAAACACAGTGGCTAAAGAATATGGGAAATGCAGTCGGAAGAAGGTGGTTTGGCCAGTCATCTCACCTACGAGGATCAGGCTGCAGTCGGAAGGAGGGGCCAGTCTTTTTGCTTACGAGGTCCTACAGTCAACGCTGGACTGATCATCTGCGGGTGGTTGTATGTATGATTTCCTGTAACATTATTGGTGAACTGCTCGAATAGTGGTTGGGGTTTTGAATCTGTCTTAGGAACAATAAAAGCTTAAAGGCAGAACCGGTGTGTCTGATATAATTTCTCATAAATCTCAAGTCCGAACTCTATAACCTGTTGGACGGGGTGAGGGGTAATTCCGTATGTCCTACAGATTAAGAATATTGCTCCAAACATTGAACCCTATGTCACATCCCTGCATCCAGAATATTTGCCATTTTACACAAACCCTTTGTTTCCTATCACCCAGCCATTATTCAATCCATCTCAGCACACTGCCACCAATACCGTACCTACTAATTTTCTCAGCTACAATTCCACAAAGCACCTTATCCAAAAGCTTTACGAAAATCCAAGCAAACTACATCTATGTTCTTGTCCCAATCTGAATCCTTAGTTGCTGTATCAATAAATTCTATTAAATTGGTCTGGCATGACTTCCATTTTGTAAATTCATGCTGACTCTTGCCAATTAGTTTATAGATCCCTAAGTGTTCAACAGGTTTCTCCTTCCCAGTCAATTCTAGAATTTTCCCTTGTACCAACGTGAGTCTAACTGGTCTATAGTTATCCAGATTCCCCCCTAGATCCCTTTTAAATAAGACACTGCATCTGCTGTTCTCTTGTCCTTCAATCCTCCAGTACCACACTTTATCTAAGGAATCCCTAAATACGTCTGTCAACAGTTCTGTCAACACATCTTACAGTTCCCTAAGAATCCTAGAATGAATCCTATCCAGCCCAGATTCTTTATTCACTCAGATTATACTTAAGTACTCAGCCACCAACTCTGTAGCAATGCTAATTGTTACATTAGTTATTTCAATTGTCTTGGAACACCCATTTGCTATAGTTCCTGTTCTATCCTGTTCCCCTATAAATCCACAACTAAAACATTAATTCAATTTTTCGGCTTATCCCACAACTTCACTAATTTTAACACCCTTTTCAGATGCCAGCAGTCATGTTGTTTTTTCTTTCTCCACTGATGTAATTGAAAGATTTCTTATCATTTGTCTTAATATACCTGTTTAGCCATTTACATATTTCCTTATATTGGCTTTTACTCTCTTCTGTTGCAGAAAAAAATTAAAGTACTTGAATGCTTTCAATTATTCCAAATAACTGTAATTACCTTCCCTGTCATCCACCCATTATTCTTTCTGTAGCTTCTTGTTATACGGATCAGCACTGCCTTCCTAATTTCTCTTTGTTTGCTCCAATTAATTACCAGTCCAATCATGTCTTAACCCTGCCCCGTTCACCTCTTATCCATGTGTGCATCCTTTTAAAATCTGTCTTCCCAGATTAAATACTCCAACACTAATTTTACTTTTTTCCTTTCCTTTCCTTACCCTGAACCTTATGACACTATGATCACTATTATCCAGCTGCTTCCCTGCCTTAATTTCTGCTGTAATGTCCTCATTATTGGTGAGCTGCAAGTCAAAATACAGCCTCATTTCTCATCCCTTCTATAACACGTTGTTTGGTATAGCGATCCTTTACCCACATCTTGAAATTCCTGACTTTTAGCCCCTAGCATAATCAAAATTCCATTCAATATCTGGGTAATTAAAATCACCTATTATTAAAATAATATCTTTGCAGGGCACCCGACTAACTTCCCTGTGAAATAGTTCATCAATGTTGGCTGTCTGGTCTGTGGCAAATTCCCACCAGTAGTTTCCCTCATTTAGTTCTATTCACAAAGATTAAGGGGGAGAAATTTGGTATCGCCCCATTTGGGGCGCAATTATCAGCCGTGTGCAAAGTTTAGCGCCTGGCGCTAATTATCACCTCCAACTGCAAACTTGGCCTCTATCGTCCCTGGAGGTGATTTGAGCGCTAAATTAGGCACTACACACCTGTCTTAAGGCGCTAACGCCGAGGAGCGAGGCGCTACCTCAGAGTGCTGGCGAAGCTCATGTGATGTCAGTCAGCAATGGAACACAGACACACTGGTGCCAGCCAGTTCTTAAACGGGAGGGTCGATCTTGCTCTCCATCCACACCCTGCTCATTGCAGCCTAGAATCTCGGCCTGGACAGACCTGTATATCAAATCTGTTGGAAAGAACAATGGAGAGGCCCAGGGAAAGAGCTCAGAGTGCAGCCCCCATAGTCCTTTCTAAATCGATGCAAGGAAGATCAAATCCGAAAGAACCTGCAAAGTGCTGCTCAGTACCCAAAACTCCTCAATACAGCTTTGAATATCTCCTGCAGTCTCTCTCTCTCTCAGCCAGAATGTGTGGTGCAAAAATTTCAGCGACAAAAAAAGGCAGGAAGCAGTCACCTTTAAATAGCGCTCCCCCAGTCCCTTCCCGACTGCAAAACGCTCCCCTCAACCTGTCGTTGCTAGCGGCAGGCGGTAAGACGGGGTGCCACTCAATATCCAGTCCGGGGCGCTACCGGGGCGTTGCACGCGCGACTGACGTCACGATCTGCAGGCGCAAGAGATCGTGGTGGTAGTGTTTAGCGCCGCCGCAAAATGTCTAGTCAATTTCGTGAGTGGCGCAAACATCACCGCGCACGGGCGCTAGTTGCTTTGCGCCCCATTAGCGCCCTCTTAAGGCACTAACGGGAGGCGCAAACCAACCGAATTTTTCCCCCAGACAGACTGGCGCTGGCCAGTTCTAAAAGGGGAGGGTCGATCTTGCTGTCCAGCCACACCCTGCTCATTGCAGCCTTGAATCTCGGCCTGGAGAGACCTGTACATCAATTCTGCTGGAACCAACAATGGAGAGGCCCAAGGAAAGAGCTCAGTGCTTCAGTGACCAGGCCTTGGTGGCTCTGGTTGGCGCTGTGGAGCGGCAAAGGGAAGTGCTCTACCCACAAAGTGGCAGGAGGCCATTGCCACGCGAATACAGAAGAGCCTGAAGGAAGATGACTCAGCACGTCTCGTCCAGGAGCCTGGTGCCCAGGACCCACACCCAATGTCGGAAGAAGTTCAACAACCTCACTCGGGTGGTCAGGGTGAGTGGCTGCTTTTCAATACCTCTACATCCCTCCATCTCAACTTCACTCTGTGCCCAGAGGGTTTAAAAACCCCAAATGGCCAACACTCATCCAAGACCTGTGGCCATCTCATAAAACACACACGCACATTCCACGACTTGCATACATTAAGGGCTATTCAACTATGGGAGGCACATCAGGCAAGCACATGGCTGCATACGTTAAGGGCTATTCAACTATGGGAGGCACATCAGGCAAGCACATGGCTGCACATTCACTCAGATGCCGTCCTTTTTCTTGCAGGCCAAGCTATCTCATAACAGGCACCAGCAGCAACGCACAGGAGGAGGGCCGGCTGAGCTGCAGACCCTCAGCGATTTGGAGGCGCGCATGCACAGGATCGTTGCCAGCCAGGTGATAGGTACCGTGGCCGCTGGAGAGGTCGACCCCCTTGGGGACAGCAATGGTATGTTCATCAGCTTTCTCTCCTCTCTCATACCACTCGCCCTTCACAACACCAGCCTTTTACACTTTCAATCCAACTTACTAAATGTCTCCAGTCCTTGCTCCCTTACTGCCCCCCTGTCCTGATGCTAAAGCCACTCTTGCACCTCTCTGCTTTCAGATAGTTAACCACCAGCTGACCAGCCTGTCGCTCAACCAGCCAGTGGCAGCGACGCCCCAGGCGAGGAGGAAGAAGAAGCCGGAGCCTCACCGCCTGCGTCTCCCAAGTGAGCCCATGCCCACACTGGGACCACGCCTTCCCTGGAGGGGAGCAGGGGGGAAGGGTCTGATGAGGACGAAGCTCCGGGACCCAGCGGGCTGCAGCAACGCCATGGGGGTAGGGAAGCTCGGGGGCCATCTCCCCGGAGGGCACGTAGGCAAGCGAGTCCTGCTGCACTGGACGCAGAGGAGGAGCGCGTTATCGTGGAAATGAATAGCCGGGCCTTGAGAATGCACACTGAGCTCATGGGTGCAATGGCAAGGGTGCTCGAAAGCATTGATGGATTGGCTAGGAGTGTGGAGCACTCCGGTGCAGCACCGGCCGACGCAAAGCAACGGCTTAGTGCTGCAATTCAGTCATTGGCTGGTGCCATCCAGTCTCAGACTGCTCTCATGCAGTCTCAGATTGATGTCACGCAAGCACTGACTGCTGCCATCGTCGCTGGGTCGGCCACATTGCCCCGAGGCTCTTATGGTTCCGCAGCAGGCCAGCAATCTGTGCTCGAGCAGATTGCTCCGGATGCTGAGGTACTGTCCCATGGGAGTGCCAGTGTGTCAGTCAAGCAGGAAGCTGCTGTCCTCCAGAGTCATAGGGGTAAAAATTGAGTCGCGCCCCATTTGGGGCGCTAACCTCGCCGGGGCGTGACTTTTAGCGCCCCGAAAAAATTAGCGGCCCCGCGCCGGAACTTCAGTGGTTGCGCCCCAAGAGGGAAGCGGGGCGCCACTGGAAGCACCCCGCATCCCTCTTGGGGCGCTGCGAGTGAATATCCTGGTGCTACGTGCCGCAGCGCCACGCGCTGCGGCACGTCGCGCCGTGGTATTGCAGACCTTCCTCCCCTTCTTAAAGGGGAGGGACCCTGCGCAGCGCGAACCGGTGCCCAGCTGGGCCCCCAGGGATCGGGAGTGCCGGCAAAAGAGCCCGGCACTCAAGAGAAGTGCCGGGCTCTTGGAGCGCAGCCGGCACTTCACGGTGGGGGGGCTTCACGGGGGCCGGGGACAGCAACGGGGGCAGGTGCTGGCAGGCGGCCAGCAACAAAAATGGCCGCCTGCCACCTCCCCTTTAAATATCGCCGCCCCGGCCGCACGTACGCCTCCCTGAACCCGTCGGACATAGCGTCTGGCGGTAAATTAGGGGGCGCGACTGAAGATCACGGCCGGGGCGCGAGCGGGGTGCTGCGCACGGCGATGACGTCATCGCCGGCGGCGCAGCGCCACAGGGCGCTACCGGCTGCCGCCGCCGCTAACCTCCCACTAAATTTTTCAGGAGGCGTGGGCGGCGCTGCGCCCGGGCGTTAGCTGCTTTACGCCCCATTAGCGCCCTCTTAAGGCGCTAACGGGAGGCGCAAGCAGCTGAATTTTTCCCCCATAGAGTTATACAGCACAGAAAGAGGCCCTTCAGCCCATCGTGTCCGCGCCGGCCATCAAGCCCTGTCTATTTTTATCCCATTTTCCAGCACTTGGTCCGTAGCCTTGTATGCTATGGCGTTTCAAGTGCTCATCTAAATGCTTCTTGAATGTTGTGAGGATTCCTGCCTCTACCACCCTTTGGGTGAAAAAGTCTTTCCTCAAATCCCCTCTAAACCTCCTGCCTCTTATCTTGAAACTATGCCCCCTGGTTATTGACCCCTCTACTAAGGGGAAAAGTTCCTTTCTATCTACCCTATCTATGCTCCTCATAATTTTGTACACCTCAATCAGGTCCCCCCTCAGCCTTCTTTGCTCTAAGGAAAACAACCCTAGCCTGTCCAGTCTCTCTTCATAGCTGAAGCGCTCCAGCCCAGGTAACATCCTGGTGAATCTCCTCTGCACCCTCTCCAATGCAATCACATCCTTCCTATAGTGTGGCGACCAGAACTGCACACAGTATTCTAGCTGTGGCCTAACTAGCGTTTTGTACAGCTCCATCATAACCTCCCTGCTCTTATATTCTATGCCTCGGCTAATGAAGGCAAGTATCCCATATGCCTTTTTAACCACCTTATCTACCTGTCCTGCTGCCTTCAGGGATCTATGTACATGCACACCAAGGTCCCTCTGATCCTCTGTCCTTCCTAGGGTCCTACCATTCATTGTGTATTCCCTTGCCTTGTATGTGTCATTTATTCAGGACAAACAATTAGAAACAAACACAACAAATCATGAATTAACAGAACTGGTTTTCACAAGCTGGAGATAAACGCCAAAACAGTCAACAAATGTAATCACACGAACCTCGACCTTTACTACAAACATTCCCACCATTTATTTAGACCTCCTACTGTTTGCCCTTCGAGGGATGACAGCATTCCTCCTCCCACCACTGGCACTTTCCCATTGCACTTGCCACCGCCTGCAACACAGCCAGCCCAGACTGCTGCCGCCCATGCAGAGTTGGTGCAGTCTGCAGCTGGTGCCTCCAGGCCCAGAGCTGGTCGAGGGCATCCTTCAAGGGCATCTGTAGTCTCAGGATCTGACATTCAGCAGCCCTTCACCAGCTTTGCTGCAGCCACTGGGGCCCCATTACGGAGGAGTAGTAGGGTGGGAAGCGGGGAAGTACGCAGGGGATGGAGATCACCCTCGAAGGGCAAACAGTAGGAGGTCTAAATAAACGGTGGGAATGTTTGTAGTAAAGGTTGAGGTTCGTGTGATTACATTTGTTTACTGTTTTGGTGTTTATCTCCAGCTTGTGAGAACCACTTCTGTTAATTCATGATTTGTTGCGTCTGTTTCTAATTGTTTGTCCTGAATAAATGACACACACAGAGTTTGTTAAAGAAAAAAGTTGTTGTATTCAAAATTTACATTTTTGGCCTTTGGAATCATTCCAGCTTTGGCCGGCAATAAATGCTTTCCATGATGTTGTTCTCCATGCCAGAAGCCATCTTTTGAGTAGGGGCCTAGAAGCGGCTTCTTATCAGTCGTTGACGGACGGCCCTTGCAGTGGCAACATTGTGGGCCTCCCTCCCACGTTGGTGCTGCTGCTGCTGCTGATCATCCTCCTCCTCCTCCTCCTCCTCTTGCTCCTCCTCCTCCTCCTCAGGTGGTGCACCAATCCCTGGTGGCATTGGCTGGGTCCTCAGGATTGCCAGGTTGTGAAGCATGCAGCACACAACTATGAACAGGGAGACTCGCTCAGGAGAGTACTGCAGGGCTCCTCCTGAGTGGTCCAGAGAGCGGAACCATTGCTTGAGCACGCCGATCGTCTGCTCAATTATGTTCCTGGTGGCGATATGGCTCTCATTATACCGCAGCTCAGCAGGGGTGTTGGGGTTACGGAGCAGTGTCATCAGCCAGGTGCAGAGTGGATAACCCTTGTCCCCGAGGAGCCTGGAAAAGGTCTGGCACACCAGTCTGGCGCAGGATGAAAGCATCGTGGCTGCTGCCAGGATAGCGGGCATTGACGGCGAGTATGAGCTGTCTGTGGTCACAGACCGACTGCACATTTAAGGAGTGGTAGCCCTTGCGGTTTTGGAATACCTCTGCATTTTCATGCGGTGCCCACAATGCCACATGCGTGCAGTCAATGGCGCCCTGCACCATGGGGAAGCCCGCTATCCTAGCGAAGCCACATGCGCATACATGCCGGGTCATGGGGAAAGAGATGTACTGGCGTCTCCTTTTATACAGGGCATTTGTCACCTCCCGGGTACAACAATTGACAGCGAACTGAGAGATAATGGCAATTTCCCCAGTAGTTGCTTGAAAGGAGCCGCTGGCATAAAAATTCAGAGCCACTGTCACCTTCACTGCCACCGACAGAGACGTCCTGGTCCTCAGTTGAGGCTGCAGATCTGGCTGCAGCAGGTGACAGAGCTCAGTGACCACCTCCTTGATGAAGCGCAGCCTGCGCAAACACTGCTCCTCAGACAAATGAATGTAGGAGAATTGCTCCCGGAATACCCTGGGAGGGTAAGGTATCCTGTTCAGAGGCCTGTTGGCCCTCCTCCCTCTGGCCGTGTTTGCCACTCTCTCTCTGCGTCTCTGATGCCTCCGATTCTACAGTTGCAGGACGACGCCCTGAATCATTGCAGCCCCCATAGTCTCTTCTAAATTGATGTAAGGAAGGTCAAATCAAAATGAACCTGCAAAGTGCTGCTCAGTACCCAAAACTCCTTCACACAGCGTTGAATCTCTCCAGAAGTCTCTCTCTATCTCTCAGAATGTCTGGTGCAAAAATGTCGCTGACAAAAAAAGGCAGGAAGCGGCCACCTTTGAATAGTGCTCCCCCAGCCCCTTCCTGACTGCAAAACGTTTCCCTCTACCTGTCGTTGCTAGCGGCAGGCGGAAAGGCAGGGAGTGCCACTCAATATCCGGTCCAGGCCGTTGCACGCTCGACTGACGTCACAATCTGCAGGCACAGGAGATCGTGGCGGTAGTGTTTAGCGCGCCGCAAAATGTCTTGTCAATTTCGCGAGCAGCGCAAACATCGCGGCACCCGGGCGCTAGTTGCTTTTCGCCCCGTTTGCGCCCTCTTACGGCTTTATCGGGAGGCGCTAATCAACTGAATTTTTCCCCCTAAATCTCTCGCTTGCCACTGCAATGCTCTGCCTCTCCCATATCTTTATGCTACCCTTTATTTAAACTACAGCTCTTCACCCCTCCACCTACATTTCATCCCTCTTCAGAGCATTCTATAACCTTCCAGTATAATATCCCTTTTGTTTTTGCTCTTTTCTCCCACACCACATATCCAAGATAATTTGATCAAAGTAAAAATAATGGTTTTGATAGTATCTGTCATCATCGAACATCCCCACTTCTGAACTTATGATGGAGGGAAAGTCATTGATGAAGCAGCTGAAGATGGTTGGGTCTAGGACACTGCCCTGAGGAACTCCTGCAGTGATGACCTGGTTCTGTGATTATTGACCCCCCCACCACCATAACCATCTTCCTTTGTGCTAGGTATGACTCCAGCCAGTGGAGAGTTTTCCCCCTGATTCCCATTGACTTCAGTTTTACTAGGGCTCCTTGATGCCACACTCGGTCAAATGCTGCCTTGTCAAGGGCAGTCACTCTCACCTCACCTCTGGGATTCAGCTCTTTTGTCCATGTTTGGACCAAGGCTGTAATGAGGTCTGGACCCATGAGGTCCTGACGGAACCCAAACTGGGCATTGGTGAGCAGGTTGTTGGTGAGTAAGTGCCGCTTGATAGCACCGTGGACGACACCTTCCATCACTTTGCTGATGATTGAGAGTAGACTGATGGGGCGGTAATTGGCCGGATTGAATTTGTCCTGCTTTTTGTGGACAGGACATACATGGGCAGTTTTCCACATTGTCGGATAGATGCCAGTGTTGTAGCTGTACTGGAACAGTTTGGCTAGAGATGCGGCTACTTCTGGAGCACAAGCCTTCAGAACAACAGCCGGGATGTTGTTGGGGCCCATAGCCTTTGCTGTACCCAGTGCACTCAGCTGTTTCTTGATATCACGTGGAGTGAATTGAATTGGCTGAAGACTGGCTTCTGTGATGGTGGGGACCTCAGGAGTAGGCCGAGAAGGATCATTCACTCGGCACTTCTGGCTGAAGATGGTTGCAAACGCTTCAGCCTTGTCTTTTGCACTCACGTGCTGGGCTCCACCATCATTGAGGATGGAGATATTCATGGAGCCTCCTCCTCTCGTTAGTTGTTTAATGGTACACCACCATTCACGACTGGATGTGGCAGGACTGCAGAGCTTTGATCTGATCCGTTGATTGTGGGATCTCTTAGCTCTGTCTATGGCATGCTGCTTCCGCTTTTTAGCATGCATGTAGTCCTGTGTTGCAGCTTCCCCAGGTAGGCACCTCATTTTTAGGTATGCCTCGTGCTGCTCCTGGTATGCTCTTCTACACTCCTTATTGAACCAGGGTTGGTCCCCTGGCTTGATGGTAATGGTAGAGTGAGGGATATGCCGGGCCCTGAGGTTACAGATTGTGGTGGAATACAATTCTGCTGCTGCTGATGGCCCACAGTGCCTCATGGATGCCCAATTTTGAGCTGATAGATCCGTTCTGAATCTATCCCATTTAGCACGGTGGTAATGCCACACAACACGATGGAGGGTATCCTCAGTGTGAAGTCGGGACTTCGTCTCTACAATAACTGTGCGGTGGTCACTGCAACCAATACTGTTATGGACAGATACATCTGTGACAGGTAGATCGGTAAGGACGAGGTCAAGTAGGTTTTTCCCTCATGTTGGTTCCCTCACCACCTGTCGCAGGCCCAGTCTGGCACCTATGTCCTTCAGGACTTGGCTAACTCGGTCAGTAGTGGTGCTACCAAGCCACTCTTGGTGATGGACATTGAAGTCCCCCCACCCAGAGTACATTCTGTGCCCTTGCTACTCTCAGTGCTTCTTCCAAGTGGTGTTCAACATGCTGAGTGAGGGCAGTAGGTGGTAACCAGCAGGAGGTTTCCTTGCCTATGTTTGACCTGAAGCCATGAGACTTCATGGGGTCCAGAGTCAATGTTGAGGACTCCCAGGCCACTCCCTTCCGACTATATACCTCTGTGCCACCACCTCTGGTGGGTCTGTCCTGGCGGTGGGACAGGACATACCCAGGGATGGTGATGGAGGAGTTTGGGACATTGGCTAAAAGGTATGATTCTGTGAGTATGACTATGTCAGAGTGTTGCTTGACTAGTCTGTGGGACAGCTCTTCCAATTTTGGCACAAGTCCCCAGATGTTTGTGAGTAGGACTTTGCAGGGTCGACTGGGCTGGGTGTGCCATTGTCATGTCCGTAGCCGGTGCCAAGGTTGATGCTGGGGGCTCCGTCCGGTTTTATTGTTGTTATTGTTTTTCGTAGCGGTTGTGTACAACTGAGTGACTTGCTAGGCCATTTCAGAGGGCAGTTAAGAGTCAACCACATTGCTATGGGTCTGGAGTCACATATAGGCCAGACCAGGTAAGGACAGCAGGTTTCCTTCCCTAAAGGACATTAGTGAACCAGATGTGTTTTTACGACAATCCAATAGTTTCATGGTTACCATTACTGACACTAGCTTTTTATTCCAGATTTATTTAATTAACTGAATTTAAATTCCCCAGCTACCGTGGTGGAATTTGAACTCACGTCTCTGGATCATTAGTCCAGGCATCTGGATTACTAGCCCCAGTAACATAACCACTATGCTACCGTTCCCGAAGTTATTGAAGTTAATTGCACAGCTATGACTTTCATTTAAATAAATTAGATAGATATGCTGGATGGTCCAGATGGCTGTTGGGCGACGCGAGAGCATAACTTGATGACTGCGTCCTTCTTGAAGTTAAGATAATGAAGGCAGGACTCTTCCAACATCGGCAGGTAGGCATGTCTTAATGAAAACATTCCACTGCTGGGATTATGGCAAGTAGGTGTTAAATGCCTCAAGTCACACCTTCCCTTTTTCTCTCCTCAGAAGCTCTTTTCCCCCCACTAAAAAACTGAGTGTCAGGGGAATGCCCAAAGGATTTCTTCTGCTGAACAATTTGTTGGAGGCAAGTGAAATAACAGCTGTCAAAAAGGACTGGTGATACACAATCCCACAATGTAAAAAAAAGTGCGGAACACCAGCAGTAAGTATATAACAAGGTCGATACATAAGAACATAAAAACATAAGAAATAGGAGTAGGCCATTTGGCCCCTCGAGCCCGCTCTGCCATTCAATAGGATCATGGCTGATCTTTGACCTCAACTCCACTTTCCCGCCTGATCCCCATATCCCTTGATTCCTTTAGAGTCCAAAAATCTATCGATCTCAGCCTTGAATGTATTCAACGACTGAGCATCCACAGCCCTCGGGGTAGGGAATTCCAAAGATTCACAACCCTCTGAGTGAAGAAATTTCTCCTCATCTTGGTCCTAAATGGCCGACCCCATATCCTGAGACTGTGACCCCTAGTTCTAAACTCTCCAGCCAGGGGAAACAACCTCTCAGCATCTACCCTGTCAAGCCCTCTCAGAATCTTACATGTTTCAATGAGATCACCTCTCATTCTTCTGAACCCCAGAGAGTATAGGCCGAATCTACTCAATCTCTCCTCATAGGACAACCCTCTCATCCCAGGAATCAATCTAGTGAACGTTTGTTGCACCGTCTCTAAGGTAAGTATATCCTTCCTTTGGTATGGAGACTAAAACTGTACACAGTACTCCATGTGTGGTCTCTCCAAAGCCCTGTACAATTGCAGCAAGATGTCCTTACTCTTGTACTCCAACCCCCTTGCAATAAAGGCCAACATGCCATTTGCCTTCCTAACTGCTTGCTGTACCTGCATTTAACTTTCTGTGTTTCGTGTACAAGGACACCCAAATCTCTCTGAAGACCAACATTTAATAGTTTCTCACCATTTAAAAAATATTCTGTTTTTCTATTCTTCCTACCAAAGTGAATTACTTCACATTTCCCCACATTAAACTCCATCTG
This sequence comes from Squalus acanthias, assembly GCA_030390025.1. Lineage (NCBI taxonomy): Eukaryota > Metazoa > Chordata > Chondrichthyes > Squaliformes > Squalidae > Squalus > Squalus acanthias. The sequence continues at coordinate 145,232,252 of CM059427.1, read as the reverse complement.
CCAATGTCTTGCCCACTCACTTAAGCTGTCTATATCCCTCTACAGACTCGATGGGGGGAATTTTCCAGGGGGTCAGCGGGCGCGATCGGTGGTGGGTCGGGTGGGAAAGTGACCCTACTGACAACCCGCCACCACGCACCTTTACCAAATGTCGGGGCTGTCAGCGCTGAGCAGACCCGACATGCAGCGGCGGGGGAGGCAATTCAGATCATTATGACCTTGTTAATAGAGGATTACAACAATTTTGAGCTCACCTTTAGAAATTACTAGCTCACCCACGGGGTCCACGCTGCTCGGGGATCACGTCTGTTAAACTGGGCGGGAGTTGAATGGCGATGCAATCATCTCATTACTTGACAGCTTGAAATGTACTATAAAAGCTCCCATCTCGCAGCTGTTTACTTTCCAATCTTAGAAGCTATTGCTTACTGCATTTGGAAGACAGATTGAGCTTTATGCAGGTTGCAAGTGTTTGGAGTAAACTCTCTATCCAGTGTCAACTCATTGGAACAACCTCTCTCACCATTAACAGAATGCTTCTGTCATCTCAAGTTCACCTGCCATTTATTCCATCAGCATGGGTATGGTTTATACTCTCTCACCTTGGTCCTCAGAATCTGACCACGATCAGCAGCAACACCAACATCACCAAGCACATCAGCAGCACCAACAACAACACCAAACTTCTCCTCAATCAACTGATGCTGCACAGGACAGAGGGCATCAGCACCCAAGCACATTGCTGCCCGGGACACCAGGGATGGCATCAACATGGCCACATTTACTTCACTTGAAACCGCACACCCTGGCTGCCACACGATGCGCCAGGTTGGCACCACCCCACACCAACAACATAAAGTATCCCTACAATGCCCAAGCCATTCCTTTCACACTCATCGCCATTGCGGGGGGTACCGTTATGTCTCACCATTCACTGCAACTCACTAAGCCACTTCCAAAGATGCACACAAATCTGTCCAAGAATGCAACGTGTTGAAAATAAAGATTTCAATGTTTGACAGCCAATTAACAGAAACTTCACATGAACATTGACTAAAACACACAAGTGCCTACCCTTGTGTGTTGTTAGTTGGTATGATTGGACTAGGATGAGGGTGAGTGTGAGGTATGACTAGTAAGATGGGGAAGTGGTAATGTAGATAGAGAGGGATGGGTGGAGGTGCAAGGTAAGTTGGTGTGTGTAAGGATGTGCAGGAGTAGGGTAGGGAAGGCAGAGTGATCGGGATGTGATGAGTGGCACAGCAGGGTGAGGTTGAGTGTGGCTTTGCAATAATGTTTTGTGATCTATTGAGTTCATTGAAAGGTTTGCGCCACTGCAGCCTGGTCCTCCTGATGACATCCCTGCTTGTGCCCTCTTGTGCAATGTGCAACCAGGCTGCGTTGGTCTCCTGGGGAGGTCTCTTCTGCCCATTGGAAGGGAAGAGGACCTCCCTGTGTGCTGTGACTCCCTCCATACGCATATGAGGGAGGCATGGGAGAGCCTGGGTGCAGCCCTGCACCTCTGTGCAGTGCTTGTCAGTGTTTGCAGCACCTCAATGCTGTAGAACACTGACAGAACAAATGTCAAAGTAAATTTGCGCATGGTCCCTTTAAGGAAATCGACTGATGACATGTCATCAAATGATGTCATCAGACCCGCTTCCTTCAATTGGCCGGGAAACCCGTTGGGTGAGCTTAACAAGCCCAATCAGGGTAAATTTCATACTAGTGCTTCTGATATGTCTTCCTTTTTTCTCAACCGATGATTCCCCTCTACCGTGGTTGACACGGCCCTCGACCGTGTCCATTCTATTTCCCACACTTCTGCTCTCACCCTTTCCCCTCCCTCCCAGAACCATAATAGGGTTCCCCTTGTCATCACCTTTCACCCCACCAGTCTCCACATTCAACGGATCATCCTCCGGCATTTCCGCCACCTCCAGCGCGATCCCACCACCAAACACATCTTCCCCTCACTTCCCCTTTCAGCATTCTGGAGGGCCTGCTCCCTCCACAATGCTCTGGTCCACTCTTCAATCACCCCCAATAGCCCTTCTCCTCCCCACGGTACCTTCCCGTGCAAGCGCAGGAGATGCAACACCTGCCCTTTTACCTCCTCCCTTCCCACTGTTCAGGGCCCCAAACACCCCTTGCAGGTGAAACAACGATTTACTTGTTCTTCTTGCAATTTAGTATACTGTATTCACTGCTCACGATGCGGTCTCCTCTACATTGGGGAGACCAAACGCAGATTGGGTGACCGCTTTGCAGAACACCTCCGTTCAGTCCGTAAGGGGGACCCCGAGCTTCTGGTCCCCTGTCACTTTAATTCTCTGCTCCACTCCCACTCTGACCTCTCTGTCCTTGGCCTCTTACATTGTTCCAATGAAGCTCAATGTAAGCTCGAGGAACAGCATCTCATCTTTTGATGAGGCACTTTACAGCCTTCTGGACTCAACATTGAGTTCAACAATTTCAGACGATAACTTCTGCCCCTATTTTTTCGGGCAGCAGCTGTTGCTGATTCTGCCATCCCCATTTGCAACATTTAATCTCTCCTGCCTTCCACCCTGTCACAGACCGTCCCTTTTGTTCTTTCCTCCCCTCCCCCTGCCCCTGCACCTGCTTAAAACCTGTTACATCTCTAACTTTTTCCAGTTCTGATGAAGGGTCACAGACCTGAAACATTGACTGTTTCTCTCTCCGCGGATGCTGCCTGACCTGCGGAATGTTTCCAGCATTTTCTGTTGTTATTTCAGGGGAAAGTCATGTTGGAGGCCAGGATGGAGCCAGCAGCGAGGTCGGGACCCGCCACTGACCTCGCCCCCCACCGACCCGCCAAGGTAGGGAAAGTTGCGGCCTTTGTGTGCCCCTCACAGCTTACTTTCCCACCGAGCTTTGCATTGTCAGCAAACTTGGATACATTACAGTCCATCCCTTCATCTAAGTCATTAATATAGATTGTAAATAGTTGAGGCCCAAACACTGATCCTTGCGGCACCCCACTAGTACCAGCCTGCCAACTTGAAAATGACCTGTTTATTCCTACTCTCTGTTTTCTTTCCTTTAACCAATGCAAATATATTACCCCAACTCCATGAGCCCTTATCTTGTGTAACAACCTATCATGTGGCACCTTATTGAATGTCTTTTGAAAATCCAAAAATACTACATCCACTGGTTCCCCTTTATCTACCCTATTAGTTACATCCTCAAAAAACCCGAATAGATTTGTCAAACACGATTTCCCTTTCATAAAACCATGTTGACTCTGCTTAATCATCTTATGATTTTCTAAGTTCCCTGCTACTGCATCCTTAATAATGGATTCCAGCATTTTCCCGATGACTGATGTCAGGCTGACTGGCCTATAGTTCCCTGTTTTCTCTCTCCCTCCTTTCTTGAATAGCGCTGTTACCTTTGGTACCTTCCAATCCACTGCGACCATTCCAGAATCTAGGGAATTTTCAAGATCACAATCAATGCATCCACTCTCTCTGCAGCCACTTCTTTTAGAACCCCAGAATGTAGGCCATCAGGTCTCGGGGATTATTTGCTCTTTTAGACCCATTAATTTCTCCAGTACTTTTTCTTTACTAATATTAATTGCTTTAAGTTCCTCACCCTCATTAGACCCTTGGTTCTCCACTATTTCTGGTATGTTTTTTGTGTCTTCTACTATGAAGACAGATACAAAATATTGGTTTAACATCTCTGCCATTTCCTTATTCCCCATTATAATTTCTCCTGTCTCAGCCTCTAAGGGACCCACGTTTACTTTCGCTACTCTCTTCCTTTTTACAAACTTGTAGAAGCTCTTACAATCTGTTTTTATATTTCTTGCTAATTTACTCTCATATTCTATTTTCTCCCTCTTTATCAATTTTTTGGTCATCCTCTGCTGGTTTCTAAAACTCTCCCAATCCTCAGGCTTACTACTCTTCTTGGCAACATTATAAACCTCTTCTTTTAATCTAATACTATCCTTAACTCCTTCAGTTAGCCACGGATGGATCACTTTTCCCATGGAGCTTTTATTTCTCAATGAAATATTTCTTTAAATGTTCTCCATTGCTTATCTACCCCAAATTCTGCTCCTCGCAAATTGGACACTTTGGCCTCAGTGAGGCATGCTCCTGGAATGTCTGGGTTGCTCACAGAGTACACCATTGCTGAATCAGTTCTGCAATGTACTTCCACATTATCTTTTAACAAGTATAGATAGTGATAGTTGTATTTTGAGATTTTCCCTCTGAATTTTATCTACTCTGTATTTACAGCCCCATCCAGTCTCCTGCTGTTCAAAACATTAGAGGATATATTTCATAATGGAAGCTTTCTGGCACCAACACACACACTTTGATATTCCCCCTTTGGCAAAGCTGATAAGCATTATTTAGAATGTGCAACTTATTGACAGAGCTCATTATTTACATTGCCCTGGAAGCTTTTGGCTAAAATTCCAGCTTGCACATTGGAAAAGGTTTATAAAGCTATAAATCTTGAGCAACTTGGTTTTATTACAAATAGATTCTTGTCTGACAATGATGGATGGTTTACAAATACAAATACTTCTACCATGGACTCTCTTGTGGTTACCTTGCACCTGAGGCAAATTAGGTTTTTGATCAAGTTGAATGGCAACGCTTCCTCTGTTCCTTCCAGTAATTTTGGCCCTTCCTTCATTAAATGGATCTTTGTATTTTAACACAAACATTTAGCAGTGATTTGCACTAATGGCGTTTTGTCCCCTCAGTTTAGTATTTATCAAGGTATTAGACAGTTCCTCACCATTGCCATTTGTATTAGTCCCTATAACACATCATGAAATCCCTTGTTTATTTTTAATGTATATTTTAAAAAGAAGCAGTATTTTTTTTCCAAATAAGGGTTAAAAGATGATTGTTCTTTTCTGATTTCAAAAGAGATTACTTGACATTTCCTCCTCTGAAATCAGATCAGATAAAGCCATAGAACCATAGAAGCTTATAGCACTGAAATAGGCCATTCAAACCATTGTGTTTCTGCTGGGTCCTTGCTAGAACAATTTAAAACTAATCCCACTGCCCCTTGCTCTCCCCCCATAAGCTCTGTATCTTCCCCTTCTTCAAATGTTTATCTACTGTTCCCTTAAAAGATGCCTCAAGCAAAGCATTTTGTGCTCCAACAACCTTTTGATGGAAGAAAATTCTCCTAACCCCTCTCCTCCCTCTTAGTGACAATTTTAAATTGATGACCCCTCATCACTGACTCCCTAACAACAGGAAATAGTTATTTCTTGTTTCGCCTATCAAAGCCCTTCATAATTCTAGAAACCCCTAGCCCTTTCTGCTCCAGTGGAAATTGTGCAAGTATCTCAAATCTTTCCTCAGAACTATTTTCCATACCTGGTATCCTTAACTTCACAGGAGTGATTATCAAACTAAATTTGACACCAAGCCACATAAGGAGAAATTAGGGCAGGTGACCAAAAGCTTGGTCAAAGAGGTAAGTTTTAAGGAGTGTCTTAAAGCAGGAGAAAGAGTTAGAGAGGCAGAGAGGCTTAGGGAGCAAATTCCAGAGCTTAGGGCCTCGGCAACTGTAGGCACGGTCGCCAATGGTGGGGCGATTAAAATCAAGGATGCGCAAGAGGCCAGAATTGGAAGAGTGCAGAGATCTCAGAGGGTTGTAGGGCTGGAGGAGGTTACAGATAGGGAGGGGCGAGGCCATGGAGGAATTTGAAAACAAGGATGAGAATTTTAAAATTGGACCGGGAGCCAAAGTAGGTCAATGAGCACAGGGGAGGTGGGTGAACAGGATTTGGTGCGAGTTAGGATACGGCCAGCAGAGTTTTGGATGAGCTCAAATTTATGGAGGATGCAAGGTGGGAGGCCGGCCAGGAGAGCATTGAAATAGTCGCGTCTAGAGGTAACAAAGGCATAGATGGGGGATCAGCAGCAGATGAGCTGAGGCAGGGGAAGAGATGGGCGATGTTACGGAGATGAAAGTAGGCAGTCTTGGTAATGGAGTGGATATGGGTTTGGAAGCTCAGCTCAGGCTCAAATAGGACACCAAGGTTGCGAACAGTCTGGTTCAACCTCAGATAGTGGCCAGGGAGAGGGATGGAGTTGGTGGCTAGCGAACGGAGTTCCCAATATTTAATTGAAGGAAATTTCTGCTCATCCAACACTGGATGTCAGACAAGCTGCATGACAAATAACAGGCGGGAGGTGGGGGCGAGAGAGGTGGTGGTGAGGTATAGCTGGGTGTCGTCAGTGTACATGTGGAACCTGATGTGATTTCGGATCATGTAGATGAGAAATAGCAAGGGCCCAAGGATAGATCCTTGGGGGACTCCAGAGGTAACAGTGTGGGAGTGGGAAAAGAAGCCATTGCAGGTGATTCTCTGATTTCTCATCCTCAAGTACCTGTCCAACTCCCTTTTAAAATTATTCATGGATCCCAACAACTCTCTGAGTGAAAAAAATCTTCCCATCTTCCCTCTAGATCTTTTGTCAATGATTTTAAATCTATAGGATAGATAGGAACCAGATGTTGAAAGTGTGTTCGAGTAAATAAATTATTTACAATCCAGATTTTCCTTTAAATATTGTTATTTCCTTCTCATGTGGCATTACATGAGTGCTTCCAGAAAAATAACCCACATTAAGGACATTTATCAAGACAGCCAATATATGTTATAAAGAAGCTTCTATCTATCTCACTCCACCAGCTGTGTTTCTAAAGGGTTTCCTTCACTAAATATGCCCGAGGTACAAAGAAGATACAATTGCACTAATTTTACTGTCAGTCATTTAATGGAAATTTTTGTTTTGGAGTCTGGATTTACTGCAGCAAAGTTCCAAACAAAACCTGTTTGTCCAAGATTAATGTCATAATATTCTTAATAAATATTTATTATCTTTTAGTTCAGCACATTGGTCAGATATTATCATTGATATATTTAAGAGGCAACATATAAAGTACAATAGTTTTATATATTTTAAAACCATCTGAACAAAACTATTTAAAATCAAATGGCATAACAGAAGAATACAGCTGGACGTAACTGTAACAAGCAATGGTCTCGGCTACACAAAGAATGGAATAATTCTCCCTAGGTGCTAATCACATGAATATCACCCTCTTGTGTTTTTGGTGCAGACTGGTTTAAGCACTAGCAGCTACTGGAGTGCTGTTCCAGTCTTAATATTAGGGAGGACTGAGGATCTGACAACATCGTTTAGATATTGTAAAGACGATAACCATCCTTCTGGAAATCAGTGGCCTCTATGGCTTAGACTTATACTGAATCTAAGACAAGAGGGTTATCTTTGCAGCCTGTCAATTAGGGCTCGAATATTCCACCACTGGGCAGATATAGAACACCAACTGATTATGATAAAAGGTAAGCTTTCTGAGGATTCCCATTGCACTACCAGTTTTTTCACCAATCTTTGTTTCCATGATTTTGTGTTCCCTAGTTTGAATCCAATGTGATAATTAAGCTAAGGGAGTGTATATCTTACAGCCAATCTTTCACAAAAGTGACTGACTTTTGCTTTTGTTGCATCTGCTCACAGTCCTCCTCTCTTATTCTCAGGCACAGCTGTTCTGTCTTTCCTCTCTACTTCTGCATCAACATTACAGTACCACTTACATCAGAGTGAGGTCACTGGCTTCAAACCTTCACATGGGATGAAAATGTATGTTAATGTTCTCATGTTTTCTCAAGTTATTGAACAAGAAAACTGCCGACAGAGTAGCAGGTCACATATTCTCATGAACACTTAATTATTCTTTGGACTACGTACTTGTGTTTATGGTGAAACAAATGCGCAAAGTTTAACAGGAGTTTGACTTAGTGTGTCTCTGTTACAATGTGTCACTTTATTGATCAGAGTTCTGCTGTAGTTGAGGCAAAAGAAAGGATGGAAATCATTGTAAAGCAAATCAGACTTCAAAAAGATATCATGGTGTCAAATATCTAAATTTATATTTTACAATAACATTTGTCTTTGCATTGTTCAAAATAACTGGAATCTATGTACTCTTCTTTGGCTACCCTAGTTTCTGATAGGTGTGCGTTAACCTTTAAGAAGCACCTTGGCCTAGAAATTGGAACTCACAGTGCCCGTTTTGTGCCTTTTTTGCAGTCAAAGGAGGCCTGAAAGATGTCCGACCCTGTATTGGGTCAGGCACTTTTTCAGGCGTCCCTGGTGACCTCCTAAAACAGGTGTTAGTCCCCTTACATATGTAAATGAGGAACCTAACGCCAATGTTCCCTGTAAGCTGCGCTTTGTTCTGCGCGGTCTGTTGCTTTTAGTGCGCGGTCCCTTTAAATTTATGTGTATGCGCAGTATTCACAATGGAGAAGTCGGTGAGCGGCCTGCGCGGGACCTTTCCCATTACCGCGCGGCCGTGCAGCTTAGAGGGCACATTGCCCATCGCCTATTTTAGGCCCTGTCTTCTAAATTTGATATTACAGAGCTGGCATGCAAATCATGCTGGGCCTGCTGCACTTGGGCTTCTTATGCGATCGTTGAGTGACTGCCACCAAAAGGTAAGTTTTTTTTAAATCTTATTTTAAAAGTGATTGCTATGGAGCCAGGAGGAGCAGGAGTACTCCCCTGACCTCACAGAATCCCAATGGCCCTACCACACTTACCTTCAGGCTGCTACTAGCGAGGCAAGGGACCCATTGTTCAATTCTTCAAATGGACGAGCCACCTGTGGAGGCGCGACAGGTGCTGGCGGCTCACCCAATAATATTAATGAGGTCCGAGGCCCAATTTCGTGTCGGCCTTTGGTATCCCAGTTTGACCCAATTGCTGCCTTCGCGCCCAAAGCTGGATGCTGATGAATTTATAATCCCTTAACTCTCACATTTTGTTATCTCTACTGGCAGGCAGGGGTTAAAGTGAGCCCGAATGGTTCGGGGATCAGGACATCTTTCCAGTTCTTGGCTCATTGACCTCTTTCTTATTGGCTGTTCAATGTTACGTGATTAGCAAAAGACTGCAATATTCACTTTAAACATGTTCCTGATTTGCATGCCTGCGTCAATCTTGCATCTTTTGTGTTTGCCTTAATGATATGTGCCCAGACCAGCACTTTTCCCTGTTAATGGAGTCAAGTGTGAAAAAAGTCCGGGATTGAATTTAACTGTTCCCACCAGACAGGAAACTGATGGCAGCAGCCCGTTTTACAACCCTGCCAATTTCCCTTTCCATAAGTAGTCAAATTTGATACTACTGAGCCACTTAGGTTTCTTAAATAGTACCGTACGTGAAACCTTTACTCATGTAAAGGCTGGGAGACAACTGCTGGCTTGAATCTGACTGTATTTAACTCTCTCACTATGTTGACCTGTGCTGAGGAGACTTCTTCTGAACAGACCATTTGAATCTCATTGGACATTATGGGGTATATTTCCCCGCCAGGTGGTGTTTGGGTGGTCAGTGGGTGGAACGATAGTTCCGATTATGATGGTCCGGACGATTTTGATGGTTGCACCTTATTTACATTCCATTGGCGGGCTGCCCAGGAGGCATTGGTATTGCTGACAGGTAGCCCGCCCAATTGGGAGATGGGATTTCCGCCTGAGGCCTCCAGTATTTAACGGGTGAGTGCACCTCTTAAAGAGAGGTATCAAATCAAAATGTTCCTTTCTGATATGTTGTGATTTCTGAGCATGTGTTGTTTGTTCAGTGCCCCTGAGAAGAGTAAGTTCTGCTGTTTCTCTACTTGCTTGCAGTATTAGAAGAATGTCGACACATAGAACTTCTAGGCTCAGCAACATCACAATGGAGTTCCTAGTGGAGCAAGCATGGCAACAGAGGCAGATCCTCTTTCCCAAAGATAGCACCATTGAGAACCCTTCCTACCAGTAGCACAAATGGGGTGTTTGGGCACATACTGTCTGCAATTTTCTGACCATTAAAATAAATGGTTGGAACATTGTGGGCAGTACATAAACAAATTTCCCATTTGTGCTGCGGTTGAGCAAGATGCCTTGCCGGTAGTGTGGAATCATAAAATTACCCCCTGTACTGTTCTCCTGTTCTAATATGAAGTACTTTTGAATGAGTTATCAAACAAAACATACAGAGAATGATGAGCCTACAGGATTGAAGCAATAAAGAATGTAAATGCAGTAATATATTTCACCAGATGAAAGATGGTTTTGAAATGCTGCCCTGCGGCAACATCTTCCAGAGACACAACGTCAGGTTCCACATGTGCACTGATGATACCCAGCTTGTCCAACATCCAGTCTGGGTTGATCAATATTTTCCTCCAAATAAACGTTGGGAAGACCAAAGCCATTTTCTTTGGCCCCCGCCACAAATTCTGTTCACCAGACACTGCTTCCATCCCCCTCCCTGGCCACTGTCTCAGGCTGAACCAGACTGTTTGCACCCTTAAAACTATTTGACAATGAGCTAAGCTACCGACCCTATATCCTCTCCATCATAAAGACTGCCTACCTCCACCTCCATAATATTGTCCGTCTCCGCCCCACCTCAGCCCATCTGCTGCTGAAATCGTCATCCATGCTCTTGTTTCCACCAGACTCGATTTATTCCAATGCTCTCCTGGTTGGCATCCCATCTTTTACCCTCCATAAACTTGAGCTCATCAAATTCTGCTGCCTGTATCCTAACTTACATCAAGTCCCGTTTGCCCATCACCTCTTTTCTCGCCATTCTACATTGGCCCCCGGTCCACCAACGCCTCAATTTTTAAATTCTTATCCTTGTGTTCAAATCCCTCCATAGCTTCGCCCCTCCCTATCTCTATAACCTCCTCCAATCCTACAACCCTGCGAGAACTCTATGTTCCTCCAAATCTGGCCTCATGTGCATCCCCTACTTCCTTTGCCCCAGCATTGGCAGCTGTGCCTTCAGCCATCGAGGCTCCAAGTTCTGGAATTCATTCCTTAAAGCATTTTGCCTCTCCACCTCTCTCTCTTCCTTGACCAAGCATTTGGTCACCTGTCCTAATATCTCCTTCTTTGGCTCAGTGTTAATTTTTGTCTGATTGCACTCCTGTGAAGCGCCTTGGGATGTTAAAGGTGCTATATCAATGCAAGTTTTTGTTGTTAGGCATAATGGTGAAAATAAAACCTCTGCTCACACAGGTTCATTAGTACCATTCAATTAGAAGGTTTTTAAAATTATGATTTTGCATTAATGCCATATTGTTATAAAAGAAATGGATGCTCTGTTGAAAAAGAATTGTTTGCTCTCAATACAATGGCAGATCAATGTTATTTTAAACTGATGTAATTCTTAGGATATCTTTTACTCAAAGATTGACCACTGCTTCTAATATTACCCAACCCACCATTATTTATACCTAGAAATCTGTCATTGTGATTTGGGTTTAAAATCTGTACCAGCATTCTTAATTCCCAATGTTAGACCCTTATATTACACTAAAGTGATTTGATTGTAACCATGGGTTAACACAACAGAATCAACAAGAGAGTAAAACACAGCAACATTTCCCTCTGCAATAGATGCTATTTTATGTACTGCACATCTACCACTTCCAAAAGAGCCTCACAAATTGAATTTGTCACTTTGCCGATCTGCTAAAGGATGCACACCTGAAAAGTCATAATTTGAGGTCGATTTTAGGGTGGCAGAGAGTTGGCTGAAAGCTTTAATTGCCTTCCAATTTTCCTTTCTATTGACTGCAATGGAAAGGTAAAGGGGTGGGGGATATAAAACGGGCAGTTGACTTGATGCCATCCATTTTGCCACCAGTGGGATCAGTTAAAATCTAGCCTTGTTTTTATTCTATAGAGATCTTAATTGACCTGTGTATTGCCAACATTTTCTGTTTATATATCAGTTTGGTGGCCTCTGGTTACATCCCAATGGAAATATACATGCCTGTTTGCAGCACCTTTTACAGGCCCAATTTTGGAATTACTAAAGTGGATTATTAATGCAACTCTGAGCCACTCATGCCTCATATTCCCCTAAATTGGTATCATTATTTTATATTTCCAGATTTTCCTCTGTAATCTATACATGGGTATTCTGTCTAGTAAAATGTAGATATTCTTAAAGACATACAAGATTCACACCTTAAACCATCAGCCGCGACTTTTGATAAATGAGTGTAAATGTCATGTCACATGAATAGCAAAGTTATGAAGGCCCCGAATTTCCTTGGGCCCTGGAATGTATTGTGGGGGGTTGGTGGGGGCGGTGGTGGGGGCGGTGGCGGGGGCGGTGGCGGGGGGGGATTGGTGGGGGAGAGTCGTAAAAGGGAGCAGAAGAGGCCCAGAAAGGGTCGAAAATAGAGTAAGATTTGGAACCACTAGGTCTCTGCCCTGGAGAAAGTATGAAGGCAATTTCTACTAGAGAGTGGGGCAAATGGAATTTCTGTCAGTCTTATAGAAGGCCTGTGATGTCACAAGGAGGCAGGGCTGCTGGGATAGCTTCCTACCAAATATCTCATGGCTCCCACCTGCTAGGTACCCAGTGGACATCAGAAAGAGACATCGAGGTCCTTCAGGGAAGCAAATAGGGTTGCAGGGTGTCCAGGCCTCGGTACTCACCTGGATTCCCCAGGAAGCTAACAGAAGCAGCATGGTATCATTTCCAGTAAAATGCAGAGTTACAAGAAACACAAAAAGGGGCCAAATGCCAACAGGTAAAAAACTTATAAGATGGTGCAACCGACTTAACCCACCCTTACTTGAATGCATGTCAGGCACCGCATCCTCTTTCTTCCCCGTCTAGCATGCACTCAAGTTGCGACGATACTGTTACAGGCATTCGCCAAAGATATCTAAAATAGGTGACCTTTCTCTGACTTTAGATACTCTGGCAGACTTATGGCAGTGGAAGGGATCCAAGGATTTTCGGCTCCACTCGTTTGAAAGCAGTGTGTCATGGTTCAAAGTATAGGATACTGATTATGCAATGATTGTACTGGCAATTAGTTCAAAGTCAAATACCAAAAATCAAAGGTTAAATGTGGAAGAAAATCACTAAAAAAGTGCAATAGAGCAGCTGTTAGAAGAACCATTAATAAATAAACCGTTCCACATAAACAGTTCATTAACAGTCAGTGAAATAAATCAATGCTGAATTTGACGTAATGGCAAAAGATAGATTTTACTAAATGAGAACAATTGCCTGGAGAGAAAAATCCATCAAGCTTTAGGCTGGATTTTCATTGACCCGTAGAGGTGGGTTTGGAGGCGTGTGGGGGTTAAAATTGCGAAAACTGGTGGGCGGGCACAAGTCTGCCTCCATCCCGCCTCCACGCAATTTTCATTAAATCGTGTCTGCTGGTCCCGACTCCGTCCCGCCTCTAAGAGGCGGGATAGGCTGTTAAGGCCCTTAACAAGCACTAAATTGCCTGTATAATGCCATTTTGAAAGGCCTTTGTGATTTTAACCCTTTTTCTACATGAAGCACACCTGGGAGCACATTTGGCGGTCTGGGCTGGGCTGGGACAGGCTGGGACGGGCTGGGACGGACGGACGGATGGACGGCTATGGGGATGCATATATGGATGGCTATGTGGATGGATGTATATATGAATGGATGGAGAGGAGACATATCTGGGAGTGGTGGTGTAAAAATATCTGGGAGCAGACTTAGGACTGCTGCTGCTCATTTTGCAGGTCCTCTCACAGCAAAGGCCAGGCAGTCTCTGAAGACCTTCAATGCAGCAGCAATGATGACATCATCAGAGGTGACTTTCAGACTGAAAACACTAATTGGTTCATCGGTTCCCACATGCTGGAACTCAATTGCCCAATTAGGTGAAAATTGCATCAATCTCCCACATCCAATTGCAGTCGGGTGGATAACACGAAAAGCGGATGACACGACCCCAACCCGCCCCAGTATCAAAATCCAGCCCTCACTCTCAAAACTACTTGTCGTTCCTCAAATGCTGTTTGGGTTAAAATGGTTGTCACATAGAGTTAAAAGTGAGGACATGTTTGGAGTTCTCAGATGAATTACTATTTCTGTGAGTAATCGAGTTAGAACATTACTTAATGACAGCACAATTCTCAGTTCAGTAATGGAAATGCATGATTGGAAACAATTGATGTTATTTTAGTGCTTAACACTGCACAATGTGTACAGATACACAAGTAAGCGACTAGGTGCAGTATTAAGCCTATCAAAGGTTTCTATCTATCAGATGCTAATAAAATCTCTGGCAGATATATATTTGGACACACGTTCACCATTTGTGCAGCTCTGCTCTAAATAATCGCATCATGGTCCTATTTGATCTATTTTCTTTTCTTCCTATTGGTACCCAGCTTCATTAATCTACTATGATCCATTGATTCCTATGCCCAACTGTTATCATTTATTATCTTTTGTCATCATTGGTTCTTTCCAACACACTGGGGTGGATCTTAACTTTGTGCCAAAGTGTAAAACGGGTCAGCAGCCCATTTTCCATCTCTCCCAATTTTTATTTCCATTGACTTTAGTCAGGTGCACCCTTTATTGGAACACAGCTCTGACCGGGAGTTCTGTTTCTGGATTGTAGGCCTGTTATTTTTCTCTTTTCGGGACTGGTGGACCTACTGTGTGTTTCCAGTATTTTCTATTTTGAGCCTGCGCTGGGGATTTTTCTTACTCTTGTCCCATGCTTCGAACAGTTCCAGAGTAAGGATGTACTTTTTAGCATGTTTCAGACTACTCTCATAGGTTTTAATAGGGTGAAAATTAAACTATTATTTATTCTGCAAGGGGAGTCAGTGACAAGGGGAAATAACTTCCAACGACGAAGTAAAAACATTCATATATTAAAAATTAGGGTTGAGTATACCAGATAATGGGTAATATGATATAACTATTAGAGACATCTAAAACAATTAGCAGGGCTTGATTGCACATTGCCAAATATATGAAGTTTAATTTGTGAAAGAAATATTGGAGTATAACTTTTAATAGCTTGGAGCTTATTAAGAAGTACCAGAGTTGGTATTATTGAACAGTCATCCAGGGAGCTCAGTCTGTCTTGAGTTCTGTAGCTGTAGATATTGTGAAAGACAACATGTACATGGAAGCTTGCATTCTATTAAAATGTTAGTCTGTGTAATGGTGAATCAAGCCAAATACATGGAAACCATAACCTACTAATAATTATGCAATTTAACCATTTCCGACAAATGGATATAGGGAAATTAAATGTTGTGTGTGATTTTCTCATATAAAAGAATTATAATCTCCTAGAATTTGGACAAGTCTTTCTCGACTGAAAATAATTGTGTCACTCTGGCCTCTGTGTCAGCAGGTTGAGGCATCAAGCCCCATTCTAGAGACTTGAGCATATCATCTAGGTTGATGCTTCAGTACAGTACTGAGGGAGTGCTGTAATGTTGGAGGCTCCGCCTTTCAAATGAGATGATAAACCAAGGCCCTGATTGCCCTCTCGGGTGGATGTAAAAGATCCCACGGCAACATTCAAAGAAGAGCAGCGCAGCTCTCCCGGTGTCCTGGCTAACATTTATCCCTCAGTCAACATCACTGAAACAGATTATCTGCTCAGTTGTTCCATTGCTGTGTGTGGGACGTTACTGTGCACTAACTGGCTGCCATGTTTCCCTACATTACAACAGCGACTACACTTCAAAAGTAATCCATTAATTATGAAGCACTTTAGGGCATCCTGAGGTCATGAAAGGTGCTATATAAATGCAAGTTAGTTATTTCTGTTTAAATAGAGGTTGCAGCAAGTTTGTGAATGTCAAACATATTTTCTGTGTTCCAATCAGTGGGATACAATCAGGGGTTGCTAGGGCATCGGTGTTAATACTAGAGCAAGACATCACTCCAGGTTGGGATAAAGATTATAATGTTTTGATTTTTGCAGTATGTAAACAGTTACTAGCATATTGTCGGATATCAACCTAGAAAATGAGTAAAAGCTCACCAATAGTTTGAAAATAAATTGACACAGGCCCAAAAGCTGACAAACTAGAGATGCCCTGATTATAAGCCTATATAACATGTAAACACGTAGTTACTGGATTTTGTAACTTAAGTTGAAAGTAGAAGCAACATTCCTTCATTTGTATTGAGGAAAATCTATTACATGAAAGCCTGAAGGGGTGAAATACAAGTGTTGAATGTTTAAAGTTGGGTGCTCCATTTCTAGGGGATCCAGAGGCATGTTCCCCTAGAAAATTTTAAATTTTCATATTAAAGATTATGGATTCCAATTCATTTTAAGCACTTTAAAACATCACTATTGATGGCTTTTTAATCTTAAAAAAAGGAAAAAACAAAAGGTCCGCAAAGGTTACGTCAACGGTCACTCTCTCACAGCAACCAGCCCCCCACTCTAGTTCAGAGCGACACTGTACTCCATCCAACTGCTCATCTTTTCTCATAGACCCTTCCCCTCCTTCAATCCTCCTCGTTCATACTGCCAATCTTCTTCTTCTCCCCGCTCACTTCCACCTTGCATTCTTCTACAACCTGACAGCTCTTGTAGTACATTGTAGATCAGACCAAGATCACACAGGAACTCTCAGCTTGCAAAGCAGACAACCATTCCCTCCTACTTACTTCTTTCATGTGCCTTCTTAATTGTCTCCTTTTAAGATTGCCATGTTATGTTCACTGAGAGACAGGGTAGGGACAGTGCTACAGTGGCAATTTTAGAAGTAACTGTACATTTTAGGGGCATGCTCTCCCAGCAAAGTTTTCAGTTTTTACTCTACATTTGATGCATTTTGCAGTAGAAGTCACTACATTCTTCAGTGGCAATTTTAGACGTTGATATGCAGTACATTTAGGGAGTTTGAGGGGGGCGGGGTGGGGCGGAACATGTTTCCCCCAAGGTATTTTCATTTGGTGTATTTTACAGAACTTTGCAGTAGAATTTATTCTTCATACAAAATAATACAACCCACTGAGCTGAACAGAAAGCAGTAACAGTGACTGCAATTGCAGCACAATACATATTACTTTCTTAACTCTTGTTTTAAGTTGGTTCTTGCTGTAACATGATTTTCTTTTTGGTTTCAGAATGGAACCGGGAACAACTGATCCCTCATCCATTCTGTGAACCCAACTATATATCTAAACAAATTTACCCTGTTCTTTTCTGTAAATAACTTATCTATCTTATTTACTGCCAAAATCAGGTTGCGCAAGAAATAACACATGGACAGTGCCACAGTGTCTATGATATTCATCCATCATAAAATGGCCACTCACCTTCAAGTTTAGAAATATAATATTAGCTGTTTTTGAGACCAGCAATGCTGGTCGGAGATCTGTTACAATATGAGGCTGAAACCTCTGTCACATTTCACTGTGCTGCACAAAAGGGTTTTGAAGCACATCAGGAAAGATTTCAAGTCACTGGAGTCACTCTGCAGGTTCGCCATTAAAGCTCCTATTATGTTACCACCTGTAAGGGGTGACCTGTGGCTCTGTGCTTAGCCTGGGTGCTAGTGCGGGGTTAGGCCTTGTTGCCTGTTCTGGTCTCCAGCCAGCCTGGTAACACTAGACACCTGTGAGTGGTTCGACCCACTCGCCCTTACGGTTCTGACACTGGACTTAGGTGCGAGAGCAATAATGCAGAGAAAACTCAGGTAGACCCGGTTGAATAGTCCGAAATGGAAAATCTTTATTGCATATTATTCAAGATTACGAGATACATGTCATAAGCACAGATTAATGACAGTACAATCTTACACACAGTTATGAAACTAATTTTAGGGAAACGAGGAGCGCACGACACATCATAAAAGGGGACACACATTATAATTATCCTTAAAACTTAAACCCTCACCTATCAATACCTGTCCTAATCTAGATTTGTAGGATCGAGACTCATGCTCACCACTCGTGATAATTCGGAGAATTCCGAAACTCTACTCGGATGTTTTTACCGCAGCACCTGACTATCCACGTGTTGATCAGGGGTCTCTGTACCCCACTTGTTTACTCGTTTCTGCTCCGGCTAGCAGGCTGGACCGTCTGCTGTCATGAAGATCTGTGTTGCCCTCGGAGTTCTGATACTACTCAAAAAAGAGTCTTCCTGTGCCCTACACCGGTTCGATAGAACTCGAAGAAGGGTCTTCCTGGGCCAGTTGTGGAGTAGCCGATAAAATTCAAAGAAGTGTTTATTCGACTTACAGGCGCGGTCGGGGCTTACTGACCGTGGCGATGCGTATTGTCGTCTTCTTCTCTTCTCATCTCATCTCATCTCATCTCATCTCCTCTCGGGCCTTCGGTTCCAACACCGTTTACCGACTCCTCGGGATGGTGCGCCCGCCTCCAGGCCTCACAGCCCAGTTCTCCACAGATCTTCGCGGCAAGCCACGAGGTTGATCCTAGCGGATCAGAGTCCAGAGCCGTCAGGCAAGAGAATAAAAGTTCAGCAGTCTTCCAGCGAGTCAAAGCAGCAAGAGAAAGATGGGCGGTTGTACTTTACAGTTATAGTGCTGTAATTCTTCTTTTCCCGCCCAATCTTAATGTCTATCTTTTGTCAGGGTTTTGGCGCTCAAACTTCTTGTATGGGGTGATCTCAGTCTTTAATGGGTTTCGGTGACACTTGTAACTGTCTGAGTACCCGTTAATATTTCTCCCATTGTGGAACCGGCTAGTAGTCTCCCTGGAGGGGTTTTGGGGCTTCCAAATGCTTGCTGTGAGTACCCGCAAATGGCTCTCTCATCGTAGAGCCGTGGGGATTTTGCATATTAATGTCTTTGGATGGGTCCTTGATCGCTCAGTACAATAGCCCTTGTTTGCACCTGGGAGACCGATTTCAGTATTCATGTTTAAAGTGTAAACCCATCGCGTCTTGTCATTATCTCATCATGTTGGATCTTTTCGATCTTGCACAAATGTTTATTGGAACGCCATCTTGTCGGCCTACTGAAAGTCTAGAACTTTCTGCCACGAGGCGTGGCGGCCATTTTACAGGCTGTTTGTGTCCGTTTTGAAACCTGACAGCATTCTGCTGAAATAAAGCTGTTTATACGAAACTTTATGTCTCCTTCTTATTTTTATAAAATCACGATAATTTTGTGAATTCTACACACCCCACGACGTCCGACTTACTTGACATCCGGTCCCTGGCTGCTTTCCTGCCTGACAGGCAGCCAGCCTCTCAATCTTGCAGGCTTTCGGGTGGGAAACCTGTTGAAAAAATATAAAAGACGTCCTGTGGTTAATCTCTGCTGGACATGCGGGAAACCCATACTTCTGGGTTTCCAATCCGGAAATCTTCCCCAACCTGCACCCCCCCCCCCCCCCGCCCCCCCCGCCCCCAACTCTCTTCCTGACCCCGAGTAAATATCAGGGCATTACTTCCCAATTTGGATTGAGCAAAACAAAGCTAACTTCCCCTAAGACTTTGGCTTTCAAAACCTCCTCTAACTTTTCACTGGTGCTCTGCATAGGGCAAAGTCTTGGAACAGGTCGGAAGTTCCAGGACTGCTCCTATACTTCTTCTCTTCTTGGGCAGTCCCTCGGAACCGAGGATCACTTGCTTCCACATTAACAATGAGTTCTCAGGTGACTGATGAGTCCAATGCGGGACCTACAGTCTCTGTCACAGGTGGAGCAGACGGAGGTTGAAGGTGATAGGGTGCTTGGGTTGACGTGCGCTCCTTGCGCTTGGTTTCCGCTTGCTCCCGGCGAAGAGATTCAAGGTGTTCGGCGCCTTCCCGGGTGCTTCTCCTCCACTTTGTGTGGTCTTGGGCCAGGGATTCCCAGGTGTCAGTGGGGATGTTGCACTTTTTTCAAGGAGGTTTTGAGGGTGTCCTTGAAGCGTTTCCTCTGCCCACCTGGGGCTCTCTTGCTGTGTCGGAGCTCCGAGTAGAGCGCTTGTTTTGGGAGTCTCGTATCGGGTATGCGGACGATGTGACCCGTCCATCGGAGCTGATCAAGCGTGGTCAAAGCTTCGATGCTGGGGATGTTGGCCTGAGCGAGAACACTGACGTTGGTGTGCCTATCCTGCCAATGGATTTGCAGGATCTTGCGGAGGCAGCGTTGGTGGTACCTCTCCAGTGCTTTGAAGTGCCTGCTGTACATGGTCCATGTCTCTGAGGCATACAGGAGGGCGGGTATCACTACTGCTCTGTAGACGATGAGCTTGGTGCCGGGTTTGAGGTCCCGGTCTTCAAACACACTCTTCCTCAGGCGACCGAAGGCTGCACTGGCACACTGAAAGCGGAGTTGGACTTCGTCATCGATGTCTGCCCTTGTTGACAGTAGGCTCCTGAGGTATGGAAAGTGGTCCACGTTGTCCAAGGCCTTGTCATGGATTTTGATAATCGGGTGGCAGTACTGTGGTGCGGGGGTAGGTCAGTAGAGGACCTTTGTCTTATGGATGTTTAGTGTAAGGCCCATGCTCTCGTACGCTTCAGTGAAGGTGTTGATGATGGTTTGGAGTTCGACTTCCGAGTGTGCGCAGACGCAAGCGTCGTCTGCATACTGTAATTTGATGACAGAGGATGGGATGACCTTGGATCTGGACTGGAGGCGACGGAGGTTGAACAGTTTCCCGTTTATTCTGTAAATTAGCTCCACTCCAGCGGGGAGCTTACTGAGGGTGAGATGGAGCATTGCAGCAAGGAAGATCGAGAAGAGCGTTGCTGCGATGACACAGCCTTGCTTGACCCCGGTTCGTACGTGAATTGGGTCTGTGGTGGAACCATTGATCAGGATCACGGCTTGCATGTCGTCGTGAAGCAGGCGGAGGATGGTGACAAACTTTTGAGGGCAGACAAATTTGAGGAGGACACTCCATAATCCCTCACGGTTGACAGTGTCAAAGGCCTTTGTGAGGTCAAAGAAGGCCATGTACAGCGGTTGGTGCTGTTCCCTGCATTTCTCTTGTAGCTGACGCGCGGTGAAGATTATGTCCATTGTGCCCCATAGTGGGCGGAATCCGCATTGCGACTCTGGGAGGAGTTCTTCAGCCACTGGGAGAAGGCAATTGAGGAGGATTCTTGCGATGACTTTCCCTGTGGCAGACAGCAGGGAAACTCCTCTGTAATTACCGCAATCGGACTGGTCACCTTTCTTGAAGATGGTCACAATTACGGCATCTCTGAGATCCCCTGGCATGCTCTCCTCCTTCCAGATAAGAGAAATGAGTTCATGAATTCGCGACAGTAGTGCTTCTCTGCCATGCTTTAGTGCCTCGGCAGAGATTCCATCTGCTCCTGAGGCCTTTTTGTTCTTCAGTTGTCGGATGGCCTTTTCAACCTCTTGCCAGGCTGGGGTTGTGTTGAGGTGGTGGCAGGTAGCATGCTGCGGGATGGAGTTGAGGACACTTGCGTCGAAGATAGAGTCTCGGTTAAGGAGATCTTCAAAGTGCTCCTTCCAGCGGACACTGACTGCCTCCCTGTACTTGATGAGTGCCTCTACGTTCTTGGCCCGCAGTGGGGTAGGACCTTGGATGCTTGGGCCGTAGGTGGCCTTGACTGCACGTCGTGGTTGTCGGCTAGCTGCTGGATCTCCTGCGTTTTCTCCACCAACCATCTGTTCTTTAGGTCGCGAGTTTTTTGTTGGACCTCGGCCTTCAGGCGTCTGTAGAGCTGCTTTCTTGCTCTCGAGTTCTGTTGCTGTTCCCAGATGAGGAATGCCTTGCGCTTGCGGTTTATTAGCTCCTGGATCTCCTGGTCATTCTCGTCAAACCAGTCTTGGTGTTTCCTGGTCAAGTGACCGAGCGTCTCTTCACAGGTGCTGATTATGGAGGCCTTGAGTGCAGACCAGGCGCTGTGGACACTCTGTGTCTCTGAATCACTGGGAGTCATCAGGTTGGTTGTGAGGCACAGGCTGAATAGGGCTTTCTTATCGGAGTTTTTGAGTGCTCCAGCGTTGATTTTCCTGCGGCATTGCTTCTGTTGCCACCGCTGTTTTGGGGCTACATTGATGGAGGTTACAGAGCGGATTAGGCGGTGGTCTGTCCAGCAGTCGTCAGCTCCTGTCATGGCGCGGGTGATGCGGACGTCCTTGCGGTCCCTCGCTCGGATGATGACGTAGTCCAGCAAATGCCAGTGCTTGGAGCGAGGGTGCTGCCATGAAGCCTTATGCTTGTCTCTCTGATGGAACAAAGTGTTAGTTATGACAAGGCCATGTTCTAAGCATTTCGTCAGGAGAGGGTACCGTTGAAGTTAGCTTTCCCTACCCCCTCTCTGTCGATCACACCTCCCCAGAGGTCTGTGTCCTTTCCAACTCTGGCGTTAAAGTCGCCAAGGAGGATCAGCTTGTTGCCCGTTGGGACTCGGGACAGGGAATGTTTGAGGCTGGAGTAGAATTCCTCTTTGGTCCCGCCTGTGGCTTCCAGTGTTGGGGCGTACGCACTGATGACCATAGCGCGAAGAGACTTGATAAGATACTAAGGGGTCCTCGTGCCCTTAGAACCCTACACCAGCACCCGTGACTGCTTTCCAAAGGAGGAAAGCCAGGAATAGCATATTTTTAAAGAACTGCCAAAAGAATAAACAATGCTTCTTGACCTACTGAGTATTTCCAGCATTTTCTGTTTTTATATTGAAGGATAAGTTATTGGGCTTGATTGCTATGAAGGACATAACCACTGCACAATTCCTTGATTGGCTGATTGAGGCTAGAGGTCAAGGCCCTGGAGTGGCACAGCGTGGACCAGCAGCAGGGTCAGGGCCCAGGGAAGGTGCGGCACGGGCCAACAGCAAGGTCGAGAGGACCACAATGCATCCTACGAAACCCAGGCAGAGAGGACCTGAGGGAAGGAGGGAGGAGGACCGCTCCTATAGCACATCACATCACAACAACTCTGGACTTACAAAGCAGACATCTTTCACCATAGAAGCTGTACATGTTGTCCAAAAAGTCCTTGAAATGGTTGATGTTAAAAAGCTCATATACAGCATCAGTCATTGCCAGCTCAAGCCAATGGTTCAGGTGGGTCTATGTGAAGAGGATGTGTTCACAAAGCCATGATGCCACTCCAGAATTTTTTCTAAGCTTGCCCCATCACTGATGAATGACATCCAGGTGTTTTTTAAGCATAGTTTTCATTGAAACCAGCCAACTTCAATCACATACACCAGAACTTATAACTTCAGCAGGGTTGCAAAACTGGGGATATTGGATCATATTCCTTCTGAGGAAAATTGGACAGGTTGTATAACAGGCAGTCGATCCAATATCACCCGTTTCACTGAAGGGATAATTACAAGTCCTAGCCCTTTCGGACTACCCCAGATCAGACGTATTCTCCAGACGTTTACCTTCAACTAAAGTTAGCGGTAGCCGGATCCTATAAGATGCTTAATTGGGTCTAAAGGTCAGACTACCTCTCCCTAAAGGAAAGAAACGGTCTAAAGATGTTACCGTCCTCCGGATAGTACTTTTAATAAGTTTAACTAGACTGTAACCTTCCAGATATTATGAGGGTCTGGAATACCCCCCAGAATTCTGCAACTCCTCACTGAAGAGTATACAGAAATTTGAGTTCGTGAGATGATACAGAAATACTCTGTGAGATAATTCTAAAAATATATAGATTTATTAAAAAAACGACATTCAGTTAACATTTATTATGGCAATCGCAACTTTAACCGTTCAAAATACAAATAGCTTACATTTTCTTATTCTCAGAGATCCTTATTCTCAAATCTTAACTTTGTTACATTTCCACACTCCTACTTATTTCTTAATCCAGAATACCTTGATTACCCGAGACTCAAAATTAAAAACTTACAGAGCATGTCTGTGAAGTTGAGAAACGCTTGTCTTCCCAGCGACTTCTGACTTTCCATTTGAAAAGCTCTTATTTTTATATCTTTTTTTTGGTGGTTTATCCTTTGAAGTTTTCTTGCTAATGTAAGCTAATTGTGTCAATCATTCTTTGCTGACTTTATTCTATTCTTTATTGTCATTTCAGCTGTCAGCTTTTAGACTTGTCTCCTGTTTAGGTGTTTCCAAAACCATCATAAAAAACAATATGATAGCAGTATTTATTTGATGTGATTCTTAGGAAGTCTTTCTATTGAATTTCTAATATCACTTAACTACTTGTAGGCCAGACGTCGTGTCTCCTAACTATTCTAAGTTCAATACAAGAACAATGTAATTGCTTGATGTATCTATTGATGTTATATTTTCAAAGCCTTCCTATAGGTATATTTTACAACTTGCAAATCGAAAACACTTCTCTCAGGGTGTTTACTTGTTTTCTTGCTATCTCAATTGGTTGCATATTTAATCGTGTTTCCTGTTTCTAAGTTTAACGTAAAACCATTTTACGACAGGTATTTCTTTTACTAGATGTCATTTTTTCAAAGGCACTTGTTTTTTTTAATGTTCTGTGCACCTGTTCGACGTGTTAGATTATAACACTTTACTTGGGTCATTCCATTATTTTTCTCCCAAATTCTAGACATAGAGGAACTACCAATGGTTTGCTTCAATAGGGGATTGTCTTTGTCAATATCCCATTCCCATATCAAAGCTTGTGTTCACAGCTTTGTGTTAACAAACCATCTTATCTCATAAGCCTGTACTGTGCCTGCAGCCTGTGTCGCCGAGGCTTTTAGATTTTTAACCCCAGTTTATCATGTTTTAATATTATCAAATCTGTTTATAGGATGATGTATTTCTTGGAATATGGCAATTTCCTTCACATTACTTCCCCACCAAAGCTGAAAGTTCCGCCCTATACAATGGTTTCAGCAGTTTGTGCCTCCAACTGAATGAGGTTCCACTTTAGCATTGTCTTTTTATTTAGAGTGATTGATTCATTGATCAGCACTGACAGCTGTAATGAGGATGTCACAAGATCGTCAATGGAGTTCTTCCTCATTTTGGCTGCAATGTTGCTTACAACAGATGTTACACTGTAATGTGTGCACAGGACGAATCCTAGATTAATACCATTCAGCTGTTATAGAGTCATAGTCATAGAGTTATACAGCACAGAAAGAGGCCCTTCGGCCCATCGTGTCCGCGCCGGCCATCAAGCCCTGTCTATTCTAATCCCATTTTCCAGCATTTGGTCCGTAGCCTTGTATGCTATGGCGTTTCAAGTGCTCATCTAAATGCTTCTTGAATGTTGTGAGGGTTCCTGCCTCTACCATCCTTTCAGGCAGTGAGTTCCAGATTCCAACCACCCTCTGGGTGAAAAAGTTTTTCCTCAAATCCCCTCTAAACCTCCTGCCCCTTACCTTGAAACTATGCCCCCTGGTTATTGACCCCTCTACTAAGGGGAAAAGTTCCTTTCTATCTACCCTATCTATGCCCCTCATAATTTTGTACACCTCAATCAGGTCCCCCCTCAGCCTTCTCTGCTCTAAGGAAAACAACACCAGCCTGTCCAGTCTCTCTTCATAGCTGAAACGCTCCAGCCCAGGTAACATCCTGGTGAATCTCCTCTGCACTCTCTCCAATGCAATCACACCCTTCCTATAGTGTGGCGACCAGAACTGCGCACAGTATTCCAGCTGTGGCCTAACTAGCGTTTTGTACAGCTCCATCATAACCTCCCTGCTCTTATATTTTATTGAGAGGTCGCACAACACCAGGTTATAGTCCAACAGTTTTATTTGAAATCACAAGCTTTCGGAGCTATCGATTTGCTCCTTCCTCAGGTGAAGTAAATTAGATACAGAATCTCCAAAGCATATATAGATGGAAAACAAAGAATGTGTACTTTACAATTGCAGAACGATATTTTATGCCTCGGCTAATGAAGGCAAGTGTCCCATATGCCTTCTTAACCACCTTATCTACCTGTCCTGCTGCCTTCAGGGATCTATGTACATGCACATCTATGTTAGAGGCTCCACCTGGTTCTCATGGTCAATGAATGGTCAGTTGCACTTTGTGAGACTGTAAGCAATCCTGAAAACAGCCTCAGTGACTGCAACTGTGGCCCCTTGCACTTCCTACATCTGTTCACAATTATCCTTGCCCTTCATTGTTCTGCAATTTCACATGTCAGATGTATGCATTCTGAAATCACAGGGCGGGATTTTACACACCGAGATGAGTTGAGGGCGGGACTGCTGCCTTCCAGGTTCTAGTCCCACCCCCAGCGACGTCTACCGAACAGACGCTATTTTGCTCTGATTGCCCTTGTGAAGCCCGCCCTGCAGACTTGCCGGCCAATTCTTCTTCTTCTTAGGCAGTCCCTCGGAACCGAGGATGACTTGCTTCCACATTAAAAATGAGTTCTCAGGTGACTGATGAGTCCAATGTAGGACCTACAGTCTCTGTCACAGGTGGGGCAGACGGTGGTTGAAGGGGCGGGTGGGTGGGGCGTTTGGGTTGACGTGCGCTCCTTGCGCTGCCTGCGCTTGGCTTCTGCTTGCTCCCAGCGAAGAGACTCGAGGTGTTCGGCGCCTTCCCGGATGCTTCTCCTCCACTTTGTGCAGTCTTGGGCCAGGGATTCCCAGGTGTCGGTGGGGATGTTACACTTTTTGAAGGAGGCTTTGAGGGTGTCCTTGAAGTGTTTCCTCTGCCCACCTGGGCCTCTCTTGCCATGCCGGAGCTCCGAGTAGAGCGCTTGTTTTGGGAGTCTCGTATCGGGCATGCGGACAATGTGACCCGTCCATCGGAGCTTATCGAGCGTGGTCAAAGCTTCGATGCTGGGGATTAAGGGAAAGGTGGTGTCAGATGATGTCAGTTGATGACGCTTCATCTGCTGGTTTTCTTAAAGGCATATGCACCAGACTTGTTTGACAGATGAATTGTCAGTGTTTGACAGCATTGAGGCGCTGTCAAACACTGACAATCACTGTACACAAGTGAGCCCTTGTACCCAGGCTCTCCTGTGACTCTCTCCTTAGGATAAAACAGATGGCAGCTGCAGCTGAGATTGCAGAAGCCATCTGTCACTTCTCCCGATGAGATGAGGCTACACAAACACTTCACAGCTTGTCACCTGCAGAAACATCTAACCACATTAAAAATGAATTTCCCAACATATCCTTACCTCTGATACTAACCATTGTCCCATTGCATCCTTCACACCACTTCTGCAGCTGTCATCCAAACACCAACATAACAACAGACCCACAGCACACCGCACTTACCCTGGCGGGGTTCCCCGACGTCGGGACGCCCGCAGCAGAAGTCTCAAAATGGGAAAAAGCCTCTTAACTGCCTGATAACTACCTGTTAACAGGCAGTTAAGTGGCTATAATCCTCTTCCCGCCACTAGGAGTCGGGTCCCTGCACAAATCGGGGACCCGACTCCCGGAAGAATTGGTTGTAGGCGGGTTGGGAGCAGGTTCGGGACCTGCTCCCATTCTTTTTGACTTTCCCAGCAGTCCCGCCTCCAAACCCGCCTCCGCAGGGCTGGTAAAATCCAGCCCACAGTGTTTCTTGATTATACACAAAGGCAAGTTAAATGTGTGTCTCTCTCTTCATAGTTCTAGTGGATATCAACTGATACCTATACCATGACTTGAGAAGTGGTTATGCATGTTCCAGTAAAGACATTTTAACAAATCAATAATGTATTACAAGCAACCCAAGATGTCATATAATCTACACTACAAAACCTTCTGTACTTTTACTCCAGCCAGGAGTATCACTCCTTGAAGTAATCCCATTGTTTCCAAACATCAGACCAAACAGCCCTAATCATATTTCCCCACCCTGTTCCCATATCCTTTTAACCCCTTTTCCTTCATCCAACTATCCAATCTAATCTTGAATGTTGCATAGTTTCTGCCTGAACCATTAACCTTGGAAATGAATGCCACATCCTCTAGATTCTCTGTGTAAAGAAGTTTCTCCTGTCCTCTGTTCTAAATTTTGTTGGATGACGCTCCTGTGAAGTGCCTTGGGACCAATGTTCCCTTTAAGCTGTGAGGCCGCGCAGCACTCTGCAGCTTCCGTGCAGCCAGCTCACCGGCTTTTAAATAGGAAAAAATGCGCAGGCGCGGTATTTTGAATGGGCCGCACAGCCCCCTAAAGGGGCCACGCAACCGAAAAAAATTAAAGGGAACATTACTTGGGATGTTTTACTACGTTAAAGGCGCTATATAAATACAAGTTGTTGTTGTAAATTTCTTACATTTAATATTGTATCTATGGCTCCTCCTTCTTGACAACTTTAAACAGTCTGTTTTAATCTGCCCTGTTTTATGCTTTTATAGTATTAAATATTTCTATCATCTCACCCTGTAATCTAACAGAAATTACAGAATTTTTCAAGTCTTTTTTTTGTATTTGTATTTTCTCATAACAAACAGCATCCTAGTGAGTCTACATTGTACCCTCTCTAGAGGGTTTATGGGCCGGATTTAGCTATAGACAGAATGGTGAGGCGAACAGCACTCACCATTATTAAAGTGTAAATCGGACAGCAGCTTTCAGCGACTGCAGATGCGCAGTTAAACGCGGAAATCAGGAATTTGCTGTCCGAGTTGGCCTGCTCCTCTAGAAGCTGCGCTACAACAATATCTCGCCGAGAGACTCGGCGTTCAAATAGATGGAACAGCATGAAGTTGCTGTACTTATGTGATAGACACCCACTAAACATGCCAGAAAAAGCTAGGGCTTGTCCATTCTAGTGTAAGTCCATTTTTGATGCTGTAATAAATTTTAATTATTGCCAAAGCACGGCCGGAATTTTGCCGGCGCTCAGGGGGCAGGTTTGGAGGTGGGATAGCCGGCAAAATCACAAAGATTGACAGCCGGTCGGAAACCCGCTGTCAACCCGCCTCCAATCAATCTTCCCAAGTGTTGGATCCCCGATTTGCGCATGGACCCGACACCTCGCGGCGGGAAGAGGTTTATAGCCACTTAACTGCTTGTTAAAGGTTGTTAACAGTATGAGAGTATAACAGATGGTATGAGAGTGGAATTGATTAAAGTGGACTGGGAAAATAGATTAAAGGGTAAGACGGTACATGAGCAGTGGTGTTCATTTAAGGAGTTATTTTACAACTTTCAAAAAATATATATTCCACTGAGGAAAAAAGGGTGCAAAAGAAATGACAGCCATCCGTGGCTAAGTAAAGAAATTAAGGATAGTATCCAACTAAAAACAAGGACATATAAGGTAGCCAAACTTAGTGGGAGGATAGAAGATTGGGAAGTCTTCAAAAGACAGCAAAAAGTAACTAAAGGATTGATTAAGAAAGGGAAGATAGATTATGAAAATAAATTAGCAAAAAATATAAAAACAGATAGCAAGAGTTTCTATAGTTATATAAAAAGAAAAAGGGTGGCTAAGGCAAACGTAGGTCCCTTAGAGGATGAGACCGGGAAATTAATGGTGGGAAACATGGAGATGGCAAAAATGCTGAACAAATATTTTGTTTCAGTCTTTACGGTAGAGGACACTAAGAATATCCCAACACTGGACAAACAGGGGGCTCTAGGGGGGGAGGAGCTAAATACAATTAAAATCACTAAGGAATTGGTACTCAGTAAAATAATGGGACTCAAGGTGGATAAATCCCCTGGACCTGATGGCTTACATCCTAGGGTCTTGAGGGAAGTGGCAGTAGGGATTGTGGATGCTTTGGTAATAATTTTCCAAAATTCCCTGGAATCAGCAAAGGTCCCGGCAGATTGGAAAACTCCTAATGTAACACCCTTATTTAAAAAGGGTAGTAGGCAGAAAGCTGGAAATTATAGACCAGTTAGTCTAACATCTGTGGTGGGTAAAATTTTGGAGTCTATTATTAAGGAGACAGTAACGGAACATTTAGATAAACATAATTTGATAGGACAAAGTCAGCATGGCTTTATGAAGGGGAAATCATGTCTGACAAATTTGCTTGAGTTCTTTGAGGACATAACGTACAGGGTGGATAAAGGGGAACCAATGGACGTAGTGTATTTAGACTTCCAGAAGGCATTCGACAAGGTGCCACATAAAAGATTATTGCTCAAGATAAAAAATCACTGGATTGGGGGGAATATTCTGGCATGGGTGGAGGATTGGTTATCTAACAGGAAGCAGAGAGTTGGGATAAATGGTTCATTCTCGGACTGGCAACCAGTAGCCAGTGGTGTTCCGCAGGGGTCGGTGCTGGGTCCCCAACTCTTTACAATCTATATTAACGATTTGGAGGAGGGGACCGAGTGTAACATATCAAAGTTTGCAGATGATACAAAGATGGGAGGGAAAGTAGAAAGTGAGGAGGACATAAAAAACCTGCAAGGGGATATAGACAAGCTGGGTGAGTGGGCAGAGATTTGGCAGATGCAATACAATATTGGAAAATGTGAGGTTATGCACTTTGGCAGGAAAAATCAGAGAGCAAGTTATTATCTTAATGGCGAGAAACTGGAAAGTACTGCAGTACAAAGGGATCTGGGGGTCCTAGTGCAAGAAAATCAAAAAGTTAGTATGCAGGTGCAGCAGGTGATCAAGAAGGCCAACGGAATGTTGGTTTTTATTGCTAGGGGGATAGATTATAAAAACAGGGAGGTATTGCTGCAGTTATATAAGGTATTGGTGAGACCGCATCTGGAATACTGCATACAGTTTTGGTGTCCATACTTAAGAAAAGACATACTTGCTCTTGAGGCAGTACAAAGAAGGTTCACTCGGTTAATCCCCGGGATGAGGGGGTGGACATACGAGGAGAGGTTGAGTAGATTGGGACTCTACTCATTGGAGTTCAGAAGAATGAGAGGCGATCTTATTGAAACATATAAGATTGTGAAGGGGCTTGATCGGGTGGATGCAGTAAGGATGTTCCCAAGGATGGGTGAAACTAGAACTAGGGGGCATAATCTTAGAATAAGGGGCTGCTCTTTCAAAACTGAGATGAGGAGGAACTACTTCACTCAGAGGGTGGTAGGTCCATGGAATATGCTGCCACAAAAAGCTGTAGAAGCTACAACATTAATTAAATTTAAAACAGAAATAGACAGTTTCCTAGAAGTAAAGGGCATTAAGGGTTACGGGGAGCGGGCAGGAATTTGGACATGAGTCTAGGTTCGGATCGGTCATGGCCCTGTGGGTAGTGGAGCGGGCCCAGGGACTGTGTAGCCTGATTCTGCTCCTATTTCGTGTGTGCAATTCTGTTAGATGCAGGAGATGGTTCTGTGATAGATAGTAGATTGGCGGTTAGGATCAGATCAGCCATGATCTTATTGAATGGCGGAGCAGGCTCGAGGGGCCGATTGGCCTACTCCTGCTCCTATTTCTTATGTTCTTATGTTCTTATGAGGAGAAACTTCTTCACTCAGAGGGTAGTAGGTCTGTGGAATTTGCTGCCCCAGGAAGCTGTGGAAGCTACATCATTAAATAAATTTAAAACAAAAATAGACAGTTTCCTAGAAGTAAAGGGAATTAGGGGTTACGGGGAGCGGGCAGGAAATTGGACATGAGGCTGAGTTCGGATCGGTCGAGGCCCTGTGGGTGGCGTAGCGGGCCCAGGGGCTGAGTGGCCGGGTCCTGCTCCTACTTCTTGTGTTCTTTAGATTTGAGGTGAGGATCAGATCAGCCATGATCTTATTGAATGGCGGAGCAGGCTCGAAGGGCCGATTGGCCTACTCCTGCTCCTATTTCTTATGTTCTTATGTTCTAACAGGCAGTTAAGAGGCTTTTTGCAATTCTGACAGGTCTACTGTGGGCTTCCCGACGTCCGGACACCACGCCAGGTAAGTGTGGCGTGTTGAGAGTCTGCTGTAATGTTTCTTCATTGATGACAGCTGCAGAAGTGGTGTGAAGGATCCAATGGTACACTGGTGAGTTTCCGAGGTAAGAAAATGCTGGGAAAATCATTTTTAATGCATGTACACTTTTCTGTAGGTGACAAGTTTTGGATTGTGTGTGTAGTCCCATCTCATTGGGAGAACCTCTCTCGCCAGAGACAGATCGCTTCTGTAACCTCACCTGCAGCTGCCATCTGTTCTAGCCTAATGAGGGAGTCACTAGGGAGCCTTGGTGCAAGGGCTCACCTTTGTACAGTGTGTGTCAGTGTTTGCAGCACCTCAATACTGTCAAACACTGAAAAATCAGCTGTCAAAAAAAATTGTGCGTGGCCCCTTTAAAAAAACTGGCAGATGACGCGTCATCAACTGATATCATCTGACACCGGCTTCCTCTTAATTGGCCAGCAAGCCCGCAGGGCGGGCTTAACAAGGCCAATTGATGCAAAATCGTGTCTGTGCGTCTGATGTCGTTGGGGGCGGGACTGGAACCTGGAAGGCAGCTGTCCCGCCACCAAGCCGCGTCAAAAGGAGAAATCATGGCCAATCTCTCTGGCACTGAAAATTAACCTTTCCAAGTGTAGAGTCTCATTCCTTTAGATTTAAATTATTGTTGGAGATTTTTAAATTACAAAATTAAATAACTTTTTTTTAATTTTTTCTTTCTGTCTCTTTTAGCTCTCTCTTAATCCCATCTTTCTGTGCCTCGTTTTATTTTGCTTTCTGTATCTGATTTGACATTGAATTAAGGGGGAGAAATTTGACATGTTAGCACCTCCCATTAGCGCCTGGGGGGGTGCTAACGGGGTTTGTGGCGGGGCGCGGCAAATCAAACGCTGCACGTGACATTCACCCGGGATTTAGCACTGACCCTAACAGTTAGTGCCTAGGCCTTTAGTGCCTGGCAGATCGTAACGTCATTCAGTTTGGAATGCCCTATTAACGGCCCAGATGCAAAATTGACTGTCTCCCCCTGCCTTAGCGCCTGGCCTGAACAACGACAGGAAGAGGAGGCATTATGCATTCGGATGGCTGTTGTAGGAGCGGTATTTAAAGGGATCAGCATCAGGAGTGTTCTGCCTACTAAAAATTTGTCACTTTCATTCTGCTAAGATTTCGAAGTCCTACACTTGGTTACATTAATGGGGGCTGTACTGGCACTCGACCTCGCCCTCCAGCATCAATGTGGGAGGCAGCGGAGGCAGAGACAATGATTGAAAAATGTGGCCAGAGGGAGGAGGGCCAACAGGGCTCTCAACAGGAGGCCTTACCCTCCCAGGGTATTCCGGGAGCACTTCTCCTTCATAAATTTCACTGAGGAGCAGTGTATTAGAAGGCTCCGCTTCATCAAAGAGGTGGTCACAGAGCTCTGCTACCTCCTGCAGCCAGACCTCGAGCCTCAGATCTGGACCACCACGGCTCTCTCAGTGGCAGTCAAGCTCACTGTCACCCTCAATTTATACACCAGCGGATCTTTCCATTCTGCAGCAGGAGACATAGCTAACATCTCGCATTTCGCCATCCATTGCTGCATCTGGGAGGTCACAGAGGCTCTCTACAGAAGGAGAAGGGACTACATTTCCTTCCCCATCACCAGAGAGAAGCAGGATGAGAGCGCATGTGGCTTTACCAGAATAGTGGGCTTCCCTGTGGTGCAGGGCGCCATTGATTGTACCCACGTCGCTTTGCGGGCACCGCATAACAATCCTGAGATCTTCCGTAACCGCAAAGACTACCACTCACTTAATGTCCAGTTGGTGTGCAACCACAGACAGCAAATCCTCACCATCAATGCCCGCTATCCTGGCAGCAGCCACGATGCTAGCACTCTTCCAGCCACCACATCAAGCTTGCAGCTGGCTGCTCGGAGACAAGGGCTATCCGCTCTCAACCTAGCTCATGACTCCCCTCCGCAAGCCCAGCAATCCTGCCCAGCACTCATAATGAGAGCCATGCTGCCACCAGGAACATCATCGAGCAGACCATTGGAGTGCTCAAGCAATGGTTCCGCTGCCTTGACCACTCTGGAGGAGCCCTCCAGTACTCGGCTGAGCGGGTGTCCCTTTTCGTCATCGTCTGCTGCATGCTGCACAACGTGGCCATCATGAGGGCCCAGCCATTGCCACCAGGCATAGCTGCACCACCTCAGGAGGAGGAAGGGGGAGAAGAGGAAGTCAAGGAGGAGGAGGTGGGGGAGGAGGAACAGGAGCGAGGGAGGAGGCAGCCATTCAATCAGCCTTCCGGAAGGGCAGTCCATGACCGCCTCATCAGACTGCGGTTCCAATAAGTTCTACCCCACATCCCAGTTGCTCACCACATCCCCATCATTCCATCCATTTTGCATGCCATATCACAGCACAAAGCTGAAATGAGAGAGAGCACAAATTCTGCAAAATTCTATTAATAAATTTATCAACATTCAGTAAACACATATATACAACAACGATATTCTCTAATCACCCTTGTGGAAACCCTTACTTCCCCTCTTTAACAATGTCTTTTCCTAATCTACTGCTCCTACGTAGTGTCTCCCCAGTGGCTGCAGCAGGGCTGGTGGAAGGCTGCTGAGTGTCGGTGCCAGAGACTTCAGATGGCCTTGCAGGACGCCCTCGACCAGCTCTGGGCCTGGAAGGCCCGGCTGTAAACTGCACCACCTCAGGATGGGCAGCGGCAGTCTGGACTGGCTGGATGACAGGCAGCAACAAGTGCAATGGCAGAGTGGCAGTGGTGAGATCAGGAATGTTGTCATCCTAAGAGAGGACAGCAGGTTCCTGCTCCACTGACCCACTGTCACTCCCCCGGGGCAGCATCTCAGCATCCCTACCAATCTGCTGGAGCACAGATTGCTGGCCTGCTGCAACGCCGTGAGATTCCCGGTGGACTATGGTGGACCCAGCGATGATGGCAGCAGTCAGAGCTTGCGTGGCATCAAGCTGAGACTGCATGAGAGCAGTCTGAGACTCGATGGCAGCAACCATTGACTGCATTACAGCACTAAGACGTTGCGTGGCTTCCGCCTGTGCTGCAATGGAAGCTGCCACATCGCCCATGACATGCGGCATGAGGTCTGGGTCCCCACGGTCTCTCAGGGAGACCACCATCCTTTGCAGACTGCCAAGGATGGGCTCCATGGTGTGCGCAGAGCTCTGTGCAATGTTGGAGGTAGACTCCTCCACGCTCCTTACCATTGCCGACAGGCTCTCGGGCACCCTTGTCATTGCACCTATCATCTCGGTGTGCATGCCAGCACCCTTCTTGTGATCGCCTCCCCATCAAGGTCCTCATCTGAGTCCTGTGCAGCAGAAATCGCATGTGAACTCGCCCTCCAGGGTGCTGGCTCCCTAGCTACCCATTCCCCCAGCCATGCTGCTGTCCGCTTGTCCCCAGTACATCACCCAGTGCAGACCCCTCTACTAAACTTGCCTCTAAAGATCGCGTAGTCCCAGTATCTGAGGTGGTGCCGGCAGGTGAGACATGCAGTGATGCGATGCTTTCTTCCTCCTCCTCTTCTCCCGCCTCACTCTCAGTGGGAGGCTCAGGGACAGGCTGGTCAGCTGGTTGCTGATTACCTGAAAGCATAAAGGCACAAGACTCGCGTTAAGGTGAGGGCAGGGGGGCAGGAAGGGTGCAAGGAATGCAGACAGTATAATGAGCTGGAAAGTGGGAAAGGCTTGTGGTGTGAGGGGGAAGTGGGATGAGAGAAGGAGAGGGGATGAACATACTGTTGTTGCTCCCAAGGGGGTCGATGTCGCCGACGGCCACGGCACCCACCACCTGGCACCCAATGACTCTCAGCACTCGCTCCTCCAGGTCTGTAAGCTGTTGGATGTCTGCTTCATCCCCGCCTGTTCATTCCTGCTCCCTCCTGTTGTGGCCCAGCTTGGCCTGCAAGAGAAAGGAAAGTGTGTGAGTGAGTGTGCAGCTATGTGTTTGGGAGATGTGCCTGCCATAGTTGAATAGCTGTGATTGCAGGCAAGGCATGAGATGTGGATGTGAGTTTTAGTAGGTGGAGATGCTTGGTGGGTGAGTGGTAGGGGTGTGGTGGTTTGTGCAGTGTGTACAGACTGAGGTTCAGATGCTGGTATGTAGGACTTGTTGAAGCATGTACTCACCCTGACCACCCGAGTGAGGTCGTTGAATTTTTTGTGGCACTGTCTGAGGGTCCTGAGGACCACACTGCTGGCTGAGACCTCCTGGGCCACTTCCCTCCACATTGCTCTGAAGACCTGGGGCAATGGCCTCCTGCCAGTGGCCGGGAACAGCACTGCCCTCCTTCCTTCGACTGCCGTGACCAATGCCTCCAATGCCTGGTTGCTGAAATGGTGAGCTCTCTCCCTGGGACTGAGATCAGCCATGAGGATAAGCAGTGTAGCTGTTGAGTTGCTTGGAGGTCGCCTTCAGAGCCAGCAATGTTGAGAATAAGGTTGTGCAGAATGATTGAACCTCCCCTTTAAGAACTGGAAGGAGCCAGTGTGAATGATGAGTCCCGATTGGCGTGCACCTGAAATTGGTTATCGCTCTGCAGGTAGCGCCCCGCTCTCTGTGTGTCGCGCCCTAAATTAGATGTTTAGTGCTTGATTTAGTGCTCCAGTTCTTTCTTGGAGCGCTAACAATCAATTTAGCGGGAGGTCAGAAGGATTAGCGCCTGGCGCTAATTCTCCAACTTTTTTTAATTTAGCGCCCCAACCGGGGCGATACCGAATTTCTAGCCCTTGATATTCTAACTTATGCTTCCTGGTTCAGACTCTGTGCTCCGCATTAATGATTCTTCAATCTGACTGATTAAGGAGATACATAGTTGCGTTCCCTGTTCGCACAGGTTCCAAATTCCCTGTGGAGAGCGCCACACTGAAATGGCTTTCTAATCACAGCAATTTCCAGTGCCAAATCCCATAGAAAGTCTGTGGGCAAGTGTAATGGTAATGAACGGTGAGTTCATTCGCCGCTGACCGCAAAATCCGGCTCAATGCCTTTCATATAGTGTGGAACCCAATACTGCACACAGTGCTCTAATTAAGGTTTTATTAAAAATTGATATAGGCACATCACCTACATAAGAACATAAGAACATAAGAAATAGGAGCAGGAGTAGGCCAATCGGCCCCTCGAGCCTGCTCCATCATTCAATAAGATCATGGCTGATCCAATTTTGTCCTCAACACCACTTTCCCGCTCTCTCCCCATACCCCTTGACTCCCTTGTAGTTCAAATGTCTGTCAATCTCTGCCTTGAATATATTCAATGACTCCGCCTCCACAGCTCTCCGGGGTAGAGAATTCCAAAGATTCACGACCCTCAGAGAGAAGAAATTCCTTCTCATCTCTGTCTTAAATGGGTGCCCCCTTATTCTGAAACTATGCCCCCTAGTTCTAGATACCCCCACTAGGGAAAACATCCTCTCAGCATCCACCCTGTCAATCCCCCTCAGAATCTTATATGTTTCAATAAGATCACCTCTCATTCTTCTAAACTCCAATGAGTATAGACCCAACCTGCTCAACCTTTCATCATACGTCAACCCCTTCATCCCAGGAATCAACCTAGTGAACCTTCTCTGAACTGCCTTCAATGCAAGTATATCCCTCCTTAAATATGGAGACCACACGGTACGCAGTACTCCAGGTGCGGTCTTACCAGTGCCCTGTAAAGTTGCATCAAAACTTCCCAACTTTTATACTCCATACCCCTTGCAATAAAGGCTAACATTCCATTAGCCTTCCTAATTACTTGCTGTACCTGCGTGCTAAGTTTTTGTGTTTCATGTACTAGGACACCCAGATCCCTTTGCACCGCAACATTTTGTAGTCTCACTCCATTTAAATAATAATTTGCTTTTTCATTCTTCCTTCCAAAGTGGATAACCTCACATTTTCCCACATTGTACTCCATCTGCCAAATTTTTGCCCACTCACTTAACCTATCTATATCCCTTTGCAGACTCTTTGTGTCCTCCTCACAACTTGCTAATCCACCTATCTTTGTATCATCAGCAAATGTGGCTACAGTACACTCGGTTCCTTCATCCAAATCATTAATATAGATTGTAAATAGTTGAGGCCCCAGCACCGATCCCTGTGGCACCCCATTAGTTATTGGTTGCCAACCAGAAAATGACCCATTTATCCCAACTCTCTGTTTTCTGTTCGTTAGCCAATCCCTTATCCATGCCAAAATATTACCACCAACCCCGTGCGCTCTTATCTTGTGCAGTAACCTTTTATGTGGCACCTTATCGAATGCCTTCTGGAAATCCAAATATACCACATCCACTGGTTCCCCTTTATCCACCCTGTTTGTTACATCCTCAAAGAACTCTAGCAAATTTGGCAAACCTCTTGGCTTTTTATGTTCCACACCTGTTGCAGTAAAATTCGATTAGCCTTTTTTACAGCCCTATCAACCGGAGTTGCAGTCTTTAATCTCCTGTCAACATGTACCACCAAATCTCTCTGAACTTCTACAGCACCAAGCTGACTTCCATTATAAGTGTAATTACTGCTATCATTTTTTGCCTGAAATACAATACCTCACACTTACGGACATTAATTTCATCTGCCACTTTTTAGCCCATTCCACCATCTTGTCAATATTCCTTTCCAGCTTCCATTGGTCTTATAAAGAACTAACTATACCTCCTATTTTGGTATCATCTGCAAATTACTGTCACAAAATCACGTACTTGGAATTTTATCAGAACTGTACTCATTAGCTATTGCCTGCTTTTGAACACACAGACCGAACGTGTAGGTTAGCAGAACTATTCTGCAATGTTGCAGTTTACTTCCTTTCCCTGAATACAACTGCAATGCTACAGTTTGGAACCGAGGAACATTCAACACTGAGGATAGGACCTGCAAAATGTGGTTTAAAATTTAGGGTCTTTTTAAAGTTTAATCAATAATAAATAGTTTTTAACAGGGCATTGTAAAAAGACAACGGGGTGCACATGGTTGATATTTCAAAATATCTTAACCATCAAAACCTGCATACCAAGCTTGGTGAAAATATGACCAATATTCCATGCATAGGCTAAACAGATGGCAACACTTGTTACTCCTATCCCCTTTGCAAATAAACAGATTGCAGAATGATGCTACCAGTTTTTAAATAGCAGTTAGTGCAGCTGGGTTGAAAGACTATTCTCTGATGGTTGCTAAGTAACCTAAGTGAAATTAGTTTGTGCCGTTTCAACCCAGCTCCGAGTGGATGTAAATCCCCAGCACTAAACTGCCTATAATTCAGCTGTAATTGGGACCAATTTGTTACACTGAAGCAGCTAGGCCATAAGGATGGCTGACTCTTTTTCATGCTGGCAAGTGCCGATTTAAAAGTCAACCATGTGCCCCCTTTTTAAAGGGGCACAAACAATAAGGACTGTAACTTAACAAAAAAAGTTCAAAGGAAACTTAACAAATCAAATTAAAATTCCATTTCCAGTGGAGATGATGCACTCTAGTCCCTCTGGTGCCCATTAGGATGGCTGATGTGAAAATGGAATCACACTGATTTAGTTCGGGTTAAAACGTATTGAACTTAATTTTCTCCTCCTATGGCATAAACACCGTGCTTAGTGAAAAGTCTACAATATTTCCACTGAATTTACATTATGGCACAACATTGTAATTTTCCACCTTCAGTTTGGCACTAACAATTGGTCTTGAGAAGCTATGCAAGTCCTGCCTTTGTAAAATAAATATATACTACAGCTGGCTCTTATCTTAATGGCCTACTTTGGTTTGCCCGAAAGGAACAGACCAAAATAGCAAGAAAATGTATGAGAAACAGTGCAAACAAGGTTTTTGTGATCCTGAAGTATACTTGCTAATGAAGAAACCCATCAGCATGAAAAAATGTCTAGGACTGCTTACAATGCACCAGTTCTCAAGGAAATAAATAAGGCCTGGGAGCACATTGCCAGTAATCACATAGCAACCTGACTTGCCCAAAAGTATTACATAGAATTTACAGCACAGAAACAGGCCATTCAGCCCAACTAGTCTATGCTGGTGTTTATGCTCCAAACGAGACTCCTCCCACCATACTTCATCTCACCCTATCAGCATACCCTTCTATTCCTTTCTCCCTTATGTACATACATAGCTTCCCCTTAAATTCATCTATGCTATTCACCTCAACTTCCACACTCCAACCATTCTCGGGTAAAGAAGTTTCTCCTGAATTCCTTACTGGATTTTATTAGTGACTATCTTATACTTATGATACCTAGTTTTGGATTCCCCCACAAGCGGAAACATTTTCTCTACATCTACCCTATCAAATCACTTCATAGTTTTAAAGACATTACTTAAGGCTGGGTTTCAAAACAATGATTCTCCACTTAGCCAAAACACGATAACAACTAACCAGTCGAAGATGCAAAAGAGGTGCATACAGCAATATACAGTATGGAGAGGAAAGTCAAAAATCAAATGACATCTACAGGCAGATGAAAAAAAAATAGCTGCTATTAAACATCTCATGAAAGTGACTCAAAGAGGATTTTGCACTGCAAAATGACTAGCCCCAGCAGAGAGAAGCTCCTAAATGTTAACCTCAGAGCGTGTGAAAAGAGGTGAGTGGAAATTCTGGGAGCAATATACAGGTAAATAACAAACAGAAGGAAAATCTGCTTGGAACCGATATCAATTTGGTGGTAGTTTCCATTTTGGGTTGGATCATATGAAACTGTTAATGTGTTGAAATTATTTGTCTGTGTAAGATGGAGTAGATCATGTTTATTTCATAAGATTCTGATTTGGTTTTAAAATCCACAATGAAACTATTCCACACTATGATAATATTTGCTAGAAACAGAACGATCTTAAGTATTCATAAAAGCAAACTAAGTGTGTAATCAAATCTCTGAATAAGCATTAGGAATGATTTTCTACTTTATATTGTTACAAGATGAAACTCGGGTCAAATCATAAACTTTTACAGTAAAGTCAGCCCGTCACACCTGTGAAAGAGTTAGCCATTTAGACACCACCCAAGCCCTTTAAAATGAAAATTGTCACAAATGGTGAAAAGAGGTGTTACATATTTCTTTACACAGAGAATTGTTAGAGCATGGAATGCTTTGCCACAGAAAATAGATGAGGCAGAGACCATTGGATGCTTTAAGGAAAGAGTAGGTCATTTGAACCAGAGGAAAATGCAGGGTGATTTGCAGAAAGCAGGACAGTAGCATTAGTTTTGGATTTCTCCAGCAAAAGTGTTGGCACAGATACAATGGGCTGAATGATCTCCTGTGTTGTCAACTTCAACTGGTTCTAAACAAACTTGAATACAGAATTTGCAATATAAACTCATCTACACTAGACTTTCAGTAAGCCTTCCATTCATCTATAATGAGCTAAATAGGCAGAACTGGGAGCATTGTACCTCCAAATAAGGAAGATCAAAAGATAGAGAATGACTGTTGTTTAAGGACCATTTACTGGATAGTGTCTGACACTTTATATAATGATGCGGAGATGCCGGTGTTGGACTGGGGTGGACAAAATTGAGAGGTCGCACAACACCAGGTTATAGTCCAACAGTTTTATTTGAAATCACAAGCTTTCGGAGCTATCGATTGCTCCTTCCTCAGGTGAAGGAGCAATCGATAGCTCCGAAAGCTTGTGATTTCAAATAAAACTGTTGGACTATAACCTGGTGTTGTGCGACCTTTCAACTTTATATAATGCCAGACCAATACTATTTCACCAGAATGGAGTTATTTCTCTATATTTTTCTTTGGTTTCTCTCTTCCTTATATTGGTAGATTATTTTTGTGAGTAATTGAATAATTTGTCAATGTTATAAATTAAGAGATTGTAACCCAATTTAATTTACAGATATCAACAAGAACATAAAAGAAAGCTGGCATTGCCAGTCTCCAATGAAGCATGAATGCCTGTTGACCTGGTGAAGTTGGAAGACATTCCTTGTTAACAGTTAGCAGCTTTCCCCACCCCACATTTACAATTTGAGTTGAAAATGGGCTTGCATAACATTATTTGATTTGCAAAGAATTACTTATTGTAACACTTAAAATGTGAGCAGGGGGTGCTGTCAGGAGCATGGCCAGGGCTGAGGTGGAAGATGAGCCTGGGTAGTTGCCAAATGTGGAGCCATGAGAATTAAGATTTTTTTAGAAGAAGGACATGAGCACATTTAAAACGTGAGCTAGGCAGATCTGCCACAAGTGTGGCAAATGCAGGAGGTTTGAAGGATTATTTTAGCATTTTTCAAAATCAGAATCTTCTGAAAATTGAATATCATTTATTTTTCATCTAACACTCGCATACTTTATCAGGACGAATGGCTTTAAATACACTGTTAATAAACTCAGTGAGTGACACGCAAAAGGAACAAATTGTGGCCCGTATTTTCCGATGCCTACGGGTGTGTACGAGCTGTGTACACACCTGTAGGGACGTCGGAAATGCCGGTTTCAGGCATGCGAAGCGCATGCGCTGAAAACCGGCATTTCCGATCTGTCAAGAATGCTCTTGACAGATCGGACGCCTGCCCTGGAAAAGGGCCTCTGCGGGGGGAGAGTTCCGCTTTCTGCAGAACCTCCGCCTGCTGAAAACCCTTAGAAATCTTACGCCTGGTAAAAGCAGGTGTAAGGCCTACTTTTACCAGCATAAGAGTTTTAAAAAGTTTTTAAAAATAACTTTTATTCACTCAGTTATAATTTAAAAATACTTTTAAAAAAGGTAAGGTTATTTTTAGCCCCATAAACAACTTTAATTACTTTTTCAAAAAATTAAATTTTTGTTTAAAATATTTAATTTAATGTAATTTTAACTCATTTTAAAAACGTGATGGTTTTTTTAAAAGTTGTTTAATGTGTTAGTGTCTTTTTGGGGTGATCCCCATTCATACAGGTCTATCTGTCAAAAGTATGAAGGGGGATTCCCTTCTTTCATTGGCTCGCCTGGCCCACGTGATCCTAGGGATGCTTGTGAACCGCCTGCGCCCCTGGGATACGTGGGCCCTGCGCATTTCGACTGTGGAGAGGCCCAGGGGTGGAAGTGTCCGGACCTCGGGAGCCCTCAGGTAAGTGCGTAGATTTTTTTCCGATAGAAGGCATCCGCACGCAGGAAGCCTCCTATCGGAAATTACGGGCCTATATGTATTAATACCACACTTAAGAAACAACTTGATACAGCATAAAATGAGGAATTTTAATAGCAAACGATGCTGCTGTACAAGTTGATGGAATGAACAACTTCATTCAAACCTGAAACGTTAACGCTGTTTCTCTCTCCACGATGCTGCCTGACCTGCTGAGTGTTTCCAGCATTTTCTGTTGTGTTTCAGATTTCCAGCATCCGCCGTAGTTTGCTATTGTAACCTTGCTCAAATACTGCTCAGTCAATAAAATCTCAGCAAAGTCATAAAATCACACACAAAACAAATTGGCCCAAAAATTGCTGTCAAAATAATCGCCGTTGTTTATGTGCAAATGCCACAGCAACTTCAGCTGAAGGCAAATGCCCGATTAAACTCGGAAATTGAAAAGTTGCTGTCGGAGATGTGCTGCTTCACGAAAATGGCAACTCACTGTCTGGCTCCCCATTCAAATGCATTGAGCAGCGTGAAGTTCCTGTACATGCACGATAGATATGAAGTAAAGTTAAATCAAGTCATTTCAAGTCTAAGTACCATTTTAACAGCGTGATAAGTGTTAATTACTGCCATTCAACCTCTCTGGCAGTGAACATTAACTATTACAAGTGTGGAGACTCATTCTTCACGTTTTAATTGTTGGAGATTTAAAGAAAAAGATTTTTTTTTTTTTTGTTTCTTTTTCTCTCTCTCTTAATCCCATCTTTCCCTCTCTTTGGCCGATATTTTCCTTACCTCGGCGGGTCCGGGCGGGCGATGTCGGTGGCGGGTCGCGGCCCCGCTGCTGGTTCGATCCTGCTCTGGAAAATGAACTTGCCTCAATGGGGCTTGTTAAGCGTGTTTCCCAGCCCAATTAGAAGGAAAGGGTCTGGTGACATCATACATGATGCATCTTGAGCCGGTTTCCTTAAAGGGACCATATCCACCTTACTTTTGATGTTTGTGCTGTCAGTGTTCCACAACAAACACTGACAATCACTGCCAGAAGTGCAGTGCTGCACCCAGGTTCTCCCATGACTCCCTCCATATGCGTATGGAGGGAGTCACAGCACGCAGGGAGGTCCTCTTCCCTTCCGATGGGTGGAAGACGCCTCCCCAGGAGATCAATGCAGCCTGGTTGCACATTGCACAAGCAGGGATGTCATCAAGAGGACCTGGGTGCAGTGGTGCAAACCTTTCAATGATCTCATTAGATAATGAAATGTTAGTACAAAGCCACACTCACCTTCATCCTCCTGTGCCTCTCATCACATCCCCATCACTCTGCCTTCCCTACCCTACTCCTGCACAGCCTTACTCACACCAACTTACCTTGCACCTCCACCCATCCCTCTCTCTCTATCTACATTATCACATCCCCATCTCACTAGCCACCCCGCACACTCACCCTCATCCTAGTGTAATCATACCAACTAACAACACATAAGGGTAGCCATTTGTGTGTTTTATCCAATGTTCATG
Source organism: Squalus acanthias (assembly GCA_030390025.1). Taxonomy (NCBI): domain Eukaryota; kingdom Metazoa; phylum Chordata; class Chondrichthyes; order Squaliformes; family Squalidae; genus Squalus; species Squalus acanthias. Next base: position 145,188,054 of record CM059427.1, on the reverse strand, counting down.
TAAAGTTTCTGTTAATGTGCTGTCAAACATTGAAACCTTTATTTTCAACACTTTGCATTCTTGGACAGATTTGTGTGCACCTTTGGAAGTGGCTTAGTGAGTTGCAGTGAATGGTGAGACATAATGTACCCCCCGGAATGGTGATGAGTGTGAAAGGAATGGCTTGGACATTGTAGGGATGCTTTATGGTGTTGGTGTGGGGTGGTGCCAACCTGGCGCATCATGTGGCAGCCAGGGTGTGCAGCGTCAAGTGAAGTAAATGTGGCCATGGTGAGGCCATCCCTGGCGTCCCGGGCAGCAATTTGGTCGGGTGCTGATGCCCTGTGTCCTGTGCAGCATCAGGTGTTTGCGGAGAAGGTTGGTGTTGTTGTTGGTGCTGCTGGTGTGCCTGGTGCTGCTGGTGTTGGGGCTGATCATGGTGGGATTCTGATGACCAAAGTGAGAGAGTATAAAGGGCGTCCATGTTGATGGAATAGATGGCAGGTGGAGTAGAGATGACGGAAGCATTCTGTCAATGATGAGAGAGTTCTTCCAATGAGGTAAGAGTGGATGGAGAGTGGAACGTGGAAAGCCTGCAGAATCTGTGCCGGAAATGGACTGAGAAACAGCTTGTGGCTGAGGAAAGTGATGATCTGTCAGGTGAGAGCTTTTACTGTACATTTGAAGCTGTCATCTAATCAGCTGGAGCAATGGCCACTGAACTCCCGCCTCAGGTTGACAGCCGTGGTCTCCGAACAGCGTGGTTCCCGTGGTCATGCAGTTAAAGTGGAAAGGTAAGTTAAAAAAGCCTGTTAAGCATCTGTCAACAAGATGCTAATGATTTTAATTGGATCCCCCGCCGCTGCCCGTTGGATCTGCTCAGCGTTGACTGACCCGACATTGGGAAAGGCTCCCGACCCGCTGTCAAAAAAAAACATTTTCCCACCCGACCCACCACTGACCCCACCCGCTAACCCCTACAAAATCTCAGCCTTTATTTCTCCTTCTGTACCTGATTTGACATTGAATTCACCATTTTAAATTGCACTTCCTTCTCAGTTTTTACACCGTTTAATCTCAGAATCCTTCAATATGATTGGTTAAGGAGATACTCAGTTGCTTGCCCTGTTCACTCAGGTCCCAGTTGCCCCGGAGAGGGTGCCACGCTGTTTCCATCTCTCACTTCCAGCAACTTGCGGGCAAAATATCATCAACATTAAACTGGCAAGGGCAAGTTGAAGGAACAGCGGGCGCTGTTCGGTGGCCTGCCACACCAATATTTGGACCAATGTTGTTTGTTTTAAAAACATGCTATTGCCGATGTTCTGGACACTTGCACAAAATTGTTACTTGCCCTTGCGTATGTGAAATTCTATACGTGAATAGAATTTCAGTACGATATGATATGGAAATCCACATTTAAGTCTGTATGAAATGAGAGGTGAACAAAGGTGGGATAATTGGGGAAGTACAGTTCAAAGGTAGAGAGGTGGATTTGTCAGTTGTTGGATCATTGAAAGGAGAATGCTTGGCGCAAAAGCGAGACACACCCCAAGCAAAAGAGATGTCTGGCATAGGAAAAGATGCCTACATGGTTCATGCTGCACTTGGAGCACTGAGGTGATTCAAATTTCCAGAGACAACTAATGCCCTTGGAGAAGGTAGCTGCCTAGACCATTCCAACATGCACTTCATTTAAACTTGTTAAAGATAATATCAACTTTGTGCAAAACCTCCGTTTTTTTTAATGTAGTAGAATTTCCTTGCATGATGAGTCTAATGAATATGCACCCATTCTTGCTAATTAATAATTACAAATCCCCATTTGTGTAATTGTCATTTTAAAAATCACGTAAAGTGGCACAATCTCCAAACACACAGTTAACGTACCCTGTCTTTCAAATCCCACAGGAAGGTTATGATCTGTGGCTCAAAATAAAGTTCCCCACAGAAAATAAACTGGAGTGAAGTGTAGTATTGGGAGGTATTGAGAATATAGTGGAGGAGGATGTTTCCCTAGAATGAGGTACAAACATGGTCGGTACACCCACCAGAGAAGTGTATTCTGCAATGTCATGACATGGGAAAATGCATCCAACAGAACTAATAATAAATGATGAGGTAGATGTTTTAATATTCCCAACCCTCAGACACATTAGCCTGATTATTTTTAATGGGTTAATGCCTCTGTTAAAATAGCAGATACAAATGCAATAAGCATTTTGTACAATAACATCACTCACAATAATTTGTAGGTTTTAATTTGGTAAGTATTCAGCAGGCTGACATGGATCAATTAAATGGAAAGATAGATTATATCACAGATCTCAGCTACTCTGGTGTTTGTGTGCATGCGCCTTAAACTTCTAGACAGACAAAGTTTAATTCAACACAAACCTTAGCATTTGCATTAATTTTAATAAATTCTGGAATTAATGTTATGCAAACAATTTGGTTAAAACATTTCAAAAATATCTACTTTTTGCATTGCAAAGATAAAACTACACTTAAGCATTTGATTGTTAATTTTAACATTAGGTGCTTTAGAGCATGCAATCTGCCATGTTGTTTACAACCAACTTGTCAAGTCATTGTGGCCTATCAGGTCTGTAAATTTAATGAGTGAGGGATTCTGCCATCAGATGAAGGAATCTTTAAAAATGGCCATGATAGTGGGAGATGTCCAAATAGGCACAAAAATATTGCAGTGGCAGCACCTATATAGATCAGTAGTTGATGTGAAAAGAAAAAAAAAACAATTATAAACAGAGGTGAATGAAGTTACATGAGCTTATGTTCAGACTCATCAGGATGATTTTTGAAAGCTTTCCTGAACCATCAAAATAAACTGGTAAAGTTGAAAAAATATTGCACTCGAGCTCATAATAAGTTAAAATGTTCGGAAGTGTTCAGTCAGTACTAGCTCTCAGGCTGGTAATGAGTGCCTGAGGACAAATAATGACCATAATTTCCCTCAAAACTGATGTACAAATAAAGCAATTATACATGGGCAAGTTATTTGGTCCTAAAAGTAATGCATAATTTCAATGGTGATAATGGCCATTCAGTTAATTAAGCTCCTGGTATTGAAAAGATTGTCCAGCCAATCACATGACATTATTATGCGTCTATCAAGAAGTTATCAGGAAACCCTTATGTTTTTAATGTCAGTGGCAGGTACTTATCTCCCTAGTTGGAATACCGTGTCAAGAGGCCTTCTGTGCTACTACAATTATGGCCGTTTTTCACCAGGCATTAGCAAATTATAGTGGTGCTTCAGAGGATCTTGTTGTGAAACAGTGGCCCAGTAGTTATGTTTCTGTAACTCTGGGTAGAAGGTTAAATATCTAAATAATTGCAGTTGCCGCATTCTCCTAAAGGTGTAAACCCTTTCTCACACTTGCACACACATAAGTGGCCATAGAAATGTTATGGTTCAGATAACCTGAACATAAAGATAGCAAGTATGGTATTGTTGAGGCTTCCGCGAAACACGAATTAAGGCCGAGTCCATGTGTGGGACATAAAGCTTTTTAATACAACTGCCTGGTCAAAAAGGCTGAAAACCACTGCTCACAGAATTATCTGGAAAAATCCTGAGGCCCCGCCCATTCCTTTTCTCCTGCCTTAAAGGCAAGGTGCCTTAAAGGCAAGGTGCCTGATATATTGTCCACGGACAGAAAAGTGGATTGTGCCCGTTTAGGTGGCGATCCGCCACACAGCTCCCCCCAGAATCCGCTTAGGAGGTGTGGACAAGACGGTGCGGCGGTCTGATGGGCCGGCCGGAGCGGCTTTTGTAGGATGCCGGTGGACGTGGAACGGCCGGGCGTGGAGCAGCCGGGTGAACCGACTTTTGGGCAGGTCGGCCGTGTGGCGGTGGATGAGCTACAGGGACCTGCTCACCGGGCTCCGAGTGTGCTGGCTTGAGTCGGTCAACTGACACTTTTTCGGTCCTGTCGCCCACTTGCAGGGTGAAAAATTTGTCCCCAGCCTGTAGCACCTTGTAGGGCCCGTCGTACGGGGGTTGAAGGGATCCGCGGTGGGCGTCGTGCCGGACGAAAACGAACCGTGCCTAGTGCCGGCTTAGTGGGACGTGTGAGGTGGATTCGCCATGTCGGGCAATGGGCACCGGGGCGAACTGCAGCGCCGGTGAGGCAAAGTCGTGGCGTTGCTGGTCGGCTGACCAGGGTGTCGTGGCCTATTGCTCAGCGTAAGGGGAAGGGGGGATAAGAAAATTGTATTGAGAAATTGAGAAAATTGTATTAGTTTATGCTACAGCCCATAACAATGAGGCACTGGTTCATATCTGAGTGGATACAAACTTTGAAAGAATCTTTCATTTGTTCGAGTTTGAAAACAGAGCCTTTTTGTGTCACCTTCTTTCCTGCCCAAAAGTCTTTTATAGTTTTGGTTTCATTATTTTCCAACTTCAATTTTGATAGGATTTAATTCACTTTCATGATTTCCTCATGTTATCAGACATTTATAAGGGCTGGATTTTGTCTTGGGGTCGGGTTGGGGTCGTGTAATCCGCATTTCGTGTTTCCCCCCCCGACTCCAGATTAATGTGGATGCCTGATGCAATTTTCACTTAATTGGGCAATTGAGTTGGAGTATGTGGGAACCCATGAACTAATTAGTGTTTTCAGTCTGAAAGTCGCCTCTGATGATGTCATCACTGCTGACTGCCTAGTCTCAGAGACTGTTGGTGAGAGAGGACCTGCCTGGCTTTTGATGTGAGTGGACCTGGATACAAAAATGGGGGGTGTAGAGGAAGGAGAGAGAGAAAGAGAGAGAGAGAGAGAGAGAGAGAATATTTTTGCCAAGCAAGTCCTCCCAGGCAGTCTCTGAAGACATTCAATGCAGCAGCATCAGAGGCGACGTTCAGACCTAATACTACTACTGCCTTCATCACATCTCCGTTGTAATAGTGGACCTGCAGCCGATAGTCAGCTATCCACTCGTGCTCCCGCCAGGTTTCACTGGAGTGTTTCACACCAGGCGTGCTTCACGTCAGAAGAGGGTTAAACTAGCTACAGCATTTCAAAATGGCATTACAGAGCCAATTTACAGCTTGTTAAGAGCTTTAATGGCCTCTCCCGCCTCTTGAAGGCGGGACGGAGTCGGGAACCCCGCGACTGATTATGTCAAAATTGCGAGGAGGCGGGATGGAGTCGGGATGGGGTCGGAAACCCCGACCCCGCATATTTAACCCCCCACACGCCTCCAAACCCGACTCCATGGGTCATTCAAAATCCAGCCCTTAAACTCTCGATTTTAGATTATTTAAATTAATCAAAAGTTAGTTAGTCTAATAGAGGAGAAACAAATTCGATAGGACTATAAGACTGTAATTATAGTTTTGTGTATTATAATCTTGGTTTGTGTATTAAACACTATTGCAATTATCATAATTTATTAATAAAATAGCATTTCTGGCTGCTAAATTATTCAAAATGAGTTGTGGGCAAATCAGCAATCTCCTGTGTTTCCTGATTGGCTAAGAGTCAGGAAGCAAACGGAGCACCACCCCATGTGATCCCAGGTTCGCATACGCACAACGGTGCGCTCCTAGGATCTGTGGGCCACTATGCTGCACACAACTCTGCAGCGTTTGACAGCAACTTTTCGAAGGGGGGTTCGCACGAGTGTAAGCGCAGATTTCATTTGTACTCCTTAGCTACGCCGCCGACCGCAAATTCAGGGCTGAAATAGTTACTAAAGCATTGACAAAATGGGGACTTTAAAGAAATTTAAATTTAATTTTTAATTGCATACTGTTACTGTCTGATTGCCAGCAAAAGTTGTATGCTGTGGTCTGCGAAGGTAGAATCTCTGTGCAAACAAGTTGAAAGTAATAATTGTTTGTGGAAAAAAGACATGCAGGCTAAATAGAATTAGTGCTGTACTTAATGCATTCTGGTCCTTCATGATTATGAGATAACCCCCATAATTAACTTTTACCAGGGTAAATTTTTGTATATTAAAGTGCAGTTTAGGTATTACTTAAAAGAAAAATAGATGATTATAATTGGGAGGAAGAATGTTAGTTAATTTTGTTGCATGCTGTACCTTCGTATAACCTGTTTCCAATGATCTGATTTGTGTGCTATTAGTGTGTTGAGAGGACATGCCATTCCTCCATTTTAACTTTAATGAGGAGCCAACCTGCTACAGAGCCCATTAGCTTCAGAGTGGACATGCTCCGTAACACAGGCAGCGTAACACAACTAAAGGGATTGATCGCTGGAGAATGTAATAAAGCTGGAATGGTACCACAATGCAATTACTCTTCCGAGAACTCAGTCTGAGTCTTATCATAAGTAAATATATACTCCTCTCCAGTGAAAATTAACTTACTTCAAACATTATTCCGTTTACTGCTGCTCCTGAGAGTACAAATGATCTATTTCCAGTTGAGGCTTTTCTGACCAATGCTTTATTTCATTTTATTTTTCAAACTTTCTTACTGGTCATCCTGTTTGTTCTTTCTTCAGTTTATGAATATGTATTTATAATTGAATGTCTTTTTGAGGTTGGTTTAGATGAACTTGTGAACTCCCACATCAGCTTAGGATACAAAGTTCATTAGCTTTGCCATATCTTATCCACAGTTCTTGATAATTGGCCAGCTTTTTCTTTTTAACATTTTGCATGCTCAGATTTTGGGTATGCCACTCCAAAGAAAAGTTGTTTTGTTTTGTGTACATCAACCAGATTTGAAAAAAATCTGGTTAACAAACAGAAAACAAAAAGCACTTGTTCAACATTTTGTTGTACTTGATATTGCCAGAAAACGAAAAATGTACTTTTTTTATTTGTGCTCATGAAGATCAGAGATGTTAATGCTGGGGAATAAAACTCTTCCTATTTCAGGCACACAGTGTTGATGTCATGTATTCCCAAATCAGGTATAGCAAAGCCAGAAGCAGTGTAAAACTTATTCTAGTCTGCCCTAACGGCGTGCCTGAGCCCCAGCATCATATGAGTATCTGCTCCTCTACCAGCGTAACATTCTCTTGCACAAGACATCCTGCGGCCTTTGTAAGTAAGATTGCCAATTAGGGACAGTTTTGAGCTGTCAGATTGTGTCTTGTATCTCCAGCAACAGCTTCTTTTTCTGGTCATACACTGTCGTTTCTGGAGTCCTTCAAGAAGCTATCCTTGGGGCCTCTCCTCTTCCTCACCTATAAGCTGCCCCTCAGAGTCATAGAAACATAGAAACATAGAATCTAGGAGCAGGAGTAGGCCATTCGGCCCGTCGAGCCTGCTCCACCATTCAATACGATCATGGCTGATCATCCAAAGCCAGTACCCTGTCCCTGCTTTAATCCCCACAGTACACATATCCCACCCTACCCCCGTAACCCCACGTATTTAATTCCCCCTAACATATCCCATCCTATCCCCATAACCCCACATATTTAATCCCCCCCTAACACTAAGGGTTAATTTATCATAGCCAAATCAACCTAACCCGCACATTTTTGGACTGTGGGAGGAAACCGGAGCACCCGGAGGAAACCCACGCAGACACGGGAGAATGTGCAAACTCCACACAGACAGTCACCCGAGGTCAGATTCGAACCCGGGTCTCTGGCGCTGTGAGGCACCAGTGCTAACCACTATGCCACCGTGTTGCCAGGCCAAAGCTGCTGGGAACTACATCGAGGGCCAGAAGAGGCCCAGTAAGGTAGTTTTTTAAAATGTATTTGAAGTTTCCTTCTGGGCCACCTGGCCCCACAAGGAAGCCTTGGGCCTACCCTGCCCTGCTCTCCTCTGCTCGCCCCTCCCCAGACCCTATTTGCCTTGCTAAGCCCTTCTGATCCACTTACCTTGTGCAGGGGACTGTTCCTGGTGGCCTCCATGCTGCCCGATTTTAACGGTCGCTTCCTGCCAACTTCCCAGCTATTTTGGTCAAGATGTCAGCAAGCAGCATGCTATTGAGGTTCGGCCAATCTTACCTGCTACCAATCCATGATTGGCCAGCAGCTTGTAAGGCCGCGTTCCCACCCGGGAGTAAAAACAGACCCTAGAGAATCCAATGGGAAAGTTTCTATGTTGGTAGCTGCTTTCTTGTTTTGCAGTATAGATTTGTTCCTGGTAGTAATGGAGGTGAAGATAATCCTCAGGCATGGCTTTAAAAATGCCTGATAAATTCTGTCTTATATTTTATCAACCTTCTGACTAAATACTGCAGAGCAAAGCATGTTGCCTACCACATTAGTACTCAAGACAATATCTCAGTCTTTACAAGCCTAAGCCATGAGTTTATCATCAAGAAAAATCAAACATAGACAGTATGAGAAACTTCTTTGATCATCCATATTTCACTTGCTGAAGGAAAGGAACTGCTGAGGAATTATGGGAAGGACACGTGTGTCTTTGACAGCCAATATATTTGGGTATCCGGCAAAAGAAAATCTCTAGAATTCTCCTCCACAGAGGCTTTTGAGAATTTCTCTAGAGAATCGCCTTCACTTGAGCCAGACATCAATTTTAAGCACATCTGCTGACCTGTCTTTGATTCCAGCCTTTCCTAATCCCTGACACAGGCTGTTGAGGCTATATAGTCCCAACATTAGCCAGTCTGTTACCCATTCATACACCTGAACTACAGTGGATTTCCTCATACTCCCATCTGCAGTGCAAGCTTTGCACAACTTCTCCACACTAACAAGTGAAACGTTACACTGGAAATGTTGCCATTGTTTGTTTGTTTTGTGATGTATTGACTAGTTGAGAAAGCTGCATTTGCGTTTATCTAAGAGAGAACACCCAAGAAGAACAACCAAAACATATTCATTTAAAGGAGGCATTACTGACAGTACTGTACTATTTAAGGATGGAAAGAAAGTTATGAATAAAAATCTTGAATTGAAACATGTTATTTAAGCATAACCTTTTCAGTAACTTAAGTACTGAAATATTTGGTGAAGAAGAAAACCTGCAAAGTAATTTAATCTTGTCCTAAATTATATAATTTTTATCCTCACTGTAAAAACCCAGACTTCTATTCAATATTTGTAGGTATGCCTGCTCTGTTCAATCTCCCTCTTTATTAACTGTAGAAAGGACTTATAATTTGTATTACTTTTGCTCAACATACTATAATTTGTACCTCTAAACATGTGGGAAGTGTAAAATATTGTTTAAAGGTGTGTCTAGAATTAAAAGTATAACTTGGTTAAAATAGGCAAGTGAAGGCAAGTTCATATGCTTTATTTTGTGTGATAGATTATAATATCTGTGCCTTTTGATTTTCTAAGAAACTGTTTATTTTCTAAACAATCTGCCTGGTTGATATTTGTAACTGGCAGTGTTGGCCCAGGCTTAATGAAACCACTACTGGGGCTGAATAAAGGTTTGGGCAGGCTTGATGGACCAACTGGTCTTTTCCTGCCTGTCAATTTTGTATGTTCGTTGTTGTTTTAACAACAACAACAACTTGTATTTATATAGCGCCTTTAACGTAGTAAAACAACCCAAGGCACTTCACAGGAGTATTATAAGTCAAAGAATTTGACAGCGAACCACATAAGGAGAAATTAGGGCAGGTGACCAAAAGCTTGGTCAAAGAGGTAGGTTTTAAGGAGCGTCTTAAAGGAGGAAAGAAAGGTAGAGAGGCGGAGAGGTTTAGGGAGGGAATTCCAGAGCTTAGGGCCTAGGCAACAGAAGGCACGGCCACCAATGGTCAAGCGATTATAATCAGGGATGCTCAAGAGGGCAGAATTAGAGGAGCGCAGATATCTCGGGGGGTTGAAGGAGATTACAGAGATAGGAAGGGGCGAGTCCATGGAGGGATTTGAAAACAAGGATGAGAATTTTGAAATCGAGGCGGTGCTTAACCGGGAGCCAATCTAGGTCAGCGAGCACAGGGGTGATGGGTGAACGGGACTTGGTGCGAGTTAGGACATGGGCAGCCGAGTTTTGGATCACCTCAATTTTATGTAGGGTAGAATGTGGGAGGCCAGCCAGGAGTGCGTTGGAATAGTCAAGTCTAGAGGTAACAAAGGCATGGATGAGGGTTTCAGCAGCGGATGAGCTGTGGCAAAGGCGGAGACGGGCGATGTTACGGAGGTGCAAATAGGTGTTCTTTGTTATGCTGCAGATATTTGGTCGGAAGCTAATTTCAGGGTCAAATATGACACCAAGGTTGCGAACAGTGTGGTTCAGCCTCAGGCAGATGTTAGGGAGAGGGATGGAATCAGTGGCTAGGGAACGGAGTTTGTGGCGGGGACCGAAAACAATGGCTTCGATCTTCCCAATATTTAATTGGAGAAAATTTCTGCTCATCCAGAACTGGATGTTGGACAAGCAGTCTGACAATTTAGAGACTGTGGAGGGGTTGAGAGAAGAAGTAGTGAGGTAGAGCTGGGTGTCGTCAGTGTACATGTGGAAACTGACGCTGTGTTTTCAGATGATGTTGCCAAGGGGCAACATGTAGATGGGAAATAGGAGGGGGCCAAGGATAGATCCTTGGGGGACACCAAAGGTAACGATGCAGGAGCGGGGAGAGAAACCATTGCAGGTGATTCTCTGGCTATGATTAGATAGATAAGAATGGAACCAGGCGAGCGCAGTCCCACCCAGCTGAACGACGGTGGAGAGGTGTTGGAGAAGGATGGAGTGGTCAACCGTGTCAAAGGCTGCATTCAGTGACTCCAGCGCCTAATGTTGCAGCTTAAACGTTTCTATATGGCTGGTTTTATAGTAAAAATAGAAGTGCCTTTTCCCCCTTGTTATTTGATACAAGTATTGGCTTTTGAAGCTTGATAAGGCCCCCAGGTATTGTGTGCCACGGGGCACATTTAACACTACTCTGTTCATAGTTTTACATAGAATCATTACCAGCAGAGTGCTGAGATTGAATGCGATCATGTCTGCTGATGCCAGACCTTAGCCCACTGTTATCCACCATTTCAGGTCCCCAGCCATCTATATTTTCACATTAGATTTGACAACACCCTGGAAGGTAATTTTTTTTTTTAATCATTTGGCTTCAACTTACGTATGCATCCCAGCAGCACAGTAAATTTAGTTCATTCATGGCCAGTTACCACTGAGATGGGCTTTCCCCTCATTGGGCCATTGTATTTTCCAGTGGTCAAAGCTCTCAAGGACTTCATTTGTGTTTCAATGTTGCAGCAGATATTAACAACTCCCATTCACCTTCACATCAAGTTCCAGAAGTTATTTACCTTCTGATAATGTTTGGGTGGCAGTAGAGGGATGGCAATGCTCAATCCACTGTTGGATTGATGTGTACACTCAGCACATGCCACGTTGGGCTGCCCTTAAAAACTTTCATGTTCATCAATGTGGCAGTCTTGACAATGCTGACTGTTCTTCCCAGTGTTCTTGTTATGTGAAGCACCTTTTATGATATGGGCAGATTTCCTTTACTTGTCAATGGGTAGGTAAGTATCTAGTCCTTCTTTTACTAATTCAACATACAGGACTTGTTTGTGTTGAATGCATATGGTGTGACTTTGATCTTCACCTTAAAGACAGCAGTGATGATCCTTTTTGGATCATTTTTAGCTGAATCAAATGTCAAGAAAACAATAAATACCTCCATTATGAAATCATAAGGTATCAGACTGCCTTCAACTGCTTCCATATCTCTTTCCATTATGCTGCAATGAGGAGCTTGATGTGCCATGATTGCTTTCATAAGTTACAATGAGAACAGCTGTGAAAACGCCTTCTAAGGTCTAGGTTCATAAAAAATGTTTGTGTATAATGTGCAACTGGATTTCAGAAGCCATTTTATCAAGCTGTATGATGCATCTTGCATGCAAAATATTATAGAAGTGGCTTTAACATAATCCATTTGCTCTGCGAGCTTTGTGGGAATAATCAGTTTTGTTTGGAAAGATATCCCAACTGTCCAAGATCTTGTATGAAATGCATTTACAAATGTTCCCAGACTTCAGCTTTCAACACAAGTGACATGCTCTTTCAATCAAACAGAGCCAGAACAGATTGGTGAGAGCTAAATTTTCTGTGTACAATACAGTCTCAAGATGGATGTAGGTTTACTCAAGACGACATACAGCCTACTTTTCATGAGACAAACCAGATACAATAGAAGTTTATCTTTGTCCCAGAGTTCTGAACTTCCACTCTCCTATGTTAGTGTATGGAAGATAAACACAAAAGTTTATCAGAAGTGCACTTCACACCATGCATTTCATCTGTTTCAGTGTTTAGAATTCACAAGGTCTTCCAACAAATAGTAACTAATTGTGTAAATGGAACATTTTCTATTCCATTTCTCTTAAATGTTTTGAGAGAGAAAATTATCTCCCTTTCAAGTCGTTTGAAATGCGGAAATAATTTTTTGGAGAGAATGTAATGAGATCACAGACTTGCAATTAAAATGCAAGTTAGTGTTGCTTAAACTGCCTCCAACTGTACGTTGTTCATCTGCCAACTATGTGGAGGTACCACCAACGCTGCCTCCGCAAGATCCTGCACCAACGTCAGTGTTCTCGCTCAGGCCAACATCCCCAGCATCGAAGCTTTGACCACGCTCGATCAGCTCCGATGGACGGGTCACATCGTCCACATGCCCGATACGAGACTCCCAAAACAAGCGCTCTACTTGGAGCTCCGACACGGCAAGAGAGCCCCAGGTGGGCAGAGGAAACGCTTCAAGGACACCCTCAAAGCCTCCTTGAAAAAGTGCAACATCCCCACCGACACCTGGGAATCCCTGGCACAAGACCGTACAAAGTGAAGGAGAAGCATCCGGGAAGGCGCCGAACACTTCGAGTCTCTTCGCCGGGAGCAAGCGGAAGCCAAGTGCAAACAGCGGAAGGAGCGCACGTCAACCCAAGCACCCCACCCACCCGCCCCTTCAACCACTGTCTGCCCCACCTGTGACAGAGACTGTAGGTCCCGCATTGGACTCGTCAGTCACCTGAGAACTCATTTTTAGTGTGGAAGCAAGTCATCCTCGGTTCCGAGGGACTGCCTAAGAAGAAGAAGAACTATGTGGAGAAATGTGAAGTTATCCACTTTGGTAGGAAAAATAGAAAAGCAGAGTATTTTTTAATTGGGAAATGTTGGTGTCCAGAGGGACCTGGGTGTCCTTGTACACGAATCACTGAAAGTTAACATGCAGGTACAGCAAGCAATTAGGAAAGCAAATGGTATGTTGGCCTTTATTACAAGAGGATTTGAGTATAAGAGTAAAGATGTCTTACTGCAATTATATAGGGCCCTGGTGAGACCACACCTGGAGTATTGTGTACAGTTTTGGTCTCCTTACCTAAGGAAGGATATACTTGCCAACGAAGGTTTACCAGACTGGTTCCTGGAATGGGGGGATTGTCTTATGAGGAGTGATTGAGTAGACTAGGCCTATATTCTCTGGAGTTTAGAAGAGTGAGAGGTGATCTCATTGAAACATACAAACTTCTTACAGGGCTTGACACGATAGATGCAAGGAGGTTGTTTCCCCTGGCTGGGGAGTCTAGAACCAGGGGTCACAGTCTCAGAATAAGGGGTCGGCCATTTAGGACTGAGATGAGGAGAAATTTATTCACTCAGAGGGTGGTGAATCTTTGGAATTCTCTACCCCATTGGAGGCTCAGTCGTTGAGTATATTCAAGACAGAGATCGACCATCTATTTCGAAGAGTTACCATGTTGTTTTGTATCTGGCCATTTATGTCCTCCATGGAGGTTGCCATCCTTTCCATGGCGGTACCTACATTTGTATTGCTCATATTTGAGATGGACTCCTCCATTCTCTGCACACTCGCAGTCACCGTGGTTGCAAACCCAGTCAGAGCCTCCTGCATTTGTTCCTGAAGCTCCAGCACTGTTCTCTTTCTGGATGGCCCCCAAGGCTCAGCATCTACATGCAGCTGAGCAGAGCTAGAAGCATCCTGCGGCCTCCGACGAGGACTCTCCACTGCTGTCCCTGTCTCCACCAGCTACTCTTGCTCACTCGTGTGTTGTGAGACACCAGGTGACAACACTACTCTATCTCGCAAACTACCCATCGAGGTGTGTGTCTCTGCGCTGGTACAGGGTGCGCTCATTTCTGCTGATGCTGCTCCCTCAGAGGCTGGAGGTTCCTCTGAGGAGTGCTCCTGCTCTTCCTCATGGACAGTGGGGAGGGGGGCTCTTGATGGTCCTGTGGGAGAGTAAAGACATGAGTTAGACATGTGTTATGTAGATTGCACACACTTCCCATTGTGCACATGATGAACATTCAATTTCTATTGACATCAGATCCCATATGTGTCACTCATGAAAGCCAAATAAAATGGATGGAGAAGCATTCTGTCACCAGGTCATTCTACTGAGCCCCTCTCTCCGTCCCCCACTTCGAGCTGCTCCACTGATCCTGCTATGTTGAGAGCGGCCTTCTCAGCATCGGTGAGCTGTGAGAAGGTTTGTGGTCCTCCTCCTGTTCTCTCCCTCTCCCTCTTATTGTGGGCTCTCTTTTCCTGTAATGAGGGAAAGAAATGGAGTTTCAGTGAGAGTGATGGAATGAGTGTAAAGAACGGATAGGATAGATGTTTAGAGGGAGACTATGATGGAGTGGGTTCCCATTACCAAGTTCCCGCCTTGTGAATTGTTAGTAGTTGTCATAACATAACCTTGAGGGTGGGTGTGAGGGGTGCATATTTAGATGGGGAAGTGACTCTGTACATAGGGAGAGAAGGATGGGGGATGGTGCAAGGGATGTTGGGGTGAGAGAGGATGTGCAGGAGTAGGGTTGGCAATGCAGAGTGATGGGGATGTGAAGACAGGCACAGCAGAATTAAGGTCAGTGTGCTTTTATACTCACTTTTCCAGAGCGCAGGAGATCATTGAACCTTTTCCTACATTGGACCCAGGTGCGTCTGAACACAGACCTGGCATTGACCTCCTCAGCTATTTGCAGCCAGGCTGCCTTTGTCTGCTGAGGAGATCTCCTCCTTCCAGCACCTGGGTATAGGACCTACCGACGTCCTCTGACTCCCTCCACAAGAGCATGGAGTGAGTCATCGTTGAAGCGGGGCGCTGCCTTTGGTCTCTCTGCAGACATCGTGGAGAGCAGCAGCACTCTGGAGCATCAAAAACAACCTGAGATCTAATTGTGAAATGGCCCCCTTAAATACACCGGCTGCAAACACGTCAGCAGAGCAGCTCAGCAGACACGCACCTTGTGATCAGGGCGAGTAAAGCGCATGGGCGGCTTAACGAGCCCAATTAACTGAAAATTGTGTCAGCAGACCAGCTGGAGCCAGGAGCGGGACCGGAACCCGCCGGCTAACATTCCCGACGCCGACCCACCTCAGCTTGGAAAATCCAGCCCACAGTATTCTTTTTTTCAGCGGTATTTTCCAAATGAAAAAGTTTTTTTTTCCAAGATTAGATCTTCACAAGTTATAAGATGGCACCAGTGATGGTGAATTATGACTGTTGATTACCCATATTTTCATATTTTGCTGGTATAACTTTTATTTTACCATACCATTATAGGCTAAGTGGAAAAGTATTAATATTTGTGAATACATTGAACTACATAGAACATACAGCACAGAAACAGGCCATTCGGCCCAACCAGTCCATGCCGGCATTTATGCTCCACTCGAGCCTCCTCCCATCCTTCATCATCTAACTCTATCAGCATAACCCTCTATTCCCTTCTCCCTCATATGCTTATCTAGCCTCCCCTTAAATGCATCTATATATTCGTGAATATAACTTTAATGACCTGCATGTGAATCTACATAATTTTTAACAGAACAGAAACATCTCTTCCTTGTGTTGCCCTAAAGGCTGCAATTAAAAACCTGGCACAGAAATTGTTTTCTAAAATGTGATGCGGCTGGATTTCTGGATTTATCCAGTTTGTAACTGCACAAGCTTCAAAGTAATCATTGAGAACTTAATCAAAAATTGCAGCTAAATTTCGGAATGCAGCAGTCGAATTCATAAGGCATCTAGTAATATTAAACAGACTAAGCACATTTATATTTTCCCAGTCACCATTGAAAAGTCATGCTCTCGCTCTCTCTCACACTCACTCTCTCTCACACACTCGCTCTCTCACATTCACTCTCTCTCACCCGCTCTCTCTCGCTGTATTTTATTGTGCCTGGCAAGTTTACAAATTATTCCATAATGTAGCGACATAATTTTAATTATCATCAAATCCTTATCTTGTGAATCTGGATTTGGAATAGGAACCTGATGGTTAAAGTTAAATATAAACTTGAGTGCACAAGAAAAAAAACAATTCTCAAATTGTATGATTTACGACTGGGAGCACACAACTTTGCCAAATACAGTGAATAATTATGTGATATATCCTAGCAATATTTAAGCACGTTGTGATGGATTAGGTGGAAAATTGAACAAAATGTATTTGTGACTCATTTTCCTTTGTTAGTAGTTTCATTGGTCCGGATTATGCAGTTAACGGCGAACGAACGCCGCTCGCCGTTCATTGCACTTAAATTGCCCACAAACAATGGGGGTGATTTTGCCAATGGGGACGTGATGGAGGCGGGACTGCTGCTTGTCGGGTTTTAGTCCTGCCTCCAGCGACGTCCGGCCAACCCACGCTATTTTCCCTTGATTGACCTTGTTAAGCCCGCCCAGCGGGCTTAGCAGGCCAATTAAGGGAAAGCCGGCTACTGGTGACGTCAGCGAGTGACGTTTCATCTGTCAAGAGCTTTTGACAGATGAATTGTCATCGTTTGACAGCTCGGTGAAGCTGTCAAACACTGACAATCTGCCTTCTAAGTTGAATCCTGGGACACAGGCTTACTTAGAGATCTGTCCTGAGCAGAAAGCAGAAGGCTGAAGCATTTGAGAATGCAGCGGCCATTCTGCTTTGTCTGTCGGTGAGATGAGGGACTCCCGAGACCTGAAGGGATGAAGCCTGGAGGAAGAAGCAAAGGTAAGTAAAGCTTTTAAAACACTTAAGACTCACCTCACACACTTACCTCTGCACACATGCAGCCATCACTCACCTGCACACATTTCGGCCCCTCCGACCCCCGCAGACCCACGGCTCGCTTTGCTGACCCTGGCAAGGTTCGGAGCTGTCGGGAAGCCCACATTTTAGGTGGCAAAATAGGGATTATCCAAAAAACTGCCTGTTAACAGGCAGTTAATTGGCTCTTATCACCTTCCCGCCTCGAGGAGGCGGTTCCCAGCGCGGGTCGGGTACCTGCCTTCTGGGAAGATGGCACAGAGACGGGTTGGGGCGGGATGGGTACCCATCCCCAGATTCTGCCATTTTCCTGGCAGTCCCGCCTCCATACCCGCCTCGCCAGGGCTGGGAAATTTGCTCCCTTTTTGTGGGGTTTTACACTGCGATTTAAGGTAATTAGAGAGTCAAAACAATGTATCGCCCTCTACAGGAGATCTGGGACTGGGACCAATGGCTTGTCTCCTCAACCAATCAGATTGAAGAATCCTTCCAGAGGCATGCAGAGCCAAACCAGAAAGAGTAAGTTAGAATATTTAATTCAATGTAAAATCATGTACAGGAAGCGAAATAAAGAGAGGGAAAGAAAGATGGGATTAAGAGAGCGTGAGAGATAAAAGAGACAGAAATAAAAAAATTTTTTAATGTTTTATTTTATTTTTTTATTTTTTTAAATCTCCAGCAATAATTAAAATCTGAAGGAATGAGACTCCAATAACAACCAGCATTATACTTGCTTTAAATCTATTTCATTTCCTGCTTTTTTCCAGTTCTGACGAAAGGTCTTCGACCTGAAACGTTAACTCTCTTTCTCTCTCCACGGATGCTGCCTGGCCTGCTGAGTTTTTCCAGCGTTTTCTGTTGTTATTTCGGATTTCCAGCATCCGCAGTATTTTGCTATTGTATTTATATAACGCCTTTAACGTAGTAAAATGTCACAAGGCACTTCACAGGAGTGTTATCAAACAAAATTTGACACCGAGCTACATAAAGAGATACTGGGGCAAATGACCAAAAGCTTGGTCAAAAAGGTAGGTTTTAAGGAGCGTCTTAAAGGAGGAGAGAGAATGGCGGAAAGGTTTAGGGTGGGAATTCCAGAGCTTGGGGCCTTGGCAGCTGAAGGCACGGCCGCCAATGGTGGAATGATTGGGGATTTTAACTTCTAAAAGAAAATTTTCAGAACCAGAGAAGTTGTTTGACAGTAATTAAGGGAGCGATTTTGTGAATGGGGGCGCGTTGGAGGCGGGACTGCTGCTTGTCGGGCCGATGTCCCACCTCCATCGATTTGTGGCCAACCCACGCTATTTTCCCTTGATTAACCTTGTTAAGACCGCCCAGCGGGCTTCGCAGGCCAATTAAAGGAAAGTCATTTGTAGAGCACGTCAACGTATGACGTTTCATCTGTCAAACATTTTTGACAGATGAATTGTCATCGTTTGACAGCTCTGTGAAGCTGTCAAACAGTGACAATCTCTGCAGTTTGTTGAGGTCTTGCATACAAGACCTCATCAATCTTCTTTCTTTTACAGAAATGAGATGTTTGTTGCATCTGAGAATGCAACGGCCATCTCTCATCTGCAACACAGAGGTGCGAGACTCTCCGCATAGAAACCGACTGAAGCCTGCCGGAAGAAACAAAGGTAAGTACACTTTTAAAAACACTTAGCACTTACTCAGATACTCACCTCTACACTCTTGCACCCATCACTTACCTTCACACCACACTTTTGCACATCCCCCCACCCCACCCCCGACCCCCATAGACCCAGTACTCGCCTCGCCTCGCCTCGCCTCGTTGGCGGATTTTGGAGCCTTCGGGAAGCCCGCACTTGTGAGGGCAAAAAGGGGATAATCCTATTTTCTGCCTGTTAACTACTTGTTAACAGGCAGTTAATAGGCTTTAATCCCTTCCCACCTCCAAGGAGATGGGACCCGGCGGGGGATGGCTACCCACCTCCTGGGAAGATGGCATGGAGGCGGGTTGGGAGTGGATTTGCCATCCGCCCCCAAATTCTGCCATTTTCCTGGCAGTCCCGCCTCCATACCCGCCTCCCCAGTGCTGGCAAAAGCACCCCCTAAGATTTACCACAACGTTAAAATTTCACTTTCACTTGTATGGACAAGCCCTAATTTTTTCTGCCCTGTTTAATGGTTATCTAGTGGGTAAGTACCCCAACTTCACACCGTTGCATGTATGTGAATGCCGAGTCTCTCGGCGAGGTACCAGTGTAGCGAAGCTTGTGGAGGAGCAGGGCAAATCAGACAGCAAATCCTTGTTTTCCGCATTTAACTGTGCATGTGCGGACACCGGAAGTTACTGTCCAATTTACTCTTTAAGAGCGGTGAGTGCTGCTAGCCTCACCGTTATTCTTACAGAAAAATCCGGGCCATTATTTTCATTAGAAGTTGAAACTTGCAAGTTAAGTGAGATCAATACATCCTGATTCTTATATTTGCTGTAAATAAGACAATAAGCCAGAATTTGCTGGAAACGTGTACCATAGTAATGACTCATCAATGGCGTGCGCCATTATTCAAACATAAAAGTTCCCAGAATTAATCGAGTGAGTGAGTTATGACATTAGTTACACTGTGCCATAATTTCTGGGGAATTTTGCACTGCTCCGCTGATACCCTTTCCTACATAGAGTTCATAGTCGTAGCTCCGCCCACCAATTACAGTCAATAGCGTTCGCAAATTTCCTGGAATTATGCCTGTTTTCTTGCCACAGTCACTTGGATTGAAAAATAATGGCACAAGTGACCTGGTATTGATGTGACTTATGGCACTTTGACTGGGAGGCCAACAAGTGGACCATTAATGCTGTGTAGCCTCATTCCTGCTGTCTGGAAATTGTGCTCAGAATTATTTTTTCTCATTCTCTCAGTTTTGGCAGTCTTTTCTTGCCAGTTTTGCCATCCAGAGTCCTGTTTGTGTCTGAAGGCAATTACTTTCAGGACCACTCCTACTCTCTCTACATGTTAAGCAGGTAAAAGGAATGCAGTGGGCTATCTACTAGGTATTCTCCTGTTCTTGATTATTATGGATGACCTGGAGGTGGAGCAGAGGGTGGAGGTACATTGCTTGAGGCACCATAACCGGAGACTGCAGCAAACTCACTACTACCTCAGGAGAGTGTACAAGGAGCGAATGTCATTTGAGGCACTGCTGGAGGAGATCTACGTGTGCAGACTGTGCTTCGCTGTGAAATGCTGCATGAAGATCAAAAGCTGTGGTCCACCTCTTGCAAGGCCTTAACAGTGGAATAAAGGTGACAATAGCACTCTGCTTCCTTCCAGTCAGGCACTGGAGAGCTCTGTAACATCAGCCAAAGAGCTGCGAGGACCTGCACTCAACAGGTGACAGATTCCTCAGGGAAAATCCGACTTCATTAAATATTAATCCTTTTTTCCTAGTCTCTGTCTGTCTCTGTCTCTGTTTCTTTCTCCCTCTCTGTCTTGCTCTTCCTTTCTCTTTCTTGCTCTCTTTCCTTCTCCCTCTCTGTTTGTGTGTCTCTCTCTTTGGCTGTCTGTCTGTCTCTTTCTTTTTTTAACTATGATATGTCTGTTTTCCCAGAGTTTAATAGGTCTGTTGCAAGCAACATTTTACATCTCCTTTAGGCTGTTTCACCAACAGTACTCAATTCGAAGCTGCTCAAATTATACATCAAAACTTGCATTTATATAATGCCTTTAAAATACAAAAACGTTCTGATTTGCTCAGTTAGTTTAGCCAGTTCTATAGGACAGACGTTACAGAATTGTATCATCAAGAATAATGAAATAGTAAAATAATAATTTCGTTCAATGAATTTGGTAATTTGTGGGCTGGCATGAGAAAAAATGACCATGAAAGCAGCCGATTGTTGTAAAAAACTAATTGGTTCACTAATGTCCTTCAGGAAAGGGACCTGCCATCCCTACTCAATCTGACCAACGTATGACCCCAGTCCCACACTAAGCGAGCAATAGAAAGTTGCCGTTGTTACCTTCAGCCCAAGGACAAATGTTTTGAAAAATATTAGGAAACGTTACGGCTGAGTTTTTTTCGGAATTCTCTGTGTAACTCAATGAAAGGCAAAGGAATTTATTTTCTTTAGTCTTGTAGTTAGCAACATTGAAGTTTATAAGGATAAAAGTTAAATTAATAGATGGATAATGGGCCAGAGCGTGCTGTAAAAATAATGGTGGGTTGGCGACGCACACCGTTATTCATGTGCAAATCGGCCAGCAAGTTCAGGGGATAAAGAAATACCCCGTGAATTGCGAATTGCCACAAGTTGCTGTTATTCTTACAGCAAGATCCGGCCCGTTATCTACCTATCAATGTAACTTTTATCCTTATAAACTACAATGTTGCTAACTACAAGACTTAAGAAAATAAATTCAGCAAATTCTGGGCCATTATGTATTCAGGTTCTCTGATCACTGGATAAAGTATGAAAGAATGATAAGATGCCTTATAACTGCAATATTTAATCTAATTACTGTTACCTGACTGCCTGTGATTGGAGTGACTTGAGTAACATCTCAGGGCTTTTGTTAACTTGTCATCTGTTGCTGCTGTTTTAGCAGCTTGCATTTTCTGCTATTTGACAGCTTACCACCGTAACTTTTGTTCCACATTTCTGAAGACACTCGCTGAAAGAGAAGTCAGGTTTTATCTTTTCATCTGTTTCTTTACCTTTTTATTATTCTTTACAAATAATTTTGCAGCCGAGTGCAAATAATCCTTTTTAATGCCTATCTGAAACAATTATGCTTGACAAGAAAATTTAGTTTCAATATGTTGTTTCTAGTGTTCTAGTTTAGAATACAATTATAGGTTATAGGTAATGTTCCAAGTTTTCATTAAATGTTGAAGCATGCTTTTTAAATTACTAAACGTTTTCCTGAATACTGGACAAATAGTCATTGTAATTTTACTTTCTTACACAAGTATATAAAATTTTCTAATGGCATTACTCAAGGGTCATTTGATGCTTTAGAAATCTATCTGCTTTCTAATACATGTTAAATTTTTTCTCTATTTAGAAATCAGACACTTCACATAATGGTGCAAACTAACCACTTGCAGCATAAAACTTCTTACAATGTGATCATTAACTTGTCAAAAATAATTGTAGCTGTCTTCTTAATGATGCCATTAGTGTAAGGTTATGCTGCACTACACTTAACCCAGACAGTTGCTCTGTTACAATGCTACTTAAATTGATTAGTAGGCTCATTCCAGCAGCAGTCTAGCATACAGCATTGATACTGGTAGACTTTGCCCAACATTAAAATCTCATGTTTGGTGAGTGCCATTTGGATATCATAACAGTAACTCCAAGTCACTCACTGGCAATACCTGGAGATGAGCAAGTGAGGTGAAAACAGGGGTTCTAGTGCCACGTTTATTCTGGTGTACCCCTCTTTTAATTTCTGGAGGTTAAGATATGAATGAAGATTACATATAATCGAATTTTGAAAAAAAATAATTCATGGATCCTGTGCTTCCAGTGCGGAGCCACGCTGAAGGAAGTGTGGTGTGGAAATGAAGCTGCAACATTGTAGTGCCAATTCTTCAGCCAGTGCATGCTTGGAGCACAGTACCCTTGTTGGTCCTTATTACCATATCTTCTGCATACATGTACATACTGGCCCTGAAATTCTGCAGGGATTCTAACAGTTTCCTCCGTAACTCTAGTGGGAAACTGCCGAACTCTCAGGCTAATGATGTGAACAGCCATTTCTGCCATATCTCTGAGGGTTTTTGCTGACCTCCCACTGGAGTTACGGCCAACAGAACCTTGTGGAGTTTCAGCCCCATCGTGTTTAATCCACGTTCACACCTCATAAATCATTCTATATTCTATCTATGTATAATCCACTTCCTATACATTTCCCATTACAATCATAGACTATGCATTACTCTCATTCAGATATATTTCATAAGTTTTTATTCCCTTTAATCAACTTAATTATTAATGTAGGTTGAAAACAAATCCCAATCCTGCTATTAAATGGCTCTGAATTAATTGTGTTGCATAAATTGTTTTTTCTTCACCTGTTGCTCAAGACTGCCACCTGATTAATGATTTGGCTACATGTCATCTTTGGAAAACAAGGCGTTCATCACTTCACACCTTTTTCAGATGAAGCTACACAGTATTGCTTATTGATCCCATTTTAACTTCGATTAAGCTCCCTTGAACATTTTTTTCATGGTATTACATTATTGAATTTAGGTATACAGTTTTGAAGTTGCTTATTAATGAAGCGTTAGAATAATTATTATATAGGATATACGGCACAGAAACAGGCCATTCGGCCCAACCAGTCCATGCCGGCGTTTATGCTCCACTCAAGCCTCCTCCCGTCTTTCCTCATCTAAATCTATCAGCGTAACCCTCTATTCCTCTATTCCCTTCTCCCTCATATGCTTGTCCAGCCTCCCCTTAAATGCATCTATACAATTCGCTTCAACCACTCCCTGTGGTAGTGAGTTCCACATTCTCTCCACTCTTTGGGTAAAGAAGTTTCTTCTGAATTCCCTATTAGATTTCTTGGTGTCTATCTTATATTGATGGCCTCTAGTTATGCTCTTCCCCACAAGATCTAAAGACCTCTATTAGATCACTCCTGTGTCAGCTGTGGCTCAGTTGGTAACACACTCGCCTCTGAGCCAGAAGGTTGTGGGTTCAAGTCCTCACTCCAGGGACTTGAGCACATAAATCTAGGCTGACAGTCCAGTGCAGTACTGAGGAAGCGCTGCACTGTCGGAGGTGCCATCTTTCGGATGAGGCATTAAACCGAGGCCCCATCTGCTCTCTCAGGTGGATGTAAAAGATCCCAAGGCACTATTTCGAAGAAGAGCAGGGGAGATATCCCTGGTGTCCTAGCCAATATTTATCCCTCAATCCACATAACAAAAACAGATTATCTGGTCATTATCACATTGCTGTTTGTGGGAGCTTGCTGTGTGCAAATTGACTGCCGCATTTCCCAAATTACAACAGTGACTACACTCCAAAAGTACTTCATTGGCTGTAAAGCGCTTTGAGACGTCCGGTGGTCGTGAAAGGCGCTATATAAATGCAAGTCTTTCTTTTTCTCAGCCTTCTTTTTTCAAGAGAATAGAGACCCAGCCTGTTGATCCTTTCCTGATATGTATATCCTCGCATTTCTGGTATCCTCCTTGTAAATCTTCTCTGCACCCTCTCCAGTGCCTCTATATCCTTTCTATAATATGGCGACCAGAACTGCACCCAGTACTCCAAGTGTGGTCTAACCAAGGTTCGATACAGGTTTAGCATAACTTCCCTACTTTTCAATTCTATCCCTCTTGAAATAAACCCTAGTGCTTGGTTTGCTTTTTTTATGGCCTTGCTGATCTGTGGCGCAACTTTTATGATAAAGATAAATTGCTCATTGCCCATTGTTTGCTCCAGCAGCACTATTCTACATGTGTTGAACACGGCATTTTAATTTCGACATGCAAGCAACAATGCAATGCTGGAGGAGAGCTTTGAAATCAGAAGCGGGTGTAAATTTTATAGCAGGCATTCAATATA
The DNA here is from genome assembly GCA_030390025.1 of Squalus acanthias. NCBI lineage: Eukaryota > Metazoa > Chordata > Chondrichthyes > Squaliformes > Squalidae > Squalus > Squalus acanthias. Next base: position 145,163,572 of record CM059427.1, on the reverse strand, counting down.
GAATTTTTGATTGAGACAGGATATTGAGGCGCAGCTGCAACAGCTTTTGTCTTCCTGGCATAAACCTAGACAACTACCATAAATGTTAGCAAATCTTCTGACATTCCAATCAAATAATGGGTTGAAAGTCCTCTACGTGCCCAAAGGTTTGGAGATTTTGACCACCTCAGAAGGATTTTTAAAGCCTTGTTCAATGCAATCATAAAATTTTTTGTAAGATGTTATTATGCAAGCTGTTGAGGTGACAGGAAAAATCTGCCGAGGGAAAATTGCTGCTACACGCTGTCAAAATTGAATGTTCAGTCATTTTTCCAACAGATGATTTTATTTGAATTAATATTTTGGAGCTGATATTTATTTAAATTAGCCTCAGGATGTATTTGGCCTTTCAATAGTATAACATTTTCAAAAGCGATATTACTACAAAGATCAGTGTTCGATACTGTTGTTGCCACTAGTAACTACTTAACGTGTTCTTCTAAGATGTTGCCTTCTGTTGCCAATTGCTTATCTCTTCACCTTCCAGCAGCATAAATTTAGTTATCCCTTCAAGAAATAACAACAACCTGTGCCTTTAACATAGAAAACATCCTAAGGCACTTCAGATTGCAGAGTGAGGAGGGGAAATTGCGAAAGAAATAAAAGAATGGACAACAAGCCATGGTGTGAGACTTAAGAGAGTTTTAGGGACAATTTACAGATAGCGAGACAAGGCAGAAGGGTTTAAGGAGGGGTGAGAAGAACAACAAAGAAGTTTATGGAGGGAGTCTGAAAGTAGGGCTCAGATGGCTGAAGGCTTCTCTGCAAATGGTGGAATAAAGGGGAGATGCACAAAAGGCTAAAGTTGGAGTGTGCGAGAGGGGAGGCCGGTGAGAGTGTAAGGTAAGGCCATGGTGACATTTGAACATAAGGATCTTAAATTCAATGTGATGGGGGGGGAGGGGGGGGGGCGGGGTCGCCAATACAGATTGTAGTGATGAGTGAGGGGGACGGGATGAGTTGGGTTATCGGCAACTGAGTTTTAAACAAATTGGAATTTATGGAGGGTGAAGGATGGAAAGCTTTAAAACAGGAGATTGGAGAAATGTTTGTATCTGGCATACATAGGGTAGGTGGGCCAACAACCTCGCCCACCTGATGGGCCTCCCGCCGACGTCTATCAATTTTCGAGGTGAGGCTTCATTTAAATAGATCACTAGAGAGCTGCCAGCATGAGTCACGCTGCTTGTAGGCACTCGCTGTTTCGGAGGGCAGAATTTCCAGCAGTGCATAGATTGATGTGGGTCTGCAGAAGTACCTTCTGTTTTTCCAAAGGGGAGGGCTGAAAAAATCAAGGGGGTGAAATTCAATACTGCCAAAAAACGGGCATGGGCACTGTGATGTGAGATATGCCCGTGCCCATTCAGAAAGCACAGACAGCACATCAAATCGCTGACTGCTAATTAACATGACAGGAGCGCACAGCCTAGCGATGAATGCGCTGCTGACAGGCTGTGCGCTCAGCAGGAGGCACAATTTTGCATCACTGGAGCGTTTACTTAAAGCTAGCCTGCTCCTTTTCAAGGCAGTCTTCAACTCTTAAAGCTGAACTGCCTTCTGCACATAAAAAAAATAAAAATCCTTCATAACTAGGCAGTCTGCAGCTCTTAAAGCTGAGCTGCCCTATGCGCATAAAATATGTTAAAGGTGCTTCAGCACTAACACAAGTGGCTCAACAGGCCAGGGAAAGAGCACCAAGGGTCTCAGACGCAGCGCTCCAGCTTTGTTCAGGGGGTCAACACTGGAAGGGAGGTCCTCTACCCACGGGGGGCCAGGAGGTCCTGCAGAAAGAAGGATGTGGACCAGATCGCCGAGGCCGTCACTGCCAGCAGTGTTGCCTCCAGGACCTGGCTCCAGTGCCCAAAGAAGTTTCATGACCTGAGACGAGTGGTCAAGGTCAGGGAATATATCTTCAAATTGGGAACGGTGGCATAGTGGTTATGTTACTGGACTAGTAATCCCGAGGCCTGGACTAATGATCTGGAGTATCTGAGTTCAAATCCCACCATGACAGCTGTGGAATTTAAATTCAGTTAATTAAGTAAATCTGGAATAAAAAACTAGTATTAATAATGGTGACCATGAAACTACTGGATTGTCATTTAAAAAAAACCATTTGGTTCATTAATGTCCTTTAGGGAAGGAAATCTGCCATCCTTACCTGGTCTGGCCTATATGTGACTCCAGATCCACAGCAATGTGGTTGCCCTCTGAAATGGCAATTAGGGATGGGCAATAAATGCTGGCGATGCCCACATCCCGTGAACGAATACATTTTTTTTTTTAAAAGCTGTCTCCTACCAACTGCACCACTAGCCTCACATACTGCTCAATGCATGCGGGTGCTACCAACAATCTCTACCAAACAGGAAACACACCTCACATTCCTAGCTTCACCTCATCCCCTAAGAGGAGACGGTGCTGTCCATTCTTAGCAGGGGCATGGCTGAACCCTTGGCCAGCGGCGGAGCTGAAAGAATACAAGATGCCAGCATCCTCATACATTATCCTCCTTCTCACATTCCACTTGCCCCTCATCACACAATCTCTTCTGATTTACAAGCTGCACATGGTGTAAGCATGCACCTCTTGCTTTACCGCCCTCCCCTCACCAAAACCCTACCCTTGTGCCTTCCTCATTTCAGACACCCAAGAAATACAGCCTACGCAGCCAGTGGTTGACCAAGAAGAGGGAGAGGAGAGTGAAGAAGAAGAAGAAACACCATCACTCAGTTTCACACTCCCAGCCACCAACTCCTTGAGGTCGTCCTGCAAGACCATCTGCAGTGTCCCCCACTGAAAGTCAGCAGCCTTCCACCAGTTGTGCTGCAACCACTGGGGTAGCACAGCGTGACATCATTTGGATAGGCAAAGGCACACGCAAGACAGTCACTAAGGGAATGCACAAGAGTGATTAGTTGATCTTTTGATGTAATATTGGATGCATATATGGAAAAAGTTGGATTAGAAAGTTTGCTTTATGGTGGCTTTTATTTCAGCATTGTGGCCAAGAGGATGTTGTGATGGTCAGTAACAGATGGAAGGTAAGGTGTGGGACTAATGTTGAAAGGGGAATTGGAGTTGTGTTCATTGGTACCGCAGGCGGATGATTCGATCCCGGCTATTCCGGCCAGAAGGTGACTGTCTGGGTTGTCACCTCCCGTCTGCATTTTCCTCTTCTGCTTTTTCCTCTTCTGCTTCCTCCTCCCTCTGTGAGCAGCTTGTCCCCTTTGCTGCCTCTGCTTCATCTCCAGGTGATGCTGCAGCCCAAGGGGGACTGTAACTAGAGCACTCAGGACTGGAAGCAAGTGGTCTTCTCAGATGCCTTCCTTTAATAGCAAAAGCCTTGCAAACATCCAGCAGCACTCCCTGCACACTTTAACAACTTTTTTAATGTATTGCACCAAGCCACTGTTCCAATAAAATGTAAAAACAAGTCCAAAAGCAAACATCTAAACTTACCTGAAAGTTGTGTGTATCCCTTTAAGAAGCACTGGCAGCGTCTCTGTTGTACTGCTGCACGCATGTTCTTCCGTGTGTGGTTTGGAGAGGACGGTATCAAGAGACGTGATATCCAAAATCACAGATTGTGCGTCAATTCAGGCATTGCACGCCGATTTTTTTTTAATTCGTTTATGGGATGTGGGCATCGCTGGCAATGCCAGCATTTATTGCCCATCACTAATTGCCCTTGAGAAGGTGGTGGTGAGCCACCTTCTTGAACCGCTGCAGTCTGTGTGGTGATGGTACTCCCACAGTGCTGTTAGGGAGGGAGTTCCAGGATTTTGACCCAGCGACGATGAAGGATCGGCGATATACTTCTAAGCCAGGATGTTGTGTGACTTGGAGGGGAACCTGGAGGTGGTGGTGTTCCCATGCGCCTGCTGCCCTTGTCCTTCTAGGTGGAAGAGGTCGTGGGTTTGGGAGGTGCTGCCAAAGAGGCCTTGGTGAGTTGCTGCAGTGCATCTTGTAGATGGTACACACTGCAGCCACAGTACACCAGTGGTGGAGGGAGTGAATGTTTAAGGTGGTAGATGGGGTGCCAATCAAGCGGGCTGCTTTGTCCTGGATGATGTCGAGCTTCTTGAGTGTTGTTGGAGCTGCACTCATCCAGGCAAGTGGAGAGTATTCCATCACACTCCTTACTTGTGCCTTGTAGATGGTGGAAAGGCTTTGTGGAGTCAGGAGGTGAGACACTCGCCACAGAATACCTAGCCTCTGACCTACTCTTGTTGCCACAGTATTTATGTGGCTGGTCCAGTTAAGTTTCTGATCAATGGTGACCCCCAGGATGTTGATAGTGGGGAATTCGACGATGGTAATGCCGTTGAAAGTCAAGAGGAGGTGGTTAGACTCTCGCTTGTTGGAGATAGTCATTGCCTGGCATTTCTGTGGCGCGAATGTTACCTGCCACTTATCAGCCCAAGTCTGAACATCATTCAGGTCTTGTTGCATGCGGGCTTGGATTGCTTCATTATCTGAGGAGTTGTGAATGGCGCTGAACACTGTGCAATTACCAGCGAACATCCCCATTTCTGACCTTATGTTGGAGGGAAGGTCATTGATGAAGCAGCTGAAGATGGTTGGGCCTAGGACACTGCCCTGAGGAACTCCTGCAGCGATGTCCTGGGGCTGTGATGATTGATCTTCTTACAACCATCTTCCTTTGTGCTAGGTATGACTCCAGCCAATGGAGCATTTTCTTCCTGATCCCCATTGACTTCAGTTTTACTAGGGCTCCTTGATGTCACACTCGGTCAAATGCTGCCTTGATGTCAAGGACAGTCACTCTCACCTCACCTCTGGAATTCAGCTCCTTTGTCCATGCTTGGACTAAGGCTGTAATGAGGTTGGGAGCCAAGTGGTCTTGGCGGAACCCAAACTGGGCATCAGTGAGCAGGTTTTTGGTGAGTAAGTGCCGCTTGATAGCACTGTTGATGACACCTTCCATCACTTTGCTGATGATTGAGAGTAGACTGATGGGGCGGTAATTGGCCGGGTTGGATTTGTCCTGCTTTTTGTGGACAGGACATACCTGGGCAGTTTTCCACATTGTCAGACAGATGCCAGTGTTGTACCTGTACTGGAACAGCTTGGATAGAGGCGCGGCTAGTTCTGGAGCACAAGTCTTCAGCACGATAGCCAGGATGTTGTCGGGACCCATAGTTTTTGCTATATCCAGTGCGCTCAGCCGTTTCTTGATATCACGTGGAGTGAATCGAATTGGCTGAAGACTGGCTTCTGTGATGGTGGGGACCTCAGGAGGAGGCCGATATGGATCATCCACTCGGCACTTCTGGCTGAAGATGGTTGCAAACGCTCCAGCCTTGTCTTTTGCACTCACGTGGTGGGCTCCACCATCATTGAGGATGGGGATATTCATGGAGCCTCCTCCTCCTGTTAGTTGTTTAATGGTCCACCACCATTCACAACTGGATGTGGCAGGACTGCAGAGCTGTGATCTGATCCATTGATTGTGGGATCGCTTAGCCCTGTCTATAGCATGCTGCTTCCGCTTTTTAGCATGCATGTAGTCCTGTGTTGCAGCTTCCCCAGGTTGGCACCTCATTTTTAGGTACGCCTGGTGCTGCTCCTGGCATGCTCTTCTACACTCCTCATTGAACCAGGGTTGGTCCCCTGGCTTGGTGGTACTGGTAGAGTGAGGGATATGCCTGGCCATGAGGTTACAGATTGTGGTGGAACACAATTCTGCTGCTGCTGATGGCCCACAGCACCTCATGGATGCCCAGTTTTGAGCTGCTAGATCTGTTCTTAATCTATCCCATTTAGCAAGGTGGTAGTGCTGCACAACACGATGGAGGGTGGCCTCAGTGTGAAGACGGGACTTCGTCTCTGACGTAAGAAAACTACTAGGCACTTGGTCTAAGCATTAAACAAAGCTTTAATCAACTGTTTTTCAACATGGAGGTCTAGTTGTGTCCTTCACTAGTTCCTGTTAAGAATGTCCTGCGCAAGCTGGGCCCGTGCCCGAGTATTTATACTCTCCCTGGACAGCGCCACCAGCATGCCGCCCAGTATTATTTCATAAGTCATTTCCACATGAATGACAAGATTCATGTCAGTCTCCACAATGACTGTGCGGTGGTCACTGCTACCAATACTGTCATGGACAGATGCATCTGCGACAGGTAGATTGGTGAGGACGATTGGTGTTGGTTCTCTCACCACCTGTCGCTGGCCCAGACTGGCAGTTATGTCCTTCAGGACTCGGCCAGCTCGGTCAGTAGTGGTGCTACTGAGTCACTCTTGGTGATGGACATTGAAGTCCCCCGACCCAGAGTACATTCTGCGCCCTTGCTACTCTCAGTGCTTCTTCCAAGTGGTGTTCAACATGGAGGAGTACTGATTCATCAGCTGAGGGAGGGCGGTAGGTGGTATCAGCAAGAGGTTTCCTTGCCCATGCTTGTGTAAGGGTTTGGACGTGTCTCTCAGAGACGGTGCCGGTGCGAGGTTAGGCCTTCGTTGCCTAATACTATTGCTTGCTCTGGTCTCCGGCCAGCCTTTTTGCAATAAGCACCTGTGAGTGGTTCGACCCACTCGCCCTTACGGTTCTAACACTGGACTTAGGTGCAGGGAGCAGTAATGCAGAGAAAACTCAAATAGACCCGGTTGAATAGTACGAAATGGAAATCTTTATTGCATAGCGTCCAAAATCATGAAGTACATGTCATTGGCGCAAATTAACGAGAGTACAAGTATACATACATTCATAAAGCTTGGTCTATGGAAATGAAGAATGCACGGCACATCGTAAAAAGGGGAACACATTATACTTTAACCTTAATAAAACCACCCTCCCTTAACAATACCTACACTACGTCTAGATTTGTAGGATCGTAAATCATGCTCACCACTCGTGTTAATTCGGAGAATTTTAAAGTGAGGCACTCAGCTCGTTTCGCTGCAGCGCCTGACTGTCACGTGTTTGGAAGGGTCTCTGTACCCCACTTGTTTATTTTCGCTGCTGCGACAAGCAGGCCAGACTCCCTGTTGTCATGAAGAACTCGACGGACCTCAGACACAGTTCAAAGAAGAGTCTTCCTGTGCTCGACACCGGTTGTCGGTAGACTTCAATGAAAAGTTCTTTATTTATATTTTCGGGCGCGGTCGGGGTTTACTGACCGTGGCGGCACGTGGATTCTTCTCCTTTTCTTCTCGTCTCGTCTCGTCTCTTCGGGCCTCTGGGTCCAGACACCGTTTACCGACACTCGGGATGGTGCACCCTGTTACTTGCCCTTGTCGGGGCGGCTCGTTCTGATTGAGCTCCACCCAACATTCGAATAATCGACCAGTACGGCTAAAAGTCAAGAGTCAACAAGGTCCAGCCCTAAGGAAGAGCTTCAGCCAGCGATCGAGCGAGTCAAGAGACCGATGGACATTTGTTCACTATAGTTATAGTGCTGTGTTCCCTTATCTCCCGCTCAAATCTTAATGTTTGTCCTTTGTGTAATATTGGTGCTCAAAACTCCCAGCATGGGGGGATTCTTCTCTTTAACGGGTTTCGGTAGCACCTGAAACTGGCCAACTATCCGTTAATGTTTTCCCCATTGTTGACCCAGCCAGGATGTGTACGAATCGTCTCCCTGACTGGTTTTGGGGGCCCCCGAATACTTGTTTAATCACCCGTCAATGTCTCTCTCATTGTAGAGCCGGGGGGGTATTTGTGTATTGATGTGTCTGGATGGGCCTTCGATTGCCCAGTACAATGGTCCTTACTTGTGCATGGAAAACGATTCCAGCACTCATATCTTTGCTATTGTTTCAAATGCAAACGGGTTGCATCCTGTCTTTATCAATGTTTACCGAGTATAATCCAATCTTATATTGAATGTTTATTCGACACCATCTTGTCTGCCCACTGTATTTCTGGAAGCTTCTGCCATGATGCTCGGCGGCCATTTTACAGGCTTCTGTGTCCTTTATTATCAGAAGTCGCACAACACCAGGTTATAGTCCAACAGATTTATTTAATTTTACAAGCTTTCGAAGCAGTTCGCTCCTTCGTCAGGTAAGTTAGCAATGAGAGAATCTCCCAGAATTCACAATTTAAACCCAGACAAAATCTATTCACATTATTCCCTACAACAAAGAGCACAGCCAAGACAATGAGATGTGTCCCAGGGGGTCCAACGTGTCAAACCACCTGCTGGCTGCATATCCTGTCAATTTGTGTTCTTGTGTTAGTCTTTTTTAAAAAAAAAACACCTGGGAAGACCGGCCATGATGTCAAGTCACGTTCTGTATCGTGACATGAACCCGATATCGCGATTGAGGCCATCCTCATGAGTGCGGAACTTGGCTATCAGTTTCTGCTCTATGATTTTGCGCTGTCGTGTATCTCGAAGGCCGCCTTGGAGAACGCTTACCCGCAGATCCGAGGCTGAATGCCCCTGGCTGCTGAAGTGTTCCCCGACTGGGAGGCAACCCTCCTGCCTGGCGATTGTTGCACGGTGTCCGTTCATACATTGTCTCAGTGTCTGCATGGTCTCGCCGATGTACCATGCTCTGGAGCATCCTTTACTGCAACGTATCAGGTAGACAACGTTGGCCGAGTCACATGAGTATGTACCGTGTACCTGGTGGGTAGTGTCCTCACGTGTAATGATGGTATCTGTGTCCATGATTTGGCATGTCTTGCAGAGGTTGCCGTGGCAGGGATGTGTGGTGTCTTGGTTGCTGTTCTCCTGAAAGATGGGTAATCTGCTGCGAACGATGGTACTTTTGAGGTTAGGCGGCTGCTTGAAGGCGAGTAGTGGAGGCGTGGGGATGGCCTTAGCAAGGTGTTCGTCGTCATCGATGACATGTTGAAGGCTGCGAAGAACATGGCGTAGTTTTTCCGCTCCGGGGAAGTACTGGACGACGTAGGGTACTCTGTTGGTTGTGTCCCGTGTTCGTCTTCTGAGGAGGTCTATGCGGTTTTTCGCTGTGGCCCGTCGGAACTGTCGATCGACGAGTCGAGCGTCATATCCCGTTCTTACGAGGGCGTCTTTCAGTGTCCGTAGGTGTCCATCGCGTTCCTCCTCGTCTGAGCAGATCCTGTGTATTCGCAGGGCTTGTCCATAGGGGATGGCTTCTTTAACGTGGTTAGGGTGGAAGCTGGAGAAGTGGAGCATCGTGAGGTTGTCCGTGGGCTTGCGGTAGAGTGAAGTGCTGAGGCGTCCGTCTTTGATGGAGATTCGTGTGTCCAAGAATGAAACCGATTCTGAGGAGTAGTCCATGGTGAGTTTGATGGTGGGATGGAACCTGTTGATGCTATCGTGTAGTCCTTTCAGTGATCCTTCGCCGTGGGTCCAAAGGAAGAAGATGTCGTCGATGTATCTGGTGTACAGCGTTGGTTGGAGGTCCTGTGCAGCGAAGAAGTCTTGCTCGAACTTGTGCATGAAGATGTTGGCGTATTGGGGTGCGAATTTGGTCCCCATGGCTGTTCCGTGTGTTTGGGTGAAAAAATGGTTGTCGAAGGTGAAGACATTGTGGTCAAGGATGAAGCGGATGAGTTGTAGGATGGCGTCCGGAGATTGGCTGTTGTTGGTGTTGAGTACTGAGGCTGTCGCAGCGATGCCGTCATTGTGGGGGATATTGGTGTAGAGTGCCGATACGTCCATTGTGACGAGGAGTGTTCCTGGTTCAACTGGTCCATGGGTGCTGAGTTTCTGCAAGAAGTCTGTAGTGTCGCGACAGAAGCTGGGGGTTCCCTGTACGATGGGTTTCAGGATGCCCTCGACGTACCCAGAGAGGTTCTCACACAGGGTTCCATTGCCTGATACGATAGGACGTCCGGGTGTGTTGGCTTTGTGTATCTTTGGGAGGCAGTAAAAGTCTCCTACGCGGGGAGTACGTGGGATGAGAGCACGTAGGATGTTTTGAAGGTCTGGATCGAAGGTCTTGATCAGTCTATTGAGTTGGCGGGTGTGTTCTTTGGTCGGATCTGCGGGTAGCTGTCTGTAGTGTTCCTGGTTGTCCAGTTGTCGGTATGCTTCTTTGCAATAGTCCGTTCTGTTCTGTATGACGATGGCTCCTCCTTTGTCCGCTGGTTTGATGACGATGTTGCGGTTGGTCTTGAGTGCGTGGATGGCGTTGCGTTGTGCTCGGGTGACATTCTGGACTGTCTTGTGAGTACGGCTGATGAATCTGGCGTTGATGCATTTCCTGACAGCTTGAGCATACATGTCAAGCTTAGGGTTGCGACCCTCCGGAGGGGTCCAATTTGACTCTTTCTTCCTCGGTTGTAGCACTGCGGTTCCCTCTGTCTGCTGTTCCGGATCATTGATTGTCCCATTAGGAATGTTGCTGACATCTTGGGATTTGTGGTAGTATTCCCGGATCCTCATTCTCCTGATGAATTCCTCTGTGTCCGCCGCGAGACCGATGGGGTCCATTTTGGTGGTGGGACACCACACAACCCTGCCACGGCAACCTCTGCAAGACATGCCAAATCATGGACACAGATACCATCATTACACGTGAGGACACTACCCACCAGGTACACGGTACATACTCATGTGACTCGGCCAACGTTGTCTACCTGATACGTTGCAGTAAAGGATGCTCCAGAGCATGGTACATCGGCGAGACCATGCAGACACTGAGACAACGTATGAACGGACACCGCGCAACAATCGCCAGGCAGGAGGGTTGCCTCCCAGTCGGGGAACACTTCAGCAGCCAGGGGCATTCAGCCTCGGATCTGCGGGTAAGCGTTCTCCAAGGCGGCCTTCGAGATACACGACAGCGCAAAATCATAGAGCAGAAACTGATAGCCAAGTTCCGCACTCATGAGGATGGCCTCAATCGCGATATCGGGTTCATGTCACGATACAGAACGTGACTTGACATCATGGCCGGTCTTCCCAGGTGTTTTTTTTTTTAAAAAGACTAACACAAGAACACAAATTGACAGGATATGCAGCCAGCAGGTGGTTTGACACGTTGGACCCCCTGGGACACATCTCATTGTCTTGGCTGGGCTCTTTGTTGTAGGGAATAATGTGAATAGATTTTGTCTGGGTTTAAATTGTGAATTCTGGGAGATTCTCTCATTGCTAACTTACCTGACGAAGGAGCGAACTGCTTCGAAAGCTTGTAAAATTAAATAAATCTGTTGGACTATAACCTGGTGTTGTGCGACTTCTCATTTTTGTCCACCCCAGTCCAACGCCGGCATCTCCACATCATGACCTTTATTATCAGGACAGCATTTCGTTTAATAAAACTGATCAAACGAATCTGCTTCTCTTGTGTTATTTTGAATCGCGATAATTGCGAAACTTTACACTTGACCTGAAGCCATGAGACTTCATGGGGTTCTGAATCAATGCTGAGGACTTCCAGGGCCACTCCTTCCCGATTGTATACCATTGTGCCACCACTCCTGGTGGGTCTGTCCTGCCAGTGGGACAGGACATACCCAGGGATGGTGATGAAGGAGTTTGGGACATTGGCTGAAAGGTATGATTCTGTGAGTATGATTATGTCAGGCTGTTGCTTGACTAGCCTGTGGGACAGCTCTCACAATTTTGGCACAAGTCCCCAGATGTTGGTGAGGGGGACTTTGCAGGGTCGACTGGGCTGGGTGTGCCGTTGCCGTGTCCGTAGCCGGTGACGAGATCGATGCTGGGTGGTCCGTCCAGTTTCATTCTTATTATGTGAATGACGTCATGATCTGCATCATTTAAATGTGGGCAGCAAGTGCCAGCAACAGCAGCGCTGCCGACCTGCCCAAGATGGCAGCCACCGCGTTCCATGCAGGAATCGGGCAGAAGCGAGGGAGCCACCATTTTTTCTAAAAAAACGACCTTAAGGGCCAGCCCAAAAGCTCTCAATTTCAGGGCCCAGGTGTCAATAGAGCAACAGATTTAAGCAGCAGGGAATTGTTATGCGCATTCCAAGCAGAACGAGTTAACCTTAAGGGAGGCTTTAAAGCTTAATAGTCCCAAAAAGAAAAAGTAATTGCCAGACCTGCTTCCAATTTTATCCGACTGCAGCTTATGGACCCAATGATTTGTCAGCAGGTTGAAGGTTGAGGAAATAGCAGTGACAGCGCTGATTGACACCAAAACTGCATTGGGTCCTAACTTAGTTATTTGACCCCTATTTAGATGTGCTAATGAGGCCCCTGGGGATTGGGGGGCTGTTTTGCTGTCCGGAAACCCAGAAGAACAGGTTTTCCTCAGGTCCTGCCGAATTTAACATCAGGACCTGATTAATATTTTTTGTCTCCGTTACACAGCCGCAACCAGCCGATTGAGGGGCTGGCTGGCTGTCGGGCGGGTAGGCCTTCGGCACCAGGCCTCAGCCAGGGAGGAGGAAGGGACTGGAAAGGCTGGAGCTGTGGGCGGGGGGGGGGAGGTGGCGGGGGAGATTGCAGGCCAGAGGGGAGATCGTAAGTGTCGGGGGGAGAAGGTGGGGAGGAGATTGGAAAGAACCAGGTGGAGGTGGGAGATCGTGGCTCGGGGTGGGGGAGGGGGTGGGGTAGTTCCGATCGCAGTGGGGGGGGAAGGCAGGTAAACTGGATCCAGTGGTAAGTGGAAAGACACTATTTACCTGCTGGATGCAGCGGTCCTCGACTCCCTTTAACTGCCAGGTTAAATTTAAAATGGAGATTAAATCTGTGGCACGCAGCCTCATTATAATATTTAAATGACTGACCCACCACCTCGGAGTGGGTTGGTTGCCCACTCCCCATCCCGCCTCCATTAAAACCAGAAGTGGACAGGTTCAAGGCGGTTTGGGGTCGGGTTTGAAATTTTTAACATTTCTGCATCCCACCTGACCCAAACCCACCCATTTTGTGGGGTTAAAATTCCCTCAATTGATCTAGACTATGGGCTGGATTTTCCGTCCGGAGGTGGGTTAACGTCGGGTTTTGTGTTTGGCGGGTTCTGGTCCCGCTGCCGGTTCCATCCGCACTGAGATAACTATTTTCAGTAGATTGGGCTTATTAAGCCCGTTGTGCGCGTTACCCGGTCCAATCAGTGGGTGTGGGTCTGCTGCTCGCCTCTGCTAACGTCTTTGACTCAGCTGCATTTAAGGGGCCCATGTACCCTTTGGCTTTCATTTACTTTCTGATGCTCCTCAGTGCTGGTATTTGCGAGATGACTGCTCCTAGAGCAAAGGCTGCTCCCCACTTTGATGATGACTCCCTCCATGCTCTTGTGGAGGGAGTATGAGAGCGCAAGGAGGTTCTGTTCCCTTCCAATGGACGGAGGAAGCCTCCTCAGCACACAAAGGCAGCCTGGCTGCAAATTGCTGAGGAGGTAAGTGCTATGTCGTTGTGTGCAGGCACCTGGGTGCAGTACCGAATACGGTTTAATGATCTGCTCCGCTCAGCACACTTACCTTCAATCTGCTTCCCAACTCTTCTCATCACCAGCACTCTGCATTGTCAACCTACTCCTGCACATCCCACTTTACCCTTATATCCCTTGCACCCTTAACCATCCCTCTCTCTCTATGTACAGAATCACTTCACAATACTACTATGCACCCCTCCCACTCACTCTCACTGTTATGCAATGACAACAACTAACAACGCACAGGGAGAGCCCTTGGTATTGGCACCTCACTCCATTTTTGTCTCCCTCTAAGCATCTATGTTATGGATTCTTTACAATCACTCCATCAATCTCGCTGAAACTCCACTTGTGTCCCTCATTGCAGGAAAAGAGAGCCCACAATAAGAGGGAGAGAGGCAGGACAGGAGGAGGCACACCATCCGTGGCGCATCTAATGCACGCTGAGGAGGCTGTTATCGAGATCGTCAGAGATGCAGAGGAGCTGGAAGTGGGGGACGGAGAGATGGATGCAGTACAGCAAGCTAGTGATACAATAGATATGCAACCCTCAGTATTTTTGCAGAGCAGGACTGCTCCTCCTGGCTCTGCTCAAGACCTGGTACTACCTGATGGAGCTTGCAAGGTGCAGCACCCATGATAGCCGAACTTTGCATGGGCGTAGTACAATTGCTGTTACGACCCCAATTTGCATATGCAAGATGCTAATGCTTGATTCAGGCTGACACCCTGGATACCTAAAAGGTGCCCAATTCCAATATCGCAACTGGCTTACTTGCAGGGTAGATCGGGCACGGGAGTTTGGCACCTGAAACTTCTAGACCCAGCGATCTGATAAAGGTAAGTTGAATTTCTTCCCCGAAGAGTATATTGATAAGAATCCCCACCCAGATCGTATGTTGTTTTGTTTTTTCAATTATTCCTTTTGCACAAAGAGTGAAACCCATTAGTAATAGTCAGTCACAGGAGACCAGCACAAAGCTCTATAGATGCCCTGTCTCATTGCCTCTCTGCCATCCATATTTCTCTACTATCTCTGTAACGTCTCAAATTCTGACCTTCTTGTGTGTGTAAAGAGGCCACACCTGAAGCTTGACATACAGCTTACCTAAGTAATGTGTCTTCACAGTAGCGTGTCTGTCTAAAAGAGTTCTTGTTACAGCTGCAAGTCCAACTGGGAGAATTATTCTATCCTTTCATTTAAACTGGCTGGTCATGCATTGTGAATTTTGCTGCCTCTGTGTGCTTGAGGAGGATGTGGTTAATAATGTTGATAATACAGAGGACGATGTTGGATCCAATGAATCGCCATAACCACCCTTGAAGATCATGTCAACTCTTTTGGTTTCATTATGGGTGGAGATAATAGTATATGCTACTTAATGGAACCATCAGGGAAAATGAAACCAAAGAGTACCTTTGTAGGTTCGACATGCTATGCTGGAAATAAGGTTTCTAAGCTGAAATATCGGAAAATGAACGCACCAATATAGATTCTGTCTGCAAGGGCATTCCCACAAAAGCCTAACAATTAGCACAACTTGGCTAGTCTAATATTTTTATAAAATATGTTTCTTCAGTTTGCTCTAAGTTTGTCAATGAAAATGCAAAATCTGAAATTTCCCATAAATAATTGGTGCAAATTCATTCGGTATTTCCTATGACTGAGATAACCTCTTTCTGAAGGGGTCACAATCTTAGACCTAGCTTAAATATAACATATAGCATCATGTTACAAACTGTGGGAATAATAATTCTGATGCATCTATAAGTAACAATGTAGTGAACAGGAAGAAAGGAATGGATCTGAAAAAAGGTCACAAATTGTAAATTGCAACCTAATTGAGATCATTATAACCTTGTTTTCAGACAGTTAAGAGCCATTTTCCCCCTACATTTCAAATTTCCCTGCATGGCCACAGGATTCACGCAGCTCGGGAACCATGTCGGTCAACCTGAGGCGGGAGCTGAGTGGCCATTGCTCCAGCTGATTACTTGACAGCATCAAATGTAGTTTAAAAGCTCTCACCTGACAGATGATCACTTTCCTCAAGCAGAAGCTATTGCTGACTGCATTCCCAGCACAGATTGAACTTTCTGCAGGCTGCAAGTCTTTCCATCAAAGTCTCCATCCAGTGTCACCTCATTGGAAGAACCTCTCTCACCATTGACAGATTGTTTCTGTCAACTCTGCCTGACCTGCCATCTCTTCCATCAGCATGGGTGCCATTTATACTGTCTCACCTTGGTCCTCAGAATCTGACCACAATGAGCCCCAATACCAGCAGCACCAGGCACACCAGCAGCACCAACAACAATACCACCAACCTTCTCCTCAATGCCTTGATGTTCCACAGGACAGAGGGCATCAGCGCAGGGCTGCACCGCGCTGGAAGCGATACCCCCAACACAGGGTTTACAGGCAGAGGATGAGCTTCCTCAACATGACTGAGCAGCAGTGCCAAAGGAGGCTCAGGCTATTGTGCCAGATCGTCGCAGACATTTGCACATTGCTGGAGCAAGACCTGCAGCCCAGAGGAGCGGGTCGCCATGCCTTACCAGTGGCTGTCAAAGTCACCAGCGCTCTCAACTTCCTCGCCTCAGGCTCCTTCCAGGGTTCTGCAGCAGACATTTGCGGCATCTCGCAGTCGGCCGCCCACAGATGCATCACACAGGTCACCGATGCCCTGTTTGACAAGTCAGCCAATTATATCAACTTTGCCACTGATGAAGCCAATGTTACTGAGCAGGCATCGGCTTTGCCACTCTGGCTGGCTTTCCACAGGGTGCAGGGCGTCATCGACTGCACACATGTGGCCATCAGGGCACCCCATCACTAGCCAGGAATCTTTGTCAACCGCAAGGGCTTCCACTCCCTCAATGTGCAGCTGGTCTGCAACCATAGAAAGATCATCATGCATGTGTGTGCGCCAGATTCCCTGGCAGCTGCCATGACTCATCCTTCACCAGTCCAGCCTCTCTCAGCTCTTCGCTCCTCCAAACAGACTTTCTGGCTGGCTGCTTGGAGACAAGGGCTATCCACTGAAGACATGGCTCATGCCACCCTTGAGGATGCCAAGTACTGAGGCCGTGGAGAGATATAATGAAAGACACATCTCCACCAGATGTGTCATAGAGCAGACAATAGGCATGCTAAAAATGTGATTCAGATGTCTTGACAGATCTGGAGGAGCCCTTCAGCATGCAGCAGCCACGGTCTCCAGAATCGTCGTGGTCTGCTGTGCCCTGCACAACATAGCGCAGCAATGAGGATTAGCGCTGTATGAGGAGGAAAGCATTGCGCGCACAGCCTCTTCAGAGGAGGAGGAGGAGGAGCAGGAGGAGGAGGAGGAGCATCAGCTGGAAGACGAGGAGGACCAGGAGCTGGAGGAACCTGCGGTGCAGATGGCACCAGCACTTGAGCACATTGCTGCCCGGGAGGCCAGGGATGTCCACATCATGGCCAGATTTACTTAACTTTACGCAAAACTGGGAAGTTTTGAAAAGAAAGACATTTATGGTTCACATTAAATTAACTGAAACTTCACATTAACATTGAATAAAACACCCAAGTGGCTACCCTTGTGAATCTACTTGTGTGGCATCTTTTTCTTACACGTGCTTCTACATGGTGCTACCCCTGTGGCTTCAGCAGAGATAGAGGCAGCCTGCTCACTTCCCTACTGCGACTGCTTAGACACGTTTGGCAGTCGTCCTCTGGGCTTTGGAGCCTGTGATGGCCCCGCCAAAGTCTGTTCCTCCTGCAACTGTGCAGGGGCAGACTTGGCCATCGTTGTCCGGGGATCCATCTGGGGCTCTGACTGAGAGGGTGGCATCAGGGGAGAAGTGTGAACACTTTGAGAGGAGCCCTCACTTCTATGTCCCCTCTCACCATCATCCCTCTCCTGGGCCACCCGCACTTCCCTGCTAGCAAGGAGCTGGAAAGCACCTTGTTGCACATCAGTGGGGCCATGAGGACCCACGTCCACACTGACATCCCTCCTAGAGAGGACATTTATGAGCCTCTACCATCCATTCTCAATAGATAGCCATCTATCCTCAATAGATACCTATCTATTGTGGATAGATAGCCATCTATTCTGCATAGGGACCATGTGCTCCTCTGAGTGGTGCATTAGCTGCTCCATCCTATCCATGGAGGAGCCTACAGTCGCCATTGCCTGCGACACAGTGGTGCTCGTGTTGGAGCTGGACTTCTCCATTCTCTGAACACTGGCAGTCATCGCATTCAAAAAACCTGTCAGAGCCTCCTGCACTTGTTCCTGCAGCTCCAGAATCGCCCTCTTTCTGGATGGCCCCCGAGACTCAGCATCTGCATGCAGCTGAGCAGAGCTGGGTGAGTCCTGCGCCCTCCGACGAGGAGTCTCCACTGCTGTCCCAGTCTCCACCATCTGCTCTTGCTCGGTTGTGATTTGTGAGACACCAGGTGACAACACTACTCTATCTCGCGAGGGACCCACTGAGGTGTGCGTTTCTGCGCTAGTGCTGGGTGCACTTCTGTCTGGTGGCAGTGCGCCCTCAGAGGCTGGAGGCTCCTCTGAGGAGTCGGCTCCTCTTGCTCCTGGACAGTGGTGGGGGCTCTTGATGGACCTGTGGGTGAGTAAAGAGATGAGTTAGATATGTCATATGTAGATTGGGTACCGATACCATTATGCACATGATGACCATTCACTGGCTGCTGACATTAGCCCCCATATGAGTGACTGATGTATGCCATGTAACTGTATGATATGTAATTCTGTCACCAGGTTGCTGAGATGTCCCCCTCTCTCAGTCTCCCACCTCCAGGTGCTCGGCAACTCCCGCCAGCTCTAAGGCAGCCTCCTCTGCTGTGGTCAGGGTGGCCATTGATACCGTTACACCACCAGTTCTCTCCTTCTCCCTCTTATTGTGGGCTCTCTTTTCCTGCAAGGAGGGAAAGAAGAGAAGGTTGAGTGAGGGTGATGGAATGCATGTAAGGAATGGATGGGTTACATCTGTAGAGGGTGATTATGATGGAGTGGGGTGGCAATTCCAAGTGGCCTCCTTGTATGTTATTAGTTGGTATGATTGCACTAGGATGAGGGTGAGTGTGAGGGGTGGGTAGTCAGATGGGGATGTGATAATGTAGATAGAGAGAGAGGGATGGGTGGAGGTGCAAGGTATGTTGGTGTGAGTAAGGATGTACAGGAGAAGGGTAAGGAAGGCAGAGTGATGGGGATGTGATGAGTGGCACAGCAGGATAAAGGTGAGTGTGGCTTTGGACTCACCTTTCCTGATCTAACAAGATCGTTGAAGCATTTGCGGCACTGCACCCAGGTCCTCCTGACGACATTCCTGCTATTCACCTCCTCTGCTATCTGGAGCCAGGCTCCTTTGCTCTGCTGGGGAGGTCTCTTTCTCCTCTCAGCAGGGCAGAGGACCTCCCTGCATGCTCTGACTCCCTCCACAAGCATATGGAGGGAGTCATCAGAGAACCTGGGTGCAGCCCTCTGCCTCTGTACAGTCATATCTGGTGTGTGTGCAGCAGTGGAATTGTGAAGTGCACTGACTGCACATTCCGAGATGAACCTACAAATGCAATGTGGCCATGGCTCCTTTAAATATGCCGGCTGAAAACGCATCATCGATGACATCACCAGACCTGCACCTTTTAATTGGGCCGGGTAACACACAGGGTGGGCTTAATAGGCATTAACGTAAAGTCGTTCTGTGGAGCGGGATGGAGCCAGCAACGGGCTCGCAACCCGCCATGGTGACCGCTCGCGCCAGACCCGTCCAGGTAAAGAAAGCTCCGGCCTCAGTGTTGGAGTCTGAGATTGTAGATATTAAGTAAAGTTAAGTAAAACAGCTAAGCCCTAGTTGATGGTGTTTATCTACAACAACAACAACTTGCATCTATATAGCGCCTTTAACATAGTAAAACATCCTGAGGGCTTCACAGGAGCGTTATCAAACAAAATTTGACACCAAGCCAAATAAGGGAATATTAGGGCACTTGGTCAAAAAGCTGGTTTTACGGTGCATATTAAAGAAGGAAAAAGAGGTAGAGAGCTTTAGGGGGGAGGGGGAATTCTAGAGCTAATAGGATAAATGTACATATTACTTTTTTTTATCTGTACTTAATGTGCACTTAAAAAATAAAATTATAAACACTGTAGCATAGCATACCATAAAACTAAATTCTGGGAACCCTGTAAGATAATGGTCTCTGAACCATACTACTGAATTCTTGGAAAAGCTGAAGGGTTGGAATTCTGAGAGATCCTGCCCTCAGAAAGCAAAAAAGTTACAGAAACTTCCAACAGACCAAAACTGGTTTTTGGAAGAACCCTGGGACCAGTGTATCATAAAATTATCCCACAACCAGCCTGAGAAGCACTGTAGAGCCATTTTCTTTGGGAGTTGGTCAACTGACCAGCAACAGGGCACTGAAGGATATACCAAAGTGGGTTAATGGTACTCGCTATGACTAAATCGCTATGGAATGTTAAGAATATAAACATGACCAGCTGGCCTGACTTCTTCATAACATGTAAAATTGGCCATCCATCATTTCTGACATGCCTATCAAAATTGATTGGCTCGTTGGAAGGGACTCACATGACCCAGTCAGCCTCGTTTGTCTCAGAGATTTAAAATATGAAAAGCAATCCTTTGCCCCTCCTGAAGGCAGTCAAATAAACAATTCATTGGGTCAAGCACTCTGTCAGGCTTCTTCAGTTCAGTTCAGTCAGTAAGCAGTCCTCAGCTCAGTTGGGCAGAAACAACCAAGTTCAGTCAGACAGAGTCAATTCAGGCTGGAAAGGCAAAGAAGAAAAGAGATTTAAGAGCTGAAATTGTAAGGTTAGTAATAGTCTTATATTCAAGAAGTAAAATTTGTAAAGTGTATTGTCATGTTATTTAATTTCATGCTTCCATGAACAATGTAAGACTTGTATATAGTAGTGAGAAATGCATATTTGCCAGTTAGTTAAGCCAGTGTGAGAAGACAATGAAGAACAATGAAGACAGCTACAGTCAGTGATGCATTCCAAGCTTCCAGAAGGAACTCGACCAACGAGACCATGAAGTCATTCTACATACAAAACCAGGTGATAAATGTACACCGAACTCCTTAAGCCGTATGGCAACCTCAGTCTGTGAACAATTTGAGATAATTTAAGATATCACTGCAACAGCTGACCTACTGCAATATGCATAAATTACACTTGTGCCCAGAACGATTAATGCTCTGTCAAATTTAATCTCATGGGAAAAGGTGAAGGGCTGACTACTAAATCAGTGCTTAACTTACTGTAAACTGTAAACTCAATGCTTATCTAAATGTCTGCTGGAATATCTATCCTTTTCTTTTTTTAATATTGTGTTAACTTAGATGTTGATTAAATTAGTAATTGTTACAACGGCTGGAATCTTTACCTGAGAGTCTGGGCGGGTGCATGCGGGCCGCCTAGCGGGTCACCATCCCGAAGTTTTTAACAGCATGTTCTGCACTGCGCGTTTAACTCAATAACATCAATTGAAACACTCGTGCAGGTTTCCCGGCCCAATTAAATGGAGCGGGTCTGCTGACGTCACCGATGACTCATTTTCGGCTCAGTTATTTAAAGGAGCCTTGCACACATCCCAGTTGAAGATTGTTGGAGGAGGCATAAAGGTGGTTGGGAGAGGTGGCTATTGCTCGATATCGCAGAAATTTGTCTGGGTCCAAGCAGACATGGAGCCACAGTGATAGAAGGCTGCGCCCAGATTCACTCCCTGGAAGTCCTAGTCCAGGGAGTCAGAGCATGCAGGGAGGTCCTGATCCCTGGGGATGGCCACAAAAGAGCAGCCAGAGGCACCAACAATGCATGGCTGGATATCACGGAGGAGGTCAGCAGCAGGGATGTAGTAAGGCGGTCCTGGATCCAGTGCTGGAAAAGATTTAATGATCTCATGGGGACAGGGAAAGTGAGTGCAATGCCACATTCAACTATATCCTGATGTGCGTGTCACCCCAACCCCATCACTCTGCCTTCCCAAGCCTACTCCTGCATGTCAATCCTCATACCAACCTACCTTGCAAGGTGCACCCATCCCTCACTCTCTATACACTCACTCACATCCCCATCTGACTAACCACCACTGACACTCACCCTTATCCTAATGCAATCATAGGAAGTAATGCCACAGAAGGAGGCCATTTGGCAATGTCACGCCACTCCCTCATAGTCACCCTCCACAGATGTAGCCCATTCATTCCTTACACTCATTCCATCACTCTCACTCAACCTTCTCTTCATTCCCTCCTTGCAAGAGAAGAGAGCCCAGAACAGGGAGAGGCAACGACCCAGAGGTGGCCCTCCAATTTACACCAACTTGACTCCAGAAGAGGAGGAGGTGCTGCAAATCAAAAAGAAAAAGGAAAGACTTGCATTTATATAGCGCCTTTCATGACCACCGGACGTCTCAAAGTGCTTTACAGCTAATGAAGTACTTTTGGAGTGTAGTCACTGTTGTAATGTGGGAAATGCGGCAGCCAATTTGCGCACAGCAAGCTCCCACAAACAGCAATGTGATAATGACCAGATAACCTGTTTTTTTTGTTATGTTGATTGAGGGATAAATATTGGCCAGGACCCCGGGGATAACTCCCCTGCTCTTCTTTGAAATAGTGCCATGTTATATTTTACACCATCTGAGAGAGCAGACAGGGCCTCGGTTTATCGTCTCATCTGAAAGATGACACCTCCGACAGTGCAGCACTGCACTGGAGTGTCAGCCTGGATTATGTGCATCAAGTCCCTGGAGTGGGACTTGAACCTCACAACCTTCTGACTCAGAGGTGAGAGTGCTACCCACTGAACCACAGCTAACACTATGGAGTTGCAGAGCTGCTGGTAATGGGAGACGGAGAGAGGGGGATCTCCCAGCAACCTGGTGACAGAATTCCATCTCATACAGCAATATGGTACACAACAGTCACTCATATGGTCAACATGTCAGCAGCCAGTGAAATGTCATCATGTGCATAATGGTAACGTCGCGCATACTTAACATTACATTTCTAATTCAAGTCTTTACTCTCCCACAGGTCCATCAAGTGCCCCCACCCCCCACTGTCCAGTCGGAGGAGGAAGACGACTCCTCAGAGGAAGCTGCAGTCTCTGAGGGTGCACCGTCACCAGATCCATGCGCACCCAGCACCAGCGCAGATATACGCACCTCGGTGGATCCAGCGAGACATAGAGTAGTGTTGTCACCCGGTGTCTCATAGATCACAAGTGAGCAAGAGTAGATGGTGGAGACAGAGACAGCAGTGGAAAGTCCTCGCCGGCGAGCGCAGGATGCTCCCAGCTCTGCTCAGCTGGATGCAGAGGCTGAACCTCGGGG
Source organism: Squalus acanthias (assembly GCA_030390025.1). NCBI lineage: Eukaryota > Metazoa > Chordata > Chondrichthyes > Squaliformes > Squalidae > Squalus > Squalus acanthias. The sequence continues at coordinate 145,140,848 of CM059427.1, read as the reverse complement.
GCCGTTGAGAAAGAGGGTGAACTTGGAGGAGCAGCAACAAATCCGCGAGGCTCTGGCAGCTTTTGCAGCTGCGATATGCATGATTGTACAGAGAATGGAGGAGTCCATCTCCAACATGAGCACCACCATCTCGCAGGCGACGGCGACGATGTGATGTTCCATGGAAAGGATGGCCACCTGCATGGAGCAGCAAATGCGCCAGTCGAACGAGAACCTGCTTGCTGTGAACAATAGACTGCAGACTCTCATTGACCTCATCTCGAGGAGGGATACCAACATAGACTTGGGCCTTCATCGCCCCACTGATGTGCAGCAAGGTGCTGTCCAGCTCCTTGCTAGCAGGGAAGTACGGATGGCCATGTGTAGGATCCGTTCCTCCCCCACAACAGTAAAAATTAGACTATGAAATATAAAAACCCAGAACTGCACAGCCCACAAAAAGAGCTCGGCAATAAAGGGTTAATTCAAACATTGCAGCTGAAGCTACGAACCATCAAGAGACTGGATATCAATTTTCACAGACAATCTAAAATACGAATGCTTCTGAAAAGCACATTTACACATTCATTTACCTTAAGGGGTTACATTGTTCACCTTGGACCATGGCTCCAGAAAAGCTGGTATCAGTGCAGGCCTAGACAATGGGCCGGGCCCTGAACCATTTGAATACGAATGCTAACAGAAACCAACAATTAGCATATGGCATATAGCATATGGCATATAGCATATGGCAACACGGTGGCATAGTGGTTAGCACTGGTGCCTCACAGCGCCAGTGACCCGGGTTCGAATCTGGCCTCGGGTGACTGTCTGTGTGGAGTTTGCACATTCTCCCCGTGTCTGCGTGGGTTTCCTCCGGGTGCTCCGGTTTCCTCCCACAGTCCAAAAATGTGCGGGTTAGGTTGATTTGGCTATGATAAATTGACCCTTAGTGTTAGGGGGGGATTAAATATGTGGGGTTACGGGGATAGGATGGGATATGTTAGGGGGAATTAAATACGTGGGGTTACGGGGATAGGGTGGGATATGTGTCGGTGCAGGCTCGATGGGGATTCTGTGTGAGAAAGCAGGGACAGGGTACTGGATTTGGATGATCAGCCATGATCGTATTGAATGGTGGAGCAGGCTCGACGGGCCGAATGGCCTACTCCTGCTCCTAGTTTCTATGTTTCTATGTTTCTATATGCAGTCACCTTGGGAAGGTTGCATTGTCAGAAAGGACCTCAATACAGACAGTCGGTGCCCAAGTAATCAATAGACAATACGAGGGACAATTAGCCATCAAGAGTTCTCTGCTAGAGACATTCACACATTTTGATATGGCCATCGTGTGCACAGGAGGGGCCAGGATATGTGTTTCAAGATACTACAAGTTGGTTTGGTTTAAATAAGAAGTACTTCGAAGAGAGTCGGCGTCGGAAGCTAACGCAAGAACAGCAAGCAGAAGGATTCGGGCCGACAATCAACTCCAGGAGACAGCCGATCGGGAGTGGTGATTGTATGTTTCAGTCAAATCATAGAGGGGGCTTTTGTGATTGAGTCTGAGTAAGTTTGTAAGTTTCAGTCAGATCACAATAAGGGCTTCGTGATTGAGTCTGGGTAACTTTATATGTAACAGTCAAATTGCGGACAGGTTTAACTGTGTCATTCTGATGAAAGGTCATCGACCTGAAACGTTAACTCTCTTTCTCTCTCCACGGATGCTGCCTGGCCTGCTGAGTTTTTCCAGCATTGCGGACAGGTTTAACTGTGTCATATTGTGTTGATGCAAATGGCCCTTGCGTAGGGATTTGTATTTTGGGGTTGTTAGTCTAATATAAATTGTTGGGATTTATACTGGGGAGGTAATTGTGTGTGTGTGTGTGTTCAATAAACGAATGAATCAAAGGTTGAGCCAAAACCCTATGCCGTGTGTATTTTGTTCTTATAAATCCTGACGTCCAAGAATTGTGTGTAACAGGGGACCAGTATTGGAGAAAACCCCTTACACATGAGAGGGATGATGGTGAGAGGGGATATGGAAGTGGGGGCTCTGCTCAAAGCACTCCCACATCTACCCCGTTGCATCCCCCTCAGTCAGAGCCCCACATGCTGCCTCGGATCCCGATGGCCGAGTCTGCTCCTGCACAGTTGCAGGAGGAGCAGTCTTTGGCAGGGCCTTCACAGCCCTAAAATCCAGAGGACGTCTGCCAAAAGTGTCAAAGCAGTCGCAGCAGGGAAGTGAGCTGCCTACCTCTACCTCTGCTGAAGCCACAGGGGTTGCACCTCATAGAAGCACGCGGAAAAGAAAAAAGACACAATCGTAGATGCACAAGGGTATGCACATGGGTGGTTGCCAAAATGTTAGTGTTAAATTTCAGTTCTATTTACGACGCACATAAATTTATCTCTTTGCACTACTTTCCGGTCTTGTCCATTTTTGCCTGCTACCTGGGAAGTGGCTTTGTCACTCGGAGAGAACATGAGACATTACTTAACCTCGAGCAATGGGGGTTTGGGTGACAGGAATGGCTTGGTCATTGTAGGACTGCTTTGTGGTGCTGTTGCGGGGGCAGGGTGGGGTGGGGGAGGGGAAGTTGGTACAGCATCTGAGAGCCATATAGATGCACTGGTGCAAGTTAAGTAAATTGGGCCATTATGAGGCCATCCCGGGCCTCCCATGCAACAATGTATGTCACTGCTGGTGCCATTTCCACCTCAGGTTCCTCCTCCTCCTCCTGCTCCACCTATTCCTCCTCCTCCTCCTCCTCTGAAGAGGCTGTGCGCTCTGCGCCTTGCTCATCCTGCAGCTCCAATTCTCGCTGCTGCGCTATGTTGTGCAGTGCGATGATCATTCTGGAGATCCTGGCTGATGTGTACTGAAGGGCTCCTCTAGATCTGTAAAGGCATCTGAAGCACAGTTTCAGCATGCCAATTGCTTGCTCTATGACACATCTGGTCGACATCTGGCTGTCATTATAACGCTCCTCGGCCTCATTGCTTGGCCTCTTCAAGGGTGTCATCAGCCACATCTTCAGTGGATAGTCCTTGTCTCCAAGCAACCAGCCAATGAGTCTGTTTGGAGATGGGCAGAGCTGAGGGAGGGTGGATTGAGGCCAGTGTCGGGAGCGGAGAGAGCAGCAGCACAGTGAGTAGTTAAACTCACTTTCGCGGGCTTTTTTGCAGAGGCCAGTGTTGGGAGCGGAGAGAGCAGCAGCACAGTGAGTATTTAAACTCACTTTCGCGGGCTTTTTTTCCCAGAGGCCAGTGTCAGGAGCGGAGAGAGCTGCAGCACAGTGAGTAGTTAAACTCACTTTCGCAGGCTTTTTTTCAGAGGCTTACCAATCTCACAGACCGGCGGCGGCGTTCCAGAGCCACGTCACAATTCAAAAAGTGACGTGGACAAGAGGAAGCAGCTGATTGGGTGAGTACGGCCAGGTGACTGTTTATACTACTCTGTAGTTTGACAGTTAACGTTAATAGTTTATAAAGTTTAGTAGGTCCTAATTTTTGTGGTTATAGTTTCTAAGGTCTCTGCTGTGTAGCAGGGTGTGCTAGTATTCAAGGGTCCTTGAGTATATCATTTAATTGTAGTGTAATTTGTGGTATTGATTTGAGTTAATTTAAATTAATTAAAGGATAAGTCATGGCAGCACAGTTCAGCCCCATGGCATGCTCCTCCTGCACTATGTGGGAAATCAGGGACACTTCCTGTGTCCCTGTTGACCATGTGTGCAGGAAGTGTATCCAGCTGCAGTTACTGGCAGACTGCATTGCGGCGCTGGAGCTGCGAATGGATGCATACTGGAGCATTCGCGATGCCGAGGACATCGTGGATAGCATGTTTAGGGAGTTGGTCACACCGCAGGTAAAGGCTGCACAGGCAGGAAGGGAATGGGTGACCACTAGGCAGAGTAGTAGGCACAGGCAGGTAGTGCAGGGGTCCCCTGTGGACATCCCCCTCTCAAACAGATATACCACTTTGGGTATTGTTGAGGGAGATGGCTTATCGGAGGAAGGCAGCAGCAACCAACTTCCTGGCACCATGGGTGGTTCTGCTGCACAGGATGGGAGGAAAAAGAGCAGGAGAGCTATAGTGATAGGGGATTCAATTGTAAGTGGAATAGATAGGCGTTTCTGCGGCTGCAAACAAGACTCCAGGATGGTATGTTGCCTCCCTGGTGCAAGGGTCAAGGATGTCTCGGAGCGGCTGCAGGGCATTCTGGAGGGGGTGGGTGAACAGCCAGTTGTCGTGGTGCATATAGGTACCAACGATATAGGTAAAAAACGGGATGAGGTCCTAAAAGCTGAATATAGGGAGTTAGGAGGTAAATTAAAAAATAGGACCTCAAAAGGTAGTAATCTCAGGATTGCTACCGGTGCCACATGCTAGTCAGAGTAGAAATAGAAGGATATTTCAGTTGAATACGTGGCTAGAGGAATGGTGCAAGGGGGAGGGATTCAAATTCCTGGGACATTGGAACCGGTTCTGGGGGAGGTGGGACCAGTACAAACTGGACGGTTTGCACCTGGGTAGGACCAGGACCGATGTCCTAGGGGGAGTGTTTGCTAGTGCTGTTGGGGAGGGTTTAAACTAAAATGGCAGGGGGTTGGGAACCTGTGCAGGGAAACAGAGGAAAGGGAAGCAAGGATAGAACCAAAAGACAGGAAGGAGAAAAGCAAAAGTGTAAGGCAGAGAAATCAAGGGTGTAAATCAAACAGGGCTACAGTAAATAATAATTCAAAAAGGACTAAGAGTGTTAAATAAACAAGCCTGAAGGCTTTGGGGGAGAAATTCAGTATCACCCCATTTGGGGCGCAATTATCGGCCGGGCGCAAAGATTAGCGCCTGGCGTTAATTATCGCCACCGACTGCAAACTTGACTTTTATCGCCCCTGGAGGTGATTGGAGCGCTAAATCAGGCGCTTCACACCTGTCTTAAGGCGCAAAGGCCGATGAGCGAGGCGCTACCTCAGAGTGCTGGCGAAGCTCATGTGATGTCAGTCAGCAATGGAACACACACACAATGGCACCAGCCAGTTCTTAAAGGGAATGGTTGATCTTGCTTTCCATCCACAACCTGCTCATTACAGCCTTGAATCCCGGCCTGGAGAGACCTGCACATCAAATCTGCTGGAAAGAACAATGGAGAGTACCAGAGAAAGAGCTTAGAGTGCAGCCCCAACAGTCTCTTCTAAATCGATACAAGGAATGGCAAATCAAAATGAACCTGCAAAGTGCTGCTCAGTACCCAAAACTCCTTCACACAGCGTTGAATCTCTCCAGAAGTCTCTCTCTCTCAGAATGCGTGGTTCAAAAATGTCACCAACAATAAAAGGCAGGAAGCGGTCGCCTTTAAATAGCGCTCCCCCAGTCCCTTCATGACTGCAAAACGCTCCCCTCAACCTGTCGTTGCTAGCGTCAGGCGGTAAGGCAGGGGGCGCCACTCAATATCTGCTCTGGGACGATACCGGGGCATTGCGCACTCGACTGACGTCACGATCTGCCGGCGCAGGAGATCGTGGCGGTAGTGTTTAGCGCCGCCGCAAAATGTCTAGTTAATTTCACGAGCGGAGCAAACATCGCCGCGCCTGGGCGCTAGATGCTTTGCGCCCCATTAGCGCCCTCTTAAGGCGCTAACGGGAGGCACAACCAACTGAATTTTTCCCGCTTTGTGTCTTAATGCGAGGAGCATTCGTAATAAGGTGGATGAATTAGCTGCGCAAATAGATGTAAACGGATATGATATAATTGGAATTACGGAGACATGGCTCCAGGGTGACCAAGGCTGGGAATTTAACATCCAGGGGTATTCAATATTCAGGAAGGACAGACAAAAAGGAAAAGGAGGTGGGGTAGCATTGCTGGTTAAAGAGGAGATTAACACAATAGTAAGGAAGGATATTAGCTCTGATGATGTGGAATCTGTATGGGTAGAGCTGAGAAATACCAAGGGGCAGAAAACGTTCGTGGGAGTTTTATACAGACCCCCAAACAGTAATGCTGAGGTTGGGGATGGCATTAAATGGGATATTAGAGACGTGTGCAATAAGGGCACAGCAGTTATCATGGGTGACGTTAATCTACATATAGATTGGGCTAACCAAATTAGTAACAATACTGTGGAAGAGGAATTCCTAGAGTGTATACGGGATGGTTTCCTGGACCAATATGTCAAGGAACCAACTAGAGATCAGGCCATCTTAGACTGGGTATTATGTAATGAGAAAGGATTAATTAGCAATCTTGTTGTGCGAGGCCCCTTGGGGAGGAGCGATCATAATATGATAGAATTCTTCATTAAGATGGAGAGTGAAGTAGTTGACTCAGAGACTAGGGTCCTGAATTTAAATAAAGGAAACTACGATGGTATGAGGCGCAAGTTGGCTAGGGTGAATTGGGGAGCATTACTTAAAGGGTTGACGGTGGATAGGCAATGGCAAACATTTAAAGATCACATGGATGAACTACAGAATTTGTTCATCCCTGTTTGGCATAAAAATAAAACAAAAAATGTGACTCAACCGTGGCTAACAAGGGAAATTAGGGATAGCATAAGATCCAAGGAGAGGACATATAAATTGGCCAGAAAAAGCAGCAAACCTAAGGATTGGGAGCAGTTTAGGATTCAGCAAGGAGGACAAAGGGATTAATTAAGAGGGGGAAAATAGAATATGAGAGTAAGCTTGCAGGGAACATAAAAACTGACTGTAAAAGCTTCTATAGATATGTGAAGAGAAAAAGACTGGTGAAGTCAAGCGTAGGTCCCTTGCAGTCAGAATCAGGGGAATTTATAATGGGGAACAAAGAAATGGCTGATGAATTAAATACATACTTTGGTTCTGTCTTCACAAAGGAGGACACAAATAAACTCCCAGAGATGTCGGGGAACATAAGGTCTAATGAGAGGGAGGAATTGAATGAAATTACTATTTGTAGGGAAATGGTGTTAGGGAAATTGACGGGATTGAAGGCCGATAAATCCCCAGGGCCTGATAATCTACATCCTAGAAGTGGCCCTAGAAATAGTAGATGCATTGCTGGGCATCTTTCAAAATTCTATAGACTCTGGAACAGTTCCCATGGATTGGAGGGTAGCTAATGTAACCCCACTATTTAAAAAAGGTGGTAGAGAGAAAACGGGGAATTATAGACCAGTAAGCCTGACATCGGTAGTGGGGGAAATGCTAGAGTCCATTATAAAAGATGTAATAGCAGAGCACTTGGAAAACAGTGACAGGATCGGACAAAGTCAACATGGATTTACAAAAGGGAAATCATGCCTGACTAATCTACTGGAATTTTTTGAGTATGTAACTGGTAGAATAGATAAGGGAGAAACAGTGGATGTGGTGTATTTGGACTTTCAGAAGGCTTTCGATAAGGTCCCGCATAAGAGATTGGCGTGCAAAGTTAAAGCACATGGGATTGAGGGTGAGGTACTGATTTGGATAGAGAACTGGTTGGCAGACAGGAAGCAAAGAGTTGGAATAAACAGGTCTTTTTCCGAGTGGCAGGCAGTGACTAGTGGGGTACCATAGGGATCGGTGCTAGGACCCCAGCTATTCACAATATATATTAATGATCTAGACGAGGGAGCTAGATGTAATATCTCTAAGTTTGCAGACGACACAAAGCTGGGTGGGCGTGTGTGCTGTGAGGAGGATCCAGAGAAACTCCAGTATGATTTGGACAGGTTGGGTGATTGGGCAGATGCAGTATAATGTGGATAAATGCGAGGTTATCCACTTTGGTGGCAAAAACAGGAAGACAGATTATTATCTGAACGGCAATATTTTGGGAAAAGGGGAAGTGCAACGAGATCTGGGAGTCCTTGTGCACCAGTCGCTGAAGGTAAGCATGCAGGTGCAGCAGGCGGTTAAGAAGGCAAATGGTATGTTGGCCTTCATAGCGAGAGGATTCAAGTACAGGAGCAAGGATGTCTTGCTACAGTTGTACAAGGCCTTGGTGAGACCACACCTTGAGTATTGTGTGCAGTTTTGGTCGCCTTATCTGAGGAAGGATGTTCTTGCCATGGAGGGAGTGCAGCGAAGATTTACCAGACTGATAACTGGGATGGCAGGAATGACGTATGAAGAGAGATTGGGTCGATTAGGCTTATATTCGTTCGAGTTTTGAAGAATGAGAGGGGATCTCATTGAAACTTATAAAATTCTAACAGGACTAGACAGACTAAATGCAGGAAGGATGTTCCCGATTGCAGGGGAATCCAGAACCAGAGGTCACAGTCTAAGGATAAGGGGGTAAGCCATTTAGGACTGAGATGAGGAGGAATTTCTTCACCCAGAGAGTGGTGAACCTGTGGAATTCTCTACCACAGAAGGCAGTTGAGGCCAATTCATTAAATATATTCAAGAAGGAGATAGATATATTTCTTAAGGCTAAAGGGATCAAGGGATATGGGGAGAAAGCAGGGACAGGGTACTGAATTTGGATGATCAGCCATGATCTCATTAAATGGTGGAGCAGGCTCGAGGGGCCGAATGGCCTACTCCTGCTCCTATCTTCTATGCTTAAGCACCAAAGAGTCATGGCAGCTGCCAGGGAATCTGGTGCATACATGCATGATGATCTTTTTATGTTTGCAGACAAGCTGTACATTGAGGGAGTGGAAGCCCAAGCAGTTCATAAACACTCCTGGGTGATGATGGGGTGTCATGATGACCACATGTGTGTAGTCGATGATGCCCTGCACCTGTGGGAAGCCAGTCAGAGCCGCAAAGCTGTGGGTGACCAACTGCGAGATCCTACAATTGTCTGCTGCAGATCCCTGGAAGAAGGCTGAGGCGAAGAAGTTAAGTGCGGTGATGACTTTGACAGCCATTGGTAAGGCATGGCCACCAGGTCCTCTGGGCAGCAGGCCTTGTTCCAGCAAGCTACAAATGTCTGTGACAACCTGGCGCGATAGCTTGAACCTCCTGAGGCACTGCTGTTCAGTCATGTCCAGGAAGCTCATCCTCTGCCTTTATACCCTGTGTTGGGGGTATTGCCTCCGGCACAGTACACCCCTTTGCTGATCCCCTCTCTCCTGTAGAGCATCAGGTCGGTGAGGAGAAGGCTGCTGGTGTGGTTGCTGCTGTTGCTGCTGGTGTGGTTGCTGCTGCTGCTGGTGTTGTTGGTGCTGGGGCTCATCTTGGTCCGATTAAACTAAAAAAGGGGGGAGGGGTCAGGTGGGGGGAAATTCAGAAATCTAAAGAGAAAAGTCAAGTCAATAGAGCAGTGTAAAGATTTGGGTAAAAATAAGAAGTGTGTGACAGGAAGGGACAGAGAGTTTAACAATAGCAGAGCAGCAGAGAATAAGGTCAAATCAGGGAATAATGGTACGAAATTTTAAATTAAAGGCTCTTTATCTGAATGCACAAAGCATTCGTGACAAGATAGATGAACTAGTGGCACAAATAGAGATAAATGGGTTTGATCTAATAGCCATTACAGAGACGTGGTTGCAAGGTGACCAAGGTGGGAAACTAAATGTTCCAGAGAACTTGACATTTTGAAAAGACAGACAGAATGGAAAGGAGCGGGGGGGGGCGGGGGCAGTCCTGACAATAAAGGATGACATAAGGACAGTAGTGAGAAAGGATCTCAGCTCAGAAGATCAGGAAGTAGAATCAGTATGAGTGGAGATAAGGAATTACAAGGGGCAGAAAATGCTGGCGGGAGTAGTATATAGGCCCCCTAACAGTAGCGATACTGTTGGACAGAATATTAATCAAGAAATAGTAGAAGCTTGTAACAAAGGTAATGCAATAATCGTGGGGGACTTTAATCAATTTGGACAAATCAAATTGGCAAAGTAGTCTGGAGGACGTGTTCATGGAATGCATTCAGGACAGTTTCCGAGAACAATACTTCATGGAACCAACCAGGGAACAGGTTATTTTAGATCTTGTATTATGTAATTAGACAGGGTTAATTAGAAATCTCATAGTAAAGGATCCTCTGGGGCAGAGTGACCATAATATGATAGAATTTCACGTTAAGTTTGAGAGTGACTTGCCTAAGTCCAAAACTAGAGTCTTAAACTTAAATAAAGCCAATTACATAGGTATGAGGGGTGAGTTAGCTAAGGTAGATTGGAAAAATAGATTAAAATGTATGGCAGTAGATAAGCAGTGGCTAGCATTTAAAGAAATATTTCATAATTCTCAACAAAAATACATTCCATTGAGAAACAAAAACTCCACGGGAAAAGTGATCCATCCGTGGCTAACCAAAGAAGTTAAGGATAGTATTAGATTGAAAGAAGAAGCTTATAATGTTGCAAAGAAGCCTGATGATTGGGGGACATTCAGAAACCAGCAAAGGATGACCAAAAAATTTATAAAAAGGGAAAAAATAGAATGAGAGAAAACTAGCAAGAAATATAAAAACAGATTGTAAGAGCTTCTACAAGTATGTAAAAAGGAAAAAAGTAGCAAAAGTAAACGTTGGTCCCTTAGAGGCTGAGACAGGAGAAGTTATTATGGGGAATAAGGAAATGGCAGAAAAGTTAAAAAAATATTTTGTATCTGACTTCACAGTAGAAGACACAAAAATCATACCAAAAATGATAGGGATCCAAGGGTCTAATGAGGGTGAGGAACTTAATGTAATTAATATAAGTGGAGAAAAAGTACTAGCAAAACTAATGGGACTAAAGGCCAACAAATCCCCTGGACCTGATGGCCTACATCCTAGGGTTCTAAAAGAGGTGGCTGCTGAGATAGTGGATGCATTGGTTTTGATCTTTCAAAATTCCCTAGATTCTAGAATGGTCCCAGCTGACTGGAAGGTAGCAAATGTAACACCGCTATTCAAGAAAGGAGGGAGAGAGAAAAAAGGGAAATCGCTGTCATCCCGCCTCCAAACAATCTTCCCAGGTGTTGGGTCCCCGATTTGCGCATGGACCCGACACCTAGCGGCAGGAATAGGATTATAGGCACTTAACTGCTTGTTAACAGGCAGTTAAGAGGCTTTTTGCAATTTTGACAGGTCTACTTCGGGCTTCCTGACGTCCGGACACCACGCCAGGTAAGTGTGGCATGCTGTGGGTACACTGTAATGTTTCTGCATTGATAACAGCTGCAGAAGTGGTGTGAAGGATCCAATGGTGAGTTTCAGAGGTAAGAAAATATTGGGAAAATCATTTTTAATGTATTTAGACTTTTCTGTTGGTGACAAATTTTGAATTGTTTGTGTAGTCCCACCTCATTGGGAGAACCTCTCTCACCAGTGACAGATCGCTTCTGTAACCTCACCTGCAGCTGCCAACTGTTCTAGCCGAAGGAGGGAGTCACTGGAGAGCCTGGGTGCAAGGGCTCACCTTTGTACAGTGATTGTCAGTGTTTGCAGCACCTCAATGCTGTCAAACACTGAAAAATCAGCCGTCAAAATAAATTGTGCATGGCCCCTTTAAGAAAACTGGCAGATGATGTCATCTGACACCGGTTTTCTCTTAATTGGCCGGCAAGCCCGCAGGGCGGCCTTAACAAGGTCAATTGACGCAAAATTGCGTCTGTGCGTCGGACGTCGTTGGGGGCGGGATTGGAACCCGGAAGGCAGCTGTCCCGCCCCCAAGCCGCATCGAGAGGAAAAATCGCAGCCCTTGAGTCTGCAAAGGGATATAGATAGGCTAAGTGAGTGGGCAGTAAGATGGCAGATAGAGTATAATGGAGGGAAATGTGAGGTTATTCACTTTGGTAGGAAGAGTAGAAAAACAGAATATTTTTTAAATGGTGAGAAACTTATAAATGTTGGTGTTCAGAGAGATTTGGGTGTCCTCGTGCAAGAAACACAGAAAGCTAGCATGCATGTGCAGCAAGCAATTAGGAAGGCAAATGGCACGTTGGCCTTTATTGCAAGGGGGCTGGAGTATAAGAGTAAGGAAGTCTTGCTATAATTGTACAGGGCCTTGGTGAGACCAAACCTGTGAGTGCTGTGCACAGTTTTGGTCTCCTTATCTAAGGGAGGATATACTTGCCTTGGAGGTGATGCAACAAATGTTCACTAGATTGATTCCTGGGATCAGAGGGCTGTCCTATGATGACAGGGTAGATGCTGAAAGGTTGTTTCCCCTGGCTGGGGTGCCTAGAACTAGGGGGCATAGTCTCTGGATGAGGGGTAGGCCATTTAAGACCAAGATGAGGAGGAATTTCTTCGCTCAGAGTGTTGTGAATCTTTGGAATTCTCTGCCCCAGAGGGCTGTGGATGCTGAGTCTTTGAGTATATTCAAGGCTGAGAGATAGATTTTTGAACTCTAGGGGAATAAAGGAATATGAAGATCGGGCGGGAAAGTGGAGTTGAGGTCGTTGATCAGCCATGATCTTATTAAATGGCGGAGCAGGCTCGAGGGGGCATATGGCCTATTCCTGCTCCTATTTCTTATGTTCTTATGTTCTGAGGTCCAAGGTGAGACAGCATAATCGGCACCCATGCTGATCTAATAGATTGAGAGGTCGCACAACACCAGGTTATAGTCCAACAGTTTTATTTGAAATCACAAGCTTTCGGAGCTTACTACGTCGGAGTAGTAAGCTCCAAAAGCTTGTGATTTCAAATAAAACTGTTGGACTATAACCTGGTGTTGTGCGACCTCTCAATTTTGTCCACCCCAGTCCAACACCGGCATCTCCGCATCATGATCTAATAGATGACAGGTAAAGTGGAGATCAGAGGCACAATCATCCAATGTACTGAGAGTGACTAGCAATGTGATGAGAGTGGCTTCAGAGGTTACAGAAATCACTTGCAAACTCCTGAAAGCTAAATCTCTGCACAAAATGCTATCAGCAAGAGCCTTTCCCTTAGACAAAGAAGCAGGTGTAAGGTGTGAGTATTTATGTGCTTTTTCCAGCTGTTACTTAATGAACTCGCACAATGGCCATTGAGCTTCCGCCTCCCCTTCACAGGCAAGGTTCCCGAGGTGTGTGAATCCCGTGCTCAACCAGTTAAGGTTCAAATCTGACATTAAAAAGGCAGTTAAGGGTCTGTAAACGAGCAATTAACAACCTCAATGAGGTTGCCCGCCTCTCCCGAGCGGGCCCGTAGCACCCCTTGAAATGCGACCCAGTGAAAGGCAGCAGTCGGCGGGATGACAGCGGGTTCCCGACACGCTGTCAATTTCTGCGCTTTTAACCGCCGACCCGCCCCCAAACCCGCACACTCTCCAGTGTGAAAATTCCAGCCAATGTTTGTCTGGCTTCATTTTTGTCAACTCTAGCAAGAGGGGCGTTAGCTCATTCCACTAAGGTTGCCCTGAAATTTTTAGTTAATTGGTTCATGGCATAATTATTAATTAGTCTGGACTGGGATGTAAGATGGTTCACCTTGATAAACTTATAAATCTTAGACCTATGTAGTAGTTTTAACCAGTGTATGTATAAGGAGGAGAAAGAACAAAGATTGTTCCAATACTTCTGATGTGTTTAGACCGAATGTTCGATGTTTCAAGAGTATATTCAGAAGGCACAAAATGCATTCTGCCATCTACACCTTATATTATAGCACTGAATATCTACTTAACCGTGTAGACAAAATCTTAAATGAGGAAAGGAAAATAAAGCAGTAAAATGTAAAAGATTAATTGCGCAGAAACTTGTAAATAAACTCTGAATAAGTCTTTTTTGAACTATTAAGTAATTTTTATGTAATTGTATCAATGTTGCTGTACATCAGTCCTAATTAAAATATCACGGTCTTTTTGCAACTGGGCATGGGGAGAGGGATAATAAAGTCTGAGTTCAATGTACTGTAACTGTATTTCACTCACCACAGTTCGCATTATTCTGAACATGGGAAATTCATGTAAAATGGAAGCAAAATATTTACTTCTGGTCACAGTGATTGTATTTTCAGAAATGCACAATGTTCAACAAACGTTCTGTACATTATCCAGTTTTTTTTTTACTTTTTTGGATTTTTTATTGAATGCTATGTTCTTGTATGACTGGGAATCCCTATATTTTACAGAAATATTGATCTGTAATATTTTTATTGCTAGCACTCTGTTATCTATTATTTTTAAACTGCTCACAGGAAACTTGAGTTATTCTATTGGTTAAAAGAAAATGCTGCTATTAGGCCAAAGTGTGTAATTATAATTTTATGCCAAAATTAGTACTAACGCCAGGACAGGGCAAATTTAACGGGGCGATTTTCCCCAGATACTTTAGGTGCTAAAGGGCTTCCGAGGTGGCCAAGATGGGGTCTTAAGCTGTTCTGCCGGTTTGGCCCACATTTAGCACAAGACACCATCTTGGTAAAGGAGTTGAAGCTCGAGCTAGGAACGACCACCTGGAGGATCGTTCAAGTTCTGTGATAATTAAATTGCTGCTAGCTCTCATTAAAGAGGCTTCATGGTACAGGAAACTTTCGTTTATCCGGCACTCAAATATCCGGAATTCTCGCTTAACCGGCAAAAATCATCCTCCGAAAACTCCTCTCAAATAACCGGCAATGTTGCCGAGTCGCAGTCGAGTCTCCGCGAACGCCGAGTGCTCCGAAAAATCCTCTCAAATAACCGGCAATGTTGCCGATCCCGAGTCCGAGTCCGAGTCCGCGAACGCCGATTTAGTCAGTAGGGGTACTTTTCAAAAGTACCACTACTTGGCCTCCTGGCGCTGTCGCAAGTCCGAAACATTGCAGTAGCATGAGTAGATTCTCCCGTGCTGCTTGGAGTCTCTTTGTTAAAAATAGCCTCGGTAGATATAACTCTCTGTTATCCGGTACTTTCGATAAACCGGCACCACGCCGGTCCCGTCGATGCCGGATAAACGAAAGTTTCCTGTATTTTGGTGTCTAGCGCTTCAATTAACGACCTCTCCTAACAGCGACCAGCTGAACAGGAGTAAACAAGTCGTTACTGAGGATTTCGAGTGCTACTAAAAGCCATGCTCATCTTTCACTGTTCAATTGCTGGTGGAGGTTTGAAGAGGACTTTTGAGACACATCAGGAGACTTTCTGAGACACTTCGTCAAAACTTCACCAACACTCTATCAACATTTATTCAGGAAATTCTCTGAGGACTTCACCTAAAGAGAGTGAGTGCTGTGCTACTCTACCTTATTGGACACTTTATAGGAGTCACCAGGAGAAAGGAAGTGCTTGGTCATGGGCAGCTTGCTAGGGGACACCTTGGTCTGGAGGAGGAATGGGAGGAGGACATGAGGCCAGGCAGGGTAGCACCAGCTGCTGCAGGAGAGAGGGGCAGGATGGTGAGGTGGGCCCCTCCCCCCCTTGCGCGTACAGGACGTCCCTCCTCCACCAGGACCTCTAGTGCCACATCCGAGAACCTGGGCGCCCTCTCCCTCCGTCCCCGAGCCATCCTGTAATGTTCCATTGTGTGTCAGCCAGCGCACTCCACACCTTCAGTGGAAGTGGGTGTGTGGAGGCGACATATACAGCTCCACGAAAATTGCTTCGAAACAGCGCCCGAGTACTAAACCTGCAGGTGACTTTTTTAACGCCTCCAGGCACGTTTAAATCATGGCAATCATCAATTAGACCCAAAGTTACAGGCTAAAGCCAGACTTTCAAACAGGCGTGTCTTATTAGTACATCACCCATTTAGTGCCTGTTTTTACCCTTTCACCAAAATAACCCCACCCCCCCCCTAAGGCCTTTAACCAGGTGGCTCTCCATTTATACAATACTCACTTTAGGTTTATTTATATTGCCTTAATGTGGACAGATTCATACTTATCGCAGCGGATTTACTTTCATCTTTAGCTTGCACCTCTTTCAACACATTCCACCTTGTCACAGTTTCAATTGCAGTGCAATAAAATTTGGACCGTTGGTTTGTTGGTCTGTAACTTCCAACAGAATCTTCCAAGAGGCAGACTGATTAACATTCTAGTGAGACGAAGCCAATTATAAAATCCAACAAACTGAATTTATTCTTCATAGGTGAATAAACTGAGTAATGATGACAGTGAATTTCAACTTGTTTTGTAACACATCTTATAGAGAGAAAATAACAAATCATCTCACGCTATCCCTGTTAGGGGGCTAAATATAACATTTCTAACCAGTAACTTCCCTGAAACTGATTTGCACTAAGCTTGAGAAAACCATCTCAGGGTCAGGGTTTGGGTCTGGTTCTCCTTTCTTAGCTGGAAAGGAAGCCACAAGGTTGGCCTTTGACTCCCTCTCCCCACGCTCTCTGCCTGAAGATCAGCCAGTTGAGCTGCCAATCGAACTGGCCATTAGTTCCTCCCACCCTCCAAGCTGGGCTTTTCTCCAGCAGCGCTCCCTACTGCACTCGCATGAATAAAACTACGCTAGAATAATCACCCAATTTCCTCTCTGGGATATGTTAACTCACCCAGAGTAGACATTTCAGCTGGGTTTAATTTCTTGTAAGGTGAATCTAAATCCACAGCCCCAGCTGATCTATGTTATGGACTTGACCAATATTGAGTGGAATTTAACTTGAGTACAATATCTTAATATAAATTACCCAAATGTCTTCCTAGGTTAAATAATTGAAAATCCTGAAATGTGATACATGCATTCAAGTTGTTGCAAGGGATTGCCCACAAATTAAGGTGCAGAGTGATGGTAATTTGCTGTCACCCCCCACCCCGCCCAACCACATCACCCACCACACCTTGAAACGATACAATCTTCTTACACACTTGCAACCTCCACTGAAAAGTGGCCTCCGTTACAAATCTATCACCATTTTTCATCAGGCTTTTAATTATCTTTGCAACGTTAAGAAACATTTGAAAACCATTCCCACATTTTAAAACAATTTTTAAAAAGTTTGACAATAAATTTGATGTTTGAGTCGGGATTCCTATCAACAGTATATTTAGAAAAGCCAGGCTGCAATTATTTTTAATGATTCAGTTATATCCTATTACTTTTCCTCTGTCAAATGATCTCACTGCACCAATATGGTCCAGGAGAATAAAGGAGCTTTTGTGAATTGCCACATCTGCCAACATGTTGACATCAATGCACCCCCAATCTGAAATGATTGTCTTGGCTTTGCTTGAGCAGGCTTGTTGCTACTACTTCCTGACCAGTAGCCCACTTGTTTCCATTTGTTGTAGTCAAATCTGTGGAATCCAATTTCCGATGTTCCAAAGAAGCACCCGATCAATTACTGAGGCCTGTTGCTCTCCTCACCATTTTCTAAAGCCTTTATAAACCCATCTCTTCAACCAAGCTGCTATGTTTGTGGGGTTCCATTGCTCTTTTTTAACTCTAGATATTCTTGGTTTCTGTGTTTTAGACTACTCTTGAAGGTGAGCCCTAGCTCCTTATGAGCTGAAGTCTTTTCACTTTCCCAGGTATCTAGCTAAATGTGCAAGATATCCCAGGAATGAGAGAGACTCCTTTTCAGTTTATTTCAGCTGTTGGTATTATCCCATGTTTTCACTTGATCCCACTTGTCTTCGGAACATGGCAGAAAAAAGTTTTTAAACTGTCAATTTTTTTTTTTTTAAATCAAAGAATAAAAGAACAAATGAACGGTAGCACTATTTAAGGTTCTTGTGCAATAAAAAATATCCCTCTCCCCTTTTTTGAACAGGGGTGTACCATTTGCAATCCTCCAGTCCTCCGGCACCACACACATATCCAAAGAGGAGTGAAAGATTGTGGTCATAGCTTCTGCAATCTCCACCCTAGCTTCCCTCAGCAACCTAAGATGCCTCCCAGATCAAGTGACTTATTAACTTTGAGTTAATGTTCCTCCGAATGATTTTGTCGTGATGTCCAAATAAAGTAAGACTTTGTTAGTATCATGTCATTACTTCAAAGAACTTAAGAAAAAATCCCATTACAACTATACAGAACTTTCTTCATTCCATTTACTCATTGTAGTGATTACTTGAAAAGTGATTATTTCTATTGAGTGCAGTTATACTGCACATATCAGTCTGAGTCCGGAACTACTGAGTCCTCTCTGAGACATGTAGTGCAACTCAAGTTTCTTGAATTTTCCACGGATTTCCAAAGTTGGTTCCAGGCCCCAAGACATGCATGTCGGTGTGATAATGCACACGTGCTCATGAGAACATTGTACCAAAAGCGAGCATTAAAAAGTGAAAACTAAAATAAGATATTCTGCTGAACATACAAAGCTGAAAATACAAAGCAAGCCACATTTCAATATATTTTACTACCAAGCTGCAGTATTAGTGTTTATCCAATGTTCTGTTGTGCACCTGAACTCCAAAAGACCAGAGAGTTATACTGTTGCCTGCAAACTGGAATGCCAGTAGAAATCCACAATTGTCAAGTGTTTCAGTCCTCCTATTTTAATAAGCAATGCAAAAGTGGGAGAATAAATTCTGCCTTTGGCAGATATAAGCATTATTGATAATATACAATGGCATTTCAAAATGTATGCAAATCAGTCTAGTTGTCTATTATTTCAATCTGATAATCTGTGGCATAGGGCTCAACTGACCAATATCTAACTGAGCCAGCAATTGTGGAAAAGGAAACATCAAATTCTAGAACAGATCAGCAGGTTAATTAGTCAGGTGAAGTGAATTCTAAAACCACAAAGAAGGGTGTAGAGAATGAGAGGGATCCCAGTACATTTAATTAATTAGTAGTACCTTATTTATACAATGGAAGTCCAGTTAGTAATTAACCAGTTGAATACTGACTGCTTATCCATGTAAACTTCAAAAAAACTGATTGTTTAACTAAATATTTTAAATGGAGAAGAGTTAATTGCAAGAGGTGAGGGGTTCTTGCCCAGACGAGAGAAAATTATACCTGGTGTTTTCTACACAATGTTACAATTTATCAGTTAACTGTTTGTTTTAAGATATAATACAAACCTCACATCATAGAATCCTACAGCACAGAAGGAGGCCATTTGGCCCATCGTACCTGTGCTGGCTCTTTGAAAGAGCTATCCAATTAGTCCCAATCCCCTTCCCGTTCCCATAGCCCATCAAACTTTTCCCCTTCAAGCATTTACCCAATTCTCTTTTGAAAGTTACAATTGAATCTGCTTCCTCCACCTTTTCAGGTAGTGCATTCCAGATCATAACTCCCTGCATTAAAAAATCTCATCTCGCCTCTGGTTCTTTTGCCAATTACCTTAAATTTTTTGTCCTTTGGTTACTGACTCTTCTGCCACTGGAAACAGTTTCTCCTTATTTACTCTATCAAAACCCTTCATGATTTTGAGCACCTTTATTAAATCTCCCCTTAACCTTCTCTGCTCTAAGGAGAACAACTCCAGTTTCTCCTGTCTCTCCATGTAACTGATGTGCCACCTATTCATTGTAAATAGAATCTATTCATTTAATATTCCACAGGAACTATCTATCCATTATAAATAAATGCCATAGAGCTATTTTCCAGGTAAAAATTTACAGTTTACAAGTTGTTACTACTATCAAGTTTAGCTAATTAGGGGAATTATATGTTTTCCTGATGAACTTTAGGTCCTTAGAATGTTTAAAGGATAAACCTATCTTCAAACAATTTGATCTTCACAAGTAGTCCATCATCAAAAATGTTGCTAAATCCTAATTTGTTAAGTGAAGCAGATTCCTAAAGTTGGTTAATATTAAAAGGTTTGTGTGTAAAATTAACAGGAATTTGGTTTAAAAAATTAAGAGTTGTGCCCTATGACTCAATTATTTGTAATCTTCCTACTTCAATCACTATTTTCTAAACTTTTTGTGCCAAAGATTTAATGTCACATCAGTAACTTTTGTACATAACTGGTACCAGTTTCTGGTTCAAGAATTTGGATATGTGAGAGGAAAAGAGCATAATAATTTGTTTATAAAATTCAGTCCCAGAACTTGGTCTCCACTGTAAAAATAAGATTTGCATTCCTTGTATTTATTATGTACGTCAGGTATTTTGGTATCAAGTAATTTCAGACAAGCAAGTAACAGAAGTTCAGCAACCAGTGGTTTCTTAAGAGCAACTTTAAATTTGGATGTGTAAGTGTGAAGTTCAGAAATGTAGAGAAGTTGCTATATCCAGATCATTCCAGTCAATAAAACACACTGGACCTGCAAGTAAAATCCGTACTTATCTGATGGCCCTGGACCTACGAAGACTCGCGCTCCTGGGCCTGCAGGCGAATGCCTGCGTAAAGGCCCACGTATCCCAGCGGCACACATGGTTCGCAAGCGTCCCTGGGATCATGTGGGCCGGCTCAACCAATCAAAAAGGGGGATTCCTATTATGCTTATGGAGATTCCATTTGCATACGGAATCCCCATAAGCATAATAGGAATCACATAAAAAATAAATTTTTCACACAACCTAAATAAAAATAAATCACCACATGTTTAAAATGCAATTTAATTAAACAATTAAAACGAAAATTTAATTTTTTGAAAAATAAATTTGAACATTTTTAAAAGGGCCAAAAATAACCTAAATTAATTTTAAAGGTTTTTGAATATTTAAATGATTTAACAAAATGTATTTTAATATTTATTTAAACCCTTACGCTGGTGAAAGAAGGCCTTACGCCTGCTTTTACCAGGCGTAAGAGTTTCGTGGGCCGTAGTTGGGCAAATAGCTCAACTCTGTGCCAGCGAATGTCCATTTCCTGTGGATGGGTACAATCTGCCAAGCAGAATCTTGACAGATTGCAAGTTCCGGGTTTTCACACATGCGCATCGCATGCGGAAACCCGGAGCCTGCGGGGCACTTGCGACTGCATACGCTGTGCGTACGCGATCATAGGCCCCGGAATATCCAGGCCATTATTTTAATAACGACATGAAGTACTTAATGATGACCATTTCACCTATCAAATCCACAAACCCGTATTGATATCTTCATATGTTGAGCAATTTTCAATATTTGTTAACAGTTTACAATTAATCCGTGTAATTCAAACAGCATATTTGAATCAACAATTATGTAGAACTTCTACCATTTGTGCAAGTTGTCTTCTGCAGTGTGACAGCGACATCGGAGCTGTCGAAGGTTTTTTCCTGCTGTGTATCACTCTTGAAAATCCATGGAAATCTACTTTCTAAAAAGATTATTCAGATGGTGAGTCTAGAAGAGACCACAGACCTGCTGAACTAAACAGCAAAAACATCTACATGCCCATAAATGCTCAGCTACTAATAATGGTATTACTTCCACTTCTCCAACTCATTTGCCAAAGAAAATAATCAGACATTCTAGAAACCTCTAGTAACATTGTACAGATCTGCTAGTTAGTACACACCATGTAACAAAGCTTGTTGGTATCTTTGTAAAGGAACATTATGTTCTGTTCAAAAGTGTTGTAATATAATTTGGTCTGAGAGTGAAGACAGCAGGACACTTCAGCAAGGCGCTGACTGTCTCATTGTGATTCATCAGGTTTACTTTTGGTCAGTGCCTGCATATTTTGGTTTTAGTTCATGAATGATTCTATTTAAATAGTAAATCAATCCAATATAGTAATTAACAAATATACACCTGCTTTTTCCATGTATGAAATAGTGTTCACTGGGGAGTTATCAGAATGCTTTAAAAATGGTAGCTGCGAAGTCGTGCTTGATGTTGACTTTTTACAAATTAGTTCACTGAGCATTTCACGTCCTTATCGACTTGCACCTGCTACTGGCTCCAAAATCAATGGCAGGAGAACATATCAATCCTTTCCTTTTCATTGCCAATGATACGAAGCTAGATGCACATGGCTTGAAAGAAGGGCACACAATTGAGTACTGTGGCGATGAAGGTAGTCAAATGAGATCATATGTGCTCAAATATTGTTTGCATATTCATTTTTTTTAACACTGACAATTAAAATCACATTGTTGTAGCAATTCATTTTAGTATGGGTTCGGTAAAACTGGGGAATAATTTAAAATATATGAAAGTACGAACAGAGTGTGGTGAGTGGATCATAAAGTGTGAAAGTTGTTGGTTGGAACTGGTGATCCAGGTGGGTTGAAGTTAGAAAACTGACTCAATGTTGATTTACAGGTTTCTCTATGGTGTTGCTCCATGACTTAACCCATAGCCTATATGATCAGAGTAGTTCTGTGATGCAAGGGGAGATCCAAGATGGCCAGTCTCCATTTAGGGGAAAGGGTTAGAATTCAGAAATTAAATTAACAATCTGATCTGTAGAAGATTTTTATTTCATTTTTTGGCATTATCTGGGTGAGGAGCAATGGTCGTATATTATGCTGAAAGTACTTACTTAACATATCAGACCCTGAACATTGCCTCTCCTTTCAGAATCACGTTGTATAATCTAAAATGTTTACACAATGTGCCATGCACTTACTTTTTCTGTGATGCCTAATTTATTGGGTTGCTTTGGTATTTTATACATCAGTGGCTGTTTTATTGGAGGGACTATTCAATAGAAACATAGGGGTGAATTTTAACCCCAAAAAGTGGGTGGGTTGGGGTTTGGAGGGAGATTAAAGAGTTAAAAAACGGAATCCTCACCCCAACCCGCCTCCAATCCACCCAATTCCGGTTTTAACGGAGGCGGGACAGGGAGGCAGACAGCCAACTCGCTCCCAGGAGGAGGGTCGTCCATTTAAATATTCATATGAAACTGGCGTGCCTCATGGTGATCGACCATTTCAAATTTAACCTCCTCCGGCCCCCGACCACCCAGCCCGATCCTCCTCCGGCCCCTAACCACCCGCTCCCTCCCCGATCCTCCTCCGGCCCCTAACCACCCCCTCCCCTCCCCGATCCTCCTCCAGCCCCTGACCGCCCCCTCCCCCCCCCCCGATACTCCTCCGGCCCCCGACTACCCCTCCCCCCTCCCCCCCGATCCTCCTCCAGCCCCTGACTACCCTGACCACCCCGATCCTCCTCCGGCCCCTGACCACCCCCTCCCCCCCCCCCGATCCTCCTCCGGCCCCTGACCACCGCCTGGATATTGGAGTTAATTACACTGTCTAGGGAACCGGGATGACCTCACTCAAGCCCCAGCAGACATTAACATTTTAGCAATAGACCCACGGAAGAGCAGTCTCCGCTCCAATTTACAGAACCCATTAAAGACATGCATAAAACAGATACTCTATAGAAGTCCTAGGCCCAGTCAAGAAAGCCAAAACATGAGGACAATTCAAACTCCGATTAAACAACAGATCAACAGGATGGAGCTATCCCGAAACCACTTCACACATTTACAAACCAGTTACTGTTAACGAGCCCTCCAAAATCTTACAAGGATTTGATTTGGCGTGCAACAAAGGAGGCTTCAATTAGTATAATTGAAGGCCTGCTTTTCTCAAGTTCAAGCAACAAGCAGGACAGGAGAAGCACAGGAGTCACACAGACAGGACAGCAGTTACACAGTTCTCAAGTTCGAGTTCTCCAGTACAACCATACACAGTTCAACAGAAGCAAGTTCAACAAGCAGGCAGAAGGCAGTTCCACAGTTCTGCAAGAAGGCAGTTCCACAGCTCTGAAGAAGACAGTTCAACAAGACGAGGGGGCAACAGAAAGAAGTTCAACAAAGAAGGCCAACAGCTCCAGAAGCAGGCCGACATGCACGAAGAGAGCAGAGCGACCGCCTCAGTGACCATCGGACACCTCGCGGCAACAAGGGCCTTACGAAACTTTTTACAGAAGACTCTAAAACCTATCTCAACTGTCAAGGATTCGTTTGGTTAGCATTATCCCTGGTTCTCCAGAGCCCAACCTAGTTAGTGAAGTGGGATTGGGAGGGGTGAAGTATTCTTCTAATGTTATTTCCCTCACGTGTACCAAAGTGTTCCCCACTTTTAGAGTGTTAAGAGTGTTTGTGTTGTGTTTTACTTTTCTTGAATAAAGATCAAAGTTCTTGCATCAAAACCAGTTGTCTGCTGCACTTTTTATCACAACCCCTAAATAAGTCCAAGGTCTAGAACCAAGGGAGTGGGAGCGATTCGAACTGCTCAGAAGTCAGAGGTGAAGCTGACACACACCACCACCCCCTACAGTTCCAAAATATGGCCTCTGCAAATTACTTTAGTTCCATTGCTAGCGTAAGTGCCGGAAAATGTAGATTGCAATAATACTATGGAAGGTTGAAGTACTTCGTAATAGATTTCCATTATGTCATACAAACTGGCATGTCAGATGATTAAGATTCAATGCAAAAATTCATGTTTGAAATTTATCCAAGCTGGTCTTAACCTGATGGATAGAAACAATTACTTTATTATTAATAAAGTATGTCAAATTCAGATTAATGGACAAGTGCTCTTCCACATATATAGGACCCAGTAATAAATTGGATGATACATGGTATTTTTAAGCAAACCTAGACATATTAAAATAGACAGGTTGCTTCCCCAACCAAGTGTTGGGCTTCTAATACAACATATCATCAAGCTCCCAGATAAATACAGGAATACTTCTCTACAGAATCCAAATCTGTTAGCCATTCTCAGAGAGCATGCAAAAATGTACGCTTTACATGTCTCCAGTATGCCAATTATGACCCTCTGCATTATAATTTGGACAACTTAAATTTTATAGTTAACTTGTGAAATCAATTGGTGTTCTGCTCTATTCCTCCATAGTGGTGCAAGCCGGGCTGGATTTATATGCCAGTGATTTAGTCACGTTCTGAAAGCACCACAGAAAAAAGGGCTCAAAATTGACTAAAAAAAAAGTCTGATTAACAGATAGTCACTTTGGATAGATTGGATAGAAGCTAACTGCCATCTGCAGTGTTGGAAATCAATTTCGGTATGTGCACTGGTATGACTCACCATACTTGCACACTCTTATCTCTGCCAAGCTATTTGAAGAAACCTGAGTCAGTGTAGCACTGGCACTTACTTATTCTTTGAAGAGATAATAGCCAATGACAAGGTAAATCAAGTGACAAGGTAAAGTAAAATAAATGTCACTCGGCCTCTAGGTAATTAATGCTATGGCACATCTGCTCCCTTTTCTCCAAGGATATCACTCCAAAATATATTACCATTTTAATTTAAACCCACTACATTTCACCGGAGAAAGTGGCTCAAGGCCTGGCCATTAAGGAACTAATCATACAGGGATTGCATATGCCACTTTAAAATCTGCTGTACTTAGAAATTAAAGCTATGAAATACAAGGAGCCAACAGACAGTGACCTGGATTTTGTGGTACGAATAATGGTGAGGCTATCAGCGCTCACCGTTATTAAGAAGTAAATCAGACAGCAACTTCCGGCGTCTGCACATGCGCAGTTAGATGTGGAAATCAGGAAGCTACTGTCTGCGATGGCCTGCTCCTCCAGAAGCTTTGCTATACGAGTATCTCACCGAGAGGCTCTTTTCTTTACACTAAACATATATCCACTGCATGTGAGTTTCCCCATTTTAGTGATGAGACTTGAGATGCTTGAATTTTGATTTCTAATAATATCAAACAGATTTCAAATTAACATAATACTCCTAATATGTTTCTATTCCATTAAATCAGGCTCAAAGAAACAATTTCTATCTGTGTGGGGGTGGAATACCCATTAACTTGATATCATAAATAGTTTGAAGAGTCAATAATGGTCAGCAATATTTTTTCCAGTTTGAAAAGCTGGAAAATTACATTCCAAGTTTTACCCTATTTCTTTCAAGCATATGAAAGGTGATAAACTTCAGATCCTTTAAACCGTATTGACAATTCAAATATCTTTATGTGCACTGCGTTTTTCAGAAGGCTAGAAGCCACTTAATATTCATGATGAACAAATTACTCTGTTTGTCTCGATGTTTATATTAAACAACACCAGGAAAAATTCAAGTACTAATATAGTTACCTATTCTGTGCATGTTCAAGAACTTAAAGCTGTAGCCTTTGACTTAGATGGTAAGAAGAGCTTTACCACTGTCAAATTAAGTTCCTCACGAGTGAATCTATTTTATGGAAATAGCACAAATTTATGCAAAATCTACTGTTAACAATCAATTGTTGGAAACATTTACTAATCCAGTCATGGATCAGTTCAATTGCTGCTTAGCATACCTAGGATGCTGGAGAGAAGAAGGGTATAACTTTTGTAATATTATAATGCAATAAGACGAGTGCAAAATATTCTTACAATTCAGTTTGTATTGGTAAGAGATGTAGGTTAGATGGTTCCCTCTCCTCAGGCACTGTCCCCCTTCCTTTCACAACTGCCATGGTCACCACCCCTCCTCAAAACCACCCTCAACCACCACCAGCCCTGGTCTACCGCCCCCATATCCAACCTCCTTTTCCTGTCCAAAGATCTTGAATGTGTGTGTTGTCTTCCAAATCCATGCCCCTCTTTCTCACAACTCCATATTTGAATCTCTCTAAGTCAGGATGTACAGATGTTCATACCAGATCACTGAAACAGCACTAATCAAAGTCGCAAATGGCATCCTCTGTAACTGTGGTGCATTATCACTCCTCATCCTCCGTGACCTCTTTGCAGCCTTTGAAATGGTTGACCACTCCATGTCTTCCTCCAAAGCCTTTCCTCTGTTGGCCAGCTCTGTAGGATTGCCCTTGCTTGGTTCCACTCATAGCTTTCCTGTCATAGCCAAAGCATCTCCAGCAAAGGCTTCTCTTCCCAGCCCCCACACCATCACTTTAGGAGTTTCCCCAGAATCCACCATTGAACCTTCCTCATCTACACATTGCTCCTTGGCAGCATCATCTCCGGACATGGGATCAGCTTCTGTATGTATGCTGATGATACCCAGCTCTACCCCTCCACCACCTGTCTCGACCCCACCACTGCTTCTGTATTGATAGGTTTCTTACCTGATATCCGGTCATGGATGAGCCACAATTTCCTCCAGTTAAACAATGGGCTCCCGTCACAAACCCCTACCCTTGCCATCAATTCCATCCCTCTCCCCAGCAATTGCTTCAGGATAAATTAGACTGTTCACAATCTTGGCATCCTATTTAAATGCAAGCAGAGCCTCTGACCCTTTTATACACTCCATCACCAAGACCGCCTACTTCCACGCTGTAACATCTCCCTCCTCCGCCTTTGCTGCAGCCCAACTGCCACTGAAATGCTCATCCATGCCTTTGTCACCTCCAGATTCAGCTATTCCAATTCTCCCCTGGCCAGATTTCCATCCTCCATGCTCTGTAAACTTCAGCTCATCCAAAATTCTGCTTCCCTTATCCTGGTCTGCACAGAGTGATCATAAACAGACTGCTTCTGAACAGAGTGTTAAACTTGGGAATTTGGAGAGAGTGGGAATTCGGACCAGAACGGGGAGGAGCTGCTGCATTTTGCCTCCAATACTTGGAGTGCTTTGTGTTACAGGTAAATATTTAATTTCATCTACCTAAAACTTAAACTAGATCTAGTAATTAGCTAAAAACTAAACTATAAGCTAAGTTAATTAAATGCAGAAATTTTAATTAACTAAATAAATAAGACAAGGTTATAAAGGATTGGCAGTGCAGGTGGTGTGCTGCAACTGCAGCATGTGGGAGTTTGTGGAACGCATTGCGATCCTGGATGACCACGTCTGCAGTAAGTGTTTGCATCTCGAGGAACTTCAGCTCAGAGTTGTTGAGCTAGAGTCCGAGGTGCAGACATTGCAGGGCATCAGGGAGGGGGAGAGTTATCTGGCCACTTTGATCCAGGAGGCAGTAGTATAGGTCTGGTTGGTGGTCAGGGACAGGAGGGTGTGACTGCAACTCAGGCAGGTAAGGGGACCCCAGGTGCAGTGCTGGAGGAGCCTCGGCCTTTGCCCTTGTCCAACATGTATGAGGTTCTTGCTGCCTGTGTGGATGAGGGCAAAGTCTGCTGGGTGGATGAGCAAACTGACCACGGCACCATGGTACAGGAGGCCAGTCAAGTGGGGGGAGTGAAAAGAAATTTGTAGTGGTAGGGTATAGTCAATATAGTCAGGGGAATAGATACTGTTCTCTGCAGCCGAGACTGGGAGATCCAAAGGCTGTGTTGCCTGTCCAGTGCCAGGGTTAAGGATATCTCCTCGCAGCTGGAGAGGAAGTTGGAGTTTAAGGATCCAGTAAAGAGGGTAAGGATCCAGTTGTCGTGGTCCAAGTAGGAACCAACAACATAGGTAGAACTAGAAATGAGGTTCTGCTGAGAGAGTTTGAGGAGCTAGGGTCCAAATTAAAAGCAAAACCTCAAAGGTAATAATTTTTGGATTGGTACCTGAGCCACGTGCAAATTGGCATAGGGACAAACAGATCAGAGAGTTAAATACGTGGCTCAAAGAGTGGTGTGGGAGGAAGGGGTTTTGATTCATGGGGCACTGGTACCAGTACTGGGGAAAGAGGGAGCTGTTCCACTGGGACAGTCTCCACTTAAATCGAGCTGGGGCCATTGTCCTGTGAATCGAATAATAAGGGCTATAGATAGGGCTTTAAACTAAAAATGGGATGGGGGGGGGAGGGAAAGGTCAGGTGAGGGGAAAATGTGTGGGTTAGGTTGATTTGGCTATGATAAATTGACCCTTAGTGTTAGGGGGGATTAAATATGTGGGGTTATGGGGATAGGAGGGGATATGTTAGGGGGAATTAAATACGTGGGGTTACGGGGGTAGGGTGGGATATGTGTACTGTGGGGATTAAAGCAGGGACAGGGTACTGGATTTGGATGATCAGCCATGATCGTATTGAATGGCGGAGCAGGCTCGACGGGCCGAATGGCCTACTCCTGCTCCTAGATTCTATGTTTCTATGTTTCTAAAGATAAAAGTCAAGACATTGGAGCAGTGTAGCGATTTGGGTAAAGATAAGCAGAGTGTGACAGGAAGGGACAGAGATTTTAACGGTAAAGGTGCATCAGCGAATAAGGTGAAAGCAGAGAATAATGGTAAAATGTTAAAATTAAATGCTCTTTATCTGAATGCACGAAGCATTCGTAACAAGATAGATGAAATAGTGGCACAAATAGAGATAAATGGCTTTGATCTAATAGCCATTACAGAGACGTGGTTGCAAGGTGACCAAGGTTGGGAACTAAATATTCCAGGGTACTTGACGTTTAGAAAAGACAGGCAGAATGGAAAAGAGGGGGTGGGTAGCCCTGATAATAAAGGATGACATAAGGACAGTAGTGAGAAAGGATCTTGGCTCGGAAGATCAGGAAGTAGAATCAGTATGGGTGCAGAAAAGAAATAACAAGGGGCAGAAAACACTAGTGGGAGTAGTTTATAGGCCCCCAAACAGTAGCTATACCATTGGACAGAGTATTAATCAACAAATAACAGGAGCGTGTAACAATGGTAATACAATAATCATGGGGGACTTTAATCTTCATATAGACTGGGCAAATCAAATTGGCAAAGGTAGTCTAGAGGACAAGTTCGTGAAATGCATTTGAGACAGTTTCCTAGAGCAATACGTCATGGAACCACCCAGGGAACAGGCTATTTTAGATCTTCTATTATGTAATGAGACAGGGTTAATTAGTAATCTCATAGTAAAGGATCCTCTGGGGAAGGGTGATCATAATATGATAAAAATTTCACATTGAGTTTGAGAGTGAAATACTTTAGTCAGAAACGGGAGTCTTAAACTTAAATAAAGCCAATTACATAGGTATGAGGGGCGAGTTAACTCAGGTAAATTGGGAAATTAGATTAAAAGGTATGCAGTGGCAAACATTAAAAGACATTTTCCAAAATTCTCAATGAATATATATTCCATTGAGAAATAAAAGCTCCACAGGAAAAGTGATCCATCCATGGCTAACTAAAGAAGTTAAGGATAGTATTAGATTAAAAGAAGAGGCTTATAATGTTGCAAAGAATAATAGTAAGCCTGAGGATTGGGAGAGCTTTAGAAATCAGCAAAAGATGACCAAAAATCTGATAACTAGTAGTGTAGATAAAGGGGAACCAGTGGATGTAGTATATCTTGATTTCCAAAAGGCATTCAATAAGGTACCACATAAAAGGTTGCCATGCAAGATAAAGGCTCATGGGATTGTGGGTACTAGTGTGGGATCAGAGCTTGGGCCTCAGCTATTTACAATCTATATTAAGGGACCGAGTGCAATGTATCCATGTTTGCTGACAATACAAAGCTAGGCGGGAAAGTAAGCTGTGAGGAGGACACAAAGAGCCTGCAAAGGGATATAGTCAGGTTAAGTGAGTGGGCAATAAGGTGGTAGATGGAATATAATGTGAGGAAATGTGAGGTTATTCACTTTGGTAGGAAGAATAGAAAAACAGAGGCCATGATTTTACTAATCGTCGGCGGCGTGTCCCAACCCCGCTGCTGGCTCCATCCCACTCTGTGAAATGAATTTATGTTGGTTGGGCCTGTTAAGCCCGCCCAGCGCGTTTCCCAGCCAATTAGAGGAAGTGGGTCTGGTGACGTCATTTGATGACGCGTCATCAGCTGGTTTCCTTAAAGGGACCATGGCCACCTTTATTTTGCGGAGATGCCGGTGTTGGACTGGGGTGGACAAAATTGAGAGGTCGCACAACACCAGGTTATAGTCCAACAGTTTTATTTGAAATCACAAGCTTTCGGAGCTATCACTCCTTCCTCAGGTGAAGTAAATTGGATACAGAATCGCCAGAGCATATATAGATGGAAAAAAAAGCATGTGTACTTTACAATTGGTCTGCAATTGTAAAGTACACATGCTTTTTTTTCCATCTATATATGCTCTGGCGATTCTGTATCCAATTTACTTCACCTGAGGAAGGAGTGATAGCTCCGAAAGCTTGTGATTTCAAATAAAACTGTTGGACTATAACCTGGTGTTGTGCGACCTCTCAATTTTGTCCACCTTTATTTTGACATTTGTGCTGTCAGTGTTCTACAGCATTGAGGTGCTGCAAACACTGACAATGACTGCACAGAGGTGCAGGGCTGCACCCAAGCTCTCCCATGACTCCATCCATATAGAAACATAGAAACATAGAAAATAGGTACAGGAGTAGACCATTCGGTCCTTCGAGCCTGCACCGCCATTCAATGCGTTCATGGCTGAACATGCTACCTCAGTACCCCATGCTTATCTCTCTCATCCCTCTCTCTCTATCTACATTATCACATCTCCATCTCACTAGCCACCCCTCATACTCACCCTCATCCTAGTGCAATCATACCATCTAACACACAAGGGTAGGCACTTAGGGGGAAAATGTGGTTGCTTTACGCCTCCCGTTAGCGCCCTAAGAGGGTGCTAACGGGGCGCAAAGCATCTAGTGCCCGAGCGCAGCGCCGATGGTGTCATTGCCGTGCGCCGCACCCCAGCCGCAATCTTCGGTAGTGCCCCCGACTTACCGCCGGACGTTATGTCCGACGGGGTCAGGGGGGCCTACCTGTGGCCAGGGCAGCACTATTTAAAGGCGAGGTGCCGGGTGGCCATTTTTGTTGAAGACCGCCTGCCAGCACCTGCCTCCGCTGCCGTCCCTGGCCTCCTGAGGACTCCCCCCGCACCGTGGAGTGTCGGCTTCACTCCATGAGCCCGGCACTTCTCTTGAGTGCCGGGCTCTTTTGCCGGCACTCCGATCCTGGTGGCCCAGCTGGGCCCCGGGTCGCGCTGCACAAGGCCCCTCCCCTTTAAGGAGAGGAAGGCTTGCAATACCGCCGCACGTGCGCCACGATATTCCCTCGCAGCGCCCCAAGAGGGAGGCGGGGCACTTCCAGTAGCGCCCCACTTCCCTCTTGGGGCGCTACCACTCAATTTCGGCTGCGGGGCGCTAATTTTTTCAGGGCGCTAAAAGTAGCGCACCGGCGAAGTTAGCGCCCCAAAGGGGGCGCGACTCAATTTTTCCCCCTTGGTGTTTTATCCAATGTTCATGTAAAGTTTCTGTTAATGTGGTGTCAAACATTGAAATCTTTATTTTCAATACTTTCTGTTCTTGGACAGATTTTGTGCACCTTTGGAAGTGGCTTAGTGAGTTGCAGTGAATGATGAGACTGACGGTACCCCCCGCAATGGTGGTGAGTGTGAAATAAATGGCTGGGACATTGTAGGGATGCTTTATGGTGTTGGTATGGGGTGATGCCAACCTGGCACATCATGTGACAGCCAGTGTGTACAGCGTCAAGTGAAATAAATCTGGCCATGGTGAGGCCATCTCTGGCCTCCCGGGAAAGCAATGTGGTCGGGTGCTGATGCCCTCTGTCCTGTGCAGCATCAGGTGATTACAGAGAAGGTTGGTGTTGTTGGTGCTGCTGGTGTGCCTAATGCTGCTGGTGTTGGGGCTGATCATGGTGGGATTCTGAGGACCAAGATGAGACAGTATAAAGGGCACCCATGTTGATGGAATAGATGGCAGGTGAAGTAGAGATGACAGAAGTGGTGAGAGAGTTTTTCCGAAGAGGTGATACTGGATGGAGAGTGGAAAGTGGAAAGCCTCCAGAATCTGTGCTGGAAATGGACTGAGAAACAGCTTGTGGCTGAGGGAAGTGAAGTTCTGTCAGGTTGGTGTCCACGTACAGGAAACATAGAAAGTTAACATGCAGGTACATCAAGCAATTAGGAAGGCAAATGGCATGTTGGACTTTATTGCAAGGGGGTTGGAGTGTTGGAGTTTTGGTCTCCTTATCTGAGAAAGGACATACTTGCCTTAGAGGCGGTACAATGAAGGTTCACTAGATTGATCCCTGGGATGAGAGGGTTGTCCTATGAGGAGAGATTGAGTAGATTGGGCGTATACTCTCTGGAGTTTAGAAGAATGAGAGGTGATCTCATTGAAACATATAAGACTCTGAGGGGGATTGACAGGGTAGATGCTGAGAGGTTGTTTCCCCTGGATGGAGAATCTAAAACTAGGGGGCATAGTCTCAAGATAAGAGGTAGGCCATTTAAGACTGAGATGAGGAGGAATTTCTTTACTCAGAGGGTTGTGAATCTTTGGAATTCTCTACCTCAAAGGGCTTTGGATGCTCAGTCATTGAGTATATTCGAGGCTGAGATAGATAGATTTTTGGACTCTAAGTGAATCAAGGGATATGGGGATCAGGCAGGAAAGTGGAGTTGAGGTCGAAGATCAGCCATGCTCTTATTGAATGGCGGAGCAGGCTTGAGGGGCCGTATGGCCTACTCTTCTCCTAATTCTTATGTTCTTATGTTCTTATCCCGCACCGGGTCCTGATCACCTATCACCCCTAGCCTTACTGACCTACATTGTCTCCCGGTCTCCCAAACGCCAACGATTTTAAAATTACCATCCTCGTGTTTAAATCCCTTCATGATGATGGTCAGGGACTTTTCACAGTGGTAAAAAGTGGTAGTTCCTTAAGGATTACCTAATAGGACTGAAATGAGGAAGAAATTGCACTTTATAAAGTAGAATTAGCACCTCCATTTCCCACCAAGAATTACAGTTGCTAGCTTGCTGAGTGCAGGCACAGTCGAACTTGCAGCATAAGGATTCAATTCACAGCACTGGGTTATGAACTAAATCCCCACTGACAGTTAATAGGAATTAGGTCACCTCAGGAGGACAAAAGAAAATGTGTACAGGTCCTATTGCATTACAGCAATACCTGCTGAGCACAATGGGGACTGAAGAAGTTTGCTGCCAGCTTGCTGTCCTTACAAATTGAAGGACCCATATGGAAGTTGAGACAGAAAAGTAACACCAAGGGGAAACTTAATTAAATTAAAATGTTTATTTGTTAGAAGTGCTTTACATGAATATATTGATCAAAGGCCCATAGAATGATGAAATCTACCCGTACACTGATTTAAGTGACACTACATCAAAAATTACTTCTTGGATAGCACGTACAAACCATGTACAATGTTTACTTGAAGAGAATAAGAAGGCAGCATATTCAGCCATACAGAAGTATGCTTATAGGGTAAAGTCACACATCCTGCATTTGCACTTGGAGGAAGAGCAGGTTGGAGATGGGACTGTTAGACCGCAACCCCCATGCTGCGAGTGTCGGACGGATGAATTAATCCTTAAGTTTTCAAAGAGGTAAAAAAAAGTATCATAAACAATTTTAAATGATTTTCTTTTAAATAAACCTCATTCTCAAATCAGCAGGACAGTACCTTGTACTGAGCTTATTTTTAAACTGCCTGGAGTGATCCACTACAGGTTTCAGAATTTCATATCAGGCAAACACTGATTATTACTACACAGTACATTAATCTCAACACTTTTATTTTCCTGTCTTTTTTGAATTATCTCAAGTATGCATGTGTCTGACACAGTTCTAGATTACATCAGTAATAAGTATCCTGTCATGCCAGGCAGTCTAATCATGATTCCATTTGTTCTTTTATACATAGAAGTTGCTGAAGGTTTGCAAAAAATTACTGTAATTTTCATTCTTTGTGTTACAGAAATTGCATTGTGTGGCACACAGCTTAAGGTTGAAGAATTCTGAATATGATCATGCATGTCGAGGTGATAGCTTCCCTTTTAATATTGACTAATTGTATTTTATTTGAAAAATGTGCCTGAAATTGTGCTCATTTAAGGTAGTTGAAATCTGAGGAGGAATTATGTAAGTAGCCTGGTTCAAGCACCAAATTAATGCACATTAACCTTTGAGCAGTGATGTCTGATGTCTGTTCATAGACTATATAATGATCACAAATTAGTTTCTGACCACTCAATGTACCGCCCTTGATCCAGTGCTTCTTGACATTGTCAACTGTTCACTCTACTCAGGCATTGTTTTTCTTCTTTCAAAACTGCCTAATTGCTTGTTTCCTTAAAAGCCTACCCTCATTCCCTCTGTCTGCCGTAACTACTGCCCCATGTACAGCCTCACTTTCCTCTCCAGAGTTGTGGACTGCATCACCCCACATAATTCCATGCTCAACTTTCTCACCGCTCCCTGATTTAATCTGTTTGGTCCAGTTCCCAGCCCACCCACAGCACTGACATCAACATGGTCAAAACCACCGGCAGCATTCTGTACGACTGACATAGTCCATTACCCCACTTTGTCCTCTACCACTCTATGGCTCAATACCATGTTCCTCCACCGCCTCGCCTCCTTGGCTGCACTCATGGTTCCTGTCCAATTGCTGCCAGCATATGTCTTAAATATCTTTGTGCTGTCGGACTATCTGTCTGACATCCAATTGTGAGTGAGTCAGATTTTTTTTCCAGGTCAACACTGACAAGACAAAAGCCATCCTGACCCCTACCAGATACTCCATGGCCTAGCACCATACCTGCATGCCTTCTCAGGTTCAACCTGATAGTTTGGAACCTTGGTGTCCTGCTCACCCTGAGCTGAGCTTCAATCTCCACATGCATCCAGCACCAGGACTATCTACCTCCACCTCTTCCCCTATCTCACCCCAACTACCACCGAATGCTGTCATCATCTCCAAATTCAATTTTTCTAGAGCAAAACCCTATTTAAACTCCAACTTATCAAAAACTCCCCTGCCTCGATCTTCTCCCAAACAATTTGCTACTCCCCCATCACACGATCCTTACTGATTTCCATTAGCTCTCACTCCCCCGGTGCATTGACTTCACAATCCTTATCTTCACCTGCAAATCTCTCTTGGCCTCATCCCATGTAACCTCCTCCAATCATACATCGCTGCCCACACTGTCCTTTCTTCTAATGCTGGTATTTTTGTTTTTTCTTCCCTTCCTCTACTTTACCTTCTTGCTCCCTTCCTAAACTCCTTTATCTTCCTGCATCTCTCTCAACCTTCAATATCCTACTGAAAACATACCTCTCCTAGTTTCCCCCTATTCCAACTTGAGTCTGGTCCCAAGCTATGAAGCACACTGGGATGTTTTGTTTCATTAAATATGCTATATAAATGTAAGTTGTTGATCTTAGTTGAAAGGCTGAGATGAGGTAGATGGAATGGGAGGAGACTCGTGTGGAGTATAAACACCAGCACAGACTAGTTGGGCTGAATGGCCTGTTTCTGTGCTGTCTATTCTATGTAATTCTATGTAAGTACCTCCCAACAGTTTTTGTAAGCTGCGTTGTTCTAGTTTTCCAAAAGAATCAACATGAGTTATCACCAAGCCCCTGTGAAATGCATAAAAGCAAATAAAGCTGTTGCCCTCTCATCTCATCCATGAGACCTACCTTTTACTACCCTGGCTCCATTCATACTAAATTGCTGACCACCTAACATCCCTTATGGGCCCTTGTGCTAGCTGATATTGTAAATTGATCCCTGTCCTCCCTTTCAAAACTGCTGTCATAACCACTCAACTCCAAAAATTCACCTTTGACACCCCCCCACCCCGTCCTTACAAACTACCATCCCATCTCCAACCTTCCTTTCCTCTCAAGTCCATAAATGTGTTGCTACCCAGATCTGTGCCCATCTGCTGCTACAGGAACTCCAGCTCCATGTTGATGAGCTGGAGTCTGAGCTTCAGACACTGCGACACATCAGGGAGGGGGAGAAGTACCTGGACTCTGTGTTTCAGGAGGTGGTCACACCTATGAAGTTAATTAATTCAGATGTAGCCCATGGTCAGGGACAGGACGGTATGACTACGAGTGAGGCAGGTACGGGGATCCAGGAGGTAGTGTTGGAGGAGCCGCAGCCCTTGCTCTTGTCCAACAGGTTCGAGGTTCTTACTCCCTGTGGGGTCAGGAGCAGGGACTGCAGGGAGGATGAGCAACCTGGCCACAGCACCGTGAAATGGGGGGCCATTCAAGAGGGGGGAGTAAATAGAAATGTTGTAGTGGTAGGGGATAGTATTATTAGGGGGATAGATAGAGTTCTCTGCAGCCGAGAGCGAGAGTCCCGTAGGCTGTGTTGCCTGCCAGGGTTAAGGACATCTCCTCTGGGCTGGAAAGAAACTTGCAGTGGGAGGGGGTGGATCCAGTTGTCGTGGTCCATGTTGGTACAAACGACGTAGATAGGACAAGGAAGCCGGTTCTGTTAAAGGAGTATGAGCAGCTAGGGGTCAAATTAAAAAACAGAACCTCAAGGGTAATAATCTCTGGATTATTACCTGAGCCACGAGCGAATTTGGCTAGGACAAATAAAATTAGAGAGTTAAATGAGTGGCTCAAAGACTGGTGTGGGAGAAATGGATTTTGCTTCCTGGGACACTGGCACCAGTACTGGGGCAGGAGGGAGCTGTTCCGTTGGGACGGGCTTCACTTGGCCAGTGCTGGGACTAGAGTCCTGGCGGATCATATAACTAGGGCTGTAGAGAGGGCTTTAAACTAACTAGTGGGGGGGAGGTTCCTAGAGAGCAAATAATAAAGATGACAACAGAGAAGGTCATAGACTTAGGGAGCAGTGGGGAAATTAAAAACCAGAGTGTGTCAGAAAGGGGCAGAAGGTATGGAGTAAAAGGTAAAGTAATAAAAAGGGCAAAACCAGGAACTAAGTGTCACAAAACATATTTGAAAGTTCTCTATCTGAATGCACGTAGCATTCGTGACAAAATAGACGAGTTAATGGCACAAATAACTACATATGGG
The DNA here is from genome assembly GCA_030390025.1 of Squalus acanthias. Lineage (NCBI taxonomy): Eukaryota > Metazoa > Chordata > Chondrichthyes > Squaliformes > Squalidae > Squalus > Squalus acanthias. The sequence continues at coordinate 145,103,583 of CM059427.1, read as the reverse complement.
TACGATCTTGTGGCCATTGCAGAAACATGGCTGCAGGTTGACAATGCCTGGGAATTAAACATACCAGGTTATTTAACGATCAGGAAGGACAGGCAGGAAGGAAGGGGAGGTGGGGTGGCTATGTTAATAAAGGAAGGAATCACTGTAATACAGAGAAATGATATTGGGTCAAAAGATCAGGATAATGAAACAGTTTGGGTGGAGATAAGGAATAATAAGGGGAAAAAAAACACTAGTGGGTGTAGTCTATAGGCCTCCAAACAGTTGCAACTCTGTTGGACGGAGTATCAATCAGCAAATAGTTGAGGCTTGTAATAAGGGAACATCTATAATTATGGGGGATTTTAACTATCATATTAATTGGACAAATCAAATTTGGCAGGGCTGCCTTGAGGATGAGTTCATTGAGTGTATTAGGGATAGATTTCTTGAGCAGTATGTAACTGAACCGACCAGGGGGCAAGCAACCTTAGATCTGGTCCTGTGTAATGAGACAGGATTAATTAAAAATGTCTGAGTAAAGGATCCCCTTGGAATGAGTGACCATAACATGGTTAAATTCCATATTCAATTAGAGGGTGAGAAGGTTGGATCTCAAACAAGCATGCTAAGCTTGAATAAAGGAGACTATGAAGGTATGCGAGCGGAATTGAGTAGAGTGGATTGGGAAAATAGATTAAAGGGTAAGACGATACATGATCAGTGGTGTACATTTAAGGAGTTATTTTACAACTTCCAAAAAAAATATATTCCACTGAGAAGAAAAGGGTGTAAAAGAAAAGACAGTCATCCGTGGCCAAGTAAAGAAATTAAGGATAGTATTTGACTAAAAACAAGGGTTTATAAGGTAGCCAAATCTAGTGGGAGGATAGAGGATTGGGAAAACTTTAAAAGACAGCAAAAACTAACAAAAAGATTGATTAAGAAAGGGAAGATAGATTATGAAAGTAAATTAGCAAAAAATATAAAAACAGATAGTAAGAGTTTTTATAGTTATATAAAAAGAAAAAGGGTGGCTAAAGTAAATGTTGGTCTCTTAGAGGATGAGACCGGGAAATTAATGGTGGGAAATATGGAGATGGCAAATACACTGAATGAATATTTTGTATCAGTCTTTACAGTAGAGGACACTAAGAATATCCGAACACTGGACAAACAGGGGGCTATAGGGGGGGAAGAGCTAAACACGATCAAAATCACTAAGGAAGTGGTACTCGGTAAAATAATGGGACTCAAGGCGGATAAATCACCTAGACCTGATGGCTTACATCCTAGGGTCTTGAGGGAAGTGGTGGTAGGGATTGTGGTAATAATTTTCCAAAACTCCCTGGACTCAGCAAAGATCCCGGCAGACTGGAAAACTGCTAATGTAACACCCTTATTTAAAAAGGGCAGTAGACAGAAGGCTGGAAACTATAGACTGGTTAGCCTAACATCTGTGGTAGGTAACATTTTGGAGTCCATTATTAAGCAGACAGTAACGGGACATTTGGATAATCATAATTTAATAGGACAAAGTCAGCATGGTTTTATGAAGGGGAAGTCATGTTTGACAAATTTGCTGGAGTTCTTTGAGGAAGTAACATACAGGGTGGAACCAGTGGATGTGGTGTATTTAGACTTCCAAAAGGCATTTGACAAGGTGCCACACAAAAGATTATTGCTTAAGATAAAAAATCACGGGATTGGGGGTAATATTCTGGCATGGATAGAGGATTGGCTATCTAACAGAGGGCAGTGAGTTGGGATAAATGGTTCATTCTCAGGCTGGCAATCAGTAACTAGTGGTGTTCCGCAGGGGTCAGTGCTGGGTCCCCAACTCTTTACAATCTATATTAACGATTTGGAGGAGGGGACCGAGTGTAACATATCAAAGTTTGCAGATGATACTAAGATGGGAGGGAAAGTAGTGAGTGAGGAGGACATAAAAAATCTGCAAGGGGACATAGACAGGCTAAGTAAGTGGGCAGAGATTTGGCAGATGGAATACAATACTGGAAAGTGTGAGGTTATGCACTATGGCAGGAAAAATAGTAGAGCAAGTTATTATCTTAATGACAAGAAACTGGAAAGTACTGAAGTACAAAGGGATCTGGGGGTCCTGGTGCACGAAACTCAAAAGGTTAGTATGCAGGTGCAGCAAGTGATTAAGAAGGCCAATGGAATGTTGGCTTTCATTGCTAGGGGGATAGAATATAAAAATAGGGAGGTATTGCTTCAGTTGTACAAGGTATTGGTGAGACCGCACCTGGAATACTGCATACAGTTTTGGTGTCCATACTTAAGAAAAGACATACTTGCTCTCGAGTCAGTACAAAGAAGGTTCACTCAGTTAATCCCGGGGATGAGGGGATGGACATATGAGGAGAGGTTGGGTAGATTGGGACTATACTCATTGGAGTTCAGAAGAATGAGAGGCGATCTTATTGAAACAATAAGGGAAATCCGAGTAAACAAAGGCAAGAAACACAAAGGGCCATACTAAATCATAAGTCTAAAAGGACAAAGGGTGTTAATAAAACAAGCCTAAAGGCTCTGGGGGAAAAATTCAGTTGGTTGCGCCTCCCGTTAGCGCCTTAAGAGGGCGCTAATGGGGCGCAAAGCCGCTAGCGCCCGGGCGCAGCGATGTTTGCACCGCTCGGGAACTTAACTAGACATTGTGCGGCGGCGCTAAACTTTACCGCCGCGACCACCTGCGCGCACAGATTGTGACATCATTCCATGGTGCAACGCCCTTGTGGCGCCCCGGAGCGGAAATTGAGTGGCGCCCCCTGCCTTCCCGCCTGGCGCATCCAACGACCGGAAGACTGGAACGCTATCAATCGCTGTGGGGCTGGGGGGGGGGCGCTATTTAAAGGGGGCCTCTTCCTGTCTTTTTCTGTGGTTGACATTTTTGCACCACTCGTTCTGAGAGAGAGAGAGAGATTCGGAGAGAGAGAAAGAGAGACTTCTGCATTGAGTCAACGCTTTGTGAGGTAGTTTTGCCTACTGATCCTAACTTCGCTGGTACTTTGGTTGCTGTCCTTCATTACTTTGCTTGCAAAGAGACTATGGGGGCTGCACTGATTGGGGGCGTCGTCCTGCTCCAGCTGAATCGGAGGACACAGAGACGCAGAGAGAGAGTGGCAATGATGGCCAGACGGAGGAGGGCCAACAGGCGTATGTACAGGAGAGCTTACCCTCCCAGGGTATATCGTGAACAGCTCTCCTACATTCATATGTCTGAGGAGCTGTGTTTGCGAAGGCTGCGATTCAGCAAGGAGGTGGTCACTGAGCTCTGCCACCTGCTGCAGCCAGATCTGCAGCCTCAACTGAGGTCCAGGACGTCTCTGTCGGTGGCAGTGAAGGTCACAGTGGCTCTCAACTTCTATGCTACTGGCTCATTTCAAGCTGCTGCTGGGGACCTCGCCAATATCTCCCAGTTCGCGGTGCATTGCTGCATCCGGCAGGTCACAAATGCCCTCTTTAAAAGGAGACGAGAGTTCATCTCTTTCCCCATGACCCCAGACAAGCAGCGTGACCGCGCTCTGGGCTTTGCGAGGATAGCGGGCTTCCCCATGGTGCAGGGCGCCATTGACTGCACGCATGTGGCTTTGCGTGCTCCACATGAGAATGCCGAGGAATTCCGGAACAGAAAGGGGTTCCATTCCTTGAATGTTCAGTTGGTCTGTGACCACAGACAGCTGATACTCGCTGTCAATGCCCACTATCCTGGCAGCTGCCACGATGCTTTCATCCTGCGCCAGACTACTGTGGCAGAACTTTTCGAGGCACCGCATCAGCCAGTTGGTTGGCTTCTCGGGGACAAGGGGTATCCATTGAGCACCTGGCTGATGACACCGCTCCGTACGCCCAACACCCCTGCTGAGCTGCGGTACAACGAGAGCCATCAAGCTACCAGGAACATCATTGAGCGCACAATCGGCGTGCTGAAGCAATGGTTCCGCTGTCTCGACCATTCTGGAGGAGCCCTGCAGTACTCGCCTGAGCGAGTATCCAACTTCGTAGTTGTGTGCTGCATGTTGCATAACATGGCAATCGTCAGGACCCAGCCAATGCTACCAGGCCTTGGAGCACCACCAGAGGAGGAGGAGGAAGAGGAGGAAGAGGACGAGGAGGATGATCATCAGCAGCACCAAGGCGGGAGGGCGGCCCACAATGGTGAAACTGCAAGGGCCGTCCGTCAACGGCTGATAGCAAGCCGCTTCTAGGGCCCCTGCTGTGGAAATGGCTTCTGCCATTGCTAACAACATCAATGAACCCAGCACGCAACCCCTAAGCCGGCCAAGGCACCAATGATTCCAAACACCAAACATGTATATTTTGAATACAAAAACTTATTTATTTTACAAACTCTGTGTGTGTCATTTCCTCATGACAAACTCATAGAAATAAACACAAAAAAACAGTCATTAACATAACTGGTTCTCACAACCTGGAGATAATGTCCAAAACACTAAACAAAAGTTGGACCACGAAACTCGGCCTTTAATAAAAAAATGACCAGCATTTTGTCACACCTCCTACTTTTTGCCCTTCAAGGGTGATCTCCTTCCCTTGCGCACTTCCCCCCTTCTAACCCTACTGCTCCTCCGTAATGGGACCTCAGTGGCTGCAGCAAGGCTGGTGGAAGGCTGCTGATTGTCAGACCCTGACACTGCAGATGCCCCTGAAGGACGGCCTCGACCAGTTCTGGGCCTGGAGGGCCCGGCTGCAGACTGCACCAACTCTGCATGGGCGGCAGCAGTCTGTCCTACAGGCGGTGGCAAGTGCAGTGGAGAAGTGACAGTGTTGGCAGCAGGAATGCTGTCATCGTGAGAGAGGACAGCAACTCCCTGCTCGCCCGACTCACTGGCACTCCCACGGGGCAGCACTTCAGCATCCGGGGCAATCTGCTGGAGCACAGATTGCTGGCCTGCTGCGGCGCGGTGAGGGCCCCGGGTTCATGTGAACGAACCATCGAGGTTGGCAGCAGTCAGTGCTCGCGTGGCCTCAATCTGAGTCTGCATGAGAGCAGTCAGAGATGGGATCACGGCAGTCAGTGACTGAATTGCAGCACTAAGCGTTAGTGTGGCATCCGCCTGTGCTACAGCGAAGTGCTCCACACTCCTTGCCAGTGACTCAATGCATTCGGGCACCCTTCCCACTGCACCCATGAGCTGAGTGTGCATGCCCACCGCCTGGGTGTTAATTTCTGCGATCAGCCGCTCCTCGTCTGCGTCCATTGCAGTAGGAGTCGCTGGCATACTCTCCCTCTGGGGAGAAGGCCCCCGTTCTTCCCTACCCCCATGGTGTTGCTGCAGCCCGCTGGGTCCTGGAGCTTCACCCTCATCAGACCCTTCCCCACTGCTCCCCTCCAGGGAAGGCGTGTTCCCAGTGTGGGCATGGGCTTCCTCGGGAGAGGGTGGCACTGATGCTCCGGCTTCCTCTTCCTCCTCGGCTGCAGCTTCACTCCCAGTGGCAGCTTCAGGGCCCGTCTCCTCAGCTGGTGAATCACCATCTGAAAGCAGGGAGGTACAAGAGTGGCTTTAGCGTGAGGACAGGGTGGCAGTAAGGGAGGAATAAGTGCAGCGAGTTAGCAAGTTGGATTGAAAGTGTCAAAGGCTGGTGTTGTGAGGGACAAGTGGAAGGACAGAGGACAAAAAGGTGATGACCTTACCATTGCTGTCCAGAACGGGGTCGGCGTCTCCAGTGGCGACGGGACCGAACACCCGGCTTGCCACAATCCTGTGGACGCGCTCCTCAAGATCGCTGAGGGGTTGCAGCTGAGGCCGCCCTCCACCTGTCCGTTGCTGCTGTCTCCTATTATGCGCCAGCTTGGCCTGCAAGAAAAAGGACAACATCTGAGTAAATATACAGCCATGGTCTTGCCTGATGTGCCTCCCATAGGTGAATAGCCCTTACTGTATACAGCCATGGTCTTGCCTGATGTGCCTCCCATAGGTGAATAGCCCTTACTGTATGCAGCCATGGTCTTGCCTGATGTGCCTCCCATAGGTGAATAGCCCTTACTGTATGCAAAGTGTGGAATGTGTGTGTGTGTTTCATGAAAGGGCCATAGGTGTTGGATGAGTGTTGTGCATTGGGGTTTTAAGACCCTCTGGCCATAGAGTGAGGTTGAGATGGAGGGATGGAGAGGTATTGAGAAAAAGCCACTCACCCTGACGACCCGAGTGAGGTCGTTGAACTTTTTGCGGCATTGAACATGGGTCCTGGGCACCATGCTCCTGGAGGAGACACTCTGAGCCACCTCCCTCCACACTCTTCTGTACTCGCGTGGCAAAGGCCTCCTGCCACTCTCAGGGAAGAGTATACATCTTCTGCGCTCCACCGCGCCAACCAGAGCATCCAAGGCCCGCTCGGTGAAGCGCTGAGCTCGTTCTCTCACCCTCTCCATCCTTGGCAGCAAAATGGATTCACAGGTCTCTCCAGGCCGAGATTCAAGGCTGCAATGAGCAGGGTGTGGCTGGGGAGCAAGTTGGCCCCCCCGCTTTAAGAACTGGCCGGCGCCAGTGTGTCTGTGTTCCCTCGCTAACTGGCAGCACCTGCGCTGCGCTCGCGCGCTGAGTTTGCGCCTCACTGCTCGGCCTTTGCACCTTAAGACAGGTGTGCAGCGCCTGATTTAGCGCTCCACTCACCTCCCGGGGCGGTAAAAGTTAAGTTTCCAGTCAGTGGCGATAATTAGCGCCAGGCGCTAATTTTTGCGTCCAGACGATATTTGCGCCCCAAACGGGGCGCGACCTAATTTTTCCCCCTCTGTGTCTTAATGCAAGGAGTATCCGTAAAAAGGTGGATGAATTGACTGTGCAAATTGATGTTAACGGATATGATGTGATTGGGATTACAGAGACGTGGCTCCAGAACAATCAAGGCTGGGAACTGAATATCCAGGGGTATTCAACATTCAGGAAGGATAGAATAAAAGGAAAAGGGGGTGGGATAGCATTGCTGGTTAAAAAGGAGATTAATGCAATAGCTAGGAAGGACATTAGCTTGGAGGATGTGGAATCAATATGGGTTGAGCTGCAGAACACCAAAGGGCAGAAAACGTTAGTGGGGGTTGTGTACAGACCTCCAAACAGTAGTAGTGAGGTGGGGGAGGGTATGAAACAGGAAATCAGAGGTGCATGCAAAAAAGGCGCAGCAGTTATCATGGGTGACTTTAATGTGCATATAGATTGGGCTACTCAAACTGGAAGCAATACGGTGGAGGAGGATTTCCTGGAGTGTTTAAGGGATGGTTTCCTAAACCAATATGTTGAGGAACCAACGAGAGGAGAGGCCATCCTGGACTGGGTGTTGTGTAATGAGGAAGGACTAATCAGCAATCTTGTGGTGCGAGGCCCCTTGGGGAAGAGTGACCATAGTATGGTGGAGTTCTACATTAGGATGGAGAAGGAAACAGTTAATTCAGAGACCATGGTCCAGAACTTAAATAAGGGCAACTTTGAGGGTATGAGGCGTGAATTGGCGAGGTTAGATTGGCAAGCGATATTTAAGGGGTTATCAGTGGAAGGGCAATGGCAGACATTTAGAGATCGCATGGATGAACTACAGCAATTGTACATCCCTGTCTGGCGTAAAAATAAAAAAGGGAAGGTGGCTCAACCATGGCTAACAAGGGAAATCAGGGATAGTATTAAAAGCAAGGAAGTGGCATACAAATTGGCCAGAAGTAGCAGCAAACCCGGGGACTGGGAGAACTTTAAAACTCAGCAGAGGAGGACGAAGGGTTTGATTAGGGCAGGGAAAATAAAATATGAAAGGAAGCTTGCGGAGAACATTAAAACGGACTGCAAAAGCTTCTATAAATATGTAAAAAGAAAGAGGTTAGTAAAAACAAACGTAGGTCCCCTGCAGTCAGAAACAGGGGAAGTCATAATGGGGAACAAAGAAATGGCAGATCAATTGAACAAGTACTTTGGTTCGGTGTTTACTGTGGAGGACACAAACAACCTTCCGGAAATAAAAGAGATCAAAGGATCTGGTAAGAGGGAGGAGCTGAGGGAAATCCTTATCAGTCGGGAAAAGGTGTTGGGGAAATTGATGGGACTGAAGGCTGATAAATCGCCAGGGCCTAATGGTCTGCATCCCAGAGTACTTAAGGAGGTGGCCTTGGAAATAGTGGATGCATTGACGATCATTTTCCAACATTCCTTAGACTCTGGATCAGTTCCGAAGGAGTGGCGGGTGGCTAATGTAACCCCTCTTTTTAAAAAAGGAGGGAGGGAGAAAGCAGGGAATTATAGACCGGTCAACCTGACATCGGTGGTGGGTAAAATGATGGAATCAATTATTAAAGATGTCATAACAGACCATTTGGAAAGTGGCGACATGATAGGTCCAAGTCAGCATGGATTTGTGAAAGGGAAATCATGCTTGACAAATCTTCTGGAATTTTTTGAGGATGTTTCCAATAGGGTAGACGGGGGGGAACCAGTAGATGTGGTGTATTTGGACTTTCAGAAGGCCTTCGACAAGGTCCCACACAAGAGATTGGTGTGCAAAGTTAAAGCACATGGGATTGGGGGTAATGTGTTGACGTGGATTGAGAACTGGTTGGCACACAGGAAACAAAGAGTAGGAGTAAATGGGTACTTTTCAGAATGGCAGGCAGTGACCAGCGGGGTACCGCAGGGTTCGGTGCTGGGGCCCCAGCTGTTTACATTATATATTAATGATTGGGACGAAGGGATTAATTGTAATATCTCCAAATTTGCGGATGACACTAAATTGGGAGGCAGTGTGAACAATGAGGAGATGCTAGGAGGCTACAGAGTGACTTGGACAGGTTGGGTGAATGGGCAAATGTATGGCAGATGAAGTACAATGTGGATAAATGTGAGGTTATCCACTTTGGTGGTAAAAATAGGGAGGCAGACTATTACCTGAATGGTGGCAGATTAGGGAAAGGGGAGGTGCAACGAGACCTGGGCGTCATGGTACATCAGTCACTGAAGGTGGGAAGGCAAGTGCAGCAGGCAGTCAAGAAAGCAAATGGCATGATGGCTTCATAGAAAGGGGATTTGAGTACAGGAGTAGGGAGGTGATGCTACAGTTGTACAGGGCCTTGGTGAGGCCACACCTGGAGTATTGTGTGCAGTTTTGGTCTCCTAACTTGAGGAAGGACATTCTTGCTATTGAGGGAGTGCAATGAAGGTTCACTAGATTGATTCCTGGGATGGCCAGACTGACATATCAAGAAAGACTGGATCAACTGAACTTGTATCCTCTGGAGTTCAGAAGAATGAGGGGGGATCTTATAGAGGCGTTTAAAATCCTGACTGGTTTAGACAAATTAGATGCGGGCAGAATGTTTCCAATGTTAGGGAAAACTAAAACCAGGGGTCACAGTCTAAGGATAAAGGGGAAGCCATTTAAGACTGAGATGAGGAGGAACTTCTTCACCCAGAGAGTGGTGAATCTGTGGAATTCTCTACCACAGAAGGTTGTTGAGGCCAGTTCGCTAAATATATTCAAAAGGGAGTTAGATATAATACTCACAACTAGGGGGATCAAGGGGTATGGCGAGAAAGCAGGAATGGGGCACTGAGGTAGCATGTTCAGCCATGAACGCATTAAATGGCGGTGCAGGCTCGAAGGACCGAATGGTCTACTCCTGCACCTATTTTCTATGTTTCTATGTCTATGTTTCTATGAAACATATAAGATTGTGAAGGGGTTGGATCGGGTGGATGCGGGGAGGATGTTCCCGATGATGGGTGAAACTAGAACTAGGGGGCATAGTCTTAGAATAAGGGGCTGCTCTTTCAAAACTGAGATGAGAAGGAACTACTTCACTCAGAGGGTGGTAGGTCCATGGAATATGCTGCCCCAAAAAGCTGTAGAAGCTACATCATTACATAAATTTAAAACAGAAATAGACAGTTTCCTTGAAGTAAAGGGAATTAAGGGTTACAGGAGCGGGCAGGAATTTGGACATGAGTCTAGGTTCGGATCGGTCATGGCCCTGTGGGTAGCGTAGCGGGCCCGGGGGCCGTGTAGCCTGATCCTGCTCCTATTTCATGTGTCCAATTCTGTTAGGTTCAGGAGATGGTTCTGTGATAGTAGATTGGCGGTTAGGATCAGATCAGCCATGATCTTATTGAATGGCGGAGCAGGCTCGAGGGGCCAATTGGCCTACTCCTGCTCCTATTTCTTATGTTCTTATGTTATGTTCTTTCCTGCAACTCGCTGTTTGAATGTCTCAAATTGGGTTGCCACCATGCCACATTACCAAAACAACTCTAACCAAACTCATGAATGACATTGCCTGTGACTGTGACCACAGTGCATTATACCTTCTTGTCCTCCTCGATATCTTTGCAGCCTTTGACACAATAGATCACACAGTCCTCCTCCAACATCTCTTCTTCATTTGTCCAGCTCTGTGGGATAGCCCTCTCATGGTTCTGCTCTTCCCTATCCAACAATAGAAAGAGCATCTTCAGCAGTGGTTTCACTTCCCACTTATACCATCATCTTGGGATTCCCCCAAGAACCTACCCTAGAACCCCCCTCCTCTATCTTATCTTTATGGCCTTTCTCCCTCGGCAACAGCATCTACTGGGGGCAGCTTCCACATGTATGCTGACAACACACGGTTCTACCTCTGTACCACCTCTCCCGACCCCTTCACTGTCTCTGTGCTGTCAGACTGCTTATCCAACATCCAGTAAAGGATAAGCTTTGATTTCCTCCAGCTAAACATTGGGAAGACTGACCACCGCCTGGCTGTTCATTTCTGCAATCATCCGCTCCTCCTCTGCGTCCATTGCATTAGGAGTGTCTGGCATACTCTCCCTCTGGGGAGAAGGCTCCCGTTCTTCCCTCCCCCCCCATGGCGTTGCTGCAGCCCGCTGGGTCCTGGAACTTCACCATCATCAGCCCCTTCCCCCCTGCTCCCCCGTTCTTCCCTCCCCCCCCCATGGCGTTGCTGCAGCCCGCTGGGTCCTGGAACTTCACCATCATCAGCCCCTTCCCCCCTGCTCCCCTCCGGGGAAGGCGTGTTCCCAGTGTGGCCATGGGCTTCCTCGGGAGAGGGTGGCACTGATGCTCCGGCTTCCTCTTCCTCCTCAGCTGCAGCATCACTCCCAGTGGCAGCTTCAGGGACCATCTCCTCAGCTGGTGAATCACCATCTGAAAGCAGGGAGGTACAAGAGTGGCTTTAGCGTGAGGACAGGGTGGCAGTAAGGGAGGAATAAGTGCAGCGAGTTAGCAAGTTGGATTGAAAGTGTCAAAGGCTGGTATTGTGAGGGACAAGTGGAAGGACAGAGGACAAAAAGGTGATGACCTTACCATTGCTGTCCACAAACGGGTCGGCGTCTCCAGTGGCGACGGGACCGATCACCGGCTTGCCACAATCCTGTGGACGCGCTCCTCCAGATCGCTGAGGGTTGCAGCTGAAGCCGCCCTCCACCCGTCCGTTGCTGCTGTCTCCGATTATGAGCCAGCTTAGCCTGCAAGAAAAAGGACAGCATCTGAGTCAATATACAGCCATGGTCTTGCCTGATGTGCCTCCCATAGGTGAATAGCCCTTACAATATGCAGCCATGGTCTTGCCTGATGTGCCTCCCATAGGTGAATAGCCCTTACTGTATGCAAAGTGTGGAATGTGTGTGTGTGTTTGATGAAAGGGCCATAGGTGTTGGATGAGTGTTGTGCATTGGGTTTTAAGACCCTCTGGCCATAGAGTGAGGTTGAGATGGAGGGATGGAGAGGTATTGAGAAAAAGCCACTCACCCTGACGACCCGAGTGAGGTCGTTGAACTTCTTGCGGCACTGGACATGGGTCCTGGGCACCATGCTCCTGGAGGAGACGCTCTGAGCCACCTCCCTCCACACTCTTCTGAACTCGCGTGGCAAAGGCCTCCTGCCACTCTCTGGGAACAGCATGCATCGTCTGCGCTCCACTGCGTCAACCAGAGCATCCAAGGCCCGCTCGGTGAAGCGATGAGCGCGTTCTCTCACCCTCTCCATTCTTGGCAGCAAAATGGATTACAGGTCTCTCCAGGCTGAGATTCAAGGCTGCAATGAGCAGGGTGTGGCTGGGGAGCAAGTGGCCCCCCCCGCTTTAAGAAGTGTCCGGCGTCAGTGTGTCTGTGTTCCCGCGCTAACTGGCAGCAGCTGCGCTGCGCTCGTGCGCTGAGTTAGCGCCTCACTCCTAGGCCTTTGCGCCTTAAGAGAGGTGTGCAGCGCCTAATTTAGCGCTCCACTCACCTCCCGGGGCGGTAAAAGTGAAGTTTCCTGTCAGTGCCGATAATTAGCGCCAGGCGCTAATATTTGCGCGCGGACGATATTTGCGCCCCAAATGGGGCGCGACCTAATTTCTACCCCATAGTCTTTGGCCCCCACTATAAATTCCATACACTCGCCACTGACTCAATCCCCCTCGCTGGTTCACTGTCTCAAGCTGAACTAGACTGTCTGCAACCTTGGCATTCTGTTGGACATGGAGCCGAGCTTCTGACCCCATATCTTTTCCATCAGAAAACTGCCTACTTCCACCTCCATAACATTACCCAGCTCATCCTGCTACCTCAACACATTTGCTGCTGAAACCCACAGCCATGTCTTTGTCAACTCCATAATCAACTGTTCCAATGCTTTCCTGACTGGCCTGACAAACGCCACCCTCCATAAACTTCAGCTCATCCAAAACTCCATTGCCCATGTACTAACCTGCACCAAGTCCCACTCACCATTACCCCTATCTTCAGCAATTCACATTGGGTCCCGATCTCTCAAAACCTCAAATGAAAATCTTCAATCTTAAGCTGTATGTCATATAATACACCTCTTGAAATACAAAGAATGAATATTACAAAGATTTATGCCAAACATTTATTTAAAAAATGCCCGAGTGGAATCAGAACCAGACTGTTTTCATGACAATATGGGGGGGAAATTCAGTTGGTTGCGCCTCCCGTTAGCGCCTTAAGAGGGCGCTAATGGGGAGCAAAGCAACTAGCGCCCGGGCGCGGCAATGTTTGCACCGCTCGCGAAATTAACTAGACATTTTGCGGCGGCGCTAAACACTAGCGCCACGAGCTCCTGCACCGGCAGATCATGACGTCAGTCGAGTGCGCAATGCCCCGGTAGCGCCCCGGAGCGGATATTGAGTGGCGCCCCCTGCCTTACCGCCTGCCGCTAGCAACGACAGGTTGAGGGGAGCGTTTTGCAGTCAGGAAGGGACTGGGGGAGCGCTATTTAAAGGCGACCGCTTCCTGCCTTTTATTGTTGGTGACATTTTTGAACCACGCATTCTGAGAGAGAGAGAGAGAGACTTCTGGAGAGATTCAACGCTGTGTGAAGGAGTTTTGGGTACTGAGCAGCACTTTGCAGGTTCATTTTGATCTGCCCTTCCTTGTACCGATTTAGAAGAGACTGTGGGGGCTGCACTCTGAGCTCTTTCCCTGGGCCTCTCCATTGTTCTTTCCAGCAGATTTGATGTGCAGGTCTCTCCAGGCTGAGATTCAAGGCTGCAATAAGCAGGATGTGGATGGAAAGCAAGATCAACCCTCCCCTTTAAGAACTGGCCAGCGCCATTGTGTGTGTGTTCCATTGCTGACTGACATCACATGAGCTTCGCCAGCGCTCTGAGGTAGCGCCTCACTCCTCGGCCTTTGCACCTTAAGACAGGTGTGAAGCGCCTGATTTAGCGCTCCAATCACCTCCAGGGGCGATAAAAGTCAAGTTTGCAGTCGGAGGCGATAATTAGTGCCAGGCGCTAATCTTTGCGCCCGGCCGATAATTGCGCCCCAAATGGGGCGATACTGAATTTCTCCCCCTATATCTGTTAGTGGTATAATTTCTATGTATCTCAGTCACATACCTGAGTTAATTGTTTTTAAGACAAATAAAGTGGTGAAATTAAAGTACTGAACAGCAGTGATAGGTTTTTTGCCTTGGACTTCTTGTGGTGTTGTTGATCCCTCCACTCCCACATGTACAGCTCCATCAGTGCTTAACTTCTGAAAGCAGAAAAATTCAATTTTCAGACTGCTTTTACCAAGATGGATTCACCAAAAGTAGCAACAACAAAAACAAGTATTTATATAGCGCCTTTAACGTAGTAAAACGTCCCAAGCCACTTCACAGGAGTGTTATAAGACAAAAAATTGACCTCGAGCCACATAAGAAATTAGGGCAGGTGACCAAAAGCTTTAAGGAGCGTCTGAAAGGAGGAAAGCGAGGTAGAGAGGCGGAGAGGTTTAGCGAGGGCGTTCCAGAGCTTAGGACCTAGGCAGCTGAAGGCACGGCCACCGATGGTTGAGCGATTATAATCTGGGATGATCAAGAGGGCAGAATTTGAGGAGCGCAGATATCTCGGGGGGGTTGTGGGGCTGAAGGAGATTACAGAGATAGGGAGGGGCGAGGCCATGGAAAGATTTGAAAACAATGTGTTGCTTAACTGGGAGCCAATGTAGGTCAGCGAGCACATGGGGTGATCGGTGAATGGGACTTGGTGCGAGTTAGAACACGGGCAGCAGAGTTTTGAATGACCTCAAATTTATGTAGGAAAGAATATGGGAGGCCAGCCAGGAGTGCGTTGGAATAATCAAGTCTAGAGGTAACAAAGACATGGATGAGGGTTTCAGCAGCGGATGAGCTGAGGCAATGGCGGAGACGGACGATGTTATGGAGGTGGAAATAGGCGATCTTAGTTATGCCACGAATATGTGGTTGGAAGCTCATTTCAGGGTCAAAGATGACACCAAGGTCGCGAACAGTGTGGTTCAGCCTCAGACAGATGCTAGGGAGAGTGATGGAGTTGGTGGCTAGGAAATGGAGTTTGTGACGGGGCCCAACGACAATGGCTTCAGTCTTCCCAATATTTAATTGGAGAGAATTTCTGCTCATCGAGAACTGAATGTCGGACAAGCAGTGCGTCAATTTAGAGACTGTGGAGGGGTTGAGAGAAGTGGTGCTGAAGGGATAATTACAAGTCCTAGCCCTTTTCGGGCTACCCCAGATCAGGCGTATTCCTCAGACGTTCATCTTCAACTAAAGTTAAAGATAGCCGAATTCTATAAGACGCTTAATTGGGTCTAACGGTCAGACTACCTTTCCCTAAAGGAAAGGAACGACGTGAAGATGATACCGTCTTCCGGATAGCAATTTTAATAAGTTTAACTAGACTGTAACCTTCCGGATATTATGAGGGTCCGGAATACCCCCCAGAATTCTGCAACTCCTTTGAGTGTACAGAAATTGAGTTTGCGAGTTTATACAGAAATGCTCTGTGAGACAATTCTAAAAATATATAGATTTATTAAAGAACCGACATTTAGTTAACAGCTGTTATGGCATCGCAACTTTAATCGTTCAAAATACAAATAGCTTACATTTCTTATCAGAGATCCTTATTCTCAAATCTTAACTTCGTTACATTTCCACACTTCTACTTATTTCTTAATCCAGAATATCCACCAAAATCAAATACCTTGATTACCCGAGACTCAGAGTTGTAAACTTACAGAGCGTGCCTGTGAAGTTGAGAAATGCTTGCCCCGTTCAGCGACTTCTGACTTTTCATCTGAAAAGCTCTTATTTTTATACTCTTTTTTAGTGGTATTTTCTTTGAAGTATTCTGCTGATGTAAGCTAATTGTCTCTAGTGATACTCTATTGAATTGTTTTCTATTCTTACTGTCGTTTCAACTGTTGCAACCAGACTTGTGTCTCTACCTTTAGGTGTTTCAAAAACTTATCATTTTTATGGTTATTATCGATTTATCCATTTGATGCCATTCTTAGGAAGTCTTTCTATTGAATTCTTAATATCACTTAACTACTTGTAAGCCAGACGTCGTGGCTCCTAACTATTCCATTTTCAATACAAACACAATGTAATTGCTTGGTGTCATCTATTGATATTATATTTTCAAAGCCTTCCTATTTGTACTTTTACAACTTGTAAACACTTCATCTAGGGTGCTCCATGCATTTCTTATTTACTTCAATTGGTTGTATTAAGAATCATGTTTCCTGTTTCTAAGTTTAACATAAAACTATTTTACGGCAGGTATTTCTTTTACTTGATGTCATTTTTTCAAAGGCACTTGTTTTTTTTAATGTTCTGTGCACCTGTTTGACGTGTTAGATTTTGACACTTTACTTGGGTCATTCCATTGTGTTGGTTCCAATGTTCAGACATAGAGGAACCTCCAGCCTGCTGTTTCAATAGGGCCATGTCTTTGTATTTACAAACATTTCCCATTTCAAAGCTTGTGATGTTTACACTTTGTTAACAACTGATCTTTATCTCAGAAGCCTGTATTTCTGTTTTACGGCTTGTGTCGTTGAGGCTTTTAGATTTTTAACCCCAGTTTTGTCATGTTTTAATATTATCAAATCTGTTTATAGGATGATGTGTTTCTTGGAATATGGCTATTTCCTTCACAGTGCTGAGGTAGAGCTGGGTGTCGTCAGCATACATGTGGAAACTGACGCTGTGTTTTCGGATGATGTCACCAAGGGGAAGCATATAGATGAGGAATAGGAGGGGGGCAAGGATAGATCCTTGGGGGACCCCAGAGGTAATGATGTGGGAGTGGGAAGAGAAGCCATTGCAGGTGATTTTCTGGCTACGATTAGATAGATAAGAATGGAACCAGGCGAGTGCAGTCCCACCCAGCGGGATGATGATGGAGAGGCATTGGAGGAGGATGGAGTGATCAACCGTGTCAAAAGCTGCAGACAGGTCGAGAAGGATGAGGAAGGATAGTTTACCTTTGTCACAATCACAAAGGATGTCAGTTGTGACTTTGATGAGAGCCGTTTCGGTACTGTGGCAGGGGCAGAAACCTGATTGGAGGGATTCAAACATGGAGTTCCGGGAAAGATGGGCATGGATTTGGGAGGCGACAACACATTCAAGGACTTTGGAGAGGAAAGGGAGGTTGGAGATGGGGCTGTAGTTTGCAAGGACGGAGGGGTCAAGGTTTGGTTTTTTGGAGGAGAGGGGTGAAGACGGCAGATTTGAAGGTGAGGGGGACAGTACCTGAGGAGAGCGAACCGTTAACAATGTCAGCTAAAATGGGAGCCAGAAAAGGAAGTTGGGTGGTCAGCAGTTTAATGGGAATAGGGTCGAGGGAGCAGGAAGTTGGTCTCATGGACAGGAAGAGCGTGGAGAGGTCAAGAGGGGAGATCAGAGAGAAACTGGAGAAAGATGTGAGTTCTGGGCTAAGGCAGGGGGGAACCTTAGAAGAAGTTTGGCCCGGTGGGCTAGGGGAAGGAAGGGAAGTGGCAGAGGCAGCTGATCAGATGGTCTCTATCTTAGAGACAAATAAGTCCATGAGCTCCTCGCACTTGTTGTTGGAGGTGAGTGTGGAGGAGACAGGGGAGAGGTGTTTAAGACGATGGTTAGCAGTAGAAAATAACAGCCGGGAGTTATCTTTGCATTCCAGAATGATCCTGGAATAGTGAGCAGTTTTGGCAGACAAGAGTAGGACCTTTAAGAGCTTTATGTGGTCCAGCAGATCTGGCGGTGAATGGCTAAACCAGTTGTCTGCCATATCCGTTCAAGTCTGCATCCCTTGGACTTGAGGGAGCAAAGATGTGGGCCGTACCAGGGGGAACGGCCAGGGTGAGAGAGAGTAATGGTTTTAATAGGGACTAGGGCAGCAAAGATAGTGGTGAGGGTGTGGTTGAGCAGATCGGTAGCTGAAGAAATGTCATGGTGAATGGAGGGCCAAAGGCTGAACAGTTGGGATTTTGTAAGTGCAGTTGGAAGGGAGTTGGGAGAGAGTTTTTTCCAGGGGCAGACACAGAAGGAAGTAGGGTTGGGTGGGGGAAGGGGGATCTGGGTGGAAAGCGAAACAAGGAAGTGGTCAGAGATGGCTTTATCTTCGATTGACATGGTGGGAGTAGCGAGGCCACGAGAGATGGCAAGGTCAAGGGAATGGCCGTGAATATGGGTTGGGGAGTTCACATGGAGGGAGAGATTAAGGGATGATAGGAGGGTAGTGAACTCAAAGGAAAGAGAGCATGATGAATTGAGATGGAGGTTGAAATCACCGAGGACAAGAAGTCATTCGGTGCAGAGGCTGAAGGAGGAAAGCAGTGAGGATATCTCAGTAATAAAAATGTTATGGTACTTGGGTGGGTGGTAGAGAACGACAATCTTAAATGAGAGGTAAGAGGGGTGGAACAAGGTGAGATGCTCAAAGGAGGAGAAAGTGCCAGAGGAGTAGAGGAACAGACCTAAGTATGATTTGGTGATGAAAGCCACACCACCACCACGGCAGTCTGGGCGGGGCTAGAGGTGAAAGGTATAGCCAGGTGGGGAGGCTTCATTTAAGGGTAAGGTGTCATCACCCCTCAGCCAAGTTTCTGTCAGAGCCAGGATGTCAATGCAGTCATCCACAATAAGCCTTTATTGCAAGGGTGTTGGAGGATAAGAGTAAGGAAGTCTTGCTACAATTGTACAGGGCCTTGGTGAGACCACACCTGGAGCACTGTGCACAGTTTTGGTCTCCTTATCTAAGGAAGGATATACTTGCCTTGGAGGCAGTGCACCAAAGGTTCACTAGATTGATTCCTGGGATGAGAGGTCTGTCCTATGATGAGAGATTGTGTAGAATGGGCCGATATTCTCTGGAGTTTAGAAGAATGAGAGGTGATCTCATTGAAACATACAAGATTCTGAAGGGGATTGACAGGGTAGATGCTGAGAGATTGTTTCCCCTGGCTGGAGTGTCTAGAACTAGGGGGCATAGTCTCAGGATAAGGGGTAGGCCATTTAAGACCGAGCTGAGGAGGAATTTCTTCACTCAGAGGGTTGTGAATCTTTGGAATTCTCTGCCCCAGAGGGCTGTGAATGCTGAGTCTTTGAGTATATTCAAGGCTGAGATAGATAGATTTTTGGACTCTAGGGGAATCGAGGGATATGGAGATCGGGTGGGAAAGTGGAGTTGAGGTCGATGATCAGCCATGATATTATTGAATGGTGGAGCAGGTTCGAGGGGCCATATGGCCTACTACTGCTCCTAATTATTATGTTCTTATGTTCTTAAGCTCATGGATGGCAAGGGCCTTGTTCGCAAGTGAACAGACATTCTGCAGGGAGATGCGGAGAGGATCGGTGATGGCTAATCCACTGCCAGAGTCCACAGGGTCAGCACTGGGAGGGGTGAGTTGGATGGGGAGGAGATTGGCGAGATTAGCCCCCCGCAGGTGGACTGAACGGGAAGGTCGGTGAGAGAGTAGCATGGGACAGTTGGGGTTGCAACTCGTGAGGAGACAGCGACGCGTGCCATGGTGGGCCCTTCGGAGGATGCCAAAAGAGGCACAGAGGGAAGCTGTAGGCTTAGCTAACAGGGAGGCAAGCCTGCAATACTGCGGCGCTACGTGCCCATGCGCATGGCGCTGTTGCACGTAGCGCCGCGATATTGAATGTTAGCGCCCCAAGGGGGAGGGGGAGCGCTTCCAGTAGCACCCCGCCTCCTGCTTGGGGCGCTACCATTCAATTTATGGCACGCGAGCATTAACTTTTCGGGGCACTAAAAGTAATAACTGGAAACATTGACTCTGTTTCTCTCTCCTCGATGCTGCCTGGCCTGCTGAGTGTTTCCAGCATTTTCTGTTGTTATTTCAGATTTCCAGCCTCCGCAGTATTTTGCTATTGTAAAGAGAAAGGGTGACTGATGGAACCTATTATTTTAGAAAATCATTTCCTGGACCATCCGCTTTTATGTAGCATGTCCAGTTCTTTTCAAAAAGGTCACTCAAATGCAAAAATGTCACGCAATATCGAAAAACAAATCTTTGTAATTTTCACAAAAGGCCAGTTCAGTAATTGATGTACAGTCGAGAGAGAAGTTTGGCATCTCAAAAACCAGAATTAATCTGCAACTAGTAATTTTAAAATGATTATTAAGTAACAATGGACATGCAACCAGACAGATGCCACATTTTGTAGGGCCATCTGGAAATTTAGCAGTGTGCCATAGAGATGGCTTATGTTAGATGACATTATTTGACTGGTAGTTTCTACATCTGAGGAAGTGACTAAGTACACTTATAGCAAAAAGGTTATAGGGACCAATTAAAAAGAAGATAACATTGCCCTGAATATTAGTCAGACAATGGCTACTATTGTGATGCAGAATTTTCCACAATTGATAATGTACTCTATAACACATGAGCAAAACATTAATGAGTGTGTTATGCAGATGGGTCTGCCATCAGTTATGGCCTTCAGTGGGAATATTTACTTGTGTTTATTGGTATTTACCATTTTATTCATGTTGAGATCGGTTTATGATCATTTTTCACTGATTTTTGCCTGTTTTTACTGCATTGCACTGCCCTCTTTTTCCATTTTACAGCATGCCTTACTCCACCATATAATCCACATTGAGTCAAAAGTAGCTAATGCTATTCAGATTGAAAAATAATTAAGAGGCAGTATCCAATTTGTTAGACTGGTTCGCAAAGTGCTGAAAAATTAAATCTTTGAAGCAATCCTGTAATATTGCTAGTTAGATTCAGAAGATCCTTAAAGAACCAATTCTGTACCATAGGATTTTAAGAACAGAGTGACTTTATTTCACATGCTCCAGCTCAATATTCAGTCCCACATCCACGCATGTATCGCTTATATTCTTGTAATACCTGGTTGGAAGTCCATGGCCTGACTCTTGGAAGATTCAGTACATATCCAATCACTATTTTTTTAGGTATTCCAATTACCTTTTGTAACCTTCAGCACAACCACATTTAAGTGGGCATGTATATGTTTGTCATGCTGAAGTACATATCTGTTCCTCTGTAGTAGTTCCCAATGTGTATGCCAAGTATAATTCTTTACTCAGAGAATGTGGAACTCGCTACCACATGTAGTGGTTGAGGTGAATCACATAGATGCATTTAAGGGGAAGTGAGAGATGAAGTAAGGTGGGAGGAGGCTCATGTGGCACATAAACACCAGCATAGACCTGTTCGTCGAATGACCTGTTTCTGTGCTGTAAAATTCTATGTAATTTGGTTGGTATACAAGGGGCCAGACTCATATTGCTGGTCAATATGTGTATACATCAACATTTTGATAGGACATGATTTGTGACCGAATTTGCATATGGGATGGTGTTACCATGGGTTAAATGAATCATAGAATCATACAGCCCAGAAAGAAGCCATTAGCCCATCGTGCCTGCGCCAGCTCATTGAAAGAGCTATCTAATTAGTCCCACCCACTGCTCTTTCCCCATAGCCATGCAAATGTTTCCTTTTTAAGTATATATCCAGTTCCCTTTTGAAAGTTGCCATTGAATCTGCTTCTGCTACCCTTTCAAGCAGTGCATTTGCAATAATTGGAATGAATTATTTCTACATCCTTAGACAAAAAGTAAAAAAGACTTGCATTTATATAGCGCCTTTCACGACTTCAGGACGTCCAAAAGCACTTTACAGCCAATGAAGTACTTTTGAAGTACAGTCACTGCTGTAATGTAGGAAATGTGACAGCCAATTGCGCACAGCAAGCTCCCACAAACAGCAATGTGATAATGACCAGATAATCTGTTTATAGACAACCATTGTGAACAATCTTGGCGGAAGTGATGGAATCTGCATCATTTGAAACTCAACAGCTTTATACTAGAATTATCGTGTCACATTTACAATTGAAGAGGAATGAATGTAATCTAAAAATCTTCCTATAAGAAGGATAGATCACATGGAAAAAAATTGAATCATTTGAACATTTGCATTGGCACATGGAATAACAGCACGCTTGGGGGTGACTATTTTTCAGCAAATTATTTGCTTCACCATTCCCAAATTACAAATGAATAGATGAAGGCACTTTATTGTGTGACTTGGTATTGCTATAAAAACGTTGTGTTAACAGGAACAGAGTCCAATCATGACTATCCATTCTTTAATGCTTCTCCAACAGTTAATATCACTTAAATATAAATGTCAAAGCTGTGGAGTACACCACTGGAGTAGAAAATAGCTGAACATCTGCAGAGAAAATTCTGGTGCACCCATAAAGCATTATAATTGCTTAGGTCTTTTTCCTTCTCACTAGTAGCAATTTCTACATCACATTCTTGTCAAATTATTTTGATGTGCATGTATATTTCTAGAAATGTCATACCAGCCTATCCCCACACCTTTAGCTATCCACACACTTGGTGTGTCTTGTATACATCTCTTATTTCTTTGATTTGTCTCATTATGCTTCCTATTGTCTTCTACTAATCACTTTTGCTATTTAACCATCTCCTGTCTTCCACTTAAGCACTTTACAGGTCATTCTATTTATTTTCCTATTTGTGTGTTTGTTTTTTGCCTCCTTCTTCTTCTTGCTCTGTTGCTTTCTAAATGCTGTTCATTGGTGATGTGTTCCAGGTTTGACAAAGGATCTGCGCATCCGAAACAGTGGGCCATAATTTGCTGTCAAAATAATGGTGAGGCTAATGTCGCTCGCCATTATTTATGCACAAATGGTACAGCAACTTCATGCGAGGGACAGATACACAGTTAAACTCAAATATCCAAAAGTTGCTGTCTGAGTTATGCCACTCCGCCATTAGTTTTGTGAAAACTGCATCTCGCTGCCTTGCTCACCATTGAAATGCTTTGAATAACGTGAAGTTGCTGTATTTGCACGGTAGATAAGAACTAAACTCGCCACAGAAAGTTAAGTCTTATTCATTTCAGTCTAAGTACCCAATTAACAACATGATAAGTGTTAGTTACTGCCCAACAACTTCTCTGTCACTGAAAATTAATTATTACAAGTGTGGAGTCTCATTCCTTCAGGTTTTAATTGTTGTTGGAGATTTTTAAACTATAACGTTTAAGAACTTTTTAAAATGTTTTACTTTTCCTTTCTGTCTCTTTTTCTCTCTCTCTCTTAATCTAATCTTTCTTTCCCTCCTTTTGTTTCTCTTTCTGTACCTGATTTGACATTGCATTTACCCACTGTAATTTACTCTTCCTTCTCAGACCGGGCACTGTTAGTTTCAAAATCCTTCAATCTGATTGGCTAAGGAGGTACACAGTTGCCCCAGAAGCCCTGTTTCCCTCACTGCAACATTATTAGCTCACACTTTCAGCAACTTGCCACGCAAAAAATTTAAAACCTAAACGTGCAAGCGCAAGTCTTACTAACGGCAGTCGCCGTTAGGTGCCCTGCCACAGCAAATTATGGCTTATTAACTTGTCTGATCTCTCCATAGATGCTACCTGATCTGCTGTGTTTCCAGCAATTTTTGTTTTTGTTTCAAATAATCTGACAGTGCTTTCTCACCAGATTCACCACTTATACAAAAATCTACTTTTGCAATGAATGTATTGAAGAGGAATTTAACCCCTAGCTAAAATAATATTCATGAAATAGGTTGCATGCAGTATAATGATGAAATTACCATAGAGAACAAACAGCACTGTGAACACTAAACAGCAGGTAGAGTTTGCATTTAATGGGGCCAATAATATGACGTTTAGCCCCCATAGCATTGCTGTATATTGAGTGCTGGCACACCACGTTAAGGGTCTCTGAGACCTGCTCAGCATATAGTGCACAGAACATCCGATAATGCCGTCCTATAGTGCTAGTGCTGCTCCACCATACAATAAGATCATGGCTGATCTTCAACCTCAACTCCACTTTACCGCCCGATCCCCATATCCCTTGATTCCCCACGAGTCCAAAAATCTATCTATCGCAGCCTTGAATATACTCAATGAATCAGCATCCACAACCCTTTAGGGTAAAAAATTCCAAAGATTCACAAACCTCTGAGTGAAGAAATTCCTCCTTATCTCAGTCTTAAAGGGCCGACCCCTTATCCTGAGACTATGCCCCCTAATTCTAGACGTTCCAGCCAGGGGACACAACCGCTCATCATCTACCCTGTCAATCCCCCTCAAAATCTTATATGTTTCAATGAGATCACCTCTCATGTTTCTAAACTCCAGAGAGTATAGGCCCAATCCTCAGTCGCTCCTCCTAGGACAACCCTCTCATCCCAGGGATCAATCTAGTGAATCTTTGTTGCACTGCCTCTAAGCCATCTATAGATCTGTGATCGTACTTGGCATTACAGGAATGGGTGACACAAGGTGCTGTAAATTATATATTGCTAATTTATATATTGGGCTTAATCACCTCTTCCTCTTGGGTACCAAGAGGAGCAGAAGTACATATTTTAGAATACTGGCAGTAAGATATTTCTTGAAGCAGAACTTTACATTGCAAGATATTGTAGTATGTGATTCTGCAGTGCATGTCTGCATGTGAAACATAGAAGCATAGAAAAATAGGAGCAGGAGTAGGCCATTCGGCCCTTCGAGCCTGATCCACCATTCAATATGATCATGGCTGATCCTCTATCTCAATACCATATTCCCGCTCTCTCCCCATACCCCTTGATGCCTTTTGTGTCTAGAAATCTATCTATCTCCTGCTTAAATATATTCAGTGACTTGGCCTCCACAGCCTTCTGTGGTAGAGAATTCCACAGGTTCACCACCCTCTGAGTGAAGAAATTTCTCCTCATCTCAGTCCTAAATGTCCTACCCCGTATCCTGAGACTGTGACCGCTCGTTCTAGAGCCCCCAGCCAGGGGAAACATCCTCCCTGCATTCAGTCTGTCTAGCCCTGTCAGAATTTTATACGTTTCAATGAGATCCCCTCTCATTCTTCTAAACTCTAGTGAATAAAGGCCTAGTCGACCCAATCTCTCCTCATACGGCAGTCCTGCCATCCCAAGAATCAGTCTGGTGTACCTTCGCTGCACTCCCTCGATGGCAAGTATATCCTTTCTTAGGTAAGGAGACCAAAACTGCACACAGTACTCCAAGTGTGGTCTCACCAAGGCCCTGTATAACTAGTAAGACATCCTTGCTCCTGTACTCAAATCCTCTTGCAATGAAGGCCAACATACCATTTGACTTCCTAACCGCCTGCTGCACCTGCATGTTTGCTTTCAATGACTAGTGTACAAGGACACCCAGGTCCCTTTGTACATCAACATTTCCCAATCTATCACCATTTAAATAATACTCTGCCTTTCTGTTTTTCCTACCGAAGTGGATAACTTCACATTTATCCACGTTATACTGCATCTGCCATGTATTTGCCCACACACTCAACTTGTCTAAATCGCCTTGAAGCCTCTTTGCATTCTCCTCACAACTCACAATCCCACCTAGTTTTGTGTCGTCAGCAAACTTGGAAATATTACATTTGGTTCCCTCATCCAAATCATTGATATATATTGTGAATAGCTGGGGCCCAAGCACTGATCCCTGCGATACCCCATTAGTCACCGCCTGCCACCCCGAAAAAGACCCATTTATTCCTACTCTCTGTTTCCTGTCTATTAACCAATTTTCAATCCATGCCTGTATATTACCCCCAATCCCATGTGCTTTAATTTTGCATACTAACCTCTTATGTGGGACTTTATCAAAGGCCTTCTGAAAATCCAAATACACTACATCCACTGGTTCTCCCTTATCTATTCTACCAGTTACATCCTCAAAAAACTCCAGTAGGTTTGTCAAACACTATTTCCCTTTCATAAATCCATGTTGACTTTGTCTAATCCCGTTGATATTTTCTAAGTGTCCTGTTATCACATCCTTTATAATAGACTCTAGCATTTTACATACTACTGATGTTAGGCTAACAGGTCTGTAGTTCCCTGTTTTCTCTCTCCCTCCTTTTTTAAATAGTGGGGTTACATTTGCCACCCTCCAATCTGCAGGAACTGTTCCATAATCTATAGAATTTTGGAAGATGACAACCAATGCATCCATTATTTCCAAGGCTACCTCTTTAATACTCTGGGTTGCGGATTATCAAGCCCTGGGGATTTATTGGCTTTCAGTCCCATTAATTTCTCCAGCACTATTTTTTACTCATACTAATTTCCTTTAATTCCTCCTTCTCACTAGACCCTTGGTTCCTTAGCATTTCTGGGAAGTTATTTGTGTCCTCTGCCGTGAAGACAGAACCAAAGTATTTGTTTAATTGCTCTGCCATTTCCTCGATCCCCATTATAAATTCTCCCGTTTCTGACTGTAAGGGACCTACATTTGTCTTCACTAATCTTTTTCTTTTTACATACTTGTAGAAGCTTTTACAGTCCACTTTTATGGTCCTTGCAAGTTTACTCTCATACTCTATTTTTCCCCTCTTAATCAATCTCTTGGTCCTTTTTTGCTGAATTCTAAACTGTTCCCAATCCTCAGGCTTGCTACTTTTTCTGGCAACTTTATATGACTCCTCTTTGGATCTAATACTATCCTTAATTTCTTTTGTTAGCCATGGTTGGGCCACTTTTCCTTTTGTGTTTTTGCACCAGAAAGGAATGTATAACTGTTGCAATTCATGCATTTGTTCCTTAAATGTTAGCCATTGCCTGTCCACTGTCATGGCTTTTAATGAAGCTCCCCAATCTATCATAGCCAACTCACTCCTCATACCTTCGTAATTTCCTTTGTTTAGATTTAGGACCCTAGTTTTGAATTGGACTACTTCACTTTCCATCTTATTGTAGAATTCTAGCATGTTATGGTCACTCTTCCCTAAAGGACCCCGCACAACAAGATTATTAATTAACCCCTTCTCATTGCATAATACCCAATCTAGGATAGCCTGTTCCCTAGTTGGCTCCTCAATGTACTGGTCTAAAAAACCATCTCGTACACACTCCAGGAATTCATTCTCCACAGTATTTTTGCTAATTTGGTTTGACCAGTCTATATATAGATTAAAGTCACCCATGATTACTGTAGTACCCTTGTTGCATGCATCTCTATTTTCCTGTTTGATGCCGTCCCCTAAATTAACACTACTGTTTGGAGGCCTATATACAACTCCCACCAATGTTTTCTGCCCTTGGTGCTTCTTAGCTCCACCCAGACTGATTCTACATCTTGATTTTCTGAGCCAATATCCTTTCTCACTATTGCTCTGATTTCATCTCATGTGAGTAAATAAGAAGATAAAAAATAAAATCTAAGGATGTTACAAACTATAAAATTAAGGGAGGCCTCCAATCTCTCATTACCCCATTCCCTCTATTGCTTTCATGCTTACAATCTCCAGGGCCCTCTCCTCCTGTCCCCACTCCTGCCTGCATACACTGACACTGCTTATGTGCAGTCTTTCCCTGCAAACAGGTAGATAAGGGCCATATGTTGGAATAAAGAGTTTGAGAGAAGATGTGCATCACCCAAGTTCCCAGGCCAGCAACCATCTCAAGTAACTCTGTGAACATGCAAGTACCTTGTGTAGGCAGCATACTTGTTGTTTAACTGGACACAGAGCAAACAAGTGGCCATGATGGCAATACACCATGGGTATGCCGTGTATTTGGAAAGTATATGAACTGGCAACAGACTACTGTGAAATCCCTCTGTGACACTGCACCAAATTTAGTGAAATTCTATTAACATGCATTATAAGGTAGTATGCAAAATGAAACAAAATGTGAGCACCACTTAACTTGGCAACCAGCCTAAGACAAGCAAATTTCTTCCTGGCTCGCTCTTGGCTTTGATATGCAGGTGAGATAGGATTGACTCTTTTTGCCACCTCT
Organism: Squalus acanthias; assembly: GCA_030390025.1. Lineage (NCBI taxonomy): Eukaryota > Metazoa > Chordata > Chondrichthyes > Squaliformes > Squalidae > Squalus > Squalus acanthias. Next base: position 145,076,015 of record CM059427.1, on the reverse strand, counting down.
ATCTAGGTTGCTCAACTGCTGCTCTTGATTGCAGAGTGGTCCTCCACTCCACAAAGGATGATCTTTCTATCCAGAACCTCCAGCAGCAGCACCTCCAAAGCAAGTATCATTCGAAAGGACCAGTCGACTTTGGTGACTTGCTCCAGCTGTTTTCCCCCTCCCCCCCACCCCAGCATTAAGAGTCAGCAGCATCTTGCTGATCCTGGTGCATTCCCAATTTATCAGCCGCTATATTCCAGGGCCACTGAAAGATTATGCTAATAAGCTGACATTGTATAATGGCATGCGATCAGGCAAGTTCTCACGGTGCCTAAACAGCAGTGGTCTCTGCAGCCCTATGCCTGGGCCACATTGTTAAAGCAGATTTGAGATGCTTACTGATGATGGTTGCTGTCATTGTGGCTGTTTTCTTCATCAGCTGTTGGGAGCAACATTTTCCATTGATGTATGAGAGAGGATAGTAAAGAAGAATGACATTAAACCTGAAGGTTTATATCACCATGTTACTATAGTAAAACTAATTTTGTGAGTTTTTTGTGGCAGTAGTACACAGAAAGCGTGAGTAACAGTATCAGTAAGTGCATTTTATGTGACATCATAAAACTGATACAAAGGGGAATTTGCTTGTCTACAAACAAATACATAAAATATTAAAATTGCTTTGTTTAAGTTGAAAACATGCTGCAAGTATAAATAGAATATGTCACAGCCCCAACACATCCTCTATATATACTGTCAAGGTTCATTCTTATGATTTATGATAACATTTGAACCCATTAGTTACTTTGCTGTCTTTCAGCTTCCTCCTACCCATCCATTACTTTGCACTGGATATAATTCCTCAGAAAAAGCTATTGCATTTACCTCCAGACCAAAAAATGCCCATCTTTTAATAGTTCTATAAAAAAAAATGTGTGTTTAGTTAGTATTTTGTGTGAGTTGTATATTTTTTTCTTATTAGTGTTTCTAAACATTTGGAAGTAACAGTGAAAAGTCCTAAATTTAATAAATTATAAAGCATAGGGACGAAGGGGCTTGTCTTTAGTTTACATATTTAATTTACATTGATTTAATTCAACACAAGCATATCAAAGTTCGAGAGCTAAACCACTAACATTGCAATTTTCTGTACTTTTCATGTGAGAATCATTTCATTTTGTTGCCCGAGACCAGTGACTTTTCCTTTTTTTTGTCCACTTAATAGCACTTTTTAGCTAATATTTGGTGCTGCCTTTTTGCGGCTCCACTTTCAGATGGTTTACAACAAGGTTTCTTTGCTCTCTTTCATTTTCCCTAAAGAGGTGAATGTGTATTTTGCCAAGAAAAGTCATACAAGTGGGGAAAAAATTGAAATGGTTCCCAAGTCAACCAGTTCTGGAACAGTGGCCTGTTGAATCCAGACAACCTCCCAGCTGTGGTCAAGTCAGTCGTGATCATCTCTCCATAAAGCAAATCAGATCGTGAGCAACATGTTAACCTCAAGCTCATTAGGTTTGGGCAACTTGGCTTTAAACAATACAGAGGGAAAATTTCTTCTGTGCATAATATGTAACAACATTGTAAACTGGTGCTTTCTGAACGCATTTAGCATTTTGTCACAAATAGCACACAAAGTAAATCTTCTCCTATAATCTCCAAAAAACATAACCAGATTAAGGAACTAACATTGTGGGTGATACATCAAACAGTGATCCTCAATTTAGTAGACTGTATTCGCTGCTCACAATGGGGACATAAAACGCAGATTGTCCCTGAGCTTCCGGTCTCTTGCCATTTTATTTCTCTGCCCCACTCCCACACTGACTTCTCTGTCCCCAATCTTCTACACTGTTCTAATGAAGCTCAACGGAAGCTTGAGGAACAGCACCTCAGCTTTCGATTAGACACTTTACAGCCTTCCGGACTCAATACTGAGTTCAACAATTTCAGATCATAATCACTGCTCCCATTTATTCGGACAACAGCTGCTGGTAATGATTCTGCTGTTGCCATTTACACCTCCTCTAGACCCTTACACAAAAAGAAAATAGAAAATACTGCAGATGCTGGAAATCTGAAATAAAAACAGAAAATGCTGGAGACACTCAGCAGGTCAGGCAGCATCTGTGAAGAGAGAAACAGAGTTAACATTTCAGGTTGATGACCTTTCGACAGGGTCCTCTAGACCCTTCTTCTGTTTCTATACTTGTCCCATTACCATCCTCTTTAGCCTTGCACCATCATCTCTTTTGTTATTAAACTCTCCGGCCTTCCACTCTATCACAGGCCTTCCCTTTTATTCTTTCTTCCCCTCCCCTCTTTCCCTGCCTCTGTATTTGCTTAAAACCTGTTACATCGCTAACTTTTGCCAGTTCTGACGAAACGTTCGGCTAGAAATTCATAAAAGCCAAGAAATGGGCAGTGTCAGTAGAAAAGTTGGAGAATTAGTGCCAGGCCCTAATGCTTTAGACTGCACACAAAATTCATGCTCACTGCTCAAAATAAATGTCAGCCTGGAGAGACCTGTAATCCATTTTGCTGCCAAGAATGGAGAGGGTGAGAGAACGCGCTCATCGCTTCACCGAGCGGGCCTTGGATGCTCTGGTTGACGCAGTGGAGCGCAGACGATGCATGCTGTTCCCAGAGAGTGGCAGGAGGCCTTTGCCACGCGAGTTCAGAAGAGTGTGGAGGGAGGTGGCTCAGAGCGTCTCCTCCAGGAGCATGGTGCCCAGGACCCATGTCCAGTGCCGCAAAAAGTTCAACGACCTCACTCGGGTCGTCAGGGTGAGTGGCTTTTTCTCAATACCTCTCCATCCCTCCATCTCAACCTCACTCTATGGCCAGAGGGTCTTAAAACCCCAATGCACAACACTCATCCAACACCTATGGCCCTTTCATCAAAATTGAGAGGTCGCACAACACCAGGTTATAGTCCAACAGTTTTATTTGAAATCACAAGCTTTCGGAGCTATCGCTCCTTCCTCAGGTGAAGTAAAAACTCCGCATCATGACCTTTCATCAAACACACACACACATTCCACACTTTGCATACAGTAAGGGCTATTCACCTATGGGAGGCACATCAGGCAAGACCATGGCTGCATATTGACTCAGATGCTGTCCTTTTTCTTGCAGGCTAAGCTGGCTCATAATCGGAGACAGCAGCAACGGACGGGTGGAGGGCGGCTTCAGCTGCAACCCCTCAGCGATCTGGAGGAGCGCGTCCACAGGATTGTGGCAAGCCGGGTGATCGGTCCCGTCGCCACTGGAGACGCCGACCCCGTTGTGGACAGCAATGGTAAGGTCATCACCTTTTTGTCCTCTGTCCTTCCACTTGTCCCTCACAATACCAGCCTTTGACACTTTCAATCCAACTTGCTAACTCGCTGCACTTATTCCTCCCTTACTGCCACCCTGTCCTCACGCTAAAGCCACTCTTGTACCTCCCTGCTTTCAGATGGTGATTCACCAGCTGAGGAGATGGTCCCTGAAGCTGCCACTGGGAGTGATGCTGCAGCTGAGGAGGAAGAGGAAGCCGGAGCATCAGTGCCACCCTCTCCCGAGGAAGCCCATGGCCACACTGGGAACACGCCTTCCCCGGAGGGGAGCAGGGGGGAAGGGGCTGATGATGGTGAAGTTCCAGGACCCAGCGGGCTGCAGCAACGCCATGGGGGGGGGGAGGGAAGAACGGGGGAGCAGGGGGGAAGGGGCTGATGATGGTGAAGTTCCAGGACCCAGCGGGCTGCAGCAACGCCATGGGGGGGGGAGGGAAGAACGGGGGAGCAGGGGGGAAGGGGCTGATGATGGTGAAGTTCCAGGACCCAGCGGGCTGCAGCAACGCCATGGGGGGGGGGAGGGAAGAACGGGAGCCTTCTCCCCAGAGGGAGAGTATGCCAGACACTCCTAATGCAATGGACGCAGAGGAGGAGCGGATGATTGCAGAAATGAACAGCCAGGCGGTGGTCATGCACACTGAGCTCATGGGTGCAGTGGGAAGGGTGCCCGAATGCATTGAGGCACTGGCAAGGAGTGTGGAGCACTTCGCTGTAGCACAGGCGGATGCCACACTAAAGCTTACTGCTGCAATTCAGTCACTGGCTGCCAGGAACCCATCTGAGCCTGCTCTCATGCAGACTCAGATTGAGGCCACGCGAGCACTGACTGCTGCCATCCTCGATGGTTCGTGCACATGTCCCCGGGGCTGTCACCGCGCCGCAGCAGGCCAGCAATCTGTTCTCAGGCAAATTGCTCCGGATGCTGAAGTGCTGCCCCGTGGGAGTGCCAGTGTGTCGGGCGAGCAGGGAGTTGCTGTCCTCTCTCACGATGACAGCATTCCTGCTGCCAACACTGTCACTTCTCCACTGCACTTGCCACCGCCTGTAGGACAGACTGCTGCCGCCCATGCAGAGTTGGTGCAGTCTGCAGCCGGGCCCTCCAGGCCCAGAAGTGGTCGAGGCCGGCCTTCAGGGGCATCTGCAGTGTCAGGGTCTGACAAGCAGCAGCCTTCCACCAGCCTTGCTGCAGCCACTGAGGTCCCATCACGGAGGAGCAGTAGGGTTAGAAGGGGGGAAGTGCGCAAGGGAAGGAGATCACCCTCGAAGGGCAAAAAGTAGGAGGTGTGCCAAAATGCTGGTCATTTTTTTATTAAAGGCCGAGGTTCATGGTCCAACTTTTGTTTAGTGTTTTGGACATTATCTCCAGGTTGTGAGAACCAGTTATGTTATTGACTGTTTTTTTTGTGTTTATTTCTATGAGTTTGTCATGAGGAATTGACACACACAGAGTTTGTACAATAAATAAGTTTCTGTATTCAAAATATACATGGCTGGTGGTTGGAATTATTGGTGCCTTGGCCGGCTTAGGGGTTGCGTGCTGGGTTGATTCGTGTTTGTAGCACTGGCAGGGGCCCTAGAAGCGGCTTGCTATTAGTCGTTGACGGACGGCCCCTTGCAGTTTGACCATTGTGGGCCGCCCTCCTGCCTTGGTGCTGCTGCTGATCATCGTCCTCGGCCTGTTCCTCCTCTTCCTCCTCCTCCTCTTGTGGTGCTGCAAGGCCTGGTGGCATTGGCTGCGTCCTGAGGATTGCCATGTTGTGCAACATGCAGCACACCACTATGAATTTGGAAACTTGCTCAGGCGAGTACTGCAGGGCTCCTCCGGAATGGTCCAGACAGCGGAATCGTTGTTTGAGCACGCCGATTGTGCGCTCAATAATGTTCCTCGTTGCTTGTTGGCTTTCCTGGTACCGCAGCTCAGCAGGGGTGTTTGGCGCACGGAGCGGTGTCATCAGCCAGGTGCTCAATGCGTACCCCTTGTCCCCCAGAAGCCAACCGACTGGCTGATGCGGTGCCTCGAAAATTTCTGCCACAGTACTCTGGCGCAGGATGAAAGCATCGTGGCAGCTGCCCGGATAGTGGGCATTGACAGCGAGAATCACCTGTCTGTGGTCACAGACCAACTGCACATTCAAGGAATGGAACCCCTTTCTGTTCCGGAACTCCTCTGCATTCTCTCGCGGAGCACGCAAAGCCACATGCGTGCAGTCAATGGCGCCCTGCACCATGGGGAAGCCCGCTACCCTCGCAAAGTCCATAGCACGGTCATGCTGCTTGTCTGGGGTCATAGGGAAGGAGATGAAGTCTCGTCTCCTTGTGAAGAGGGCATTGGTGACCTGCCGGATGCAGCGATGCACCGCAAACTGGGAGATATTGGCGAGGTCCCCAACAGCAGCTTGGAATGAGCCAGTGGCGTAGAAGTTCAAGGCCACTGTGACCTTCACTGCCACCGACAGAGACGTCCTGGACCTCAGCTGAGGCTGCAGATCTGGCTGCAGCAGGTGGCAGAGCTCAGTGACCACCTCCTTGCTGAATCGCAGCCTTCGCAAACACAGCTCCTCGGACATGTGGATGTAGGAGAGCTGTTCACGATATACCCTGGGAGGGTAAGCTCTCCTGTACATGCGCCTGATGGGCCTCCTCCGTCTGGCCATCATTGCCACTCTCTGTCTGCGTCTCACTCTGCTCCGATTGAGCTGGAGCAGGACGACGCCCCCAATCATTGCAGCCCCCATCTTCTCTTTGCCAGAAAAGTAATGAGGTACAGCAACGAAAGTAGCAGCAAAGTTAGGATGAACTAGGCAAAACTACCTCACAAAGCGTTGAGTCAATGTAGAAGTCTCTCTCTCTCTCTCTCCGAATCTCTCTCTCTCTCTCAGAACGAGTGGTGCATAAATGTCGACCACAGAAAAAGACAGGAAGAGGCCCCCTTTAAATAGCGCCCCCCCAGCCCCAGACCGATTGATAACGTTCCAGTCTTCCGGTCGTTGGAAGCGCCAGGCGGTAAGGCAGGGGGCACCACTCAATTTCCGCTCCGGGGCGCCCCAAGGGCGTTGCACCACGGACTGACGTCACAATCTGCGCGCGCAGGTGGTCGCAGCGGTAAGTTTTAGCGCCGCCGCACAATCTCAAGTTAAGTTCTCGAGCGGCGCAAACAGCGCTGCGCCCGGGCGTTAGCGCCTTAACGCCCCATTAGCGCCCATTTAAGGCGCTAACGGGAGGCGCAACCAACTGAATTTTTACCCCTTGGAGTCCTAATTCAACTCTTAAAACCCAAGCTCATTGGCATTACACTCAAAGGGTGGACCAATATCAGGTGCAGTCTAATTGCAAGTCATGATTGCCACAGGCATTTTTCAGTGCTTAAAGGGGAGGTTCATTGATGCTGTAGAATCTCATTCTCAGCATTGCTGGCTGTGCAGCTACTTCAGCAAGCAGAAGCAGGACACAGAGAAGGAGCTGGAGGACTGAGCCAGGTGTACTCATGGCAGATCCACGCCCCAGGGAGAGAGCCTGCAGATTCTGCGATGAAGCATTGGAGGCGTTGGTGTTCACTGTGGAGAGACGGAGGGCGGTGCTCTACCCAGCAAGTGGCAGGAGGCCATCGCCACAAGTCTTCAGCACCATGTGGAGGGAGGTAGCGCAGCATATCTCAGGCAGCACTGTGGTCCCCAAGATCCACACACAGTGCAGGAAGAAATTTAACAACCTCATTCGGGTGGTCAGGGTGATTGAATGCTTCAACAAATGCTACATACCACCATCTGTACCACAAGCTTCACACACTGCCCAAAGCACCACACCCCCACCACTCACCCACCAACAATCTCTACCTACCAACACTCACACCCACATCTCACACCTTACACACAATGACAGCTATTCAACTATGGCAGGCTCATCACCCAATTACATTGCTCCACACTCACTCACACACTTTCCTTTCTCTTGCAGGCCAAGGTGGCTCACAACAGGAGGGTGCAGGAGCACACAGGTGGGGGACAAGCCAACACCCAACCACTGTATGCACTGGAGAATAGAGTGCTGCAGATTATTGGACACCAGATGGTGGGTGCTGTGGCCACCAGCGACGTTGACCCCCTTGGGGACAACAACGGTATGTTCATCCCCACTCCTTCTTCACACAGCCCACTTGCCCCTCACCCAACAAGCGTTTCACACTTTCCAGCTAATCATGCTGTATGCATGCATTTCTCCCTTTCTTCCCCCTCCCCACACCTTAACCTGACTCTTGTGCCTTTATGCTTTCAGATAATGAGCAAGTACCTGAGCAGCCTGTCCCTGAGGGCACTGTAGAGAGCGAGGCGGGAGAAGAGGAGGAGGAAGAACACACCACGTCATTGCGTGTCTCACCCGCAGACACCAGCTCAGATACTGGCACTACAAGTTCTTTAGAGGCTAGTATAGTAGCGGGATCTGCACAGGGTGATGCACCGGGGACGAGTGGGCTTCAGCAAGGCCAGGGGGGAAGGGTAGCTTGGGGGCCAGCTCCCCAGAGGGCGAGTTCGCGCGCGAGTTCTGCTGCACAGGACTCACATGAGGACCTCGATGGGGAGGCGTTTAGAAGAAGGGCATGCACACGGAGATGATAGGTGCAATGGCAAGGGTCCTCGAGAGCCTCTCGGCAATGATAAGGAGAGTGGAGGAGTCCACCTCCAACATTGCTCAAGGCTCTGCGCACACCATTGAGATCATCATTTCCAGTCTGCAAAGGATGGTCGACTCCCAGAGAGACCCTGATGACCCAGACCTGATGCCACGTGTGATGGGCGATCTGGCAGATTCCATTGCAGCACAGGCAGAAGTGATGCAACATCTTAGTGCTGTAATGCAGTCTATGCTTGGTGGCATCCAATCTCAGACTGCTCTCATGAAGTCTCAGCTTGATGCCACGCAAGCTCTGACTGCTGCCATTATGGCATGGTCTACCACCGTTGACCGGGGCTTTCAAGTGTCGCAGCAGCACAGCAATCTGTGCTCCAACAGGTTGCTAGGGATGTTGAGTTGCTGCCCCGGGGAGAGTGGCAGTGGGTCAGTGGAGCAGGAACCTGCTGTCCTCTCTCAGCATGACAGCATTCCTGCTCTCACCACTGGCACTCCACCATTGACCTTGTCGCTGCCTGTCATCCAGCCAGCCCAGACTGCTGTCGCCCATACTGAGGTCGTGCAGTCTACAGCCGGGCCTTCCAGGCCCAGAGCTGCTAAAGGGTGTCCTGCAAGGCCATCTGAAGTCTCCCGCACGGACACTCAGCAGACTGGGCCAACACTTCGTAGGAGCACTAGAGTAGACAAAGGCACAGTAACGAGAGGCACTAAAGGATTGCACAAGGGTGAATAGTTAATATTCTTGATGTAAATATGTGTTCACTGATTTTTGATAAATTTATTAATTCACTTACCATTATTTGGTGGTGTCTGTCATTTCAGCTTTGCAGTGCAAAATGGCCTGTGAGAGGGATGGAATGATGGGGATGTGGTGAGCAAAGAGGATGTGGGCTTTAAGTCATCCTGAGGCTGGAGGTCTGTTTGGAGGAGGTGGCAGAGTTCTGTCACCAACTCCTTGGTGAGGCAGAGACATCTAATACACTGCTCCTCGCTTCATTGAAGGTAGGAGAAGTGCTCTCGGAATACTCTCGGAGGGTAAGGCCTCCTGGTGAGAGCCCTGATGTCCCTCCTAATCTCTCTGTGCACATGTTCCCATCATTCTTGCTGCCTACGTTCCCTCCGCTATAGATCCTGGAGGGCGAGGTGGCATGCCAGCACAGCCCCTATTAATGTTACCAAGTATAGAAGTTTGATTTTTTTAAGAATAAATGTAGCTACTTTTTAATTGCCACAACACTCTGGATACAAAAGAACCTTGAAATTATTGAATGAAACTGTTGGAGTATGTGAAACTGACAAAAAAAACAATTGAAACTGCACTAACTTAACAGCTGCAAGTCATTACTGATGATCCCTTTAAATAACATCCCTAGAGCCGGTTTCCTGGTGCTTCACGCCAGCGCTCCCTGTCGGTGTTTACTCCAGGTCCTAAGGTAGGTGGCGACAATCAATTTAGCAGATCAGGCCGTCAGTGAGCGTTGCACACTCACTGACGTCACAATCCACCTGGCATTGACGTTCCCAGCGATAACTCTTACCAGCGGCGCTACGGCGGGGGGTGGGGGGTGGTGTCGGGATTTGGCGTGCACCGCTGGATTCGCCTCGCCCCGGAGATACTGCTCTAGCGCCCCGTTAGCGCCATCTGCTGCCGCTAACGGGAGATGCTAAGGAGATGATTTTTTTTCCCCCGTTAACTCTGTTTCTCTCTCCACAGATGCTGCTTGGCCTGCTGAGTATTTCCAGCATTTTCTGTTTATCTATTGTTTGTACACAGTTGGGCAAGCGCAGTGACGATGAAAAGAAATGTGCGGCAAGGGCATGTGGCCTTCTTCATTTAGCTAAACATGTAAATCTATTTATCAGCGTGAAACCAGCAGCCCGTAGAGGGCTCAGACTAATTCTAACAGCTGGATAATACAACAGGGTACACATCAGTTTCTGAGCATGGAACTAATTCTGGTTCTTCTACTGCCACCAGCATGTGCTAATCAGGTGCTAAACCACCTCTTTAATGGGTATATATCACTGTAAGGTGCTTCAGGTGCATTCATTTTGGATTCAATGTGTTATGATATGAGCTTGGTGTCAAATTTATACACAATCGCATAATTTACTAAATTTGTAACATAAAAGCAAAAAAATTACCCATTCTTTATAATGGTTTTTGGATGCCTCACTTGCGGAAGAATGCTCCATGCTGGACTTTCCTTTCTTATACGGACTGAAATCAAGTGACATAGCAGAAGAGAGAAAATGGGTAAGGAGGCCTACAGCTAGATTCCTTCCCTGAAACCGGTGCCTCAAGTTTTCCTCCCCCAGCAGGAAACACAGCTGCAAAACCATTGACTGCCTTGCTGCATTTAAATAGTGACAGGGGCGTGGTGCTAAGCAAACCAACCCATTTCCCTGCCTCCCCGGTGATGTACCGCCAACCCCAGGCAACACTAAAAGAGGGGAGGTGGCACACGCTGGGGTGGCAGGAAGACCACTGATGGCCCTAATGGTGGGAAAGAGCCTGGTAAAAAGTGTCTGCGGCTCCTGCAGAGAAAATTTGTGAACATTTTCTCCATCAAAGACGGACACCTCAGCACTTCACTCTACCGCAAGCCCACGGACAACCTCACGATGCTCCACTTCTCCAGCTTCCACCCTAACCATGTTAAAGAAGCCATCCCCTATGGACAAGCCCTGCGAATACACAGGATCTGCTCAGACGAGGAGGAACGCGATGGACACCTACGGACGCTGAAAAACGCCCTCGTAAGAACGGGATATGACGCTCGACTCATCGATCGACAGTTCCGACGGGCCACAGCGAAAAATCGCATAGACCTCCTCAGAAGGCAAACACGGACACAACCAACAGGGTACCCTACGTCGTCCAGTACTTCCCCGGAGCGGAGAAACTACGCCATGTTCTTCGCAGCCTTCAACATGTCATCGATGATGACAAACACCTCGCTTTGGCCATCCCCACGCCTCCACTACTTGCCTTCAAACAGCCGCCTAACCTCAGAAGTACCATCGTTCGCAGCAAATTACCCAGCTTTCAGGATAACAGCGACCACGACACCACACAACCCTGCCATGGCAAACTCTGCAAGACATGCCAGATCATCAACACAGATACCACCATCACACGTGAGGACACTACCCACCAGGTACATGGTACATACTCATGTGACTCGGCCAACGTTGTCTACCTCATACGTTGCAGGAAAGAATGCACCGCGGCATGGTACATCGGCGAGACCATGCAGACACTGAGACAACGTATGAACGAGCACCGCGCAACAATCGCCAGGCAGGATTGTTACCTCCCAGTCGGGGAACACTTCAGCAGTCAAGGACATTCAGCCTCGGATCTGCGGGTAAGCGTTCTCCAAGGCAACCTTAGAAACACACGACAACGCAAAATCATCGAGCAGAAACTGATAGCCAAGTTCCGCACTCATGAAGACGGTCTCAATCGGGATCTTGGGTTTATGTCACGATACATGACGTGATCCGGACTCGAGTCGTCGTTAGCTTGTTCACAGATGTGATTCCCAGTAAAAAAGTAAAAATTTTCCCAGTAAAAAAGTAAAAAAATTTTAAAGCTTTTCGTTTTACATACAGACGGCAGCTTTTGACACGTTAGAACCCCTGCGACTACACCTCATTGTCTCAGTTGTATCTTGCTATGTCTTTGATGTGGTACCTTCCTGGCTGACTTAATTAACTTTATCACACCTCAGCAGATAGTCAGGATGATTTAATTTAGTGGTCTGCAATTGTAAAGTACACATGCTTTGTTTTCTATCTATATATGCTTTGGCGATTCTGTATCTAATTTACTTCACCTGAGGAAGGAGCAATCGATAGCTCCGAAAGCTTGTGATTTCAAATAAAACTGTTGGACTATAACCTGGTGTTGTGCGACCTCTCAATTCTGAAGTTTATAAAGGCAGGTGAGGTGGGGCTGTGGAGGGATTGATAAACAAGGACAAGGGCAGCAGGCACATGGGAACACCACCACCTCCAAGTTCCCCTCCAAGTCACACACCATCCTGACTTAGAAGTATATCACCGTTCCTTCATCATCGCTGGGTCAAAATCCTCGAACTCCCTACCTAACACCACTGTGGGAGTACCTTCACCACACGGACTGCAGCGGTTCAAGAAGGCGGCGAACCACCACCTTCTCAAGGGCAATTAGGGATGGGCAATAAATGCTGGCCTGGCCAGCGACGCCCACATCCCATAAAAAGGGGGGGGGAAATGAGGAATTTGAATTTCTTGCATTGTTGGATAGGGAACTAGTAGAGGTTGGTAAGGACAGGGAATATAAGGGAGCAGGACATTGTAAAAATTAAACAACAACAACTTGTATTTATATAGCGCCTTAAACATAGTAAAATATCCCAAGGCGTTTCACAGGAGCATTATCAAACAAATTTTGACACCGAGCCACATATTAGACCAGAGGACCAAAAGCTTGGTCAAAGAGTTGGTTTTAAGGAGCATCTTAAAGGAGGAAAGAGAGGTAGAGAGACGGAGAGGTATAGGGGGGGAAAGGTTTAGGGAGGGAATTCCAGTGGTTAGGGCCTCAGGAGCTGAAGGCATGGCCTCCAATGGTGGAGTGATTAAAATTGGGGTTGCGCAAGCGGCCAGAATTGGAGAAGCGCAGATATCTCGGAGGGTTGCAGGGCTGAAGGAGATTACAGAGATAGGGAGGGGTGAGGACATGAAAACAAGAATGAGAATTTTAAAATCGAGGCATTGCTCAACCGGGTGCCAATGTAGATCAGTGAGCACAGAGGTGATGGGTAAATGAGACTTGGTGCGAGTTAGGATAAGAGCAGCAGAGTTTTGGATGAGCTTAAGTTTATGCAGGGTGAAAGATGGGAGGCCAGCCAGGAATGAATTGGAATAGTCAAGTCCAGAGGTAACAAAGGCATGGATGAGGGTTTTAGAAGCAGATGAGCTGAGGCAAGGGCGGAGACGGGCAATGTTACGGAGGTGGAAGTAGACGGTCTTAGTGATGATGCGGATATGTGGTTTGAAGCTCATCTTGCAGCTGCCATCTGTTCTAGCCTATGGAGGGAGTCATTGGAGAGCCTGGCTGCAAGTGCTCACCTTTGTACAGTGATTGCGAGTGTTTGCAGTCAAACACTGAGAAATGAGCTGTCAAAAAAAAGTTGTGTGTGGTCCCTTTAAGAAAACCGGTAGATGACGCATCATCAAATGACGTCATCTGACCGGCTTCCTCTTAATTGGCCGGCAAACCTGCAGGGCGGGCTTAACAAGGTCAATCAAGGGAAAATCACGTTCGTGGGCCGGATGCAGTTGGGGGCAGGACTGGAACTCGGAAACCAGCTGACCCGCTCCCAAGCCGCATCCATTTACAAAATCGCGACCGTTAGCTCTGTTTCTCTCTCCACAGATGTGGCCTGACCTGCTGAGTATTTCCAGCATTTTTTGTTTTTTATTCAGATTTTCAGCATCTGCAGTATTTTGCTTTTATATTAATATAACTGCACTATTTCCAATAATTGAGACAAAGGATGATTTTTCATTTTTACCCTATTTTTAAATCAAATTCATTTCCTCAAGGCTATTCAGATTATCAGTCCAATCCATACTAACAATGCATAACGTATCTGCAAAGGTCAATAGTTGTAATGACTGACCAGAAAATTAATAGGATTTTCATTCTTTAAGATTTGGAACATTAGGGAAATTTCAGAATCTGGAATATTCCTAGTTAATATTATTTGGACTGTGCTGTATAATAATGAATAACGTGATGTAGTGTTATTCTCCAAACTTTTTGTTGAGGATCGCAAACCCAGCCAATATCCTGTTCGAGGACCTCTCTCAGAATGCTACACAATGGAATGATGGAATGAAGGTCTGTGTCCACACTCTGTGCATGCATACAGTGCCACTGTGCAAACTTGCCAAATGGAGGCCAGGCACTTTGCCCACAGGACTAAAAACAGAACTATTTAATAGAACTATTAATAGGATCCTCTCACTCCTCTTACGGAGATTGAGATTACCTGACATCCCAATAGCATTCCCTTGTCTTCTTTTGCTGGAGAACAAAAAAAAAATGACAGGAAACAGCACTGGATCCTCGTTTAACCAAAACCCCATAGCTGGCTAGGCTATGAGTGGAGGACAAGAGGCACATGGAGCAAAATATTTTCACAATAAAGAAATATCTTTAAAACAGAAATCTGTTTAATTGTCCAAAACATATTTTTATTTGATCTAGTTTGTTTGACTATTGAAAATCAGATTTTATTATATTGTAGTTTTTGTTCATCAAGATGTGTTGGTGCATGGCCACATATGTCGCTATCAAACACTCCTGGATCAGTTATGGTGCATACAGAGAGACATGTCCCAAAATTCACTTTAACTAACTCTTCACAACAGTAGTCCACCGCACATGTGTGATTTTTTTCCACTTTTCCACTTTCAATTTATATTATGATTGCCAATTTAGAGTCAAAATATGCTGAATAGTTACATATTTCAGATTTCCAGCATCCACAGTATTTTGCTTTTATATTGCATATTGTCAGTCTGTGTCACGATAATCTGAGGTTGCCATTTTAATTTCATATAGAGAAACATCAGAATTATTAGAAAGTCATCGACATTGCAGAATTACAGGAAAATAAATGTACAGTGGAACCTTTTTTTAGAGCCTCTAATAATGAGACCACCTGTCATATTTAAACATAAAAGTTTGGCTGGAAAGTATTCCCATTGTCATTAACTTCCAATGAGAGAGCACCTACAGAATGTGATCAGCACCAAGGCTCTATATGACTATGTCTAATTGTTTGAGAGACCACCTGTAGAATGGCATAAAGATATGTACCAGCTGAAACTATTCAGCAATGCTTTGTGCAATGTGATTTTGACCTGGAGGTAAATGAAGATGGCCTATCAGCAGTTGATTGCATTGATGACAATGAAGCACAATTTTCTGCATTATTGGACAATGTGAATTTTGACCAGTTGGCAAGGTTCGATGATGATAAAAACATGTACATTATAATGCAGATGAGAAATGGAAGGATTAATGAGAAGCATGATTAAGAGGTGCAAGGTGAGACAGTTGGGCATCGATCTCGCTTTGCAAAAAAAGGTTAATTGCCAGAATTTCAATATACTGTATTATTCTGACTTGATAGCAAGAAACTTAGAGCTGCTGAAACAATGGGTAGCGGAGAGTTTAAGGGGCTCTCCCAATGGGAAATACATTAGCCATTAAAACTGTTACCCATATCAGTTTGAGACAATGGGGGCCATACCACATTCCAGCACCTTCTAGTGATATTTGCCCCTGTAATGTTGGATTGGTTTCTTTCACTGAGCCCAGCAGGTGGCCTAGCTGCTCAAGTAATGTAGTTGAACTGGGACCCACCCCAAGAAGGGCAGTGGCAGTTTTGGTTTGTAGTTTGTTGAGCCAATTCTCAACACAGAAAGCTGAGGGAGGGGCAGAGATTAAGCTTTTGGAATTTTTGGGGAAGAAATTCGGTATCGCCCCGTTCGGGGCGCTAAATTTTAAAATGGTGAAAAATTAGCACTAGGCGCCAATGAGTCTGAGGTTTCCCTAAATTGGCTGTTAGCGCTCTTGGAAAGAGCTGGAGCGCTAAATCAAGCGCTAATGACCTAAGCAGGGTGCTACAGCGGTGCTACCAGCAGATCGATAATGAATTTCAGGTGCTATGCAATTGGGAATGATCCTTCACACTGGCCTCTTCCAGCTCTTAAAGGGGAGGTTGCATCATTGTGCAGATCCTCATTATCAGCATTGCTGGCTGTGAAGGCGACCTGCAAGGAACTCAATCTCCTGATCATTTTGGCTGATCCCACTCCCAGCGAGAGAGCTCGTCGTTTCACGGATGAGGCATTGGAAGCATTGGTCGTGGGAGTGAATCGAAGGAGGGCAGTGCTGTTCCCAGACACTGGAAGGAGGCCATTGCCCCAGGTATTCAAGACAACGTGGAGGGAAGTGGCCCAGGAGGTCTCGGCCAGTAGTGTGGTCATATGCAGCCTGACACAGTGCTGGAAGAAATTCAACAACCTCACTCGGGTGGGCAAGGTGAGTACATGCTTCAACAGGTCCTACATACCAGCATCTGAACCTCAGTCTGTACACACTGCACAAACCACCACATCCCCACCACTCACCCACCAAGCATCTGCACCTACTAAAACTCACATCTGCATCTCACGCCTTGCCTACAATCACAGCTATTCGACTACGGCAGGCATATCTCCCAAACACATAGCTGGACTCTGACTCACACACATTCGTTTCTCTTGCAGGCCAAGATGGCCCACAATAGGAGGGAGCAGCAGAGAACAGGCAGGGTGATGCGCAGCTCCAGCAGCTCTCAGACCTGGAGGAGCGAGTGATGAGAGTCATTGGGCAGCAGGTGGTGGGCGGCGTGGCCATTGGCAATGTCGACCCCCTTGGGGGCAACAGCAGTATGTTCATCCCCTCTCCTTCTCTCATTCCACTTCCCCCTCACACCACAAGCCTTTCCCAATTTCCAGCTCCTGATACTGTCTGCATTCCTTTCTCCCTTCCTGCCCCCTCTTCCTTCACCTTGATGCGAGTCTTGTGTCTTTATGCTTTCAGAGAATCAGCAACCAGATGAGCAGCCTGTCCCTGAGCCCCCCACTGAGAGTAAGGAAGGAGAAGGGGAGGAGGAGCAAAGCACCGCGTCACTGCATCTCTCACCCGCAGGCACCACCTCAGATACTGGCACTACGCGATCTTTAGAGACAAGTTTAATAGAGGGGTCTGCACTCGGTGATGCACCGGGGACGAGCGGGCTGCAGCAAGGCTAGGGGGAAAGGGTAGCTTGGGAGCCAGCTCCCCGGAGGGCGAGTTCGTGCGCGAGTTCTGCTGCACAGGACTCAGATGAGGACCTCGATGGGGAGGCATTCACAAGAAGGATGATGGCCATGCACTCCGAGATGATAGGTGCTATGGCAAGGGTCCCCGAGAGCCTCTCGGCAATGGTAAGGGACGTGGGGGAGTCCGCCTCCAACATTGCACAGAGCTCTGCGCACACCATGGAGCCCATCATTTCCACTCTGCAGAGGATGGTGGACTCCCAGAGAGACCGCAGCTTCCATTGCAGCACAGGCGGAAGCCATGCAACATCTTAGTGCTGTAATGCAGGCAATGGTTGGTGGCATTGAGTCTCAGACTGCTCTCATGCAGTCTCAGCTTGATGCCACGCAAGCGCTGACTGCTGCCATCATCACTGGGTCCACCACAGCTCACTGGGGATCTCATGGTGTCGCAGCAGGCCAGCAATCTGTGCTCCAGCAGATTGGTAGGGATGCTGAGGTGCTGCCCCGGGTGAGTGGCAGTGGGTCAGTGGAGCAGGAACCTGCTGTCCTCTCTCAGGATGACAGCATTCCTGATCTTACCACTGCCACTCCACAATTGCAATTGTCGCTGCCTGTCATCCAGCCAGCCCAGACTGCCGCTGCCCATCCTGAGGTGGCGCAGTCTACAGCCGGGCCTTCCAGGCCCAGAGCTGGTCGAGGGCGTCCTGCAAGGCCATCTGTAGTCTCTGGCACTGACACCCAGCAACCTTCCACCAGTCCTGCTGCAGCCACTGGGGAGACACTACGTAGGAGCAGTAGATTAGGAAAAGACATTGTTAAAGAGGGGAAGTAAGGGTTTGCACAAGGGTGATTAGTTAATATTGTTACTGTATATATGTGGTTGCTGAATTTGGATAAATTTATTATTGGAATGTTGCAGATTTGGAGCTGTGTCTCATTTCAGCTTTGGGGTGTGATATGGAATTCAGAAATTGATGGAATGATGGTGACATGCTGAGCAACCGGGAATTGGCCTCTAATTCATTGTAACCGAAGTCTGATGAGGCGGTCATGGACCGCCCTTCCACAAGGCAGATTGAGTGGCTGCCTCCTCCGTCGCTGATGTTCGTGCTCCTGTTCCTCTTCCTCCTCCTCCTCCTCTTCCTCGTCCTCATCCTCGTCGTCTCCCTCTTCCTCCTCCTGAGGTGGTGCAGCTATGCCTGGTGGCAATGGCTGCGCTCTCATGATGGCCAATTTGTACAGCATGCAGCAGACGATGATGAAAAGGGACACCTGCTCCTCCCGAGCGGTCAAGGCAGTGGAACCGTTGCTTGAGCATTCTGATGGTCGGCTCAATGATGTTCCTGGTGGCAGCATGGCTCTCATTGTATGAGTGCTGGGCACGAGTGTTGGGGTTGCGGAGAGGAGTCATGAGCGAGGTGGAGAGCGGATAGCTCTTGTCTCCCAGCAGCCAGCCGCGAGCTTGATGTGGTCACACCGGTCTGGCGCAGGATGAAGGCATCGTGTCTGCTGCCAGGATAGCGGGCATTGACGGTGAGGATTCGTTGTGTGTGGTCGCACATCAACTGCACATTAAGTGAATGGTAGCCTTTGCGGTTACGGGATACCTCAGGATTGTTATGGGGTGCCCGCAGAGCGACGTGGATTCAGTCAATGGCACCCTGCACCATGGGGAATCCCGCTATCCTGGCAAAGCCACATGCACGCCCGCGCTGCTTCTCTCTGGTCATGGAGAAGGAAATGTAGTCCCTTCTCCTTCTGCAGAGAGCATCTGTGACCTCACGGATGCAGCAATGGACAGCAAACTGCGAGATGTTCGCTATATCTCCTGTTGCACACTGGAAGGATCCGCTGGCGTAGAAATTGAGGGCGACGGTGACCTTGACTGCCACTGAGAGCCGTGGTGCTCCTGATGTGAGGCTCAAGGTCTGGTTGCAGGAGGTGGCAGAGATCTGCGACCATGTCCTTGGTGAAGCGGAGTCTTCTAAGACACTGCTCCTCAGTGAGATTGATGTAGGAGAAATGCTGCCAGAATAACCTGGGAGGGTAAAGCCTCCTGTTGAGAGCCCGGTTGGCCCTCCTCCCTCTGGCCACATTTTGCAATCTCTCTCTCTGCCTCCGTTACCTCCGACATTGACGCTGGAGGGCGAGGTCCAGTGCCAGTACAGCCCGCATTGAAGTATGGAAATGTTGCACTTTCAAATCTCACCTAAATGAAAGTGAAAAAATTTTCTGAGCCAGAAGACTCCTTCAACTGAAAAACGCTGAAATCACTCAAAACACCTGTTTGTCTATGTCAAACTGACAAGACAGCAGTCTTAGCCGACTAAAAATAAATTGGATGTTGACGCCTTTATATAGCGCTCCTCCAGCACTCATCCGACTGCACACCGCCTCTTCTACCTGTTGTTGGTAACGGCAGGCACTCAGGCAGGGGGCAAGAGTGAATTTCTGAGCCGAGGCGCTACCAGGGCAATGACGTCACGATCTCCGACCGCAGGAGAGCGTGGGGCTAGTGGTTACCGCCACCGCAAACCTCCACTTCAATTTCGCAGGCATCGGTACTATCGCCGCGCCCAGTCGCTAAGCTGGTAGCACCCCGTTAGCGCCCCCTGGAGACGCTAACGGGAGGCTCAAATGTGCCCAATTTCTCCCCCTTTCTCTTTCTCGCCGTGCATAAAGTGAGTCTACAATAAGTTGAACTTTGAAACAGTCAGAGATGTAGACAACTTCCTTTATCCACAGTTGGCACCAGTCAGTTTAATGAATACTGACTTGTAAAGTGAAGTGGGGCCCATATAAAGTGCTAAATTGCATAATTTATTATTTTTAATTTTACGAGGAGTGCAAGGAAAGAGATTGAATTTCAATGAAAACTATTCTGTTCAGTCATGTATTTCATGTAAAATAAACCAGCTTGTTAGTGTATAATTAGTCTTGCCTCGCTACAGTGCTTATAAGTCTGCCTTCTGGAAGATTGGAGAAATGCGCATGGGGCATGTGCAAAATCATAGTATTCAAAATGAGAGGTTTTATTGGTACGGTGCCAGGTGTAACTAGATATTGGGTGGTAAAGGTACTCTTCAGGTTGTTGGAGACAAGTGGTCTTCTTACAGGAGTGACCAATGACACTGAACTCAAGAGAATATCAAGAGAAGAACAGAGATTTGTAACCATTACCCAAGAATCTAGTCTATTTGAGTTCACTTAGCTACGAGTACAACTTTAGCTCCACAAGAGCTGAGAATCATGAAGGCGATCTTACGAAGAGATTAGGAGAGATGTCAAAAAAACAATTAGGAAGGCAAAGAGGAACGATGAAATTAAATTATAAAGGGACATAAAACAAAATAATAAAATATTCTACAGGCACATAAATAAAAAAGGCAAGTCGGGATGGGAATAGGGTGACTAAGGGATGGACAGGATAAAATCACAGGCAGTGATAGAGAAATGGCAGAAATATTAAATAATTACTTTGCTTCCGTATTTACCAGGGAGACAGATCAGGTGGACATGACATCGGATGATGAGATTAGTAATGAGATAACCGCATTTAAAATAAAGAGGAGAAATATTAAATAAAGTAATCAAACTCAAAGAGGATAAAACCCTTGGTCGGGACAGATTACATCTGTACATTTTAAAGGAATCTAGGGAAGAGATAGCAGAGGCACTACTACACATATTTAATAATTCGTTAGAAAAAGGTGTAGTGCCAGAGGACTGGCGGATAGCTAACGTAATACCTGTATTTAAGAAGGGAGATAGAACATGTTCAGGGAATTATAGACCAGTCAGCTTAACATCGGTGGTAGGAAAAATAATGGAATCCCTGCTAAAGGAGAAAATAGGAGAATATCTAGAAACCAAAAATAAAATGGCCCGTATTTTCCGATCCCTACGGGTGTGTACGAGGTGTGTACACACCCGTAGGGACCTCGCAAGTGCCGGTTTCAGGCATGCGAAGCGCATGCGCTGAAAACCGCCATTTCCGATCTGTCAAGAATCCTCTTGACAGTTCGCACACCTGCCCTGGAGAAGTGCCTCTGTGGGTGGAGAGTTCCGCTTTCTGCAGAACCTCTGCCCGCTGAAATCCCTTATAAATCTTACGCCTGGTAAAAGCTGGCGTAAGGCTTGCTTTCACCAGCATAAGGTTTAAAAAAAGTTTTTTTATTTTATTTCACTCATTTATAATTTAAAAATACTTTTAAAAAAGCTAAGTTTATTTTTAGCCCCATAAAAAACTTTAATTTTTTTTCCAAAAAATACATTTTTGTTTAACATATTTAATTTAATGTAATTTTAACTAATTTTTAAAAAGTGAATTTTTTTTTAATTTATTTAATGTTTTGATGTGTTTTTGGAGTGATCTCCATTCATACTTTTGACAGGTCTAAGCTGTCAAAAGTATGAAGGG
Organism: Squalus acanthias; assembly: GCA_030390025.1. Classification (NCBI taxonomy): domain Eukaryota; kingdom Metazoa; phylum Chordata; class Chondrichthyes; order Squaliformes; family Squalidae; genus Squalus; species Squalus acanthias. The sequence continues at coordinate 145,054,781 of CM059427.1, read as the reverse complement.
AGATTCCCTTCTTTCATTGGTTCCCCATGGTCCACGTGATCCCAGGGACGCTTGCGAACCGCATGCATCCCTGGGATACGTGGGCCCTGTGCATTTTGTCGTGGAGAGGCCCAGGAGCGGAAATGGCCGGACTTCTGGAGCCCTCAGGTAAGGGCGTAGATTTTTTCCAGATCGGAGGCCTCCGCACGCAGGAAGCCTCCGATCGGAAAATACGGGCCATTAATGAATAGTCAGCATGGATTTCAAAAGGGAACCTCTTGCTTGATCAACCTCATCGAATTTTTTGAAGCGGTAACAGAGAGAGTAGACAAGGGTAATGTAGTAGATGTAATTTATCTAGATTTTCAAAAGGGATTCGATAAGACACTACATAATAGACTAATGAATAAGGTCAAAGAATAGAGAGTCAGGGGACAAGTAGCAGAATGGATAGCTAGCTGGCTTCAAGACAGAAAGCAGAGAGTAGGGGTAAAGGGTAGCTATTCAGAGTGGCAGAAGGTGGGAAGTGGTGTTCCACAAGGATCAGTGCCAGGACCAATGTTGTTTACAATTTATATTAACGATTTAGACTTTGGAATCAAAAAACCCAATTTCTAAATTTGCGGATGACACCAAATTGGGGGGATAGTCAATACTGAGGAGGACTGCAACAAATTACCAGAAGACATTAATAAACTTGCAGAATGGGCATGTAATTGGCAAATGAATTTCAACACAGATAAATGTGAGGTATTACATTTTGGTAAGATAAATAGAGAGGTCACATATTACTTGGAAAATAAGAATCTAAATTGGGTAGACGAGCAAAGGGATCTCGGAGTACAAATACACAAATCACTAAAAGTAGCGACTCAGGTTAATAAGGCCATGAAAATAGCAAACTAGGGATTATTTCTAGAGGGATAGAATTGAAAAGTAGAGAAGTTATGCTAAACTTGTATTGCACCTTAGTTAGATCACACTTGGACCACTGTACAATTCTGGTCGCCATATTATAAAGTGATATAGAGGCATTGGAGAGGGTGCAAAAAAGATCTACAAGGATGATACCAGAAATGCGAGGGTATACCTATCAGGAAAGAATGTATAGGCTGGGTATCTTTTCTCTTGAAAAGAGAAGGCTGAGGGGTGACCTAACAGATGTCTTTAAAATTATGAAAGGTTTTGATAGAGTAGATGCAGAGACAATGTTTCCACTTGTGGGGAAGAACGAAACTAGAGGCCATCAATATAAGATAGTCACCAAGAAATCAAATAGGGAATTCAGAAGAAACTTCTTTACCCAGAGAGTGGTGAGAATGTGGAACTCACTACCACAGGGAGTGGTTGAAGCGGATAGTATTTAAGGGGAGGCTAGACAAGCATATGAGGGAGAAGGGAATAGAGGGTTATGCTGATAGAGTTAGATGAGGAAAGACGGGAGGAGGCTCGAATGGAGCATAAACGCCGGCATGAACTGGTTGGGCTGAATGGCCTGTTTCTGTGCTGTATATCCTATGTAATCCTATGTAAGATCAAACCTCTTGTTTGACTTTCAACAGCCTTGTGACATCTCAATCTTTTTTTCCATAAATGAAATATATTCATTTTAAAAATGTATTACTTATGACCTTGAATTGCTTATGCTCAAGACATTTACACTCCTGTTATTAGTTTGACCTTCAAGCTGTCACTGATTCACTGATGATCGATCTACCATATTTTATTTGCCATTTGAATTCTACTAATTTTAGACCTCATTCTATCAGCTTGTGCATCCCTCTATGATTGAATGCAAACTTCCCTATGTAGACTTCTTATGAATAAAAGTAAATATCTGTTTAAACCCTGACACTGCTTTGTGTCTGTGAAATCTTAGGGTACATCTGTACCCAGAAATGTATTGTTAGATGCGTTGTGGAACATGCATCTTTATGAACTGGCAGGTAAAGAACCAACAAATAAAGTGAAAGCTTATTTCACTTGATTTACATTAATCTATTGAGTTAATATCAAGAGTCACCAAAGACCCAAAATGTAAGGAAAAGTACTATTGTCTGCATTTATCTTTCAAAAGAGAAGCTCATTTGTGGGGTTAACCGATTTTATAACAGGCGGTTACATTAAGTTATAATTGATATACTTCCATTTTTTCATACTGGAAAAGAAAGTTATCTGCCCCTCTGACTGTTTCACAATTCACCTTATTGTAGACTCACAATTGGCACCCTGAAAGAGAAAAAAAGATGAAAGATTAATCTCTCTCATTCCCCCAACTTTCTGTGTCGAGGATTGACTCGTCAAGCTACTAACCAAAACTGCTTTGAATGTAGTTCCTCTTCCACATACCTCAATAAACTCTCCCTTCTCATTGTTTCTAACTCAAATTTGGATTGTTTTGGATATTATTGTTAAATTTCACCAACTTTTGCCTTTGCTGTATAACCATACCCTAAACTGCCAGATACCTCCTGTCAAAAACAACTACATGTGAGTGGGATTGGTGAAAATGAAGTGACTCTCTTGTCACTTCAGAGTTGCTTGAAATAATAGGGTATGTAAGGAATGAACTAAATTCAACATTTGAATGTAATGAAGGTACATAAATATATTTTATCTCCACAGTTTTGATAGAATAAATAATGAGAAACTGTTTCCATTGGCAGGAGGATCGGTAACCAGAGGACACAGATTTAAGGTAATGGTCAAAAGAACCAGGGGGAAGAGGAGAAGAATTTTTTTACGTAGCGATTTGTTATGATCTGGAATGCCTGAAAGGGTGGAGGAAGCTGATTCAATAGTAACTTTCAAAAGAGAATTGGATATATACTTGAAAAGGAAATATTTGCAGGGCTATGGGGAAAGAGCAGTGGAGTGGGACGAATTGGATGCCTCTTTCAATGAACTGGCAGGGGAATGATGGCCTCCCTTTGTGCTGTATGATTCTATGATTCATGAAACTGACTTATTATTAATTCATTTGATCCCTCTTCTGCAGATTGACAATGACAACTTTGCCACTATCAGTAGAATAATTCATTCTTTGACATAGCCGGAGACAGCATTGTAATCAGATGGAACAAATTGAAGTGTAAATTATTTTTTTAGCTCTGGAAGTATCGATAACAAAAATTTGGGATACACCATTAGAATACTGAAAAAGTTCAGATTCCTTGAGTTTTCTGTCAGCTGTCATTAGCCAGAACAGCCAGAAGGCAGTACATGAAACTATTCAATAAGCACAACTTTGGCTAAACAATCTAATGTGAATAGAAACAGGAATTGTTTTTCACAGTTTGGTCCTATTGGTGATTCAATTTGTTGCTGGGTTTACTGTGGAACTTGGGACCAGGAGTAGGCCATTCAGTCCCATTCAATTAGATCATGGCTGATCTACACCTCAACTCCATTTTTCTGCCTTTGCTCCATATTCCTTGATACAGTTACCTAACGAAAATCTATCTCTCTCAATCTTCAAAGCTCCAATTGTCCCAGCATCCACAGCATTTTGAGGAGCGATTTCCAAATTTCTACTACCTTTTTGTGTGAAAAAGTGCCTCCTGATTTTGCTCCTGAATGGCCGAGCTCTAATTTTAAGATTGTGGCCCCTTGTTCTTGATTCTCCCACCAGAGGAAATAGTTTCACTGTATCTACCCTGTCAATTTGTTTTAACATTTTAAACACCTTGATCAGATCACCTCTCAATCTCCTGTACTCGAGGGAATACAAGCCATTGTGGTGTAGGCTGACAATTAGTACCTGAGAGCTAATATATATGGACTGACAGTGTTCAATCAATGTGATTGTATTGATTTGAAGTGTTTACTGATTCCATTTTGGATTTATTCTCTAGATTGTAAAACAGATTTTCTTTTGTATAATGAAACTGACAGAAATAAACTGCCCAGTGTGGTAATGAGCCAATAGAACAGGAAATCCAAGGTTTGACTCCACCTTATGCTGATTTAGTTAATCTCAGCTGCCACAATCGGACCAGGGAAGGGGAAAAAGCTAATCACAGATCTCACTCATGATTGCTATCTAGTTACTGCTGCTGGACAGTGTGCATATGCGATTGTTGGTTGAGAATAAAATCAGTCTTAACTTTGAGCCCCCTCAATAGTTGAGTAGCATAGTGATACTCAAGGTGAGAGTTTCATTTAAATATTATAAGGACCAGTTCATGTATTTGAGATCAATTTAATAGGTGAATTCCTGCTGCCAAACCTTCAACAGTAGCTTCTCTATCCTGAATATTAAAGTTATCTTTTGGTAATGTACCCAGGATAACAAACAGAGCAACCTTTTCATAAATTATTTTAGCTATTGAATTATCCTGTGCCTCCATAGGATCTGTCTCCCATCTCCAACAAGGGTTTAAACTATTAAGTGAATTTTTTTTTTATTCGTTCATGGGATCTAGGCGTCGCTAGCAAGGCCAGCATTTATTGCCCATCCCTAGTTGCCCTTGAAAAGATGGTGGTGAGCCGCCTTCTTGAACCGCTGCAGTCCGTGTGGTGAAGGTACTCCCACAGTGGTGTTAGGTAGGGAGTTCCAGGATTTTGACCCAGCGACGATGAAGGATCGGCGATGTACTTCTAAGTCAGGATGGTGTGTGACTTGGAGGGGAACTTGGAGGTGATGGTGTTCCCATGCACCTGCTGCCCTTGTCCTTCTAGGTGGAGGAGGTCGCGGGTTTGGGAGGTGCTGCCGAAGGAGCCTTGGCGAGTTGCTGCAGTGCATCTTGTAGATGGTACACACTGCAGCCACGGAACACCAGTGGTGGAGGGAGTGAATATTTAAGGTGGTGGATCGGGTGCCAATCAAGCAGGCTGCTTTGTCCTGGATGGTGTCGAGCTTCTTGAGTGTTGTTGGAGCTGCACTCATCCAGGCAAGTGGACAGTATTCCATCACACTCCTTACTTGTGCCTTGTAGATGGTGGAAAGGCTTTGGGGAGTCAGGAGGTGAGACACTCACCGCAGAATACCTAGCATCTGACCCGCTCTTGTTGCCACAGTATTTATGTTATATTATTTAACAATAGATGAAAAAGCAAATAAATAACAGTAATATAATACTATACATATTTATAGTTATGGAAGAAATCCTTCGGCTGAGCTCCTCAAAAGGAAACTCATAAAAGTTCATAATCTAATAGGTTCATAATCATAATATCATAAGGTTTAGATTAGCTACGGAAAAGGACAGGGACCAATCTAGAGTAAAAATGTTTAACTGGGGGAAGGACAATTTCAGTGGGATGAAAACAGATCTGGCCTGGGTGAACTCGAATTAAAGATTGGCAGGCAAAACTGTAGTGGAACAATGGGCTGCATTTAAAGAGGAAATAGTTCGGGTAAAGTCAAGGTACATTCCCACGAGGGAGAAAGGTAGGGCAACTAAAATCAGAGCTCCCTGGATGATGAAACAGATACAGAATATGATGAAGCAGAAAAAGAGCGCATATGACAGATGTCAGGTTGCAAATCCATCTGAGAATCAGGCTACATATAGAAAGGTCAGAGGAGAAGTGAAAAAGAAAATAAGAGGGGCAAAGAGAAGATATGAGAATAGAATGGCAGCCAACATAAAAGGCAATCCAAAAGTCTTCTATAGGCATATAAATAGTAAAAGGGTAGTAAGAGGAGGGGTGGGGCCAATTAAGGACCAAAAAGGAGACCTATGCATGGAGGCAGAAGGTATAGCTGAGGTACTAAATGAGTACTTTGCATCTGTCTTCACCAAGGAAGAGGATGCTGCGTTAGACATCATAAAGGAGGAGGTAGTGGAGACACTTGATAGTATAAAAATTGATAAACAAGAGCTATTAGAAAGGCTGACTGTACTTAAAGTAGATAAATCACCAGGAGCGGATGCGATGCATCCTAGGATGTTGAGGGGATTGAGGGCGGAAATCGCGGAGGTACTGGTCATAATATTCCAATCCTCCGTAGATACGGGGGTGGTGCCAGAGGACTGGAGAATTACAAATGTTAAACCATTGTTCAAAAAAGGGTGTAAAGATAAACCCAGTAACTACAGGCCAGTCAGTTTAACCTTGGTAGTGGGGAAGCTTTTAGAAACAGTAATCAGGGACAAAATTAACAGTCACTTGGATAGATATGGATTAATTAAGGAAAGCCAGCATGGATTTGTTAAAGGCAAATCGTGTTTAACCAACTTAATTGAGTTTTTTGATGAGGTAACAGAGAGGGTTGATGAGGGTAACGCGGTTGATGTGGTGTACATGGATTTCCAAAAGACGTTCGACAAAGTGCCAGCAAAATTGAAGCCCATGGAATAAAAGGGACAGTGGCAGCCTGGATACAAAATTGGCTAAGTGACAGAAACGGAGAGTAGTGAACAGTTGTTTTTAGGACTGGAGGAAGGTATACAGTGGTGTTCCTCTGGGGTCGGTTCTAGAAACACTGCTTTTCTTGATATATATTAATGACTTGGATGTGGGTGTACAGGGCACAATTTCAAAATCTGCAGATGACACAAAACTTGGAAGTATAGTGAACAGTGAGGAGGAGAGTGATAGACTTCAGGAAGACATAGACAGGCTAGTGAAATGGGCAGACATGCATCAAATGAAATTTAACGCAGAAAAGTATGAAGTGATGCATTTTGGTAGAAAGAATGAGGAGAGGGCATATAAACTAAATGGTACAATCTTAAAGGGGGTGCATGAACCGAGAGACCTGGGGGTATGTGTGCATAAATCATTGAAGGTGGCAGGGCAGGTTGAGAAAGCAGTTAAAAAGGCTTATGGGATCCTGGGCTTCATAAATAGAGGTTTTGGGCTGGATTTTGTGAATGGAGGCGAGTTGGAAGCGGGACTGCTGCTTGTCGTGTCAATGTCCAGCCTCCATCCTCGCCTGACCAATCAGAGGGATTTTCCCGATTGAGCTTGTTAAGCCCGCCCTGTGGGCTCAGCAGGCAAATTAGGGAGGAAGTCACTGACAGATCACGTCAACATCAGACGTGCTATCTGTCAAGACTTCTTGAAAGAAGAAATAACAGCGTTTGACAGCTCTGTGAAGCTGTCAAACACTGACATTCTCTTAAGTTTGATGAGACTTTGTGGTGAGGATTCATCAAACCTTTCAACTTTGTAAATTTCACATGTCTATAGGATCGGAGGATCCAACAGCCATTATGTGAAATTGACAAGGAGGATGTCGGCTCTCCCCATCCAGCGTGGCTAAAGGCTGTAGAAAGAAAACAAGGTAAGAGCACACTTTTTTAAACTTATCACTCACCTTACATACTTACCACTCCACACTTGCACCCATCACTCAACTCTACACCTTACTTCCAGGTGCCTCCGACCACCGCAGACCTCCTCCACGTCTCCTCCAACCCGGCGGGGTTCTCCGAGGTCGGGAAGCCTTCACCTGTGAAGGTAAAATGGCACTAATCCTTTTTTCTGTCTGTTAACTACCTGTTAACAGGCAGTTAAAAGGATTAAATGCCTTTCCCGCCTCCAGGAGATGGGACCCGAAGCTGCACATCCTCCCGCCTCCTGGCAAAAGGGCACGAAGGCAGGATGGGGGCGGGTTTGCCATCTGCCCCCACTTTCTCCGATTTTACCGGCTGTCCCGCCTCCATGCCCGCCTCCTCGGGCTTGGAAAATCCAGCCCATAGAGTACAAAAGTGTGGAAATTATGATGAACCTGTATAAAACACTGGTTCGGCCCCAACTGGAGTACTGTGTCCGATTCTGGGCACCACACTTTAGGAAGGATGTAAAGGCCTTAGAGAGGGTGCAGAAAAGATTTACAAGAATGATTCCAGGAATGAGGGACTTCAGTTGCAGTTGGAGAAGCTGGGGTTGTTCTCCTTGGAGCAGAGAAGATTTGATAGAGGTGTTCAAAATCATGAGGGATCTGGACAGAGTAGATAGAGAGAAACTGTTCCCATTGGCGGAAGGATCGAGAACCAGAGGACACAGATTTAAGGTGATTGGCAAAAGAACCAAAGGCGATGTAAGAAAAAACTTTTTTACACTGCGAGTGGTTACGATCTGGAATGCCCTGCCTGAAAGGGTGGTGGAGGCAGACTCAATTTTATCTTTCAAAAGGGAGTTGGATAAGTATCTGAAGGGAAAAAAATTACAGGGCTATGGGGAAAGGGCAGGGGAGTGAGACTAGCTGAGAGTCGACACGGGCTTGACGGGCCAAATGGCCTTCTTCCGTGCTGTAACCATTCTATGATTCTATGTGCAAAACTACTCTTTTAGAGATAGCTTTTATAAATGCACTGCTTCTTTTCTTGTATTTCTTACCACTGCAGGAGCTGTGCCAGTCTTTACTACATGTCTTGGAAGTTTCAAACTGACTCAAAGGGGTCTAAACTTAACATTGTCACACTTGATTTATCGGCCTCAACAATAACAGTAGCAGGGCAGAGGTCCGTGTCTGATCTGCACAGACGTTCGGGCCACTGCTAAATTGGTCAGGGCCTTTTTTTTTAAAGTCTAAGAGCAAGTTGGGGTGTTCAAATCCTGGTCTTGCTGGAGAGTACTTCTGACGTTCTGTGTACTAATTGCTCCTAGACAGCACTGCGAGAGGAAGATCAGCGCTATGAATGCCTGATTAATTTGCATGCTGGGTGCTTTTGTATGCCCATGCTTTCAGTGGCACTGCATGAGAGAAGCCATGTTACCTCACTCCAAGGGCCATTCTTTGCAAGATTTTTGGGTCCATGTATGAACAGTTAGCACCCAATTGAATGAGTTCAGATCCCCGAAACTTATGGGATCGGCCTCATTTTTATGAAGAGGGCAAGCTCTTGGTGCATGAGAGCTCACAGAGAGGGGAAGAGATATTGTGTATCAGCAGCCCTTGAAGCAAAGTGGCTCTATATGGAGGCAAAAATTGTGTTAACCTTCAAAAAGGTTAAATATTTTTCATGCCTTCCTCAGTGCACTTTGCAGCAAAAAAGTGGCTGATACAATAAATAAGGAGGCAGGAAATTTAGTATGTGGGCCAGTGATGGAACTGTGCAGCTCTCAAACCCTCTGTTTGCTGGCTGGCGAAGTAGATGTGCTGTTGTACGAGGTAAGTGCAAAGTGGCTTGTCCTGTTTGCAACTTCAGAGCAACTGCCCTAGGGGACAACATGGCAGCATTCCAGGTTCAATGCTGTGCACACTGCCTGCAAGATCTGAGATCAGATATAGAAGAGGATGGCACATCTTAAGGAAGCTGCCTGCTAAAAGAAAGACTTGCATTTATATAGCGCCTTTCACAACCACTAGATGTCCCAAACTCTACAGCTAATGAAGAATTTTTTGAAGTGTACTCACTGTTGTAATGTAGGAAATGCAGCAGCCAATGTGCGCACAGCAAGCTCCCACAAACAGCAATGTGATAATGACCAGATAATCTGTTTTATTGATGTTGATCGAGGGATAAATAGTGGCTAACTCCCCTGCTCTTCTTCAAAATAGTGCCATAGGATCATTTACATCCACCTGAGAGAGCAGACAGGGCCTTGGTTTAACGTCTCATCTGATAGACGGCACCTCCGACAGTGCAGCACTCCCTCAGCACTGCGCTGGAGTGTCAGCCTAGATTTATGTGCTCACGTCCCTGGAGTGGGACTTGAACCCACAACCTTCTGACTCAAAGACGAGAGTGCTACCAACTGAGCCACAGTGGACACATGTAGCACATTTATTGCTGACCCATACCTTAACCTTACAGCTTTCTCATTATTGACAATTTTTAACCAAAGAGCACACATAAGAGCTGTAACTGACATGGCACACTCACATCTTCAAAGGGCTTCACACATAATAGAACTGTAACACTGTAGCTGCATGAAGCATAGTCATTTAGTAACACCCAGGATGGGCTGCCGCTTCAGCATGTCTGCCATTGTGCATAAGCTCCTTTAACTGTGAATTTGTGAAGGGTAGGTCATGTCTGACTAATCTAATTGATTTTTTTGAGGAGGTCACTGTCATGGTGGAAAAGGGATTGTTTATGAATGTTGTCTATATGGACTTTCCGAATGCATTGAAACGGTTCCACACAAGAGACTATCAAAAATGAAATGCATAAAATTCGCAGTAACTTTTTGATATGGGTTGGTAATTAGTTGGGAGTTAGGGACAAAGGAAATATTTTCTGTACCAAGTGGTATTCCCCAGGGATCTCTACTGGGACCTTAGCTTTTCACCATATTTTCCAATGATTTGGATGAAGGATTAGACAGTTGTACATCCAAGTTTGCAAGTGACACTAAGTGGCTGGGATGTAAGCAACACCCCAAGTTGCAGTCCAGGCAGCCCTACAGTCTGCCTTGGAGGGAGCTGGTAAGAGGGCAGTACCATTGTGCCGAGCAGTAGTTGAAGGAAGCATTCTTGCCCCTCTGGGCCCACAAAATTCCCCCAAATCAATTTCTCAGGCCGTTGATGGAGCAGCCTCCAGTGGTCCCTTTAAGGATAGCTGGTTCGGCCACTCAACACCTGGTACAATTGGGCCTAGCGTACACAGTGCACGTTCTACCCATTTGTACATGAGAATGGCAATCCAAGTCCTGCAACCAGCGTAGGACCTCGGCTTGCATATTTAAACAGCCTCCCGCCTTCTTGCTCTGTGGATAATTTATCAATAGTGCTCTCTGTCCTCAGAGAGCAGAAGCTGGCCTAGCCAGCTTAACCTGCTGTAAGTGTACTTGCCAAAGACAAATAATGGAGAGCCATTGGCATTGGTCATAGAATATTCCACAGCTCAGACCACCACACTCACCCACTCTAGACATTGGTATGGGAGTAAATAGTAGGAAATAAATATGAAAATGCCAAAATGTTATAAAACTACAGGCCTTTAAGAAGTGTATTTTAAAAAAGCACATCTAATTGCGTGAGAAATCATAGGGCATAATTAAGCTGAATAGATGAGATTAAAACTTCAATTTTTAATGTGCATCTGTTGAAGTTCTTCTTGGATCATCGTGTTAACAAATAAATGATTTAACAATAGCTCCTTTTTAATCAATAGATAATTTGCTCACAACTAAAAATTGCCATCATGCAAACAGAATAATGAGCAGCCTGATTAATTCAGACAAAATAAACTAACAGATGTCTTCAGTTCTATTCTTTCCAAAAGCAGTATTTTATTTAGATGAACACAGTAAAAACTGGATCTGAAAACCAAGTAGTTGCCTTAGAATCTTAAACCAAACTATTACATTTCTGTCATACTGTCATAATTGGCACGCAAGAGACTCATGACAATGGTCAGGGCATGTAGAGTCAGGGGTTAGGTGGCAGAATGGATTTAAAGATAGCTACAAAACAGAAAACAGCCATTAGGAGTAAAGGGAAGTTTCCCGGACTAGCAGAAGCTGGGAGGTGAGGTCCCACAGGGACCACTGTTATTCACCATTTACATAAAAGATTTGGTCTCAGAAATTGGAGGTATGGTGTCGAAGTTGCAGATGATACCAAATTGGGGAGGGGGAGGGGGGGGTATAGCTAACTTTTTATAGAACCTTGGTTAGACCACACTTGGAGTACTGTGTGCAGTTTTGGGCCCCATACTGGAACACGAATATTGAAGCACTGGGGAAAGTGCAGAAAAGATGTTACCAAAAATGAGAGGATGCAACTATCAGGAAAAAATTGAGCAGGCTGGGGCTCTTTTCTCTGGAAAAGAGAAGACTAAGAGGGGATCTGATAGAAGTCTTTAAAATTATGAAGGGTTCCGATAGGGTGGATGTGGAGAAACTGTTTCCACTTGTGAGTGAGTCCAGAACAAGGTACAAAATCATGAAGGGTTTTGATAGAGTAAATAAGGAGAAGCTGTTTCCACTGGCAGAAGGGTCAGTAACCAGAGGACATAGATTTAAGGCAATTGGCAAAAAAAACAGAGGCTGTATGAGGGGAAAAAAAATTATGCAGCGAGTTGTTATCATCTGGAATGCACTACCTGAAAGGGTTGTGGAAGCAAATTCAATAGTAACTTTCCAAAGGGAATTGAATAAATACTTCAAGAGGAAAATTTTGCAGGGCTATGGGGATAGAGTAGGGGGGTCGGACTAGTTGGATAGCTCATTCAAACAGCAGGCATAGGCACAATGGGTTGAATGGCCTCATTCTGTGCTGTATGATTCTATGATTCTATGGGTGCGAAATTCGGTAGCGCCCCGTTTTGGGCGGTAACACTGGCGAGGCGGGACATCCTGCGCCCGGTGAGGAAGTCCCGGCCCAGCCGCAAAATTTGCCTTAACGCCCCGCCCAGGAAGTGGAGCGCAATGTCGGGCGCTCCACTTCCTGGTGGGGCGGTACCCGAGGCGATGTCAGGGTGCAATCAGCAACGTTCCACGGAGCGCTACCACGTTTCAATGCCCCTCCCCTTCAGTTAAAAGGGAGGGCCGCTGCGCACTCTGCAGGGCCACCGATGGCCCCAACTAGGCCACCAGGGTGGCGTGGTGCCATGGCAGCAGCCCGGCACCGAGACGTGGTGCCGGACTGCGTGATGGCGGCCAGGACCACGCCACGGCACACCATGGAGGCTCGACCTGGAGATTGGCCAAAAAAGAAAATGGCGGCACGGTCACGGCCGCACCTCCCCTTTAACTACCGTCCCGCGAGCAGAGGTCGGCCCGGCTCGCGACCCGCGAGGCTGGCGCTGACACCGCCCACGGCAGCCTCGCAGGGTGCAGCCGAATTTCTGCTGTGAGGCAGTAAGGGTTCGCGGTGGGGTGCTAAGGGGTCGGCGTGCACGGCAATGACGTCATCGCCGGAGGCGCAGCGGCCCGGGGCCCTATCAGGTAGCGCCTCAGCAACGCCCCGCCAAATTTTGCGAGAGGCGCTTTTTTCGCCCCCCTCCCAGGCGATAACCCCTTTGCGCCCCTTTAGCACCCCCTGGAGGCGCTAACGGCAGGTGCAAAGGAGCCAAATTGCACCCCCTAATAGTTTTCAATGTAAGTCAAGTGAATAGGAAAAAATTTTACTACGGTATAAATGGATCTCCATTTTTGATTTCCAGTTGGGTACAGTTGAATCTTTATTTAACTTTGAACGTTAATATATATGGGGTAATGGTTTTCAGTGGTAGATATATGGAGGAAATGCTCCTGTGAAACACTTTGAGGTGTTTTACTACGTTAAATACGCTATATAAATGCAAATTGTTGTTTGAAAATCTAACCACAGCATCTCACTTGTGTAAGGAGGACATAAGAATTTTTTTTAATTTTTCAGTGTTTTTCAAAGTCAGTGAGTCTGACCTTTCACCCTCAGCCAGTGAGTCTGACCTTTTACCTTCCATTCAGCTATTCTGGAAACCTACCACATGCATGAAGCTCTTATTTGCAATTGCAGCTTGTTTCCCTTTTTGTATCAGAGCTACTTAGTTGCCTAGCAATCACAAATGTGTGATTGCTCACATAAGTGCGAGCTTCCGATCAGTACAAGAAGAATCGTGCACACAAAAGGATGGTAAAATAATGTTCTTCGTTTAAGCCTACATTGAAATAAGTGATCGACAATAGCCTAGTCATGTACGTTCCAGTCAGAGCAGCCTAAAGTACATTTAGAAACAGAAGTTAGCTCTAGTACCTTTAACACACTTCAGCCGATAAACCACCTTCCACTGCTGCAGATCTGAATAATCAGCCGCACTCCCCTCCCCAGTTGCTCTCCGTTGTTGACTTCCAGGAGATCCAACAAGCAGTTTTTTGATTCTCTTCTTCTGTGCTTTCCACAAAAAAATCAATCTATTAAAAGAATTGAAATTATCTCTTTGCTTAGGAAGGTGTAGATAAAACACAGTTAGAAAGTTCAGCTCTCCCTCCTCCTTCAAACTGCTGCAGCTTTAGTTATTAGCCAGGTACAGGCAAATAAGCCTGCAGTTTGATTTAGTTATTCAATACCTGTTGGGGTCTGCTGATTTTAAACTGTTTTCAGATCTGCTGACATTATACATCTTTCATAAAAATAATTGGATTTTTACTGAAAAACTCCCAGCTTATATTTTGTATGGCTGTACACTGAGGTAACAAAAAATGGTAAGAAACTTAGAACTGAAAACTGACTAGAAAGGATTCAAGACGGAAAGAAAAATCTGCAGCTGGGTTGCCTTATTTTATCCTACGTTGGAAAAATATATATCAATAACAATTTTTAAGAATAGTTCTTAAAAATTTGAAGGAGACAGTCCGAGGGACTGGGTGTCACAAGGTTAGAAAACTTGCAGTGAATGTACAGCTCTCTCATCTAGCTGTGAGGTTTCCATGTAAACAAGCAGCTCAGCCCAAAACCACAACACTGAAGTACTTCCACAAATTAAGCATAATAGTCACTCAAAGCATTATGTATAAAAAACAGAAGGAGGACCAGTGTCAAATAGTTGGTGAGAAGACAAAGCAGCTGTTCTTTTAACCAATTCTCATTTACAGATTTTCTTTTCTTTTCCAATTTCTTGTCCTTTTCTGTAAATTTAGCTGTTTGCAGCTCTGCAGTGACACTGCTGGGCAGTCAAAGGACAGCAACAGAAGAGATTTTTGATTTTTCTCCACTTCTGCAGTTGCTTGAATGGCTAGGCCATGGTTCAGCTGTTGTTAAGTTACACAATGTACTTTTTGAGCTTGTTGTCACAAAACAATTTTAACAGTTTGCATAAAGTGAGATGATTGTGCATCCCTTTCAGATAACAACTCACCACCATTCAGTATTGAAAAGAAGGCAATCATAGGCCACAGGTCCTACTTCTTTCCTTGATACTTTTTCATTCATATATGTCCTGCTGAAGCTCAGTCCCAGTGACCTGGGATCAGGAGGGTGACCTTGCGGCAGTTAGGGAAAATGGGATCTGAGAATAGAACGGAATGAGTGGCGACTTGCCTGAAAGACTGGAGCAATGATATGACAAGCAAAGCCTTACACTGATCCAGCTGTCAGCAAAATGATCAGGGCTCTTGGCAATAAAGCATAAAATGAAAATGTAAAAGGATTGCCTTCACTGTCTGACCCTCAGTGTATACCCAGAATTTGGGAATGTTTCATTTCATGTTTCCAATAACTTGGTGGAGATTATACCACTTAAATGTACATCAAAGCAATTGCTATATTTGCACTTGTGAATTTTCGTAGTGTTTTTTGAAACAAAAACATTATAAATGAGCAACAGAGGCATTGTGAGGTAATGTCAAACTCATCATATTCAAAGGGATTTTGGTTTTGATTATTAAACATTCACAGAACGTATTTACTCAATTTGAAGATTATAAACAAACCTTATTAAGTGCTGGGATGTATCATGAAAGTATTTAAGTTGAAGATGCTACTCATTTATTTTTATCCTAGGTAACTTGTTGAAAAGGCTATATTTGGAATCCTATGTGCAATTTGGAGAACGCTAGATTATATAGAACCTTAATGCATGAGAGAAAGATCGAGATGGGTAACAAGAATTATTCTGAAACTCAGAGAACTCAAAGTTATGAAGAAACACTCGCAGATCGGAATTTGTTTTCATTTGAGAAAAATTGAGAAGGTAAATGCTGAGAAGCCCGTATAATAGAGCTGCAAGCAAGATATTTTACTTGGACTGTGAGCATTGAACGAGAGGACATGAGTAACAAATGAACAAGCTTCAACTAAGATTTGGGATGAAAATAACTTGGGATATGGGGAAGATACTCCCCCCACACCCAAACAAAACAGGTAGTTACATTGATGAATCCCTTTTAAAATTAGCTGGGTAAATATCTATTCAAGAAAAGGATTGAAGGTTAGAAAATAAGTACAGGCACAGGCAATCAAATGATCTATGAAACACAATGGCCCAGAAATTCCGATCGCAGGCCTCCCGCGGGCGGAGGGCTGCGATCTGGAAAAATCTGCGCCAAGACCGGAGGGGTCCCGGGAGGCGCAGAGTTCCGCTGCTGGGCCTCTCCAAACTGCCGGTGCGCAGGGCCCACGTATCCCAGAGGCGCAGGCGGTTCGCAGCGTCCCTGGGATCACGTGGGCCATGGGGAGCCAATCAGAGAAGGGAATCTCCCTTCATACATTTGACGGAAGACCTGTCAAATATATGAATAGAGATCACCCCCAAAACATAGTAAAACTTTAAATATTTTTTTTTAATCACATTTTTAAAATGACTTTAAATTACAATAAATTAAGTATTTTAAACAAAAATTTTATTTTTTGAAAAAAATAATTAAAGTTTTTAATGGAGCTAAAAATAAACTTACCTTTCTTTAAAGTATTTTTAAATGATAAATCAGTGGAAACATTTTTTTTTACTTTTTTCAACTCTTATCCTGGTAAAAGCAGGCCTTATGCCTGCTTTTACCAGGCGCAAGAATTGTAAATGTTTTCTGCGGGCGGAGGGTCTCCGAAAAACAGAACTCTCCTCCCGCAGAGGCCCTGCTCCCGGGCAGGCGGAGAATCTGTCAAGAGCTTTCTTGACAGATCGGAAATGCCGGTTTCCAGCGCATGCGCAGTGCATGCCTGAAACTGGCATTTCCGATGTCCCTACGGGTGAGTGCACAGCGCGTACACACCCGCAGGGATCGGAATTTCTGCACCAATGGTTTCTGCACTGCTGTCATCTACAGTATACAACTGGTCAGAATAATAATTGTGTGGTTAGATTGATAAGCTAGAGCTTCACTCAACTTCCTTAAGTAGTTAGGAAGAAATTTAAGAGATATTTATCATCTTGGAGTTCTTACTTGGTGGTTGGTTGCCTCTCTCAGAAAACTGAATCAATTTGGCAGAGTCAAAACAGGACAAATTGAACAATTGGTGGAGAGAATGGACTTGATGAACTACATGGGTACTCTTCCAAGCTTTATTCCATGCTTTATTGTGTTATGATAAAATGTTTTCCAAGTATAATTTACTGTTCACAAATACTGCAGAAATAGTAAGCAGACCCGTAGTGCTAGTATGGAGAAGGCTCCTGGAAACAAGAGATTTTCTCACTCCTGGGAGATCATGTTTGCTCAAATTGATTAATTCATAGATTAGAACACTGTCCTTTTATCTCTTGGTGCTGAATTCAAATCCAGCCCAGGCTTCTCTGTTTGCTGGCTGCAAGGATCCAACATGAAGTGAATTTGGGCAGTTTCAACCCAATTTCTTGTGGTCACAGGCACAAAAGAACATAAGAACATAAGACGTAGGAGCAGGAGTAGATCATTTGGCCCCTCGAGCCTGCTCTGCCATTCAATAAGATCATGGCTGATCTGATCTTGGCCTCAACTCCACTTCCCTGCCCGCCCCCCATAACCCTTGACTCCCTTATCATTCAAAAATCTGTCTATCTCCCCCTTAAAAGGTGTTGACAATCTTAGTCACAAAAGGGATAATAATGGCTAGTGTGGGAAAGTGAAAAATTCACGCTGCTACATTTTTAAGTTATGCTCTTCTAAGTTTATAGATTCAGAGACATTGTTCAAACAAAGTAAATTGACCTTATTTCTGCATCTCACCCATTTTATGACTAATTTAGAAGTACTTGATAATAACACTAGTACTGGGGAATGGAACACTTTCTCTACTTTTGTCATGAATGCTGTTCACTTTGAGTACATAAATTAACTACACCAAAAGTTTATTTTTATTTTTTGTACTTTTTTCTACAAAGTAACACAAAGTCTCGAGGTGATTTTATCTTGATAATGCGATGTAAGTGGCAGGTGCACAATATAAAGGAGGACAACTCCGCCGCTCCAGTGTTATCCAAGATCTCAACTTTCATGGGTACTGATGGATGCCATCAGAGGCTGCACAACATATGAGCTTCCATCCTATCGGCCCTCCAACAAGCCCAAGTGGCACATTGTAAAGAGAAAAACAGGATCAGCATTGCTCATTGTTCACAGGTCCCTGTTTGAACACTGCATCATGAAAAAAACACTGGTTTCTCCCGACAACTTTGTAGAGAGAAAACTTGCAAGTGATACATAGACACATTGGGGGGAATTTTGCCAGCCCTGGGGAGGCGGGTATGAAGGCGGGACTGCCGGGAAAATGGCAGAAACTGGGAGCGGGTATCGAAGCCGCTCCCAAGCTGCCTCCGTGCCATCTTCTCGGGAGGCGGGTCCCCAACTCGCGCAGGGACCCGTCTCCTCGAGGTGGGAAGGGGATTAGAGTCAATTAACTGCCTGTTAACAGGTAGTTAACAGGCAGTTTTGAGGCTTATCCCTATTTTACCCCTGCAAGTACGGGCTTCCCGACAGCTGCAAACCTCGCCAGGGTCAGCAAGACGAGCAGTGGGTCTGCGGGAGTGAGAGGGATCGAAAAGTCTGCTGTGGAGGTGAGTGATGGGTGCAAGTGTGGAGAGGTAAGTATGAGAGGTGAGTGTAAAGTGTTAGAAAAAGTTTACTTACCTTTGCTTCTTCCTGCAGGCTTCAACCCTTGGGGATCCGGAGGTGCCTCATCTCAACGGCAGAGATGACAGAATGGCTGCTGCATTTTCTGATACAGCAGCCATCTGATTTCTGCTGAGGAAAGAGGTTTTGGTGAGTCTTTGTGCAAGGGCTCACCTTAGAACAGAGATTCAGTGTTTGACAGCTTCTCAAAGCTGTCAAACGCTGACAATTCATCTGTCAAAAATTCTCGACAGATGAAATGTCATACGCTGACGTCCTCTGTCACCGGCTTTCCCTTAATTGGCGGGCTTAACAAGGTCAAGCAAGGGAAAATAGCGTGGGTTGGCTGGACGTCGATGGAGGCGGGACTGAAACCCGACAACCAGCAGTCCCGCCCCCAACGCGCCCCCATTGACAAAATCCAGCCCCTTTAGTCAGTGCTAATGTAGTATAGCCATTTTGATCGTGTACAAGTCTGGTTACGAGAGTGTTTTAAAATATGTCCCAAGCTATTACTGTAAGTGACAAGTGATTCTCTAAACTATTGTTTAGACTTTCAGGATCAAAGTATTATTAACATTCCGACTGACCTTGTTCCTGATTATAATAAGGCAGAAACATTGGCAGGTACAGCACTGTATTGGCTAGATTTAAATGTTTGATCTATTTCAATTCAGTCTTTAGGCCAAAAAAAAACCTTTCCTTTTGACGGGCTCATTTGTCATACATACTTGTGGAAATGTTGATGCACACAGTTGTGTATAGTTTCAGATTAAATTCCAGAAGCAGTGCTAGAAGTGCATCCCGATGAATGCTGCTCAGCCCATTCTTTGTCAGACCTCACACGACTATCTCTTCTGAATTCATCTGCACAGGGGGAATATCACAAGATCTGTGCACAGGATAAATCCAGTTTAGCAAAGTGCTAAGATGCCATTTCCTGAACCCTGATGGCAAGATATTTGCAATTCCAGAAGTGTAGAGATTCGGGGTGAACCATTTTTGGCATAATCGGAGCAAGTAACTTATTGTGGCAGGAAAATAGGGCAGAAGCCATTTCCACTGGTTTTCCACAATAAAATAGTACCCCCACCACCACCCACCTACCCGAGTTCCTTCGCAATTTTTGCCCCTTCCTGCAATCCGTCCGCCAGGTCCCAAATGCCCTTGTTTACATATATTATAATGAGGGTCAGTGATGCTGTAGCTCTGAGTTTCCTGCTTTTACGCTTGCATTGCCTTCAGGATAACGTAGACTGAGATTTATACAGTGCAGCTGCTGCCAGCATCCAGCTGAGAAAGGCAAAGTGAGGTGTTTCTGAGCCTCCAGAGTCTGGCGATTTCTCCAGCTGGGAAACACTTTTTGCAACTTTCTTTTTGCCATTTTGCCTGTAAACAACTGGACTTGCTTCTCATTGCTTCTGCCAGGGTCAGACCACCAGCACATTTTTTCCTCACCCCCCGACCCACAGTGAGGGCTTCTCAGGAACAGGTATGACATTCCCAATGGGAACCTATTTATTCCACTTGCTATGTATGAGTTAGTAAAGGCTAGTTTGATAAAGAGTATAATCACGCACCATTATAATATCTGAATTACTAAATCGTACTCAAAGGACTGAAGCAGCAACCAGCCTAAATAGTCCTTGTCCTCCCCCACATTTTATTTCAAGAAACTAAATATTGCAAATAAACAGATTACAAGTTGATAAAGCAAAATCGGCAAGTGTTCACTAGTCTTTAATGTAGCAATGAGTTCTTAGCATTCACATCAATTTTCACGGTTCTACGATGAGGACAGTGTTTCTAAATCTATCTCCGGGATTTTAGACAGTGAAGGGCAGAATTTTCTGGACCTAACGCCCCAGGAGCACCTGTAGCGGTGGCTGCAGTAAATCTGAAATATGGGCAGAGGCCCACAATGCTGAGTCTCCTCCAGCGCTCCCAAGAACTTACTGCCGCGTATGCAGCAATTGCTCCTGTGTAAATCAGGACTTATGGTGTGATAGGAAGCTGCACCCAATATGCTATGGCAATGCTGATCGCAGTCCGTGGGCAAGTTGTTGGCATAAAAAAGGGTGCTGTGAAAATGTTAAGAACTGTTAGATTATTGGGAATGCTGAATGATCAGATTTGCCACGGTAAGGCAATTCAGTGTATTATCGTAAATTGGCACTCACTGATGTTGAGCATTCACTATTAGTAGTGATCAGGTTATAAATTGGTGAGGTTACTTTAACAGTAATTCCTTTGATAGCTGACACAGTAACAGCTGTAAATAGTCTGTCTATCAAATAGCTCAAGTCTAAGTCTGTGATTAACAACGTTCAGAGCTTACACAACTTCATCTTCATGAGCTGCATGGTTGAGTTAATCTCCTTCCTTCCCTGGGATGCCGAGTTGAGTTGATGCCTTTGCGGTGGATTATCTGTTTCACTTGGATTTTGGCTTCTGACTAAATCCACCTTACACGAGTGAAGTTGGTTTCCCTAACCTTTCTCGATCTCCGACTACACGGAATTAAGTAACATTCTTAGTTCTGCCTGAACGGCTGGTGTAACCACAATTTAGCTTCTAATCTCTGACACTCTGTCCTTAAAGGTATCTTCTGCTGGTAAGGCTACCTCTTACACCTGCTAGGAAAAAGTTCTTGCAGAAGAAGATTAGAGGAAATAAAAGTTATCTTCTGATTAACACAGGAACTAAGAAAGACTGCTATATCTAGCAAAGACAAAAAAAAAGCTCTACTTCTGAGTGACCTACATATCAGAAGGTGTCAACACCCAATTCAACAGCTGAACTCCATAAGGTATGGGCATCTTCAAGCCGTTTACAATGTATTTCCCTTATGAATCTTGAAAGCAGCCTTTCGGTAATTTTATGGGGCAGTGTTCCTACAACTAGAGGATGGCAGCTACATGTCACTGGCAGGCTCCAGGACTGAGTTCATAGAATGACCCAGGACAGAAGGAGGACATTCGGCCCATCGTGCCTGTGCCACCTCCTTGGAAAAAGCTCTCCAATTAGTCCCACTCCCCTGCTCTTTCCCCATAGCCATGCAAATTTTTCCTTTTCAAGTATATATACAATTTTCTTTTGAAAGTTACTATCGAATTCGCTTCCACCACCCTTTAAGGCACCCTTCCAGATCATAGCTCGCTGCGTAAAAAAAAATCTCCTCATCTCCCCCTGGTTCTTTTGACAATTACCTTAAAGCTCTGTCCTCTGGTTATTGACCCTCTTGCCAGTGAAAACAGTTTCTCCCTATCTATTCAATCAAAACCCTCGATAATTTTGAACACCCCTATAAACTCTCCCCTCAACCTTTTCTACTCTCAGGAGAACAATCCTAGCTTCTCTAACCTCTCCACATAACTGAAGTCCCTCAGCCCTGGTACCATTCTAATAAATCTCCGCTGCACCCTTTCCAAGACCTTGACATCCTTCATATAGTGTGGTGCCCAGAATTGGACACAATGCTCTAGCTGATGCCTAACCAGTGATTTAGAAAGGTTTAGCATAACTTCTTTGCTTTTGTACTTTATGCCTCTATTTATAAAGCCCAGGATCCAGTATACTTTTTTTTAACAGCCTTACCACCTTGTCCTGCCACCTTCAAAGATTTGTGTACATACACCCCCAGGTCTCTCAGTTCCAGCACCCGCTTTAAAATTGTACCATTTAGGTTATATTGCCTCTCCTCATCCTTCCTTCCAAAATGGATCCCTTCACACTTCTCTGCATTAAATTTCATCTGCCATGTGTCTGCCCTTTTAACCAGTCTGCCTATGCCCTCCTATAGTCTGCTATTCCAACTCACTGTTTACTACATTTTCAAGTTTTGTGGCATCTGCAAACTTTGACATTTTGAAAGGAGTTGGCTCTTGATCTCTGTAAGCACAGCAGAAGGGCTAGTTTCAAGCTGCAGCACTTCTGCCGCTGTGGGAGCAGCCTGGCTCGGGCTGCTTCAGGCCCCTGTGCAGTCATGGGGGGAGACTGAGCCTGATGGCTGTGGAAGTGAAGCCATCTGGAGAGAAAGCAGTAACATTCACTATCTGTTCCAATCTTCCCCTTCTCGTGACCTCTCTGCCTCTCTGGCTGTAAGTCTGAGAGTTGTCAGACCCCTTAACAGGGCACATCAGGAGACTACTTTCCTTCCTGGTTGAGCTGCCTCTTCTGAGCGGCTGTCCACGGAGGCTGCTACAGTGCAGCCGAGGGCTGGTATTCCAGCAGTCTTAGACTGGTGACTGGGCCTCTCCTGTGAGGGGCTTCACAGAAGAAGACCCTGGAGCTGCCACTCCTCCAAGGATGTCTTTCAATAGCATGCATCAGTATCTCACACATGCCAGATGTGAACTCCTCCACATGATGCCATGGTCTTGAAGCTGCTAGGAACATCACCCATGCACTGCCACAGAGATGTGGATCAACTGCTGGAGGAGGATCTCCCAATCTCTGACAAGGGGCCTCCTCTTCTACATCCTTCTGCTCTTCAGGAGGTTGTGGGTTCAAGTCCCACTCCAGGGACTTGAGCACATAAAGCTAGGCTGACACACCAGTGCAGTGCTGAGGGAGTGCTGCACTGCCGGAGGTGCTGTCTTTTGGATGAGACGTTAAACCGAGGCCCCATCTGCTCTCTCAGGTGGGCGTAAAAGATCCCATGGCACTATTTCGAAGAAGAGCAGGGGAGTTCTCCCCGGTGTCCTGGCCAATATTTATCCCTCAACCAACATAACAAAAACAGATTATCTGGTCATTATCACATTGCTGTTTGTGGGACCTTGCTGTGCACAAATTGGCTGCCGCATTTCCCACATTACGACAGTGACTACACTTCAAAAGTACTTCATTGGCTGTAAAGCGCTTTGAGACGTCCGGTGGTCGTGAAAGGCGCTATAGAAATGCAAGTCTTCTTCTTCCTATTCTTACAGGATGCTTAGTAACTCTACCTCAGCTCTCTCCTCATACTGTTTACCCATAGAGTCATAGGGGGAAAAATTAGGTCGCGCCCCATTTGGGGCGCAAATATCGTCTGGACGCAAATATTAGCGCCTGGCGCTAATTATCGGCACTGACTGGAAACTTCACTTTTACCGCCCCGGGAGGTGAGTGGAGCGCTAAATCAGGCGCTGCACACCTGTCTTAAGGCGCAAAGGCCGAGCAGTGAGGCGCTAACTCAGCGCGCGAGCGCAGCGCAGCTGCTGCCAGTTAGCGAGGGAACACAGACACACTGGCGCCGGCCACTTCTTAAAGCGGGGGGGGCCAACTTGCTCCCCAGCCACACCCTGCTCATTGCAGCCTTGAATCTCGGCCTGGAGAGACCTGTGAATCCATTTTGCTGCCAAGGATGGAGAGGGTGAGAGAACGAGCTCATCGCTTCACCGAGCGGGCCTTGGATGCTCTGGTTGGCGCGGTGGAGCGCAGAAGATGTATACTCTTCCCTGAGAGTGGCAGGAGGCCTTTGCCACGCGAGTTCAGAAGAGTGTGGAGGGAGGTGGCTCAGAGCGTCTCCTCCAGGAGCATGGTGCCCAGGACCCATACTCAATTCCGCAAAAAGTTCAACGACCTCACTCGGGTCGTCAGGGTGAGTGGCTTTTTCTCAATACCTCTCCATCCCTCCATCTCAACCTCACTCTATGGCCAGAGGGTCTTAAAACCCCAATGCACAACACTCATCCAACACCTATGGCCCTTTCATGAAACACACACACACATTCCACACTTTGCATACAGTAAGGGCTATTCACCTATGGGAGGCACATCAGGCAAGACCATGGCTGCATACAGTAAGGGCTATTCACCTATGGGAGGCACATCAGGCAAGACCATGGCTGCATACAGTAAGGGCTATTCACCTATGGGAGGCACATCAGGCAAGACCATGGCTGTATATTTACTCAGATGCTGTCCTTTTTCTTACAGGCCAAGCTGGCGCATAATCGGAGACAGCAGCAACGGACAGGTGGAGGGCGGCCTCAGCTGCAACCCCTCAGCGATCTTGAGGAGCGCGTCCACAGGATTGTGGCAAGCCGGGTGATCGGTCCCGTCGCCACTGGAGACGCCGACCCCGTTCTGGACAGCAATGGTAAGGTCATCACCTTTTTGTCCTCTGTCCTTCCACTTGTCCCTCACAACACCAGCCTTTGACACTTTCAATCCAACTTGCTAACTCGCTGCACTTATTCCTCCCTTACTGCCACCCTGTCCTCACGCTAAAGCCACTCTTGTACCTCCCTGCTTTCAGATGGTGATTCACCAGCTGAGGAGACGGGCCCTGAAGCTGCCACTGGGAGTGATGCTGCAGCTGAGGAGGAAGAGGAAGCCGGAGCATCAGTGCCACCCTCTCCCGAGGAAGCCCATGCCCACACTGGGAACACGCCTTCCCTGGAGGGGAGCAGGGGGGAAGGGTCTGATGAGGGTGAAGCTCCAGGACCCAGCGGGCTGCAGCAACGCCATGGGGGTAAGGAAGAACGGGGGCCTTCTCCCCAGAGGGAGAGTATGCCAGACACTCCTACTGCAATGGACGCAGAGGAGGAGCGGCTGATCGCAGAAATGAACACCCAGGCGGTGGGCATGCACACTGAGCTCATGGGTGCAGTGGGAAGGGTGCCCGAATGCATTGAGTCACTGGCAAGGAGTGTGGAGCACTTCGCTGTAGCACAGGCGGATGCCACACTAACGCTTAGTGCTGCAATTCAGTCACTGGCTGCCGTGATCCCATCTCTGACTGCTCTCATGCAGACTCAGATTGAGGCCACGCGAGCACAGACTGCTGCCAACCTCGATGGTTCGTTCACATGTCCCTGGGGCTGTCACCGCGCCGCAGCAGGCCAGCAATCTGTTCTCCAGCAGATTGCTCCGGATGCTGAAGTGCTGCCCCGTGGGAGTGCCAGTGTGTCGGGCGAGCAGGGAGTTGCTGTCCTCTCTCACGATGACAGCATTCCTGCTGCCAACACTGTCACTTCTCCACTGCACTTGCCACCGCCTGTAGGACAGACTGCTGCCGCCCATGCAGAGTTGGTGCAGTCTGCAGCCGGGCCCTCCAGGCCCAGAAGTGGTCGAGGCCGTCCTTCAGGGGCATCTGCAGTGTCAGGGTCTGACGAGCAGCAGCCTTCCACCAGCCTTGCTGCAGCCACTGAGGTCCCATTACGGAGGAGCAGTAGGGTTAGAAGGGGGGAAGTGCGCAAGGGAAGGAGATCACCCTCGAAGGGCAAAAAGTAGGAGGTGTGACAAAATGCTGGTCATTTTTTTATTAAAGGTCGAGGTTCATGGTCCAACTTTTGTTTAGTGTTTTGGACATTATCTCCAGGTTGTGAGAACCAGTTATGTTATTGACTGTTTTTTTGTGTTTATTTCTATGAGTTTGTCATGAGGAATTGACACACACAGAGTTTGTAAAATAAATACGTTTCTGTATTCAAAATATACATGGTTGGTGGTTGTAATTATTGGTGCCTTGGCCGGCTTAGGGGTTGCGTGCTGGGTTCATTAATGTTGTTAGCAATGGCAGAAGCCATTTCCACAGCAGGGGCCCTAGAAGCGGCTTGCTATTAGCCGTTGACGGACGGCCCTTGCAGTTTCACCATTGTGGGCCGCCCTCCCGCCTTGGTGCTGCTGATGATCATCCTCCTCGTCCTCTTCCTCCTCTTCCTCCTCCTCCTCTGGTGGTGCTCCAAGGCCTAGTGGCATTGGCTGGGTCCTGAGGATTGCCATGTTATGCAACATGCAGCACACGACTACGAAGTTGGATACTCGCTCAGGCGAGTACTGCAGGGCTCCTCCAGAATGGTCGAGACAGCGGAACCGTTGCTTCAGCACGCCGATTGTGCGCTCAATTATGTTCCTGGTAGCTTGATGGCTCTCATTGTACCGCAGCTCAGCAGGGGTGTTGGACGTACGGAGCGGTGTCATCAGCCAGGTGCTCAATGCATACCCCTTGTCCCCGAGAAGCCAACCAACTGGCTGATGCGGTGCCTCGAAAAGTTCTGCCACAGTAGTCTGGCGCAGGATAAAAGCATCGTGGCAGCTGCCAGGATAGTGGGCATTGACAGCGAGTATCAGCTGTCTGTGGTCACAGACCAACTGAACATTCAAGGAATGGAACCCCTTTCTGTTCCGGAATTCCTCGGCATTCTCATGCGGAGCACGCAAAGCCACATGCGTGCAGTCAATGGCGCCCTGCACCATGGGGAAGCCCGCTACCCTCGCAAAGCCCAGAGCGCGGTCACGCTGCTTGTCTGGGGTCATGGGGAAAGAGATGAACTCTCGTCTCCTTTTAAAGAGGGCATTTGTGACCTGCCGGATGCAGCAATGCACCGCGAACTGGGAGATATTGGCGAGGTCCCCAGCAGCAGCTTGAAATGAGCCAGTAGCGTAAAAGTTGAGAGCCACTGTGACCTTCACTGCCACCGACAGAGATGTCCTGGACCTCAGTTGAGGCTGCAGATCTGGCTGCAGCAGGTGGCAGAGCTCAGTGACCACCTCCTTGCTGAATCGCAGCCTTCGCAAACACAGCTCCTCAGACATATGAATGTAGGAGAGCTGTTCACGATATACCCTGGGAGGGTAAGCTCTCCTGTACATACGCCTGTTGGCCCTCCTCCGTCTGGCCATCATTGCCACTCTCTCTCTGCGTCTCTGTATCCTCCAATTCAGCTGGAGCAGGACGACGCCCCCAATCAGTGCAGCCCCCATAGTCTCTTTGCAAGCAAAGTAATGAAGGACAGCAACTAAAGTACTAGCGAAGTTAGGATCAATAGGCAAAACTACCTCACAAAGCGTTGAGTCAATGCAGAAGTCTCTCTTTCTCTCTCTCCGAATCTCTCTCTCTCTCTCAGAACGAGTGGTGCAAAAATGTCGACCACAGAAAAAGACAGCAAGAGGCCCCCTTTAAATAGCGCCCCCCCCCCCCCCAGCCCCACAGCGATTGATAGCGTTCCAGTCTTCCGGTCGTTGGATGCGCCAGGCGGTAAGGCAGGGGGCGCCACTCAATTTCCGCTCCGGGGCGCCACAAGGGCGTTGCACCATGGAATGACGTCACAATCTGCGCGCGCAGGTGGTCGCAGCGGTAAGTTTTAGCGCCGCCGCACAATCTCTAGTTAAGTTCCCGAGCGGCGCAAACATCGCTGCGCCCGGGCGTTAGCGGCTTTGCGCCCCATTAGCGCCCTCTTAAGGCGCTAACGGGAGGCGCAACCAACTGAATTTTTACCCCATAGAGTCATAACGGCACAGAAGGAGGCCATTGGGCCCATCGAGTCCGTGCCGGCTCTCTGTAGAGCAATCCAGTCAGTCCCATTCCCCCGCTCTATCCCCGTAGCCCTCCAAGTTTATTTCCCTCAAGTGCCTATCCAGTCTCCCCTTGAAAACATTGAGTGTCTCCGCTTCCACCACTTACGTCGGCAGCGAGTTCCAGGTTCTCACCACTCACATCCCCCCTGTATCTCTTGCCCAAAACATTAAATCTGTGTCCCCTAGTCCTTGTACCATCAATTAGTGGGAACAGCCTTTCCCCGTCTAGCCTATCCAAACCAGTCATAATCTTGTACACCTCTATCAAATCACCCCTCAACTTCCTTTGCTCTAATGAAAACAAATCCAGCTTCTCCAACCTGTCCTTGTAGCTAAGATTCACCATCCCCGGAACCATTCTGGTAAATCTCCTCTGCACCCTCTCAAGGGCCTTCACATCCTTCCTAAAGTGTGGTGACCAGAACTGGACGCAATACTCCAGTTGTGGCCGAACCAGTGCTTTATAAAGATTCAGCATAAGTTCTCTACTTTTGTACTCAATACCTCTATTTATGAATCCCAAGATCCCATATGCTTTGTTAACCACTCTCTCAATATGTCCTGCCACCTTCAGGGACCTATGCACTTTAACTCCCAGGTCTCTCTGTCCCTGCACACTCTTTAAAACTGTGCCATTAAGTGTATATTGCCTCTCCCTGTTCCTTCTGCCAAAATGCATCACCTCACACTTCTCTGTATTGAATTCCATCTGCCCATTCTGCTAGCCTTTCTATGTCCCGTTGCAGTCGATTGGTATCATCCTCATTCCCCCAAGTGATTATAACAGGGCTGTTGCATGTCATATCTTTAAATTTTGACAGAGTGCCTGATGAGGTGCACTTTTCAAATTCTATGGAAGGTCCAGCCCCTGATTACTCTGAAGTTATCCTCGATGTAAAGATTGTTCTTCTCTCAGAGTGTCATTCTTATTCTTTGGGGGAGAAATTGGCCTCCTTTGCGTCTCCCGTTAGCGCCTCCGGGGGGCGATAACGGGGCGCTAAGGGCTTACCGACCGGGCGCGGCGAAATTACCGACACCCGCGAACTTCCATGGTGGGCTAAAACGTACCGCCTCGATCTCCTGCGCCCCGGATATCGTGACGTCATATGGTGCGCAGCGGCCCGTTATCGCCCCGGATGTAAAATTCGCTTCCGCCCCCTGCAGCATCGCCGGACATCAACAACGGCAGTTGCAGGAGGCGTTATCACCTCGGCTGGCCGCTTGGGGAGCGCTAATTAAAGGCAGTGGTGGTCAGGTAGGCCAAAATTTAACAATGTCCCCAGTATGCTGGAGTTTGATTTTTTTCCAGCCCGCGATTGATCAGCCCTGCACTCTGAGTGCTTGGGGCTGCTAGGCACGTCTCGACGACCATTCCCACACTTAGCCTTTAATGACCGCCGCATTGGCCCATCCCTTTAAGGGAGGGAAGGAGCCTGTAAAACTGGCAGCGCTGCACGGAACATTGTGCAGCGCTCTGCCCCTACTGCCCTTCTCGCTCCCTTTAGCGCTCCACTTCCCTCTTGGCAATTTCTAGCCCTTTAAATCTGATCACAACCAGCAACGCTTCCTGGAAAGTGTGCAACAACAACAACAACTTGCATTTATATAGTGCCTTTAATGTAGCAAAACAATCACAAGTACGGATATCAGGTGAACACAGGATCCTGCTCACTGGTGATGCCCAACAACACTCCTTAAATGCCCCAGGCTCACACAAGAAAAAAGGCCACTTGAACAAAGTATCAGGGGGCTGCCATGAAACTGGACTGTAGCAAGAGTTGGCACCTTCAGGAGAAGTAGGCAGAAGATTTGGGGGGTGGCGGGAGGAAGGGAGTGTTTTCGAGCAGTCGAGCTGGATTACACTTCTAGTTCAGGGATATTATAAAAACAGAATAAAAATATATAAAATAAATGATTTGTAAAAATCATAAAAACTTTTAGTCCTGCATTACATCTGGTCTTAATTCATAATTATAAACTGAAAAATGCCTTCTGATTTTTTTTATATGCTATAGATTTTATAATATAATTTAACCAGAACATCGGGGTTCAAATTGTTTGTACTATTTACAACTGCAAAAGTGCTCTTCATTACAGAAATATTCATTCAGCACACTTTACAGTCACCAGGTTTGAGTTCAGGATGGTACTGCAATGCAGATTTATTCTGAAATCCAAAGGTTTGAGGAGGGCAGATGTGGTTTATCTAAATTGTAATTATAGGCTTGATATTACTGAAGGTTGAGGCAAGTATTTTATTTTTCCTGCAGTCTTCTAGTAACTAATTTGAATTTGAATAATTATATACAAATGATTAACGAATTTAAGGAGTGGGTATAGGCATGTCCTAAATTGCGAAGCTATGTTATTTGCACAATTAGCAAGAGTTAGAATGGCACCCAGTTCTATCTATTCTCTTTATATGGAAACTAAAGATGAGTGCTGTCTGCTCAAAAAAAATGTGATTTGGTTTGTAAAATTTTAAGTAGAGTAGAGGAACAAATAGACGGAGGAGGTTCAGATACACAGGCCAAAATGTTCCCCTTAAAAAAAAAAGGGTGGGTTTGGAGCATTGGGGCAGTTAAAGTGTTAAAAATGGGATTCCTGACCTGATCCCGCCTCCAACCCGCCCACTTCCGGTTTTAACGGGGGCGGGGAACCAACCCACTCCCAGGGGGCGGTACGTCAATTTAAATATTGTAATGAGGCTGGAAGCCTCTTTTTTAACCTCCATTTTGAATTTAAATGCATGTGGATGATTTCACACAATTCGTTAAAACAAGGCAGGGACTGCTGACAATCCTACAGTGGCCGGCCCCAATCCTCTCTCCCCCCCACTGCCAATCCCCAACCCCAGCCTGCTGATCCCCGATCTCCCCATTGATCCCCGACGCGCCCCCAATCCTCCAAACCCCACCCCGCCGATCCTCCGGCTGACCCCCTGATCCCCGACCACCACCCCCACTGATCCCTAATCCTCCCCTGCCATTTCCTGACCTACCGCAATCCACAACCGAGCCTGCCATTCCCCAACTCCACCCCCACACCCACGTCCCTCCCCCTCTCTCTCCGCAACTGAGGCCTACCCGCCCTCAGCCATCCAGCCTCTCTATCTGGCTGGCTGCGGGCGGGAAACCGAGGCCTCACATGGAATTCAGGCCCTGCCGTTAAAAGTCGGCAGAGCCTGCGGGAAACCTGGCCTCCCGGGTTTCCCACCCGCCTTGGAGGCCCCCCCACCCCCAACCTGCATACCTGGACAAAATTCTGGCCACAGTTCCTTAAAAGTGGAATGACAAGTTGATAATGCTGCAAAAAAAATTAAGATCCTAAATTTTATAAATGGGGCAAAGGGCACAAAAGCAAGGAGGTAATAATAAACTTATATAAATCATAGAGTAGGTCACAGTTAGAATATTATAGATACATAGATACATAGAAGATAGGAGCAGGAGTAGGCCATCCGGCCCTTCGAGCCTGCTCCGCCATTTAATGAGATCATGGCTGATCCTCCAGTATTGGGTGCTTTATTGTAGGAAGAATGTCAAGTCCATGAAGTGGGTTCAGAAGAGATTCACTAAGATGATGCCAGGGATGAGGGGCTTTTGTCATGAGGAAAGACTAGAGAGATGGGTTATTTTTATTAGAATAGAGAAGGTTAAAAGGAGATCTGATAGAGGTGTTCAAAATTACAATATTCAAATCAGAAAAAACTATCTCCACTGGTTAGAGGCCATTAATTTTAAGATCATCTCCAAAAGAATGTAAGGAGAGGTTAGGAGAAATAGTTTTACACAGAGGGTTTTTATGACATGGAATGACAGACCAGAAACCAATGGTAGAATCAGAGGGCTAGAAAGGCGTTATAGCCAAGGAATGGGCAGTGTTTAGACTAAAAATGGTGAATTAGCGCCCGGTGAAAATTGTCTAGACTGCACGCAAAATTCGTCCTGACTCCTCATTAAAATAATTGGAGCCATAAATCTAGTCTAAAAACCCAAGCTCATTGGCGTTGCACTGAAAAGATGGACCAATATCGGATGTAGTCTAAACGCAAGTAATGATTGCCACAGGCTTTTTTCACTGCTTGAAGGGAGGCCCATTGATGCTGCAGCACCTCATTCTCAGCATTGTTGGGTGTACAGCTGCCTCAACAACCATAAGAAGGACAACCATAAGAAGTAGAAGCACTTACTTACAAATGCTGAGGGCAAATCGCCACCCCAGGGAGAGAGTCCAGGGGTTTTCCGAGAAGCTTTGGATGCATTGGTTTTAGCAGTGGAGAGAAGGCGGGCAGTCCTGTACCATTTGGCAGGATGCCCTCGCCGCAAGTCTGCCGCACTATGTGGAGGGAGGTGGCACACCATGTCACAGGCAGCACTGTGGTCCTCAGGTCCCACACCCAGTGCAGGAGGAAGTTTAACGAGCTCACACAGGTCGTCAGGGTGAGTGAAGGCTTCAACAAATGCAACATACCACGATCTGTACCAGAAGCTTCACACACTGCTCAATGCACCACACCCCCAGCACTCACTCACCAACAATCTCTACCTAGCAACTCTCACACCCACATCTCACACCTTGCACACAATGATAGCTATTCAACTAAGGCAGGCACAAGGGTCATTAGTTATTAGAATTCATGTGATATGTGTGATATGTTTATAGATAAATTTATTAATGGTGTTTGGAATATTTTGTGGTCTCTCTCATTTCACCTTTGTGCCCAGGAGGACACTGTGATATGGCATGAGACAGGGATTGTATGATGGGGATGTGGTGAGCTACGGGGATCTGGGGTTTCATTCATGTGAATCAGCATCTGATGAGTCAGTCACAGACATCTGGCGGGAAGGCCGATTGTCTCGCTGCCTCCATCCTCCCTACTGTTCCTTCTTCTCCTCGCCCTCCTCCTCCTCGTCCTTTTCCACCTTGTCTCCTCTGCCTCATCGGCCTCCTGAGGTAATTCCGTAATCCCGCAACCCCCATGACTGTGAGGAAGTGTTGTGAGCAGAAGCCTTGAATCAACATTCCCTGTCACCAAAAAATCTTGAAATAACTAAAGAGAGCTGTTTCAGTTGCAGGAAGTAGCAAGCAGTCAGTGAACCTGCAAAACCCTGTCAGGTACAGCTGATTGGGATGGTGCCTTTAAATAATGCTGCTGCAGCCTGCTTCCTGCTGGTAGATGCCAGCTCTCCCTGTCGTTGTTCTGCGCTGCCGTTAAGGTAAGTGGCTAAATCCAATGTTGGAGATCGGGTGTCCAGTGAGCGTTGCACACTCACTGATGTCACGATCTCCATGATGGTGAGCTGCCTGGCACTAGGGTTTACTGGCAGCGCTACCGACACCACGGGCAGTGTCCTAGGCCCAACCATCTTCAGCTGCTTCGTCAATGACCTTCCCTCCAACATAAGGTCAGAAATGGGGATGTTCGCTGATGACTGCACAGTGTTCAGTGCCATTCACAACTCCTCAGATAATGAAGCAGTCCATGCCCGCATGCAACAAGACCTGGACGACATTCAGGCTTGGGCTGATAAGTGAGAAGGTAACATTTACGCCACACAAGTACCAGGCAATGACTATCTCCAACAAGCGAGAGTCTAACCACCGCCCCTTGATATTCAACGGCATTACCATCGCTGAATCCCCCACCATCATCATCCTGGGGGTCACCATTGACCAGAAACTTAACTGGACCAGCCACATAAATACTGTGGCAACAAGAGCAGGTCAGAGGCTGGGTATTCTGTGGCGAGTGTCTCACCTCCTGACTCCCCAAAGCCTTTCCACCATCTACAAGGCACAAGTAAGGAGTGTGATGGAATACTCTCCACTTGCCTGGATGAGTGCAGCTCCAACAACACTCAAGAAGCTCGACACCATCCAGGACAAAGCAGCCCGATGATCGGCACCCCATCTACCATCTTAAACATTCATTCCCTCCACCACCGGCGTACCATGGCTGCAGTGTGTACCAGCTACAAGATGCACTGCAGCAACTCGCCAAGGCTTCTTCGGCAGCACCTCCCAAACCCGCGACCTCTTCCACCTAGAAGGACAAGGGCAGCAGGCGCATGGGAACACCATCACCTGCAAATTCCCCTCCAAGTCACACACCATCCTGACTTAGAAGTATATCGCCAATCCTTCATCATCGCTGGGTCAAAATCCTGGAACTCCCTCCCTAACAGCACTGTGGGAGTACCTTCACCACACGGACTGCAGCGGTTCAAGGCGGCGGCTCACCACCACTTTCTCAAGGTCAATTAGGGATGGGCAATAAATGCTGGCCTTGCCAGTGACGCCCACATCCCGTAAACAAATTTTTTAAAAATTAAAAATATGGCGTGCGGCGCTGGAACCGGCATCAGCTGTCATTACAGCTGTCAACGGCATTTCAGCGCCATCTCCTGGTGCTAACATGTGGCACTAGCCACACAAATTTTCCCCCCTATAGATTTGTAACGAAAGCACCAATAACTTCACAATTAATGTTCTTTTTTAATTATGTTCTTGCTTGTATTTGTAGATGGAGTCATATTACCTAATGATAATTTTATTTAAATATTTCTTTGTCACTCATATATAACTTTTATTATATTATTGTACAGTAAAGATTCAACACCCACTATGTTAGATTGAACTTAAAATGTAATGTGGCCATGGTCCCTTTAAAGATCCCGGCTTAAAACGCGTCATGAGTGACGTCACCAGACCCGCTCCATTTCATTGGGCTGGGTAATGTGGTGGTTGGGCTTATTAGGCCCCATTAAGGTAAGTTCATTCTGTACAGCGGGATGGAGCCAGCAGCAGGGTCACAACCTGCCATGGACAGTGCCTACACCGGACCCACCCAGGTAAAGAAAATTCTGCCCATTGTCTTTTATTTAACGATATTGAATCATTCCCTTTGCATTGACAGGTCTTCTCAATCTATTTTAACGACTAAAACAAGAAAATCTGTGCTCCACTTAGTAACAACAGTGTACTATTAGATTTTATGAAAGAAATTAAGAGAGTGTAGCACTTTTTTAATAGGGAGTCATTGGCAATGCAAGAGAATAATTCCACTACATTCAATTATCTGTTTTACATTAGAAATATCCATAAAGATTAATGTGTTTTAGTACCATTGATCGACTTTCGCCACCTTATTCTATTTTTTCCACAATCTCTTGAATGATATTGGACTTTTTTCTCTAAATTAATTTACTGAGTATAACAAAACTTTGAATATGAAATTTTACACCATAATGCATTCAATTAAATTGTTTTGGCAACTGCTGACGAGA
This sequence comes from Squalus acanthias, assembly GCA_030390025.1. Classification (NCBI taxonomy): domain Eukaryota; kingdom Metazoa; phylum Chordata; class Chondrichthyes; order Squaliformes; family Squalidae; genus Squalus; species Squalus acanthias. Next base: position 145,019,874 of record CM059427.1, on the reverse strand, counting down.
TAGATAAGCTTACAGATAATGAACTCAGCTTGTCAAAAGTAACCATAGTAAGTATGATAGTAAATTGCTCAGAAGCAGACTACTTACAGAACTAATGTTTAACTTAATTGCCCCAAGGTGCACAATGTTGATTAGCACCAGTGCTTTAAGTAAACATTTGCTGGCATGTTAATACTATTGAATTTAATTCAATTGGGACACATTTTAAGCCAATTTTAGAATTCATGACATGAGATCATACTATTTGGGTGTCAGATTCTGCTTCCAATTCCATGTAACACTTGTGACAGATGGGGCTACATATAATTTTAAATCATAGATCAAACCTCCATTAAACTGTCACTAAATTAGTGCCATTCAGTGGATACTGCACATCCCACTAACATAGCTTTTTATCTTTTGTATTTTTTTCCCCCCAGTTTTTTTTCTCCACAACTCTTCCTACCCCATTACAATTCCCTTCTCCAGGTGGGTGGTACTCCAAGCTGAAGACCTCTCCCTGACAGTTGACTGTTCTCTGCTCCCCTGCCACCCCAGCCCCCATTATAGTTACAGTATGCCATAAAATATTGAAAAATAGTTTTCTTTATATTTCTATGAATGCTATTATGTATAGTAACATTTCATTCTGCTAAAATAAATCCTAGTATGCACTCAGCAATTTAAACATCATTCAGTGTTGTTATCGAAGATTAATTGGCTAAATCTAAAATATTGGCCTGCTTGGCAGCAGCTATCAACTATCCACCAATCAACTATCAACTATCCACATATCAACTACAGAACATTAGGAATGCCTTGAATATCTGGTAACCATAAATCAGTCTTTTATGACATAGTGCTTAGAACAATATTGTGATTTTTAAGCATTTCTTTTCAGGGCAGCGAGTTAGTGTTTTGAGATTTTCCGTGTGAGGTCTTTGTGGTCTGGGTAATGAGATCATTTTGGTTCAGCGTGGCAAAGCCTCCACTTTGTGGCCAAACTAAAAACTAACAGAAATAGCACAAGTAGTCAAGTATTATTTTTCCTGTTCAATGCTAGATAAATAAACAGATACCACAACTGTATAAATAAAGCTTTTGGATACTGAAGCAGGCCAAGGACCCAGTGGTCAATTAGACACACAGACTAGAGCTTAATGTCCAAAACAAGTGAGGTTTATTCACCAACCGCAATTGTGTCTTCAAGTGCGGAGATGAACAAAATGATAACAGTAATTACTTTCCAGCCTATCCCTTCCACTACAAACTCTCCCAACTGCCCTATTTCCCTGTCTTTTATCCTTCCAGGTTGGGAGTCATTCCTGATTGACCTTAATTGCCTTTAAAGATTTCTTAAAGCTATACCATTTTGCCTTGGTCACTCTGACATTTTATGCAATTTCTTAAAGCTGTACCACTATAGCGGATACGGAGCTCTCGAAGGCCTATGACTCATATATATTGTCCATCTCTCACTCTGTCGCAATACTCAGTATGAACTAAAAATGTAGCTGCTATAACCATTAGGTCATATACTTTTTATGCGGTGCAACATTCTGCCATGACAGAAGCTTGTTTTAACTTCAAATGAGATTATGTAATGACAGACTTTTTTTACCGGATAAAAAGTAAGCTTCACTCTTAAAAGTCCATGTATAGAAAGAAGGTGAGTGGTGTATTTATTATTTTATGCATCAAGCAGAATAGTGGAATGTTTCATATTGTATACTGTTCATCTATTTGTCTTATTTAAATAAACTGTCTTTTGGTTTAGAGTCTGAGTCCCAGTCTGCTTGAGTGCACATTCAGTCTGTCTTTTGAAGAGGGGAGAATCACATGGTGGCATGTGCTATATTTCAATAGTTAGTGAATAAAGGGTTCTGGGCTCTGATTTTTGGGTCTTTTTATCATTTACCTACATTTTGGACAGAAAAAGATATGCTCCAGATTGTTGAAGACACAAGATCTGCTTATATGAAGGCTGATGATGTTGAACCCAAAAAAATATTTAGCGTAAAAGCCCAAAAAGGTGGCAGTAGTTTAAATAAAGTGTAGTTTTTCTGTTTTTATATTGCTACAACCCTTTATTTACATTTATTACCAATCTATAGTCTGCTGGCTCAAGAAAACTGATGGCAGTCAAAGACCTTTCAAAACATATTTTGAGCAATTTGATTCAATTTTATCGTTGGTGAGTTTTCCTCATTGCTCAGTTAAAGTTTTGAATTGTTGTTTTATAAATTTGACCCAATAAGATGAAAGTGTGACCTAGAAATTTGCATATAAATAGTGGGATTCCTTAAGTGTGATGGACAAAACACACGTCCCTAGCCAACCATCTTCAGCTACTTCATCAATGACCATCTGTCATCATAAGATCAGGAGTGGAGCTGTTTGCTAATTATTCCACAGTGTACGGTTCCATTCACAACTCCTCTGATAATGAAGCAGCCTATTCCAGCCTCCAGCAAAGCCTGACTAACATCCAAGCTTGGCAGGTGGCAGGTAACATTCATGCCACATAAGAGCCAGGTAATGACCATCTCCAACAGTAGAAAGCCCAGCAACGACCTTCAATGACAACATTATCGCCAAGTCCCCTATCATTAACATTTTGGGGGTTACCATTGACCAGAAGCTTAACTAGACCAGTCATACTTAACCTCAGTTGGGAGAGGTTGGAGTGGAAGGAGCTAAGAGTGAGGAGGTGTAGGCTGGAAAGTAATCACTGTTACAAGTTTAAAGGTACGGTAGCATAGTGGTTATGTTACTGGACTAGTAATCCAGAGGCCTGGATGATCTGGAGACATGAGCTCAAAATCCCACCATGGCAGCTGGGAATTTAAATTCAGTTAATTAAATAAATCTGGAATAAAAAGCTAGTATCAGAAATGGGGCAGGAAATCCGCTGTCCTTACCTGGTCTGGCCTCCAGACCCACAGCAGTGTGGTTGACTCTTAACTACCCTCTGAAATGGCCTAGCAAGCCACTCAGTTGTATAAGGCGGCTCACCACCACCTTCTCAAGGGAAATCAACGCCCACATCCTGTGAATGAATAAAAGAAAATCAACAGCATGGCTAGAAGAGCAGGGCAGAGGTTGGGCACTCTGTAATAAGTGGCTCACCTCAACGAATGCAGTAGTTCAAGAGAAGACCTACCATCATCTTTTCAGATCCCTAAAAAGGTTAGTGGTTGGGACTATCATGGAGAAGAGCCCAATTATCTCTCCACTAATACCAACAACTCCATAACTGCCACCATACTGTCTGGTTGTTTGGCAGAAGTAAAGCTCTGAATGGGCTAGAATTTTCTCCAGTTCAAAGTCAGGACGGCAGAAGCAATCCTGTTCAATTCCCACTAGAAACGTTGCACCTCGGGCATCAATTCCATTCCCCTTCCTGGCTGCTCACTCCAGTTGAATCTAATAGTGCATGACCTTGGTTTCCGGTTTGACTTTCAGCTGAACTTCAAACCTCACAGCTGGATCATCATCAAGACCAGCTACCACCAGCTCTGGAACATCAGCTCCCTATCTCTCTACTTTACCTCCATTGTCAATGAAACCATTCTCCACACTGTTGTTGCCTGAAATCCTGGTTTATCCATTGCTCTCTTCGCCAGATTCCATGCAACATATAAATCCCAACTCATCCAGAACTTCCATTTGTGTCTTGCACACACCTATTATCCTTGTCCTCGCTGACCTCCATTGACTTCCCATCTACCAACACATTCACTTTGAAATCCTCCCCCTCCTTTTTGAAATTCCTTCAGGGCTTCACTCTAAACTACCTATGCTATGGATAAATAAAGAGGTTAGTAACTCATTAAAATTGAAGGAGAGTCTATAAGGACCATAAGAATAATAATGAAAAAACTAAAGGAAAATATGTGAAAATAAGATGACGTTAAGAGTTCAATAAGGAAAGCTAAGATGGAGTATGAGGAACAAAATCTCAGCAACATTATGGCCAGAATTTTGACCTAAAAAAAATGGGTGGGTTTGGAGCGTGGGGGTAGTTAAATTGTTAAAAATTGGATTCCTGACCTGATCCCACCTCCAACCCGCCCACTTCCGGTTTTAGCGGAGGTGGGACAAGGGCCGGGGAGGGCGACCAATCTGCTCCCAGGGGGGCAGTATGTTAATTTAAATATTATAATGAGGCTGGAAGCCTCTTTTTTTAAACGCCATTTTGTTTTTAACTGCATGTGGACGGGTTTCACACAGTTCATGAAACCCGGCAGTTACAGCAAGACAGGGACTGCTGGATCCAGGAGGTAAGTGGCTTTATAGCCACCTCCTACATCCAGGGTCCTGACCTAACCCACCCCGTGATCAGAGACCCCCTCACGAGGCTGCCAATCGCCTTCCACCACCCCCCAGGCCTCCCCCACCACCAATGATGATGCTGTGGCCAACCCCGATCTTCTCTCTCCCCTCACCCCGCCACCATGTCTGCTCGACTTTCCCCGGCCCCGATTCCCAGTCCTCTCCCCTTCCTGCCTTCCCCGATGCTTCCCCCGGCTCCGATCCCCGGTCCTCTCATCCTCTCCCCCCTCCCCGCCTTCCCTGGTCCTCTCCCCCACTCCCGATGCTTACACCAACCCCGGTCCTCTCCACCCCGCGCCCCCCACCCCGCCCTGTCCATCGCCCTGCCCAGCCCGGCCCTCATGCGAACCCTATTCCTTTGTCCCTTGCGGCCGCAGGCCTCTCAATCTGGCTGGCTACAGGCGGGAAACCAAGGGCTCACATGCAAATCAGGCTCTGCCGTTCAAGTCAGAGCCTGCCCACCCCCAACCTGCCTTCCACCAGAAAATTCCGGCCCATGTGTGCATTTTACAAGTACAGTATATCAATAAAAAAATTAAAACCAAGGCAGGGCCCTTGAGAGGAAAGGGTTGTCAATTTGTAAATGCTGATCAAAAATTGGTGACGGTATTTAATAAGTATTTCGTTGATTTATGCTGGTTAAACGCTAAAACATTGCTATGTGCGAATTTCCTCGATCATTTGCGCCACTTCTGAGAAACGACTGCTCCCCCGCCCCCATGCAAAAGACCAGCTCATGCGAGTTTCCCGGAGAGCGGGAGAGTGGGAGAAGCCCCGAGGAAATTTTGCAGCATTGGTCTTTTGGCTCTGATACCCCAAATCCAGTAAGAGGCACTGGAGACGTTCCTCGATGTAAATCTGTAACTTGTTGTCATTCTTGAAATCAGTTTACAGAGCTGATCGTCAATAAGACTTTGCCAAGACTACCCTGAGCCTAACTTAAAGAGGTCACAGTAGAGGGAGAATCTTGGAATAATTAGAAAATGAATGAAATTCCTTTATTGTTCAATGTACTTGCAACAGAATATTTAAATCTGACTTTTTTAGTTACAAACCACAGCCTGTGCAGGCTAACAAATTGGACCCTATCCTTTTAAATTTGTTAATTAACCTTTATCTCCTTCAGAAGATTGATGGAGAAAGCCCAACACAAGATACTTTTATGATATTGCACATTGTTTTATAAGAAAGGTGTACAGCACAAGGAACGGAGTTTCGGGGAGAGAACTGTGCATCCATTATCTGGTCTATTTTGCGCCATCTAGTGGAACAAACCATTAACTGCAGTAATTAAACATTTAAAAATGCTACACTGTTTTGTTCTATTTTATATATCATGAAATAATGCAGAGTGTGAGATTCCTTTTTTGTATAAGAAATGGGCAAGATGCCTGTTTTTGTTGAAATGAACAAATCACGAACAAAATCACGAGAACTTAGGTTTTTGAAATATGAGATTTTGTTAGCAGTGATTGAAAAAAGCTGGCAATAATGCAAATAGACCCACCTGCAGTCATGAGCCACTTAACAGTCAAAAGATTCTTTTATCCATTCTCTGGAGTACACAATTCTGGGAGGAAGTGCCTCAAAATCAGCAGAGAAAATTCTGATTTTCCCACAAGACATCATGTGCTCAGACCAGGGCTCCCGACGGTTCTGATACTTTCTTTAACTGGCAGCAGTTTCTGCAGAAGAGCCTGGCCAGCTTATCTTGATGCATTACTTGTTTATATTCTACATTAAATAACTCTTCCAGCAAAAGAAAAGTGCAATGTATAACTTCCACCTCCACTTTATATATTCAGTGACAATATGGCACACTGCAGGTAAAAATTATTTGCAAAACTCTTAAAACTTGATACGCTTGTGGCAAAAAAAAATTTTTTTCTTTAGTTTTAAAACATACTCAAAATGGACGTTGCACATTCATTTAAAAGCTAACATATTGGTGTAAGAGACGGCACGGGTGAAATTCAACTTCAGCGGCAATGCAAAACGGGCTGCAGCAGATCAGACGTTAGTTATTCACCCCACCCAATTTCGCTTTCCATTGACAATTGGGCGGGGTGTAGAACAAGCAGCTGACCCGCTACCGCCTGTTGTGCGTCCCTGCCGAAGTTGAATTTCACCCCCAAGATGTCCACAGAACTTCTGTGATGTGAACAAAGTATTCCTAATATGGGATTCTTCTTGATTGCAAAGTCGTTAAAAGTGAGCATACCTCCAAAGATAATTATTGCAATCCAGTCAAGGAGGCTGCTCGTGTCCTGATCCAAAGAGGGTCAATTAAAGGTGCTTTTGACCAGGTGTCAGTGTGAAATGTCTCTTAACACCTCAACCTGTCATTGTATTTGTAGGTTGTGAAGAATGTTGACATTATCCAAGTAGATTATTTCTGTCTCACAGACTGACCTTCAAAACAGGGCCTGCTTTTAAATGTACATATTATAGTATAGAAAACAACACATTTTCATAGAATCTTTTACAGCACAGAAGGAGGCCAACTGGCCCATCATTCCTGTGCTGGCTCTTTGAAAGACCTGTCCAATTAGTCCATTTTGTGTGCCAACAGTTAAGTTTTGTCTGACTGTGAGGCACAGGGATGGATGTGCCTATGTAAATCCTGCAATTGGAACATTCTGTCTGTTCACTGAAGGATCAAGTTTGCTGAGGGCTTCAGAGAAGCATTTCATTTGAATTGCTGTAAAGACTGCTACAAGATGAGCTCAACTTACTGGACTTCTGTATTTATTGGGCTGTTTTAAAGAGCTTCATGAATAAATCAGGTTAATAGATGAGTGTGTTAAGTGAAATGAGGTGCAGTTGAATTGTCTAACTGGTGACATGCTATGTGCCATATACTAAACATGTAGAGTTAGGATTTATCATAGGGACCTATGAAAAAGAAAAAAGACTGCATTTATACAGCACCTTTTACGACCAGTGGACATCCCAAAAGGTTTTACAGCCAATGAAGCACTTCTGAAGTGTAGTCACTGTTGTAATGTAGGAAACGTGGCAGCCAATTTGCACACAGCAATGTCCCACAAACAGTAATGTGATAATGACCAGTTAATCTGTTTTAGTGATGTAGGGAAGACTGAAACCATTGTCTTCGTTCCCCGCCACAAACTCCGTTCCCTAATCACCTGACTCCATCCCTCTCCCTGGCAACTGCCTGAGGCTGAAACAGGCTGTTCGCAACTTTGATGTCATATTTGACCCAGAGATGAGCTTCCGACCACATATTCGCGCCATCACTAAGACCACCTATCTCCACTTCCATAACATCGCCCTTCTCTGTCCCTGCCTCAGCTCAGCTGCTGCTGAAAAGCTCATCCATGCCTTTGTTACCTCTAGATTTGACTATTCCAACGCACTCCTGGCCGGCCTCCCATCTTCCACCCTCCATAAACTTGAGGTCATCCAAAACTCTGCTGCCCATATCTTAACTCGCACCAAGTCCCATTCACCCATCACCCTTGTGCTCACTCACCTACATTGGCTTCCGGTTGAATAACGCCTCTATTTCACATCCTTGTTTCAAATCCCTCCCTGGCCTTACCCCTCCCTATCTCTGTAACTTCCTCCAGCCCTACAACCCTCCAAGATGTCTGCACTCCTCCAATTCTGGCCTCTTGTGCATCCCCAATTTTAATCGCTCCACCATTGGCAGTCTGGAAGGCAGAGCAAATATGTAATGGCACAAGGGAGTATGGCAAGGCTGGATGGCATTTATTTTAATGCAAGGAGTCTTGCGAGTAAGGCAGATGAATTGAAGGTGTTGATGAACACATGGGAGTATGATATTGTTGCTATCACAGAGACATGGTTGACGGAGGGGCAGGACTGGCAGCTCAATATTCCGGGGTATAGAATCTTCAGGCGAGACAGAGGGGGGTGTAAAAGAGGAGGGGGTGTCGCAATATTAATCAAGGAATCAATTACTGCAGTAAGGAGGGATGATACCTTAGCAAGTTCCACTAATGAGGCCATATGGGTAGAATTTAAAAACAAAAAGGGGGCAAGCACTTTGCTGGGAATGTACTATAGGCCTCAACAGTCAGGGGGAGATAGAGGAACAGATATGTAGGCAAATCTCAGAAGTTTAGAAATAATAGGGTAATAATAGTAGGGGATTTCAACTTCCCCAATATTAACTGGAACAGTCAGTGTGAAAGGCTTAGAGGGTGCGGAATTCTTAAAGTGCATCCAGGAGAGCTTTTTGAGCCAGCATGTAGAAAGTCCTGCAAGAGAGGGGGCGGTACTGGACCTAATTCTAGGGAATGTAGCCGGGCAAGTGGTAGAAGTGTCAGTAGGAGAGCATTTTGGTGACCGTGACCATAATTTCGGTGAGATTTAAGGTAGTCATGGAAAAGGACAAAGATGGACGAGAAATAAAGGTTCTAAATTGGGGGAAGGCCGATTTTAATGATAAGGCAGGATCTGGCCAAAGTGGACTGGGATCAGCTACTTGTAGGAAAATCCACATCAGAGCAGTGGGAGTCATTCAGAAAGGAAATAGAGAGAGTACAGCGCCAACATGTTCCCGTAAAGGTCAAGGGTGGGGCCAACAAGTCCAGGGAACCCTGGATGTCAAGGGATATACAAGAATGGATTAGAGGAAAAAAAGGGAGGCTTTTGGCAGATACAAAGGACTAAAAACAGTGGCAGCCCTAGAAGAGTATAGAAAGTGCAGGGGGGTACTAAAAAAAATTTTTTTTTTTAAATAAATAAATTAGGAAAGCAAAGAGGGGGCATGGAAAAAACACTGGCGGGCAAAATAAAGGAAAATCCCAAGGTGTTTTATAAGTGTATTAAGGGCAAGAGGATAACCAGGGAAAGAGTAGGGCCCATTAGGGACCAAAGTGGCAATCTGTGTAGAGCCGGAAGATGTGGGTGAGGTTTTAAATGAATATTTTGCATCTGTGTTCACGATGGAGAAGGACGATGTAGGCATAGAAATCAGGCAGGGGGATTGTGATATACTTGAACAAATTAGTATTGAGAGGGAGGAAGTACTAGCGGTTTTAGCGGGCTTAAAAGTGGATAAATCCCCAGGCCCAGACGAGATGTATCCCAGGCTGCTATGTGAGGCAAGGGAGGAGATTGCAGGGGCTCTGACACAAATTTTCAGAACCTCTCTGGCCACAGGGAGGTGCCAGAGGACTGGAGGACAGCTAACGTAGTACCATTATTCAAGAAGGGTAGTAGGGATAAACCAGGGAATTACAGGCCAGTGAGCCTAACATCAGTGGTAGGGAAATTATTGGAAACAATTCTAAGGGACAGAATTAGTCTCCACTTGGAGAGGCAAGGATTAATCAAGGATAGTCAGCATAGCTTTGTCAGGGGGAGATCATGTCTAACCAATTTGATTGAATTTTTCGAGGGGGTGACTAGGTGTGTGGATGAGGGTAGTGCAGTTGATGTAGTCTACATGGACTTCAGTAAGGCTTTTGACAAAGTCCCGCATGGGAGACTGATCAAGAAGGTAAGAACCCATGGGATCCAGGGCAATTTGGCACATTGGATCCAAAATTGGCTTAGTGGCAGGAGGCAGAGGGTGATGGTCAAAGGTTGTTTTTGTGACTGGAAGCCTGTGTCCAGTGGTGTACCACAGGATCGGTGCTGGGTCCCTTGCTGTTTGTAGTGTACATTAATGAAGTAGATATGAATGTAGGAGCTATGATCAGTAAGTTTGCAGATGACACAAAAATTGGTGGAGTGGTAAATAGCGAGGAGGGAAGCCTCCGGCTACAGGACGATATAGATGGGCAGAACAATGGCAAATGGAATTTAACCCTGAAAAGTGTGAGGTGATGCATTTTGGGAGGACTAACAAGGCAAGGGAATACATAATGAATGGTAGGACCCTAGGAAGGACAGAGGATCAGAGGACCTTGGCGTGCATGTACTTAGATCCCTGAAGGCAGCAGGACAGGTAGATAAGGTGGTTAAAAAGGCATATGGGATACTTGCCTTCATTAGCCGAGGCATAGAATATAAGAGCAGGGAGGTTATGATGGAGCTGTACAAAACGCTAGTTAGGCCGCAGCTGGAATACTGTGTGCAGTTCTGGTTGCCACACTATAGGAAGGATGTGATTGCATTGGAGAGGGTGCAGAGGAGATTCACCAGGATGTTACCTGGGCTGGAGTGCTTCAGCTATGAAGAGAGATTGGACAGGCTGGGGTTGTTTTCCTTAGAGCAGAGAAGGCTGAGGGGGGACCTGATTGAGGTGTACAAAATTATGAGGGGCGTAGATAAAAAGGAACTTTTCCCCTTAGTAGAGGGGTCAATAACCAGGGGGCATAGTTTCAAGGTAAGGGGCAGGAGGTTTAGAGGGGATTTGAGGGAAATCTTTTTCACCCAGAGGGTGGTTGGAATCTGGAACTCACTGCCTGAAAGGGTGGTAGAGGCAGGAACCCTCAACATTCAAGAAGCATTTAGATGAGCACTTGAAACGCCATAGCATACAAGGCTACGGACCAAGTGCTGGACAATGGGATTAGAATAGACATGGCTTGATGGCCGGCGCAGACACGATAGGCCGAAGGGCCTCTTTCTGTGCTGTATGACTCTATGGGGGAAAAATTCAGTATCGCCCCGTTTGGGGCGCGATTATCGACCGTGCGCAAAGTTTAGCGCCTGGCGCTAATTATCGCCTCCAACTGCAAACTTGGCTTTTATCACCTCCGGAGTTGATTGGAGCGCTAAATCAGGCGCTACACACCTCTCTTGGCGCAAAGGCCAAGGAGCGAGGCGCTAACTCAGAGCGCGGGCGCAGCGCAGGTGCTGTCAGTTAGCGATGGAACACAGACACACTGGCACCGGCCAGTTCTTGAAGGGGAGGGTCGATCTTGCTCTCCAGCCACACCCTGCTCATTGGAGCCTTGAATCTTGGCCTGGAGAGACCTGTGCCTAAATCTTGCAGCCAAGGACTATGGAGAGGGCCAGGGAGCGAGCACAGCACTTCAGCGAGCGGGCCTTGGAGGCTCTGGTTGGCACGGTGGAGCGCAGAAGATCAATACTGTACCCAGAGAGTGGCAGGAGGCCTTTGCCGTGCGATTACAGAAGAGTGTGGAGGGAGGAGGCACAGAGCGTCTCCTCCAGAAGCATGGTGCCCAGGACCCATGTACAATGTAGAAAAAAGTTCAATGAACTCACTCGGGTCGTCGGGGTGAGTGGCTTTTTTTCAATACCCTCTCCATCCCAACCTCACTCTATGGCCAGAGGGTCTTAAAACCCCAATGCCCAACACTCATCCAACACCTATGGCCCTCATGAAACCCACACACACATTCCACACTTTGCATAGAGTAAGGGCTATTCACCTATGGGAGGCACATCAGGCAAGACCATGGCTGTAAATTTACTCAAACGCCGTCCTTTTTCTTGCAGGCCAAGCTATCTCATAATAGGAGACCGCAGCAACGGACGGGTGGAGGGCGGCCTCAGCTGCAACCCCTCAGCGATCTTGAGGCGCGCGTCCAGAGGATTGTGGCAAGCCGGGTGATCGGTCCCGTCGCCACTGGAGACGCCGACCCCGTTCTGGACAGCAATGGTAAGGTCATCACCTTTTTGTCCTCTCTCCTTCCACTTGTCCCTCACAACACCAGCCTTTGACACTTTCAATCCAACTTACTAAATCGCTGCACTCATTCCTCCCTTACTGCCACCCTGTCCTCACGCTAAAGCCACTCTTGTACCTCCCTGCTTTCAGATGGTGATTCACCAGCTGAGGAGACGGGCCCTCAAGCTGCCAGTGCGAGTGAAGCTGCAGGCGAGGAGGAAGATGAAGCCGGAGCATCAGCGCCACCCTCTCCCGAGGAAGCCCATGCCCACACTGGGCACACGCCTTCCCTGGAGGGGAGCAGGGGGGAAGGGTCTGATGAGGGTGAAGCTCCAGGACCCAGCGGGCTGCAGCAACGCGATGGGGGTAGGGAAGCTCGGGGGCCTTCTCCCCGGAGGGAGAGTATGCCAGCGAGTCCTACTGCACTGGACGCAGAGGAGGAGCGGCTGATCGCTGAAATGAACACCCAGGCGGTGGACGTGCACACTCAGCTCATGGGTGCAGTGGGAAGGGTGCCCGAATGCATTGAATCACTGGCAAGGAGTGTGGAGCACTTCGCTGTAGCACAGGAAGATGCCACGCAAATGTTTAGTGCTGCAATTCAGTCACTGGTTGCCGTGACCCCATCTCTGACTGCTCTCATGCAGACTCAGATTGAGGCCACGCGAGCACTGACTGCTGCCATCCTCACTGGTTCGGATATATTTCCCCGGGGCTCTCACCGTGCTGCAGCAGGCCAGCAATCTGTGCTGCAGCAGATTGCTCCGGGTGCTGCCCCGTGGGAGTGCCAATGTGTCGGTCAAGCAGGGAGTTGCTGTCCTCTATCAAGATGATAGCATTCCTGCTGCCACCACTGTCACTTCTCCACTGCACTTGCCACCGTCTGTAGGACAGACTGCTGCCGCCCATGCAGAGTTGGTGCAGTCTGCAGCCGGGCCCTCCAGGCCCAGAGCTGGTCGAGGCCGTCCTTCAAGGGCATCTGCAGTCTCTGGTTCTGACAATCAGCAGCCTTCCAGCAGCCTTGCTGCAGCCACTGGGGTCCCATTACGGAGGAGCAGAAGGGGGGAAGTGCGCAAGGGAAGGAGATCACCCTCAAAGGGCAAAAAGTAGGAGGTGTGACAAAATGTTGGTCACTTTTTTTATTAAAGGCCGAGGTTCGTGGTCAAACTTTTGTTTAGTGTTTTGGACATTATCTCCAGGTTGTGAGAACCAGTTATGTTAATGACTTTTTTTGTGTTTCTTTCTATTAGTTTGTCATGAGGAAATGACACACACAGTTTGTAAAATAAATAAGTTTTTGTATTCAAAATGTACATGTTTGGTCTTTGCAATCATTGCTGCCTTGGCCGGCTTAGGGGTTGCGGGTTGGTTTCATTCATGTTGTTCTCAATGGCAGAAGCCATTTCCTCAGCAGGGGCCTTGAAGCGGCTTGCTATCAGCCGTTGACTGACGGCCCTTCCAGTTTCTACATTGTGGGCCTCCCTCCCGCCTTGGTGCTGCTGATGATCCTCCTCCTCTTCTTCCTCCTCCTCCTCCTCCTCTGGTGGTGCTCCAAGGCCTGGTGGCATTGGCTGGGTCCTGAGGATTGCCAGGTTATGCAGCACACAACAACGAAGAGGGAGACTCACTCAGGCGAGTACTGCAGGGCTCCTCCAGAATGGTCCAGACAGCGGAACCGTTGCTTGAGCATGCCGATTGTGTGCTCAACGATGTTCCTGGTAGCTAGATGGCTCTCATTGTACCGCAGCTCAGCAGGGGTGTTGGGCGTACGGAGCAGTGTCATCAGCCAGGTGCACAGTGGATAACCCTTGTCCCCGAGAAGCCAACCACCTGGGTGATGCGGTGCCTGGAAAAGTTCTGCCACAGTAGTCTGGCGCAGGATGTATGCATCGTGGCTGCTGCCAGGATAGCAGGCATTGACCGAGTATCAGCTGTCTGTGGTCACAGACCAACTGCACGTTTAAGGAATGGAACCCCTTTCGGTTGTGGAAATCCTCTGCATTCTCATGCGGAGCACGCAAAGCCACATGCGTGCAGTCAATGGCGCCCTGTACCATGGGGAAGCCCGCTATCCTCGCAAAGCCCATAGCGCGTTCATGCTGCTTGGCCGGGGTCATGGGGAAAGAGATGTATTCTTGTCTCCTTTTTATAGAGGGCATTTGTGACCTGATGGATGCAGCAATGGACCACGAACTGGGAGATACTGGCGATGTCCCCAGTAGCTGATTGAAATGAGCCGGTGGCATAAAAGTTGAGAGCCACTGTTATCTTCACTGCCACCGACCGAGACGTCCTGCTCCTCAGTTGAGGCTGCAGATCTGGCTGCAGCAAGTGGCAGAGCTCAGTGACCACCTCCTTGCTGAAGCGCAGCCTTCGCAAACTCTGCTCCTCAGACATATTAATGTATGAAAATTGTTGGCGAAATACCCTGGGTGTGTAAGGTCTCCTGTACAGAGGCCTGTTGGCCCTCCTCCGTCTGGCCATGATTGCCACTCTCTCTCTCTGCGTCTCTGTGGCCTCCGATTCTGCTGGCGCAGGATGACGCCCCCAATTAGTGCAGCCCCCATAGTCTCTTGCCAATCAAAGTAATAAAGGTCAAAAACCAAAGTACCTGCAAATTTATGCTCAGTAGCCAAACTACTTCACACAGCGTTGACTCAATGCAGAAGTCTCTCTTTCAAAATCTCTCTCTCTCTCTCTCTCTCTCTCTCAGAACGAGTGGTGCAAAAATGTCTACCACAGAAAAAGCCAGGAAGAGGCCCCCTTTAAATAGCGCCCCCACAGCGACTGGGAAGCGTTCCTGTCGTTGGCTGCGCCAGGCGGAAAGGAGAGGGGCGCCACTCAATTTCCGTTCCGGGGCGCCCCAAGGGCGTTGCACGCTCGAATGACGTCAAGATTTGCGTGCGCAGGAGATCTGGGTGGTATTGTTTAGTACCGCCGCAAAATGTCTGGTCAATTTCGCGAGAGGTGCAGATATCGCCGCGCCCAGGCGCTAGTTGCTTTGCGCCCCATTAGCGCACTCTTAAGGCGCAAACCAACTGAATTTTTTTCCCCCATGACTCTAAACACAATGGGCGTGATATTCCGATCCCTACGGGTGTGTATGCACTGTGTACTCATCCATAGGGACATCGGAAATGCCGGTTTCAGGCATGCACTGCGCATGCGCTGGAAACCGGCATTTCCGATCTGTCAAGAAAGCACTTGACAGATCCTCCAGCTGCCCTGGAGAAGGGCCTCTGCGGGCGGATAGTTCCGCTTTTTGGAGACCCTCTGCCCGCAGAAAACCCTTACAATTCTTGCGCCTGGTAAAAGCAAGCGTAAGGCCTGCTTTTACCAGGATAAGAGTTGAAAAAAAAAAAGTAAAAAAAATAAAAAAAAATTCACTGATTTATCATTTTAAAAAATACTTTAAAAAAAGGTAAGTTTATTTTTAGCCCCGTAAAAAACTTTAATTTTTTTTCAAAAATGTAAATTTTTGTTTAAAAGTTAATTTATTGTAATTTCAAGTCATTTTAAAAATGTGATTTTTTTTTTTTTTATTTATTTAAAGTTTTACTATGTTTTGGGGGTGAACTCCATTCATATATTTGACAGGTCTTCCTGTCAAGTGTATGAAGGGAGATTCCCTTCTGTGATTAGCTGCGAACTACCTGCGCCTCTGGGATACGTGGGCCCTGCGCACCTGGAGTTTGGAGAGGCCCAGCATCGGAATTGTACGCGTCCCGGGAGCCCTCGGGTAAGGGCGCAGATTTTTCCAGATCGCAGTCCTCCGCCCGCGGGAGGCCTGCGATCAGAATATCTGGGCCAAAATGCCCACCATATTGGTTTGCACTCGATCCTGATTATTTGAAAGACTAGAGATAAGTTAATCTCTACAAAGTCAGGCTGCAGCGGATGGCATGAGACCTGTCACAGTATCTGCAATGAAGTAGAGATCCCAAAAACAGGTCTTGGTAGACATGCCAAGGTAGGAATGGCATGGCGTGTAGACCTGGGTTGTGTGGTTGTAGCAAGTGTGCACATGCTGCTTGAGGTGGGTTCACACATGCAGATGCTGTCCCAATGTAAAATGGCCCCCCTCATTGAGATCATGCATTGGAAAATTAGATGATGCCACTCCCATTCTCCCCACTTTGAATCCAGCAGGTATTCTCCCTTTTGAGAGAAATAGGTAAGAAATTACAGAACAGTATGCAAAGAACTTAATGCAAACCTTATAGAATGCTTGCAGACAAAATATATCTTTGGCAAAATCTTCCCTGAATACAAGAGATTCACATAACTTCAAGATGGCCTACCACTTTAGTTCGGTGTCTATTGCTCAAATATACCAAATTTTTTAAAGGCGGGTCCGAGCCATACCCAAGGTTACAAAATCCTGACGCGGTCCTTCGGACCTAATTTGCATATGTATGTGGCCCACACATGCCTGAAATGTGGGCCTCAAAAAAGCCCTCAAATCGAGCATCACAAATTTTGCCGTGCTCGGAGTTAGGCTTATGATAGTCTATGCCCAATTTTGCAAATCACGTTAACATATATGCAAGGACCTTCTAGCAGCACAGGGCCTTGCAAACTTTATTATGGTATCATATCATATTTATATCATGAGCAGAAATTATTGACTTTAGTCTTGTACAATATCAGGAAATTTTTCAAAGAATAGATGGGGTAAGTGATTTTATTCTCCTTTTGCCAACTTGGAGAAAGACAGAAAATATCTTGTGGCATAGAGATGCCAATAAATCTAACTCCCATATCCTTAGAGCAGCCATACCTCGGTAACAAGCTATTGTCTTATTTACCTAAAGTTGTTCAAACCATAATTGTTAGAGAAAAAGCGCACTGTTTAACATATAGAAAATATTGATATTTGTTGTAATACCTATTAATAAAATTTGGACTATAATCATCTCACTGAACATCTTCATTTGCTATTGAATGCAAATTATGGTTATGAACACAAATGGTAAGGTCTCTATTAATAATTAACATGTTAATTTGAATAGGCAGCTGTAAGATTTAGCATGGCCTTGGTCTCTATTTCTCTCAAAGTACACAAAGGATTAAAAAACAGCTTCACTCACTGAAATTACATACTGTATTAGTTCAACTTGATACAATTGTTGCAACAATAGCCAGTTTGTCTGAGACAAGTGAGGGGTGGTGGGTGGGGTGGGCGATGAGTGGAGAGAGACAAACCATTCAATTCAAATGCAAACATCTTTTGGGATTTGATCAATTTGATTGCCAGGGTTTTAAAAAAAAATTTAAACAGACACTTATTGAAAGTCACTTGGTTCCAGTCACTCTTTTGAAGGTATCTGTTGGAGCACAGATTGCTGGCCTGCTGCGACACCCTACAAGCCCCGGTCAACAGTGGTAAACCCAGCCACAATGGCAGCAGTCAGAGCTTTGGTGGCCTCAAGCTGAGACTGCATGACAGCGGTCTGAGCTTGGGTAGCATCACACTGAGACTGCATGAAAGCAGTTTTGAGTTTCGATGTCACCAACCAGAGCCTGCAGGAGAACAGTCTGAGCTTCCGCTGCAGCACTAAGACGCTGGGTCGCTTCCGCCTGTGCTGCAATGGAAGCTGCGACATCGCCCATCATGCGCAACATCACGTCTGGGTCGACAGTCTCTTTGGGAGTGTACCATCATTTCTAGGCTGGAAATCCTGGGCTCCATGCTCTGCGCAGAGCCCCATGCAATGTTGGAGGCGGACTCCTCCACACTCCTTGACATTGCCAAGATGCTCTCTGGCAGGCTTGTCATTGCATGCATCAAATCGCTGTGCATGCCAATCACCCTTCTTCTGAAGGCTGCCCCATCAAGGTCCTCATCTGAGTCCTGTGCAGCAGAACGCACATGTGAACTTGCTGTCTGGGGAGTTGGCCTCCGAGTAACCCTTCCCCCCCCCCGGCCTTGCCGCAGCCCATTCGTCCCCGGTGCAGCACCCTGTGCTGATCCTGCTACTACATTAGCCTCTAAGGAACGTGTAGTGCCAGTATCTGAGCTGGTGTCTGCGAGTGAGAGATGCAGTGGTGTGGTGTCTTCTTCCTCCTCTTCTTCTCCTCCCTCGCTCTCTTTGATGACATCGGGGACAGGCTGCTTGGGTGCTTGTTGATTATCTGAAAGCAGAAAGGCACAAGAGTCGGGTTATGGCGTGGGGAGGCGGGGGGTGGAGCCAGAAATGCATGAATAGCTTGAAAGTGAGAAAAGATTGTGGGCTGAGGGGAAGTAGGATGTGAGAAGTAGGATTAGGAATGAAAATACTGTTCTTGTCCCCAAGGGGTTCAACCTTGTCAGTTGCCACGGCCTCTACAACGTGGCGCCCAATTAGCTGGAGTACTCACTCCTCGAGCTGGCTAACGTCCTGCGTGTCAGCCTGGCTCTGCCTGTCTGCTGCTGCTCCCTCTGATTATGTGCCATCTTGGCCTGCAAGAGATTGAGAAGTGTGTGAGTGAGTGTAATGCAATGTGTTTGGGTGATGTGCCTGACATATTTGAATAGCTGTCAGTGTGTGAAAGGTGTGAGATGTGGGTGTGTGTTGCAGCAGTGGTAAAGTTGTGAGGGTGAAGTGAAGCCATGATTGTGAGGTGTGAGTGGTGTAAGGTAGCAATTGGTGATCGGTGAGTGCTGGGGGTGTGGTGCATTGAGCAGTGTGTGAGGCTTGTGGTGCAGTTGGTGGTATGTGGCATTTGCTGAAGCCTTCACTCACCTGGACCACCCGCCTGAGGTCATTGAACTTCTTTCTGCACTGGATGGCAGATCGTGGCACCACAGTGCTAGACATCACATGGTCCACCATCTCCTGCCACATGGTACGGGACATATTGGACGAGGGCTTCCTGCCAGTTTGTGGGTAGAGTACAGTCCACCTCCTCTCCTCAGCCACTACGAGTGCCTCCAGAGCTTCATCGGAGAACCTCCTGGCTCTCTTCCCTGGTATGACAATCTGCCATTTCTATGTATCCACAACTCTTGCTTGTGCTTGCACTTTGGCTTGAGCTTCTGCTTGTTGGGGCAGCTGCAAACCCAACTGCCCTGACAATGAGGTGCTGTAGCATCAATGCTCCTCCCCTTTAAGTAGTGGAAAAAGCCTATGGCACACAAGACTATGAATTAGACTGGCACTGATATTGGCCCACTTGTTGAGCGTTAAGCCAATGAGCAGAAGTTTTTGTGCTGAAATCATAACTATAATCATGTTAATGAAGAGTGAGCATGAATTTTGCTTGCTACCTAGACCATTATCCGGTGGTGCAGCTGAACATCGTTTGGCTTTAACACTGTCCATTTCGTAGCTATATCCAATTTCTAGGCCATATACTTTGTACAAGGCTCTCTCTACTCTTTCAGTACCGAAGACCAAATCTCATATAAATTACTCACAGATGGAATGCAAAACAAATGATGTGAGAGCTATCCGTTTGGATCCTATTTTCTTAACTAAATTAACTAATTATCAGAATAAAGGGAAATCTTGCCAACCATGTCAGCGTTTGATTCAGTGGTGGCACCCTGGCCTGAGTCAAGCCCCACGCCAGAGACTTAAGCACATAATCTAGGCTGACACTTCAGTGCGGTACTGAGGGAGTGTTGCACTGTTGGAGGTGTCGTCTTTCAGATGAGGCGTTAAACCAAGGCCCCGTCTGCCCACTCAGGTGGATGTTAAGGACCCCATGCAGTAGTCAAAGAACAGCAGGGATGCTTTCCTATTGTCCTGGCCAACATTTATCCCTTAACTAACAACTAAAACAGATTATCTGGTTGTTTATCGATTGTTGCTGCATTTCTTACATTACAACAGTGACTACGCTTCAAAAGTACTTAATTGGTTGTAAAGCGCTTCAAGACGTCCTGAAATCATGAAATTAGATATTAAATCAAGGCCCCATCTGCCTATTCAGGTGGATGTGAAAGATTCCGTGGCATTTTTTCAAAAGAGCAGGGAATTTCCATGGGGTTCTGGCCAATATTCATCCCTCTACCAATACAATCAAACAGATTAAATGATCAGTCATCTAAATGGGGCTTTGCTGTAGGCAAATTGGCAGCTGTGTTTGCCTACAAAACAAGTGACTACACTTTAAGGTAATCAATTGGTTTTGGAGCACTTTGTGATGACCCTGTGATGACCTCAGGTTCTAAAAGGCATTATATAAGCACAATTTTTTTTTCTCCGTATTTAACATTAATACTTCTAGAATTTTGCTGCAGCTTGATGATAACTGCAGTAAATTTGTGGGAATGAATTAAAACCCATGAGATCATTCAAATGCCATTTATCTTTCATCAGTAAAGCCAGATAGAAATGTTTGTATCTGTGCCAGTATCAAATATTTTCTGGTCACATCATGGAAAACAGAAAATGTAGATGCAATGGATGTATTCGTAATCCCACAGAATTCAGGAAAGACTGCGGAAGAACACACTACTACTCATTTTGTAATCGAGTATGAATAAGTAGAGGAAAGAGCATAGCAGAATTACAACACAGTCCGTTTTTAAAGAAAAGAGATGATCGGTCCTTCTTTTACTAAGCACAGCTTCGATGATTTAACTTCACTGATTATTGAAGTTTTTTTGGCATTACACTTTTTTTAATTTTTATTTTTAAACTCTTGCAATATAGCATCAACAGAAAATACTTTGAACTAAGTTATACTTAACATATACTCATAGGGGTGATTTTTAATTTCCCAGCTGCTCCTGCTCTCCTGTCTTCGCTGCTTCCCCTCATCCTCCAGCCCCAAAGGCAGACCAACCACACCACTCATGATTGCAGTAAAACTGTTTTGAAGGCTGCCAGAAACAGTCCCATACCAGCAACAACTTCTTATTGGAAGTCAGAATTAAGTTGTAGAAGTCAGAAAATAGGCCAAGAAACACCCAGAAGTTAACCAGCACCTAAAAGGACAAACCAGCAACTTAGCCTGTATGGAGGGGGATGAGCCCTTTAAATTGGGTCGCTGAAGGATCCATGCTGCCTGTTAGCGCCATGAGTTGCCTAGTGAAACTCGTGGTGCTATCAATTGGGAAGTCGAGCGCTGGAGCAGTCCAATCTCACAAAGGTTTCCTATGACCAGCGTAAGACCCTCATTTAAATATTACAATGAGCAGCCTGAATCTTTCTGGCGTGTGCTCTGGACGCCCACTCCAATATGACAGGTGTCGTGCTCCCAGCACAGGATGGGCGTGCGTATGCCGCCACTGCCACATTGGATGCTTAGTCGTCTGTTTTGTGCCTGTAAAACGGGCATGGCACCAATGAATTTCTGGGCCATTATCTCTACTTCAAGTTTTTCTTGGTGATTGATCCAGAAAGTATTTCACCTGAAGGTTTGTTCAACTGCAGTATAATATTGTGATCCTACTTTAAAACTACCTGGATTATGCACAGAACACAGATTATTTGATCAAAAAAGTCTTGAAGAGGGTAATGTTAAAAAGCTTAATTAGAAAATGTAAGAACACATGAGAAAGGAAAATCAGATTACACTGATCTAGCACAGTGGGAGCACTTTAGGTTTGCAGTAGTATAACACTTTTATTTCGGTCACTCAGAGTATTCCATTACATTCTTAGATACTGTCCTTGAAAGCTACTTTGAATTATCGCAACTAAATCTATGCAGCATCGACTCTCTCAAACCAGCAGGTGGATTAGTCATTATTAAATCACAGTATATCTATCACAAGAACTGGGCTTGTCAGCCA
Organism: Squalus acanthias; assembly: GCA_030390025.1. Taxonomy (NCBI): domain Eukaryota; kingdom Metazoa; phylum Chordata; class Chondrichthyes; order Squaliformes; family Squalidae; genus Squalus; species Squalus acanthias. The sequence goes on along the minus strand of CM059427.1, from coordinate 144,998,258 downwards.
CTAAGAATTTGAAGAGGATCTCTTTCAAACCCGCTTCAGATCAATTTGTTTTGTATTCAGTTTATAACTAGTGCTAGGAGGCCGACAATAATGTGCAACAAACTAAACATGTTCCCACCACTTAGATGGAGCATTTTTAATCTCCAAGCAGCTGTAAATTTAGAACCAGTACAGTCACAGCAGTCATGTGTGGAAGCTTGATTTGTTTACATTTAAATCTCCCAGCCTAACCTCCTGCCTGAAAGCAGCTGAAAATGACAATTGTGCAAAAACTAAAACAGCTGTGGAGAGCTTTCAGCAGTCACTAATTTAGTTTCTAATGTCCCCTCCACTTATACAGTTTCTAGTTTGAAATCATAGGAAGGCATGGTATGTCATGCTTTCTGGTTATTACAATGAGGCATGGGGCGCGATCTTGCCAGCCCTGGGGAGGCGGGTTTGGAGGCAGGACTGTCAGGAAAATGGCAGAATCTGGGGGCGGGTGCCCATCCCACCCCCAACCCGCCTCCGTGCCATCTTCCCAGGAGGCGGGTACCCGACCTGCGCCGGGTCGCATCTCCTGGAGGTGGGAAGGGGATTAAAGCCACTTAACTGCCTGTTAACAGGTAGTTAACAGGCAGTTAAGAGGATTATCCCCATTTTTCCAGCTGAGGAGTGGTCTTCCCGACGTCGGGAAGCCCTGCCAGGGTCACCCAGGTGAGCAGTGGGTCTGCCGGAGTCAGAGGGGTGCAAAAGTGCACTGTGAAGGTAAGTGAAGGGTGCAAGTGTGGAGAGGTGAGTATGTGAGGTGAGTGGAAAGTGATAGAAAATGTTTACTTACCTTTGTTTCTTCCTGCAGGCTTCAACAGTTGGGGATGCGGAGACTCTCGCATCGCAATGGCAGAGATGACAGATGACTGCTGCATTCTGTGATACAACAGCCATCTAATTTCTGCTCACAAGAGGTTTGATGAGTCTTGAATACAAGAACTCATCAAACAACAGAGAATGTCAGTGTTTGACAGCTTCACAGAGCTGTCAAACGATGACTATTCATCTGTCAAATGAATGTAACTGGCTTCCCTTAATTGGCCTGCTAAGCCTGCTGGGCAGGCTTAATAAGGTCAATCAAGGAAAAATAGCGTGGGTTGGCCATAGGTCGATGGAGGCGGGACTAAAACCCGACGAGCAGCAGTCCCACCTCCAACGCGCCCCCATGGTGTCAGATTTTATGACATGTTTTATTGTGTGCATTTTTGTGCTCACTGAGAGCTGTCAGTGCTGGAGGATTGCAAACTTTCCATTTTGAGCACACGGTGTCAGTATTAAGTACTTCGGCCGCGGTTTTACTAACCTCAAAGTCCATGGCAGGCGACATCGGTGGTGGGTCCCGACCCCACTGCTGTCTCCATCCCAGCCTCTGAAATGAATTTCCCCTGATTGGGCTTGTCAAGCCCGCCCAGCATGTTTGCCGGCCAATTAGAGGAAGCGAGTTTTGTGACGTCATTTGATGATGCATCATCTGCCGGCTTCCTTAAAGGGACCATGGCCAACTTTATTTTGACATTTGTGCTGACAGTGTTCTACAGCATTGAGATGCTGCAAACACTGACAGGCACTGCACAGAGGTGCAGGGCTGCACCCAGGTGCTCTCATGACTCCCTCCATATGCTTATGAAGGGAGTCACAGCACGCAAGGTGGTCCTCTTCCCTTCCCATGGACGGAAGAGCCTTCCCCAGGAGATCAACACAGCCTGGTTGCACGTTGCAGAGGAGAGCACAAACAAGGATGTGGTCAGGAGGACCTGGGTGCAGTGCCGCAAACGTTTCAATGATCTCAGTAGATCAGGAAACGTTAGTGCAAAACCACACTCAACCTCATCCTGCTGTGCCTCTCATCACATCACCATCATTCTGCCTTCCCTACCCTACTCCTGAACATCCTTACTCTCACCAACGTACCTTGCACCTCCATCCATCCCTCTCTATATTATTATATCCCCATCTCACTAGCCACCCCTCACACTCACCCTCATCCTGGTGCAATCATAGCAACTAACAACACACAAGGGTAGGCACTTGGGTGTTTTATGCAATGCCCATGTAAAGTTTCTGTTAATGTGGTGTCAAACATTGAAACCATTATTTGCAACACTTTGCGTTCTTGGACAGATCTGTGCTCACCTTTGGAAGTGGCTTAGTGAGTTGCAGTGAATGGTGAGACAGAACGGTAACCCCCGCAATGAAAGGAATGGCTTGGGCATTGTAGGGATGCTTTATGGTGTTAGTGTGGGGTGGTGCCAACCTGGTGCATCATGTGGCTGCCAGGGTGTACAGCATCAAATGAAGTAAATCTGGCCATGGTGAGGCCATCCCTGGCCTCCTGGGCAGCAATGTGCCCGGGTGCTGATGCCCTCTGTCCTGTGCAGAGGTGATTACGGAGAAGGGTGGTGGTGGTGTTGTTGGTGCTGCTGGTGTTGGGGCTGATAGTGGTGGGATTCTGAGGACCAAGGTGAGAGAGTATGAAGGGCACCCATGCTGATGGAATAGATGGCAGGTGAAGTAGAGATGACAGAAGCGATCTGTCAATGGTGAGAGGTAATGAGGTCTGACTGGATGGAGACGTGTATAAAGATTTGCAGCATGGTGAATCTGTTGTGGAAATGCAATGAGGAAGAGCTTGTGGCTGAGGGAAGATATCTCTGTAAGGTGGGAGCTTTTACTGTACATTTGAAGCTGTCAACTCAACGGCTGATTCAATGGCAACTGAACTCCCGCCTCAGCTTGACAGACGTGGTCCACAACCAGCGTGGACCCTGTGGGCAAGCTGTCAAATGCAGAATGTGAGCTGAAATTCATTCTTAAGTGGCTCTAAACAAGCCACTAATTACCGAATTGGTCCTCCTCTGTGAACCCGCCGCTGCGGTGACAGACCCGACATCAGGGAATGGTGTGTGGCAGCGGGTTCACAGCGGGTTCCAACCCACTGGGGCGGAAAAAAGCCACTTTCCCACCCGACCCGTCACCAATTGCGTCCGCTGACCCCCTGCAAAATCCAGCCCATTGTGTGTCAATTCAAATATGTACTCATAGCAATGCTACAAAAAGCAATTACAAGATTAGGTCCAATGCGTTTTAAAAATCTGGACATTGATGTGACTTATTTCATTTTGAGATATTAAACATCTATATAATTAAATGTTCATAGCTTCAAACCTCTTAAGTGTTGTGTGCCTACTGGGCAAAAAAAATCATAATTGGCTTAAATCAGTACTATCTGTTAAGTAACAATTGAATATCTGATTCACTAAATAGGAACAAATCAACAGTAGTTCTGTTCACTAAGCAAGTAGCAGAACGTACCAATCCAAGGTACAATATAACCAATTCAATGGCTCATTCTTTCTGAAATAATTCACGAAAATCTTCCAATTTACTCATAAAATTGCCCAATGGAAATCATTGCAGTAACTCTGTTAGGCGATTAGAGATTCAATTCTGCTTCTTTTCCACAGCTTCTATACTTTTCCTCCTGATATTTCCTGAGCTTTACAAATGCACCAGATCTGTGCCGATCTGTGCCCCTCTTTGAGGACTCTGAGATGTGCTGTCTGCCACCGCTCCTCCGTATCCATGTGCAACTGAGGCTCCAGCTTTCCCAGTCCTATCGGGATGTGTGCGTGTGACTGAGATGACACACGTTCCACCCCATCTTGTTCCTTTTTTCCCTAACACTACCAATCAATGCTGGACCCAAACTGCTGTTGCATTCACTCGAACTCTGCCACTTTTCAGTCAGAGTATGAACAAGAGAGGTTGAGCTTTCATCCCATTTTCACTCTCAATCATGAGAACAGACTCTCCTAGACTCCTGCTCTACTGGTCCGGACTCTGCCACTCCCTCCCCCCCCCCCGCCCACAACACACGCGCACACTGTAAGAAATAGCTATTAGATTCATAGATGAAGTTTGACTCTTAGAACAGAAATTAAAACTGCAGTCAGGAACAAAATGGGGGAAGTGTCAGCAAGGTCAATTAACAAACACCAAAATGATGATAAGGTCGTAAAATGCAAGAAAACACGGGAGGATAGCACTAGCTAGACAATAAGGAGCCACAAAACCATAAAATGTCCCTGAAAAAACATAACAAAACATTCCTCAGAAAGTTAAGAGAAAAGGCCTCGGCGGCCATTAAGGAGAGAAACAGGGAGGGATGTTTTCCCGCATCACACTTGGGATATAGGTGATTGACATTAAATAAATCACGGCCCACTGAAATAACTATAAAGATAGTGGGCTGAGAGCAGAAGTCAGACAGCGAGGGGTGAAGGCTTCTTCGAGGTGGAAATCAATGCTGGCTTATGCCTAACACCTCCAACAGCCCAGGGGACGAATCAACAGAAGTGACTGCTGCGCTGATTGCAGAGACTTGCTGACCCGAGACCTCCACGCTGCCTCATCAGACATCCAACCAACCGTCCGTCCGGTCGTGGTGTTCCGCTTCGGGAGTCGCAGATCGCTCTCTACTGTCACGGGTTGTATGTTTATTATACTCAGCCTAAACCATATGTAATATCTGATTATGCTTTAAAACTGTAGCTCTTTAATAAAAGCCTTACAACTTCTAAAGCCCTGTTGGGTAATCTGTGTGAGCCTGTGATCCTAATCTTACAACACGCACACACCTAGACAAATACTGTCAGTTCCCTCTCCTACATCCTGTCAGATTCTCCACGCCCCTGATTTCTGGCAGACACTTCCAACTCCAAGTGCCGCCAGACATCGTTTTCAAATGCTGAAAAATATACCCACTCCCATTTCACAATCTGCTCCCTGATTAGTACGTGAATGATGCAGTATTCCAGAACTAAACTGACTATTACTGGAGTATGACCAGACCTCCTGAGCCTGCCAGACACCGATTTCCACCATGCTGGTAGAAATCAAGCCTCTTGTTCAGTGCTGCCAGACATGACCACCTAGTGGTGGCACGACCCAACCCCTCCCTGCCAACCTGAGTACTACCAGGGCCTAGACCACCCAACTCTGCACCCAAACCCATGTCCCAGCCACAGACTACCCACTCCTTCCCACGCTCCACTCACTCCATTTTATGCATTGACCCTCAGGACCAGCTCCCACGCTACCTTCCACCTTCTACCATATTAGGCATTAGCCATTTTTATTATGAAACACTCACTGAATCATATATACTGCATATAGTTTCCTTTAATATATTGTGTGATAGAACACTCGTGTCATTATAAAACATTGCATCATCTGCCTCTGCAATGAGCAATCACCACAGGAGATCCACTAGTTTAAAATATATAATGCAAACAATTGGTATAAAAACTGAATTAAAGGGTTCTGCAGAATTGATAACAACAATAGCTTGCATTTATCTACCGCCTTTTAATATAGTAAAACATCCCAAGGCGCTTCACACAAGCGTTATCAAATAAAATTTGACATCGAGCTACCAGGACAGGCGAAAGAGATAGGTTTTAAGGAGTGTCTTAAAGGAGGAGAGGCGGAGAGGTTTAGAGAGGGAATTTCAGAGCTTAGGACCGAGGCAGCTGAAGGCACGGCAATGGTGGAGCGATGAAAATCAGATAAAGCTAATTCTTTTATTGTTTGCAGCATTAAAATCTCTTACATCGAGTTACAGCGAGTCCACAGCACAGAAACAGGCCATTCGGCGCAACTGGTCTATGCCAGCGTTTATGCTCCACACGAGCCTCCTCCCACCCCTTTTCATCTAACCCTATCAGCATATGCTTCTATTCCTTTCTCCCTCATGTGCTTATCTAGCTTCCCCTTAAATGCAACTATGCTATTTGCCTCAACTACACCTTGTGGTAGCGAATTCCACATTCTATCCATTCTCTGAGTAAAGGAGTTTCTCCTAAATTCTTTATTGGATTTATTAGTGACTATCTTATATTTATGACCTCTAGTTTTGGACTACCCCACAAGTGGAAACATTTTCTCTATGTCTATCCTATCAAACCCTTTCATTATCTTAAAGACCTCTATCAGGTCATCCCTCAGCCTTCTCTTTTCTAGAGAAAAGAGACCCAGCCTGTTCAGTCTTTCCTGATAAGTATATCCTCTCAGTTCTGGTATTATCCTTGTGAATCTTTTTTGCACCTTTTCCAATGCTTCTATATCCTTTTCATAATATGGAGACCAGAACTGTGTACAATACACCACGTGTGGTATAACCAAAGTTTTATGCAAGTTTTTCATTACTTTTCTGCTTTTCAATTCTATACCTCTAGAAATGAACCCCAGTGCTTGGTTTGCTTTTTATGGACTTATCAACCTGCATTGCTTTTTTTTAGTGACTTGTATATCTGTACCCCTAGATCCCTTTGCCCCATTAAGACTTTTATTATCCAAGCAATATGTGGCCTCCTTATTCTTCCTACCAAAATGCACCACCTCACACTTATCTATATTGAAATTAATTTGCCAATTATACACCCATTCTGCATTTTTATTAATGTCTTCCTGTATTTTGTAGAATTCTTCCTTTATGTTAACTATACCTCCCAATTTGGTGTCATTTGCAAATTTTGAAATTGTACTTCCAATTCCCTAGTCCAAATTATTAATGTAAATTATAAACAACTGTGGTCCCAGCACCGATCCCTATGGAACACCACTTCCTACCTTTTGCCAATCTGAGTAGCTACCCTTAACCCCTACTCTCTGTTTTCTGTTTTGTAACTAGCTTACTATCCATTCTGCTACCTGTCCCCTGATTCCACATGCTCTAACCTTAGTCATGAGTCTACTATGTGGTACCTTATCGAAGGCCTTTTGAAAACCAAATTATTTACATATACTACAGCTGTGGCTCAGTGGGTAGCATACTTGCCTCTGAGTCAAAAGGTTGTGGGTTCAAGTCCCACTCCAGGGACTTGAGCACATAACTCTAGGCTGACACTCCAGTGCAGTGTGAGGGAGTGCTGCACTGTCGGAGGTGCCGTCTTTTGGATGAGACGTTAAACCGAGGCCCCGTCTGCTCTCTCAGGTGGATGTAAACGATCCCATAGCACTATCCCTGGTGTCCTGGCCAATATTTATCCCTCAATCAACATCACTAAAACAGATTATCTGGTAATTATCACATTGCTGTTTGTGGGAGCTTGCTGTGCACAAATTGGCTGCCGCATTTCCCACATTACAACAGTGACTACACTCCAAAAGTACTTCATTGCTGTAAAGCGCTTTGAGACGTCCGGTGGTCGTGAAAGGCGCTATATAAATGTAAGTCTTTCTTTTTACAATAAGCTTTGTCCAGTCTTTCTGTTACTTCTTCAAAGAATTCAATAAGGTTGGTCAAACATGACCTTTCCTTTTGAAATCCATGCTGACTACTCTTTATTATAGATTCGGTTTCCAGATGTTTTTCTATTACATTATTGAGTAAAGATTCCATTATCTTTCCTACCACTGACTTTCAGCTAACTGGTCTATAATTCCCTGGAATTGTTCTATCTCCTTTTTTAAATATAAGAATAATATTAGCTGTCCACCAGTCCTCTGGCACTATTCCCTTTTCTAGTGAATTTTTATATATATGCAATAGTGCCTCTGCTATCTCTTCCCTAACTTCTATTAATATGTGTGGATGCAATCCATCCGGACCATGGGTCTTATCCTCTCTAAGTTTGATTAGTTTATCAATTACCTTCCCCCTTTCCATTTTAAATGTCTTTATATCTTTTTTGATTTATTTTTCTAATGTCATGCCCACCTTGTTAGTCTCCCTGGTAAATACTGAGGCAAAGTAATTATTAATTTCTGCCATTTCACTGTCATTACCTGTGAATTTATCTTGTGCATCCTTTAGTGGCCCTATCCCTATCATGATTTTTCTATTGTTATTTATGTGTCTGTAGAATACTTTATTATTTCTTTTCATATTCCACGATAATTTAATTTCTTAGTTCCTTTTTGATTTCCTAAATGTGTTTTTTTACTTCTTTCCTAACCTCAGCGTATTCCCTTTTGTCATCCTCTCCTTTATTGTCTGCCTTTTTTCTTTAGTTTCAGTTTTATCCTCATCTCTTTGTTCATATGTGTTTCATTATTGGCCAGTTTGTTCTTGTTTTTTAGCGGAATATATTTCTCCTGAACTCTATTGATCGCCGTTTTAAATATTTCCCACTGCTCTTCTATCTCTTTGTCTGTAAAAAAAAATTTCCAGTTTATCTTCCCTAGTTCCATTCTCATCCCCTCAAGATTAGCTTTTTGCTAATCAGTTACTTTGGTCTTTGTCTTACTTATGTGGTAAGACTAAAGCATTTTTTTTCAAATTGTTACATCAAGCCTGTTGATTAAAGAGAATCTCAAAACCAGTGTCCTTAATAGCAGTCAGTCGATATACTGTTGGAACAAATCACAAAAACACCACTTGCATTCTGATTTGTCCTCAACGTTTGTGAAGTAAGAACTGACAATCGGTTACTAATTCTGACGATGTTTGACATTCAATTCACCTGCTCTTTTTCAGTATTTTCTTTTTTTTTTATTGCAAATTTCCAGCATTCACAGTTTTCTTTTTATCTCTGATAATGGAAATAATTTGTTAATTCCAACAAGTTTCCATTCATTTGCAGCTTAAATGCTTCCCCTGGTGAGTTAATAACCATATCAATTCAAGTGGCTGTTGTATTTTCAGTGGAGTGAGCAGGATTTCTTTTTGGGGGGTGGGGGGGTTGTATTTGGATGTGAGTCTATTTTTCAAAAAGGAATTTCACAATAAGGTTTAAATAGAGACATTATTACTTCCATTAATCTAACAATTCAAATAAAGCAAATGAAAAAAAAGAACAGTCTTGTCCTACAAAAGCTCTGAAGCACAAACGCTAAACGCTGGTTATGTGCCACTAGTCTATCAATAACTCTGCTATTATTCACTGCAACATCGCAGTAAACATTTACAAATACAAGCCCAACTAATCAGTTATCACTAGTCGAATTGCAGAACTGATTAGTTCTGGAAGAACATCCGTTATTTCTGTGTTCCATCAAGTGATCTGAGGCACATTCTTTCGAGAAGGAGGGGTCCAATAATGCAAATCATGGAAATTTTTGGTGGTGTTTGAACACCGTGAACACCCCGCTCCTGCCTATGCTTCTGTACTTGTTGGACTTATTCGCCAAGCTTTCCCACTTTTCGCGTCTGACTAACTTGTTGCTGATTCTAATGAAGTTTCCAGGATTAGCCTCGTTTAAATTTTTCAAGCAGGTTGCTGACATTATTCCTGACTGTACTTGGAAGCTTCTCACGAGGCAGGAAATGACTGCAGTTGCAAATGACAGATGGCTATAACAACTTAAAGGGGCAGGCAGCTTTAAAGTTTAAAACAAATTCCTGGCTCTGATAAAGTGGCAAATTCTGCGCATGTAGAACGGCCAATCCATTGTGCCTAAATTGATTTCTGATCCTGCTTTGGGCTTTTGTTCCGATGTTCCTGTTCTCCTGTTGCTATGTTCTGAGTGCCACTAGAGCAATACTAGTGGAAGGGTTTGGAACATAAGAACAGGAGTAGGCCATTCAGCCCCTTGAGCCTGTTCCACCATTCAATGAGATCATAGCTGATCTGTATTCTAACTCCATCTACCTATCTTGGTTCCATATCCTTTTATACCCTTGTCTTTTAAAAATTTAAATCCCTCTGTCAGGAGAATCAAGTGCAGGCAACCAAGAGGCTTCTCTCCTGATCGGGTCTCACTCTGCTGCCAGAGGAACCAATGCCTCCTCCCCAATGACAGGCATGAATACTGCCGAAAAATATTAATGAGGGAAGTTTACCAGATCAGCGCTAGTTCAATCAGGCAGGCAGAAAGCCCGCTCCACCACAGTTCCAGTGACAAAGTAACAACAGAGGAGAATCTCTAGCTGTGTGTCCTCAAGGGCAGAGGTCAATTTAAATCGTAAAATGAAATCACATCACAGGATATTACTGCACAACAGTTGAGAGGTTGCTGCTTAACAAAGAACAGGTGCACAGAAGGAGCAATAATCTACTGACTTGATTTTACCAACCAGGCATTTCCTGTTGCCTGGATGCAAACAGCACATTTCAAATATTAAAATTGACTAAAAAGAAAACTGTGAATGCTGGAAATCTGAAATAAAACCTGAAAATACAAGAATTGTACTGCAGGACCATCTGTATCTGTAAGACAATGTTAAGTTAATACTTTGGCTGTAAACTTGACATCAGCATTTTCCATTTTTATCTCAAAATGTAATGTTTACTTCAGAGCCACTCTGTGTTTGTGTTTATATTCCACCCTGAACGCAGACAAGGAAATGTGCTAAATAAATCCATTTCAAATCTAAGTTTATAACCTCAGTGTGTTTCTGACAACATACAAAAGTACCCCAAAGCATTTTATTTATCAGCTAATTCAGGTCAAAGCTGCAAAAATGTGGGCCGGAATTTTCCCGTTGCCGAGTGTGTGGGTTTGGGGGCAGGTCGGCAGTAAAAATACCGGAAATAGCGAGCGCGCCGGGAACCCGCCGTCATCCCTCCGCCTCGCGCATTTAACGCTGGCGGCTTTGCAGGTGCGACATGGACCCGATCAGCAGAGGCGAGCGACCTCATTGAAATCATTAAATGCTTGTCGAGAGACACCTAAGAGTGTTTTTAACGCCAGCTTTTGACTTTAACTGCAGGAGCACGGGATTCACAGAGGTCGGGTACCTCGCCTGTGTAGGGGAGGCAGGAGCTCAGTGGCCATTGGCGCGTTCATTCATTGACAGCTGGGAAAAGCACATAAAGACTGCAACATTAGCCTCAAGGAAAGGTTCTTGCTCACTCCATTTTGTCCACAGATTTGGGTGTCAGGTCATTTTTGAAACCTGGGAAGCCACTCTCACCCCATTGCTACTCACTATCACAACATTGAGGGATTGGCCCTCTGATCGACACTTTACCTGCCATCTACTACATCAGCATGGGTGCCGCTTATACTGTCTCATCTTGGTCCTCAGAATCGGACCAAGCAGAGTCCCAGCACCAGCAGCAGCAACAGCAACAAACACAACACAGCCTTCTCCTCAATTACCTGATGCTCCACAGCAGAGAGGGGTGCACCAAAGGACTGCAGCGCGCCAGAGGCGATACCCCCAACACAGGGTATACAGGCAGAGGATGAGATTCCTCAACATGACTGAGCAGCAGTGCTTTAGGAGGCTCAGGCTATCACACCAGGTCATCGCAGACATTTGTAGCTTGCTGGAACAAGACCTGCTGCCCAGAGGTCCTGGTGGACACTCCTTACCAGTGGCTGTCAAAGTCACCACCGCCCTCAACTTCTTCGCCTCAGGCTCCTTCCAGGGTTCTGCAGCAGACATTTGCGGCATCTCGCAGTCAGCCACCCACAGATGCATCACACAAGTCACCGATGCCATGTTTCACAAGTCAGCCAATTATATCAACCTTGCCACTGATGAAACCAGTGTTACTGAGCGGGCGCTCGGCTTTGCTGCTCTGGCTGACTTCTCACGGGTGCAGGGCATCATCGACTGCACACTTGTGGCCATCAGGGCACCCCATCATCACCCAGGAGTGTTTGTGAACTGCAAAGGCTTCCACTCCCTCAATGTGCAGCTCGTCTGCAACCATAAAAAGATCATCATGTACGTGTGCGCCAGATTCCCTGGCAGCTGTCATGAATCATTCGTGCTGCGCCAGTCCACCCTCCCTCAGCTCTTCGCACCTCCAAACCAGACTTACTGGCTGGCTGCTTGGAGACAAGGGCTATCCACTGAAGACATGGCTCATGACACCTTTGAGGACACCATGTACTGAGGCCGAGGAGCATTATAATGAGAGCCACATGTCCACCAGAAATGTCATAGAGCAAATAATAGGCATGCTGAAGATGCGCTTCAGATGCCTTGACAGATCTGGAGGGCCCCTTCAGTAGGCACCAGCCAGGGATTCCAGATTCATCATCATCTGATGCACGCTGCACAACATAGCGCAGCAGCTAGGATTGGAGCTGCAGGAGGAGCAAGGTATAGAGCGCACAGCTTCAGAGGAGGAGGAGGAGGAACCTGAGGTGGAGATGGCACCAGTAGTGGTGCACATTGCTGCCCGGGGGGCCCGGGATGGCCTCATCATGGCCAAATTCACTTAACTTGCTCCAATGCACCCATATGGCTGCCACATGCTGTACTAAGTTCCCGCCCCCAACAACACCATAAAGCATTCCTACAATGACCAAGCCATTCCTCTCACCTAAACCCCCAGTGCTCGAGGTTAATTAATGTCTCACCATTCACTCCAAGTGACAAAGCCACTTCCCAGGTAGCAGGCAAAAATGGACAAGACTGGAAAGTGGTGCAAAGAAAAACATTTATGTGTGTCATCAAAATAACTGAAACTTAACACTAACGTTTGTTCATACACCCATGTGCCATACCCGTGTGCATTTACTTTTGCGTCATTTTTCTTTTCCGAGTGCTTCTTCGAGCTGCAACTCCTGTAGTTTCAGCAGAGGTAGAGGCAGGCTGATCATTTAACCTGCTGCGACTCATCAGGCACTTTTGGTGGACGTCCTCTGGGTTTTGGAGCCTGTGATGGCCCCGCAAAAGACTGCTCCTCCTGCAACTGTGCAGGGGCAGACTCGGAGGTCGAGATCCGAGGAAGCATGTGGGGCTCTGACAGATGGGGAGGCAATGGGGAAGAAGTGTGAGCGCTTTGAGCAGAGCCCCCACTTTCATGTCCCCTCTCATCATCATCCCTCTCATGGGCCACCTGCACTTCCCTGCTAGCAAGGAGCTGGAGAGCACCTTGCTGCACAGCAGTGGGGCGATGAAGGCCCAAGTCTATGTTTATATCCCTCCTAAAGAGGAGGTCTATGAGTGCTTGCCATCTGTTATCCACAGCTAGCATATGCTTATGTGACTGGCACATTAGCTGCTCCATACTGGTGGCCATCCTTTCCATGGAACAGCACATCGTTGCCATCGCCTGCGAGATGGTGCTGCTCATGTTGGAGACGGACTCCTCCATTCTCTGTACATTTTCAGACATTGCGGCTGCAAAAGATGCCAGAGCCTCAGGCAATTGTTGCTGCCCCTCCAGGATCGCCCTCTTTCTCAATGGCCCCCGAGGCCCAGCGTCTGCACGCAGCTCAGCAGAGTTTGGAGCGTCCTGTGCCCTTTGGCGAGGAGTCTCCACTGCTGTCCCTGTCAACATCACCTGCTCTTGCTCACTTGTGAATTGTGAGACACCAGGTGACAACTCTATGGCGCACAGGACCCACTGAGATGTGCGTATCTGTGCTGGTGCTGGGTGCGCTTGGGTCTGCTGACTGAGCACCCTCAGAGACTGGAGGCTCCTCTGAGGAGTCGTCTTCCTCCTCTGGCTGGATAGTGGGAGGGGGCACTTGATGGACCTGTGGGAGAGTAAAGAGATAAATTAGAAGTGTTATAATAAGAATGTGTAATGTTACCTTTATGCACATGATTACATTTCACTGGATGCTGACATCAGTCACCATATGGGTTGCTGTTGTATGCCATGTGGCTTTGAGATGTGATTCTGTCACCAGGTTGCTGGGATGTCCTCTTCTCTCCATCTCCCACTGCCAGCATCTTTCCAACTCCCAAGATCTCCAGAGCTCCCTCTTCTGCTGCTGTGTTAGAAACTAGGGGTGCCTAAAAATGTATATGGCTACACGAATAATACTGTGTTTATAAATGACTGTATGTTTCGGCTCGAGACAAGTAAGGGGATTGCATCAGTTTTGTTTCCTGGAAAACTTGCATTAGAATTTGAGACAGACTTTTTAATCAGTTAGATTAGGTGAGGTATAAACATTTCACACGGGGGCCCATAGGATGGCCCTGCCTGTTATATCTGTTGTTTGTAAGTTAGGGTTTTGACTTTGTTAATGTATCTTTAATTTGGCCAGTGAAGGCCCAACTTATGTTTCTTCCATTATTACTAATAACCATATTATAGTCTCTACAGATAGAATTTGGAGTTTGTTTAGCAGAACTGCTTGCGAAGATAATTAAAAGTTAATTAGGAAAAGACATAGAATGAAAGGAATTTGAGGAGGCTAAGGTATCCATCTTAGAATGGGCCATTTGCTAGATAGAAGTGAGATAGCGACTGGCTAATGTGCGACAGCTCTGGCTGAGGCCATGATTAAGAGGGACAGGGCCAGGCCTTGTACTTGCTGGGTCAAGGAGAATAGAGACAAAGATAAGACACAAATTCCAAAGAAAGAACCTTCAGAAAGATTAAGCAATAAGATAAATTGGATGAAGTAATGAGACCCCCTTTTGGGGAGGGCTTTCATCCAAGAATAGAGACAAAGAACTTGAGGTGTCTTTGGGTGATGAGGTTTTAGAGGAACCTCTATAGGTTAAATGGTCTTGTCAATAACTTGGCCTCAGGCCCACCCCTAAAAAGAGAATAAAAGTGACATCCTGAGTGCTTGCCCACACAGACGGTGGAGGGGAGAGCCGAACAGAAGTTGAGCTGGTCGAACGCTCTTTTGAGAGTGAGCCCACGCTCACCATTGGAGGTTCTAGAGAGAGAGAGAGAGGGGGAGAGAGAGAGGCCGGAAGCCAGAGAACTGTTCACACATGCCAGTCGTCTGTCCAATCGGGACCGGTACCAGCTGCTTGTCACGGTCGTATGTTTTTGCTGTATAACTAGCATGTTATATTCCATCTTAAACTCTGATTAAACACAATATAACCATCATATTGGTTTGCAGTCGATCCCGATTATTTGAAAGACTAGAGATAAGCTACCAATTGACCTAATCACTACAGCTGTTAGTTGGGTGAAGACTGGAGGGCCACCTGTATCTCCCATGTGTTCTGGGCTCTTTTCTCCTGCAAGGAGGGAAAGAAGAGAAGTTTGAGTGAGAATGATGGAATGAGTGTAAGGAATGGATGGGTTACATCTGTAGAGGGTGACTATGAGGGAGTAGGGTGACAATGCCAGATGGCCTCCTTCTGTGGTGTTAGTTGGTATGATTGGATTAGGATGTGGGTGATTGTGAGGAGTGGTTAGTCAGAAGGGGATGTGATTATGTAGACAGAGGGATGGGTGGACGTGCAAGGTATGTTGGTGTGTGGAATGAAGTGCAGGAGTAGGCTTGGGAAGGCAGAGTGATGGGGATGTGTTGACAGGCACATCAGGATGAAAGTGAGTGTGGTATTGCACTCGCCTTTCCTGACCTCATCAGATCATTGAATTGTTTCCTGCACTGGATTCAGGTCCTCCTCACCACCTCCCTGCTGCTGACCTCCTCAGCTATATCAAGCCAGGCTCTTTTGGTCTCTCTTGGAGATCTCCTTCGCCTATCAGCAGGGAGAGGACCTCCCTGCATGACTGCCTCCACCGGAGTATGCAGGGATGCATCTGCAAACCATGGTGCAGCCCTCTGCCTTTGGCTATCCATCCTTGCTCAGTACTCAGGCCTTTGAATGTCAGGTTCCACCCTCCTCTAATAACCTTCAAAATGAGTTGAGTGCAAGGCTGCTTTAAATATTGGCGCTGGAAACAAATCATCAATGATGTCATCAGACCCGCTCCATTTAATTGGGCCGGGAAACACGCATGAGTCTTTCAATTGGGGCCATTGAGTTAAAGTCGCCCTGAACAATGCGCTGCTCAGAACATCGCATTCCCGACCCGCTACGCAGCCCGCACCCACCCAGTCCGACGCGAAGGTAAAGATTCCGGCCGTAATCTTTCTTCAGTCTTCAAAGATCAGTTGTTTGGAACAAAAATCGAGGATACTTTGAATTAAGTGCCTTGTGACTATTTTCTACATTAAATGTGTTATAAAATTGTGAGTTTTGTTGTTGAATATAATTATTTTTATAAAATCATCTGTATTTTAATATGTAAATTGAAACACATTTCCAGGAAATGTCACTGCTTGCTGTAACCTAAAAGATGAAATTCAATTTTTTTTCAAATGGAAAAACTAATGAACCACTTTGCTATCAAATGAATGTGTTGAAAAAAATCTTACCTTCCACCCTACATCAAGACTGCCAAATTGTCACATTGGGATGTTTATGTTGAAAGCATCAGCTCTCAATAAATTTTAAGCTTATCACATAAATGAGAATAGCTGCCAACGTTACTACATTTTTTGATGCAATAACACAGCTAGTGTATTGAGTAACTAAAGATTCTTGATAAAATAGGTGACATGAAATAATATAGCAGGTAAACTAGGCAATAAAATCATTAGAAAGTGATTCTGTTCATTTTGCCTTTCTTAAATGATAAGCTGACACATTTCCATGAACTATTTAACACATTCCTTATGCTATAATTGATGGAATAAAACATATCCCAGTACCATATGTTCAAAACCTCTTTACTACAAAACCTCACTGTGTAAATTCTCTGTTAGTTTCCTGTTAGGTTATATGGAAATGTGAAAGAAATGGGGAAAAAAAGTCGCTGAGGAAATTTGCAAGGATTTAGACTCCGTCATTTCTTTTTTTTTTTAAACTGTCACTTTGTGTAGGTTTGATTATTATACTCACATTAGTATCTCGCTATGTTGTTTTGCTTCAATGTATGTTTTAACTGTAAATAAACCCAAATAAGTAGTTTAACCTGTGATCAAGTGGTGTTCTACTTGATTTACTTTTGAGGTGATGGGCATCTCAGATATTCCCCAGCAAATGATTTAGTGTGATTTGGCATTAATCGTTAAAACTGGGCATACTAATCTGTACAAGATGCAAGATTCAGTTATGCAGGTATCTTCATCAGTTATAAGGGATTTGGTCTGCTTATGAAAACGGTAGACTCAGCAAACCTATCCTCCCAGTGGGGATGTCATGAATGAAAGGGGTGTGGGTTGGAAATACAGATATATAATTGTTACCCTAATATTATAATCCATGCTCCCTTTGAGTATGACTTCCTGCTGAGGGTGTGAGATCAGTGAATTTTCCCGACAGTCATTGATTCTCATTTTACATTATTCGGTTTCATAGAGTTCCTATTCCATACTCCTTGTAAAGGTTAGATGAAATAGAAGACCACAGATTGCAAGAAGGTTTTGAGTTATAAAAATGTCCCTTCCTTTATATGAAAGCAGACCCTTTGATGATTTGCTTTAAAACATACACACACCACAGCAAACAATATTAACGGTTCAGGAAAGATTCTCATCTCAGTGGTTTTCACACCTTCTCCGTTGCATCGGTTCTTGACATCCAATAAAAGAGGAAATTACATTTTTCAGCTGCCCTTTTACTTCAGGAACAATGCAAAAGACTAATTCCATCGCTAGTATTATTTGTAAACAACGCCTTTGCCTTTTGGCTAGCCATGGAATGAATATAGTAAATACCTCTTCTACTTTAAACCTGCAGCTTGATGAATTATGGATCAAAGCTGACTGGAGCTATGAATTAGAAATATCGGCCACGATTTCACCATCGGAGGGGGGATCGTGGTGGGGGAGGTCGTTGGTGGGTCCCTGTCCCGCTCCCGGCTCCAGCCACTCTGTGAAAAGGATTTCTCCCTGATGGGGCTTGTTAAGCCTGCCCTGCGAGGTTCCTGGCCAATTTAAAGAAAGCGGGTCTGATGACATCATTTGATGACACGTCATCAGCCGGTTTCCTTAAAGGGACTATGGCCACATTCATTTTGACAATTGTGCTGTCAGTGTTCTGCAGCATTGAGGTGCAGCAAACACTGACAAGCACTGCACAGAGATGCACGGCTGCACACACGCTCCCGCATGACTCCCTCCATATGCTTATAGAGGGAGTCACAGCACGCCAGGAGGTTCTCTTCTCTTTCAAGGGTGGAAGAAACCTCCCCAGGACACCAACACAGCCTGGTTGCACATTGCGCAGGAGGGCACAAGCACGGATGTGGTCAGGAGGACCAGGCTGCAGTGGCGGAAAACTTTCATTGATCTCAGTAGATCACGAAACGTTACTGCAAATCCACACTCAACCTCATCCTGCTGTGGTACTCATCAAATCCCCATCACTCTGCCTTCCCTACCCTACTCCTGCACATCCTTACTCACACCAATTTACCTTGCACCTCCACCCATCCCTCTCTATCTACATTTTCACTTCCCCATCTCACTAGCCACCCCTCACACTCACCCTCATCCTACTGCAAGCATGCCAACTAACACACAAGGGTAGGTACTTGGGTGTTTTATGCAATGCTCATGTAAATTTTCTGTTAATGTGTTGTCAAACATTGAAATCTATATTTTCAACACTTTACATTATTGGAAGGTTCTGTGCTCACCTTTGGAAGTGTCTTAGTGAGTTCCAGTGAATGTTGAGACATAACTCTCCCCCCCCCCCCCCCCCCCAATTGTGATGAGTGTGAAATTAATGGCTTGGACATTATAGCGATGCTTTATGGTGCTGGTGTGGAGTGGTGTTAACCTGGTGCATCATGTAGCAGTCAGGGTGTACAGCGTCAAGTGAAGTAAATCTGGCCATGGTGATGCCATCACTGGCCTCCCGGGCAGCAATGTGGTCGGGTACTGATGCCCTCTGTCCTGTGCAGCATCAGGTGATTGCGGAGAAGGTTGGTGTTGTTATTGGTGATGTTGGTGTGCCTGGTGATGTTGGTGTTGGGGCTGATTGTGGAAGGATTCAGAGGACCAAGGTGAGATTTTTTCAAGGTCAACGATGTTGCTGGAATACATGGCAGCTGAAGTTGAGATGACAGAAGCGATGTCAATGGTGAGAGAGCTTGCTCCAAGGAAGTGACAGTGGATAGAGAGTTTACTCCAAACACTTCCAAACTGCATACAGCTCAAAAGTGTCTTCCAAGTCCTGAAGGCTCAAGCTTCTGACATTGGAAAGTGACCAGCTGTGAAATAGTAGCTTTCAAAGGGCAACACGGTGGCATAGTGGTTAGCACTGGTGCCTCACAGCGCCAGGGACCCGGGTTCGAATCTGGCCTCGGGTGACTGTCTGTGTGGAGTTTGCACATTCTCCCCGTGTCTGCGTGGGTTTCCTCCAGGTGCTCCGGTTTCCTCCCACAGTCCAAAAATGTGCGGGTTAGGTTGATTTGGCTATGATAAATTGACCCTTAGTGTTAGGGGGGGATTAAATATGTGGGGTTACGCGATAGGATGGGATATGTTAGGGGGAATTAAATACGTGGGGTTACGGGGATAGGGTGGGATATGTGTCGGTGCAGGCTCGATGGGGATTCTGTGTGAGAAAGCAGGGACAGGGTACTGGATTTGGATGATCAGCCATGATCGTATTGAATGGTGGAGCAGGCTCGATGGGCCGAATGGCCTACTCCTGCTCCTAGTTTCTATGTTTCTATACCACTTTTGCAGCTGTCACCCTTTCACAGCAATAGGGAGACATAGAGAACCCGACCTACTTACCTGAAGTGATCTCCGAACGCCGGGAACCTCGTTAAAAAAGTGGGAAAATAGAAAAAGGCTGGCAAAATAGTAGTTAACAAGCAGTTAACTATCTTAATTCGCAGACCCGACACTTTGGAAACTTACATGGAGGCGGGTTCCCAGCCCGCTGTCAATCATTTCGATTTTGCCTCCAAACCCGCCCTCTGAGCACCGGCAAAATTCAGCCCATCACCTCTGCACAGTCTCCTAGGAAAGCTTTTGAACTCAATCTTGATGTTACTACATCTATAAAATGTAACAATTTTAGTAGTGAATCCAATGAGGTATGATTGGGTTCAAAGTCCACTTTGTTTCACATTTGGGATTCTTAAAGAGACAGGACATTTTCTTTGATTAAAACACAGGCTTAGAACACTAGATAACCAAAGTCTGAGAGATTTCAAGGCTGTAAAAATATCCAAATGACTTGGCTTTTCCTGTGTTTATAAATGTTTATGACTCTGAAGCATTTAATTCAAGACTGAAAAAGCCTTTTGACAAACAGGTCAAGCTATTCCCAGGTGAACGGCTCCTTCTAAAAGCAAGACTTGCATTTCTAAAGCGCCTATTCACGACCACCGGATGTCCCAAAGCGCTTTACAGCCAATGAAGTACTTTTTGAAGTGTAGTCACTGTTGTATTGTGGGAAATGCGGCAGCCAATTGGCGCACAGCAAGCTCCCACAAACAGCTATGTGATAATGACCAGATAATCTGTTTTTTTTAGTGATGTTGATTGAGGGATAAATTTTGGCCAGGACACCGAGGATAACTCCCCTGCTCTTCTAAGAAATAGTGGCCATGGGATCTTTTACGTCCACCTGAGAGAGCAGACAGAGCCTCGATTTAACGTCTCATCCAAAGGACGGCACCTCCGACAGTGCAGCACTCCCTCAGCATTGCACTGGAATGTCAGCCTAGATTTTTGTGCTGCAAAGTCCCTGGAGTGGGATTTGAACTCACAACCTTCTGACTCAGAGGCAAGAGTGCTAGCAACTGAGCCACAGCTGGGCCTTCTAAGTACTTTCTATGAAAACATTTTAAGAATGATCAACACAGGATAGCTGCATTCCTGTCCTGTTATCAGGCATTCCTTATGGTCCTCTGTCAAAGCTGTTATTTTTAAAACTCCTTTCCAGACCTCACCATACTGAAGGTTCATTTGCTCTATAAAGCCTAGGTGTTAATTTAGCTCAGTTGATAGCACTCTCTCCTCTTGGTCAGACTGGTGGTGGATTCAAGCCCCATCCCGGGATTTGAACATATAATCTAGGCAGACGCTTCGGTGGAGTACTAAGGGAGTGCTATATTGTCGGAGGTGCTGTCCTTTGGATGAGATGTTAAGCAGAGGTTCTGTCTGCCTGCTCAGATGGAGAAAAGTAAAAAATTCTCAATGTCCTGGCCGATATTCCTACCTCAACCAACACCACCAAAAATATATTTACTCGTCATTCATCGCATTTCTGTATGCAAGATGACTGCCACATTTGTCTACATAGTAATAGAAGAGGTAATTTTGTGATCCTGCACTCCCAGTGGGGTGGGGGGCAGGGGGGCCACACTTGGATAAAGCATGGAGCAGGATTAGCGCTACAGAACTGTAGCCCCAATTCGTCAACCCGATGCTCCCCGCAAGCACAGCCCCTCACTGAGAGCACAGGATCGTAGAATTACTTTGTGTAACTGCACTTCAAAAGAAATTAATTGAATATGAAGCACTTTCAGATGTCCTGAGAGATATCATTAGTCATTATATAAATGTAAATTTGTTCTTTATAACTCCATCCAATACTTGAATACTGCTGCCAACTTGAATACTATACCCATATCTGGAAAACATCTCTCTGGCATTTTTTGGATAGGGTACAAGAAAAACTTGTCATTTCATAAGCAATCTTTCTCCCAGTTCCAGCATTCACCCTAATTCTCCATTGTAAGCTTTATTGTCTCTGATTTATTGACAATGCTGTGGTCAGTGTTCCTCTCTTGTTTCTTCTCTGCAAATTTAGCATCCTACATGTTGTTTCTTGGCTTCTTAATCTATTGAAATCAAGACTCATCGTACTGTCTCCTACTCTAACTCATTCTTTCCCAGGACCTCTGCACTGAGTCTTGGCTCTATATGATTCACATGGAAAATTCTCCCTTCCCCATCAAAACCAAAGTGATGCTGGTTCTCTTTGTAAAGAAATTCAGAGGCTGCAGTGGACATTTTACTTTTTTGTGGCTTGGATGGGGAAAAAGTCAGATTTTCTGCACTAAAAATAGTGGCAGAATATGGTTTAATTTAAAAATCCATATCAACACATATTAATACAACACATTTAAAGAGCAAGAGGCATCTCACTAAATCATCTGAACTTCAAAGGGATTATAAAAGTTGCAATTGAAAATCAAAATGCAATTTAATATAAATTTCAGGTTAGTTTAGTTCATGAATAAAAAGTTATTTATTTCAAACTGAACCACAATCTTTAAGAAAACAGTCAACATTATAAATATGTATAAATTAGCATCACCAAGTGTGGTTCAAATGTCTCAGTGTAACCCTAACTACGCCTTTCCATTCTCCTTTACATGCAATCTATAAAAGAGAAAATTTAACACAAAAGGAATAAGGAATTAAAAGTGTGCTGCTCTGCCCCAGGATGAACCCTGTCTTCAGAGTTCCTACTTTCTCTACTCCCAGAAGGGAAATCCGGTCCTGAACTGAAATATCCTTAACCAGCTGAGAATTTCTCTTCCCAGGCTCTGTACTCCAAGCATCTTCCTCATTCCTTCCTAAATTTCCTAACTTTCCCCATATTATAATGTCTGTCCAGATCCATATTCTTGAGACTGCATTCACCTACTGGGAGTAAACAGATGGCTCCCTTGATCACCATACCAGGATAATGGACCTCTTCTGCACGAACAATGCTGAAAGATTCATTCTGCGTGAGCATTGTGGAGCTTTAACTTCCTACAGTAATCCTAATAAACATATTTTAGAATCATTATTGTTGAGCGATGGTGGAAGCTAGCTGTGTTGGGGATGTATAGAGATTTGGGGATAATGCCATTATATGTGGAAGGTACCCTCTGCTGAGACACTGTAACAACCTCTAACACATGGCCCAATTTAGCTATTTGGTGTGTAATACAATAGAATTTTGAAGGATTTCCAATTTAATCTTATTTGCACACAGCTAGAGACAAAATCTGCATTTAATCAAACTAAAAACACACAAATGATCGACCAAATGTCCTCCTACATAGTAATCTCTATGATTCTATGAAGATATTTGAAGTTGATTAGTGCAACTCCAATATCCTCCTCTCAGTGTTGTGTTTTCTCCTCTTATGTTGAATATTTGCTATGTTTTTGCAACAAGGTGAGGTTTGTGGATTTATTGCTTATATCTTGAATTCTAAACAATTCAAAGGTTCCTTACCGTCATGGAAATTCAAGTAGTGCCAGTTTCCGGCACGGAATGGGCAGTGCGATCGTACCACACGCCCAAAGGCATTGGCCTGAGACCCAATTGAGATTGGGCCTTGAGCCTCATCTACATGAAACTGGGGAGCTGTGGATGCCATTTGGGCATCCGGATGCATTTTGCCAGTCGGGGCCATAAGAATTTCAGCCGGCTCTGATGCTGAGCCAGCCCATTAATAGGTCTTCGAGGGAGCAGGAGGCTATGTGGAGGAAGAGCGAGGCTGGGCTGACAGCGATCGGCAGTATTTTTGTGGAGCCAAGAGGAGCAGGCTCCTCCTGGCTCCACAGAAATAAAACCATAAAGTTTCCTTACCTTTTTGTGAGTGGCCCCTAGCGGTCCCATTGGAGATCCAGAACTGTTGATGACCAATTTTGCATCAGTGTCCCAAAACTGGCATTAGGACTCCAATTTGTAGATCCAAGGCACCAAACACCTCTTTCAGGCAGGCGCCCTGCACACTTGGAAGTCACCAGCATCCAATTTGGCAGCCAGAACTATTCCGGGGGCGAGATTAGGCGCAAGTGATTGCAACCCAAAATTCATCCCCCCAACTTAAACTTTTCGCGCACGGAACAGGCAAAAAGAGGTTGAATTTTTTCCGACATAGTCCATCAATGCCCCTCTGAGTTGCAGAAACCTCTAACCTAGGTGTAATGTGAAAATTATTGCCATTCAGGCATTTGCTGAATCTCAGCCCGAATATCTTGTTTTAATGTCAAAATAGTGTAGCTTGCTGCTCTTTTTCACTTTTTTTTGCTACATTAGGTCACATTGTGCCATCATTTTTCCTTATGAAATCCACCTTTTTTGTCAGAACACAAAACGTAAAAACACGGTTTCCAGGTACTGAGAGTTGTAGACACCTAGACCGCAAAATTCGGCTCCTTTGTGCCTGCCGTTAGCGCCTCTGGGGGGTGCTACTGAGGCGCTAGCCGATAATGCCGTGCCCCCACCGGTAGCACCCTGGACCACTGCGCCGCCGGCGATGACGTTATCACCGTGCGCCACAACACCTTAGCACCCGGCAGCGACCCCTTACCACCCCGTGGTGGAAATTCGGCTGCGCCCTGCAAGGCTGCCACGGGCATTGTCTGCGCCAGCCTCACGGGTTGTGAGCCGGGCCGACCTCTGCTCATGGGGCGCTAATTAAAGGGAGGTGCAGCCGCGACCCGTGCCACCATTTTTTTATGGCCAACCTCCAGGTCAGCCCTCCATGGCCGCGACTCGGTGCCAGTCTGCAGCCATGGCACCACGCCACCCTGGTGGGCTAGTGTCGGCCGTCGGAGGTGCTGCAGAGCTCGCAGCGTCCCTGCCCTTTAACGGAAGGGGAGGGGCGCTGAAACGTGTCAGCGCTATGCGGAACGGCCGCGTAGCGCTCCGGTGCAACCGCGCTTTGCGCCCCCGACACCACCCCGAGAAGAAGTGGAGTGCCCGAGATAGCACTCCGCTTCCTCGCCGGGGCGGTAAGCCTAATTTAGCGGCCAGGGCAGTACTTCCACGCCGGGTGCTAAATCTCAGGCGAAAATTCGGTTACCGCCCCCAAACAGTTTTAACGGAAGGATGAGGGGTGGGTGACCAATCCACTCGCGGGAGACAGGTTGGTCATTTAAATATTATAATGAGGCTGTCTGCCTTCATTTTAACAGTCATTCTATTTTTAACTCATGTCGGGAAACCCGGCAGGTGAATGGAGATGAGAAGAGCTGAATAAGGGCCTTTACAGTGCTGCTTGTGGGCCAAGAGGAGCAGGAGTGTTTCCTCCAGGCCCAACAAGCTAACCAGTAAACTGCACCCCCACACCCCGCCGTCGTGACCTATCTGCTCCCCCCCACAATCGGAACCCCCACCCCCGACCACCATCTTCCCCCCTTCCCAACCACCATCGGCTCTCCTCGACCAGCATCGGACACCCCAACCACAATCGGACGTCCCCCAACCACCATCTGCTGCTCCCCCCACCGAGATCGGGGTCACCCCCCACGATTGGGACCCACCCCCACAATCAGGACATCCCTCCGATCGGAACCCCACCACTAGACCTATCTGCTCACCTCAGCTGCGGCCTTGTGCTGTAGGCTTCCCGCCCAAAAGGCTTCTCGCCTGTCAATCAGGCTGGCTGTGGGCGGGAAACTGACAGAAAACAATATAAAGGAGCCCGGCAGTTAAAAACTGCAGGACATTCGGGAAGCCCGTTCTTCCTCAAAACAGGCCCCCGCATGGAATGCACCTTTGGGCAAAAATCCAAGCTGCAGAGTCTAAACCAGTAAGTACAAATTAGAATATTTAATTCATTGTACAATCATGTACAGAAAGCGAACTAATGAAGAGGAAAGAAAGATGGGATTAAGAGAGAGATTAAAGAGACAAAAAGAAAAAGTAAAATAAAATATAATTTTTAATCTCCAATAATAATTACATTTTGAAGGAATGAGACTCCACACTGGAGTATTGTGTCCAATTCTGGGCACCGCACTTTAGGAAGGATGTGAAGGGCTTAGGGAGGGATGAGGGACTTCAGTTACGTGGATAGACTGGAGAAGCTGGGGTTGTTCTCCTTAGAGCAGAGAAGGTTGAGAGGAGATATGATAAAGGTGTTAAAAATCATGAGGGGTCTAGACAGAGTAGATAGAGAGAAACTGTTCCCATTGGCGGAAGGGTCGAGAACCAGAGGACACAGATTTAAGGTGATTGGCACAAGAACCAAAGGCGACATGAGGAAAATCTTTTTTACGCAGCAAGTGGTTAGGATCTGGATGCACTGCCTGAAAGGATGGTGGAGGCCAATTCAATCGTGGCTTTCCAAAGGGAATTGGATAAGTATCTGAAGGAAAAAAAATTGCAGGGCTATGGGGAAAAGGCAGGGGAGTGGGACTAGCTGAAGTGCTCTTGCAGAGAGCCGGCACGGGCTCAACGGGCAGAATGGCCTCCTTCTGTGCTGTAACCATTCTATGATTTTATGATTCTATGACTTGTAAAATTTAATTTTCAGGGCCAGAGAGATTATTTGGCAGTAATTAAGGCTTATCTCACTGCTAAAAATTCACTTACATCTGAATGCAACAGCCCTACCTTTTTCTGGCGTGTTTAGTGGGTAACTAGTGGGAAAGTACAGCATCTTCACGCCTTTGCACGGATTTTAATGCTGAGTCTCTTGATGAGGTATCTGTGTAGCGAAGCTTGTGGAAGAGCAGGGCAAATTGGACAGCTACTTTCAGATTTCCGCATTTAACTGCACATGTGCAGACGCCAAGATGTTTCTGTCCAATTTACACCATAATAACAGTGAGCACTGTTAGCCTCACCGTTATTCTTAACGGGCCATTGTTTTCCTTAAGCTCCTAGGCTGGCATCACCTTTTTTTCCACCATGACTTCTTGCCAACCTCTTCAAAAAAAACTAGATGACGATCACTATATTGGAAAATATCAAATAAAAATCATTTTTGCAGGCATACTGATATTTTCTGTTCAGAGAGGAAGTTTTTTAAAGAAAAGATTTGACATAATTTCCTTTAACCCAAACGAGTGGACTATGATTTATTTTTACTGTTTATTTGTTGGGATTAACTACCTTTAAACAACAACAACAACAACTTGTATTTATATAGCGCCTTTAACGTAATAAAACGTCCCAAGGCGCTGCACAGCAGTATTAAAAGACAAAAAATTTGACACCAAGCCACATAAGGAGAAATTAGGGCAGGTGATCAAAAGCTTGGTCAAAGAGGTAGGTTTTAAGGAGCGTCTTAAAGGAGGAAAGAGGTAGCGAGGCGGAAAGGTTTAGGCAGGGAATTCCAGAGCTTGGAGCCTAGGCAACAGAAGGCACGGCCACAGAAATCTTTTGTGATTATAATTTAAAATCTAGCACTCTTTATTCTGCACAGCACAGCAGCTGTCAAATGGTGCTAAAATCTCACATTAAGTGTCAGTTTTTATCTTATTCCATGTGGGACTGTCAAAATATTTATTTAAAATTTCCTCGCTGAACAAAAAAATAGCTGGGTGCTTGCAAAATATAATGGGGCCGAAAATCGGCAGACAATGATCCTGGCAGTTACGTCAGAATTGTGCCTGCCAGTGCCCTCCAATGCTGAGCCTGCCAGAGTTTGCAGAGTTAGTGGGAGAGCACAACTCATTAGCATGGGGCTGGCAGGTGCCCACACCACTACAGGTGCATCTCAGATTGCATGCCTGCCCCATGGTGCCAGGTACTTCTTTACCCACCAGTTACCTGTATTTGGGGCTGATGCTGAAACTTTGGGCTGAATTTTGCCGGGGCTCAGAGTTCGGGTTCATAAGAATATAAGAACATAAGAAGTAGGAGCAGGAGTAGGCCATTTGGCCCCTCGAGCCTGCTCCGCCATTTAATGAGATCATGGCTGATCTGATCTTGGGCTGAGCTCCATTTCCCTACCCGCTCCCCATAACCCATCACTCTCTTATTGTTCAAAAATCTGTCTATCTCCACCTTAAATATATTCAATGACCCAGCCGCCACAGCTCTCTGGGGCAGAGAATTCCATAGATTTACGACCCTCTGTGAGAAGAAATTCCTCCTCATCTCAGTTTTAAAAGGGCGACCCCTTATTCTGAAACTATGCCCCCTAGTTCTAGATTCCCCCATGAGGGGAAACACCTTCTCTGCATCTACCTTGTCGAGCCCCCTCAGTATCTTATATGTTTCAATAAGATCACCTCTCATTCTTCTAAACTCCAATGAATATAGGCCCAACTTGCTCAACCTTTCTTCATAAGTCAACCCCTTCATCTCAGGAATCAACCTCGTGAACCTTCTCTGAACTGCCTCCAATGCAAGTATATCTTTCCTTAAATAAGGAGACCAAAACTGTACGCAGTACTCAAGGTGTGGTCTCACCAATACCCTGTACAGTTGTAGCAGGACATCCCTGCTTTTATACTCCAACCCCCTTGCAATAAAGGCCAACATTCCATTTGCCTTCCTGATTACTTGCTGTACCTGCATGCTAACTTTTTGTGTTTCACGCACAAGGACCCCAGGTCCCTCTGTACTGCAGCATTTTGTAATCTCTCTCCATTTAAATAACAATTAACTTTTTTATTTTTCTTACCAAAGTGGATAACCTCACACTTTCCCACATTATACTCCATCTGCCAAATGTTTGCCCATTCACTTAGCCTGTCTATATCCCTTTGCAGATTCTTTGTGTCCTCTTCACAACTTACTTTCCCACCTATCTTTGTATCATCAGCAAATTTGGCTACATTACACTCGGTCCCTTCATCCAAGTCATTAATATACATTGTAAATAGTTGAGGCACCAGCACTGATCCCTGTGGCACCCCACTAGTTACCGTTTGCCAACCGGAAAATGACCCATTTATCCCGACTCTCTGTTTTCTGTTAGTTAGCCAATCCTCTATCCATGCTAATATATTACCCCCAATTCCATGAGCTCTTATCTTGTGCAGTAACCTTTTATGTGGCACCTTATTGAATGCCTTCTGGAAATCCAAATACACTATATCTACTGGTTCTCCTTTATCCACCCTGCTCATTACATCCTCAAAGAACTCTAGTAAATTTGTCAAACATGATTTCCCTTTCATAAAACCATGCTGACTCTGCTTGACTGTATTATGATTTTCTAAATGTCCTGCTCCGGCTTTCTTATTAATGGACTCCAGCATTTTCCCAATGACAGACATTAGGCTAACTGGTCTATAGTTTCCTGCTTTCTGTCTCCCTCCCTTCTTAAATAGGGGCATTACATTTGCGGTTTTCCAATCCGCTGGGAACTCTCCAGAATTGCAACCAATGCATCCACTATCTCTGCAGCCACTTCTTTTAAGACCCCAGGATGCAGGCCATCAGGTCCAGGGGACTTGTCCACCTTTAGTCCCATTATTTTACCGAGTACTTTTTCTTTAGTGATAGTGATTGTTTTAAGTTCCCCCCTCCCTATAGCCCCTTGATTATGTATTATTGGGATGGTTTTCGTGTCTTCTACCGTGAAGGCTGATACAAAATATTTGTTCAAAGTCTCTGCCATTTCCCTGTTCCCCATTATTAATTCCCTAGTCTCATCCTCTAAGGGACCAACATTTACTTTAGCTACTCTCTTCCTTTTTATATACCTGTAGAAGCTCTTACTATCTGTCTTTATATTTTTTGCTAGTTTACTCTCATAATCTATCTTATCTCTCTTTGTTATTTTTTTAGTCGTCCTTTGCTGGTTTATAAAAATTTCCCAATCCTCTGGCCTTCCACTAATCTGGGCAACATTGTATGCCTTCGTTTTCAATTTGATACCATCCTTTACTTCCTTAGTTAGCCACGGATGGTTCTCCCTTCTCTTAAAGTCTTTCCTTCTCACTGGAATATACTTTTGTTGAGAGTAATGAAATATCTCCTTAAATGTCTGCCATTGCTTATCAACCTTTAACCTATTTTCCCAGTCCACTTTAGCCAACTCTGCCTTCATACCTTTGTAATTGCCTTTATTTAAGATCAGGACACTGGTTTGAGACCCAACTTTCTCACCCTCCAATTGAATTTGAAATTCAACCATGCTATGATCACTCTTTCCTAGAGGATCCTTTACTATGAGATCATTTATTAATCCTGTCTCATTACATTCTGTCCCTTCCTGTCACACTCTGGTTACCATTACCCCCATCGCTACCCTGCTCTATTGCCTTCTCCTTTCTCTTTGACTTTTTAAATACCCGCTCACCTGAACCCTCCCCCCACTATTTAGTTTAAAGTCCTCTCTACAGCCCTAGTTATTCAATTCGCCAGGACACTAGTCCCAGCATGGTTCAAGTGAAGCCTGTCCCAACGGAACAGCTCCCTCTTCCCCCAGTACTGGTGCCAGTGCCCCATGAATAGAAATCCATTTCTCCCACACCAGTCTTTGAGCCACATGTTCTGATCTTATTTACCCTATGCAAATTCACTCGTGGCTCAGGTAGTAATCCAGAGATTATTAACTTTGTGGTTCTGCTTTTTAATTTAGCCCCTAGCTGCTCATACTCCCTCAGCAGAACCTCTTTCTCTGTTCTACCTATGTCATTGGTACCTACGTGGACCATGACAACTGGATCTTTCCCTTTCCCACTCCAAGTTCCTCTCCAGCCCAGAGGAGATGTCCTTAACCCTGGCACCGGGCAGGCAACACAGCCTTCGGGACTCACGCTCTCGGCTGCAGAGAACAGTACCTATCCCTCTAACTATATTGTCCCCTACCACTACTACATTTCTTTTTACTCCCCCAACCTGAATGGCCCCCTGTACCACGGTGCTGTGGTCAGTTTGCTTATCCTCCCTGCAGTCCCTGCTCTCGTCCACACAGGGAGTAAGAACCTCATACCTGTTGGACAAGTGCAAGGGCTGAGGCTCCTCCAGTGCTACCTTTTGGATCCCCATACCTGCCTCACTCGTAGTCACACCCTCCTGTCCCTGACAATGGACCAAATTTGAATTATTTAACCTAAGGGGTGTGACTGCCTCCTGGAACACAGTGTCCAGGTACCTCGCCCCCTCTCTGATGTATCGCAGTGTCCGAAGCTCGGACTCCAGCTCATCAACTCTGAGCCGAAGTTCCTCGAGCCGCCAACACTTACTGCAGATCTGGTCGCTGTGGATCACACTGGTGTCCACCAGCTCCCACATGCAACAACTGCAACACATCGCCTGCCCTGCCATCTCTATTATATT
This sequence comes from Squalus acanthias, assembly GCA_030390025.1. Taxonomy (NCBI): domain Eukaryota; kingdom Metazoa; phylum Chordata; class Chondrichthyes; order Squaliformes; family Squalidae; genus Squalus; species Squalus acanthias. The sequence goes on along the minus strand of CM059427.1, from coordinate 144,967,663 downwards.
TTATTTAATTAATTAGGTTTTCAAGTTTTGAAATATCAATTATCTATGTTTAGTTTTTAATCCCGGCTCTTAATTTAAAACAACACCCAAGTTTAGAAAAAAGAGAGAAATACTCACCAACCAATCACTTACCTGCTTTCCTGTGACGTCACACTTTGATTTTCCCCCCCACCCCACCCCACCGCCTCAGGTCGATACGCACAACTCCCGGCTAGCTCCTTTTATCTCCACTGGTGTCGCTCCTCAGATCCCGCTCTCGCCGCTGGTCTCGGGCCTCGGGCGCTGCTCCTTTTATCCCCACTGGTGTCGCTCCTCAGATCCCGCTCTCGCCTCTGCCGCCGACGCCTCGCAGGTCCGCGCTGTCCTCGGGTCCCGCTCTCTTTATTCTCTGCCACCTCTACCGCTGACTCCTCGCAGATCCGGAGGCGGGTCCGCTGTCAAAATCGATATGATTGACAGCAGGTTGAGAGCCCGCTCCGAACCCGCCTCCATGTAAGTTTCCAAAGTGTGGGGTTTGCGATTTCAGAACAGACCCGACACCAAGCGGCAGGGAGGCATTTAAGATAGTTAACTGCTTGTTAACTACTATTTTGCCAGCCTTTTTCTATTTTCCCACTATTTTAACGAGGTTCCCAGCGTTCGGAGATCACGCCAGGTAAGTAGAGCAGGTTCTCTATGTCTCCCCATCGCTGTGAATAGGTGACAGCTGCAAAAATTATATGAAAGATATCATTTCACAGCTGGTCACTTTCCAATGTCAGAAGCTTGAGCCTTCAGGACTTGGAAGACACTTTTGAGCTGTATGCAGTTTGGAAGTGTTTGGAGTAAACTCTCTATCCACTATCACCTCCTTGGAGCAAGCTCTCTCACCATTGACAGATCGCTTCTATCATCTCAACTGCAGCTGCCATCTATTCCAGCAACATTAGTGCCCTTGACAAAATCTCACCTTGGTCCTCTGAGTCTCTCCACGGGCTGACCCCAACACCAACATCACCAGACACACCAACATCACCAACAACAGCACCAGCCTCCTCCGCAATCACCTGATGCTGCACAGGACGGAGGGCATCAGCACCCGACAACATTGCTGCCCGGGCGGCCAGCAATGGTATCACCATGGCCAGATTTACTTCACTTGACGCTGTACACCCTGGCTGCCACATGATGCACCAGGCTGACTCAACCCCACACCGGCACCATAAAGCATCCCTACAATGTCCAAGCCATTCATTTCACACTCATCACAATTTGGGAGTGGGGGGGGGGGCGGAGGTGGAGTTATGTCTCAGAATTCACTGGAACTCACTAAGACGCTTCCAAAGGTGAGCACAGATCCTTCCAGTAAGGTAAAGTGTTGAAAATATAGATTTCAATGTTTGACAACACATCAACAGAAAATTTGCATGAGCATTGCATAAAACGCCCAAGTGCCTACCCTTGTGTGTTGTTACTTGGTATGATTGCACTAGGATGAGGGTAAGTGCGAGGGGTGGCTAGTGAGATGGGGAAGTGATAATGTAGATAGAGAGGGATGGGTGGAGGTGCAAGGTATGTTGGTGTGAGTAAGGATGTGCAGGAGTAGGGTAGGGAAGGCAGAGTGATGGGGAAGTGATGAGTGGCACAGCAGGACGAGGTTGGGTGTGTCTTTGTACTAACGTTTTGTGATCTACTGAGATCAATGAATGGTTTGCGCCACTGCAGCCTGATCCTCCTGACGACATCCCTGCTTGTGCCCTCCGGTGCAATGTGCAACCAGGCTGTGTTGGTCTCCTGGGGAGGTCTCTTCCACCCTTGGAAGGGAAGAGAACCTCCCTGCGTGCTGTGACTCCCTCCATAAGCATTTGGAGGGAGTCATAGGAGAGCCTGTGTGCAGCCGTGCACCTCTGTGCAGTGCTCGTCAGTGTTTGCAGCACCTCAATGCTGTAGAACTTTGACAGCACAACTGTCAAAATGAATGTGGCCGTGGTCCCTTTAAGGAAACTGGCTGATGATGTGTCATCAAATGATGTCATCAGACCCGCTTCCTTTTAACTGGCTGGCAAACACACAGGACGGGCTTAACGAGCCCAATCAGGGGAAAATCCTTTTCACAGAGCGGCTGGAGACGAGAGCGGGACCGGGACCCGCCAACCACCTCTCCCGCCGCGATCCCACCTCCGATGGCGAAATCGCGGCTTTTTTTTTTCAATGTGCCTATCTTCAGGGGTCCAGGCTGCTTCCCCAGCCTAGACCCCTCTCAGCCTGGGTGGGACCCACTTAATTACTTCTGGAGGCGAATACATCTTATTGGACTTGGCATACCAGCCTCCAATCTTATATTGGGACCCTTATGGGCGGGGGAAGGGGGAACTCCAAGCATACGAGGTCCCAGCCCCCCAGTCCACCCCCTCTGACATGACTGGCCTTGTAAGGGACGGCAAGTGGATCAGCGCTTGACAAGATTAAGTGCGATTTCCCAATGTAGGTCGCGATTTCGACGGCCGAGGCGGGTTCAGGGCGGGAGAGGTCATTGTCGGGATACGGTCCCGGTGCCTATTGAAGCCTGCCGAAAAAAAGAATTTTACATTAATGGGCCTTGTTAAGCCCACCCGTCGTGTTCCCCGACCCTATTAGAAAGTGCGGGTCAGGTGACATCAGCGCTGACGCTTCTCGTGCCGCGTTATTTAAAGGGCACATGGCCCCACTTCATTCCACTTCCTGAATTTGAAACGGCCATTGCTGAGATAGCTTGTTCAACTCCAAAAATTAGCTCACAAAGGCAGAGGGCTACACCTCGATTCGGTGATGACCCCCTCCATGTTTTGTGGAGGAAGTCAGAGCACGCAGGGAGGTCCTCTTCCCTGCCAGTGATCGGAAGAGAACTCCCCAGGAGACCAAGGCAGCCTGGCTGCAAATAGCTGAGGAGGACACAAGCAGGGATGTCGTAAGGAGGACCAGGCTGCAGTGGTGCAAACTTTTCAATGATCTCAGTAGATCACGAACTGTTACTGCAAAGCCACACTCAACCTCATCCTGCTGTGCCACTCATCACATCCCCATCACTCTGCCTTCCCTATCCTACTCCTGCACACCCTTACTCACACCAACTTACCTTGCACCTCCACCCATCCCTCTCTATCTACATTATCACATCCCCATCTCACTAGCCACCCTGCACACTCACCCTCATCCTAGTCCAATCATACCAACTAGCGACACACAAGGGTAGGCACTTGTGTGCTTTAGCCAATGTTCATGTAAAGTTTCTGTTAATGTGGTGTCAAACATTGAAATCTTTATTTTCAACACTTTGCATTCTTGGACAGATTTCTGTGCACCTTTGGAAGTGGCTTAGTGAGTTGCAATGAATGGTGAGACATAACAGTACCCCACCCACAATGCTGATGAGTGTGAAAGGAATGGCTTGGGCATTGTAGGGATGCTTTATGGTGTTGGTATGGTGTGGTGCCAACCTGGCGCATCATGTGGCAGCCAGGGTATACAGCATCAAGTGAAGTAAATCTGGCCATGGTGAGGCCATCACTGGCCTCCCGGGCAGCAATGTGGTCGGGTGCTGATGCCCTCTGTCCTGTGCAGCATCAGTTTATTGTGGAGAAGTTTGGTGTTGTTGTTGGTGCTGCTGGTCTGCCTGGTGCTGCTGGTGTTGGGGTTGATCGTGGTCAGATTCTGAGGGCAAAGGTGAGAGAGTGTAAACCATACCCATTCTGATGTAATAGATGGCAGGCAACAGAGAGATGACAAGCAAATCCGTGAATGGTGAGAGAGACTGTTCCAATGGGTGCCACTGGATATAGAATTGGCTCTAAACACTTGCAAGCTACAGAAAGCTCTATGGGGGAGAAATTCAGTATCGCCCCATTTGGGGCGCAATTATCGGCCGGGCGCAAAGATTAGCGCCTGGCGATAATTATCGCCACCGACTGCAAACTTGACTTTTATCGCCCCTGGAGGTGATTGGAGCGCTAAATCAGGCGCTTCACACCTGTCTTAAGGCGCAAAGGCCGAGGAGCGAGGCGCTACCTCAGAGCGCTGGCGAAGCTCATGTGATGTCAGTCAGCAATGGAACACACACACAATGGCACCGGCCAGTTCTTAAAGGGGATGGTTGATCTTGCTTTCCATCCACATCCTGCTCATTGCAGCCTTGAATCCCGGCCTGGAGAGACCTGCACATCAAATCTGCTGGAAAGAACAATGAAGAGCTTAGAGTGCAGCCCCCACAGTCTCTTCTAAATCGATACAAGGAATGGCAAATCAAAATGAACCTGCAAAGTGCTGCTCAGTACCCAAAACTTCTTCACACAGCGTTGAATCTCTCCAGAAGTCTCTCTCTCTCTCTCTCAGAATGCGTGGTTCAAAAATGGCACCAACAATAAAAGGCAGGAAGCGGTCGCCTTTAAATAGCGCTCCCCAGTCCCTTCATGACTGCAAAACGCTCCCCTCAACCTGTCGTTGCTAGCGTCAGGCGGTAAGGCAGGGGGCGCCACTCAATATCTGCTCCGGGACGATACCGGGGCGTTGCGCACTCGACTGACGTCACGATCTGCCGGCGCAGGAGATCGTGGCGGTAGTGTTTAGCGCCGCCGCAAAATGTCTAGTTAATTTCACGAGCGGCACAAACATCGCCGCGCCTGGGCGCTAGATGCTTTGCGCCCCATTAGCGCCCTCTTAAGGCGCTAACGGGAGGCGCAACCAACTGAATTTTTCCCCCACAATGTCTTACAAATGCAGTAACCAACAGTTTCTGAGCTCTGAAACTGAACAGCTGCAACATGGTATCCTTTATACCACTTCTGCAGCTGTCAGATAACCAGATAAGTCAAAGCAGACTCAACTCAAAACAGGTTGAGCTGTCATGTTCCCTGAGCAGCGGGTAACCCGTGGGGAAGCACGTAAAATTAGAAGGTAGGCGCAAAATAGCATTAAATTAGCTGTTGACAAGTCATTTAATGATCTAAATTGTCTCCCCAGCCACTTGGTGTCGGGTCTGTTCTGCGCACACAGACCTAACACCTGGGAGATTCATGTAAAGGCGGGTTGGCAGCGGGTTTCTTATCCGCTGTCAATCTTTGCTATTTTGACAGCTGACCCGCCTCCGAACCCACCCTCAGAGTGCCGGCAAAATCCATCCCTTAGTGTGGGGCCCAATCTTCTTCTGAGCCAGAGTTACTGGAGTCCAGGAGAACAGCAGAGGAAATTCAACCATGTTATTTTTATTTAGTTATTTCCAAAACCTGCACCTAGTAATCTTCACGTAGTTGGCTTGGAGAGATTGACAAGAGGTTAGGGTGATAAAGGAAATCTGGGATATCAGCTCAGAAAGTTTTAAGATTGAACATGTAATGCCAAAGCAATAAAATTAGGAATCCCAGAAAATACTCTACAAAGAATAGTTCCATTAGACTAATAAACACCTCTTGCTTTTGTTTTATTGATTGTTAAGTATAAAGGAACTATTTATTGCTTTGATGCACTTGGATTATTGCTCATGTATTATAGCCTCCTTCCACCCTGCTTCATCTCACCCTATCAGCATAACCTTCTATTCCGTTCTCCCTTATGTACTTATCTAGCTTCCCCTTAAATGCATCTATCCTATTCGCCTCAAGCGAGTTCCACATTCTCACTACTCTCTGAGTAAAGAAGTTTCTTCTGAATTCTTTATTGGATTTATTAATGACTATCTTATATTTATGATCTCTAGTTTTGGACTTGCCCACAAGTGGAAACTTTGGGCGAGAACTTCCATTGTGCCCTGTTTGGGGCGATAACTTTTGAATTCTGAGAAGATTATCACCATGGGAACTTCAGCTTTAGCTCTCCAAGAGGGAAGTGGAGCGCTAACTCAAGCACTAGCCACTTCTCTTAGGGCGCTAAAGTGTGTGAGAGGGGCGGTAGCAGCAGAGCGCTGAAGAATGTGCAGTGCAGTGCTACCGGCATCAGAGGCTCCTTCCCTCACTTAAAGGGAAGGGCCAATGATGGTTTGCAACATTCTTCTTCTTAGTTCTGTGGAGCCAGGGGACCTGCGCGACTTCCATTACAGCCCCAATCACTCTCAGAGTGGAGGGCAAAGGCATCGCGCAGCAATGAGGCTTCAAAAACCTTCAGCCGCACCAGACTGGTGCGAAGAATAAAGTTTGGCCTATCTGACCACCACTGCCTTTAATTATCGCTCCCCAAGCGGCCAGCCGAGGTGACAACACCTCCTGTTGCTGCCGTTGTTGACGCCCGGCAATGCAGCAGGGGACGGGAGCGAATTTCACATCCGGGGTGGTAACGGGGCGTTGCGCACTTGATGATATCACAATCTACGGGGCGCTACAGACCGAGGCGGTAAGTGTTAGTGCCAACGCAAAATCGCCAGGGAAGTTCGTGGGCGTCGATGAATTTGTCACGCCCGGTCAGTAACCCCTTAGCACCCCGTTACTGCCCCGCGCAGGCGCTAACGGGAGGCACAAAGCAGCCGAATTTCTAGCCCATTTTCGCTACATCTACCCTATCAAACTCTTACATGATCTTAAAAATCTCTGTTATTTGCATGTAATTATAATACACCAATACATATTGAAACAGATATATTATACACCCAACATCGATTCTGGCAAAAAAATAATGGAAGTGGCGAGTGTGAGCAGAAATCTGGCCGCATGGCTCCAGAAGACATTTCCACCACATTCTGCTGATGTTACGTCAACTGCCTCACGTAACGCCAGCGGAAAATCTAGGCTTATATTTTTTTTTCTCCACTTGCTTTTTTCCCACTTCTTTGATCTCTCATTCATATCTCTTGCCACTTCTCCCTTTAATGAGGAAGGTGAGACAATATGAGTCATGGATTTCTCTGTGCTTTGTCAGTCCATGATCATGGCATTTCTGCAGGGTTGGGCTGGTCCTGCAAGGTTTTCATAGAAACATAGAAACATAGAAGATAGGAGCAGGAGTAGGCCATTCAGCCCCTCGAGCCTGCTCCGCCATTCAATGAGATCATGGCTAATCATCCAAATTCAGTACCCTGTCCCTGCCTTCTCTCCATATCCCTTGATACCTTTAGCTTTAAGAAATATATCTAACTCCTTCTTGAATATATTTAATGAATTGGCCTCTACTGCCTTCTGTGGTAGAGAATTCCACAGGTTCACCACTCTCTGGGTGAAGAAATTCCTCCTCATCTCAGTCCTAAATGGCTTACCCCTTATCCTTAGACTGTGACCCCTGGTTCTGGACTCCCCGGCCATTGGGAACATCCTTCCTGCATCTAGTCTGTCTAGTCCTGTTAGAATTTTATAAGTTTCAATGAGATCCCCTCTCATTCGTCTAAACTCCAGCGAGTATAAGCCCAATCGACCCAATCTCTCCTCATACGTCATTCCTGCCATCCCAGGTATCAGCCTGGTGAATCTTCGCTGCACTCCCTCCATGGCAAGAACATCCTTCCTCAGATAAGGCGACCAAAACTGCACACAATACTCAAGATGTTGTCTCACCAAGGCCCTGTACAACTGCAGCAAGACATCCTTCTTCCTGTACTCGAACCCTTTCGCTACGAAGGCCAACATACCATTTGCCTTCTTAACTGCCTGCTGCACCTGCATGCTTACCTTCAGCAATTGGTGCACAAGGACACCCAGGTCTCGTTGCACTTCCCCTTCTCCCAATCTATTGCCATTCAGATAATAATCTGCCTTCCTGTTTTTGACACCAAAGTGGATAACCTCGCATTTATCCACATTATACTGCATCTTCCATGCTTCTGCCCAATCACCCAACCTGTCCAAATTATACTGGAGTTTCTCGGCATCCTCCTCACGGCACACACTCCCACCCAGCTTTGTGTCGTCTGCAAACTTGGAGATATTACATCCAATTCCCTCGTCTAGATCATTAATATATATTGTGAATAGCTGGGGTCCTAGGACCGATCCCTGCGGTACCCCCCTAGTCACTGCCTGCCACTCGGAAAAAGACCCATTTATTCCAACTCTTTGCTTTCTGTCTGCCAACCAGTTCTCTATCCAAGTCAATACCTTGCCCCCAATCCCATGTGCCTTAACTTTACACGCTAATCTCTTATGCGGGACCTTATCGAAAGCCTTCTGAAAGTCCAAATACACCACATCCACTGGTTCTCCCTTATCTATTCTACCAGTTACATCCTCAAAAAATTCCAGTAGATTAGTCAAGCATGATTTACCTTTTGTAAATCCATGTTGACTTTGTCCGATCCTGTCACTGTTTTCCCAAGTGCTCTGCTATTACATCTTTTATAATGGCCTCCAGCATTTTCCCCACTACCGATGTCAGGCTTATATAATTCCCCGTTTTCTCTCTACCACCTTTTTTGAATAGTGGGGTTGCATTAGCTATCCTCCAATCCATGGGAACTGTTCCAGAAGTCTATAGAATTTTGAAAGATGACCAGCAATGCATCTACTATTTCTAGGGCCACTTCCTTAAGTACCCTAGGATGTAGATTATCAGGCCCTGGGGATTTATCGGCCTTCAATCCCGTCAATTTCCCTAACACTATTTCCCTACAAATACTGATTTCTTTCAGTTCCTCCCTCTCATTAGACCCTATGTTCCCCGACATCTCTGGGAGGTTATTTGTGTCCTCCTTTGTGAAGACAGAACCAAAGTATGTATTTAATTGGTCTGCCATTTCTTTGTTCCCCATTATAAATTCCCCTGATTCTGACTGCAAGGGACCTACGCTTGACTTCACCAATCTTTTTCTCTTCACATATCTATAAAAGCTTTTACAGTCAGTTTTTATGTTCCCTGAAAGCTTACTCTCATACTCTATTTTCCCCCTCTTAATTAATCCCTTTGTCCTTCTTTGCTGAATCCTATACTGCTCCCAATCCTCAGGTTTTCTGCTTTTTCTGGCCAATTTATATGTCCTCTCCTTGGATCTTATGCTATCCCTAATTTCCCTTGTTAGCCACGGTTGAGTCACCTTTTTTGTTTTATTTTTATGCCAAACTGTGATGAACAAATTCTGTAGTTCGATCATGCGATCTTTGAATGTTTGCCATTGCCTATCCACCGTCAACCCTTTGAGTGACATTCCCCAATCAATCCTACCCAACTCGCGCGTCATACCTTCGTAGTTTCCTTTATTTAAATTCAGGACCCTAGTCTCTGAGTCAACTACTTCACTCTCCATCTTAATGAAGAATTCTATCATATTATGATTGCTCCGACCCAAGGGGCCTCGCACAACAAGATTGCTAATTAATCCTTTCTCATTACATAATACCCAGTCTAAGATGGCCTGATCTCTAGTTGGTTCCTCGACATATTGGTCCAGGAAACCATCCCGTATACACTCCAGGCATTCCTCCTCCACAGTATTGTTACTAATTTGGTTAGCCCAATCTATATGTCGATTAAAGTCGCCCATGATAACTGCTGTGCTCTTATTGCATGCTTCTCTAATTTCCCTTTTAATGCCATCCCCAACCTCCGTATTACTGTTTGGGGGTCTATACACCACTCCCACTAGCATTTTCTGCCCCTTGGTATTTCTCAGTTCTACCCATACAGATTCCACATCATCAGAGCTAATATCCTTCCTTACAATTGTGTTAATCCCCTCTTTAACCAGCAATGCTACCCCACCTCCTTTTCCTTTTTGCCTATCTTTCCTGAATATTGAATACCCCTGTATGTTGAGTTCCCAGCCTTGGTCACCCTGGAGCCATGTTTCCGTAATCCCAATCATATCATATTCGTTTACCTCTATTTGCGCAGCTAATTCATCCACCTTATTACGAATGCTCCTCGCATTAAGACACAAAGCCTTCAGGCTTGTTTTTTAACGCTCTTAGACCTTTTAGAATTATTATTTACTGTGGCCACGTTTGATTTAAGCCCTTGATTTCTCTGACTGACACCTTTGTTTTTTTCCTTCCTGACTTTTGCTTCTATCCTTGTTTCCCTTTCCTCTGTCTCCCTGCTCAGGTTCCCAACCCCCTTCCATTTTAGTTTAAACCCTCCCCCAGAGCACTAGCAAACACTCCCCCTAGGACATCGGTCCCGGTCCTGCCCAGGTGCAAACTGTCCAATTTGTACTGGTCCCACCTCCCCCAGAACCAGTTCCAATGTCCCAGGAATTTGAATCCCTCCCCCTTGCACCATTCCTCTAGCCACGTATTCATCTGAAATATCCTTCTATTTCTACTCTGACTTGCACGTGGCACTGGTAGCAATCCTGAGATTACTACCTTTGAGGTCCTATTTTTTAATTTACCTCCTAACTCCCTATATTCAGCTTTTAGGACCTCATCCCGTTTTTTACCTATATCGTTGGTACCTATATGCACCACAACAACTAGCTGTTCACCCTCCCCTTCCAAAATGTTCTGCAGCCGCTCTGAGACATCCTTGACCCTTGCACCAGGGAGGCAACACACCATCCTGGAGTCTCATTTGCGGCCGCAGAAACGCCTATCTATTCCCCTTACAATAGAATCCCCTCTCACTATAGCTCTACCCCTCTTTTTCCTCCCGTCCTGTGCAGCAGAACCACCCCTGGTGCCAGGAAGTTGGCTGCTGCTGCCTTCCCCTGATAAGCCATCCCCCTCAACAGTATCCAAAGCAGTATATCTGTTTGAGAGGGGGATGTCCACAGGGGACTCCTGCACTACCTGCCTGCGCCTACTACGCTGCCTGGTGGTCACCCATTCCCTTTCTGCCTGTGCAACCTTTACCTGCGGTGTGACCAACTGGTTAAACGTGCTATCCACGAGGTCCTCAGCATTGCGAATGCTCTAGTATGTATCCATTCGCAGCTCCAGCGCCACAATGCGGTCTGCCAGTAGCTGCAGCTGGATACACTTCCTACACACATGGTCGTCAGGGACACAGGAAGTGTCCCCGATTTCCCACATAGCGCAGGAGGAGCATACCACGGCGCCGAGCTGTGTTGCCATGACTTACCCTTTAATTAATTGAACTTAAATTAAATCAAATCAATCCCACCAATTATACTATAATTAAATGATATAGGGCCCTGGTTTACCAACTGTCCCCGCTACACCACAGAGACCCTAGAAACTATAAACCACAAAATTTAAGTTTGGAAAATGGAGAAAAAGAGAAATACTCACCAACCAATCACTTACCTGCTTTCTGGTGATGTCACACTTTGATTATTTTTTACTTCTCTCTCTCCCGCTCTCGGGGCTCAGATTGGTAGCCTACCTGGTCGCTGCCACCTTTTATTGCCGCCGCCTCGCCGCTGTCGCTCCACCGCCTCTGTGGGCCTACCTGGTCGCTGCCACCTTTTATTGCCGCCACCTCACCGCTGTCGCTCCACCCAGGTCCGCCACCTTTCCTTACATTAAGAAACATGTTCTGATCTCCATATTATAAAAAGGATATAGAGGCACTGGAGAGGGTGCAGAGAAGATTTACAAGGATGATACCAGAAATGCGAGGGTATACCTATCAGGAAAGGATGAACAGGCTGGGACTCTTTTCTCTTGAAAAGAGATGGCTGAGGGGTGACCTAATTGAGATCTTTAAAATTATGAAAGGTTTTTGACAGAGTAGATAGAGAGAGAGAGTATTTCCACTTGTGGGGAAGAGCATAACTAGAGGTCATCAATATAAGATAGTCAGCAAGAAATCAAATAGGGAATTCAGAAGAAACTTCTTTACCCAGAGAGTGACGAGAATGTGGAACTCGCTACCACAGGGAGTGGTTGAAGCAAATAGTATGGATACATTTAATGGGAGGCTAGATAAGCATATGAGGGAGAAGGGAATAGAGGGTTATGCTGATAAAGTTAGATGAGCAAAGATGGGAGGAGGCTCGAGTGGAGCATAAACGCTGGCATGGACTGGTTGGGCCGAATGGCTTGTATCTGTGCTATATATCCTATGTAATCCTATGTAATGTTCCACTGTGAAACCATGCTTTATCTTCTGATGAACCAAATAAGATGAGCCACTTCCTCAATGTACAAAAATAAATTCAAATGTTAGCCCAGGTATATTCCCAGTGTTTCTAAATAATAAATAGCTCCTGCAAATTTAACAAGCAACAAAGCCAAATTAGACGGTATTGATTAGTCCAAAGGAGCCACTCAGCACACAAGTCCATGCTTGGGAGTCCTTTGCTCTGTTGCTATAACTTTATTACAAACTGTCACAGCATGCCTTTACAATCAGGGTCCTCAGTTTATGAATGAGAAGGTACACCGACGAACTGAGAGATAATTTGCACATACAACAACAAGATGAAGTGTTCTGTTCCCATAGTAACTCACAGACCCAATGTTAGGTGTTACATCGTCACAGTTAAAAAAAATTGCAACATTATTTAATTCCATTAAAAACAGAAATTTCTAAAGGCGCCCATAGCAAAAAAATCTCTCACACTTTTCTGATTGGTTCCTGCGACATATGAGCCAATCTAAAAGCACTTCAGCATTATGCACTTTTCTTTATTTATTTATATTGAGTGCGTCCTGGGAAATCTCACCACATCTCTCACATCTTTGGAAATATCATCTGACTCACTTCAAGCAACACCATGGGAAATCTACTCGTAATTTAGAAAAATGTTGGAAAGGTACACAGAGGTTACCTATCTTATGTGCTGAGAGTTCCTTCTCTGCCCTCTTTCTCATGTTAGAACTATCAGCTATACCTCCCATTTATAGACTCCAGAAAGAAATCTCATGGGGCCGCTTTCAAAATGCAGTGCATCAGTAAATAAAAGTAGTAAGAAAATCATGTACTTTCAAGACTACAGACGTGACTATTAAACTATTTGAATAACGGATCAAGAATTTAAGATAAATACTGAGCTGAGCATTAGAATATATTATATTAATTAAAATAGGGAGTGTTATTGTTCAGGAATGCTCTTGTTTCTGTCACATGATGCTAGACTAGATCATGGTCAAACACCCACTTTTATCATCAGTTGATGCTTACAGCATAGAGCTAGTATACATTCATTCCTGTTATATGATGTCATTGTAACTTGCATTAACTCCCAGTAAGCACATCTGAAAAGTTTAAGCACGTAACAAATTATAAATAATGACAGCTGCTTTGGATCACGTTACAAGACAGTAATGTAATCTCAGGGTTCCCATTACTTGTAAGCCACTCAGACATCGCTCTCACAGTGATTATAATTACAATTTGTTTTTCTTGTACTGGACATAGAATTTCCAAGTAATTCAATTATGATATTTTTCTCAATATAGTGGCAGTGAAGATGTCACAATCATAGTCCTTCACTGTGAGCATTATTAACAAATTAATAGGGAGCATGTTGATAGTTGGCTTCGACCAACAGTCAGCATTCAAACAGACTGTAACCAAGTAAAATTAATAGTAGATGCTTATGTATAAACTACTCTGGACAGACTTCAAGGCAGTAACCTGGTTTTAGTCTCAGTCTCGCTCCTGCATCTTATTTAGCCGATCAAATGCCAAATGTGTTGTAGCCAGGTGACACACTTAAACCATATGGTTTTCTTTTTAAAATGAATCATTTCATAATTATTTTGACCCTGAAATATTAACCCCCGCCACTTTCCGATCCCTTTTCGTGACTTACCTGAGGGCCGCTGAGGATGTCCCTTTTCTTGGCCCTGCATTCAATGTTGTCCAAACCCATACAGTGCAATCGACTTGACGAGGATGGCCTACTGATCCTTGCAGAATCAATCAGTGACAACACCAAAGCGATGTGGCCAGGTTATCAGTCTAGTTAAAAATGATGACTGGAGCAGCACTGCGAGCGTTAATAGCACTCAAGCCAGATTTCCATATTTATGCCAGGTGCACAAGAGCTGCTATAACTGCATGCCAGCATTCTGCACAAACTGCCAACTACCAAGCTTCACGTCCTGTCTTACCTGCTTCTAGTCTTCTCTCTTAGATGCTGTTATTACCTGGGGCTCCATCCCTTGTACACACAAGTTCAAATGCAATGCTAACAATCAGTTGATGAACCAGAAGTAAAGAGACATTTATTAGTGTTTGGAAAATCTGTGTCTTGGCCTTTGGTCCACCAGGATACATCTGTTACAGTTCCTTTGGTCTGCACCTTGTTATGCTAATTATATAAAGAAAATATAGGCCGTGATTTTGCTGACCTCGGTGGGTCTGTGGCGGGCGATGTCGGTGGCGGGTCCCGACCGCTCCATCCCGCTGTCTCAAATTAATTTCCCTTGATTGGGCTTGTTAAGCCCGCCTAGCACGTTTCCTGGCCAATTAGAGGAAGCAGGTCTGGTGACGTCATCTGATGACGTGTTATCCTTAAAGGGACCATGCCCAAATTGATTTTGACAGTTGTGCTGTCAGTGTTCTACAGCATTGAGGTGCTGCAAACACTGACAATGACTGCAGGGATGGCATCACCATGGCCAGATTTACTTCACTTGACGCTGTACACCCTGGCTACCACATGATGCGCCAGGTTGGCACCACCCCACCCCAACACCAGAAAGCATCCCTACAATGCCCAAGCTATTCCTTTCACACTTATCACCATTGCGGGGGATACCGTTATGTCTCACCGTTCACTGCAACTCACTAAGCCACTTCCAAAGGTGCACACAAATCTGTCCAAGAATGCAAAGTGTTGAAAATAAAGGCTTCAATGTTTGACAGGACATCACCAGAAACTTTACAGGGGCATTGCATAAAACACCCAAATGCCTACCCTTGTGTGTTGTTAGTTGGTATGATTGCACTCGGACGAGGGTGAGTGCGAGGGGTGGCTAGCGAGATGGGGAAGTGATATTATAGATAGAGAGGGATGGGTGGAGGTGCAAGGTAAGTTGTAAGTGAGTAAGGATGTGCAGGAGTAGGGTAGGGAAGGCAGTGTGATGGGGATGTGATGAGAGGCACAGCAGGATGAGGTTGAGTGTGGCTTTTCAGTAACATTTTGTGATCTACTGAGATCATTGAAAGGTTTGCGCTACTGCAACTCGTCCTCCTGACGACATCCCTGCTTGTGTCCTCTTGTGCAATGTGCAACCAGGCTGTGTTGATCTCCTGGGGAGGTCTCTTCTACCCATTGGAAGGGAAGAGAACCTCTCTGCGTGCTGTGACTCCCTCCATAAGCATATGGAGGGAGTCATGGGAGAGCCTGGGTGCAGCTGTGCACCTCTGAGCAGTGCTTGTCAGTGTTTGCAGCACCTCAATGCTGTCGAACACTGACAGCACAACTGTCAAAATAAATTTGCACATGATCCCTTTAAGGAAACCGGCTGATGACGCGTTATCAAATGACGTCATCAGACCCTACTTCTTTCAATTGGCCGGCAAACGAGCTGGGCGGGCTTAACAAGCCCAATCACCGTAAAATCATTCCACACAGCGGGCTGGAGCCAGCAGCAGGGTCGGGACCCGCCACCGACATCGCCCGCCACAGACCCGCCGAGGTAGGGGAAATCGCGGCCTTAGAATCGGGTCCCTAGCGCACTTTCCTCTGGGTGGGGAATGTTCTGTGGCACAGGGCAGGGAGGAAAGAGATTTTAAAAATTAGCTTTTAGTTTTTCTTTTTAAAAGTCTGTAATTGATGCACAATGGGTTTGTGTTCTGATACACTGGAGTAGAAATTGGACCACCTAGCGGAAAATGTGGGCAAAAAGGGACCAAATTTGAGGGGTTAGATCCCATGCCCCAAAGATGCCTGAAATACATATGGCCCCATATTGGGTTGGGCAATTTTTCAGGCATAGCTGGCAACAGCGTATAACAGGCCCTTTGCAAATGCGGATGAAATTGGGCTGCTGTGCATGCAACTTAGCAGGTTGCCGCCAACAAAAGGTAAGTGTTTTATTCAAAAAAAATACACTTTCATGTGGTGCCAGGAGGAGCAGGTGCCCCCATGGATCCACAGCACTCCAGAGGGCCGTTGCTAGCCCGCGATCACACCACTCCCGTTCTCCTTCATCCCCTCCCATGGCACTTAGCTGTGTGCTGCTTCTGGTGAGGCTACCGGCCCAAATTAGATCCATCGACAGGCCTCTGCAGCTAGCCTGAATTATTTAGATCAGGCCCGAGGCCCAATTTCGAATGGGTCTACCTGTTCAGACGCAGAGATTGATCCCTGTGCCCAGCTCACGCCGGGCTAGCGGCTCGAATGAATCTCTACCCCACTGCATCTTGAAGTGGAACCAATTGATTACTTTTACAATGGCCAATATTTACAGGGAGTCGGGGAGGTTGCGGGGACTTGGGACGTTATAGCACGTTAAAGACGCTATATAAATACAAGTTGTTGTTGTTGTCGTTGGGGAGGCCGAAAATGGCCGAGGATCTGTCGAATTTAACAGCAGGGACCTCATTATCATTTTTTTGTTCCGTTTCCCACCTGGCTGCCAGCCGAAGTGACAGCCTGGCCGTGGCCAGGAGGGGAAACCAGCAGCAGGAGGTTGCAGCCAGGGACCCTTGAGGACGTGCTGTAAAAAGCACTTAACTTACGGAGCCGTCAGCTCCCGCCTCCCGTTCACTACTGGGTTGCACGACCCCTGGGAAACCCTGCTGCTGTGAATTTAAATCGGATTTCCAATTGCCCTGTGGGAGCCCAATTTAAATACGTCCCACAGCGGGACACTCGGACGCCCCGATATCCGTGTTTGTGGCATGTTGGGGACGCACTCCACATATTTAAGTTTTTAACCCCGGACCTCCGACCCTCTCCCGCCTGTCGTAGGAGGGTTAATATTTAGGCCAATGAATTTTTGATTTCTGCCCAAGTTGTTTAAGCAGATGCTGAGCAGATGCAAGATGTTTTTTGTGCAGAGAAGATGAATGCAATGTGGGCAGCAACTTTATTTAAAAATATCAAAATTAATTGTAAGCAAAAACTCTCTGTGGAGAGTTCAGATGCATTAGCTGTTTTTTACTGTCAGTAAAAATAACATTGCTGGCTTCCGACCAATTGTCTGCTGTCATTATCTTGAAGTGAAATACTGTGGCTTTGCTTGCATAGAATTACTTTCAATGGATTATTTCCAAATGCCATTAAAATTCATCAGGAACTATTACTGCTTGACTAATGATTAGGCCATTATGGGCATTACAATCATCCTTGAAATTATCTGTCGTGCATAGTCTTTACTTTATGACCCAACACTGGGATATTCATAGTTCAAAAAATTAGCATCTTTGTCACAGTTAGCATTCATATCTTATGTAAGAAAAATACATTGCAAAATGATTCATTGTGCAGAGTTAGGCTAATTGCCCAACAACTGCCCAGCAATTACGTATGAAAAATTTACAGCTGATGCAAACGGGCGCAGGGCGTAAGGGGATACCTCAAATGATCCAAAGCATCGTTCGGCATGTTTTAACATTATTTCGCTCACATTAAAGTGAAATTGGAACATTGCAACAGATGGAAGCCCCTGAGCTCCGTTTGAATAATTTAGCCGTGAGCTTCGTAGAATTGCGAAGAGCTTTTTCTGTTCGTTTGTCGACGGCCGCGAATTTGCCGGCGTTCAGAGGGCGGGTTTGGAGGCGGGTCAGAGGTTAAAGTCGTTTTGATGGATGGCGCGTTCCGAACCCGCCGTCATCCCGCCTCCGCACAACCTTCCCGAGTGTCGGGTCCCCGATTTGTGAATGGACCCGACACCTAGCGGCGGGAAACGGATTAAAGGCAATTAACTGCCTATTAACAGGTACTTGTGAGCAATTTTCAGGGATTGTTTTGATTTTCCGGCTTCTGGGTCGGGTTTTACAATGTCCGGACAACACGCCAGGTAAGTGTGGCGTGAACACCAGCAAGCTGCAGACTTCAGAGCTGCAAGTGCAGTGTAAAAGCTGCAGTCTTAAATCTAGTCATTTAGAAATCTCTAAACTTGCTGATTGAGTCATTTGGGGGGTAGATTCTGTTTTTATTCTGCAAGTCTGTGTTGGGCACTATAGATGCACTCTAAACAGCATTGCTGGATTTTAAAGTGCACTTACCCTGAACTGTGCCACCTCAAGTTGTCACCACAACGAAGCCAAACCTTGGTTCAACATAAATTTATTACAAACATCGCTATGAACAAAAACTTTTCAAATAATTATATCATACCATCCAAGTGAGAACCCTTGTGATAACTAACGTGACATCTTTGTCTTACGCGTGCTTCTACGTGATGCTACCCCTGTGGCTTCAGCAGATGTGGAGGCAGCCTGCTCACTTCCCTGCTGCTCCTGCTTAGACGCCTTTGGCGGCCATCCTCTGGTTTTGGGAGCCTTTGAAGGCCCCGCCAAAGTCTGCTCCTCCTGCGGCTGTGCAGGGGCAGACTCGGCCATTCCTGTTGCCTCAGGCAGATGGGGCTCTGACCGAGGGTTTGGCAGTGGCAAGGGAGTGTGAGCGCTTGGAGAGGAGCCCCCACTTCCTTGTGCTCATACATCACCGTCCCTCTCATGGGTCACCCGCACTTCACTGCTAGCAAGTTGCTGGACAACACCTTGCTGCACATCGGTGGGGCCATGTGGATCCGTCACTGTACTGACATTCCTCATGACAAGGACGTCCATGAACCTCTGGTTTCTCTCCTCAGTAGATGCCCATCTATCCTCCATGGATGACCATCTATTTAGAAGTGTTACCATGTTCTCCTGACTCTGTCGATTTATGTGCTCCATGGAGGTTGCCATCCTTTCCATTGCAGCACATATATTGCCCATAGCGTTCACCACGGCATTGCTCATGCTTAGCTTGGACTCTTCCATTCTCTGCACACTCACAGTTACCATGGCAAACACCCACTCATCTCCTCCTGCACTTGTTCCTGAAGCTCCAGCACGGCTCTCCTTCTGGATGGCACCAGAGGCTCAATGTCTACATGCAGCTGAGCAGAGTTTGGAGAGCCCAGCGTCCTCCGACGAGGACTCTCCACTGCTGTCCCTGCCTCCAACATCTGCTCCTGCTCACCTGTGACACTACTCTATCTCGCACAAAACCCACCGAGGTGTGCGCCTCTGCGCTGGTGCTGGTGATGCTGCTCCCTCAGAGGCTGGTGGCTCCTCTGAGGAGTGCTCCTGCTCTTTCTCCTGTACAGTGGGGAGCGGGGCTCTCGATGGTCCTGTGGGGGAGAAAATGCATGAGTTAGACAAGTGAAATGTAGGTTGCACATACATACCATTGTGCAGATGCTCAGTACTCATTCTCTATGAACATCATATCCCATATTAGTCACTCATGAATGCCAAATCAGAGGGTTGGAAATCAATTCTCTCACCAGCTTGCTGTTCTATGTCTGCCTCTCCGTCCCCTACTGCCAACTCCTCTGCATCTCCAGCGATCTCCAAAGCTGCCTCCTCACCGGTCGTAAGGTGGGCCAGGGATGGTGGTCCTCCTCCTGTCCTCCCCCTTTCCCTTTTATTGTGGCTCTCTTCTCCTGTAGTGAGGGACACAAGTGGAGTTTGAGAGAGACTGATGGAGTGAGTATTAAGAATGCATGACATAGATGTTTAGAGGCAGACTGTGAAGGAGTGAGGTGCACGAACCATCTTCCCTCCCTGTGCATTTTAAGTTGTGGGCATTGCATAAGGGTGTGAGTGTTGCATACCAAGATGGGGACGTGATTCTGTAGCGAAAGAGAGGGATGGGTGAGGGTGCAAGGGATGTTACAGTGAGTTGGGATGTGCAGGGGAAGGTTCCCAATGCAGATTGATGTGGATGATAAGAGATGGAAGGCAAATTGAAGGTAAGTGTGATGTTATACTCACTTTAGCTGATCTCAGCAGAGCATTAAACCTTTTTCGACACTGAATCCATGTGTGTCTGCACACAGACCTCAAACTCACCTCCTCAGCAATTTGCAGCCAAGCTGCCTTGGTTTGCTGAGGAGTCCTCCTCCTTCCGTTTCCAGGGAAGAGGACCTCCTGGCGTCCTCTAGCTCCCTCCACAAGAGCATGGAGGGAGCCCTCATTGAACCTGGCTGCAGCCTTAGTTTTTGGCGCTGCCATTCCTGCAGCAGCCAGCACTTTTTGACAGAAAAAAGCTAATGCTTCTGCAAAGGGGACAGTGCCCCTTTAAATCTTTACTGAAACAACGCGTCATCAGAGGCGAGAATCTGACACACTGCAAGCAATTGCCTGGAGGGACCCGCACGTCGGCCGTAACGAGGCCGATCAACGTAAAATCTCACCTGTGGGGCGATGGCAACTGGCAGCGGGTCGGGAAGACGCCGAGCAGCGGGCCCGCCATCTACCCGCCTCCTCAATCAAAATCTCGGCCTTAGTGTTTACACATTTCATCTCTATATTGTTGAAATCCTGATGTTGAAGCTTGGTGCTGTCATTTCGTCAGTTTTTTTGTGTGGGGCAATCTGAGTGCCACTGTTCAGTTCTCTGTACCTCATGTGGTTATGACGGACTGAATCCAACTGATATTAAATCCCAAATAAAGAACAAAATGTTAAACCTAACTATATATTTATATCTTATTTCCTGACATAATGAAGGAGAAATTTGTTGGGTAGCGCCACAACTAATCGGAGGCGGTATCAGCGGTGGGACATAAAGGAGAGAGCGGAGAAACAGCACCAACCTAATCGGAGGCACCAGCAGCAGTGGGACATAAAGGAGAGAGCGGAGAAACAGCGCCGACCTAATCGGAGACACTAGCAGCAGTGGGACATAAAGGAGAGAGCGGAGAAACAGCGCCGACCTAATCGGAGGTGGTATCAGCGGTGGGACATAAAGGAGAGAGCGGAGAAACAGCGCCGACCTAATCGGAGGCGGTATCAGCGGCGGTGGGACCTTCCACGATTTCCAAAAAAAACAAGGTGTGACATCACAGGACAGCAGGTAAGTGATTAGTTGGTGAGTATTAGGTTTTTTTTCTCTCTAACCTAGGACAGTGGTTTATATTAGGAGCGGGAAACTATAACATACTGTATGAACTTTATAGCTTAACTAGTTAAACTAATTAATATAACTATAAATAATTGTTGATTAAAGACTTTGGGGGAAAAATTCAGTCGCGCCCAACTTTGGGGCGTTAACTTTACCGGGGTGCTACTTTTCGCGCCCCGAAAAAGCTAGTGCTCCCGCGCCGTAAATTGAGTGGTAGCGCCCCAAGCAGGAGGCGGGGCGCTACCATTCAATATCGCAGCGGTACGTGCACCAGCACCATGCGCGTCGGCACGTAGCGCCGCGGTACTACAGGCCACCCTCCCCTGATTAAAGGGGAGAGGCCAGGCGCAGCGCACACCAGGGCCCTGCTAGACCACCGGGGAGCGGGGTGCCAGGAAAACAGCCCGGCACTCAAGAGGAGTGCCGGACTGACTGATCGCGGCCGGCACCCCACATGAAAAAGCGGGAGGGGGCAGGTGCTGGCAGGCGGCCCAAAAAAAAATGGCCGCCCGGCACCTGCCCTTTAATTAGCGCTGCCGTGGCCACAAAAACACCACCCTGACCCTGTCAGACATATCGTCGAATTTCGCGGTTGGCGTTAGCGGCGCCACGCCCAGGCGCTAGGTGCTTTGTGTCCCCATGGGGCGCTAACGGGAGGCGCAAAGCAACCCAATTTTTCCCCCTTTAACTAATTAAATAAATAAAATAAGGCTAGACTAAGATATGGCAGGGCAGGTTGTGTGTCTGGACTGCAGTATGTGGGAGTTTATGGACAGCGAGACTGTCCCGAGCGAACACATCTGCAGTAGATGTCTCCATCTCGAATCTCTCTGACTCAGAGTCATTGAGCTGGAGTGCGAGTTGGAGACTCTTATCTGAGGAAGGATGTTCTTGCCATGGAAGGAGTTCAGCGAAGATTCACAAGGCTGATACCTGGGATGGCAGGAATGACCTATGAGGAGAGATTGGGTCGATTGGGCTTATACTCGCTGGAGTATAGAAGAATGAGAGGGGATCTCATCGAAACATATAAAATTCTGACAGGTCTGGACAAACTAGATGCAGGAAGAATGTTCCCGATGGTCGGAGAGTCCAGAACCAGGGGTCATAATCTAAGGATAACGGGTAAGCCATTTAGGACAGAAATGAGGAAGAATTTCTTCACCCAGGGAGTGGTGAACCTGTGGAATTCTCTACCACAGAAGGTAGTTGAGGCCAAGTCATTAAATATATTCAAGAATGAGTTAGATATATTTCTTAAAGCTAAAGGTATCAAGGGATATGGGGAGAAGGCAGGTACAGGGTACTGAGTTTGGATGATCAGCCATGATCTCACCGAATGGCGGAGCAGGCTCGAGGGGCCGAATGGCCTACTCCTGCTCCTATCTTCTATGTTTCTATGAGACACTCCAACACATAAGAGAGGGGGAGGAATTTCTGCACAGTTTTATCCAGAATACAGTCACACCCCAGAGGAAAGCACAGGTTCAGGAAAGAGAGGGTGTGACTGTTAGGGAGACGGGTAGCGGGGATTTAGGAAAGGTTGAGAAGGAGGTCCCGCAGACACTGGTCCTGTCCAACAGGTACGATGTACTCGCTACCTGTGAGGACAAGGAGAAAGATTGCAGGGAGGACAGCCACAAGGCAGACCAAGGTAGCGTGGCTCAGAAGGCTGTCCAAGGGGGGGAAGAGCAGAATAGAAATGTGGTAGTGATAGGGGACTCAATAATTAGGGGGATAGATCGCGTCCCCTGCAGCCAAGAACGAGAATCCCGAAGGGTGTGTTGCCTACCTAGTGCCAGGGTAAGGGTTATCTCATGGCGGCTGGAGAGGAACTTGGAAAAGGAGGGTGGAAATCCAGTTGTCGTGGTCCATGTTGAAACAAATGACATAGGTAGGAACAGGGAGGAGGTCCTGCTGAAAGAGTATCAGGAGTTAGGATCTAAATTAAAAAGCAGGACCTCGAGCTCCTATCACCAGGGAGATAGAACAGGTGGACATGACATTGGATGATGAGATTAGTAATGAGAAAAGTGCATTTAAAATAAAAAAGGGGATATATTAAACAAATTAATCAAACTCAAAGAGGATAAAACCCCTGATCCGGATGGATTGCATCAATACATTTTAAAATAATCTAGGGAAGAGATAGCAGAGGCATTACTACGCATATTTAATAATTCGTTAGAAAAAGGTATAGTACCAGAGGACTGGCGGATAGCTAACGTAATACCAATATTTAAGAAGGGGGATAGAACATGTCCAGGAAATTATAGACCAGTCAGCTTAACATCGGTGGTAGGAAAAATAATGGAATCCCTACTAAAGGAGAAAATAGAAGAACATCTAAAAACCCAAAAATATAATAATGGATAGTCAACATGGATTTCAAAAGGGAAAGTCTTGCTTGACCAACGTTATTGAATTTTTTAAAGAGGTAACAGAGAGAGTAGACACTGGTAATGCAGTAGATGTAATTTATCTGGATTTTCAAAAGGCCTTCGATAAGGTACCCCATAATAGACTGATGAACAAGGTCAGAGAATGTGGAGTCAGGAGACAAGTAGCAGAATGGATTGCTGGCTGGCTTCATGACAGAAAGCAGAGAGTAGGGGTAAAGGGTAGCTATTCACAGTGGCAGAAGGTGGGTAGTGGTGTTCCATAAGGATCAGTGCTGGGACCACTGCTGTTCACAATTTACATTAACGATCTAGACTTTGGAATCAAAAACACAATTTCTAAATTTGCAGATGACACCAAATTGGGGGGGATAGTCAGTACTGAGGAGGACTGCAACAAGTTACAGGAGGATATTAATAAACTTGCAGAATGGGCATATAATTGGCAAATGAAGTTCAACAAAGATAAATGTGAGGTATTACATTTTGGTAGGAAGAATAGGGAGGTCACTTATCACTTGGAGGGTGCAAGTCTAGGTGGGGTAGAGGAACAAAGGGATCTAGGAGTACAAATACATATCAGGAAAGGATGAACAGGCTGGGTCTCTTTTCTCTTGAAAAAATAAGGCTGAGGGGTGACCTAATAGAGCTCTTTAAAATTATGAAAAATGTTGATAGAGTGGATACAGAGAGAATGTTTCCATTTGTGGGAAGAGCATAACTAGAGGCCATCAATATAAGATGGTCACCAACAAAACCAATAGGGAATTCAGAAGAAACTTCTTTACCCAAAGAGTGGTGAGAATGTGGAACTCACTAGGACAGGGACTGGTTCAAGTGAACAGTATAATGCATTTAAGGGGAGGCTAGATAAGCATCTGAGGGAAAAGGGAATAGAGGGTTATGCTGATCGATTTAGATGAGGAAAGATGGAAGGAGGCTCGTGTGAAGCATAAGCGCCGGCATGGACTGGTTGGGCCGAATGGCTTGTTTCTGTGCCATATATCCTATTTAATCATATGTTAGCACCATGAGATGGCGCTAAAATGCCGGTCGGTGCTCTACCACCAGCTGATGGCAGTTCCAGCGGCGCATACCATATCCGAGTTGCCGATAGCGCTGCCGCAAAACTCGCTCGCCTGAGACATCACAATCACGGAGATCATGACGTCAGTGAGTGTGCAACGCTCACTTGAAGCCCAATCTCCCAACTTCGTTTTGGCCATTGCAGTTACCGGCTGGAGAAAGCAACGACAGCTTGAGGTGGTGTGCAGCAGCAGGAAGCCGATTCCAGCGACGCTATTTAAAGGGATCGTCACAAATCACTTGCACCTGACAGGGTTTTGCAGTTTGAGTGGCTGTGTGCTAATTCCTGCTACTGCAAGAGTATTCTTTAGTCATTTCAAGGTTCGTTGGTATCAGGGAGTGTTCTGTCAAGTACAAAACTCCATCATTATTTTTGAAACACTTCAACCTACAACACTTCCCAAAACTCATGGGGGCTGTACTGACAGTCGACCTTCTCCTCCAGGATCTACGGCGGATGGAGCAGAGGCAGCAAGAGAGACGGGAACATGTGCGTGGAGGGAGGAGGAGGGCCATCAGGGCTCTCAACAGGAGTCCTTACGCTCCTAGGGTCTTCCGACAGCACTTCTCCTACCTTCAATTAAGCGAGGAACAGTGTCTTACGAGGCTCCGCTTCACAAGGAGGTGGTCACAGAACTCTGCCACCTCCTGCAACCAGACCTGCAGCTTGAGAGCAGGGCGACCATGGCTGTCCCAGTGGCAGTCAAGGTCACTGTGGTCCTCAATTTCTTCGTCAGCAGATCCTTCCAGTCTGCAGCAGGAAACATATCTAACATCTCACAGTTCACCATCCATCGCTGCATCCGGGAGGTCACTGAGGCTCTCTACACCAGGAGAAGGGATTACATTGGCTTCCCGATCACCAGAGAGAAGCAGGACCAGCGTGCATGTGGCTTTGCCAGGATAGAGGGCTTCCCCATGGTGCAGGGTGCCATCGACTGCACCCACGTGGTTTTGCGGGCACCGCATAAAAATCCTGCGATCTTCCATAACCACAAAGGCTACCACTCACTTGTTGTGCGACCACAGACAGCAAATCCTCAATGTCAATGCCCAATATCCTGGCAGAAGCCACGATGCCTTCATCCGGTGCCAGACTGGTGTACGAGCACTCTTCCAGCAACCACATCAAGCTCGCGGCTGGCTGGTCGGAGACAAGGGCTATCCGTTCTCCACCTCGCTCATGACTCCCCTCCGTAACCCCAACACTCGTGCCCAGCACTTATATAATGACAGCCATTCTGCCACCAGGAACATCACCTAGCAGACCATCGGCCTACTGTATCAACTGTTCCGCTGCCTTGACCGCTCGGGAGGAGCCCTTCAATACTCGCTAGAGCGGGTTCCGCATTTCGTGGTGGTCTGCTGCATGCTCCACAGCTTGGCCATCATCCCTTGCCACCAGGGACTGCGGGACCACCTCAGGAGGAGGACGAGGGTGAGGAGGAGGATGAGGAGGAGGAGGAGGAGGAACAGGAGAGAGGGAGGAGACAGCCAGACAATCAGCCTTCTGGGCGGGCTGTCCATGACCGGCTCATCAGACTCTGATTCACATGAATGAAACCCCAGATCCCTGTAGCTCACCACATCCCCATCATACAATCCTGGTCTCACACCATATCCCAGCGTCTTCCTGGGCGCAAAGCTGAAATGAGAGACACCACAAAAGATTGCAAACACAATTAATAAATTTATCTATAATCAGCTGACACAAATTTACATGAATACTATTAACCAATCACCCTTGTGTAATCCCTTAGTGTCTGTCTTTCGTGTGCTTTTTCCTGATCTAGTGCTCCTAAGCAGTGCTGCTCCAGTGGCTGCAGGATGGCTGGTGGAAAGCTGCTGAGTTTCCATGCAGGAGACTTCAGATGGCCTTGCAGGATGACCTCGACCAGCTCTGGCCCTAGAAGGCCCGGCTGTAGACTGTACCACCTCGGCATGGGCAGCAGCAGACTGGGCTGGCTGGCTGACAGGCAGCTGCAAGGGCAATGTTGGAGTGACAGTGGTGGGAGTAGGAATGCTGTCATCCTGAGAGAGGACAGCAGGATCCTGCTCCACTGACCCACTGCCACTCCCCCACAGTGGCACCTCAGCATTCCTAGCAATCTGTTGCAGCACAGATTGCTGGCATGCTGCGACACCGTGAAAGCCCCGGTCAACAGTGGTAAACCCAGCCATGATGACAGCAGTCAGAACTTGGGTGGCTTCAAGCTGAGACTGCATGAGAACAGGCTGAGTTTGGGAGTCTTCAAGCTGAGACTGCATGAGAGCAGTCTGAGCTTGTGAGGCATT
This sequence comes from Squalus acanthias, assembly GCA_030390025.1. Taxonomy (NCBI): domain Eukaryota; kingdom Metazoa; phylum Chordata; class Chondrichthyes; order Squaliformes; family Squalidae; genus Squalus; species Squalus acanthias. Next base: position 144,941,039 of record CM059427.1, on the reverse strand, counting down.
ATGCTAAGACTGTTCTGCGCAGAGCCCCGTGCAATGTTGGAGGCGGACTCCTCCACACTCCTTGACATTGATGAGAAGCTCTCTAGCAGCCTTGCCATTGCACCTATCATTTCCGTGTGCATGCCCATCAGCCTTCTTCTGAAGGCCTCTCTATTGAGATCCTCATCTGAGTCCTGTGCAGCAGAACTCACCCTCCAGGGAGCTGGCCCCCGAGCTACCCTTTCCCCTGGCCTTGCTGCAGCCCACTCGTGCCCAGTGCCTCACCCTGTGCAGATCCTGCTACTATACTAGCCTCTAAAGAACACGTAGTGCCAGTATCTGAGCTGCTGCCTGCAAGTGATAGATGCAGTGACACGGTGTCTTCTTCCTCCTCCTCTTCTCCCCCTTCGCTCTCTGCGGTGCCCTCAGGGACAGGCTGCTCAGGCACTTGCTGATTATCTGAAAGCAGAAAGGCACAAGAGTCGGGTTATGGTGAGGGGAGGGGGGCAGGAAGGCAGAAATACATGCAAACAGCATGAGTAGCTTGAAAGTGAGAAAAGATTGAGGGCTGAGGGGGAAGTGGGATGTGAGAAGAAGGATTAGGAATGAACATACCATTGTTGACCCCAAGGAGGTCAACGTCGCCAGTGGCCAGGGTGCCCACGACCTGGCGCCCAATGATCTCCAGCACTCATGTCTCCAGCTGGTTCAGCTCTTCAATGTTGGCTTGGCTCCCACCTGTCCGCTCCTGCTCCCAGCAATTGTGAGCGACCTTAGCCTGCAAGAGCAAGGCAGTTTGGTGCAATGTGTTTGGGGGATGTGCTTGCCCTAGTTGAGTAGCTGTCATTGTGTGCGAGGTGTGAGATGTGGGTGTCAGTATTGATAGGTAGAAATTGTTGTTGGGTCAGTGCTGTGGGTGTGATGCATTGAGCAGTGTGTGAAGCTTGTGGTACAGATTCTGGTATGTAGCATTTGTTGAAGCCTTCACTCACCCTGACCACCCATGTGAGTTCGTTAAACTTCTTCCTGCACTGGGTGTGGGTCCTGGAGACCACAGTGCTGCCCATGACGTGGTCTGCTAGCTCCCTCCACATAGTGCGGCAGACTTGTGGCGATGACCTCCTGCCAGTTGGCGGGTACAGGACTGCCCTCCTTCTCTCAACCACGAAAACCAATGCCTCCAGAGCATCATCCGAGAACCTATGGGCTCTCTTCCTCCTTCTTCGGTCTGCCTTGGTTCCAACGGATATCTTCTAACTAGTGGAAAGAGAAACAGAGTTAACATTTCAGGTCGATGACCCTTCGTCAGAACTGGAAAAAGTTAGAGACGTAACAGATTTTTAAGCAAGTGCAGGGGCAGGGCAAGGTGGGGGAGGAAAGAACAAAAGGGAAGGTCTGTGATAGGATGGAAGGCAGGAGAGATTAAAAGACAAAAGGGATGATGGTGCAAGGCAAAAGGAGGTGGCAATGGCACAAGTTAAGAAACAAAAGATGAGTCTAGATGAGGTGTAAATGGGAATGACAGAATCATCAACAGCTGTCATGTGAAAAAAAAATAGGGACAGAGATTATGGTATGAAATTGTTGAACTCGATGTTGAGTCCAGAAAGCTGTAAAGTGCCGAATCGAAAGATGAGGTGCTGTTCCTCGAGCTTACGTTGAACTTTGTTAGAACAGTGTAAGAGATTGAGGACAGAGAGGTCAGAGTGGGAGTGGAGCGGAGAATTAAAGTGACAGGCGACTGGAAGCTCAGGGTCATGCTTACAGACTGAACACAGGTTTTCCGCAAAGCGGTCACCCAATCTGCGTTTGGTCTCCCCAATGCAAAGGAGACCGCACTGTGAGCAGCGAATACAGTATACTAAATTGCAGGAAGTACAAGTAAATCCCTGTTTCACCTGGAAGGAGTGTTTGGGGCAAGGAGAAGTGGGAAAGGAGGAGGTAAAAGAGCAGGTGTTGCATCTCCTGCGCTTGCACGAGAAGGTGCCGTGGGAAGGGGAGGGGGTGTTTGGGGTGATTGAGGAGTGGACCAGGGTGTCATGAATTGCAATTAGACTGCCCCTGATATTGGTCCAGCTTTTCAGTGTAACACCAATCAGCTTGAGTTTTTAGACTAGACTCATGGGCTACAAATTCATCTGCTGAGCGCCACTCGATAGCGCCATGAAATGTCGATAAAATGGCGGCCGCCACTCTTTCGCCAGCTGGTGGTGGGTCCCGCGCCGGCCACTATATTCATGTCCCTCTTTGCGTTGCCAGTAACTGGCAGCGCCCTGAAAGAAAAAATGACGGCGTGGTGACGTCAACCGAACTTCGACCTGGCGTGCAAGCAGGCTGACAGTGGCAATATCAGCACCTTTTAAAGGGACACACACATCTTTCAGGTAAGTTTGCAATTAAGCTTTTGGACTGGTTTTTTTAATTTTATTGAAGTAGTGGCTTGCTGCAATAGATGTTAAAAGTTTTTTAAGTGTGTAGGGAGTGGTGCTGGACGCTTGCAAGACCTCGGCTGGTAAACAAAGGCCTCTGAGAAGACAAAATGCTGCAAATACTCAGCAGGTCAGGCAGCATCTGTGGCGAGAGAAACAGAGTTCACATCTCAGGTCAAGATCCTGCCTGACCTGCTGAGTATTGCCAGCATTTTATGCTGTAATTTCAGATTTAAAGTATTCGCTCTCAGAGGGAAGAGGAAGACACAGAAGAGTAAGAAGCAAAGAGGAGGAAGCAGAAGGAAGGATGCAACCCAGATAGCCCCTTTCTGGCTGGGTCAGCCACCTGCGGTACCAGTGACCACATCCCCAATTCCCCTTTCAACATTAGTCCCACAACTTACCTTCCCTCTGTTATTGACCATCACAGCGTCCTCTTGGCCACAATGCTGAAATAAAAGCCACCAGAAAGCAAACTTTCCAATCCAACTTTATACATCCATCCATCCAATATGACCTCAAGAAATCAACTCATCGCCCTTATGCATTCTCTTAGTGATTGTCTTGTGTGTGCCTTTGCCTATCATACTGATGTCACGCAGCATGGCTGGTGGAAGGCTGCTGACTTTCAGTGGGGAACACTGCAAATGGAGGATAACCTATGAGGATATCAGCATCTTTTATCCTTCAGCCCCGCCGCTGGCCAAGAACTCATCCATGCCCCTGCCAACAATGGCCTGCACCATCTCCTCCAAGGGGGTGAGGTGAGGCTAAGAATGGGAGATGTGCCTTGTGATTGGTGCAGATTGTTGGTAGGTGAGTGATTAGGGGTGGGGATCGTGGATTGAGTAGTATGTGAGGCTAGTGGTGCAGTTGGTAGGAGACGGCTTTTGAAGATTCATTCACTGACCTTGACCAGTGGTCTGAGGTCATGAAGCTACTTTGGGCACTGGAGCCAGATGGTGGGGGTGACACTGCTGGCAGTGACGGCCTTAGTAATGTACACATCGTTCTTTCTGGAGGGCCTCCCAGCCCCTGTGGGTAGAGGGCCACTCTTGCAATGTTGACCCCCTGCATAAAGCTGGAGTGCTGCGTGTGTGACCCCCGGTGCCCCTTCCCTGGCTTGCTGAGCCATCTGTGGTAGTGCTAAGGCAGCTTTCCCATTTGTTGAGGTTAGGAAGGTAATTCAGCTTTAACAGCTGAATATTCACATTTGGAACTTTTTTAAATATCGAATATTTCTTAAAAGGTAGATAGGGCTGAAAAATGTATTGATTCACTGCATTTTATTTTGTATTGCTTCAGTGTGCATGGCCCCTTTAAATCTCAGACCTCTTCATTGCCCACGATTCCTTGCGAGCTCTACAGCTTCACTTACAGAGGTTGTGGGAAGCTGCAACGCCGCACCTGGACAGAAACTTCGTCCCGGATTCCTCCAGTAACGCCACCAGGACACCGTTGCATGGAAGGTGAGCGCTGCGCCACCTATCTCCATGCCCCCCATTGGCATTGCAGCCATTTCCAGCAGCCGTTAACAGCCTTGCTGGCGAACACAAATTTTTCCCGCCATGACAGCAATCATGTTAATCAGGAGTCAGATTGAATTTTGCGTGCAACCTAGACGATTTTCAGGTGATGCAGCTTAACTTTTTTTAGTCTAAACACTGCCCATTTCTTGGCTATAACGAATTTCGAGCCCTAGCTTTTAAAGTCTGCTGCTGGTGTGCCTGGTGCTGCTGGTGTTGGGGCTTATCATGATGGGATTCTGAGGACCAAGTTGAGAGAGTGTAAAGGGCACCCATGCTGATGGAATAAATGGCAGGTGAAGTAGAGATGACAGAAGTGATCTGTCAATGGTGAGAGAGGTAATGAGGTCAGACTGGATGGAGACTTATGTAAAGACTTGCAGCATGGTGAATCTGTTGTGGAAATGTCGTCAGGAACCGCTTGTGGCTGAGGGAAGATATCTATATAAGGTAGTGCTTTTACTTGACATTTGAAGCTGTCAACTCATCAGCTGATTCAATGGCCACTGACCTCCCACCTCAGCTTCACAGACGTGGTCTAGCAACAGCGTGAAACCCATGGGCAAGCTGTCAAATTCAAAAGGTAAGTTTAAAACCATTGATAAGTGGCAGTAAACAAGCCACTAATCATTTAAATTGGCTCCCCCGCCGCTGCCTGTCGGGTCTGCTCAGCGCTAGCAGACCCGACATCGGGAAAGGCAAGTGTGCACAATTTGACAGCAGGTTCCTGACCCGCTGTCAATCAATTCACATTTAACTGCCGACCCACCACCGATCGCGTCCACTGAGCACCAGCAAAATTCTGGCCTAAGTGTTGATATGGTAATATCCACATCTTAATTTCAGGGCCATTGTATATTGGTAGATTGGATGGCTTTAATCTACTATGCTCAGAGATCTCTTTAAGCTGCTTCAGAGTAGGTGAGGAGATACATCCAAGCTTGATTGAGCTAGATTCATGGTGCAATTCTATCTGTTATGATGAATTTGAGCATAGAATTATGGGATGTTTCATGACCAAATCATGGCTGGTCATCCTACATTCACCAGCATTGTAAAAAGTCCAAACCCTCACGCTGGACATCTGGGTGAGAAAGTATTGTGTGCTAATCAGCAGTTGCTACCCACTCCAGGCATGCGTATGGACACAATCGCAAACTACAGCGAAGGAGCAGTTACACAATCCTGTTGATAGCAGTCAAGACCTTCCTAATAAAGTTATCATAAGTAAAAAAGGGGAAGTATACAAATAAAATCATGTGGTATGATATTTACTTTTGAGCACTGGGTAACTCATTTGGACTGAGGACCCATCTGTGAAGGAATAGCCAGGATTCAGAAAAATACACAAAACTAAAAACAGATTTCTGAAATTATTAATAAATGACATACTGGGTTTAAAAGACATAAGCCTTAGCAGACACAGGCTGAAAACAGAATACAGGCTTATGAGATAAGATGGTTTGTTAACACAAAGCTGTGAACACAGGCTTTGATATGGGAATGGGATATTGACAAAGACAATGCCCTATTGAAGCAAACCATTGGGAGGTTCCTCTATGTCTAGAGTTTGGGAGAAAAACAATGGAATGACCCAAGTAAGGTGTTATAATCTAACACGTCGAACAGGTGCACAGAACATTAAAAAAATCAAGTGCCTTTGAAAAAATGACATCAAGTAAGAAATACCTGTCGTAAAATAGTTTTAATGTTAAGCTTGAAATATGGAGTCCCAAGGTCTGATAAAAACCAACTGAAGTAAATTAGAAATGCATGAAGATACTAGAGAAGTGTTTTTAATTTACAAGTTGTAAAAAGTACAGAAACAAGACGACTTTGAAAATATTACTTCAATGGATACACCAAGCAATTACATTGTTCTTGTATTGAACTTGGAATACCACGGAGTCACAACGTTTGATAAAAAACAGTTAAAGTAGTATTAGAAATTCAATAGAAAGACTTCGATAAGAATTGCATCAAACAGAAACCATTGCTGTCATTGTGTTTATGATGGTTTTGGAAACACCTAAACAGGACACAAGTCTAAAAGCTGACAGCTGAAATGACAGTAAAGAATAGAACAAAGTCAGCAAAGAATGACTTGATACGATTAGCTTACATCAGCACGAAAACTTCAAAGGATAAACCACCCAAAAAAGAGTATAAAACATAGACCTTTTCAAACAGAAAAGCAGAAGTCACTGGGAAGATAAGCGTTTCTCAACTTTACAGACATTCTCTGTAAGTTTACAACTTTTGAGTCTCGGGTAATCAAGGTATTTGATTTTGGTGGATAGTCTGGATTAAGAAATAAGTAGAAGTGTAGAAATATAACGAAGTTAAGATTTGAGAATAAGGATCTCTGATAAAAAATGTAAGCTATTAGTATTTTGAACGATTAAAATTGCGATTGCCATAATAAATGTTAACTGAATGTCGGTTCTGAAATAAATCTATATATATTTAGAATAATCTCAAAGAGTATTTCTGTATCATCTTGTGAACTCAAATTCTGTACACTCAAAGGAGTTGCAGAATTCTGGGGGGAATTATAATATCCGGAAGGTTACAGTCTAGTTAAACTTATTAAAAGTACTATCCGGAGGACGGTAACATCTTTAGACCGTTTCTTTCCTTTAGGGAGAGGTAGTCTGACCTTTAGACCCAATTAAGCATCTTATAGGATCCGGCTACCGCAAACTTTAGTTGAAGGTAAACGTCTGGGGAATACGCCTGATCTGGGATAGTCCAAAAGGGCTAGGACTTGTAATTATCCCTTCACGTCAGCCATGCATTTGAATTGTGACAGGATTCACTCAACCTTTCATTCTTCCAGATTGGCAAATAGAGTGCCCTGTGGGGAGAGAGCAGGAGGCTGGAGTATTTGCTGTGCAGTTACAGTATCTGTTCTCGGACACTTCTGGCTATTGGCAAAAGAAACATAGATCAGTAATGACTCATGCTGCCTTCTGGTGACAATTTGATAAGCCATCCTCACTCTCTAAAGATAATTTTACACTGGGCATTTGCTTATACTGTTGGAGAACCGTGACTTTGTACAAATCACCCACATTTACACTGCTGAAAACAGTTCCTTTATCCTTATAGCAGAACAATAGGCCAGAATTTTGCCTACCTGGGCGGGTGCGGTGCAGGCGGTGTCCATGGCGGATCCTGACACCGCTGTTGGTTCCATCCCACTATTGAAAATGAACTTACCTTAATGGGGCCTATTAAGCCCGCCCAGTGCGTTACCCGGCCCAATTAGATGGAGCGGGTCTGGTGACGTCATTCATGATACGTTTTCAGCCGGGATCCTTAAAGGGACCCTGGCCACATTACATTTGATGTTTAATCTAACAAAGTGGGTGTTGAATCTTTACTCTAAAATAATATAATAAAAGTTATGTATGGCACCCCATCCATCACCTTAAATATTCACTCCCTCCACTAGTGGCGTACCGTGGCTGCAGTGTGTACCATCTACAAGATGCACTGCAGCAACTCGCCAAGGCTTCTTCGGCAGCACCTCCCAAACCCGCGACCTCTTCCACCTAGAAGGACAAGGGCAGCAGACGCATGGGAACACCACCACCTCCAAGTTCCCCTCCAAGTCACACACCATCCTGACTTGGAAGTATATCACCGTTCCTTCATCGTCGCTGGGTCAAAATCCTGGAACTCCCTCCCTAACAGCACTGTGGGAGTACCTTCACCACACGGACTGCAGAGGTTCAAGAATGTGGCTCACCACCAACTTCTCAAGGGCAACTAGAGATGGGCAATAAAGGCTGGCCTTGCCAGTGACGCCCACATCCCATGAACGAATGAAGAAAACCACAGATACTGTTCTCCCATGATCTGAACTAAACAAGCACCAATGTAAAAATGCCATACGTCTCTCTTGTCTGGGAAATTGTCTTTCCTCAGGGAGAGTGAAAACGTATAGTGCCTGATTCTTTCCTCAGTATTTGGCCTCAGTTAGCACAATATGTAAGATGGTGTAAATAGCTCTAGGCAATGGTACAAACTGAAAAATAGCATTAAAGGCAGTCACTGATACATCTCTTTTGTAGGTATTTGGAATCAATTCTTTATTTCACAGTTTTCAAGAATTTACTTATTTAAAGCATTTCAGTGAACTAATGTAATCTCTGTGACAAAATATATTTAGAGGTCGCACAACACCAGGTTATAGTCCAACAGTTTTATTTGAAATCACAAGCTTTCGGAGCTATCGATTGCCCCTTCCTCAGGTGAAGTAAATAGATACAGAATCGCCAAAGCATATATAGATAGAGAACAAAGCATGTGTACCTTACAATTGCAGACCACTAAATTAAATCATCCTGACTATCTGCCGAGGTGTGATAAAGTTAATCAGGTCAGCCAGGAAGGTACCACATCAAAGACATAGCAAGATACAACTGAGACAATGAGGTGTAGTCGCAGGGGTTCTAACGTGTCAAAAGCTGCCGTCTGTATGTAAAACGAAAAGCTTTAAAATTTTTACTTTTTTACTGGGAAAATTTTTACTTTTTTACTGGGAATCACATCTGTGAACAAGCCAACGACGACTCGAGTCCGGATCACGTCATGTATCGTGACATAAACCCAAGATCCCGGTTGAGACCGTCTTCATGAGTGCGGAACTTGGCTATCAGTTTCTGCTCGATGATTTTGCGTTGTCGTGTGTTTCTAAGGTTGCCTTGGAGAACGCTTACCCGCAGATCCGAGGCTGAATGTCCTTGACTGCTGAAGTGTTCCCCGACTGGGAGGTAACAATCCTGCCTGGCGATTGTTGCGCGGTGCTCGTTCATACGTTGTCTCAGTGTCTGCATGGTCTCGCCGATGTACCATGCCGCGGTGCATTCTTTCCTGCAACGTATGAGGTAGACAACGTTGGCCGAGTCACATGGTACATCGGCGAGACCATGCAGACACTGAGACAACGTATGAACGAGCACCGCGCAACAATCGCCAGGCAGGATTGTTACCTCCCAGTCGGGGAACACTTCAGCAGTCAAGGACATTCAGCCTCGGATCTGCGGGTAAGCGTTCTCCAAGGCAACCTTAGAAACACACGACAACGCAAAATCATCGAGCAGAAACTGATAGCCAAGTTCCGCACTCATGAAGACGGTCTCAACCGGGATCTTGGGTTTATGTCACGATACATGACGTGATCCAGACTCGAGTCGTCGTTGGCTTGTTCACAGATGTGATTCCCAGTAAAAAAGTAAAAATTTTCCCAGTAAAAAAGTAAAAATTTTGAAGCTTTTCGTTTTACATACAGACGGCAGCTTTTGACACGTTAGAACCCCTGCGACTACACCTCATTGTCTCAGTTGTATCTTGCTATGTCTTTGATGTGGTACCTTCCTGGCTGACCTGATTAACTTTATCACACCTCGGCAGATAGTCAGGATGATTTAATTTAGTGGTCTGCAATTGTAAGGTACACATGCTTTGTTCTCTATCTATATATGCTTTGGCGATTCTGTATCTATTTACTTCACCTGAAGAAGGGGCAATCGATAGCTCCGAAAGCTTGTGATTTCAAATAAAACTGTTGGACTATAACCTGGTGTTGTGCGACCTCTCAATTTTGTCCACCCCAGTCCAACACCGGCATCTCCGCATCATGACAAAATATATTTAACCATGCTTTTTTCTTTACTCATGAAACTAGATTACATTTTTCTATTTTTTCTGTTCCTCCAGCTGACTAGCATAAAAATAGATGGAACAAAATGCTTCCTACATTTTGTTTGTGATGTAAGGGCTCAATCTATACAAGATATTCCTTTTTAATTCAAAATCTTGCTGCTAAACAATACTTCAAAATCAGCAGTTAAGATTTACCTTTTGGAAAAAATGCACAAAATTGTTTAACGCATTCGATAACATGTTTACTACATCTAGTACATGTCAATAGCTTGTATCTAATAGTCACTCTATGTAGTTTTGAAACCGAAGTTCGAGATCACACATTTATTTCTGTGTTTTATGTGAAATTAAAGATTTTACCACAAGAGGGAGCAGGTGATTTTTTTTGTTAAAATTGCTAAAACATTCCTGTATACAAAACACCCATAGTCGGCAGGAGAAATGTCTGCTGGAAGTAAGTTAATTTTCTTCCCATACCATGGTTTATCCTTGGCCAAGAGGGTGGGTAAGTGAAGGCAACATGCCCTCAGGCCTCTGAAGTGAGAAAATAACAACGTGTGCTGTATCACATCCCCAGGATATCTCAAAGCGCTTCACAACCAATGAATGACTTTGTTATGAAGCACCTGTTATGCCAGCAAATGCAGCAGCCAATTTGTGTTCAGCAAGATCCTGGAGACAGCAGCTGAGATGAATGGTCTGTCAGCCTGTTTTATGGTGGTGATTGTTCAGGGAGGAGTGTTGGCCAGGGCACTGGCAGATTTCCCTGCTCTTCATCAAATAGTGCCATGGGATCCTTTAAATCCACATGAACAGACAGACATCTCATCCAAAAGACAATGGCCGGAATTTTCTGCCGTAAGTGCGGGCGCGATTGGAGGCGGGTCGGGTGGCAAATTTGAAAAACATTGGATCGGGTCGGGAACCCGCCATCATCCCACCCCCACATGCCTTTCCCTTGGGTGCGTTTGCCGGCATGGCAGCAACCCGAATGGCAGAGGTGGCCGAGGTAATTTAGATCATTATGAGGTACTGGTCAGGCCCTTAAACTTCTTTTTAACCCGATCTTTCAAATTTCCCTGGATGAGCACGGGAATCACGCAGCTCGTGAAGCACGTCTGTGAACCTGAGGCAGGAGTTCAGTGGCCATTGATCCAGCTCATTAGTGCACAGCATGAAAAGTACAATAAAAACTCATAACTGACACCTGGTCACTTTCCTAAGGCGGATGCTGTTGCTAATTTCATTGTCAGCACAGATTTAGCTTTCTAGAGGTTGCATGTCTTATTAGCAAAGTCGGGATCCACTGTCACCTCATTGGTAGAACCTATCACACCATTGACTGGTTGCTTCTGTCATCTCTACTTGACCTTGTCATCTATTACATAAGCATGGGTGCCATTTATACCTTGGTCCTCAGAATCGGACCACGATGAGCCCCAACACCAGCAGCACTAAGCACACCAGCAGAACCAACAACAACAACACCAGCAACTTTCTCCTCAACCACCTGATGCTGCACAGGACAGAGAGCATCAGCGCAGGGCTGCACCGCACCGGAGGTGATACCCCCAACACAGGGTATACAGGCAGAGGATGAGCTTCCTCAACATGACTGAGCAGCAGTGCCAAAGGAGGCTCAGGCTATCGTGCCAGGACGTCGCAGACATTTGCAGACTGCTGGAGCAAGACCTGCAGCCCAGAGGAACGGGTGGACATGCCTTACCAGTGGCTGTCAAAGTCACCAGCGCCCTCAACTTCTTCGCCTCAGGCTCCTTCCAGGGATCTGCAGCTGACATTTGCAGCATCTCGCAGTCGGCCGCCCACAGATGCATCACATAGGTCACCGATGCCATGTTTCACAAGTCAGCCAATTATATCAACTTTGCCACTGATGAAGCCAGTGTTACTGAGCGGGCGTCGGCTTTGCCACTCTGGCTGGCTTCCCACGGGTACAGGGCGTCATTGACTGCACACATATGGCCATCAAGGCACCCCCACATCAACCAGGAGTCTTTGTCAACCGCAAGGGCTTCCACTCCCTCAACGTGCAGCTGGTCTGCAATCATAGAAAGATCATCATGCATGTGCGTACCAAATTCCCTGGCAGCTGTCATGACTCTTTCGTCCTGCACCAGTCCACCCTCCCTCAGCTCTTCACTTCTCCAAACAGACTTTCCAGCTGGCTGCTTGGAGACAGAGGCTATCCACTGAAGACATGGCTCATGACACCCTTGAGGAGGTCAAATACTGAGGCCGAGAAGAGATATAATAAAAGCCACATGTCCACCAGACGTGTCATAGAGCAGACAATATACATGCTGAAAATGCGCTTCAGATGCCTTGACATATCTGGAGGAGCCCTTCAGTACACACTAGCCAGGGTCTCCAGAATCATCGTGGTCTGCTGCGCCCTGCACAACATAGCACAGCAGGGAGGATTAGCGCTGCATGAGGAGCAAGTCTCTGAGCACACAGCCTCTTTAGAGGAGGAGGAGGAGGAGCAGGAGGAACCTGCAGTCCAGATTCCACCAGCACCCAAGCATATTGCTGCCCGGAAGGCCAGGGATGGGCTCATCATGGCCAGATTTACTTAACTTTATGGAGTACACCCATATGGCTGTCACATGCTGCGCCAGGTTTGCATCACCCCACAGCAACACCATAAAGCATCCCTACAATGACCAATCCATCCCTTTCACACTGACCACCATTGCTGCAGGCAACGTCATGTCTCACCATTCACTCCAACTCAATAAGCCACTTCCAAAGTTGCACACAAATTTAGCCATGACCGGAAAGTGGTGAAAATAAATATTTTTATCTGTAACATCACAGTAACAGAAAGTTTACACAAACATTTATTAAAACACCCAAGTGGCTACCCTTGTGCATCTACTTGTGTTTCATCTTTCTCTTACACATGCTTCTATGAGGTGCTACCCCTGTGGCTTCAGCAGAGGTGGAGGCAGCCTGCTCACTTCCCTGCTGCGACTGCATAGACACTTTTGGCAGATGTCCTCTGGGTTTTGGAGCCTGTGATGGTCGAGTCTGCCCCTGCAACTGTGCAGGGGCAGACTCAGCCATCGCGATCCAAGGAGCCATCTGGGGCTCTGACTGAGAAGGGGTGGGGGAGCAACAGGGGAGAAGTGTGAGTGCTTTTAGAGGAGCCCCCACTTCCATGTCCCCTCTCACCATCATCCCTCCCATGGGCCACCCACACTTCCCTGCTAGCAAGGAGCTGGAGAGCACCTTACTGCACAGCAGTGGGACCTTGAGGCCCACGTCTATGCTGACAACACTCTTAGAGAGAGGTTTATGAGCGTCTGCCATTTATTCTCCATAGATAGCCATCTATTCTCCATAGAGACCATGTGCTCCTTTGAGTGACGCATTAGCTGCTCCATGCAGGTGGCCATCCTATCCATGGAAGAGCCTACAGTTACCATCGCCAGCAACACGGTGGTGCTCATGTTGGAGATGGACTCCTCCATTCTCTGCACATTTGCAGACATCGCGGTCGCAAAACCTGTCAGAGCCTCCTGCACTTCTTGCTGCACCTCCAGGATCGCCCTCTTTCTGGATGGCCCCCGAGGCTCAGCGTCTGCATGTAGCTGAGCAGAGCTGGGTGCGTCCTGCGCCCTCCTGCGAGGAGTCTCCACTGCTGTCCCTGTCTCCACCATCTCCTCTTGCTCACTTGTGACTTGTGAGACACCAGGTGACAACACTACTCTATGTCGCGTGGGACCCACCGAGGTGTGCGTATCTGCGCTGGTGCTGGGTGCGCTTATGTCTGGTGATGGTGCACCCTCAGAGGCTGGAGGCTCCTCTGAGAAGTTGTCTTCCTCTTCCTCCTGGATAGTGGGGGTGGGGGGCTCTTGATGGACCTGTGGGACAATAAAGAGATGAGTTAGATATATCTTATCAAGAAAGGGTACCGTTACCATTATGCACATGATGAGCATTCACTGGCTGCTGACATCAGTCCCCATATGAATCACTGCTGTGTGCCATGTGGCTCTATGAGATGTAATTCTGTCACCAGGTTGCTGAGATGTCCCCTCTCTCCGTCTCCCACCTCCAGCTGCTCTGCAACTCCTGACACTTCCAGGGCGACCTCCTCTGCTGATGTTAAGGTGGCCAATGATAGAGGGTCACCTCCGGTTCTCTCCCTCTCCCTCTTATTGTGGGCTCTCTTCTCTTGCAAGGAGGGAAAGAAGAGAAGTTTGAGTGAGAGTGATGGAATGAGTGTAAGGAATGGCTGCGTTACATCTGTAGAGGGGGTCTATGAGGGAGTGGGGTGGCAATGCCAAGTGGCCTCCTTGTGTGTTGTTAGTTGGTATGATTGGATTGGGATGAGGGTGAGTGTGAGGGGTGGTTAGTCAGATGGGGATGTGATAATGTAGATAGAGAGAGAGGGATGGGTGGACGTGCAAGGTATGTTGGTGTGAGTAAGGATGTGTGCAGGAGTAGGGTTGGGAAGGCAGAGTGATGGGGATGTGGGGAGAGGCACAGCAGGATAAAGTTGAGTGTGGCTTTGTACTCATCTTTCCTGATCTAATGAGATCATTGAAATGTTTATGGCACTGTGCCCAGGTCCTCCTGACAACATCCCTGCTGTTGACCTCCTTTGCTATTTGGAACCAGGCTCCTTTGATATGCTGGGGAGGTCTCTTGCGCGCCTCGAAAGGGACGAGGACCTCCCTGCGTGCTCTCACTCCCTCCACAAGCATATGGAGGGAATCATCTGAGAACCTGGGTGCAGCCCTCTGTCTCTGTGCAGTCATGTTTGCTACTCTTTGCAACACTCGAATGGTCCAGTGCAGTGCCTGCACACTCCTAGATGAACCTTCAAATGCAATGTGGCCATGGTTCCTTTAAATATCCCGGCTGAAAACGCGTCATCGATGATGTCATCAGACCCGCACCATTTAATAGGGCTGGGTAAAGCGCAGGGCTGCCTTAACAGGTGCCATTAACGGAAAGTCGATCTCAGGAGCGGGATAAAATGAAGAATTGGGTCGCGACCTGCCATGGCCACCGCCCACACCCGACCTGCGTAAGTACAGAAAATTCCGGCCAATACTTCTGTCAGTGCAGCACTCCCTCAATACCTCACTGAAGAGCCAGCTGACATTATGATATGGAAGAACTTGTATTTATATAGCACCTTTCATGGCCTCAGACTAATGTTCCCTCTAATTTGCGGTCTAAGTGCGCGGTCCCTTTAAATTTGCGGTATCTTCTTTGCAGCAGCTGGTGCGCGGGACCTCCCGATTGGTGCGCAGCCGCACACCTTAGGGGGAACTTTGCCTCAGACCCAAAGCACTTCTCAGTCAACAAAATACCTTGTTTTTGAAGCGTAGTCACTGTTGTAATATATCGAAACGTAGCAACCAATTTGTGCACAGCAAGGTCCTACAAGCAGCCAGAAGATAAATAACCAGATCATTTTTTTTTTTAGTGATGATGGTTCTGGAGTAAGTCTTGAATCCAACAACCTTCTGATGCAGAGACAGGAATGCTACAAACTGAGCCAAGCTGACAGGTGAGCAAGAGCAACCTGAGGTCACTTGCCCTCACTTTTCTTTCTCTAGCTATAAGGCAGTGGCTGTTGCCCAAAGGTACAGCTGACAACAGAATCCTACTGTTTTAGAGAAACCCGAATCCTATCATTCCGTGCTGCAGCATTTTGAAGCCCCACGTTTAATAATAGGCACAATCTTTTAATACAAAACAATGAATAAGCTGTTAGTTTTTAAAAGGAGAAAATAAGATCCAAGGAACAGGACAACATTTTTTTGATACAATACCCTCTTTTCCATGCATTGAAAAGTAATTTGGGGGATTTTTATTTTTTATGTTGAAATTTGCAACTGTTTCTCCAATATACTATTCTGTTTATAGTTCCCATCCTTGTGATGGTGTTTAATGTATTCCAAAAGTTCAATTACTAAAGATGAAAGAAATGCCACAGGAAGCAGCCGTCATTCATTTTACGAGCCCACAAAATTCCTTTGCCACATTCAAGTACTTTTTTTTTTAACAGAACTTGCATGAAGAACTCTCCTATATGTCTATTTTGGTATTTTACTCATAATTACAATAAAGTTAGGGTAAAATTGCATGGTAAAGTTTACATTGCAGTAAAAATAGTGCCTGGTGCAGGGATACCTTTCCACAGTAGTTGTGCAGCAGCACAAGTTCAAAGCAGATTGTTTGTGACTTTTTCAGGGATTGAATCAGTCGCTAAAACAGCAGCCTTGACTATTATTATAATCGATTGCTTTTAACTAAACAGCTCAAATAGCTAGTTGCGTTCATACCTGCACCTCCCCAAGAATACACATGGAATCAAATGGGTTTTCAGACATGGCCTCGAACAGGAGAAACAATGGGCATAATTAACAGATAAATAATGCTACATTTCTACTGCACATACTGTTTGACACTGATACTTTTACAGCAGTACAAGCGGCGGCACCACGTTATAATGTACTGCTCTCTCATCAGGGGTAAGCAGAGCTCTGGGTGTGCATAAGATAATTGGCCAGAAATTCGTCTCCCTGGCTTCCCGCGGGTGCAAGGATCGCGCGCGCACCTACCTACCGCGCCTGCCGTTGACCCCTGGGCCCGCGGGGGATTCCGGTCCTGGGCCTCCTCCAACTGCTGGCGCGCAGTGCTTGCATATCCCAGGGGTGTAGTTAGTGCGATGCGTCCCCTGGGATCACGTGGGCCATGGAGAGCCAATGGCAGCAGACCATCTTTCATTCATAGATTTGACAGGAAGACCTGTTAAATCTATGAATACAGATCGGCCCCAAAACATCCCTAAAACTACAAATAATTTTTTTTTTTAAATCACATTTTTAAAATAACTATAAATTACATTAATTAACTATTTTAAACAAAAATTTTAATTTTTGAAAAAATTAATTACACTTTTTAATGGGGCTAAAACTAAACTTACCTTTCTTTAAAGTAATTAAAAAAGATAAATCTGTGAAAAAAATGTTTAAATTTTAATAAAATCAACACTTACCTTGTTAAAAGAAGGCCTTGCGCCTCCTTTTTCAATGTGTATCTTCTCCGTGCTTACCCTCATGGAGGAACCTGTAAAAAACCCCAAAGTGCGAGGCGAACACGCTGGCCCTCCAGCGTGTGCATTCGACCTCTGAACCCCTTCCTTCAGGGGAACGGAAGTGCCGGTTTCCCGCGCATGCGCAGTGCATGCAAGAAACCGGCACTTTTGTTCCGTCCACGGGTGAGTACACAGTGCGTACTCAATCGTGGCGAGCCTAATTTCTGCCCCAATGCGTATTCAGATTTCTGATCACTGGCTGCCAGTGAAATTTCTAATATTAGAAGAGAGCCGATGAGGTCGCTGACTCTTCTCTAACATTAGAGAGATCTAGTGAACCACCTTATCTTTATTCAAAACTATATTTTTAATTTTAAAAAGTGGAGTTTGCACTGGCTGCAGTTTTTTGTAATCAATGCGAACCTTAAATGATAGGATCCTTCAGGCGATCTCACAGGTAATGCAAAATAAGCAATTTACACCAGTTCAGCTGCAGTTATATTGCATATTTTGTATTGCAGTGACACCAAAAGTAACCGAAGATGTGTAGTAACCACATAATAATACTAATGAAAGCTAGGGGGGAAAAAAAACTAGTACCAGTCACCTGCCAGAGAATTGGATGGCAGATCACTGTCCTGTGATTTCTGTGGCCTTGGCTTGAATCTAGTTCAGACGGACTAGTTGAAAGTTTCTTCCCACTTCTGCCTGTAAAGGAGCCATGTTCATGTGTGTATATATATGTATATGTGTATATCTATATATATATATATGTGTATATTTATATATATGTGTATGTCTATATATTTATGTGTTTATATACATGTTTGTATAAATTCAGCGGGAGGTTAGCAGCGGTGGTAGCCAGTAGTGCCCTGTGGTGCTGTGCCTCCGGCGATGATGTCAACGCCGTGCGCAGTGCTCTGCTCGCGGCCCGGCCGCAAACTTGGCTCGCGCCCCCTGACCTACCGCCGGACGCTATGTCCGACAGGGTCATGGTGCCATGTTTGTGGCCGGGGTGGCATAAATTAAAGGGCAGGTGTCAGGCGGCCATTTTTTTTGGGCTGCCTGCCAGCACCTGCCCGCTCTCGCCTCCTCCTGCAGGGTGCCAGCCGCGATCGGTCAGCCCGGCACTCCTCGAGTGCTGGGCTGTTTTCATGGCACCCCGCTCCCCGGTGGTCCAGCAGGGCCCTGGTGTGCGCTGCGCTAGGCCCCTCCCCTTTAATCAGGGGAGGGAGGCCTGTAGTACCGCGGCGCTACGTGCCGATGCGCATGGCGCTGCTGCACATAGCGCCGCGATATTCAATGGGAACGTCCCAAGAGGGAGGGGGAGCGCTTTCAGTAGCGCCCCGCCTCCTGCTTGGGGCACTACCATTCAATTTCAGGCGCTGGGGCGCTAATTTTTTCAGGGCATTAAAAGTAGCACCCCGGCGAAGTTAGCACCCCAAAGGGGGCACGAGCCAATTTTTCCACCCTGTTATATTGATACCATGCAAAAGGGGGCTACCAAGCTATATTTTGTGGCATTCACAATTGAGTGTAATATACTGAATATCTTCTCATTCAACACCACTACAGAGGGTGTTTAGAAATCACTGGCACCTCTGAGATTAAAACCAGAAACCAACAAGGGAGAATGAGGCTGTCGTCATCATTATTTAATTTTTCAAATACCACACTATTATAAAATGTGTCTGAATTCTTTACGATACTCTAAGTTTATGACTTTATTTCTGCTAAGTTTTGGTTCAGTACATTCCCTTACTATCTTTTATTTATAACTGTGTAGTGTAATGATTAATTTGGCACAATTCCAAGCAGGAGTGTGGTTAGATTCTGCCTCAGCTGATGCAGATTTATTCTGTTGTTTATTCTCTATTATTATATGTCACGCCACCTCACCTTTTATTATTTCAACTTCCCTTCTGCCGTTTCTTATAGGAATCCCGCATCAAAAGCCATGTTCTACAGCTTAACTGTACAGGTCACTTGATACCAGATCTCTGCCAACGGCACTCCTCGACTTGAATCTACAAGCTGCGTTAACAGCAGTTCAGCAGCATTTTCCATCCAGTTTTCCTCCCATCCTTTGAGAAAGAGCCTCCCACTCGCAGTTAACCGCAGTCTTTTAATTTCCCTAATATACACCAAAACACACTTAAAATGAATGCTACCAACTTTATGTTTATTTCCTACTGAATCCTTGGCACAGTTGTATTATTTTGCTTTAGAACTCCAGGCATTTTAAAAGGAAAATTTTACAATGGAAGGACTATGTATCCTAAAAGAGTATCTTGCTGTGTTGCACTTTGAATTTGTTTAGGCAAAGGGGATTAATTATATCAATAATTCTGACATGTAACAGAACCTTTTTTACCATGTCATCGTTCTTTCCAGACTCATAGAGATCTCTGTCTGTCAGTGGCCTGATAATAACAATCTTCACTATGTGGTCGTAACTGGATATGAACAAAACAACTGACAGTCCAGCAGTTTTCAACAGGCTCCAAATTCTGAGGTCCCATTTTCCTGTGTAATTATGACATCAAGAAAGGGATGTTAGTTTGCTTTTTATTTTTATTTTTTTAAGTTATCCCTATGAAGCAGCAGTGCTTTAAAATATCTTTTTTTACAAGAAAAGGTCAACGGGCTATTGCAATCTTAACTTCAGATTAAGCAGAACTCCCTTTCAAACACTATGGCACGGATTTTGCGGTAAAAGTAACAGTAAGGCTATCAGCGCTCACTGTTATTAAAGTGTAAATCAGCGACCGCACATGAGCAGATAAACGCAGAAATCAGGAAGTTGCTATCTGAGTTGCCCTGCTCCTCCAGAAGCTCCACTCCTCGCCGAGAGACTCTGCATTGAAACACATGGAAGAGTGTGAAGTTGCAGTACTTATGTGATAGATACACACTAAACTCACCAGAAAAGGTTCGGGCTTGTTCATTCCAATGTAAGTACATTTTTAACAGCGTGATAAGTCTAAATTACTACAAAAAACTTCACTGGCACTGAAAATTAACTTTTACAAGCGTGGAGTCTCATTCCTTCAGATTTTAATTATTGTTGGAGAGTTTTAAATATTAACAAATTGAAATATGTTTTTTAACTTTTTCTTTCTGTCTCTTTTATCTCTCTCTCTTAATACCATCTTTCTTCCCCTCGCTTTATTTGGCTTTCTGTACATGATTTGGCATTGAATTAAATATTCTAACTGATACTTCCTGGTTCAGACTCAGCGCTCCGCGTTAATGATTCTTCAATCTAATTGGTTAAGGAGATACACAGTTGCTTGTCCTGTTCACACAGGTCCCAGATCCCCTGTAGGGGATGCTGCGCCGAAATGGATTTTGAATCACAGCAAGTTCCAGTGCAAAACCCCACAGAAAGTCTGGGCAAGTGTAAGTGTAATAAACAGCTAATGCCATTCATTCGCCGCTGACCACAAAATACGGGCCTATAGGTTAATTTCAGTGTTCCCATGCTCCCCGCAGCTAGCTGTGCTCGAAAAGAATGGAGGCCAGAGATAGGACTACAAAACTGTAGCCCTGATCTCCACTCCCTTTGAGCACATCTGGGAATACATGAGCATTGAATTTATCCTCATATATTCAGTAAGGTATATGTTTCTGGAACTACAAATCTTTACAGTCACATTTTTATGAAGTTGTTCTGATTAACATTACTCTCCTGTATGGCAGTTCAATTTTCCTTCCTACAGTGCACACACAGGCCTAAACTCAATATCAAAGTCCCCGAAGGTATTTTGTATTGTTTAGCCAAAACGCTGCTGCCCGTATCCTAACTCACCTCAAGTCCCGCTTACCCATCACTTGCTGACCTACATTGACTGCTGGTCTGGCAATGCCTCGATTTAAAAAATTTGCATCCTTCTGTTTAATTCCCTCCATGGCCTCACCCCTCCCTATCTCTGTAACCTCATCTAGCCCTACAGCCCTCTGAGATCTCTGTGCTCCTCCAATTCTGTCCTCTGGCGCATCCCTGATTTCCTTCACTCCACCATTGGAGGCCATGTCTTCGGGTGCCTCGGTCCTAAGCACTGGAATTCACTCTCTAAATCTCCCCGCCTATCCAACTCTCTCCCTTTAAATTGCTCCTTAAAACCTATTTCTTTGACCAATCTTTTGTTCACCTATCCTAATATCTCTTTCTGTGGCTCGATGTCAATTTTTTTCTGATAACCCTCCTGTGAAGTGCCTTGGGACGTTTTACTATGTTAAAGGCACTACATAAATGCAAGTTGTTGTGTCATTGTTTGTCATGTGCAACATACCATGGCTTCGAGTTTTCCACACTGTTTTTGGTACAATTTTGATATATCATCTTAACAAGTTATCTTTTTTGGCAGCAAAATGGGTGGTAGCCATTTATGCTGGTGTTCAGCCCCAAAATCGATCCCCCTGAATTCCTTTGTGCTTTTTGGCTCACAATCCGCCTGCCAAGTTCTGAGTGACCGCATTTCAATAAATGACGGCCACTGGTACCGAGGTCCGAGTTTCCTGTTTTAACACTCATGAAGCACGTGAGGTAAGTTAGACTGAACATTATAAGGTGTCGCTGTTGCCAGGATCAACCAAGACCAACAGAAGAGAGGCATTTCAGAGCCTGAAGGGTGTGGAGAATTTTAGCAACGATTTCTGCACCTGAGAAATACTTTTTGCAGGATTTTTTTGACATTCTGCTTACACACATTTAAACTTGCTTCTCACTGCTTCTGGCAGTGTGAGACCACCGGGAGATTTTTATGCCTTGCTCCCGATCTACCCACAATGGGAGCTTTGCAGGAGCAGGTATGGCATTCCCTATGGGTATTTTCTTATATGATGCGGAGATGCCGGTGTTGGACTGGGGTGGACAAAATTGAGAGGTCGCACAACACCAGGTTATAGTCCAACAGTTTTATTTGAAATCACAAGCTTTCGGAGCTATCGATTGCTCCGTCCTCAGGTGAAGTAAATTAGATACAGAATCGCCAAAGCATATATAGATAGAAAACAAAGCATGTGTACTTTACAATTGCAGACCAATAAATTAAATCATCCTGACTATCTGCCGAGGTGTGATAAAGTTAATTAAGTCAGCCAGGAAGGTACCACATCAAAGACATAGCAAGATACAACTGAGACAATGAGGTGTAGTCGCAGGGGTTCTAACGTGTCAAAAGCTGCTGTCTGTATATAAAACGAAAAGCTTTAAAAAATTTTTACTTTTTTACTGGGAAAATTTTTACTTTTTTACTGGGAATCACATCTGTGAACAAGCTAACGATGACTCAAGTCCGGATCACGTCATGTATCGTGACATAAACCCAAGATCCCGATTGAGACCGTCTTCATGAGTGCGGAACTTGGCTATCAGTTTCTGCTCGATGATTTTGCGTTGTCGTGTGTTTCTAAGGTTGCCTTGGAGAACGCTTACCCGCAGATCCGAGGCTGAATGTCCTTGACTGCTGAAGTGTTCCCCGACTGGGAGGTAACAATCCTGCCTGGCGATTGTTGCGCGGTGCTCGTTCATACATTGTCTCAGTGTCTGCATGGTCTCGCCGGTACATGGTACATCAGCGAGACCATGCAGACACTGAGACAACGTATGAACGAGCACCGCGCAACAATCGCCAGGCAGGATTGTTACCTCCCAGTCGGGGAACACTTCAGCAGTCAAGGACATTCAGCCTCGGATCTGCGGGTAAGCGTTCTCCAAGGCAACCTTAGAAACACACGACAACGCAAAATCATCGAGCAGAAACTGATAGCCAAGTTCCGCACTCATGAAGACGGTCTCAATCGGGATCTTGGGTTTATGTCACGATACATGACGTGATCCGGACTTGAGTCATCGTTAGCTTGTTCACAGATGTGATTCCCAGTAAAAAAGTAAAAATTTTCCCAGTAAAAAAGTAAAAATTTTTTAAAGCTTTTCGTTTTATATACAGACAGCAGCTTTTGACACGTTAGAACCCCTGCGACTACACCTCATTGTCTCAGTTGTATCTTGCTATGTCTTTGATGTGGTACCTTCCTGGCTGACTTAATTAACTTTATCACACCTCGGCAGATAGTCAGGATGATTTAATTTATTGGTCTGCAATTGTAAAGTACACATGCTTTGTTTTCTATCTATATATGCTTTGGCGATTCTGTATCTAATTTACTTCACCTGAGGACGGAGCAATCGATAGCTCCGAAAGCTTGTGATTTCAAATAAAACTGTTGGACTATAACCTGGTGTTGTGCGACCTCTCTATTTTCTTATATGCCATTATTGAGGAGGAGGGGGAGCAGCAACACCACAGGAAGGAGCAAAAGCGAATCGAGTAGCATTTAAGGATGATGGACATCATGTTGGTTTTAATAAACTAACAGTTTTGGGTTGAGCCTAAACCTTTGTGTCGTCTACCATTTATACAGGCAACTCAGGCCATATGAGGATCTTAATGAGGAGATGTGTATAACAAGAGTGTGCTTCACCACTCTTCTTATACACAGAAGAAATGCAGCTCCACCACCTACTGCATGAGGACCTCCACTGCTCTTTCTGAAGCTATGAAGGTGACGACCACAATTCATTTCATTTCAGGCAGGCACAGAGGATCTACTTCTTCCCATGTGTAAGTATCTAGCCCAACTGTTTAAGAAAGGGAGTAGGACGTTCCATAGGTACGGCACCAGGGTGGGTGCCCTTGTGGTGTTGTTACTTTATCTGAAATGTAAGTCTTGATCAAATAGCACAGGGCCAATTTTGAAATCAATGGACAGAAAATCTTGATAGAGTGGATACAGAGAGAGTATTTCCACTTGTGGGGAAGAGCATAACTAGAAGCCATCAATATAAGATAGTCACGAACAAATCGAAAAGGGAATTCAGAAGAAACTTCTTTACCCAGAGGGTGGTGAGAATGTGGAACTCGCTACCACAGGGAGTAGTTGAGGCAAACAGTATAGATGCATTTAAGGGGAGGCTAGATAAGCATATGAGGGAGAAGGGAATAGAGGGTTATGCTGATAGATTTAGATGAGGAAAGACGGGAGGAGACTCGAGTGGAGCAATAAACACCGGCATGGACTGGTTGGGCCAATTGGCCTGTTTCTGTGCCGTATATCCTATGTAATCCTATCTGAGCAGGTGCCTGGGAGTGAGAAAGCAATTGATGCAGTGAGTGACATTGAGGTGGTTGGGGCAGAGGAGCACAGAGCCGGATCGGTACGGGGGTACGGTAGCATCGCAGTTATGTTACTGGACTAATAATCCAGAGCCTGGACAAATGACCTGGAGACATGAGTTCAAATCCCAGCACGGCAGCTGGGGAATTTAAATTCAGTTAATTAAATAAATCTGGAATAAAAAAGCTAGTATCAGTAATGGTGACCATGAAACTACCGGATTGTTGTTAAAAAACCCATCTGGTTCACAAATGTCCTTACCCGGCCTGGCCTATATGTGACTCCAGACCCACAGCAAAGTGCTTGGCTCTTAACTGTCCTCTGAAATGGCCTAGCAAGCCACTCAGTTGTAATGAAACTGCTGCAAAGAAAAAGTATACTAAGAATACATAGACTGCAGTGGTTCATTTATTGCCCATCCCTAATTGCCCTTGAGAAGGTGGTGGTGAGCTGCCTTCTTGAACTGCTGCAGTCCCTGTGGTGAAGGTACTCCCTCAGAGCTGCTAGGGAGGGAGTTCCAGGATTTTGACCCAGCGATGATGAAGGAATGGCGATATATTTCAAAGTCAGGATGGTGTGTGACTTGGAGGTGGTGGTGTTCCCATGCGCCTGCTGCTCTTGTCTTTCTAGGTGGTAGAGGTCGTGGATTTGGGAGGTGTTCTTACCTGCTGTTCTTCCAGCCTGTTGCTGCAGTCTTAAGCCAGAACTGGCTTTTTAAAGGTAGCATTATTATGGAATTCAGGAAAGAGGTGGACATTTCAGAATTAGATTTTTACATAGAATTGCATAGAATTTTACAGCCCAGAAACAGGCCATTTGACCTAACAGGTCTATGCTGGTATTTATACTCCACATGAGCCTCCTCCCAACTTACTTCATCTCACCCTGTCAACATCTCCTTATATTCCTTTCTCTCTCATGTACTTATCTAGATTCCCTTTAAATGTATCTATGCCATCCACCTAAACCACATTCAGAACTGTGCGAGTTACACATTCTCACCACTCATGAATAAAGAAATCCCTCCTGAATTCCTGATTGGATTTATTAGTGACTATCTTATATTTATGAGCTCTAGTTTTGGACACCTCCACAAGTGGAAACATCTTCTCTACGGCTACCCTATAGAACACCATCATAATTTTAACAACCTCTATCAGGTCACCCCTCCGTCTTCTCTTTTCTAGAGAAAAAAAGCCCCAGCCTGTTCAGTCTTTCCTGCTGGTATAACCTCTCAGTTCTAGTATCATCCTTGTAAATCCTTTTTGCACCTTCTCCAGTGGTTCTATATCCTTTTTGTAATATGGAGACCAGAACTGTGCACAGTATTCCAAGTGTGGTCTAACCAAGGTTCGATACAAGTTTAACATAACTTCTCTGCTTTTCAGTTCTATCCTCTAGAAATGAACCCCAGTGCTTTGTTTGCACTTTTTAAGGCTTGTTTTAACAGTTTTTTGGACAATCCCTATTTATTGAGATAGGACAGAATTTTTACCTTAGAGTCGGGACAGGTGCATGCGGGTCGCCATCCCATCGTTTTCAACAGCGCTTTCTGCACTGTGCGTTTAACTCAATTACATCAATTGAAACAGTCATGTGGGTTTCCCAGCGAATTAAATGGAGTGGGTCTGATGACATCACCGATGACTCGCTTTCAGCTCAGGTATTTAAAGGAGCCTTGCACACACCACAGTTGAAGGTTGTTGGAGGAGGCAGACAGGTGGTTGGGAGAGGCGGCTATTGCTGTATTTCAAACAGATTTGTGTGGGTGCAAGCAAAGATGGAGTCACAGCGACAGAAGGCTGCGCCCAGATTCACTGATGCTTCCCTGGAAGTCCTGGTCCAGGGACTCAGAGCACGCAGGGAGGTCCTGTTCCCTGGCAGCGGCAGGAAAAGAGCAGCCAGAGAAACCAAGATGGCATGACTGGAGATCGCCCAAGAAGTGAGCAGCAGGGGTGTTGTCAGCCACTCCTGGATTCAATGCTGGAAGAGATTTATTGATCTCATGAGGTCAGGAAAGGTGAGTACAATGCCACATTCAACTACATCCTGATGTGTGTGTACCCCAACCCCATCACTCGGCCTTCCCAAGCCTACTCCTGCACGTCACTCCTCACACCAACTTACTTTGCAGGTGTACCCATCCCTCACTGTCTATGCACCTACTCACATCCCCATCTGACTATCCACCACTGACACTCACCCTCAGTCTAATGCAATCATAGAAAGTAACGTCACAGAAGGAGGCCATTTGGCAATCTCACACCACTCCCGCATAGTCACCCTCCACAGATGTAGCCCATTCATCCCTTACACTCATTCCATCACTCTCACTCAAAGTTCTCTTCTTTCCCTTCTTGCAGGAGAAGAGAGCGCAGAACAGGAGAGAAAGAGAGAGAACCGGAGGTGGCCCTCCAATATATCCAAATTTGACACCAGCAGAGGAGGAGGCTCTCAAAATAAGTGGAGTGACAGAGCTGCTGGCGGTGGGAGATGGAGAGAGCGGGACCTCCCAGCAACCTGGTGACAGAATTAAATATCCCACATGGCATACAACAGTCTCATGGTGACTGATGTCAGTAGCCACTGAAATATCATCATGTGCATAATGTTAACGTAACACATTCTTATCATAAGAGTTCTAATTCATGTCTTTACTCTGCCACAGGTCCATCAAGTGCCCCCGCCCCACCCCACTGTCCAGCTGGAGGAGGAAGACAAATCCTCAAAGGAAGCTCCATTCTCTGAGGGTGCACCTTCACCAGACCCATGCGCACCCAGCACCAGCGCAGATACGCGCACATTGGTGGGTCCAGCAAGACATAGGGTTGTCAGCTGGTGTCTCACACATCACAAGTGAGCAAGAGTAGATGGTGGAGACAGGGACAGCAGTAGAGACTCCTCTCTGGATAGTGCAGGAGGCTCCAAGCTCTGCTCAGATGCTGAACCTCGGGCGCCGTCGACAAAGAGGTTGATCTTGGAGGAGGAGCAGCAACAAATCCGCAAAGCTCTGGCAGCTTTTCCAGCCATGATGTGTGCGATTGTACAGAGAATGGAGGAGTCCACCTCCAACATGAGCAGCACCATATTGCAGGCGATGGCGATGATGTGCTGTCCAATGGAAAGGGTGGCCAACTGAATGGAGCAGCTATTACGCCAGTCGAACGAGAACATGCTTGCTGTGAACAACAGATTGCAGATTCTCATGGACCTCCTCTCTAGGAGGGATACCAACATAGACTTGGGCCTTCATCACCCCACTGATATGCAGCAAGGTGCTGTCCAGCTCCTTGCTAGCAGGGAAGCACGGGTGGCACATGAGAGGGATGATGGTGAGAGGGGACATGGAAGTGGGGGCTCTGCTCAAAGTGCTCCCACTTCTCCCCATTGCCTCCCTCTCAGCCCCACATGCTTCCTTGGATCCCGATGGCCGAGTCTGTCCCTACACAGTTGCAGGAGGAGCAGTCTTTGGCGGGGCCCTGACAGGCCCTAAAACCCAGAGTACATCCGCCAAAAGTGTCAAAGCAGTCGCAACAGGTTAAATGATCAGCCTGCCTCTAGCTCTGCTGAAGCCACAGGGGTTGCACCTTGTAGAAGCACTCGGAAAAGAAAAAAGATACAATCGTAGATGCACAAGGGTATGTACATGGGTGTTTGCCAAAGTGTTAGTGTTAAGTTTCAGTCCTATTTATGATGCACATAAATTTATTTCTTTGCACTACTTTCCCGTCTTGTCTATTTTTGCCTGCTACCTGGGAAGTGGCCTTGTCACTTGAAATGAATGGTGAGACATTACTTAACCTCGAGTAATGGGTGTTTGGTTGACAGGAATGGTTTTGTCATTTTAGGATGGCTTTGTGGTATTGGTGGGGGGGGGGGGCATGGGGGGGTAGGGGGAAAGTTGGTACAGCATCTGGGAGCCAGATAGGTGCACTGGTACAACTTAAGTAAATTGGGCCATTATGAGGCCATCCCGGGCCTCCCAGGCAGCAATGTGCGCCGCTCCTGGTGCCATCTCCTCCTCCTCCTCCAAAGAGGCTGTGTGCTCTGCGCCTTGCTCCTCCTGCAGCTCCAGTCCTCGCTGCTGTGCTATGTTGTGCAGCGCACAGCACACGACGATGATTCTGGAGACCCTGGCTGGCGCGTACTGAAGGGCTCCTCCAGATTTGTCAAGGCTTCTGAAGCGTATCTTCAGCATGCCAATTGTTTGCTCTATGACACATCTGGTGGACATGTGGCTTTCATTACAACGCTCCTCAGCGTCATTGCTTGGTCTCTCAAGGGTAGCATCAGCCACGCCTTCAGTGGATAGCCCTTGTCTCCAAGCAGCCAGCTGGTAAGTCTGTTTGGAGGTGCGAAGAGCTGAGGGAGGGTGGACTGGCACAGGACAAAAGAGTCATGACAGCTCCCTGGGAATCTGGCACACACATGCATGATGATCTTCCTATGGTTGCAGACAAGCTGCACATTGAGGGGGTGGAAGCCCTTGCAGTTGACAAAGACTCCTGGGTGATGATGGGGTGCCCTGATGGCCACATGTGTACAGTCGATGATGCCCTGCACCTGTGGGAAGCCAAACAGAGCAGCAAAGCTGAGCGCCCGCTCAGTCACACTGGCTTCATCAGTGGCAAAGTATACATAAGTGGCTGACTTGTGAAACATGGCATCGGTCACCTAGGTGATGCATTTGTGGGCAGCCGACTGCGAGATCCTGCAAATGTCTGCTGCAGATCCCTGGAAGGAGCCTGAGGCGAAGAAGTTGAGGGCGGTGGTGACTTTGACAGCCACTGGTAAGGCGTGTCCACCAGGTCCTCTGAGCAGTAGGTCTTCTTCCAGCAAGCTACAAATGTCTGCATTGACCTGGCACGATAGCCTGAGTATCCTGAAGCACTGCTGTTCAGTCATGTCCAGGAAGCTCATCCTCTGCCTGTATACCCTGTGTTGGGGGTATCGCCTCCGGCGCGGTGCACCCCTGTGCTGATCCCCTCTCTCCTGTGGAGCATCAGGTCGGTAAGGAGAAGGCTGCTGCTGTTGTTGGTGCTGCTGCTGCTGCTGCTGTTGGTGTGGCTGGTGATATTGGTGTTGGGGTTCAACTTGGTCCGAATCTGAGGTCCAAGGTGAGATAGCATAAGTGGCACCCATGCTGATCTGATAGATGACAGGTAAAGTGGAGATCAGAGGCACAATCCTCCAATGTAGTGAGAGTGACTTGCAATGTAGTGAGAGTGGTTTCCGAGGTTGCAGAAATCACCTGCAAACTCCTGAAAGCAAAATCTCTGCACAAAATGGTGTCAACAAGAGCCTTTCCCTAAGGCAAGGAAGCAGGTGTAAGGTGTGTGTATTTATGTGCTTTTTCCAGCTGTCACCTAATGAAGTAGCATTAAGTGACAGCTTCAATGAAGTCCCGCCTTCCCTTCACAGGCGAGTTTCCTGAGGTCCGTGAATCCTGTGCGCAACCAGTTAAAGTTGAAATCTCACGATAAAAACGCTGTTAAGGGTCTCTCAACGAGCAGTTAACTACCTCAATGAGGTCACCCGCCTCTCTCGAATGGGTCCACGGCACGCTTCGAAACGCGCCCCAGTTAAATGCGGAAGTCGGCGAGATGACGGCGGGTTCCCGACACACTGTCAATTTCAACGCTTTTAACTGCCGTTCCGCCCCCAAACCCACACGCTCTGCAATGTGAAAATTCCGGCTGTAGATTTAACAAGTAAATTCTGTGTGACTTATGTGATGAATGAAAAAAGGGAATTCAAATGCTGGGCTTACCCTACTGTGCTGTGTTCATCTTCGATGCTACCACTGCCTTTCAGGCCTGGGCCAGAGCAACCCATGGTATCATTCAGACAGCAACATTCAAAATTATTTTTCTAGCCAAGATTTTTTCTGCTCAAGAGCATACCGTGATATATCAATATCCCAACAGAAGAGAACCAAAGAGGCACCTTTTTTCCATTGCTGATTCCCCCAGGCTTTGGGGGTCGTCAGAATACCTATTTGTACTAAAGCTAAGAATGTGCATATCAACTGTAAGAAGAAAGGCTTCTATTATGTAAATATGTGGATAATCTGCAGTACCAGGAATATCACTGTGAAGGATGCCAATTATTCTGTCTATATCCATGACAATGCAAGATGAGGCAGGAGGTTTCTGAAGGATAATTGCCTTGCAGTTATCTGCAGCAATGCTCAGTGTTCTTTTATCAGTTGTAGCAAGAGGCCCGCCCCAGCCTTTCCCATATAAAAGATTAGCTTTTGCAAGCCTTGTACTGTCCCCCATTGCTAAGTGGCACAGCCACTTTCTCCTCCCGCAACACAATTTTTGTTGGCAACATTCATGTTGCTGTCAAGCATAATCTTTTTCCTGAAGCTAATTGGGCACCGTTATCACATACTCACAACCAATGCCTCATTACAGATAAATGTCAGGGTACTTGTATGCACACTATCAAATTCTGGTGTTGCCTAATGAGCCAAGAGTTAGCCATGGACATGTTGCCATATGAATCGAGCTTTCCCACAGAAAGGGCAAAGACGCTGCAACAAAGGACAGTCTAAAGCTAAAATGGCAAAAGGAATCTGAATATGATTCATCTGAAATCCAAATTCATTGTAACAGGAGAGGCAATGGCTGTGTTTCCTAGTTATACTGAAAGAACTTGAACTGTTGCAGGGAGGAGATGTCAGCTGTCAGGTTTCACTCATTGTTTGGTGTCTGAGTCGAGCCTAGACACAATGGGGGGAATTTTAATGTTCTGACGCGCTGGGAGTGGGGGGGTGGGGGGGGTGGGGGTGGAGGCTAGAAGGCTCGGTTTCCCCGCACACTGTGAAGATTTAGCTCCACAGCATGCATCTGACGTCACTGATAGGTTCCCCACCCGGAAGTCAGCCTGATTGACAGGCTTCGCTTCCAGTTGGGCGGGGAACGCAGAAGAAGAGGCCACAGGACCAATTAGGTATGATCACCGACCCCGGGGAGGCCAATCCCAAGGGGAGCCCAATCACCGACCCGGGGTGGGGGTCTGTTTCCATGGGGGGTCCGATCACTGACCCCGGGGGGGGTTCCGATCCCAAGGGGGGTCTGCTTCCTGACCCTGGCGGGGGGTCTGATCCCGGGGAAGGGGATCCAATCCCAGGGAGGGGTTCCAATCCCCGGGGGGGGAGGGGGTGCGTCCGATCCCCGAGCCCGGGGAGGGGGTCCGATCCCCGGGGGTGCGTCCGATCCCAGGGAGGGGGTCCGATCCCAGGGGGGTGGGGTTTGTATGGGGGTGGGGTATGATGATGGGGCAGCTAGGAGGACCGGGAGGAAACACTCCTGGCCCACAAGGAGTGCTCCCCGAGGCTGTCCTCATCTCGCCACAGCTGCCGGGTTTCCCAAAGCCCAGGAACCCCGGCTGGCCCCAGTTAAGCCTGCAAAGCAGGTTAAATACAAGGCTTCCAACCTTATTATCATATTTAAAATGCCAACCCACCTCCTGGGGGTGGGTTGGCTGCCCGCCCTTGTCCCGGCTGAGTAAAAGCCAGAAGTCGGTGGGTTGGAGTCGGCTTCCCGACATGCTTCCATTTTTTAGCCATTTAACCCTCCCACCCAATCCCACCTATGTTAAAATTCCCCCCAATATCTCACTGAAAATATCCTTGAATTTTAAATTTGTAAAATGGGCTTTAGTTTTATGCTTGGATATGCAACTTTCTTTTATAACTTTGTATTTTCTTTAGCCATTTTATAAATTCTTTTTTTTTGTGCTATATATATTATTGTAGAAGACACCACTGTGGCTGCCTGGCTAATTATAATAAATTATGCTAATTTTAAAGTGCATTGTCCCAAGAAATGGAACAACAAAAATGTTCCACAAGACAGCTGCAAAATTCATTGATGTATAAATGTGTGTTATGTGTCATTGATACATTGGCAAAACAAAATTTAACACAATTTACCCTGTAATATTTGCAACATAAAGTGATTAATAGTGTCCACGAAGGTGGAGCAGAAATGTTTTTCATTCAGTGGTTCATGGCACCACTGTTCGCTGAATTGTGAAATGATTCAGTCACAATGATCAGCAGCACAACTGAGCAGTAATCCATACACAGAGTCAGCATTCATTTTTAAAACAGTATATGATAGAATTGCTTCTCAAAAGATCCCAAACTTTACAAGTGGGATATCTACTTTGCAGCTGTACAACCTTTGTTAATACAACAAGTAACCAATTAATTGAAAAGCTGGAGAGCAGTGGAAGGAGGAACAAAGAGAGAAGAGACAGAAAAACGAAGACACAGAAAGACAATGACCTAAATATAGGAGATACAGAATGTACACTCAAATTGTTTCTTATGAACCTAATCCAATAAAATGTGAGCAACAAAGTTGTGTCGGAGAGTTAAGCTTACAAACCAAATAAAAATTTGAATTGAATCATGGTACCTCATGAAATGATTGCATTCTGGTCTCTTATTGTTATTGAATATTATTGAGTTCCTTTTTTCTATCAAACATTGATAGTATAAACTCTATGGGGGTAATTTTGACTTCGGGTGATAGTGTAAAACGGGTGATAGCGATTCAGCCGCCCATTATACATCTCTCCTGATTTTCATTTCCAATTAAGTCACATGGGGTTCCTCTGACAGCCGGCCGCCCGAAAACCCCACAGAGGGAAAATCTACCCCAGTGGGTCTGCAAATCTTTAAAAGAGAAAAGGAAGAGGGCTCTTGAAACTGTGCATCTGTGCCTGGCAACCCTGGACGCCCACTTTCAATGGCAGTATGTGGGTGGGAAAACGAGAAAATCATGATCTCGCATAAATGACATCAAAGGGCCAACACTTCAACATTAAAATTATGCCACCATCCAATTAAAATCCACTTTAAATGTTACACCCACATTTTGCCTAAAAATTGGGCATTACCAATCAGAAAATCTACCTTATGTTTCTTCAAAAAAAACACTCCTGGCAATTGTTATTCTCTTCACTTACTTGAGTACTCTGGTTATTCCTGTGTATATATACAATTTTTCTGATTATAAAAATTATACATTTTTAACTTTTTTTACAGAAGACTTTTGGGATGGGATGAAAAAAGCAAGTTAATATACATTTTTAAAAGGTAGCAATTATAGATGGCTCTTAATGAAATTCATTGACTATTCAGCTTATAACTGGAGCAGAATTTCTAGATGTTATTCGAACAAATGCGAAACCTCGTGCCTCTGCACAGTTTTGGACTTCTTCGCAACAGAAAAATGGTAACTTCATCGAATGTGTGGTGGAGACCCCGTTTGCACTTGTTGATGGGTTTTCTGCCACATTAGTGACAAACGTTCAGAGGCAGAGGGGGAGCAGCTCCAAGGAAATCCGTTTGTTGTTTTGTGTCATTCATTGTTTTAATTACTCAAGAACTGGTTTATTAATAATAGAGACCTTTTTTAAAACCGTGACATGGACAGATATCTTCTGCAATCTCCTTTTAACCTCAGAAGGTAAATGTATTATGGTGGTACTACCTCCTATCAAATCCAACATATAGCTCAGGTAGCACAAAGCTACTTGCCATTTGTCCTTCTCAGCTCTTGGCAGATGGAAAGATAGCTTATCTGCCATGTCATTTCCTTGTGAGTTCGAGTTCGATGAAAGACAGATTTCTTTTTCCATACACCAACCCATACAGATTCAATTCTTAACCATTGCATAATGCTCCTATCTAATTTTAAAATTCATGCACTGGCTCCATTGTCTGCTGTCCTGAGAAACACCTGCAGGTCTTAACTACTACAGGAGGAATTTTAACTTGGAGCAGAATTCGAGTGGGCAGGGGCAAGTGCCAATCCTCTCCAGCCTCTGTAGCGTGAGACCTGGGTGATTTTTAACTCCTGGGCCTCATCTGCATGCTCCCAGTCAGCCGGCTGCCCAAAACAGCGGCTTCCCCACTCAGGCCAGATTTAAAATTGCAGTTTGAAGCCAGTAATGCCAGTATGAACGGACACCGCGCAACAATCGCCAGGCAGGAGGGTTGCCTCCCAGTCGGGGAACACTTCAGCAGCCAGGGGCATTCAGCCTCGGATATGCGGGTAAGCGTTCTCCAAGGCGGCCTTCGAGATACACGACAGCGCAAAATCATAGAGCAGAAACTGATAGCCAAGTTCCGCACTCATGAGGATGGCCTCAATCGCAATATCGGGTTCATGTCACGATACAGAACGTGACTTGACATCATGGCCGGTCTTCCCAGGTGTTTTTTTTTTAAAAAGACTAACACAAGAACCTACACAGATTGACAGGATATGCAGCCAGCAGGTGGTTTGACACGTTGGACCCCCTGGGACACATCTCATTGTCTTGGCTATGCTCTTTGATGTAGGGAAAGATTTGAATATATTTTGTCTGTGTTTAAATTGTGAATTCTGGGAGATTCTCTCACTGCTAAACTTACCTGACGAAGGAGCGAACTGCTCCGAAAGCTTGTAAAATTAAATAAATCTGTTGGACTATAACCTGGTGTTGTGCGACTTCTCATATTTAAAGAAGGACCCTGCTGGCTTCAGGAAGGTGCTTTTGCCGCCTGTTCAAGAAAGCAGATTAAAATTGAAGACAGTGGGATCTAGGCGGGATATTGGCAGGTAAGTAAATCGCCCAATTTTAACATCCCATCTGCCCAGTTTCGCCGGGCTTAAAATCTCCCTACATGCTCTATTACATGCGGCACTATATTGCAACGTGCAAGAATACAAATCCCACTGTGCAGTTATTTGGATGCACATGATTACAACCTCCACTGTGGAATTATCTGGCTGCAAATGAAGTTGGTTCTATACCACTGATCTTGTGAGTGATGTGTACATTACACTGAGCTGAAATGTTCCACAAATATAACACGTACAGTACCTTTCAGAAACTACTACAGTTCCCAGCATCCTATACATGTAATCATGCATGCAAAAACACCAGAAAACTTTCCAATTAATGTACTTGAAGTAAAAGTCAACAACCTCAAAACTATTCAGTGTTTGGTTCTGGGTGAACTGGTTTCTTTATTCTGAATTGGCACTCAGCCACCAAAAAACTTCAAAATGTGTTTCGTGAGAAAGAAGCCAGTCTGTCAATTATAGTAAAAGTCAAGTCAAACCTTTATAATCATCATTATGTGATATTTTGTCATCTTTCTGCACCAGTGTCCTAAAAGCCCAAACCTTTCTGCAAAATTGGTGGTGGCATAATTTTCATTGACTCATAATGATCCACCTACCTATAGTTAAAAATCTTGTGTATACGTCCACTTCCTGTTTACAAACCTTCCTTCCTGTCTACAAGCTGTCCTGATTTCTGGTAGTGCTTTAAAGTAAACATTTAACGTTGAAACTGCACATGTACATCAAGGGCAACTAGGGATGGGCAATAAATG
Source organism: Squalus acanthias (assembly GCA_030390025.1). NCBI lineage: Eukaryota > Metazoa > Chordata > Chondrichthyes > Squaliformes > Squalidae > Squalus > Squalus acanthias. The sequence continues at coordinate 144,905,759 of CM059427.1, read as the reverse complement.
CTGGCCTTGCCAGCGACGCCCACATACCATGAACGAATTTTTAAAAATGACAACATTTTATAAAAGCCATTTCCCCATATAAACAATTGGTTGTCATGGTTTGTTGACAAAAGTCCAAAAATGTGTGGGTTAGGTTGATTTGGCTATGATAAATTGACCCTTAGTGTTAGGGGGGATTAAATATGTGGGGTTATGGGGATAGGATGGGATATGTTAGGGGGAATTAAATACGTGGGGTTACGGGGGTAGGGTGGGATATGTGTACTGTGGGGATTAAAGCAGGGACAGGGTACTGGATTTGGATGATCAGCCATGATCGTATTGAATGGCGGAGCAGGCTCGACGGGCCGAATGGCCTACTCCTGCTCCTAGATTCTATGTTTCTATGTTTCTATGTAATTAATCGAAACATTCAAAATTCTTTTTGAAAAAAATTTCAGCTGCAAGTTTTTTCTCAGTACCAAAATTTTTAATGTACAAAATAAGGTTTTTTAAAAAGCAAAAATGTTTTAAAATTACATATTTCACCATAATAAAATAGCATGTATCCATTAATTTGTTTATGTATTTTAATACTTTCACCAAAGTTGTTACTTGAAAGCTTCAGTCTGCCCCAAAAGCAGGGACTTGGACGATATTTTTGCCTCTTGAATTCTTTCTTGAATCCTTTTTTATTTTCATTTTCATTTTTTTCCACTCCTCTTCTGCAAGGACTGACCATTGCGGGAGTAGGGTTCCGTAAGTGTCAGCAGCCACCTAATATCTCATCCAAGTGGCCATTCAATGTGTGAGCCTAGACTGTAAGCTTGAGCTAATTATTCCTCTGTGGGGATCACAGCTGATGCTGATCCTATCCTCACCCATTATCCTTATCTATGTCTTGAACCTTTTGATCCTCTGCTCCACACCTGTTTGACTGATAACATCATTATCCATTGCTCTTCTTTTGCTGCTCTCATCATGGATTGAAATCATTGTGTGACCAGAAATTCACATGATGATGTACATGATAATATCAATATTAATAGGTGGTCTTTATTAACCCGCTCACAAATTTTGATAGCATCCACATACATTTTCATATAAGATTACTATACCGAAACTTACTTACCTGGTCTGGCCTATATGTGACTCCAGACCCACAGCAATGTGATTGACTCTTAACTGCCCTCTGAAATGACCTAGCAAGCCACTCAGTTGTAATAAACCACTACGAAAAACAATAATAAGAATAAAACCGGAGGGACCACCCGCATCGACTTCCACACCGGCTTCAGACACAACAACGGCACACCCAGCCCAGTCGGCCCTGCAAAGTCCTCTGCACTAACATCTGGGGATTTGTGCCAAAATTGGGAGAGCTGTCCCACGGACAGAGTCATACTCACAGAATGATACTTTTCAGCCAATGTCCCAGATTCCTCCATCACCATCCCTGGGTATGCCCTGTCCCACCGGCAGGACAGACCCACCAGCGGTGGCGGCACAGTGGTATACAGTCGGGAGGGAGCGGCCCTGGGAGTCCTCAACATTGACTCCGGACCCCATGAAGTCTCATGGCTTCAGGTCAAGTATGGGCAAGGAAACCTCCTGCTGATTACCACCTACCGCCCTCCCTCAACTGATGAATCAGTACTCCTCCATGTTGAACACCACTTGGAAGAAGCACTCAGGGAAGCAAGGGCACAGAACGTACTCTGGGTGGGCAACTTCAATGTCAATCACCAAAAGTGGCTCGGTAGCAGCACTACTGACCGAGCTGGCCAAATCCTGAATGACAAAGCTGCCAGACTCGGCCTGCGGCAGGTGGTGAAAGAACCAACACAAGGGAAAAACCTACTTGACCTCGTCCTCATCCTCATGGACAGATGCATCTGTCCATGACAGCATTGGTAGCAGTGACCACCACACAGTCCTTGAGGAGACAAAATCCCGTCTTCACACTGAGGCCACCCTCCATCTGTTGTGTGGCACTACCACCATGCTAAATGGGACAGATTCAGAACAGATTTGCAGCTCAAAATTGGGCATCCATGAGGCGCTGTGGGCCATCAGCAGCAGCAGAATTGTATTCCACCATAATCTTTGACCTCATGGCCCGGCATATCCCTCACTCTACCATTACCATCAAGCCAGGGGACCAACCTTGGTTCAATGAGGAGTGCAGAAGAGCATGCCAGGAGCAGCACCAGGTATCCCTAAAAATGAGGTGCCAACCTGGGGAAGCTGCAACACAGGACTACATGCATGCTAAACAGCGGAAGCAGCATGCTATAGACAGAGCTAAGCGATACCATAATCAACGGATCAGATCAAAGCTCTGCAGTCCTGCCACAGCAAGTCTTGAATGGTGGTGTACAATTAAACAAGTAACGGGAGCAGAAGGTTCCATGAATATTCCCATCCTCAATGATGACGGAGCCCAGCACGTGAGTGCAAAAGACAAGGCTGAAGCGTTTGCAACCATCCCCAGCCAGAAGTGCCGAGTGGATGAGGTCCCCACCATCACAGAAGCCAGTCTTCAGCCAATTCAATTCACTCCACATGATATCAAGAAACGGCTGAGCGCACTGGATATAGCGAAGGCTATGGGCCCTGACAACATCCCAGCTGTCGTGCTGTTCCAGTGCAGCTACAACACTGGCACCTACCTGACAATGTGGAAAACTGCCCAGGTATATCCTGTCCACAAAAAGCAGGACAAATTCAATCCAGCCAATTACCGCCCCATCAGTCTACTCTCAATCATCAGCAAAGCAGCACTTACTCACCAATAACCTGCTCACCGATGCTCAGTTTGGGTTCTGCCAGGACCACTTGGATCCAGTCCTCATTACAGCCTTGGCCCAAACATGAACAAAAGAGCTGAGTTCCAGAGGTGAGGTGAGAGTGACTGCCCTAGACATCCAGGCAGCATTTGACCGAGTGTGGCATCAAGGAGCCCAAGTAAAATTGAAGTCTATGGGAATCAGGGGGAAACTCTCCACTGGCTGGAGTCATACCTAGCACAAAGGTAGATGGTTGTAGTTGTTGGAGGTCAATCATCTCAGCCGAAGGACATCGCTGCAGGAGTTCCTCTGGGCAGTGTCCTCAGCCCAACCATCTTCAGCTGCTTCATCAATGACCTTCCCTCCAACATAAGCCTCCACAAAACTCCCGCCGAACATGGCGGGGGTCGATGTCAGCACCGCGCCCGGTCGCAAAGCCATTTGTGCCCCGTTAGCCACCCCCAATTTCACCCCTTTAGGTCATGCTTTCAGCTTGCAAGAAACAAATTTATTATAAAGAGCATTGCCATGTACAGAAAAGAATTGAACCCCTGCTCTCTGTATGTGACTACTGAGAAATACCTTAATTCCAAAAGCTCGAGATTGATCATTTATCCAAGTCTGTCAATTTTTATGATCTTTATTAGACAGAGCTCTGTGCTTATTCCTGATCAGCAATGTAACAACCTCTAGTTATACATTTGTTATTGTCATTCAGGACTGCATGTAAAACAAGAAAGATTTAGCTCTAAAACATTATGAAATATTAAATTGACTGTGTGTATTGTACCAATGCCAAAATTCAACTAATCCGCAAGTTGAATTTTTTGAGAAATTAGTTCTGTACAGAAGTTATACATAATATCATGTAAATTTTTGTTTATATTTTTCCATCCAGTTTATGACTTATTGTCTTGCCTTTTATTTTTCATCCTGAAGGTGGTGAATCACGCAGAGGTATGGTTCTACAGATGCCGGAGGGATCCCAGTAGTTCTTCCAATTGACCATTCCTTAGGTATGAGCGTGGAGAATGACTATTATTGGACTATTTGACCTCTGGGAAGACCAAAGCCATTGTGTTCGGTCCCCGCCACAACTCCGTTCTCTAGCCACTCACTCCATCCCTCACCCTGACATCTGTCTGGGGCTGAACCACACTGTTCGCAACCTTGGTGTCATAGTTGACCCTGAAATGAGCTTCCGACCACATCCCTGCAGCATAACTATGACCGCCTATTTCCACCTCCGTAACATCGCCCGTCTCCGCCCTTGCCTCAGCTCATCTGCAGCTGAAACTCTCACCCATGCCTTTGTTACCTCCAGACTTGACTATTCCAACGCACTCCTGGCTGGCCTCCCACATTCTACCCTACGTAAACTTGAGGTCATCCAAAACTCGGCTGCCCGTGCCCTAACTCGCACCAAGTCCCATTCACCCATCACCCCTGTGCTCGCTGACCTACATTGGCTCCCGATTATGCAACGCCTCAATTTCAAGATTCTCATCCTTGTTTTCAAATCCCTCCATGGCCTCGCCCCTCCCTATCTCCGTAATCTCTTTCAGCCCCACAACACCACCCCCGCCCCCCGCCAATCTATCTGCGCTCCTCTAATTCTGCCCTCTTGTGCATCCCTGATTATAATCACTCAACCATTGGTGGCCGTGCCTTCTGTTGCCTAGGCCCTAAGCTCTGGAATTCCCTGCCTAAACCTCTCCGCCTCTCTACCTCTCTTTCCTCCTTTAAGACACTCCTTTAAGGAGAAGCTTATAAAGTTGCCAGAAAAAGTGGTCAGCCTGAGGATTGGGATCTTTTTAGAAATCAGCAAAGGGGGACCAAGAAATTGATAAAGAAAGGGAAAATGGAATATGAGCACAAACTAGCAAAAAATATAAAAACGGATTGTAAAAGCTTGTGAAAAGGAAAAGACTGGTGAAGGTAAATATAGGTCCTTTACAGTCTGAGACAGGAGAATTTATAATGGGGAATGAGGAAATGGCTGAGAAATTAAATAAATACTTTGTTTCTGTCTTCACGGAGGAAGACACAAAAAACCTCCCAGAAATACGAGAAAACCAAGGGTGCGGCGAGACTGAGGAACTTAAAGAAATTATTATTAGTAAAAAAACAGTACTAGCAAAATTAATGGGACTAAAAGGCAATAAATCTCAAGGACCAGATGACCTACATCCTAGAGTTTTGAAAGAGGTGGCCATTGGGATAGTGGACGCATTGGTTGTCATCTTCCAAAATTCTATAGATTCTGGAACGGTTCCTGAAGATTGGAGGATAGCAAATGTAACCCTGCTATTTAAGAAAGGAAGGAGAGAGAAAACGGGGAACTACAGACCTGTTCGCCTCACATCAGTAGTTGGGAAAATGCTGGAATCTATTATAAAGGATGCAATAACTGGGCACTTAGAAACTAGTAGTAAGATTGGGCAGAGTCAACATGGATTTATGAAAGGGAAGTCCTGTTTGACAAACCTATTGGAGTTCTTTGAGGATGTAACTAGTGGAGTAGACAAAGGGGAACCGGTAGATGTGGTGTATTTGGATTTTCAGAAGGCCTTCGATAAGGTTCCAGATAAGAGGTTGGTGAACAAAATTAGGGCACATGGAATTGGGGGTAATATACTAGCATGGATTGAGAATTGGTTAACAGACAGAAAACAAAGAGTAGGGATAAATGGGTCTTTTTTAGGATGGCAGGCTGTGACTAGTGGGATACCGCAAGGATCGGTGCTTGGGCCCCAGCTATTCACAATCTATATCAATGATTTGGATCAGGGGACTAAATGTAACATTTCCAAATTTGCTGATGACACAAAGCTAGGTGGCAGTGTCAGCTGCGAAGAGGATGTGAAAAGGCTTCAAGGGGATCTCGACAGGCTCAGTGAGTGGGCGAGAACATGGCAGATGGATTATAATGTGGATAAATGTGAAGTTATCCACTTTGGTAGGAAAAACAGAAAGGCAGAGTATTTCCTAAATGGTGAAAGATTGGGGAATGCAGATGCTCAAAGGGTCCTGGGTGTCCTTGTACATGAGTCACTGAAAGTGAATGTGCAGGTGCAGCAAACCATTAGGAAGGCAAATGGTATGCTGGCCTTCATTACAAGAGGATTTGAGTACAGGAGTAAAGAAGTCTTACTCCAATTATATAGGCAATAGCAAAATACTGCGGATGCTGGAAATCCAAAATAACAACAGAAAACGCTGGAAAAACTCAGCAGGCCAGGCAGCATCCATGGAGAGAGAAACAGAGTTAACGTTTCAGGTCGAAGACCTTTCGTCAGAACTCAGGCAATTCTGACGAAAGATCTTCGACCTGAAACGTTAACTCTCTTTCTCTCTCCACGGATGCTGCCTGGCCTGCTGAGTTTTTCCAGCATTTTCTGTTGTTATTTCCAATTTAATAGGGCCTTGGTGAGACCACACCTGGAGTACTGTGTACAATTTTGGTCTCCTTACCTAAGGAAGGATATACTTGCCATAGAGGGAGTGCAATGAAGGTTCACGAGATTGATTCCTGGGATGGCGGGACTGTCGTATGAGAAGAGATTGAGTATCCTAGGCCTGTACTCTCTTGAATTCAGGAGAATGAGAGAGGATCTCATTGAAGCATACAAAATGATTACAGGGCTTGATAGGGTGGATGCTGGGAGAATGTTTCCCTTGGCTGGGGAGTCTAGAACCAGGGGCCACAGCCTCAGGATAAAGGGTAGGCCATTCAGGACTGAGATGAGAAGACATTTCTTCACACAGAGGGTGGTGAATCTTTGGAATTCTGTACCCCAGAGGGCTGTGGAGGCTCAGTCATTGGGTATATTCAAAACAGAAGTCGATAGATTTCTGACTAGTAAGGGCATCAAGGGATATGGCGATAGGGCCGGTGAATGGAGTTGAGGCAGAAGATCAGCCATGATCTCATTGAATGGCGGAGCAGGCTCGAAGGGCCGAATGACCTGCTCCTATTTCTTATGTTCTTATGTAAAACCTACCTCTTTGACCAAGTTTTTGGTCACCTGCCTTAATTTCTCCATATGTGGCTCGGTGTCAATTTTTTGTCTTATAATACTCCTGTGAAGCGCCTTGGGACATTTTACTACGCTAAAGGCGCTATATAAATACAAGTTGTTGTTGTTGTTGTTGGGATACATCACAGCTAAGCCCATTGCTCCCTTAGCACAATGTTCAAAGGGATGCAATTCCAGCTGAGGTTGATCTACCAATAGCATTATACATGGTTGGCTTATATTAAGCATTTGTAGCTCTACATCTGCATTTTAGGCTGTGGAGAGAATGTCACATAATCACTCCTTTTTTTTGTCTTCCATTCTCTTCAAGGTTTCGCCCCTCATTTTTCAGTAATACTTGATACTTACAGTTTGAATATGAATATGCATTAGCTTACTTTTGTGCATGTTTAATGTTTTTCACCAAAAGCTGTTGTCTGGTTTCCTTTGATCCTCTTGAATACCAATGCAGAGCTGTCAATGTCTGCAACTGTTAAGAGTGACATTTATGATCAAAAAGAGTGAGATCACAAAATTATTTGAACAGATGGAACTCGGTCTATTTTAAAGACTGAGATGCATCAAAATAGGTTGCATTTTTATTGAAGAAAATGAGTGTGTCTCACCCCAAATGGGTAAAACTTGACAGGTCTGCCAATCAGTTTGGAACTTTATATTTGTTTAATGTATAAAAATGCCCACTTTATTTTCTTTACTATTTTTTTTATTTGCAACTTGCCCTTCTAATAATGAGGAACCATCTCAGATGCTTTTAGAAAAATCCAAATGATCTACTGTGGAGCTACCCAAATGGCAGACTGTGATCCACATCTGGACTGAGAAGCTCTTACATCCAGTCCTCAGCATGTGGTAGGCGCTCCCGACCAATTTATCACTGCAACGACTGACACCAAGCTGCTTTTGCTGTCTCCAGTTGTACAGTTCCTGCAAGACCAGTGAACACCGTACAGTCTTATGAGCCTTCCTCCACCTTTATCAGCAACTTCAAATTATAACCCAAAACAAGATGCATTATTTACTTGTTGATAAACTGTATGTTCATTAATTTAACTTGGACTATTCTGTTTACATAATTTAACCCACCGGCAATGAATTGAAACAAAGCCAGGAAAACTTTGATAAATAAACAAGAAAGAAAACTGTAAAGGAAAGCCTGTGATGACAGTCTGTTAAAATAAATGCCGCGGAATTTAAAATGGTTTAAGCCTGTTTGACAATCAGTATTTTCATGTGAGGACTGTTATTGTTACAATGTGTAACTTAAGTAACAAAAAATAACGTGACAAGTTTTCATGGGTTAAATGAAATATCTCCAGCACAAAGACGGCCTACTTCCACCTCTGTAACATCGCTCGCCTCTGCCCCTGCCACAGCCCATCTGCCACTGAAAAGCTCATTCACACCTTAGTCACCACCAAACTCAGTATTCCAATGCGCTTCTGACTGGCCTCCCATCTCACGTCCTCCATAACCTTCAGGTCATCCAAAACTCTGCTGCCCATATCTTATCCTGCACCAAGTCCCACTCATCGGTAATAAACTAGCATGGATTGAGAATTGGTTAACAGACAGAAAACAAAGAGTAGGGATAAACGGGTCTTTTTCAGGATGGCAGGCTGTGACTAGTGGGGTACCACAAGGATCGGTGCTTGGGCCCCAGCTATTCACAATCTATATCAATGATTTGGATCAGGGGACTAAATGTAACATTTCCAAATTTGCTGATGATACAAAGCTGCGAAGAGGATGTGAAAAGGCTTCAAGGGGATCTCGACAGGCTCAGTGAGTGGGCAAGAACATGGCAGATGGAATATAATGTGGATAAATGTGAAGTTACCACTTTGGTAGAAAAACAGAAAGGCAGAGTATTTCCTAAATGGTGAAAGATTGGGGAATGCAGATGCTCAAAGGGATCTGGGTGTCCTTGTACATGAGTCACTGAATGTGAATGTGCAGGTGCAGCAAGCCATTAGGAAGGCAAATGGTATGCTGGCCTTCATTACAAGAGGATTTGAGTACAGGAGTAAAGAAGTCTTACTCCAATTATACAGGGCCTTGGTGAGACCACACCTGGAGTACTGTGTACAATTTTGGTCTTCTTACCTAAGGAAGTGATGTGGAGATGCCGGCGTTGGACTGGGGTGGACAAAAATGAGAAGTCGCACAACACCAGGTTATAGTCCAACAGATTTATTTAATTTTACAAGCTTTCGGAGCAGTTCGCTCCTTCGTCAGGTAAGTTTAGCAGTGAGAGAATCTCCCAGAATTCACAATTTAAACACAGACAAAATATATTCAAATCTTTCCCTACATCAAAGAGCATAGCCAAGACAATGAGATGTGTCCCAGGGGGTCCAACGTGTCAAACCACCTGCTGGCTGCATATCCTGTCAATCTGTGTAGGTTCTTGTGTTAGCCTTTTTTAAAAAAAAACACTTGGGAAGACCGGCCATGATGTCAAGGATATGGGATGTCACGGGATATGACGCTCGACTCGTCGATCGACAGTTCCGACGGGCCACAGCGAAAAACCGCATAGACCTCCTCAGAAGATGAACACGGGACACAACCAACAGAGTACCCTACGTCGTCCAGTACTTCCCCGGAGTGGAAAAACTACGCCATGTTCTTCGCAGCCTTCAACATGTCATCGATGACGATGAACACCTTGCTAAGGCCATCCCCACGCCTCCACTACTCGCCTTCAAGCAGCCGCCTAACCTCAAAAGTACCATCGTTCGCAGCAGATTACCCATCTTTCAGGCGAACAGCAACCAAGACACCACACAACCCTGCCACGGCAACCTCTGCAAGACATGCCAAATCATGGACACAGATACCATCATCACACGTGAGGACACTACCCACCAGGTACACGGTACATACTCATGTGACTCGGCCAACGTTGTCTACCTGATACGTTGCAGTAAAGGATGCTCCAGAGCATGGTACATCGGCGAGACCATGCAGACACTGAGACAACGTATGAACGGACACCGCGCAACAATCGCCAGGCAGGAGGGTTGCCTCCCAGTCGGGGAACACTTCAGCAGCCAGGGGCATTCAGCCTCGGATATGCGGGTAAGCGTTCTCCAAGGCGGCCTTCGAGATACACGACAGCGCAAAATCATATTACCTAAGGAAGGATATACTTGCCATAGAGGGAGTGCAACGAAGGTTCACAAGATTGATTCCTGGGATGGCGGGACTGTCGTATGAGAAGAGATTGAGTAAACTAGGCCTGTATTCTCTTGAATTCAGAAGAATGAGAGGGGATCTCATTGAAGCATACAAAATGATTACAGGGCTTGATAGGATGGATGCTGGGAGAATGTTTCCCTTGGCTGGGGAGTCTAGAACCAGGGGCCACAGCCTCAAGATAAGGCAACACGGTGGCATAGTGGTTAGCACTGTTGCCTCACAGCGCCAGGGTCTCGGGTTCGAATCTGGCCTCGGGTGACTGTCTGTGTGGAGTTTGCACATTCTCCCCGTGTCTGCGTGGGTTTCCTCCAGGTGCTCCGGTTTCCTCCCACAGTCCAAAGATGTGCTGGTTAGGTTGATTTGGCTATGATAAATTGACCCTTAGTGTTAGGGAGATTAAATACGGGGGGGTTATGGGGATAGGGTGGGATATGTGTCGGTGCAGACTCGATGGGCCGAAATGGCCTCTATCTGCACTGTGGGGATTTGGGGATTCTGTGGTAGGCCATTCAAGACTGAGATGAGAAGAAATTTCTTCACACAGAGGATGGTGAATCTTTGGAATTCTCTACCCCAGAGGGCTGTGGAGGCTCAGTCATTGGGTATATTCAAAACAGAAGTCGATAGATTTCTGACTAGTAAGGGCATTATGGTGATAGGGCCGGTGAATGGAGTTGAGGCAGAAGATCAGCCATGATCTCATTGAATGGTGGAGCAGGCTCAAAGGGCCGATTGGCCTACTTCTGCTCCTATTTCTTATGTTCTTATGTTCATCCATCACCTGTGTCCTTGCTGATCTATGCTTCAAATTTAAAATTCTCATCCTCGTATTTAAATTCCTTCATGGCCTTGCAACTCCCCATCTCTGCAACCCTCTCCAATCCTAACACCCCCTGCCCCCAGAACACTCCGTTCCTCTGACTCTGGCCTCTTGTACATCCCTCTCACCCTTCACCCCACCATTGACGGCTATGCCGTCAGCTGTCTAGGCCCCAATTTCAACCTCATTCTCTTCCTTTAGGGCCCTCCTTACAAACCACCTCTTTGACCAAGAATTAAGAGATTAAAACCAAATATTGGATCCAGATCCCAGGCTCACAGTATTTTGGGGAAATAGACCTCCAGTCAAACTAACAGAGTGCCCATCTCGAGATCTCAAAAAACTTACAGATGACGAAGGACATTCAGATGATCTTAATTCATCCATATAGAACAACCAGACACTCCCCCCATTGCTGCATCTAGTTGTTTCTTAAATGATTCTAGGATTTTCACCTTCACCACTCTGCCAAGATGTCCATTCCAAGTGTTGATCATACTCTGCATGAAAAGCTTCCTGATATCAGCCCTAAAGTTACTTTTTACTAATTTGAACCTGTGTCCCCTTCTCCTACTCCCACCGTTTAATTAGTATTCCAGTTTATCTAGTGTGTCCCTATTGTCTGCTATTACTGACACCCTCATACAATTTCTATAGTTCATATCCAAAAGCTTATATGGTTCCAAATTTTTATGATTCATGATGAATGAAAAACAACTCAAAACACTACAGGGTAGATTTTCATCTTCACCACCTGGGCAGTAATCTGGCGGAGCAAATCATCTGCCTTTTATAGAATTTGTCTCATTTTCATTCCATTGATTTTAATTAGATTAAAATTGCGTGGGTTCTATAAAGGGCAGGCGATTTTCTCCACCAGATTAACATCCAGGCCATGAAGGTGAAAATATACCCTTACACCTGCAACATTATGGTGAAAATGCCTACCAAACACCACAGCAAACACTCCCCAAACACGACAGCTAAAATACGCCCCAAAACACTACAGCAAAAACAGCAGAATTGGAGGAGTGCAAAGATCTCGAAGGGCTGTAGGAGGTTACGGAGATAGTGTGGGATGAGGCCATGGAGAGATTTGAACAGGAGGATGAAAATTTTAAAATCCAGGCATTGCCAGACTGGGAGCCAATGTAGGTCAGCGAGCACAGGGCTAATAGGTGAACGGGGACTTGGTGCGAGTTAGGATACAGGCAGCAGAGTTTTTGAAATGAGCTCATGTCTACCGAGGGTGGAAAATAGGAGTAAAAACAAGCTTAAGCACCACCTTAATATAGCCCCGCCTCACCCGCGTAAAAAACACTGCCTTAAAGTGCCCCAAGCATTGCCCCAAACAAACGACGCGCGGCTCCTTTAAGGAGCTGGAGGTAAAGGCGAGGACAGTACGTCGGGTTGTTGATGAGCGTCGGGATGCACGGCAGTGCGTATGACGTACCGTCGGTCGCTCGCGCGCGCGGAAAGGAGGGGCGGAGGAGCCGCGGGGTCGCGCGCGCGGGAAGGGGAGCGGACCGAATCGAATCGACCCGCGGGGACGCGCACGCACGGGGTGGGGGAGGCGGGGCCGAAGCCGGAGCCGCGGGGACGCGCACGCAGGGAGGGAGGCGGAGCCGCGGGGACGCGCGGGCGGCTGAGCGAGCCAGTGCCGGCCGGGGCTGCGGGCGTCAGTTGGTCTGTTGTAAAAGTGACAACAGCTCACCCATGGGAGGTTGTGTGGGCTCTCACCATGACTCCTCGGGCAGTTTAAACGAGAATTCAGACGGCACAGGGGGTAAGAAAAAGGCCAGTCTTTGTTTACTGTCGAACCCCCTCCTCCTCCTGCTCATCCTTCCTTACGGTTCTCAAGTTGTGTGTTTTTATATATAATTGAGTTGGGTCGGTGTTTCTCTGGCGGTGAGCGCTGTGTGTTAAAAGTCTGAGTGTGGGCCTCGCACTCGCTCCCTGCCACCCCCCGGCCCGGGTGGCCGGTTAGCCTCGCAGTCCTCTCCCGTTAGCCCGGGGCAGTCGCCGAAGAATGCGGCTCCCACCGAGCCACCACTGCCATTGCTCGGATCGCATTGGGTTTCCCCTCGCTCATCCTCGCGTCTCCTCCTCTCTGCAGCTCAGTGGAAAAGGCTGCAGCTGATGCTGGCACTCAGAGGGATGCTTCCCCCATCGAGGATGGGATGGGTTCTGTCGCTGGAAGCCCAGCTTCTTCTGCCTTTGTCTCACCGGCCCAGATTACGGTTCCTTTTCTCATTTGACCAAAAATCAGCATAGTTTGATCGCAGATCGAGATATTCTTACATTATTTAGAGATTCAGTTGAAGGTTTCGCAATTTGGTGCATTGTTAATCTGAGACGCTAATCTTGATTTAAATACTCTATTCCCTTTGTTCTCTCTTTTCTATTAATTTGATATCTTTGTAATGTTTGCAGTTTGATATGGATTTTTAAAGTTTGATTATACGGTAACTATTATCTTTTTTCATACATACGTCTTTTTATTAAGTACAATGTAAACTATAAAGTTGGGTCGTGCAACCCTGAGCACATCGCAGACCAAGCAGTGATGCTATTCTCAGCCGGAGCCTGACTTGATTATTTGGGCATCTTGTGAACTGTATGATTCAACAGTGTTGCATGTGTCTTGAAGTTTGAAAATAAAAACAGGACTGCGTTTTCCTTTTTTTTTTAATGAACTTGTATAAGAAAATAATTTCAGTATTGCATGTAATTTAACTACCTTTTGATGTTTTGCCTTAGCCAAGCCATCAATCTTCAAAAAAAATCTGTCCTTCAGTTTATGTTTGCGGGATTGAAATGTCATTAGAATGACACAATTATATTTTCCTTTTTTTAAAGCAAGGGATGGCAAACTATTTTTCATGGATAGCAAAAGTAGCCTGTAAATTTATCTATATCTAGAGAAGGGGCTGTTTTGGTATGCAGCACAACTAACTTGTAAGTTTTCAAATTGCTGATTTTTGAATGAAGAAAGGAAATGTATGCTCAACAGTTTTAAATGAAAGGTGCTGTTGGACAGCTGCATTATTCTTACTCTTGTTTTCTAGGAAAATGTATTTTATTTATATCTATATTACTTCTCTGTCACCTTTCACCACCAACCGCTTCCCACCCTGAAAAATGCCTTCTGGCACTTGGCCCAGTTTTAGCTGTGAGTGTGCAATGGCCTATTTTCTGTGAGTGTTGTTGATGCCATTCAGTGATGCAAAGAATTGATCGAGGCTATTTTCCTCCTTGCCTTCATGATGAAGAGTTCCACCCCAGCAAAATGCTTCATCTCACAGCCTGGGTGAGAACTGGTAAAGTCTGACTAATAAAGGTAACGGATCTTAAATGAACAAAGTTGGGATCTGAACTCAACAAGGCCAAGTTTGGAAGCTCAGGCTAATATATTTGAATTGAATACAGAACCATTGAAGTAATTCTGAATGCTAGTGGTAGTGCTGCCATGTCACCGGTTCCTTTTGTTTAAAATGTTATTTCTGAAAAAGATACTTCTGCACCTCCACCTCTTCCCCCCCCCCCCTGCAATCTTATCCATTTGGTGAGGATTTTTGTTTGGGTGGGTAAGAACTTTCATTATATCCACTCAAATGTGGTAGTCAGGTCTTACTTCAGTGCAACATTGTCACATATTCTGCAACTCATTAAGTTCAGGCTGCAACAGATGATGTGCTAGCACGCTTCCAAAATTATTGCAACTGCATGTGTGAAGGGCCAGAATTCCCACATAATCTCCTTCCTCGTGGGTAGATGGACAAAAATGCGCATCCAGTTTTTTTTATTACTGGTGGTTACTTGTGTGTTTTCTGTTTGTTCTTCCTCTTGGTCATTGATTTCTTAAATGGACAGTAACAGTTGGGGTAAAAACAGAAAATGCTGGAGATACTCAGCAGGTCAGGCAGCATCTGTGAAGAGAGAAACAGTTAACGTTTCAGGTCGATGACCTTTTGTTGTAGTTACAGTTGGGGTATTTGTCTACACAGAAAAGGGTATAGCAAAAGTAGATTTTTTTTTGAGGGAGCTCATTTTGAGGAAATTCAAATGGCTTTTTTTCAATAAAGAATGTTATGGTAAGCGCTGTTTTAAATTCCTTTTATTACTGTGTTTGAATATAGCTTCAGAGAAGTATGAAGATAGGAGAGGAAGGAATTTATGGTTGAGTGACAGGAAGCTTGACATAAAATCAGATGTTGAAGGTCTTGAGATGAGGTAGTCACTTTTTTCATATTCAAAGGAGGAATTCTGCCTGGTTCGTTTTTGGAGACTTGATACAACTGAGCACATTTATTTTCAAAAGAAATATTTTAGATCATATGATTTAAATTGAAATGTTGGGAGAAACATTTGCTGCATCTGAGGCGTAATAAATTGAGGGGACTGCTCTTTTTCCGCTTAAATGCAATAATTTATGAAGAAGCACCTTAACTTTAACAATGGGCCGGAATTTGTGGTCGGAGGCATACCTCCCTAGTATGCCTCCGACCCGAAAAAAAAAAATATATGAACCTACCTGCTGGCTCCCAGGCTTCGGAGACTTTGGGTCCTGGGCCGGCAGGCATACGCCTGCGTAAAGGCCCACGGATGCTAGGGATGCAGGTGGTTCAGAAGCGTCCCTGGGATCACATGGGCTAGATCCTCCTATCCGAAAGGAGGATTCCATTGCTGTCATTTCCAAACAGCATCCCCTAATGACAAGCAATGGAGTCTCCAAATAATTAAAGAATTCACACAATTTTATTAAAAATAAATGTTCCCATTTTCACATTTAATTAAAAATCTCTTTAATGAAGCACTTACAATAAAAATGTAATTTTTTGAAAAATAATTTTAAATATTTTAATCCAGGCCAAAATTTACATAAACTAATTTTAAATGTTTGTGGATTTTTAAAAAACTTTTAATTTAACATTTATATTGACCCTTACACTGTTGAAAGCAGGCCCTATGCCTGCTTTTACCAGGTGTAAGGATTTTGTGGGCATTTACTGGGCAGTAGTTGGGCAAATAGCCCAACTCTGCGCCAGCGAAAGTGATTGTACTTTCGTTTCAGAGGATCTGATCACAAGTTCTGGGTTTTCGTGCACAGGCCAGAATTGCTTCTAGTCCTGAGAGATTTTGTTTTAGTAGTTCATTGATTGTGAAGCACTTTGGGATGTCATGAGGATATAACGGCAAGCTGTATAAATGCTGTTTGCTTCTCGTCACTTTTTGTTTCATCTCGTTTATTTGGTCATGTTACCTGTAGTCTTGCAGACTTAATTTTAAACATTGAGGTATTCCATGCGTCGGGGAGGTAAATACAAATTTCAAATCCAGGACATCACTGATTGTTAGATCTGGCTGTGTCCAGTAGATATTTGACATTCTGATTGAATATTCTACAAAATATTCTACTAAAGATTCAAAAAGAATTTGAATTAACGTAGGCAAACCTAGGAATGCAGGAGTAGTAGTAAACATGTCACTATCAATGTCCAGACAATATGCCAAAGTAATTTTTTAAAAAGTTAATAGAATACTGTGATATAGTACCAAAACAGTAAACGTAAGTGCACATTCGTTATGCTAACAGTTTACAACGCATTGGTTTTGCTAACTACACCACAAAAAGATATACTCCTCTTTCTAATGCTCCATGGATAGCAAGCTGGTTCCAAAACAGAAAACAGAGAAGGTGTTAAAGACAGTTACTCAGCCTGGCAGAAGGTAGGAAGTGGTGTTCCACAGGGATCGGTGTTGGGACCACAGCTATTCACCATTTACATAAATAATTTAGACTCGGAAATCGGAAGTACAATTTCAAAATTTGTGGATGACACCAAACTCAGGGTTGTAGTTAATAATGAGGAAGACCATCTTTAGCCAGACGTGCTGAGTGGATGATCCATCTTGGCCTCCTCTTGGGGTCTGCAGCATCACAGAAGCCAGTCTTCAGATAATTCGATTCACTCCACATGCTATCAAGAAATGGCTGAGCGCACTGGATACAGCAAAGGCAATGGGCCCCGACAATTTCCCGGCTGTACTGCTGAAGACTTGTGCTCCCGCACAAGCCACGCCTCTAGTCAAGATGTTCCAGTACAGCTACAATACTGGCATCTACCTTACAAAGTTGAAAATAGCCCAGGTATGTCCTATCCACAAAAAGCAGGACAAATCCAATCTGGCCAATTACCGTCCTATCAGCCTAGTCTCAGTCATCAACAAAGTGATGGAAGGTGTTGTCAACAGTGCTATCAAGTGGCACTTACTCACCAATAACCTGCTAACTAATGCCCAGTTTGGGTTCTGCCAGGATCACTCGGTGCCAGACTTCATTACAGCCTTAGTCCAAACATGGACAATGAGGTGAGAGTGACTGCCCTTGACATCCAGGCAGCATTTGACCGAGTGTGGCACCAAGGAGCCCTAGTAAAATTGAAGTCAATGGGGATCAGGGAAAACTCTCCACTGGCTGGAGTCATACCTAGCACAAAGGTAGATGGTTGTGATTGTTGGGGGTCAATCATCTCAGCCCCAGGACATTGTTGCAGGAGTTCCTCGGTAGTGTTCTGGGCCCAATCATCTTCAGCTGCTTCATCAATGACCTTGCCGCCATCATAAGGTCAGAAGTGGGGATGTTCGCTGATGATTGCACAGTGTTCAGTGCCATTCGCAATTCCTCAGATAATGAAGCAGTCAATGCCCACATACAGCAAAACCTGGGCACCATCCAGGCTTGGGCTGAAAAGTGGCAAATAACATTTGCACCGCACAAATGCCAGGCAATGACTATCTCCAACAAAAGAGAGTCTAACCACCTCCCTTTGACATTCAATGACATTGCCATCGTCAAATCCCCCACCATCAACATCCTGGGAGTCCCCATTGACCAGAAACTTAACTAGACCCATCACATAAATACTGTGGCTACAAGAGCAGGTCAGAGGCTGGGTATTCTATGGCAAGTGACTCACTACCTGACTCCACTAGGGGTACACATTCACAAATTATTAAAAGTAGCAATGCAAGTTAACAAGGCTATAACATGCAAACAAAGCAATGGTGTTTATTTCTAGAGAAATATAATTGAAAAGCAGGGAAGTGTGTTACACTTGTATAGAACCATGGTTAGACCGCACTTGGAGTACTGTGTACAGTTCTGGTCTCCATCTTACAAAATGGATATCGAGGCACTGAAGAAGGTACAGAAAAGATTTACAGGGATAATACCAGAACTGAAAGGTTATAACTATCTGGAAAGACTGAACAGGCTGGGGTTCTTTTCTCTAGAAAAGAGAAGACTGAGGGGTGACCTGATACAGGTTTTTAAAATTATGATGGGGTTCTGTAGGGTAGACATAGAGATGATGTTTCCACTTGAGGGAGTCCAAAACTGGGGGCCATAAACGTAAGATAGTCACTAATAAATCCAATAAAGAATTCAGGAGAAACTTCTTTACCCAGAGAGTGGGTGGAACGTGCTACCACATAGAATGATACAGCACAGAAGGAAGCCATTCGACCCATCATGCCTGTGCTGTCTCTTTGGTAGAGCTATCCAATTATTCTCACTCTCCTGCTCTTTCCCCATAGCCCAGTATTTTTTTTCCCTCTTCAAGTATTTATCGAATTCACTTTTGAAAGTTAGTAATGAATCTGCTTTCACCACCCTTTCAGGCAGTGCATTCCAGATTGCAACAACATGGAGTCGTTGAGGCAAATTGCATTGATGCCTTGATGGGGAAGCTAGATAAGAACATGAGGGTGAAAGGAATAGAAGGATATGCAGATAGGGTTAGATGAAGTAGGATGGGAGGAGGCTTGTGAGGAACATCAACACCGGCACAGACCAGTTGAACTGAATGGCCTGTTTCTGTGCTGTAAATTCTATGTAATGCCAAGACTGACCCCAAGTGTGAAGGGCATGGACTATAATTAAAGATTGAAAAAATGTGTGTGTGTGTGTGTGTGTGTATATATGTGTATGTATAGTATATATAACAAATATACACACATGTACATGCTTACGTATATACACTTTTTTTCTCTCTCACTGTGTATAGAGATATTTGTGACACACGCACAGTGTCTGTGTATATATTTTATATACGTCAATGTGTATTGTTAAATCATAATGCACGACATACATTACGATTTAAGCATATGGGCACATGATATTTGGAATGTCTGTCCTGGTTAAATAATGAATTATGTACATGACCTGTAGATGAAGGACCAACATTTTCAGTGCAACTATTATGTATTGTATCTATCTTGTGGCATAGGATTTATTAATACCTAATATTTTGCAGAGTTTCTATCATGAGACCAGCTTCATAGTGTTTTATCTAAATGGGAAACAAAGTTTAAAATGAATTTATTTTAATTTTTTTAGTTGGTTGTTCATTGGTTTGTAGGTAAATGTTTATAGTGGAATTAAAAACTTGAGACCAAATATATTTGTTTTTAGCCATGTTTTTTGTCATCTTGAAGTAGTTTGGTTACAATATGCTGAGCCTATTTTGGGGTTCCAACAATTCCTTTTACACAGGTTGTTATATTGGTATTGTTGACTAGCCCTGTTTATAAAATTGATTCTTTTAAGGGAAGTGCAATTGAGATATGTTTCTCACAGAACTCAGTAGAACTTTAGTACATGCATTCATTTAATCATTTGCCATTTGATACCACATGAGTTTCTATGGGGCTGTACCAAGAAGTAATTATCTCCTTATATAATCCTGTTAAGAATAGAGGTATATTTTTTTTTGGTGGCCCTACTACAGATCTTAATTGAAATATACTTTTGCAGTGTCAACAATCTGGTTACTAAGCTACTCCTAATCAACATCGTGAGCTTTATTTGTGATCGGTGCTGTCTGAGCAATGTCTGTGCCTGAATATAACTCACAAGGTGTAGACGTGTGGAGAGGCTTCTGTGATACTTCCCTTTGACTTGGACAAGGATTAATGGATTTGTTCCCATGATATGTTTGGAGAAGATCGGATTCCATGCCATGCGTTGGCTGCATTTTCTTCTTGTACAGGTGGTGCTCTGCCAGTGCTGACTTTTCTAGGAGGATATAGCATTAATGCCCCTTGTTTCGTGCAAGTGCAAATTTAAAACGTCCCAAGGCACTTCACAGGAGCGTTATCAAACAAAATTTGACACCGAGCCACATAGAGATATTAGGGCAGACAAAGAGGTAGGTTTTAAGGAACATCTTAAAGGAGGAAACAGTGGTAGAGAGGTGGAGAGGTTTAGGGAGGGAATTCCACAGCTTAGGACCTTGGCAGCTGAAGGTACAGCCACCAATGGTGGAGTGGTTAAAATCAGGCATGCTCAAGTGGCCAGAATTGTAGGAATGCAGATATCTCGGAGGGTTGTAGGGCTGGAAGAGGTTAGAGATAGGGAAGGGCAAGGCTATGGAGGGATTTGAACACGAGGATGAAAATTTTAAAATCGAGGCATTGCTTAACCAGGAGCCAGTGCAGGTCAGCGAGCACAGGGCTGATGGGTGAACGGGACTTGGTGCAAGTTAGGACACGAGCAGCAGAGTTTTAGATGACCTCAAGTTTATGGCGGATGGAAGATGGGAGGCCGGCCAGGAGTGCGTTGGAATAGTTTTTATTATTAATTCATGAGTTGTGGGTGTCGCTGGCAAGGCCAGTATTTATTGACTATCCCTAATTACCCTTGAAAAGGTAGTGGTGAAGCTGCCTTCTTGAACTGCTGCAGTCCATGTAGTGAAGGTACTCTCACAGTGCTGTTGGGAAGGTGGTTCCAGAATTTTGACTCGGCAACGATGAAGGAACGGCAATATATTTCCAAATCAGGATGGAATGTGACTTGGAGGGGAACTTGGAGGTGGTGGTGTTCCCATGTGCCTGCTACCCTTGCCCTTCTAGGTGGTAGAGGTCATGGGTTTGGGAGGTGCTGTTGAAAAAGCCTTGGCGCGTTGCTGCAGTGCATCTTGTAGACGGTACACACTGCAGACATGGTACGAAGGTGGTGGATGGGGTGCCAATCAAGCGGGCTGCTTTGTCCTGGATGGTGTCGAGCTTCTTGAATGTTGTTAGAGCTGCATTCATCCAGGCAAGTGGAGATTATTCCAGCACACTCCTGACTTGCGCCTTGTAGATGGCGGAAAGGCTGTGGGGAGTCAGGAGGTGAGTCACTTGCCGCAGAATACCCAGCTTCTGACCTGCTCTTGTAGCCACAGTATTTATGTAGCTGGTCCAGTTGAGTTTCTGGTCAGTGGTGACCCCTACGATGTTGATGGTGGGGGATTTGACAATGAATGTCAAGGGGAAGTGGTTAGATTTTCTTTGTTGGAGATAGTCATTGCCTGGCACTTGTGTGGTGCAAATGTTACTTGCCACTTATCAGCCTAAGCCTGAATGCTGTCAAGGTCTTGCTGCATTTAGGGCACAGACGGCTTCATTATCTGAGGAATTGTGAATGGAACTGAACACTGTGCAGTCATCAGTGAACATCCCCACTTCTGACCTTATGATGGAGGGAAGGTCATTGATGAAGATGGTTGGGCCGAGGACACTGCCCTGAGGGAACTCCTGCAGCGATGTCCTGGGGCTAAGATGATCGGCCTCCAACAACCACAACCATCTTATTTCGTGCTGGTATGACTCCAGCCAGTAGATTCCCATGGACTTCAATTTTACTAGGGCTCCTTAATGCCGCACTCCATCAAATGCTGCCTTGATGTCGAGGGTAGTCGCTCTCTCCTCACCTCTGGAATTCAGCTCTTTTGTCCTTGTTTGGACCAAGTCTGTAATGAGGTCTGGAGCTGAGTGGTCCTGGCGGAATCCAAACTGAGCAGCGGTGAGCAGGTTATTGGTGAGTAAGTGCTGCTTGATAGCATTGTTGACAACACCTTCCATCACTTTGCTGACAACTAAGAGTAAACTGATGGGGTGGTAAATGGCCAGATTGGATTTGTCCTGCTTTTTGTGGACAGGACCTACCTGAGCAATTTTCAACTTTGTCTGAGAGATGCCAGTGTTGTAGTTGTACTGGAATAGCTTGGCTAGAGGCGTGGCTAATTCTGGAGCATAAGTCTTCAGCACGACAGCCGGGATGTTGTCGGGACTCATGGCTTTTGCTGTATCTAGTGCGCTCAGCCATTTCTTGTGGAGTGAATTGAATTGGCTGAAGATTGGCATCTGTGATGGTACTGGTGACCGAGATGGATCATCCACTCTGCACTTCTGGCTGAAGATGGTTGCAAACGCTGCGACAGGCAGATTGAGAACGAGCTCAAGTAGGTTTTTCCCCTTGTTACCAGTCTTGCAGCTTTGTCCTTCAGAGCTCGGTCAGTAGTGGTGCTACCGACCCATTATTGGTGATGGACGTTGAATTCCCCCCACCCAGAGTACGTACTGTGCCCTTGCTACCCTCAGTGCTTCAACTAATTTATCAGCTGAGGGAGGGCGGTAGGTGGTAATCAGCAGGAGTTTTCCTTGCTCATGTTTGACCTGATGCCATGAGACTTTGTGGGGCCCGGAGTTAATGTTGAGGACTCCCAGGCCACTCCCTCCTGACTGTATACCACTGTGCCGCCACCTCTGGTGGGTCTGTCCTGCCAATGGGACAAGACATACCCAGGGATAGTGATGGAGGAGTCTGGGACATTGGCTGAAAGGCATAATTCTGTGAGTATGTCTATGTTGGGTTGTTGCTTAACTAGTCTGTGGGACAGCTCTCCTAATTTTGCTGAGGAGGATTTTGCAGTGTTATCTGGGCTGGGTGTGCCTTTGTCATGTCTGAATCCGATGCCGGGTGGTCCGGCCAGTTTTATTATTGTTTTTCATGGCAGTTGGATACAACTGAGTGGCTTGATTGTCCTCTGAAATGGCCTTTTAAGGGTCTGGAGTCACACAGGCCAGACTGGGTAAGGACAGCAGATTTCCTTCCCTGAAGGACATTAGTGAACCAGATGGGTTTTTACGACAATCTGGTAGTTTCATGGTCACCATTACTGATCGTAGCTTTTTATTCCAGATTTATTTAAATTCTCCAGATTTGAACTCATGTCTTTGGGTCATTAGTCCAGGCCTGTGTCTTGCTACTCCAGTAACATAACCACTCTGCTACCGTCCCCCTAATCCATAGTTACGTCTAGAGGTAGCAAAGGCATGGATGAGGGTTTCAACAGCAGATGAAGTGAGGCAGGGGTGATTTTAAAATACTCATCCTTGTGTTTAAATCCCTCCATGGTGTCGCCCGTCCCTAACTATAACCTACTCCAGTGCTACAACCCTCTGAGAACTCTGCATTCCTCCAATTCTGGCCTCTTGTGCGTCCCCAACTTCCTTCGCCTACCATTGGTGACCATGCCTTCAGCTGTCTCGGCCCTAAGCTCTGGAATTCCCTCCCTAAACTTCTCTGCCTCTCCACCTCTCTCCTCCTTTAAGATGCTCCTTAAAACCTACCTCTTTCACCAAGCTTTTGGTCACCTGTCTTAATGTTTCCTTTGGCTTAGTGTCAAATGTTTTTATCTGATTACACTCCTGTAAGGTGTCTTGGGATGTTTTACTTCATTTAAAGGCGCTATTTAAATGCAAGTCGTTGTTGAAGTCTATGCTGTTGTACAGTAAAACGCCTCAGCTCTGAAAGCCTATTAGGCTCTCCAAGCCTATTACAGTAACAAAGGGCCTTTAAACTAGGTATCAATCTTATGTCCCTCCTCTGAAACTTTACCAAGACCTCTATCACCCCCGATCTTAGGGAACCAAAACAAGACATAGTGGCTGAGAGTTTCCATTTTGGGTGCAATCGGCAATCCGGGCGCAAATTGCGCTAGTTTTTTGCAGTGAAGTTGTGGTTCAAGTTTCCACTCAAACTCATTTGCATAACAAATGTAAAATCTTCCATGAACCAGCAGTTTGGGGCAGCGTTTTGGAATGTAGCATAGGTTATGTTACTGATCCAGAGACGTGAGTTCAAATCTCACTCCAGCAGCTGGGGAATTTAAATTCAGTTAATTAAATAAATCTGGAATAAAAAGCTAGGATCAGTAATGGTGACCATGAAACTATTGGATTGTCATAAAAACCCATCTGGTTCACTAATGTCCTTACTCTGCCGTCCTTACCTGGTCTGGCCTATATGTGACTTCAGACCTACAGCAATGTGGTTGACACTTAACTGCCTTCTGAAATGGCCTAGCAAGCCACTCAGTTGTAAAAAAAAAAGCTACGATAAACAAGAATAATAAAACCGGACGATCCACCCAGCTACGGACACGACAACGGAACTCCCTCCCTTGCACCAAAAAAAAGCTTAATTTGAAGGGGTGCAATTAACGGAAACTCGCCATGGTAATTAATTTGATCTGGGGCGGGGCCATTCTTGTGGGTGGAGCCTAGTTCCAGCACGATATTTTTAAACCAGCGCAAAGCTTGCGGAAACTTGCACCTGAAATTCCTTGTGCTGATTTGGCCGATTTCGGAAACTCTACCCCCAGTATTCTAAATGAGGTCTGCTCAAGCTTGTTACAAGGACAGTATAGTCTTTGCTCTTTTGTACTTAATTGTTCTCTCAATTCCTAGTATTCTATTTGTTTTAGCAAAAGCCTCGCGACACTAGTTCTCAATCATTCATGCGCTGTAATACCGAGGTCTTTCTACTGCTCCACGGCCTTAAGATTGCCTCCCTTACGGGCCATGACAGTTTGGCCAGTGCGTACGCACAAACTGCTGAACTCATGACATTGCACCATGATGTCGCTTCCAGTAAGCGAGCTCCAGCCGCCAGAATAGCATATTTACTGGCCCCAGGAAGACCAACAGCTGTTGGGAAGTTCCATTTAATAAAAAAAAATCTTCTGAGTTGCCAGAAAAAGAGAGAATTGGGCAAGTTTATGTTGCCACCAGCTGTACAATACTTACTCCGATGAGTCAATGACTGCAGAGCAATATAAAAGTAGCTATTGTATCGAGAGCTTGTAACTGGTTATGCAACACAGTATTGCAATGTGCATCTCCAACCTATTAATGTCTGTTTTGTATTTCTGTGTCGCTTGTAATTGCTGCTGTTTTAAGATGGTTGCTGTCTGCCTGCATATGAGGTCAATTATATGAAGTTAGAAGCCATGCTATTGGGCCAATTGTTTTCCTCTCACCAAGACCTTATTTTAAAGCACAAATAGCAGTTGCAAATATGTGGGAGTGCATATTAATTGCAATCTGTACAAGGCCAGTCACCTTACAGTCATAGTTCAGGATTTTTTTTCAAAACTATGGCTAGATTGTAATGTTCATAAACTGGCCGAATCCCTTATGAACCAAAACCTGTGTCTTTATTCACCCCTGCATATGGGTTCAGGTTTAATAAACCCTAATTGTGGTATATCACTCATTGAGAATACATAGAATGTTTGCCACATTGTCCCAATGCATAGAGAATAAAACTATATTTATTTACAGGTGAAATAATATGCAGAAGAAAAAGACACTGCAAGATACCAAAGAAATACCATGACTAACCTTGCACAGTATTTGAAGTGGCCTATCTTTGATGATCATGGGCGATCATCACTCCCAGAGTTCTTATTTGCGCTCCACGTGAAGATGACATAGAAGAGTAAAATAATCTGAGAAAGTCTGTGCGCTATAAGAAGTATTTTCCTTTTGAAGATCAAATGATTTCATACCAGTTAAGCAATCAAATTGTTAACTTTTTAACACTTCAGTGGGCAAAATGGTAACTGAGGCTTCTCGGCACCGTAATGGTATATTGTTGGTACCTGACGGCATTTGGAAAACACAATCCTATGTGTGTGGTTGAAAATGAATCTTCATCTGAAATATATATGTCCTTCAAAGAACCTGTAAATTTGATTAATTTGGGATCAAAGGCTTACTGGGGTTGTGGAGCAGGTACACCATTTGTGGCACCTATTATAGTTTCCCACGGAAGCGCTTGGACACCAGCTTAAGGGTACTACAGCTTTAAAATGGGATTAAAAAAAAATCAATAACATTTTTCATATATGGCCTACTCTTAATTCAAAGTTACTTAATTCAAAGTTTCAGCTTGGCTCAGTGGTAGCACTCCTGCCTCTCAGTCAGAAGGTCATGAGTTCAAGTCCCACGCCAGGACTTAAGCACATAATTTAGGCTGCAAATAGTGACGCCACTATTCCCTGCCAGAATGGAGATGGTTGGGTAATTCCACCATCAATCGCGCCTGGAGACCGCACTGCTGTAAGTGACTGAGATTAATTTTGCTTTCAAAAGGGAATTGGATAAGTACCTGAAGAAAAAAAAATTACGGGGAAAGGGCAGGGGAGTGGGACTAGCTGAAGTGCCCTTGCAGAGAGCCGGCATAGGCTCGACGGGCCGAATGGCCTCCTGTGCTGTAACCATTCTATGATTCTATCTCTTAATTTGAATTGAAATGATGCAAAACAAACCACCTATTGAAAATGCATTGAATTTTAAAAATTTGAACCTCAAATTAGAATTATTGATTAATTGAAATTAGAATTTCCACGACAAATGGATTTTAACTGCTTAATTCAAATGCAACTTGCAGCTGTCCCCCACCCGAGTGCAGTGCATCATTGAGAGCAGTTTCAGGAGGTGTTTGAGAGCATGAAGGCAAATTAATAATGAGGAAAAATACAACATGTTCTGATGGAACTTTTTTCTGTTAAATAGAATTGACAATCTTGTGGATTAATCTGCTGCTGGCAGGAAACAAACCACAATCACTGGGTATGTTGCAAAAATGACTGAGTTTTGCATTGCACAGCTTATATAGTGCTCAAATTTAGATTGTATACATTTCAATAGTTGTTTTGATGTCTGTTGAGAAGACAGGTTCTTCACAATGATTGAGGAAATCTCTTATTTAAATACAGATGAGTATTTTAAATACAAGTATCCCCTGGTCACTGCTGAGGAAACCCTTTTAAGTAATCCTGCTACAATTGGACCTGAGCTGGCTTCAGTATCCATGGGATTGGGAGAAGTGGGGGACGGTGGGTAGGGTGGAGGCGGTGTTCTGAATGTGTCTGGGGAAGGGAGAAACGTCCTGTATTTAAAATAAATACTGTAGAGCAATGACTGAGAATTTGGCTTCTGGTAGGAACCTCAGGTTAGTTATGGAGGGGTGGTGAACTGCATGCAGCATTGGCTTGAGTTCACTCACAGTGGGAGGGTTGTGGCAACCACGTAAAGGCAGCAACGTAAAGGGTGCATTCGGCATCAGGTTACAAGTATGATTTTAGTTGTTCCAAGGCAGTTGGTGTTGTGGACAACCAAGCCACCTACCTTTGAGACTAATCTTGAAAGACTCAGATAAGTAAACTAAATAGGTAAGTTTAAGTATGATAAATTGTGTGCCGAAAGTAGGCATGACTGGGAACTGTTACAGGAAGTAACTATGTCAAATGTAGGAATGTGCGCACATATGGTAGACTTTTAATATAATTTTCTCAGGATAAAAACCTTTGTCAAAGCTTCCTACTTCAAAATGTTATGACTCAATAAAGTACAGTAGATGAATTCCACCCTAAGTTATTAAACATTCCAAATCTTCCTGGAATAATATTACTTGCACACTTTCAAAAAAAAAGGACCAATTGATTTCTTGCTTTTTATAGAACCATAAATGGCAGGATGTTAGTCTTAAATGAAACAATCCTTTGAATATAGAATGATGCGGAGATGCCGGTGTTGGACTGGGGTGGACAAAAATGAGAAGTCGCACAACACCAGGTTATAGTCCAACAGTTTTATTTGAAATTACGAGCTTTCGGAGCTCTGCTCCTTCGTCGGGTACAGTGAGGGAATACAAATCAGTTACGAAGTATATATAGACAGAGAACAATGTGTAATGCCTCCCTGATGGATTGTATCTCTGCAGACACATTGTTCTCTGTCTATATATACTTTGTAACTGATTTGTATTCCCTCACTGTACCTGACGAAGGAGCAGAGCTCCGAAAGCTCGTAATTTCAAATAAAACTGTTGGACTATAACCTGGTGTTGTGCGACTTCTCATTTTTGAATATAGAAGAGTGATATTGCACTGTTGCCCTTATTTTTATTGGCCGGTATGATCCATTAATTCTGAGTGGGTCTGTACTTTCACATACCAGTAATGGGTGGAGATAGAACAGGGATGCTGTTATCCTCATAGAATCACTAAAATTTCAGTACAGATATGTTTATCTAATTCTTCCTTAAATGTGATTGACTCTGCTTCAGTAGCCAGTTGTAGTAATGCATTCCATGTTCTAATAGCCCTTTATGTGAAAAATATCATCTAACTTCTTCCTTTTATACTTCCAGCACTAATCCTAAATTTGTGTTCCCCTGTTGCTGTCTTACTAGCCAATAGAAATAGCCTTTCACTATTTAGTCTCTGAAATCCTTTCAAGATTTTTAACATTTCTATTCAATCCCTCCTTAACATTTTGTATGATAGTGAATATAGCTCTAGATTTTTTAAATTCCCTCATCGTAACTATGTCATCTCACTGTTTTTGTATTTAATCTTCAGTTTCTGACAAGTATGCAATTTAGGGGTTCTGTAAAGTTTCAAACCTCGAGCTGGGCTGTATATGTATGTGGAAAGATGTGTGCTATTTTTTTTCTTCCAGTCAGCCTGTCTGCCAGCTTGCCCTTGTGGCTTAACCCTGGATGTTTCCCCTATTACCACCAGGCAATATTTTGAGTTGGCACAATAAAGGCTTGAGAGCTCTTTCCTAAATATTGGTTGGAGACTGAGTAATCTTATGAATCTCTTGAAAATTAATTTTCACTTGAAAGTGGAGATTTTTATCACTACTTCCAGCTGTGTTTACATGGTTTTTGTTAGAAACCACTTATCTAATTAAGACTGTTGAGCAACTGATGAAGCTGGAAGTCTTTACACAATTGGAAAAGAACTTGGTTTCTCTTTATTCCTTCTTAGCTGTTATACTGTTCTTTTAATTTTGATCCCAGGAGCCCATTGTCGAGAGCTGGCTTCCAGTTTTTTTTCCTGTTAAATCCATTTTCTGCATATTGGTAGAAGACTTGTCAACCCAGTTATACCTGGTCTACAAGTCTGCTGCCATTATGGAAAACTGACTTAACAGCATGAATTAAAGAACAGTATAAAAGCAACTTTTAATATCTATGAATCTAGTGTAGTACCACTGCACTAGAGCGGCATGCGGGGCAGATCTTAACATTAATGTTAATTAAGAACAGTGCAATACCAGCTGCTTGGCCACTTTCATGATTGTCAGTTCGCAACACAAGGAGGACCAAACAGAAATTTACCACCAAATGTGCAATATGCCTCTATATCTATGTTGTAGGAGCTTTTCTGCCTGTTAAATATCAAAGGACTGCCAACATGTTGGCAGCCTTTGCAAACTTTTTCACATTCACATTTATTTATAGTGGGATTTGTTTACTGGTTGAGTCAAGACTATTACTGGCATTGCAATTGATTTTGATTCTCTATACTGTCTCTTGGATCACTCTAGGGAGATGGCCATGGATCATATGATCTGTTATATGTGGTTTATAAATGAGTCCTGCTGCTCTAGTGCTAGGCAGGTTTGCCAGTGCATTCTTAATCTGAGTTCAGATGCTTCAAGCAACAATCAAGTTTGAGTGAATAATATATTCTTTCCAGCTGATCCAGGGGAACTCTTTAATGACCTTGTCACTTTCTTGAGTACCATTGGTATTGTACGACATGGCTACTGACCCACCTTTTGGGGTAGTATTTGTTTTTCCCTAGCCTCTTGCATATTTCTTGGGCGATCTAACAGGAGAATAGTGAATATTGAATTTGAGATTTTTATTTTATATTTACATCTCTTCCCAGGGTTCCACAGATGCTGTACAGCCCAAGTGGCTCTTATGTGAGCCTTCACAATTTTTTTGGCAGTCTATTTGACCAAGGAGTGACTTCAGAAGCTTGATCCTGACCTTGCAAGACATGCACGCACGTGCACTTCTGTCATGAGTTACTTGATACTTGATGGCAGTCGAGAACAGGACTTTCTTTCATTTTTCACTCTTTCTCTTCCCCCCCCCCCCCCCCCCCCCCCCACACCACACACACACACACACCCCTAATATTGGGGTACTAAAATCTGGCTGTGATCAGCTAACTCAGCATTGGGTGTAATTTTCCCTTGGGCAGTTAGCTGGCAGAGTGGAATCTGCTCAATTGCCATTTCCGTTGATATCAAGGTGACAGTATAAATTACCCCCATTGAATTTAGGACCTTATTTGTCTATATTGCCTCACTGAAGCTATTAGTTTGCCATTTCTAATGTTCAGTTGCTTAACACTTTTATTTGTAGATAACATCAATAAAGCCACTTTATTTTGGAAAATGTTTTGTTTTGACCCACTTATAGGGCTGAATTTTGCCGGCGTTCGGAGGCGGGTCCGCTGTCAAAATCAAAAAGATTGACAGTGGGGCGGTATCCCGCTCTAAACCCGCCTCCTTGAGTTTCCCAAGTGCCGGCTCTGCCTGCGCTTTGCAGACCCGGCACTCACTGGCGGGTCATGCAATTGTACTAGTTAAGAGGGTGTTTAAAGCAATTTAATCACCATTTTAACAGGTACAAAGCATTTTCCATGAGGTTCCTGTCACTCGGGGATCACGCCAGGTAAGTATGTCGGGTTCTGAACAACTCTCCATTTCTTTGAATAGGTGGCAGCTGCAAAAGTGGTCTAAAAGCTACCATTTCACAGCTGATCACTTTCCAATGTCAGAAGCTGGAGCATTAATGATTTGGAACCCACTTTTGAGTTTTATGCACTTTTGAAGTGTTTGGAGTAATCGCTCTCTCTCTCTCTCTCTCTCACCTGCTTGGAACAACCTATCTCAATATTGACATTACTTCTGTCATCTCAACCTCACCTGCCATCTATTCCATCAGCATCGGTGCCATTGAAAAATTCTCACCTTGGTCCTCAGAATTCCAATACAATCAGCCCCAATACTGGCCACACCAGCAGCACAACATCCACAAT
This sequence comes from Squalus acanthias, assembly GCA_030390025.1. Taxonomy (NCBI): domain Eukaryota; kingdom Metazoa; phylum Chordata; class Chondrichthyes; order Squaliformes; family Squalidae; genus Squalus; species Squalus acanthias. The sequence goes on along the minus strand of CM059427.1, from coordinate 144,874,903 downwards.
TCTCCGCAATCAATTGATGCTGCACTGGACACAGGGCATCATCACCCGTGCACATTGCTGCCCGGGACGCCAGCAATGGCCTCACCATGTCCAGATTTGCTTCACTTAATACTGTACAACCCTGGCTGCCACATGATGCACCAGGTTGGCACCAGCACCATAAAGCGTCCCTACAATGTCCAAGCCATTCCTTTCACACTCATCACCATTTTTGGGGGGTGGGGGGGGGGGTGAGTGAGGGATGTTATGTCTCACCATTTACTAAGCCATTTCCAAAGGTGCACAAAGTGTTCAAAATAAAGATTTCAATGTTTGACAGCACATTACCAGAAACTTCGCATGAACATTGGCTAAACCACCCAAATGCCTACCCTTGTGTGTTGTTAGTTGGTATGCTTACAGTAGGATGAGTGTGAGGGGTGGCTAGTGAGATGGGGAAGTGATAATGTAGATAGAGAGGGATGGGTGGAGGTGCAAGGTAAGTTGGTGTGAGTAAAAATGTGCAGGAGGAAGGGTATGGAAGACAGAGTGATGGGGATGTGATGAGTGGCACAGCAGGATGAGGTTGAGTGTGGCTTGGCAGTAACGTTTCGTGATATACTGAGATCATTGAAAGGTTTGTTTCACTGCAGCCTGGTCCTCCTGATGACATCCCTGCTTGTGCCCTCCTGTGCAATGTGCAACCAGGCTGTGTTAGTCTCCTGGGGAAATGTCTTCTGCCCATTGGAAGGGAAAAGAATCTCCCTGTGTGCTGTGACTCCCTCCTTAAGCATATGGAGGGAGTCATGGGTGCAGCCGTGCACCTTTGTGCAGTGCTTGTCAGTGTTTGCAGCACCTCAGTGCTTCAGAACACTGACAGCACAACTGTCGAAATGAATGTGGACATGGCCCCTTTAAGGAAACTGGCTGATGACACGTCATCAAATGACGTCCTCGGACTCGCTTCCTTTTAATTGGCCGGGAACCTCGCAGTGCGGGCTTAACAAGCCCAATCAGGGCAAAATCACTTGGAGGAGGTGGGATGAAGACGGGTGCGGAGTTTGAGGCCGCTGTCTGCTCCGGCCACACTGGACTCGCCACGGCTGGCAAAATCGTGGCCCTAATGTTTGCCTCTGCGTTATAAGTGGACATGTATAATTGCTACACGCTAATTATCAAGAGAAAAAGATAAATTCTTGTAATAATACATTTAAACAGTCCTTTTTGTTCTCTCTCTCTCTCTCTCTCTCTCTCTCTCTCTCTCTCTCTCAGATAGGGAGCGAGATTACCATTAATGGAACAGCCTCCTTACAAGACTTTCTGATATCGTGACATCGCAGCATCTAAGATACTCCATGCAATTCTTCTTACTTTTTGTGCTATAAAAAGCAAACCCTGCCCCTGAAGAGCTAGTTCATTTTTCCTAAAACTTGGACTTGAATTTGCTGTCCTCTATAACTAACATTTATCAACTTCAAGTCATCTTATATATGGTTACATTTGTTTTCCTATCAATTACCTCTGATATATTTTAACTTTATGCTTTACTCCATTTTGTAGCTTTTATTCAAAAAATCTTGACACTATTCCTGGATTTTGAGTAGATCTACTGTGCTTGCTGTTTTCCATTGTCATACAGAGGAGTGAAGCTTGCAAACAGGAAGTTATGGTATTCTCTGAATAGCAAGTCTTGGTATCAGTCATTTTTTAAAAATCAAGTGGTTTGTTTCTCTTCGCCTTCCCTGAAAATGCGTTGCATACTTCAAAGAAAAAGAATTTGGGTCATTAAAGAACTGGCGGGGCAGGAAGTTATGATTGAAGTAAAACTGCCATTCTTGGAGCGTGGTAAGACTTCTTGCTTATAAGTCCCAACATCATGTTAGCTAGACTAAGTGGGAGTTGTAGTTTACTACCTGGTCGAGCTTCTTCATTCAGGGAAGGTTCAAGTACAATAATGCATGCTCTGGGAGCTAAAGAAAAGCTTCAGCCTCCATAGAAAGGGACTGCCCTGTGTAGGGAAGACTCCTTGTATTAATGTACAATGGCTAGGTTGAGTTTCGCTTTTTCAAAAAAAAAATGTTATGGTCATTCTGCGATTACATTTTTTTAGTGGTGCAGTGGCGGGGGAGGGAGGAAATGAATAAACAACATGACTGCTGAAAGAAACGTTAAAAAATGAGTGGTTGGTTTGTGGTTGCTGCTTGTTCATTGGCTTCTTTTTCATGGTTTTTGATTGGTTGGCTTAAATGTTCACTAAATGCTAATGAGAATGCTTCACTTAACACACAGGCCATGATTTTGCAAAAATGGGTTGGGCAGGCCCATGCTGCAGGTTTGCCTGTGCAGGCAGCTTGCAGGGTGGGGTGGACAGTGCTAAATTTTCTGACTGGAATCTCTTTAACTTGAATAGGCTAATGGCACATGAAAAGCTTGCCCAGAGATCTTCTCTTTAATACTCTTGACTCTGGAGCTCAAAATCCGACAAGGCTGTATTTGCCATTAAAAGGAAAGTAACGGTGCTGGCAGAAAAGTGGACTAAATTGTTCACAGTGGCATAACTGAGGCCTTGAAGAATTGAAGGTGCTGCTGCAGGGGTGTACCAAAGTCTGCTAACTATATTTGGAACAGAAGTGCCCCCCGCTCCTCCAGTGTAAGGACAGGTGCAAGCTTAATGGAGGTAGGTTGCTGACCAAGGCCGTTCAGCCACCCAGGTTCCTCGTATCTGGCTGCAAATGAGGCAGAAGTGTGCTGATATCAGGAGGGAGGTGAAGGTAAGTGTGCTGCTTGCTATTACACACATTCCTTGTGGGACTTGTCAAGCATGTCACAAACCTAATTTGGGAACTCCCGCATCTCTAGAAAGTACCATTACAAACATTGTACACCATTATTGCCAAATTTGCGCACACACTTTCATTGTGCCAAAGCAGCTGGAGGTGGCCAGTGTGGAACAGCAAACAGATGGTCAGCTACCCAGCCTGGAGTGCTCCTCTGCCCTTAGGGGGTTTTCAATGGGGTCAGCAGCCATGGATGCAGAGATTGACTCGAGACTCCTATGAGCCATCCATACAAAAATGTGAGCCCAATGGACTGTCACATAGCGTGGCTGCTTCTGGATAATGGCCATTGACTTACATAATGCTGCTTTTATGGTCAGAAAGCATCTGAAGATTACTTTAGTTAAAATCTTTGCTGTTGTAGATTGATATAAGAAGCTTTAATAGTCATATCTTCAACACATTACACTCGGGAGAATCCTGCCGCCTAATAAAAGCTCAGTATCCTGTACAGCTGATGTTTCTTTTCACAAGGAAAATAATGAAGAAATTGCCCCTTGCAAACATAAGCCCTGATTTTAATTTGGGGTGTACGAGCAGCGTGTGGAGGCTGGGCAGGAGCGATGCGTCCATGATGATGCGGCGTGAGGCCGGGAACATTTTAACTCGCGCACCTCATTACCATGTTGCAGCAAGGACTCTGCCCGAAGCTTGCGAGAATGAGGCTGGTGCGTGGGAATGGGATTTAGTGCAGCAGAAGGTTGCCGCCAGGGACCCAAGGGAATGGTTCCCAGCACTAAGGTACGTAGTAGTGGTGGTGGGGGGTGGTCAATTATGGTGAGGGAAGCCTGGGGCAGAGGAGGCCCAAGGTATTCTTATGGGTCCCGGAGGAGCAGTCCTGCTCCCCCAGCCCACAAGAAAGCAGTAAAAAAAAAAAATTTGAATTTATCTGGCTTCTTCTGGCCATGATCCTGCCTGCCGCAGGTTTCACTAATGGGTCTGAAACTGTGCGTCACTGCCGCAATCGACAGTCAAAATCGTATTGGGGTCTGAATTATGTCATCGAATGCTGACTTTTAAATATTTGTGAGGATCCTGCTTACCAGTGACGGGCGATGGTGCCGAAAACCTAGCTCTTAAAATGGCAGCAGGCGCAAACACAGCTGGAAGCGCCCAACCACCATGTTCTCACTGGGTGGACAGGGCTAAATTAGGCCTATAGAGTTTGACTCTTGCTTGATAGATATGTGCACTGTAGACTGTCTGATGTGACACATGTCCTCTGGGTGGCTTGAAAGCTTTGTGCTTTGGTAACCTTCACTTCTATAGGAAGAGCCAGCTCCCGGTCCTTCACTATTCTTATTCACTATCATTGGATCTGTATTTGTTGGCACTTCATGAACTCCACTTCCTCATGTAGAACATGCAGCACATTGAGAAGCCCCAAAGGAATTCCCATCTTCACCCAGTATAAAAGATCTGTTGAAAATGATTTAAGCTTTTTAAGTCTAGCATCAAATGAAACTGTTTCATTAAAGTTTGCTTTGTGTTTGTGCTTTGCATTGTTTGTTTTCATGGTTCAAGTTCCTGATGGGATATTTTCCAATTGAATTGTATTTCAAAAATCTGATTCAATTCTACTGAGGTACTCCTTTTTTGTACAATGTGGCTTAATGTGGCAGTATAGCGATGATTTTTTAAAAAAAACAATGTTTTGAAAGAATGTGTTCCCCACAAAGTATCATTTGATTTTATGGCAGTTATTATAGAGCCTGTGCAATTGGCAAATAGCCAGTGGTTCTGCTTCCTGCAAATTGTAAATGTCATCAGAACACTTCCATAGTGATAAGATGTGCTTCTGAAGTTACTACAAGAAGCTTACAAAAAGCATTATTAGAGAATGATTGACTGCTTTAAAGTCTGATTTATAGTGCTGAGGCAAATGATTGGCATTGTAAGTACAAGGCTACTTGCAGCAAAATCTGCCCCTTAATTTGAAAGCTATACAACTGTCATCTTTTCAAATACTTAAGGCCATGGAAAGTTGGGATCAGTTAGTGAGATACAGAAAAGTCCCCTTGTTCCAGGTGGCAGACCAGAAGCACAGAACCAAAAGATCAAGTAAACTGCAGTGCTGCCGTAGTGAGGAAAGTCATAAGCTCCAGTTAGTGCAGAGTTGTGTTTGATCACGGCACTATGATGTCTGTATCATCAAACAAACTAAAAGACTTGTACAGTGTGTGAATTTTAAGTTTAGAGCAGGCCTTTGTGCTGAAACACAATGTGTATCTGATTCCCATATATATTGTTCGAGCTGTCTTTTTGTATTTCTCATTCTTCTTCCACCCCCCACCCCCCTGCACAACATATTCTCCTCTCCTCACTTCTGGCTGTGCTGAGGTACAGTTCCACAGGCAACCTCCAGTACCACTTTCCAGGTGAATTGAGTACAGGAACACGTACAGACTATAGTCATTTCATTGTTGATCACCTGAAGGAAGACAGTTTGCTGCAAGTTGAAATGGGAGTCAATATATTCTATCTGACTCCTGCTCCTACCTGATCTTTAAACATCCTGTTTCTAATGACTTATTAACAATGTTGTGGTTGACTAGAATATTGGGAGATCCATCCATTCACCTGAATTTGTAACCATATGATCATTGGCATGCAATTCCAGAAACACACATTTTGTGTTCTCCACTTTATCTATTCCACTTGTCAGTAGATGCAGAAAAGCTAGCAAATTGTCATTGCCTTCAGACATTTTCACTCTTTTTGGACATAACAAATATCAAAATGTGCAATCTCTGTTTACCCTAAAAATAAAAATGAATAGTCACCAGAATTGTTAAGAAAACCGGGTACATACTAAAAACATTGTGTAGTATTAGGACCATTATCCATGTCAGGCACTCCTATTGTTCCTACATAAAAGTCATGTGATTTACATTTACGGATCAGAGAGTAAAAAAAAAAGCTGCTTATGATTTTTAACTTCTGTGAAGCAATATCCTAACTGAATCAGGTGGTAAAATTGTATTTTTTTTTAAAGGGGAGGCTTCATGGCTACACGTTTTATACACTGGAAAACCTATGTTTTGTATGGCTTAGTACCTTGGAGTCATGCTCGTTTTTTAATAAAAATCTGCAATCATAATCTAAAAAGCAGTTAATTGGACTCTTTTCTGTGTCTGTCCTCTACTTTGTGATTTTCTTTTTTTTTTAAAAAGTGTTTATAAGTCTTTTTCTCCTTCATAGTTTATTCTCTCGTTTCTCCAGTCACTAATTATATTACACAAAACCTTTCCGTCAAGTTTCACTTTACTTCAAAATCACACTCTAGCAGGAAAAATTTGAGGTACAACTTCTATGACCATTCCCCCAATCCACCTCAGTTAACTTATAAAAATAAAATTTCAAACCATATGATAAATGTGAAAAGTTGAATAATTAAGTAAGAAACACAACTGAGTTTATCTCATCTTCCAATTGTTTCAGCAACAGTTTTTTTTCCATTCCCAGACCCCTTCTCAGAGCTGTCCACAGCACCTTGTGAACCTCACCAAATTGCTAGACCCAGTGCTCTGAGCTAATCAACTTATCATCTGCAAAGAATATAATTGGTCTGTGAGGCTGATGTGGCATAATCAGGCAACCAGTTTACAACTCCATAAGCTATTGCATGGGTCAAGCCCCACACTTTGCAACTGCCCCTCAGCCTCAACCAGACCTGGCTGTATCCTAATTCCAAGCCCAGTTTTCAATTTACAGGCTCCATTCAATCAGCACTCACTCCCCCTATCAATTGCTCTCCCTACCTGCTCTCCATCTGAGCCCTCTACTATTCCTGCCTCTGTATCATTCCCCACTTGTTCCCTTCTCTTTACTATATTTTTAAAACTTATACATTGGGCATAATGGTTTACTGATGTAAATAATTAAGATTTCAGACAGTTATGTAAATTTTGTCAGAATAAAGGATATTATTTCCTGGGGGGAACCACATTTGATGACTGCATATATATTTGATCTAACATCTTTGTAATTCCAAAAGATTTTGAGGGCACAACAGACTGAGCATGTATTTCTGCTACAACTTTAATGTTAGTGGAAAAGTTGCATTTTTACACCATTGTTAAACTTGTAGTGTAAATCTTGTTGCAGTGAAACTCCTGGACTGGGCATTCTCACTGATTTGGTTTGACATCAGACAGAGTACAAGTCCAGTGCACTGTTGAACTGGATATAAAAAATGCCCAGGTGGTCTTTCTCAGTACTTTTTAAACCTGCCCATTATTAATTTAAATGTTTAGACAATACAGATGCTGCTTACTCTGTCTAAACATTTAAAATTTAACTGCTTGGAGAGGAGCTTGCCTGGCTAGCAGGATTAAAGTTGCAGTCAACCAGTATAAATGGATTTTGCTTGGCTGACACTGCCAGGCTTTCAGACTGGTAGCTGTTACCTAAATGTACCTTGCAGTATCATTCATCCTTGCTCTTTTTAATTGCAAAATAGTTATAAATCTATGTCAGACTAGAGATAAATGTCTGAATTTCTTCTTTATTCACACCGCTGTTCAGGGTCATGGGTGAAGCTGGTTCTAGTATTATTAAGCTGGCTGACATTCCCAGTCTTGAACTGGTTGAGCTGCTGTAGTTCATATCTAGCCTGCTTTATGTAGTAGAAGGGATTCATTTTAGAGATAAAGGTGATAAAGGTAAATTATTTGTAGAAGTTGCTCTGTTTCCTGCAGTATACTGGCATTATGTAATAAGAAAGAAGGACTTGCATTTATATAGCGCTTTTCACGACCACTGGACATCCCAAAGTGCTTTACAGCCAATGAAGTACTTTTGAAATGTAGTCACTGTTGTAATGTAGGAAACGCGGCAGCCAATTTGCACAAAGCAAACTCGCACAAACAGCAATGTGATAATGACCAGATAATCTGTTTTTAGTGATTGTTGATTGAGGGATAAATATTGGCTAAGACACTGCGAACAACTCCCTTGCTCTTGGTCGAATAGTGCCATGGGATCTTTTATATCCACCTGAGAGAGCAGACGGGACCTCGGTTTAACGTCCCATCCGAAAGACAGCACATCTGACAGTGCAGCACTCCCTCAGTACTGCACTAGAGTCTCAGCCTAGATTTTTGTGCTCAAGTCTCTGGAGTGGGACTTGAACCCACAACCTTCTGACTCAGAGGTGAGGGTGCTCCCAACTGAGCATCAGCTGACACATCTATTGTATTCATTGCATATTTTAAAAAAAATATATGTAGCCAAATGGTTTGGTTGAACTCAAAATAAAAATGTTAAGAGCCTTTGAAGGGGGCATTTATCTTCAACGAATTTCAATAACTTTTCTGCAAATTTTATTTTAAAAAATCAGATTGTCATTGTGCCGAGAGCTTAGCATGAGTTATCTTTGTGTGTTTCTGATCTCTGTACAATGTGTGATCATTCTGTTACAATTACTTCTCCCTTTCCCTCCCCCAAAAAAGTCTCTGATTTGACATTAAGAAAAGATCATTTTAGAGCAGTTTTTAATGTGTTGAGTGCATTGTTAAAATTGATGCTCTCTCTCAACACTCTAATTTTGCCTTTACAGCAAAAAGGCAATTTCCATATGTAGACCCACAACTCAAACAAACTGAAACTTGCAACCATTGCGAGATGTTTATGAGATAGCATCTCACAGGGCAATTCATCGTTTTGATATTGCGTAACAGAGACTGCCAAAAACGGGTGGGTTTGGTTTGGGTGGGAGGTTAAAATTTAAAAACTTTGAAACAGGAAACCAACCTGCCTCGAACCCGCCCAGTTCTGGTTTTAGCAGAGACAGGACGAGGGGCGGGCAACCAATCTGCTCTCAGGAGGCAGGTTGGACATTGAAGGAGGTTGCGTGCCTCCATTTTTTACAGGGTTTCAATTTTTAACCACTGTCTGCCTCGGGAAACCCAGCAGGTAAAAGGAGACGAGAAGGGCTGGATCCATCAGGTAAGTGCCTTTACTGCACTGCATGTGAGCCAGGAGGAGCAGGAGTGTTTCCTCCAGGCCCAACATGCTAACCCTGATTGAAACTTGGCACACTTCCTTTGGCTTAAGAATCCCGTAGCAATCAATTGAGGAGCGCTTCAGTTTGGTTTAGATTTGAACCGAGCTTGCAGAAGTGAAAAGACAAGTGTCCTTCCAACTTGCTGCACGGTCGAGGTCTGATGATTTCTAAACAATAGGAAAACTAATTGTTTTCACTTGATAGTTTTGTAGAAAATCCAAATACAGTATTTTCAATGAAAACTGCATTATGTAATGGGGCCAAATAAAAACTGATAGCTTAAGGCATCTGAGCTATGAGGACAGTGTGAAGAGTCTGCAATGTTTTACTCTGGAGAAAAGAAAGCTCAGGGGTGGAGATGATATTCAAGTATTTAAGAATCTTAAGGGGATAGATGAATTGAATCCCGATAATATGTTAGAGATTGCCACACACACTAAAACTTTGGGAACAAAGCCTCCAGTTTGGAAGAGAGAAGGTGCCAAGGCAATATAGAGTTAACTACTTTATACAGAGGATGGTGAATGTGTGCAATGGACTGCCCCAGTAGGGTTGGAGGCAGAGTGTGTGGAAACATTTAATAAAATAGGATGAATATTTGAGGACAATTGAAGGGTATTAATTCTAGGGACCTGCAAGATTAACTCCCAGGTTGGTCCTGATCTTTCTTACTGAATAAGCACATACTACGTTAAATGTTTTACAATGTTTCTTTTTATCCTAGTATTGTGGCTGATATTTTCAAGATTGTCTGTGTTACAAGAATACAAAGAAGCACATTTGTTTCTGAAAATATCTAATCACTTTTTGTATTCCTGTAGCACAAACGTAAGGGGGATTCACAATGAGGGGGGGATCCGCAGTGACGCATAAGGAATGTTAAACCCCCGAAGGGGAGAACCAGAACCGGGCGGGGGCGGGGGGGGGTGGTTGGCAGATCAAGCACATGGGAACATGGAGATGCAAGGGGAGGGGGTGGGTGGGGGGGAACGGATCCAGAACCCCCCCCCCCCCCCCCAAAAAAAAAGTAATTTAATTTTTGTTTAATTCCTGAGAGGGGACTGATGACATCACAATGCAATGAAGAGACTGCCATTCATTTTAATAATTCAAGTGCTCTTTATCTAGCTCTGCAGCCTGGTATGAAGGCTGACCCAGCCAGTGGGGTGGGAGGATTTCCTCTGGAGGGTATGCACCAGGCCAGGTCTGTGTACAAACAGCGGGTGCCAAATTTGGGCCAGGGTACAAAAAGGCACCAGGACACACAATATTTTAGTCCACTGAGGTGTGCAGCTGCAACCCAGGACAAGGTCAAGTGCAACCACTGTGCCACCGAATATCAGGCCCTGGCTAAGATGCACAGAGGCAACAGTGCAGAAATTCACACCAATAACTCTCATTACAACGCCACCACGGGTAACTGACCTTTGTAACATGGCAATCTCCACAGGAAATGTTTTCAGTGGGCTGCATGGCCCACAAACTGAGATGGATATGGGAGAAAAAGTAACAATAATTTCTTGTCATCTTGCATGAGAAATGGATTTCTTGTGTGAAAACCATCATGTTATTGACCTTTTATTAGATTTATAAACCTGCAATAAATTCTGAAAATAAGCTTGTTAAAGTATTATACAACTGATCGTGACTAATTTCTGTTACAACAATTGTTTTTTTGTTAAAACTACTGTGCATGTCTGGCCTTTATCCAGTTTGATTGTGTGCTCTCCTTTTCTTGAAGAGCTAGGTAAGGCCAGGTAAGAGGCATAGCATTTAAAGGAGCAGCTTCTGGTTTTGTTGTGCTTTGTTAAAGATGGAGGCAGGTGGAGAACAGGTCACAAGGCAGAAGAGCCTTAATGGGGAATACTAATGGCTGTACTCTGGACAGTTGTCACAAACAGTATGTTTTTATGAAGCCAGCAGTTGAAAGACTGCATGTTTTTTCCATTCAATACTAAATTCTTTCTTATAGATTTCTACAGACTTTTTTGCGTTTGATGTAAAAAGAGGAAGAAAAGTACTGCATGTTGGTTCAAGTTTTAGCTTTGCCATTTATAGCTTTCCTGTATGTTTCATTTGAAACTTCAAAATAAACCAACAGTCTTAATTATCTTGGTACAGTTAGCCTGACCGTCCTTTCACAAGTGCCTGTAACTATACATCTGTACTTGACCCAGCATTCTTTCATCCTTCTTAGAAAAATAGGTGTTTATTTGGACTAATCCAAATATAGAGTACAGCAAGCTGAATTGAAAGGAGGGAAGCCTCAGGCTACAGGACGATATAGATGGGTTGGTTGGATGGGCAGAACAGTGGCAAATGGAATTTAACCCTGAAAAGTGTGAGGTGATGCATTTTGGGAGGACTAACAAGGCAAGGGAATACACAATGAATGGTCGGACCCTAGGTAGGACAGAGGATCAGAGGGACCTTGGTGTGCATGTACATAGATCCCTGAAGGCAGCAGGACAGGTAGATAAGGTGGTTAAAAAGGTATATGGGATACTTGCCTTCATTAGCCGAGGCATAGAATATAAGAGCAGGGAGGTTATGATGGAGCTGTACAAAACGCTAGTTAGGCCACAGCTGGAATACTGTGTGCAGTTCTGGTCGCCACACTATAGGAAGGATGTAATTGCATTGAAGAGGGTGCAGAGGAGATTCACCAGGATGTTACCTGGGCTGGAGCGCTTCAGCTATGAAAAGAGACTGGACAGGCTGGGGTTGTTTTCCTTAGAGCAGAGAAGGCTGAGGGGGGACCTGATTGAGGTGTACAAAATTATGAGGGGCATAGATAGGGTAGATAGAAAGGAGCTATTCCCCTTAGTAGAGGGGTCAATAACCAGGGGGCATAGTTTCAAGGTAAGGGGCAGGAGGTTTAGAGGGGATTTGAGAAAAAACTTTTTCACCCAGAGGGTGGTTGGAATCTGGAACTCACTGCCTGAAAGGGTGGTAGAGGCAGGAACCCTCACAACATTCAAGAAGCATTTAGATGAGCACTTGAAACGCCATAGCATACAAGGCTACAGACCAAGTGCTGGAAAATGGGATTAGAATAGACAGGGCTTGATGGCCGGCGCAGACACAATGGGCCGAAGGGCCTCTTTCTGTGCTGTATAACTCTGTTGATCCATACTACTTTACCAATCGTTAAAAATATGGTAAATGCTGCTCAGACGTGTTAACATTGTACTAGCGTTTTTTTTGGAAATCATGAAAAGCAAATTTAAAAGCAAAAGAAAGTTGTGAAACTGGTTGAGGAAATGATTTGGAATTGCTGCATTATTTTAGGCTACAGGTGAGACAATACTTCTTGGTGTTAGTATTAAACACTCATTGCTTTAAAAAAAAAATATGCCCCAGGTTGATGTAAAATAGCTCATACCTCAAAAGGACTCGTATCCCCCTTCACTTTTATGTGCAAAAGTGACCTTTCCATTTACCACACCTGCCATCCTGAGTTTTCCCTAAATGAGTAACATTTTGTGTTAAATATGGCAGTTTTGTGTTTTGAATGCCTACCCACTAAATAATGGGCTGAAATTGTCTTTGGGGTTGATTTCAAACCAAGATCTCAGAACTGAAATTTGTGCACATCCACTGCATAATTAATCACGTGTGACAACGTGATCAATCAATAAACTGTGCAAGTCAATATGAACTTGCATTTATATAGAGCGTTTAACATAAAACATCCCAAAGTGCTTCAGAGACAAAAATGGATGCCAAGCAGTCATAGGAGAAGTGTTATGGGAGGTTAGAAAAGGTAAGTTTTGAGGAGGCTTTTGAAGTTTGGGAGAGTGGTAGCAAGTTTAGGAAAAGTTGTTCAACCATGGGACAAGATAGCTGAAGTCTCTGCAACTGAAGATGGAATGGAGAGGGACATGCAGAGGAGGCCAGAGTTGGAAGAGCCAAGAGCACACCCTGGCATGTAGGGCTGGAGGAGATTGTAGAGATGGGATGGGGGGGGTCAAGACATAGAGACATTTGCAGATGAGGATAATTAATTCAATACCCGAGGACAGAGATCCAATAGAGGTCGACGGGAACGACGGTAACGTGCAGGATACAATGCTGAGTAGTTGGTGATTTTATAGGATGGAATTCAGGAGAATGGCGAGGAGAATGTTGGGAGAATCGAGCATGGAGATGAAGTGGAGGGTTTCAGTGACTTTGAACATGGAGTAAGGACAGAGGAGGGTGATCTGTACATGGAAATAAATCATTTTGGTGATGGATAAAAGATGTGGTTTAAAGCTGAACTCAAAGTCACAAATGATACTAAGGTTGTGTGTCATCGGGTTAAACTTGGGAGAGCAGCTAGGGAAGAGGATGGAATCGAGGGCGAGGGTACATATGTTGGAGGGATCCAAACAGGATGGCCTCAGTTGTACTGACATTAAGCTGGAGAAAGGTTTTGCTCATCCAGAACTTGATATGCTGCAAACAGTTGGCCAGCCAGTGCTGGTGGTAGTGACAGTGAGGTAGAGTTGGGTGCCATCTGCATACATGTGAAGGTGGAACTGATGTGCACTCATGATGTCAAGGGGCAGAACACCAATGTGGGAATTTTGGGGCACTCTCGAGCTGACCTTGCTGGGGATGGGGCAGGAGGAGAAGCCATTGCTTGAGATGCGCTGACTATGTTGGAACAGGCACCAATGCAACTAAGCAAGGGTGGCGCCACAAATGTAGACCATGGAAGAGGACGGAGCGGTTGTCCATATTGAAAACCACAGAAAGATGGAGGACACGGGGTTTGCATGCCATGATCACCGTCACAAAGGATATCATTGGTGATGTTGACCTGAGTGGTCAAGGTGCTGCTGCATGGGAGAAAACTAAACTGAAAGGATTCAAACAGAGTAATGTAAGAGCATAGAATTAGTTGGTAACGATACACCCAAGGACTCCATAAACGAGCTCATCCAAAACTATACCGCCTGTATCCTAATTTGCACCAAGTCTTGTTCACGATCACCCCTGTGCTTTTGCTGACCTACACTGGCTCCTGGTCCGGATGTCTCGATTTTAAAATTCTCATCCTCGTATTCAAATCCCTCCATGCCCTCGCCCCTCCCTATCACTGTAACCTCCTCCAACCCTACAATCCCTCCAATTCTGGCCCCTTGCGCATCCCCAATTTCTTTTGCTCCACCATTGGCGGCCATGCCTTCAACTGTCTTGGCCCTAAGCTCTGGAATTCCCTCCCTAAATCTCCTCTTTAAGTCGCTTCTATAAACCTAATTGTTTGACCAAGCTTTTGGTCACCTAATATCTCTATGTGGCTGTCAAATTTTGTCTGATAACTCACCCTTGACGTACCTTGGGACGTTTTACTATGTTACAGGTGCTATTGAGATTGGGATCGTAGTTGGGGAAAACAAAGGTCGAGATTAGGTTTAGGAGGGGTTGGTCGGCAATTTTGAAAGGCTGAGGGACAGAATCTGAAGAAAGGAAGCTGTTGACTATGTTGCTGCCTGTTCTCAGGATGGTGCCTTCTCTGCAGCACTTTGATGCTAAGATTTAATGCTATGTGTGGGAGACCTCCATCTGAGATATTCTGGTTCCATCCCAGCTCCCCGAAAAACACCTTGTACAGCTCTGAACTTCAAATTTAAAAATATGTTCTACATACGTGGGTTGCAGTGATCTAATGATGCACAAAATATTATGCATTGCAAATGTAGTTAGACTTCTGGATTTTTTTCCCCTTTTTAAAGCTTGACGCCATTCTTTCAAATTTCCAGTTTTTCTGAGTTACTTGAGTTTTTATTATAGTAACCGGCAAAGCATTAACAGAGCACACTCTAATCTGGAGAAATCAGCAAGCAGCTTCACTGGTTTTCTCACGAGCTGGTGGTATGACAGCCAGGTTCCAACAAGCTGGTTTAGACTGCTTTAGGAAGAGTCTAAACTGCTTGTACTGTCCTTCACAAACATTAATTAATGCAAAACTGGGAAGCAGTCCAGTTCCAAAGGACAATATAAATGGGGCTTAAATGTGCCAGCATAGCTGGATTTGTGCTATGGTGTGGGAACTGGTTTCTTCCTTTTGACACCATGGAAGTTAAATATTATAGACAAAAATTAGATAATAGAAATTCATCTTGACCTGACCTGGTAATTTATAAGTTTTGGAGTCCCCACCCACCCAGGAAAAGTTTTAAGTTTACATTTTTTTAAATCTCCAACAATTAAAATCTGAAGGAATGAGATTCCACACTTGCAATAGTTAATTTTCACTTCCAAAGAGGTTGACTGGCAGTAATTAGCACTTATGTCGTTAAAAGGGTACTTAGATTGAAATAGCCAAGACTTAACTTTCTGTGGCAAGTTTAGTTCGGAACTACCGTGCAAATACAGCAACTTCACCATTCAATGCATTTCAATGATGAGCCAGACAGCAAGATGACGTTTTTGCTAAGCAAAACGGCAACTCAGACAGCAACTTTTGGATTTCCGTATTTAACCACCATCTGCCCTCTTCTGAAGTTGCTGTAGCATTTGCGCATAAATAACAGTGAGGGCCATGAGCCTCACCATTATTTTGACAGCAAATTATGGACCGTTATCTCTGCTGAGGTAGCCAATTATAGTGGGGTACCATAATTACCTCCGTGCACCTAAGCTGAGGAGGAGAAAACTGTTTGCTCCTGTTTGCTATTTACTGACTCCTGCTGGGTGTGGATGTTTGAGGGCTCAATCGTTCAGTAGTGATCCTGCCACACTTGGATAGACCGAGGAAGCTCACTTAAGATATTGATGGGCTTCTGGCACCTGTGGAACTGTATTGAAGTTTGTGACTCATGCTGGAGAGGAGGGTTAAGGGGAAACTCTGGAGTCACTTTATGCATTTGCTGACCAGCTTGTTGATGTGAAGCAGATGGTCAAACATAGACATATAATTAGTGTTGCTCTATTACAGGAGGTTTGCTTAAAAAGTAGGTTAACCTTTGCTGAGTGAAACTGGCAGCACTAAATTAAGATTGGTTATAAAATTGAGGGAACAGTTTAACGTTTATATTAATGCTAGATGTTGTATCATAATGAAAAAATACTAAGTACTGTAGTATCTTTTTGCCACTGAGGTTTTCAGTGTTTATTTTTGCCTAATTTTGAAGTTTCTGGCATTTTATTTTCTGGTAATGCCACTTAGATTTTTGTCCAGCAAAAATCAGTAAATATTTTAACTTTACTCACTTCCCTGAACCAGCTGTCTACAACCCACAATAATTGACAGCTATTGATTCTGGTGATTACAAGTACTGGGATCAAAAGCAAATAACTCTGCCATGCAGTTATATGTATGTTTTATCCTCTTCTAAAAGAGAACGTAATGAGAGGGAAGAAGACAAATCCTTTAATATCTATGTTGACAAAAAAAATACTGGAAAAGAAGACTGCTTTGTGAACCCCTAGTTCAAAATTGGGACTGAAATTTAACTTTGTTTAAAACTTCTTGGCACTAATAGTTTTGTGATATGAAATTCCTGACCTGGGAAAATGACATGCTGTCAGTTAGTGTCGATCAGAAGGGTGAATGAACTGCCTTCCTTGGGCCTTGCACAGTTATCTCATCTGGCATGAGGATAGAGTAGTGTTCAAACTGCATCCAAGTTCCTTGCATGAAATGGTGTCTGAATGCCATCTGGCTCAAATCACCATTTTGTCTCTGCTCTGTTCCACATGAATATGAAATGGAGTGCAAGAAGGCCATTCTTTTGCTATGCAGATTTTATTGGATCAAAATCTACTCAGCTTGTATCTCGGGGAAGAAAAATTTTGGTTAAGGAAGAAGGGTTTTTTTTGTGATCAAATGGTAAACCAGTTGGGAAGCAGTCTATTATATTATATTTTGATTAGTGGACCCACAGTCTAAACTAACATTCAATGAACCAGGTACACCACGCCACAACAAGTCCTTCTTATCTATCCCTATTTCACCTGCTATTTTGATAATGACTACCAGTTACTCATTCTAACTAAATGTAACATGATACTCTTAGAGCTGTCTATTTTGTCTAAGAGTTAAGTTTAAATACCTGTAGATTAATTTTGATAGATTAGAAAGAGTAAATGTTTTAACTATTCTACCACTAATCAGTTCTCTGTAGGGTACCCTCTATATTTAACCTCTCTCTCTTCCCCCATACATGACCTTCCCAGCATCTTCCCCATCATTTGCCTCAATCATTTGCTCTGCATGTTTATTTGCAAAATGTCTTATATAAAATTCCCATTAGAAGTACATTTCAGTTTATTTGTTTTGATTTCCCTTTTTCTAATTTTCTTTTCTAGTTTTTGTATTTTAGGCAGTCTTATTTTCCTTGCTATCTTTCTTTTTCAACCCCTTATGTAAGCATGAGCAACTGAAGGAAGAGAAAACGTCTGGCCAATGCCTTAGAAACAGGCCAACACAAAAGTGCTATTCTTGGTCACAGGAACTAGATTCTAATTATAGTAACCAGTAGAACCCCTCCCCCTTACAAAACAACTGGATTCTGTGACAGTATTGCTTTCCACATCTAGTTTTGCAGCTCTTAACAAATCTGAAGTAGCATTTGAGCAGAGCATTGAAATTAGGAAAATTTCACTTTTACACATCTACCTGAAGTGCACCATCAGGTTTTAAATGGAAAGTTCTAAATTAGGAGGACTGTCAGAGCAAGCAATAGGTCTTTGCACACAGCTGCTCCTGCCAGCTTAAAAAAAACTGCACAGAAGTGGTCATAAGATAGGAGCATATCAAATTCCATTTGCAATGAGCAAGCTTGGGGGTGGGGAAGTGGACTATAGTGACTGTTGAATTCAAGTCTTTGTTGCAGTCGCCAATTCTGTTGCTAGAATGCCGATTTGTTTCACAAAATAGGTTGCATAGTTTAAACATTTGATCACGCTGAAAACTCAAATTGGCTATTTCAATTTTTTTACAATCTTGGAATAGCAACTGAAATAGTTGATTTTAAAACTGAGAAAAGTGTTATTTCGGTTAATGTTTGTTTTAATGGTATTTGTAACCTATTAATTGAAAGTATGGGTGACACCTAGAAGCACAAGAGAGGGTTTTCTGCCATTAACTAGCATATAGAAATGTAGTGCCCACTGGAAAAAAGGTCAACGTTTCAATCAAACCTACGATTTCAAATGTTGTACTGCTTTGTGGTAACATAATGGCACTGGATTTAGTGGAATGCTAGTGATGACCCTGAGATCTGTGGTGACGACATAATTGTTCCAATCTGCCTTTAATTGTCTGAAGTGTGCCATGGAGTATCTTGACTGATTTCTCTCTACATTATTCATATATAAATATTGTCAAAGTACTGTAGTCTGGTGCAATGTACTTTGTGCCCAAAAAAATCAAAATAGAATTAATTACATTATTTTATGTCTAACTGTCGTGCAGTGAACACTATATTAACCTTTCTCCAGGGAAGGAAAGGGCAAAATAAATGTATGCAAAATAAAAGCTCACCTGTTTACAGTTGAACATTGAGTTTTTGTTCTTAGTTTGTGTAAGACAGGACAGTTTACACTAATGTCCTTCAAGTGTGTCTATGGCCCTGCTGCAGACGTTTGTACTCAATTGCAAGCACAAATATTAAAAATAATTTTGAATTATGAAATTACTATATGATTGAACCTTTTTGAAGTTATAGTCTTCCATCTTGATGACAAAGAATGTAAATTTCCTGTCAGCTATTTTTCCTTTATTCAAATATAATGTATATCACTTATGAGTACAGGCTGTAGTTTTCCAAAGTGGGCACTAGATGTTTATAGTTGACATCCTGGACTGGGTGTTGTGTAATGAGGAAGGACTAATCAGCAATCTTGTGGTGCGAGGCCCCTTGGGGAAGAGTGACCATAGTATGGTGGAGTTCTACATTAGGATGGAGAAGGAAACAGTTAATTCAGAGACCATGGTCCAGAACTTAAATAAGGGCAACTTTGAGGGTATGAGGCGTGAATTGGCGAGGTTAGATTGGCAAGCGATATTTAAGGGGTTATCAGTGGAAGGGCAATGGCAGACATTTAGAGATCGCATGGATGAACTACAGCAATTGTACATCCCTGTCTGGTGTAAAAATAAAAAAGGGAAGGTGGCTCAACCATGGCTAACAAGGGAAATCAGGGATAGTATTAAAAGCAAGGAAGTGGCATACAAATTGGCCAGAAGTAGCAGCAAACCCGGGGACTGGGAGAACTTTAAAACTCAGCAGAGGAGGACGAAGGGTTTGATTAGGGCAGGGAAAATAAAATATGAAAGGAAGCTTGCGGAGAACATTAAAACGGACTGCAAAAGCTTCTATAAATATGTAAAAAGAAAGAGGTTAGTAAAAACAAACGTAGGTCCCCTGCAGTCAGAAACAGGGGAAGTCATAATGGGGAACAAAGAAATGGCAGATCAATTGAACAAGTACTTTGGTTCGGTGTTTACTGTGGAGGACACAAACAACCTTCCGGAAATAAAAGAGATCAAAGGATCTGGTAAGAGGGAGGAGCTGAGGGAAATCCTTATCAGTCGGGAAAAGGTGTTGGGGAAATTGATGGGACTGAAGGCTGATAAATCCCCAGGGCCTGATGGTCTGCATCCCAGAGTACTTAAGGAGGTGGCCTTGGAAATAGTGGATGCATTGACGATCATTTTCCAACATTCCTTAGACTCTGGATCAGTTCCGAAGGAGTGGAGGGTGGCTAATGTAACCCCTCTTTTTAAAAAAGGAGGGAGGGAGAAAGCAGGGAATTATAGACAGGTCAGCCTGACATCGGTGGTGGGTAAAATGATGGAATCAATTATTAAAGATGTCATAACAGACCATTTGGAAAGTGGCGACATGATAGGTCCAAGTCAACATGGATTTGTGAAAGGGAAATCATGCTTGACAAATCTTCTGGAATTTTTTGAGGATGTTTCCAATAGGGTGGACGGGGGGGAACCAGTAGATATGGTGTATTTGGACTTTCAGAAGGCCTTCGACAAGGTCCCACACAAGAGATTGGTGTGCAAAGTTAAAGCACATGGGATTGGGGGTAATGTGTTGACGTGGATTGAGAACTGGTTGGCACACAGGAAACAAAGAGTAGGAGTAAATGGGTACTTTTCAGAATGGCAGGCAGTGACCAGCGGGGTACCGCAGGGTTCGGTGCTGGGGCCCCAGCTGTTTACATTATATATTAATGATTTGGACGAAGGGATTAATTGTAATATCTCAAAATTTGCAGATGACACTAAATTGGGAGGCAGTGTGAACAATGAGGAGATGCTAGGAGGCTACAGAGTGACTTGGACAGGTTGGGTGAATGGGCAAATGTATGGCAGATGAAGTACAATGTGGATAAATGTGAGGTTATCCACTTTGGTGGTAAAAATAGGGAGGCAGACTATTACCTGAATGGTGGCAGATTAGGGAAAGGGGAGGTGCAACGAGACCTGGGCGTCATGGTACATCAGTCACTGAAGGTGGGAAGGCAAGTGCAGCAGGCAGTCAAGAAAGCAAATGGCATGATGGCCTTCATAGCAAGGGGATTTGAGTACAGGAGTAGGGAGGTGATGCTACAGTTGTACAGGGCCTTGGTGAGGCCACACCTGGAGTATTGTGTGCAGTTTTGGTCTCCTAACTTGAGGAAGGACATTCTTGCTATTGAGGGAGTGCAACGAAGGTTCACTAGATTGATTCCTGGGATGGCCAGACTGACATATCAAGAAAGACTGGATCAACTGAACTTGTATCCTCTGGAGTTCAGAAGAATGAGGGGGGATCTTAGAGACGTTTAAAATCCTGACTAGTTTAGACAAATTAGATGCGGGCAGAATGTTTCCAATGTTAGGGGAAACTAAAACCAGGGGTCACAGTCTAAGGATAAAGGGGAAGCCATTTAAGACTGAGATGAGGAGGAACTTCTTCACCCAGAGAGTGGTGAATCTGTGGAATTCTCTACCACAGAAGGTTGTTGAGGCCAGTTCGCTAAATATATTCAAAAGGGAGTTAGATATAATACTCACAACTAAGAGGATCAAGGGGTATGGCGAGAAAGCAGGAATGGGGTACTGAGGTAGCATGTTCAGCCATGAACGCATTAAATGGCGGTGAAGGCTCGAAGGACCGAATGGTCTACTCCTGCACCTATTTTCTATGTTTCTATCTCTTTCGCTTTTTATTTAGTATTTAGCAGAAATAGTGGAGCAACTTTCCCTTTCACTTCTTCTGTTTCCTTTTGTTTTAAAGCCAGCTAGGTTTACTTAAAAATTTAGCATTTTGACTTCAAAGACGAAAGGTTTCTCTTTACGCTGTTCTTGCACTTGCTCACTTTGTGCTAAATGTGGGTGTAGCGTTGCCTCCTGCCAAAGTCTGACCGGAAACTGAAGATAAACTTTGTGCAGTATCAAGGATCTCATGATTGATTGAAACATCATACTGCAATGTGGAAAGTAGGTAGAATCTGTTGGCTAGAGTTGAAAATAAGTTCCTTATCTATGCAAATAAAATGTGTGAGATATGATGCATGTTTAGTGAATCTCATGTGGCCTTGCTTATGGTTAGTTGGAGGAAATAGTATGTATTTTAGCTGGGTTTGTTGTACCAGAACAAAATGGTGGAGGGGGGGGTGGGGGGACGCAGATGGACTTGGACGGCTCGTACCACAGCACCACTAATAGTAGGAGGGCTGATTAGCAGGCATTAACAATACCTCTAGGCATGTATGTGTCTGTAGCTATCTACAGTTTATTTTAAAATGGTAATTAAAGATGTCACACTTTGTTACAGATATAAAACCATTTTAAAATACTTGATGCTTCTGAGCTGTGGGCTGAAACTGGCCACATTTCAATCTGCAGAGTTCTTTGACCAAGCAACAATTGAAACGTTGATCTCAGCCTATGTTTACATAACAACAATCCAACATTACATAGAAACATAGAACAGTACAGCACAGTACAGGCCCTTAGGCCCTCGATGTTGTGCCGAGCATTGTCCGAGACCAAGATCAAGCTATCACACTCCCTATCACTCTGGTGTGCTCCATGTGCTTATCCAATAACCGCTTGAAAGTTCCTAAAGTGTCCGACTCCACTATCAGAGCAGGCAGTCCATTCCACACCCCAACCACTCTCTGAGTAAAGAATCTACCTCGGACCTCCCTTCTATATCTCCCCCCATGCACCTTATAGTTATGCCCCCTTGTAACAGCTGCCTCTACCCGAGGAAATAGTCTCTGAACATCCACTCTATCTATCCCCCTCATCATCTTATAAACCTCTATTAAGTCGCCTCTCATCCTCCTCCGCTCTAAAGAGAAAAGCCCCAACTCCCTCAATCTTTCCTCATAAGACCTCCCCCCCCAAACCAGGCAGCATCCTGGTAAATCTCCTTTGCACTCTTTCCAATGCTTCCACGTCCTTCCTATAGTGAGGTGACCAGAACTGCACACAATATTCCAAATGTGGTCTCACCAAGGTCCTGTACAGTTGCAGCATAACCTCACGGTTCTTAAACTCAAACCCTCTGTTAATAAACGCCAACACACCATAGGCCTTCTTTACTGCTCTATCCACTTGAGTGGCAACCTTCAGAGATCTGTGGATATGAACCCCCAGATCCCTCTGCTCCTCCACGTTCCTCAGAACCCTGCCGTTGACCCTGTAATCCTTATTCAAATTTGCCCTACCAAAATGAATCACCTCGCACTTATCAGGGTTAAATTCCATCTGCCATTTTTCGGCCCAGCTCTGCATCCTATCAATGTCTCTTTGCAGCCTACAACAGCCCTCCACCTCATCCACTGCTCCACCAATCTTGGTGTCATCAGCAAATTTACTGATCCACCCTTCAGTCCCCTCCTCCAAGTCATTGATAAAAATCACAAACAGCAGAGGACCCAGCACCGACCCCTGTGGCACACTGCTGGTAACTGGTCTCCAGTCCGAAAATGTTCCATCCACCACCACCCTCTGCCTTCTATGAGTTAAAATTGAGAGGTCGCACAACACCAGGTTATAGTCCAACAGTTTTATTTGAAATCACAAGCTTTCGGAACTATCGCTCCTTCCTCAGGTGAAGACTTCTATGAGTTAGCCAGTTACTTATCCAATCGGCCAAATTTCCCTCTATCCCACAACTCCTTACTTTCTTCATGAGCCGACCATGGGGAACCTTATCAAACGCCTTACTAAAATTGTGGTCTTAACGGGATATTGCTCCACATTACCAAATTAAATATTATGGATTATATTGTGTGCTTTATAAAATAGCACATCGTCTGACTTACTATGAGCAATCTCATAGAGGAAAGCTGTCTTTCTGCCTTTCTTTCTCTGTCTCTAACATCTTGCTTCTTGCGTGAATTACCTATAAGTGAAATGCGTACTTCCAAAATGTCATCCTCCTGTTATGGGATTTTTTTTCCACTCCTACCTGTAATTGGTTTTCTCTTCTGGCCATTTTAATTTTGTCTTTTTTTAAAATTGGGCAAGCTTTAGTGAAGATAGAAAGTTGCATATATACCAATAAAAGCACTACAGAAAGTACAGATGGTCAAAAAGTTTCTCCACTGAGTAGGAAGGAAGGGTCAACTTTGATTTATTTTCCCCAACCACCACCACACTCCCTCCCCTTTTCCCTGTTTTGTGTCACAATGCTCTGGGAAATATCAGTAAGGGAAATCGATTTGATCAGAGTCATCACCTTAAGAACCCTGGGATGAGAGTTGTCAAAGCCAGGAACAATGGCCCGGATTTTGCGGTAAGCGGCGAATGAACAGCACTCACCGTTCATTACGTTTACACTTGCCCACGGAATTTCTGTGGGCTTTTATACAGCAACTTGCGGTTAGCAGACAGTCAAAGCCCTCTGCAGGGGATCTGGGACTTGTGTGAACAAGGCAAGCAACTGCGTGTATCCTCAACCAATCGGATTGAAGAATTCTTGCACAGGCATGTAAAATATAAACCAGGAAGTGCAAGTTAGAATATTTAATTCAATGTAAAATCATGTGCAGAAAGTGAAATAAAGAGACAAAGAAAGATGGGATAAAGAGAAAGATAAAAGAGGAAAAAAGTTTTAAAACATTTTTTTATTAAATTTTTAAAAATCTCCAACAATAATTAAAATCTGAAGGAATGAGACTCCACACTGTGCCAAAGAGGTTGTTTGGCAGTAATTAAGACAATCATGCTGTTAAAAATTCACTTACACTTGAATGGACAAGCCCTAACTTTTTCTGACGTATCTAGTGGGTAAGTACCGCAACTTCATGCCCTTTGTGTCTGAACGCCAAGACTCTCCCACCAAGGTACTGGTGTAGCGCAGCTTCTGGAGGAGCAGAGCAACTCGGATAGCAACTTTTGTGATTTCCGTGTTTAACTGTGCATGTGCAGACGCCGGAAGCTGTGTCCGATTTACTCCTTAATAACAAGTGAGCGCTGATAGCCACACCGTTATTCTTGCTGCAAAATCCGGGCCATTAATATCTACCTTGAGCTTCTGCACCTTCCCCAATATGTACTACTTGGTGATTTTAAAGGTTTCTCAATTAATACAGTATTAATTTAATTTTATGGGGCATTTCGCCCCTAATTTCATTTGTGAATACTGTTACAAAATAGTGATTTAGTATTTCAGCAACTTTCCTATCCTTGGTCATCACCTTTGCATTATAACTCCGAGTGGCCTAATGTCTCGATGTACCCTTTGTTTGCTTCTGATCTGTTTGAAGAAGTCTTTGTTATTTTACAGGTATATTTTTCTCTCATTCACTCTTGGGGTCTCTTTAATTTCTTTATTTCTCAGTCTGTTTTAATTGATTTTCCTACCCTGTTCCTTTTATTGACATTTTAAGTTTTGAATGCTTTCCATCACTTTGGTTGTCCATGCTGGTTTTGTTTTATTTTGTCCATGCTGCACGTCAGGGATAAATTGATTTTTGGATCTTAAAAAAATCCCTTTAAAACTTTTAATAGATTTTCTTGTCTTATTATTCTTTTACCTATGTTCTATTACTTGCAATTTGCGTGCAAACCCAGCTTACAGCATCTCGAACCACTACTTTAAACTATTTGCTCCCAGAAATAATCATGCATTACATTGACTTCACCTGACGAAGGAGCAGCAGCTCCGAAAGCTTGTGATTTCAAATAAAACTGTTGGACTATAACCTGGTGGTGTGCGACTTCTTACATTGAAGAGCTCAGCATTCTTACACCTTGAAGTTCCTAGTTTCTGTTGAGCTGGTTGACATCCCTCCATCAGTACTACCTTCCTTTTCTTTCTCATCCTTTTAAAGTCATCATTAAGGTAATGAGTTGTTTGTATTTTGGCCTGGCAATTCATAGCAAACCATGAAAGTTGTGGCCTTTTTCTCATTGGCCACATCTAATTACAGAATTTCACATGATGACTTTCCCTGTGATTGACTGCTTTCATCTCCCAATGTCCCTCACATAAAAGGCAACATCTCCAGCCTTTCTGTTTCCTACACCCCAATCTTTCCTGAATGCCCCGAGTCCTTGTAACTTGTATTAATTTCTATCATCCTAGTGATGGCAGGTATTTTTATGTTTTGTTCATACTGTATTTCTAATTTTACAGAATTACTTAGTTAAGATGGAAATATCAGCTGACAGTACACAAGATAATATATAGGGAGTCATTTTCCAAGTACATGCTGATGGCCAATTTGTTGCCTGTCGCCAGTGCATATCATAAATTGTGCATCCAATATTTTATGTTGTGTTCTGGCGGTGGACAAAATTTCCTGCTGTTGACGCATACTTGGAAAATTATTGCTCCCTCCACATCTGCAATATACTGCAAACCAAGGTTCAACCAGACTCATGGTGTGAGCCAAATCACATTACTGCTTGAGACACAGCATAGTATGGTGTTCTGATTAATATACAAAAAATTATAATAAATTGCTGTTTGTATATTTTTACCGCAAATGGGGTGATGGAGGAAATGGTAATTTATCACATGATTTCATAATAATTGATTTCCGGGTGTGTATCAGAATATTAGACTACCTGTATATTTCAATAGTTTTAATATTACTGTAAGGGTAAATTACAATTTGCCACAAAACTGTTTGTAATATATTGGCTGATTTCTCTTGTCTTTGCATTTTGTTGCAGTGGCTTTGGGTCGCAATCAGCCCCTGAAAAAAGAAAAACCAAAATGGAAGAGTGATTACCCAATGACAGATGGACAGTTACGTAGTAAGAGAGATGAATTTTGGGACACGGCGCCTGCTTTTGAAGGTCGAAAGGAGATTTGGGATGCTCTCAAAGCTGCAGCACATGCTTTTGAAAGTAATGATCATGAACTCGCCCAGGCAATCATTGATGGTGCAAGTATAACATTGCCACATGGTAGGTTGTTTTGTACTGTACATGTTGCACTTCATTTTACTTGATTCTGGCTTGGAATTGGCTCCAATCTGAGATACTGTTCAGATGATATCATGTCATTGTACACATTGACTGACTAACTGGTAAATTGTCTACTAAATTCTGGAGCTTCCTAATGAAAGTACTGTGTAGTATGGTGTCATCTGGCATTTTCTACGTGGTTTAAAATATACTAGTCTGAATTGTGTGGTTAAAATGGCACTGCAGTATTAGTAACCAGTCGATTTAAGATGTTTTATTTTAATAAAAGCGTTAATCTATTAAGAATAAATGGGCTAACATCTTTATTAAAATAACAGATAAAGCAATTTCACATTGATGAGTTTGTTAATGTTGCACAGTGCAATTTTAACCCTATAGCCACCTCATAAGGCACCTTTGGGTAGCAGAATTAATATTGTGTAGTATTCTACCAGGTTTGAATCAGTTATGATCTTGGTCAAAATCGTTGTGTTTTGCACTGAAGTGTAATAATATGGGGGGAATTTTCCCAGCCCTGGGGAGGCGGGACTGCCGGGAAAATGGCAGAAACTGGGAGTGGGTACCCAACCCGCCTCCATGCCATCTTCCTGGGAGGCGGGTTCCCCAACTCGCGCAGGGACCCGTCTCCTCGAGGCGGGAAGGGGATTACAGCCAATTAACTGCCTGTTAACAGGGCGGGCTTAACAAGGTCAATGAAGGGAAAATAGCGTGGGTTGGCCGGACGTCGTTGGGGGCGGGACTGAAACCCGACAACCAGCAGTCCCACCCCCAACGTGCCTTCATTGAGAAAATCCAGCCCTATGAGTTCTCTGACAACTTGAATGTGTTTTGGTGATTGTAATGTGCTCTAACTCTCAAAACATATATTTACTGTATGTAAAATCTTACAGTAATTCAGAATTTGATTTGACAGTTTGGTACAAAAATACAGGTCTAATAAATACGTTATAGAATTCTGAATTTTTGCCGTTGTCTTTATAGATAGAATTAGAAATTTACAGGTTTAATATTTACAGGAGCACCCAGTAGACTAAACCCCACATTGTAATCCCCCGTATCTAATAAATTTGAAATCCCCACCCCCTCTACAGTACTGCCAAACCCAAGACACCTTCCCCATTGTTAGCAAATGGTGATAGTAGTGATGGGGATGATGGGAGGGTGTTCAGGGAAGAGGATGCCACAGAGTCTCCACTCACACTGTGCTACTGCCAGATCCCCAGGTTTTGTGTCCCCAGCTGTCTGCTGTCAAACCCCAAAACTCCTACCCAGTTCTACCAAATGGAAGACATTGGAGGGATGGATCAGATGGTGTGTAGTGGTGGTCATGGAACAAAGTCCATCCTTAACACCCACCGCTGCCAGATTCTTTCTCTTGCTCTAGCAAGTACTTGACTGAGTGCTCAACAATCATTTGTAAGCTAATCCAGACAGTGGTTTATCCTCAATTTTTTTTATCACACTCTGCACTTAAATAGTCAATTGCATGTCTGCTTGTGCATTTCCAGTGGTGCATAATATGTATTTATACATGGTGCAGTAAATTGAACCTAAATAAGAGTAACTCAACATTCTGTAGTAATTACTGCAATTAAAAGACTAATTTTGCCCATGTTGATGAATGTGCGTTCACTCATGAACAAGGCCCAAGCCTTCCACGACCTTGTGGATGATTGTACTGACATCCTGGCTTTGACTGAAACTAGGCTCACAGGTGGTGACATCTTGACCCTTATTGAAGCTTCGGCACATTTTCACCACTGGCCCTGCCCAAATTGCTGTGGTGGCAGTGTGACCCTTATTACCAAATCACATCTTGGTCTCTTTTCCCCCCCCCCCCCCCCCCCCTACTCCTCCCAGTACTTTCTCATCTGTTGAGCACCTCATCTTATTTCACCTCTCCTTTAAAATCCTCATTGTCTACTGTCCACCAAGCCTAACCCTAAGTTTCTTACCAAGCTTACCCTCCTTCAGCCTCTCTACTGAGTGACTCCTCATCCTTGATAATTTTAATCTTCATCTCCACTCCCCTTTCCTCCTTTCCTCTGAATTCACTGACCTCTCCCGTCATATAAACTCTCCTACCTATACTCATGGCCACCTCTCAACTTTGCCATCTCCCGGCCTCTCTACTCCCATGGTCTCTCAGACAACACCATCTCCAACCATTTTCTTGTATCCCTCACTACGTACATCCCCATACCCCTTCCAACCCCACTTCCTTCTGTGTCTGGGGGGAAAAAAAACTTTCCACCAAATCACTTAGAACTGCACTTTGTAAATCCCAATTATCAAGCCTTCAACTCCAGCAAGTAGGAGGAGTTCATGGACTTTTATCACTAAGATTGAGACCATTCATTCAACTGCTGCTGCTTCCCCCCACCACCGCGTTTCCCCTTGTCCAGCAAGCCAAACCTCCCCTAACCCTCAACCCATGTCTTTCTCCCGTTTCTCTGCTATCTCCCTTCCTGCCTTCTCTGAACCCATCTTGTCCATGAGATCCACCTTCTGCTTCCTTAACCCCATTCCCACTAAACTGCTAACCACCCAACTTCCCTTCCTGGCCCCCATGTGTGCTGGTGTAAACGGTTCCCTCTCATTTGGTACTTTTTAAAAAATTTGTTTATGGGATGTGGGTGTCGCTGGCAAGGCCAGCATTTATTGCCCATCCCTAGTTGCCCTTGAGAAGGTGGTAATGAGCCGCCGCCTTGAGCTGCTGCAGTCCATGTGGTGAAGGTACTCCCACGGTACTGTTAGGTAGGGAGTTCCAGGATTTTGACCCAGCGACGATGAAGGATCGGCGATGTACTTCTAAGTCAGGATGGTGTGTGACTTGGAGGGGAACTTGGAGGTGGTGGTGTTCCCATGTGCCTGCTGCCCTTGTGCTTCTAGGTGGAAGAGGTCACGAGTTTGGGAGGTGCTGCCGAAGAAGCCTTGGCGAATTGCTGCAGTGCATCTTGTAGATGGTACACACTGCAGCCACGGTACGCCGGTGGTGGAGGGAGTGAATGTTTAAGGTGGCGGATGGGGTGCCAATCAAGCGGGCTGCTTTGTCCTGGATGGTGTCGAGCTTCTTGAGTGCTGTTGGAGCTGCACTCATCCAGGCAAGTGGAGAGTATTCCATCACACTCCTGACTTGTGCCTTGTAGATGGTGGAAAGGCTTTGGGGAGTCAGGAGGTGAGACACTCGCCACAGAATACCTAGCCTCTGACCTGCTCTTGTTGCCACAGTATTTATGTGGCTGGTCCAGTTAAGTTTCTGGTCAATGGTGACCCCCCCCAGGATGTTGATAGTGGGGGATTCGGCGATGGTAATGCCATTTGAATGTCAAGGGGAGGTGGTTAGACTCTTGCTTGTTGGAGATAGTCATTGCCTGGCACTTCTGTGGCGCGAATGTTACCTGACACTTATCAGCCCAAACCTGAACGTCGTCCAGGTCTCGTTGCATGTGGGCATGGACTGCTTCATTATCTGAGGAGTTGTGAATGGCGCTGAACACTGTGCAGTCATCAGCGAACATCCCCATTTCTGACCTTATGTTGGAGGGAAGGTCATTGATGCAGCAGCTGAAGATGGTTGGGCCTAGGACACTGCCCTGAGGAACTCCTGGGGCTGTGATGATTGACTTTCAACCACCACAGCCATCTTCCTTTGTGCTAGGTATGACTCCAGCCAGTGGAGCGTTTCCCCCCTGATTCCCATTGACTTCAGTTTTACTAGGGCTCTTTGATGCCAGACTTGGTCAAATGCTGCCTTGACGTCAAGGGCAGTCACTCTCACCTCACCTCTGGAATTCAGCTCCTTCGTCCATATTTGGACCAAGGCTGTAATGAGGTTGGGAGCCGAGTGGTCTTGGCGGAAACCAAACTGGGCATCAGTGAGCAGGTTATTGGTGAGTAAGTGCCGCTTGATAGCACTGTCGATGACACCTTCCATCACTTTGCTGATGATTGAGAGTAGACTGATGGGGCGGTAATTGGCCGGGTTGGATTTGTCCTGCTTTTTGTGGACAAGACATACCTGGGCAGTTTTCCACATTGTCGGATAGATGCCAGTGTTGTAGCTGTACTGGAACAGCTTGGCTAGAAACGCGGCTAGTTCTGGAACACAAGTCTTCAGCGCAATAGCTGGTATGTTGTCGGGGCCCATAGCCTTTGCTGCTTCCTAGTCTTCATCCAATTTCCTCTTCATTCCCAGGTTTTATCTTTTATCCGGTGTGCTCACTGCCTTAAGCTTAAGTTGCACCCTTTCATGCTAAATTTTGTCAAATGCTTTTTGGAAGTCTAGGTACAACACATCATAGGGCTTTCCACAGTTTGGTAGGAATACCACTTCCTCAAAGAAGTCAGGGATGGTCAGAGTGGATCTTCTCCTTTTGAGTCGGTGTTGTCTGGTTGTTTACTGAGTTATTATGCAGGTAATCCTCAAATCTATCCCTGATGATGGAAATATCTACAGTAATAATACTGGGGATGTGAGGGGGTATCTACAGTGACAATACAGGAGAGGTGAGGTGACATCTACAGTAATAATAGAGATGATGAGCAAGTATCCACAGTAATAATGCAGGGGAGTGGTATCCACAGTAATAATACGGGGGAGAGGTATCTATCGTAATAATAAAGGGGAGCTGGTAACTAGTGTAAAAGTAAAGGAGAGGGGAAGGGGATATCCGTACCCATGCAGGCCATCACTGCCCTCCCCCCACTTACATTCACTGAACTTTACCAGACTGAACAGGGAATGTGTAGGAAATTGATTTAAAACAATAAGAGCCAGATGAGTGGGGCCAGGCTGGGAGAGTGTGTAGAACATATTGTGGAAGGAATGTTTGCATGAGAACTGTGGGAACATTTTGGTATGCTTAAATTAGACTGAAGATCAAATGGTTATAGGATAGAGACTGCAAAGGTTGGGGGAGATTTACACAAGCTGCCGGGTATAATGAATTGTTTTATCTATTTGTAGATTATTGGTATGTTGATGGGGTGAGATGGAGGAGGCTCGTGTGCAGCATAAACACCAGCATGGACCAGTTGGCCTGAACGGCCTGTTTCTGTGCTTGTAATTCTATGTAATAGTTTCCATTATTTTACATAGTAT
The DNA here is from genome assembly GCA_030390025.1 of Squalus acanthias. Classification (NCBI taxonomy): domain Eukaryota; kingdom Metazoa; phylum Chordata; class Chondrichthyes; order Squaliformes; family Squalidae; genus Squalus; species Squalus acanthias. Next base: position 144,843,584 of record CM059427.1, on the reverse strand, counting down.
TGATGCAAGACTGATGGGTCTGTAGTTGGATCTAGTTTGTCGCCCTTTTTAAACATGAACACAAGGTTAATCTGTTTCTATTCTAGCAGGACTTTCCCAGCATTCATCAACTTCTTCATAATGGCCATCAACACTTCAAAATCTCATTTTGTCTCATTTATAAATTTGGGATAAATGCGATCTGTCACTGAGGATTTATTTGTTTTGAGTCATTATAGTCTGTCTAGGACCTACATCTCTTGTGTCAAACCAATAGCTGCATTTTGTTGTTAAATCATGAGAAGCCCCAGCTGCAAACCTCGATCGAATGTTCCTGGGGTATTATTTTGGATTGTGGAAGTGAAGACTTTCTGCCTCTAGATCAGTTTACAAGGATCTGTTGTCCCTGTTGCAGAGTCATGGATCCTAATAAAAGTTAGGCCTGATGGCAGCATCCATTTTCCTGACTCTCGTCACGTGACTAAGATCCCTGCAGCTGTATGTGCTCGTCTAGCCAGGGATGAGGGATTACAATTACATGGATAGACTGGAAAAGCTGGGTTGTTTTCCTTGGAGCAGAGACGGCTATAAGGAGATTTGATAGAAGTGTTTAAAATCATTAAGGGTTTATATAGAGTAAATAAATAGGAACTGTTTCCAGTGGCTGAAGGATCGATAACCACAGGGCACAGATTTAAGGTAATTGGCAAAAGAACCAGAGGCGACAGGAGGGAGAACTTTTTTATGCAATGAGTGGTTAGGATTTGGAATGCACTGTCTGATAGGGTGATGGGTACAGATTCAACAGTAGCCTTCAGAAGGGAATTGGATAAATACTTGAAGGAGAAAATATTACAGGGATATGGGGAAAGAGTGGAGGAGTAGGACTAATTGGATTGCACTTCAAAAGAGCCGGCGCAGACTTGATGGGCTGAATGGCCTCTTCTGTGCTGTACTACTCTGATTCTATGGCCTGGTGAGTGCTATCTTGTTTTGTTCCCCACATTCTGGAGTACCTCCAGCATCTGTTTGACATTGGGTTAAAATCAGTTCTGTTCAGGTTAGTTGAGGCTATTTCAGACCTTTATGAACCAGGTGCATTTGAATTGTTAGCAGACTAGCTAAACTGATGGCATTTTTGTTTAAAATGTTAGTGCTTACAGCATTGTGCCTGTTAGCATCAAAAGTACTGCTCAAAACTGGTGTTTTGCCATTTCAAATTAGTTTAAATTAAAATATTGGTTCTCCTGATCTGAGTCCAGCACTGGTTGACGGACACAAGAATCAGCTGGTGTTACATTGAGTAACAAGCACCCGGCGCACCGGTACATAAAACAAACTAGGAGATACATTTTTGTAATTTTAAATGAGGAAAACCTAATGCTTAAGAGGTGTTCACCAATTTATAAATCCTTGTACTTTAAACCTATAGAACAGAGAAGTTAAGTGGACCTTTCGGGACTGAAAGGCTGGACTTCAAACTTCAGTGAAGCCAGCTAATTAATGATATATTCTGCTTTGGGCGCAATCAGTGATTCGGTGCAAATTGCACCCAAAATTGCGCTAGTTTTGAGAACTTCCCCCCCCCCCCCCCCCCCCCCCCAGTTTCCGCTCAAACTCATTTACATAAATCTGCCATAAACCATCGTGCTTTATATATTTTTTTTAATTTGCTTTAAAAATATTCTTTGATATATTTAAGAGTGGTAACTTGGTGCAGTTTGATTAATGCAGCTGAAAATGGTTTTATCACAAAAAATAAGCATTTTCAATCGGTGTCTAGTCCACCACCTGTGAGTAGCCTGATTTTTAAATAGCTGAAAATTGAGTTCAAAAAACTATACAGAACCATTTGCTAGTTATATTGGTCAGTTTCATGGTAAATTAAAAAATATATATATTCAAAAGCTTTTAAAACATGCATATTAGTGTCCTTACACACACACAAAGTTTAATTTTAAAAGCCTCCTCGAAGGCCCGCAAACGGGCACAGTTAGCGGAAACTCGCAATGGTGATTGATTCGATCTGGTGTCGTGGACAGGGACAGCTTCTAGCGTGAGGTTTTTTTAAACTACCGCAAAAACATCGTGGAAACTCAATTTGCGCTGGACGTAATTTGTGCTTGAAATTCCGCATTCTTTTGCACCAGTTTGGCTAATTTTGAGCGAATTGCACTGGAAATATTGCACTGCAACCTAAGATCAATTGGACCACGTAACTGAGTAGCCTGCCTAGCAGGTGAAGTTAAAAGGTGTAAAATACATTGGGTTTAACAAACTGCAAATCATGGGGGTTTGTAATCAGTGGAGTGTCACTTGAGCAATTGCTCTTCAAATGAGTACTTAAATTGATGAGAGATTAAGTCAGACTATCTGGTAAAGTAAACCCTATTTGATGGCTATACCCTTCATTATTACGCACTCAATTGCATGAAATTGAGTGCGTAATAATAATTATGGGTGGAGATAAGAAATAACGAGGAGCAGAAAACACTGGTGGGAGTAGATTATAGGCCACCTAAGAGTAGCTATACTGTTGGACAGTGTATTAATCAACAAATAATAGGAGCTTGTAACAAAGTTAATGCAATAATTGTGGGAGACTTTAATCTTCATATAGACTGGGCAAATCAAATTGGCAAACGTAGTCTGGAGGATGAGTTCATGGAATGCATTCGAGACAGTTTCCTAGAACAATACGTCATGGAACCAAATAGGGAACAGGTTATTTTAGATCATGCATTGTGTAATGAGACAGGGTTAATTAGTAATCTCACAGTAAACGATCCTCTGCGGAAGAGTGATCATAATATGATCGTATTTTACATTGGGTTTGAGAGTGAAATACTTAAGTTGAAACTAGAGTCTTAAACTTAAATAAAGCCAATTAGGCGTGAGGGGTGAGTTAGCTAAGGTAGATTGGGAAATTAGATTAAGAGATATGACCGTAGATAAGCAGTGGCAAACATTTAAAGAAATATTCCATAATTCTTGACATGTAAACATTCCATTGAGAAATAAAAGCTCCACGGGAAAAGTAATCCATCCGTGGTTAACTAAAGAAGTTAAGGATAGTATTAGATTAAAAGAGGCTTATAATGTTAAGCAGAATAGTAATAAGCCTGAGAATTGGGAGAACTTTAGAAACCAGCAAAGGATGACGAAAAATTGATAAGGGAGAAAATAGAATGAGAGTAAACTTGCAAGAAATATAAAAACAGATTGTAAGAGCTTCTACAAGTATGTAAAAAGGAAGAGAGTAGCAAAAGTAAGCATTGGTCCCTTAGAGGCTGAGACAGGAGAAATTATAAAGGGGAATAAGGAAATGGCAGAGACTTTAAACAAATATTTTGTATCTGTCTTCACAGTATAAGACACAAAACGTATACCAAATATAGTGGGGAACCAAGGGGCTAATGAGAAAGAGGAACATAAAGTAATTAAGATCAGTAGCAAAGAAGTACTTGAGAAACTAATGGGACTAAAAGCCGACAAATCCCCTGAACCTGATGGCCTACATCCTAGGGTTCTAAAAGAGATGACTGCAGAGATAGTGGATGCATTGGTTGTGATCTTCCAAAATTCCCTAGATTCTGGAACGGTCCCAGTGGATTGGAAGGTAGCAAATGTAACCCTGCTATTCAAGAAAGGAGGGAGAGAGAAAACCGGGAACTACAGGCCAGTTAGCCTGCCATCAGTCATTGGGAAAATGCTGGAATCTATTATTAAGGAAGTGGTAACAAGGCACTTAGATAATATGATTAGACAGATTCAGCATGGTTTTATGCAAGGGAAATTGTGTTTAACAAATTTATTAGAGTTTTTTGAGGATGTAACTAGCAGGGTAGATAGGGGAAAGGGGAACCAGTGGATGTAGTATATTTGGATTTCCAAAAGGCATTTGATAAGGTGCCACATAAAAGGTTATTACATAAGATAAGGGCTCATGGGGTTGGGAGTAATATATTAGCATGGATAGAGGATTGGTTAATGGACAGAAAACAGAGAATAGTTATAAACAGGTCATTTTCAGGTTGGCAGGCTGTAGTGGGGTGCCGCAAGGATCCGTGCTTGGGCCTCAGCTATTTACAATCTATATTAATGACTTCGATGAAGGGACCGAGTGTAATGTATCTAAGTTTACTGATGTTACAAAGCTGGGCGGGAAAGTAAGCTGTGAGGAGGACACAGAGCCTGCAAAGGAATATAGATAGGTTACATGAATGGACAATAAGGTAAAAGATGGAGCATAATGTGGGGAAATGTGAGGTTAATCACTTTGGCAAGAAAGAAAGACTTTCATTTATATAGCGCCTTTCACGACCACCAAACGTCTCAAAGCGCTTTACAGTCAATGAAGTACTTTTGGAGTGTAGTCACTGTTGTAATGTGGGAAACGCAGCAGCCAATTTGCGCACAGCGAGCTCCCACAAACAGCAATGCGATAATGACCAGATGATCTGTTTTTGTTATGTGGATTGAGGGATAAATATTGGCCAGGACACCGGGAATAACTCCCCTGCTCTTCTTCGAAATAGTGCCGTGGGATCTTTTTTACGTCTCCCTGAGAGAGCAGGCGGGGCCTCGGTTTAGCGTCTCATCCGAAAGACGGCATCTCCGACAGTGCAGCACTCCCTCAGCACTGCACTGGAGTGTCAGCCTAGCTTCATGTGCTCAAGTCCCTGGAATGGGACTTGAACACGCAACCTTCTGACTCAGAGGTGAGTGTGCTACCCGCTGAGCCACAGCTGACACTTAAGAATAGAAAAACAGAATATTTTTTAAATGGTGAGTAACTATTAAATGTTGGTGTTCAGAGAGATTTAGGTGTCCTTGTACAGGAAGCAGAGTGTTTGCAAGCAGGTACAACAAGCAATTAGGAAGGCAAATGACATGTTGGCCTTTATTGCAAGGGGGTCAGAATACAAGAGTAAGGAAGTCTTGCTACAATTGTATAGGGCTTTGGTGAGACCACACTTGGAGTACTGTGCACAGTTTTGGTCTCCTTAACTGAGGAAGGAGACTTGCCTTTGAGGCGGTGCAGCGAAGGTTCACTCGATTGATTCCCGGGATGAGGTGGTTGTCCTATGAGGCGAGATTGAGTAGATTGGGCCGATACTCTCTGGAGTTTAGAAGAATGAGAGGTGATCGTAACTGGACCAGCCACATAAATACTGTGTCTACAAGAGCAGGTCAGAGGCTGGGTATGCTGCGGCGAGTGTCTCACCTCCTGACTCCCCAAAGCCTTTCTACCATCTACAAGGCACAAGTCAGGAGTGCGATGGAATACTCTCCACTTGCCTGGATGAGTGTAGCTCCAACAACACTAGAAGCTCGACACCATCCAGGACAAAGCAGATCTCATTGAAACATATAAGATTCTGAGGGGATTTGACAGGGTCGATGCTGAGAGGTTGTTTCCCCTGGCTGGAGAGTCTAGAACTAGGGGGCATAGTCTCCGCATAAGGGGTCGGCCATTTAAGACTGAGATGAGGCGGACTTACAGCACTGAGGGTTGTGAATCTTTGGAATTCTCTACTCCAAAGGGCTGTGGATGCTGAACCGTTGAGTACATTCAAGGCTGAGATGGATAGTTATTTGGACTCTAGGGGAAATCAAGGGATATGGTGATCGGGCGGGAAAGTGGAGTTGAGGCCGAAGATCAGCCATGATCTTATTGAATGGCGGAGCAGGCTCGAGGGGCCAGATGGCCTACTCCTGCTCCTAATTCTTATGTTCTTGTGAAATCACATTGATCTGTATTCCTGCAGAATAATATCTTAAAAGCCCAAACAATGTTTGTGAACACTCAACTTTAAAATACTGCCCTCTGCTGCACCAGACTTTTATTTCTGTTCATCACGCCAGCTATACTTGCCTCAGTAGGGGTGACTGACAATTTGATATTATTTAGTAACAAATTAGAATGTAATTTTGCTATTGACTCAACCATTAAGAATGGGGGCTGAGGCTGCTCACTCTCTTCTCTTGCAACCCTTGCAACACCCCATTTAGTATGAGGTAGCTAACTACACTATCTGGTCACAAGCTAGCAGATACTTTTAAAGTTTGTTTGTATATTGTCATAACAATTGACAAAAGGAAAAAGCAATTAATATTCTTTCCATTAAAGTAGAGGTTCTCATCATGAGGTATGCATCCTACTTCGAACAGATGCACAAAGACCTGCTGTTTTGATTATACTCCAATTAACTAATTAATCTGGTCTTCAATTACAGAAGAACATTTTGGTGCAATCAAGAGCAAGACATCTGTCGCTGGTAGTTAACTTACAGTGTGATTGAGTAAATATTTGAATTTTGTTTAGAAGTACTTCAAATATACACTTGTATAATACCTATTAAAAAAAATTTGTACCCACACCTTTTATTGAAAAATGTCAGTGAGATTTTGTATAAATTATAATCTGGATTACAAATTTCAAGCAGCCCATTTCAGACTAATTACAACAGTTCAGAAGTGTTATGCCACAAGTTAAGTACATGAAATCTGAATGCTGTATAGGCTGCTCCAAATATTTTGAGCAGTACGATAAATTAAACTGTTGAGAGCTGGTTGGATTGAGGTAGTCTGCCAAAAGCCAAGGAAAATGTTTTATCATGAGAAAAGTCTTGAGTGCTTCTTTAGAAATCAATCCTGTGAAATTATGAGTATGGATAAGCACTGACCAGATCCTGGGGGCTCAGTCAAATTACATTGTTTTTAGTGGGTTTTTTTGTATTGCCTGGTTGTACTTTCATAGGAGGAGCTCGCAATAATTTGCAATGAAGTTTTGACAGTCTTTCAGCTGCGTCACTTTTCCATGATGTGGTCCTGTTGGTTTGCAATGACTGGCTGATCTGAGCAGCAACAAATCGTCAAAAGTTGAGGAGGATGGGCTCTGGGTTAATACTCTGGTTCAGTAAACTTAATTCAAAATTTTTGAAACCCTACTTGTATATTTCTTGAAACTATTTTGCTGAATGTGAAATCAAAATCCTATTTTCTCTCCTTTCTCTCTCTTTCTCTCTCTCTCTTGTTTATAAACTTGCATTTTTCAGAAATGGTGTGCTGTAAAACTTTTCCTTGCAGTGTGAAACTTTTCTTTCTGCTTACATGAGCAGACATTTTTATTTTAAAAATGTTTTGGATTTAAGACAAATTTTGACAGTTGTATTCATTATGAATTCGGGAAAATAAATCTATCCAAAATATTTGAATGAGGGATCAGCGTGATTTTTAACTGATTAATGGCTGTATTCTGTAAGATAGCTTGAAATAATTCCTATCTTATTTTGATAAATGAAACCGTGTCCCATTCATATTTTTAGATGTCACTTTGTAAACCCTACTGACTTTTCTGTTCTGAGCTATTTTACAATTTGATATATTAATCATTTACTCCTGCTTAAATCAACAACAACTTGTATTTATATAGCTCCTTTAATGTAGTAAAACGTCCCAAGGCGCTTCACAGGAACATTATAAAACAAAATTTGACACCGAGCCACATGAGATATTAGGGCAGATAGAGGTAGGTTTTAAGGAGCATCTTAAAGGAGGGTAGAGAGGTTTAGGGAGGGAATTCCAGAGCTTAGGACCTTGGCAGCTGAAGGCACGGCCACCAATGGTGGAGCGATTAAAATCGGAGATGCTCAAGAGGCCAGAATTAAAGGAGCGCAGATATCTCGGAGGGTTGTGGGGCTGGAGGAGATTACAGAGATAGGGTGGGGCGAGGCCATGGAAGGATTTGAAAACCAGGATGGGAATTTTTAAACTCAAGGTGGTGTTTAACCGGGAGCCAATGTAGGTCAGCGAGCACAGGGGTGATGGGTGAACAGTACTTGGTGCAAGTTAGGCCATGGGTAGCAGAGTTTTGGATGACCTCAAGTTTACAGAGGGTAGCACATGGGAGGCTGGCCAGGAGTGCGTTGAAATAGTCAAGTCTAGAGGTAACAAAGGCATGGATGAGGATTTCTAGCAGATGAGCTGAGGGAGGGGCTGAGACGGGCGATGTTACGGAGGTGGAAGTAGGCGGTCTTAGTGATGGCACACTTCAATTTTTGTTATAAAGTGAATTTCACCACCATCAGGATGAGCCTATCTGAGGATCGGTGGATAGTTTGCATTCTACCTGCACTTGGAGGGTGCAGCAACTAATACAGCAATGCTTTGTGCTGTTTGGTCACCTAACTTTGAAACCTCCATTTTCTAAATGGAGTTTTCTTCTCCCCTATTATTTACTTCCCTCTTTTGAGATGTGACTGGAGAATCATCTGTTAGGATAACAAATTATTTTTCCTTTAATTTTTTTAATACAAATATGCACTTAAAATTGAATTTGCCAATCTGTGACAGGAAATGTTTATCCTATGTGATTGAGTTTTTTAAGATAACTTTTTTTTTTGCTCCCACACACAGGAGCCCTCACAGAATGTTATGATGAGCTGGGGAATAGATATCAACTTCCAGTCTACTGCCTTGCACCTCCAATCAACATGATTGAAGAGAAAAGTGACTTAGAGACACTAGACATCCCAGAACCACCTCTTAATTCTGGACAAGAATGTCAGCTCCGGCTGCGTCTCTCCACAGGCAAAGACCTGAAGCTTATTGTCCGCAGCACAGATACAGTCTATCACATGAAAAGGCGTTTGCACACAGCGGAGGGAGTAGAGCCCTCCAGCCAGAGATGGTTCTTTTCTGGCAGACCGCTGACAGACAAAATGAAATTGGAGGAACTGAAAATCCCCAAGGACTATGTGGTGCAGGTCATCATCAGCCAACCTCTGCAGACCCCTACCCCTGTGGAAAACTGACTGACCCTTTTTTGAATCCCTTTATTAGGCTTTTACTCCTTTCTACACAAGAACATTCATTTAATGTCACCTGTGTGGTCCCATCTGTGATGAGGACTTCCAGAATGGTGTTCCTGTAGATCCATTTAAGTGTAGAGCACAGCAGTTTCTACCGAGAAAGCAACTCAGGAGAGGCTCCAGTTCATTAAGATCCTTCAGGGATTTGTTTTTTTTTTATTGGAAGACTTTGTTGCGTGCATATCTGGCCTAGACAGATTTCTTTCAATAAAGGGGCAGTGTTATGTTCTATGAAAAAAAATGAATTGTAAAAGTATGACTACCATTTTATGCATCATTTAGCTGCATTGCTACAGTTTTCTGTTTTAAATCATACATGACTTTTTTAAATGGTACATACTTATTGTCAATGCGTAAGATCATACACTATCATGGCAATAGAAGGTTTTCCTTCAGAGATAATCTCAGTGAGACTGAATCAGTTTAAGTTATTTCAGGGTTTCAATTACAATTAGCAAAATAATGTTTGTTACTTTCAGCATGCATAAACTTGGGGAATTATCTTTCTGGATTAATGGCATAGTAATTTATTGAAAATTTGGGAATATACAGTAATGCACAAGTCTCTACTCTATTTGTCTTTAATAGAAAAACAGTCTTGCCCCAGTCTGTGCTGAGTTACCTGATCTTGGGTGAGGAACATTTTGGGGTGTTAAAATTAGCCTTGGTACCTCCAGATAAAGAGGGGTAAAAGCCATAGTTCTCACTTTTTATTGCAGTCCACTGACTCCTGCTAGAAAATGCATGTGTGGATGTTGGTGAAACAGGATTGGACCTGACATATCCCACATGGTTAAATAGTCTGCTGACTGTCTCATGAAGAATTGAGCAAGGTATAAGAGAGTTTTTTCTTTTGATTTAATTCTTTCCCTGCAGAGTATGGCTTAGACCAATGGATGACTGATGTTTTCAAGTTTAAATTACAGGGCTTACGCTCCCTAAGTTCTGTCTGCCATTGTTGGGATAAATATCCATTTTAAATTGAGACATTAATTAGTGTTTAGCAGTTGCAGAGTAGTATAATTTTAGGAGATGAAAACTGCAATGGCTTGCTCATACTTGCTTTGCGTGGACCTTATTATTTGTGGTTGACTGCTGTTGCTTCATGGTTGCACAGGGATATGTGGAAGTGGTCCAGGAGCTAGAATAGAAAATCAGGGGCGTGAAATAAACTAAGTCTCAAAGGGTCGATTTTTCCAAATATGTGCTTCTGTTATGGAACATCATCCACCAGGTACACATCAGGAAAACATGTTTTTACATCTGTTGGGAGAGCTCATATTGAAAAGTGTTGAGGATAGAATTTTGAAAACACACAGTCCCTTAGCTGTCTCAGCCTAGGAACAATCTGTCTGTTTCCAGGCCTCTTAAGGGCACTGCAAAATGATTTCCTCATATGTGTGCAAGAGTGCCTGGGGGAAATGGATGTTCCATCCCTTTTGTCTCTACTTATCACTTCTCTTAAACTGCATATTTTAGATCATGAATTTGGTGTGACAGGAATTATTTGAGGGGGCTTTATGCAGTGTGATGTAAAAGACTAATTGAAATTTAAAAATGAATTCAAACAATATAAATTCTATGTCACACTTGTAAATTAATTTTCTGCATTTCCCATCTTAAAATATATTGGTCTGAATTTTGCTGTACTAATAATGGCAAGGCTGTCAGAGCTCGCTATTATTACTGGATAAAACTGACAGCAAATTCTGGCGTCCGCACATGCGCAGTTAAACGCGGAAATCCGGAAGTTGCTGTCAGTGATACCCTGCTCCTCCACAGGCTGCGCTGTTGCAGTCTTTGTCAATGGAATCTGCAAAGATCACTGTAATGGTGTGAACTTAGGCTAATTACCCACTATTCTCGCACTAAGACAGATGAAAAAGTTAGGACTTGTACAATCAGGAATAACTGAGTTTTTAACGGCATAAAAAATGATGATTACTGCTGAACAACCTCTCTGGCTCTGAAAAAATTATTTTACAAGTGTGGAGGCTCATTCTCTCAGAAGCAAAGTAATGTTGCAGATTTTTTTAAAATAAAAATGATTTTTTATTTAGTTTTACTGTTTTTTCTCTGATATCTCTCCCTTAATCCCATGTGTATGTCCCAATCTTTATTTCGTTCAACGATTTAAATGTAATTTATATTTCCTGTTTTTTAAATTCTTGCTTTGCAGTCTGCATGTCTCAGGTGTAGATTCTTCAATCTGATTGGTTGAAGAGCCTCACTGCTGCTTGTACTGCTCACAGATGCCACAGATCCCCTGTAGAGGGCGCCCCACTGTATCAGACACCCGAAAACTAGAAATCTCCGCTGACAAGCCCACAAAAGGTCTCTGGGCAACTGTACGGTGAAAGCCTTTCCTTCGCCACTCACAGCAAAAATCCAGACCTTTAACTGTTTTAGTCTCCTTTCAGCAGTAAGCTTGCTTGTGTTGATTGTCTTAAGTGATTCACCTGATAGCCAGATGTTACTTTGTAACATTCTGATCAGGTTACTTTGAGCTGATAACCTGACATTGGTTCCCACATGCAGTCCGGTTAACCGCAACAAACCTCAGCTGTCACTCGATCTTTTTGGGGAAATAACTTTTGTGCATTATTAATTATCATTCAGATTTTGATTAAAAATGGGTCAAAAATATTTTGAATTCTAAGAAAATCTCTTCATTTTCAACACTGAACATGGCTGAATTGGAAACTAATCATGCATTCATCAGATCTGTGTCTGCACACTGAAAACAAAAGTGGAAACATTGTTTTTCACCAAGTGATTGTTTCTTTTTTTCTGAAACTGAAATGACTGATACTTTGAGAAAACTCATAATCATGGCATGGAGAAAAAACAAAGCTTTACTCCTGTTATAATGTAAATTTCAAATTGTTCATTTTAAAATAGTGTCCTTTATCAGTTATAACTTGATATATTTCATGTCTGTTTCCTCAGTTTAAAAAGCAAGCAGCCACTGAATTGCCTACATGGGGAGCCTTAAGTACAGTATTGTCAGTAAGTGAATTATGTAACTCCAGTGAAGTATAAAAGGAGTGATCATTTGGGAGCAAATTCAAACCATGAACTTATGTATGTGAATATAGGCCTGTATTGTGCCTGAGTCATGGGATACTGTTTTAATATCAAAAGCTTTATATTTATTATTCTTATCAACTTTTTTGTAAGAAAATTACAGAGATTCTACTTTGTGCATTACTGTCCAGTAAAAAGTAGATTGGAATGCTATTAATATTTCAGTCCTCGTGTTGTACTTGGAGTTTTTAATTATTTGGTGATAGATTTCTAATTTGTATCACATTAGAAAGGAATGCTGTCCTACAAAAGATTAGTCAACACAGAGTTGGCCTTCATTTATGCATTATCTTTTTGCCATTGGAAGCATTAAACATTCTGGATAAACTTTCTCCTGTACTGGAGAGTGGGTTGAACAAATGTAAGCTCCAGTATAATACTGGAGATTGACTGGCATACTATTAGTGACAGGTCAGATACTGTTTTCCCAAACCAATTATCTAAAAAAATTCAGTCTCACTGACCAAAAACTGTTCCTAAAAACATTTGTGACATCATTTAAGATTTTCTTTGCAGTATTTATTCCGTTGATCTTTATACTATTTAGGATAGTACATTTGTTGAACTGGAGAGAACACAATAGTTATCCCTTAATAAAGCACAACATTTTACTGTTGTACGTCAAAAGGTCACAATGTTTTTAAATATTGAAATGTTATAAGCATTTCTTTTGTAGTTTCATAATAGTACTGGGGCTTTTGAATTGGTTTTTACTGTACATGCAAATTTGCAAAAGAAAAGTCTTAATATAATGAGTTTTCAATCATGCTTTTAAACTGCCATACTGCAGGCAAGTGCTGTTTCCTCTTTAAGGAACAGTAGTTTTTTATGTTTTGTAACTGTACATTTGAATTTTCACAGATGAAGTTGGGACAGTGTCCACTGATAGTTTATACACTTTCCAATACAGTTTGTGCTCTTAATGTGCAGTACACTGTTGTAAGATCTATACATTGTAATAAATGTAATAATAAAAGACCAATGAATGTTTTTTGGTAATGGATGCTTTATAATGGATGAATAAATAAACCAAATCTTTGTAATTGCAGCCCATCAATCAGTTTTCTGAATTGCAGTTAAACTCCAGTCCCATTTAATTATTTGATTATCCTAAGGAATGCTATTATAATCAAATTTTCTCCTTTGGGGAAAGGTCAAGAAAAAGGGTAACCCATGATAATAAACTATAACTTACCCTTCCACTGTTTTGTGTGTGTGTTTTTTTTAACTATTCTTATAGTTACCTTTTGTTTAACTTTAGTTTCTAAACATTCATTTACATTGCCTGATCACTTCATTTAAATGCAGAGATACAACCTCAACCACCTATTCTTGTCTATTGTCAAGAAATTGGAACAGGCAAGTTTTCTGCTAAAAAATCTCATCATTAACCAGTACAATTAAATATAACCCATATTGCTTCTAGCACTGTGGCAAATTGAAATGATAACCTATGGGGAACAATTGCTCTGGTCACTATATGTGGGAAAATTATAAACCTATTCTTTTGGAATGCATTTACAATGTCACTACACATGATGACCAAAGCAATACGTCCCCCTGTGTATTTAACTTCACTGAGCCTTGTTATGAAGTTCTGCATATAGTGGAGTATTATTGCAGTTTTGATTAGTTTTAGCAGTAATTTGAAATATTACTCATTATGGGAAAGAAACATTAACATTTTAGTCTTTAATGCTTGCAGAAAGTGTAAAACATTTTATATAAAATATTCTATGCTATTCTGAAATTGGCTGGCCGGAGTAACATTGTACAGGTAACACCAACAAGTGTGTTTTTTTTAAAGAGGTGTTCTGTCACTGGCAAGTTGACAAATCTGATAATGGCCCCCTATAATGCCACCATATTAAACAAGGCACTTCTTTTCTTTCGATCGTGGGAGAGCATTTTCATTGCTAACATCAGCTCCCTTATCTAAACAAAATGTGGGTTTCTGATGCTGACACCCACATAAAAGCTGTCTTTAGCAGTGTAAACACAGGCAACCAATGCATGGGTGATGCTCTCCCACGATTCAAACTTGAACAAGTGCCCTTGTAAAAGTGCCTGACGACTATACCAGTGAGAGAAAAAATTACTTTTGTTGGTTTTAACTGCTATGGTAGGACGAACATTTAATTTAGTTGAAAAATAATCTGTGAAATTAACATGAATGTAATCTATGCAATTGCCTTAATTAGTTTTTGATGGCCACTTACATGAGGCTGATTAATTATTGTCCTGTTTAGGGCTAACCAATGCTGAGTGATATGCCAACTATTCTTTCCATACATATATTTATTTTTAAATATCCAGTTGAGGAGCTAAACACTCCTGATGTATTCGAACAGTTGAAGGACAGTAATAACTTACTTCCTAAGTTACTTACCTAACAAAGACTATTTTGCAACCTTTATGTCATCATGGTCGAAGCTCTCTATCTTCTTTCACTATCTAGCTTCATGCCATCAATCCTGAAAGAGAATACTAGTGCTGGTATTGGCTATAAACAGTGCAACTATCTTGCTAAAGTGGTATTAAAGCTCACGTGTTGAAGTAAAACACACCATGAATTTGGTGTAGCACTGTTACCTCCGAGTCAGAAGGTTGTGGGCTCAAACCCCACTCCAAGACTTAAACATGTAATCTAGGCTGACATTTCAGTGCAGTCCTAAGAGAGTGCCGTGTCTTTCAGATGAGATGTTCAACTGAAGCCCCATCTGTCTCTTCAGGTGGATGTAAAAGATCCTTTGGCAGCATTTCAGAAAGAGCAGGGGTGTTCTTCCAGTGTCCTAGCCAACATTTATCCCTTGACCAACACCACCAAAACAGATTAACTGCTCATTTATCTCATTGTTATCTCTGGGACTTTGTGGTCTGCAGAAAGTGCCATGTTTGCCCACATAACCGTGACCACACCTCATTGGCTATGAAGTGCTTTTGGAACTCCTGAGGATGTGAAAAGTGGTACACAAATGCAAGTTCTTTTGTTCAATTAAGATTAAACTGATATTTTAGTTACAAGTGCCTGACCTTTTAAACCTCCATCTATTCCACATAAAATTCAGCAGGATCTGTTGCAATATCCCCTTAAAATTTTGATTCCATCTTCATTTCACTCCCTGCAACTGCTGGGATAGGTCCAGATACCAAGGGCCTTCACTCCCAGGAAGGAGATTGGTGGTAACTGCTCCAAAATGGCCAGATTTGATGACCAGGTGTTTTGACTGCATCTGTACTTGTATTCCACCACCAGCATTGCCACCCTCTCCATTACCATTTGGGCTCCTCTACCTCTCTCTGACTGTTCAGCCTGGGAATCCTGCCTTGGAGGTAACCCCTCCTCTGAAAGGGATCTGGATGTCAGAAACTGACCATGAGAAAGATAATTATTATTGTATCTCTGTGAGTCACCATTTTAGCCTACCTGATACCACAATTTGATCCGTCTCCAGTGTTATAGGCAGGGTGCCCAGAGTAAAAAAAAAAATACTTCCCTTGCATGGCCTTCATTCATCCATACGTTGTACTCTCACCTATCCTCCTCCTAAGGTCTTTTCAGGGGCTGATTACTAGCTTTATCTTTCCTTTTGCAGTATCTTTTAGGCAAAAATGAATTGATGATTTGCAGTTTCTGCTTAATACACAGAGAGGGAATCACATGGTTAACATTCCCAGTCTGAAGTTAAATGGGACGTCATCCCTTTGTGATTTTCCCCAGGCAAGCAGTGATTGCTAGCCCACTTCCAATGGTACATGGAAGATGTTTCGGATTCAAAGAATAAAGGTGACCCCCACATGGTAGACGAGTCTCTGACTTTCCAATATTGTTGTTAAACTGGAGCCCTGATCCAAAAAAATGGCTTAATTCCGCTAGTAATATGCAGATCTTTGTAAGAATCAGAATCTAGAAGTTCTTTATCATATTCCAAATCCCACAAATGTCCGATATAATATTTTAGCTGAAAGCCTTAAAATATATATGCTGTTATGAATAACTATGACCATAGATGGTTTCAGCTGAACGTGAAAATCATGTTCCAATGGAAATTGAGAATAAACTTGTCTTAATTATAACTTTAAAAAAAAAAATTGTTTATGGGATGTGGGCGTCGTTGGCAAGGCCAGCATTTATTGCCCATCCCTAATTGCCCTTGAGAAGGTGGGGTGAGCCGCCGCCTTGAACCGCTGCAGTCTGTGTGGTGAAGGTGCTCCCACAGTGCTGTTAGGGAGGGAGTTCCAGGATTTTGACCCAGCGACGATGAAGGATCGGCGATATACTTCTAAGTCAGGATGGTGTATGACTTGGAGGTGGTGGTGCTCCCACGCGCCTGCTGCCATTGTCCTTCTAGGTGGAAGTGGTCGCGGGTTTGGGAGGTGCTGCCGAAGAAGCCTTGGCGAGTTGCTGCAGTGCATCTTGTAGCTGGTACACACTGCAACCACGGTACACCGGTGGTGGAGGGAGTGAATGTTTAAGGTGGTGGATGGGGGTGCCAATCAAGCGGGCTGCTTTGTCCTGGATGGTGTCGAGCTTCTTGAGTGCTGTTGGAGCTGACTTATCCAGGTAGGTGGAGAGTATTCCATCACACTCCTTACTTGTGCCTTGTAGATGGTAGAAAGGCTTTGGGGAGTCAGGAGGTGAGAAACTCGCCGCAGAATACCAAGCCTCTGACCTGCTCTTGTTGCCACAGTATTTATGTGGCTGGTCCAGTTAAGTTTCTGGTCAATGGTGACCCCCAGGATGTTGATGGTGGGGGATTCGGCGATGGTAATACCGTTGAATGTCAAGGGGCGGTGGTTAGACTCTCGCTTGTTGGAGATAGTCATTGCCTGGCACTTCTGTGGCGCGAATGTTACTTGCCACTTATCAGCCCAAGCCTGAACGTCATCCAGGTCTTGTTGCATACTGGCATAGACTGCTTCATTATCTGAGGAGTTGTGAATGGTGCTGAACACTCTGTAGTCATCAACGAACACCACCATTTCTGACCTTATGTTGGAGGGAAGGTCATTGATGAAGCAGCTGAAGATGGTTGGGCCGAGGACACTGCCCTGAGGAACTCCTGCAGCAGTAATGATTGACCTTCAACCACCACAACAATCTTCCTTTGTGCTAGGTATGACTCCAGCCAGTAGAGCGTTTTCCCCCCGATTCCCATTGACTTCAGTTTTGCTAAGGCTCCTTGATGCCACACTCGGTCAAATGCTGCCTTGATGTCTAGGGCAGTCACTCTCACCTCACCTCTAGAATTCAGCTTCTTTGTCCATGTTTGGACCAAGGCTGCAATGAGGTTGGAAGCCGAGTGGTCTTGGCGGAACCCAAACTGGGCATCCGTGAGCAGGTTATTGGTGAGTAAGTGCCGCTTGATAGCACTGTCGATGACACCTTCCATCACTTTGCTGATGATTGAGAGTAGACTGATGGGGCGGTAATTGGTTGGGTTGGATTTGTCCTGCTTTTTCTGGACAGGACATACCTGGGCAGTTTTCCACATTGTCGGATAGCTGCCACTGTACTGGAACAGCTTGGCTAGAGGCGCAGCTAGATCTGGAGCACAAGTCTTCAGCACGATAGCCGGGAAGTTGTCGGGGCCCATAGCCTTTGCTGTATCCAGTGTGTTCAGCCGTTTCTTGATATCACATGGAGTGAATCGAATTGGCTGAAGGCTAGCTTCTGTGATGGTGGGGACCTCAGGAGTAGGCCGATATGGATCATCCACTCGGCACTTCTGGCTGAAGATGGTTGCAAACGATTCAGCTTTGTCTTTCGCACTCATGTGCTGGGCGCCACCATCATTGAGGATGGGGATATTCTTGGAGCCTCCTCCTCCCGTTAGTTGTTTAATGGTCCACCTCCATTCACAATGGGATGTGGCAGGACTGCAGAGCTTTGATCTGATCCGTTGATTGTGGGATCGCTTAGCCCTGTCTATAGCATGCTGCTTCTGATTTTTAGCATTCATGTAGTCCTGTGTTGCAGCTTCCTCAGGTTGGCACCTCATTTTTAGGTACGCCTAGTGCTGCTCCTTATTAAACCAGGATTGGTCCCCTGGCTTGATGGTAATGGTAGAGTGAGGAATATGCCAGGCCCTGAGGTTAGATTGTGGTGGAATGCAATGCTGCTGCTGGCTCACAGCACCTCATGGATGCCCAGTTTTGAGCTGCGAGATCTGTTCTGAATCTATCCCATTTAGCACGGTGGTAGTGCCACACAACACGATGGAGGGTGTCCTCAGTGTGAGGACGGGACTTTGTCTCCACAATGACTGTGCGGTGGTCACTGCTACCAATACTGTCATGGACAGATGCATCTGTGACAAGTAGATTGGTGAGGTGAAGCAGGTTTTTCCGTCGTGTTGGTTCTCTCACCACCTGTTGCAGGCCCAGAGAAGCAGTTTCAGGACTCGGCCAGTAGTGGTGCTACGAGCCACTCTTGGTGATGGACATTGAAGTACCCAGAGTACATTCTGTGCCCTTGCTACTTCCAAGTGGTGTTCAATATGGAGGAGTAGGTGGTAATCAGCAGGAGGTTTCCTTGCCCATGCTTGACCTGAAGCCATGAGACTTCATGGGGTCCAGAGTCAATGTTGAGGACTACCAGGGCCACTCCTTCCCGACTATACCACTGTGCCACCACCCCTGGTGGGTCTGACCTGCTGGTGAGACAGGACATACCCAGGGATGGTGATGGAGGAGTTTGGGACATTGGCTGAAAGGTATGATTCTGTGAGTATGACTATGTCAGGCTGTTGCTTGACTAGTCTGTGGGACAGCTCTCCCAATTTTGGCACAAGTCTCCAGATGTTGGTGAGGACGACTTTGCAGGGTCGATTGGGCTGGGTGTGTCGTTGCCGTGTCCGTAGCTGGTGCCGGGTGGTCCGTCCGGTTTCATTCTTTTGGTTTGTTACAACTAGGCCATTTCAGAGGGCAGTTAAGAGTCGCATATAGGCCAGACAAGGACAGCAGATTTCCTTCCCTCCTAAAGGGCATTAGTGATGTGTTTTTACGACAATCCAATAGTTTCATGGTTACTGATACTAGTAATTATTCTAGATTTATTTAATTGAATTTAAATTCCCCAGCTGCCGTGGTGGGAATTGAACTTGCATCTCTGGATCATTAGTCCAGGCCTCTGGATTACTACACTACTGTTCTCTTATATAGAAACTATGAATGTTGAAAGTGTAAA
Organism: Squalus acanthias; assembly: GCA_030390025.1. Taxonomy (NCBI): domain Eukaryota; kingdom Metazoa; phylum Chordata; class Chondrichthyes; order Squaliformes; family Squalidae; genus Squalus; species Squalus acanthias. The sequence continues at coordinate 144,824,453 of CM059427.1, read as the reverse complement.
TAGATCTTTATTCTATCCAGTTTACTTGCTTCAGAGAATGGTTCAAAAAATAACATGGAAAACATGGTCTTAATTCCCTGACCCTATGATTTGTAAGACTGCCCCATGTCTGGATTTCCTTCATTAAGATTTCAAGAGAATCTTCCCAAGCAAATGGATGGTGCAATGGTGTTGAAATACTGTCCTACCAATAGCTCTGCATGTAGATCCAACCCAAATTGAGATGATATAAATGTTGTCTCTGATTGCTGTTCTATGTCAGTAAAGGTCTAGTAATCTCCACTCTACCTATACTCTGAACTGGTTTTGGATTAGTCGAATAAGCTGTCCAATTTGAGTGTTAAGAGTTCTTAAAGACTACATTTCCTGCAGGCATGATCCAAACAACCTAAATGTTTATCCTGCTTAGGAAGGTAGAAATGTTTCAGCTACTCTGTCTTAATGGTAACAGTCCTCAGTCCTTCAGTGCTGCTCCTGATTTAATCTCAATCAGCCAGTTCCAGACATGTCAAGGGTCGGCCCAATACATCTTGCGAAACAGGCTAAAACCAAATAATTTGGCATTTGCACCTAAATTACCAGTAGTCTAATTCCAATTAGTGAAAACTCTTACAGATTGGGCAAGTTAAGATACAAGTTAAATCTTTTTTCCATGTAAGTTTAAAAATGAACACTTTTCATGGATTAAATAAAATAAACTATTAGTGGATTTTTCTTTCTTTTTTTAAAGTGTAAGCTGCAATATCACTTTGGCCAAATGGGGGCACTATTTGGTAACTGAACTGGTACTTAACTGAAAATTGGGAAGATTAGTACTGACTGGAACTTTCTCTGCCTGCTCCTGTTCTGCTGGCATTACTTCGCCATGCCTCTGTTGCCAAAGTGACCATTCATGTTCAGCCTACATAATGTCAGTGAACTAATCTGTAGTGTTAAACATCTCTCAATGTTTAAATACTCCATTTGTAATGTGGCAAATTAGATAAATGACCAGTTTTGGTTGTAGGATGAAAATTGGCCAGGACACTGAGATAACTTTCTGATCTTTGTTAAGTATAATGGAATATTTTATGTCCACTCAAACATCTCATCCAAAAGACAACACCTCCAACAATTCCGCTTTCCCTCTACTGCATTGAAGTGTCAGCATAGATTATATGCGCAGAAGCTGGAGTGGGTGTCTCTGAGCCTTACAGACCGGAATGGCCCCCAAATTCAACCTCTCGTCTATACTGAGCTAATTGATCGCAACCAAGCGATGATAGTGGTACTGCAATTGGTTGAGATAAGGAAGGGAAAATAGATCAGAGCTCCACTCCTGATCACTATATTGTGACCCTGCAGTGGAAGTGCAGATGTGGGGACGCCAGATGAGGACAGATTCTGTGACATCCTCCTAAGTCAAATTGTCATCTGGCACTCCCTATAAAGGCTTTCATACGAATATTGACCACCTGGTTAAGGAGCCATATGGTAACCACCACAAATGGAACCATACCCCAGTGAGAGTCAATGCCTTCAGGAGAGAAGGGAAGAGGAGAAATTTTATTTGGGGTGGGGGGGGCGGGAAAGGGCGAAGGGAAGGATAACTGAATACTTCTAATATGAAGGAAAATCTTTCAAAGGTTAGTTTCTCTTATGCAAATAGTCTGATTCCATTTAATTTTGTTCGCTTTTCCACAATTCAAGTGAAACATAATGTTGCTCAATTTCTTTTAATTGCTATGAATGATTTAAAAAGTAAAGTGTTTACTGTGGGTATTAGTTTCATAGGATTACATAGAATATACAGTACAGAAATAGGCCATGCTGGCGTTTATGCTCCACTCAAGCCTCCTCCCATCTTTCCTCATCTAACTTAATCAGCATAACCCTCTATTCCCTTCTCCCTCATATGCTTATCTAACTGCCCCTTAAATGCATCGATAATATTCACTTCAACCACTCCCTGTGGTAGCGAGTTCTACATTCTCACCACTCTCTGGGTAAAGAAGTTTCTTCTGAATTCCCTATTTGATTTCTTGGTGACTATCTTATATTGATGGCCTCTAGTTATGCTCTTCCCCACAAGTGGAAACATTCTCTCTCTATCCACTCTATCAAAACCTTTCATAATTTTAAAGACCTCTATTAGGTCACCCCTCAGCCTTTTTTCAAGAGAAAAGAGACATGGCCTATTCATCCTTTTCTGATAGGTATACCCTCACGTTTCTGGTATCATCCTTGTAAATCTTCTCTGCACCCTCTCCAGTGCCTCTATATCCTTTTTATAATATGGTGACCAGAATTGTACGCAGTACTTCAAGTGTAGTCTAACCAAGGTTCGATACAAGTTTAGCATAACTTCACTACTTTTCAATTCTATCCCTCTAGAAAAAAACCCTAGTGCTTAGTTTGCACTTTTTATGGCCTTATTAACCTGTGTTGCTACATTTAGTGATTTGTGTATTTGTACTCCAAGATTCCTTTGCTCCTCTACCCCACCAAGACTCGTACCCTCCAAGTAATAACTGACCTCCCTATTCTTCCTACCAAAATGTGATACCTCACATTTATCTGTGTTGAATTTCATTTGCCAATTATATGCCCATTCTGCAAGTTTATTAATGTCTTCCTGTTGCAGTCCTCCTCAGTATTGACTATCCCCTCCGCCCCCCCCCCCCCTTCGCCCCAATTTGGTCATCCACAAATTTAGAAATAATGGGCCAAAAATTCGTCCCTTCCCGGGTGAGTACGCGCTGTGTACTCACCCATATTGCTTCCCGACATGCCGGTTTCCTGCATACACTGCGCATGCGCGGGAAACCGGAACTTCCGGTATGCTGAAGGGGGCGGTTCCTAGGTGAACCGCGTGCGCGCTAGAGGCTGCGTGCACGCAGCAAACTTAGATTTTTTTTCAGGTTTCTACGCGAGGGTAAGTATTGAAGAAACTACGCTAATGAAAAGGAGGCGCAAGACCCGTTTTGAACAAGGTAAATGGTTAATTAAGTATAATTTTAAATTTTTTTCAACTGGTTTATCTTTTTTAGATACTTTAAAGAAAGGTAAGTTTATTTTTATCACTTTTAAAAAGTATTTTAATTTTTTCATAAATGTAATTTTTGTTTAAAGTGGTTAATTTATTTAACTATAGTTATTTTATAAATGTGATGGTTTTTTAACAAAAAATTATTTTAAATTTAGCTGTTCTTTTGGGGCCGATTTCAATTCACAGATTTGACAGTCTCCTGTCAAATCTATGAATGAAAGATGGTCTGCTGCCATTGGCTCTCCATGGCCCACGTGATCCCAGGGGACGCATCGCACTAACTGCGCCCCTGGAACACGCAAGCACTGCGCGCCGGCAGTTGGGAGAGGCCCAGGACCCGAAGTTCCCGTGGACCCAAAACACAACGGCAGGCGCGGTAGCTAAGAGCGCGCGTGCGCGCGCGATCCTTACCCCCGCGGCAAGCCGGAGAGGCGAATTTCTGGGCCTATGTTTTTGATTCCAAAGTCTAAATTGTTAATAAAAATTGTGAACAACAGTGGTCCCAGCACTGATCCTTGTGGAACACCACTTCCCACCTTATGCCACTCTGAATAGCTACCTTTACTCTGAATTGCTACCCTTTGTTTCATATTGCTATAATTTGGTAGATTGCTTAAAATAGGAACCATGTATAATAAGTGATCATGAATAATTTGGCCCAGAAAGATGTCAAGGAATAATGCAATTTTAGCAAATCAGTTAGGGGAGATTATGGTTAAAGTTACTCAGTTAATGAGTGAATGCATTGTGTAAATAGAAAGTAGTTTGTGGTTTTTCTCTGCAAAGATTGCAAGGGGTGATGCCCTATGATGAGGTCTTTAAACAGATCAGCCCTTCGAAAGACACATATACCAAATAGATCTGCAAGATGCAATAGATCCCTTCTGCCCTTCTCAATGCCTAACTGAATGGGTGAAGATGAATCTCTACTGGGGAGTCTGGCAAGTGCAATTTTTCCAAGTAATTTGAAGATATACATATGGAATGATGAAGGTATATATAATTACTATTCTTAATAATTGCAGGAATGTGACATTCCTCTTTAGTCTGCAAATTGTTATGCTTATAAAATGTCACTTTAAAAAAAAAAACTGGCTTTACAATCAAATGCTACAGCTTTTCACAGTATGGCGTAGGCCAGGAAATTCCTCGGAGTTACACCCGCTCTGCCAACATTACTTTGCACAAATGGGGTTTCCGCTGCACTTCCAGCAAAGTAACACCTCTCTGATGAACCTCCCGGCTGTAGTGTTTATTAAATGGACCGGAGGCAGAAAGTTGTCGATCCCAATTGTATCTTATATGATTAATATATTATGATAAGAATCTGATTGAAGGAATTTTTGCTTAAGATCAATTTTCTTCTGTTGATGTAAATAGTTGTGATAAAATAGTTCATATGGAGTTAATGGGAAACTGCAAAAATCTACTTTTATTCTGGCACATCCATGCAACATAACTTTTTTTTATTGCAGATTGAAACCATTTGTGATTTTTATCAGCGTACGAGCTCATTACCACATGTTCACTTCTCAATCTTCAAAGCTGTAACATTTCATGATGATGTCATATGACTGGTTTATTTCTCGTGACAGTTATATGAAGGGGGGAAAAGTCTCTACTTCAAATACTACATATTACATTGCCCATTGAAGAAGCTAAGGATTACGCCTCAGTGTAAAATTGCAGTATGTGACTTGCATTCATAGGAAATATATCTAAGTTTAAATTTCAATCTATATTCCAAGCTATAGATGTGTGTGCAACAAACCTTTTTCAAGTTTATTATAGCAAATATGTTCTGCTTGGTGTTGCAAGAAAGGAACAAATGACTGTGCCAGATAATGGTCAGTGGCCTGGAATTTGCGGTCCAGATGACGGCAAACTGGCAGCGTGCCACGCGCGAGTGAGTATAGAAACAGGAGGACACAGCAGATGAATGCGTGGCTGGAGAGATGGTGCAGGAGGGAGGGCTTCAGATTCCTGGGGGAGGTGGGACCTGTACAGGCCGGACGGGTTGCACCTCAACAAAGCCGGGACCAATATTCTTGCAGGGAGGTTTGCTAGTGCTGTTGGGGAGGGTTTAAACTAAGTTGGCAGAGGGATGGGCACCAGGATGTAGTATTAGAATGGAGAAACAAAGGGCACAAAGGATTGGGAGAGATGGATAGCAGTAAAGTAATAAATAGTAAGGTATTAGGTGGGGTCAGACTAAGAGAGAACACAGGATGGTCTAAGGTAGGTTTACAGTGCATGTGTGTGAACGCACGAAGCATAGTAAACCAGGTTGGTGAGCGGCAGGCGCAAATAGCCACATGGGAATATGATGTTGTGGCAATAACGGAGACCTGGCTCAAAAAAAGGCAGGATTGGGTATTAAATACTCCTGGATATAAGGTGTTTAGGAAAGATAGGGAAGAAAAGATGGGAGGTGGTGTGGCAATATTAGTTAAGGAGAATGTTACAGTGCTGGTGAGGGAGGAGGTCTTGGAGGGGTCAAGGACAGAATCTATTTGGTTAGAGTTAAGAAATAATAGAGGTGCCATTACACTACTAGGTGTATTCTATAGGCCACCAACTAGTGGGAAAATATGGAGCAGCAAATTTGCAGAGAAATTACAGAGAGATGCAAGAACTATAGAGTAGTAAATGTGAGAAGTCGCACAACACCAGGTTATAGTCCAACAGCTTTATTTGAAATCACTTAATTTCAAATAAAGCTGTTGGACTATAACCTGGTGTTGTGCGACTTCTCACATTTGTCCACCCCAGTCCAACACCGGCATCTCCACATTATAGAGTAGTAATAATGGGGGACTTCAACTATCCTAATATAGACTGGGAGAGTAATAGTGTAAAGGGCATAGAGGGGGAACAATTTCTGAAGTGTGTTCAGGAGACCTTTCTTGATCAGTATGTTTCTGGCCCAACGAGGACTTGCTGGATCTGGTTCTGGGGAATGAGGTAGGTCAAGTGGAGCAAGTGTCAGTAGGTGAACATTTAGGGAACAGTGATCATTGTATCATAAGGTTTAGATTATCTGTGGAAAAGGACAGGGAGCAATTTAGAGTAAAAATACTTAATTGAAGGAAGGCCAATCTCAGTGGGATGAGAATAGATCTGGCCCGGGTAAATTGGAATCAAAGATTGGCAGGCAAAACTGTAATGGAACAATGGGCTGCCTTTAAAAAGAAAATACTTTGGGTACAGTCAAGGTACATTCCCACTAGGGGGAAAGGTAGGGCAACTAAAGTCAGAGCTCCTGGATGACGAAAGAGATAGAGAGAAAGATGAAGCAGAAAAAGAGCGCATATGACAGATGTCAGGTCGAGAATACATCTGAGAATCAGGCTAATTTAGAAAGTTCAGAGGAGAAGTGAAAAAGAAAAGAGGGGCAAAGAGAGGGTATGAGAATAGAATGGCAGCTAACATAAAAGGGAATCCAAAAGTCTTCTATAGGCATATAAAAAGTAAATGGGTAGTAAGAGGAGGGGTGGGGCCAATTAGGGACCAAAAAGGAGGCAGAGGTGCTAAATGAGTACTTTGCATCTGTCTTCACCAAGGAAAAAGATGCTGCCATAGACATAGTGAAGCAGGAGGTAGAGGAGATACTGGATGGGACAAAATTGATAAAGAGGAGGTACTAGAAAGGCTGGCTGTACTTAAAGTAGATAAGTCACCAGGACCAGATGGGATGCATCCGAGGACGCCGAGGTAAGTGAAGGAAGAAATCGTGAAGGTACTGGCCATAATCTTCCAATCCTCCTTAGAAACGGGGGTGGTGCCAGAGGACTGGAGAATTGCAAATGTTACACCCTTGTTCAAAAAAGGGTGTAAAGATAAACCCAGCAACTACAGGCCAGTCAGTCTAACCTCAGTAGTGGGAAAGCTTTTAGAAACAATAATCAGGGACAAAATTAACAGTCACTTGGACAAGTGTGGATTAATTAAGGAAAGCCAGCACGGATTTGTTAAAGGCAAATCGTGTTTAACCAACTTGATGAGGTAACAGAGAGGGTTGATGAGGGCGATGCGGTTGATGTGGTGTAAATGGACTTCAAAAAGGCGTTTGACAAAGTGCCACATAATAGGCTTACTAGCAAAGTTGAAGCCCATGGAATAAAAGGGACAGTGGCAGCATGGATACAAAATTGGCTGAGTGACAGGAAACAGTGTAGTGGTGAACGATTGTTTTTCAGACTGGAGGAAGGTATACAGTGGTGTTCCCCAGGGGTCAATTCTAGGACCACTGCTTTTCTTGATATATATTAATGACTTGGATGTGGGTGTACAGGGCACAATTTCAAAATTTGCAGATGACACAAAACTTAGAAGTATAGTGAACAGTGAGGAGGATAGTGATAGACTTCAAGAGGACATGGACAGGCTGGTGGAATGGGCGGACACGTGGAAGATGAAATTTAATGCAGAAAAGTGCGAAGTGATACATTTTGGTAGAAAGAATGAGGAGAGGAAATATAAACTAAAGGGTATAATCCTAAAGGGGATGCACAAACAGAGACACCTGGCGGGGGTGGGGGGGGGGTGGTATATGTGCACAAATCGTTGAAGGTGGCAGGGCAGGTTGAGAAAGCAGTTAAAAAAGCTTACGGGATCCTGGGCTTCATGAATAGAGGTATAGAGTACAAAAGCGTGGAAATTATGATGAACCTGTATAAAACACTGGTTCAACCTCAACTGGAGTATTGTGTCCAATTCTGGCACTGCATTTTAGGAAGGATGTGATGGCCTTAGAGAGGGTGCAGAAAAGGTTTACGAAAATGATTCCAGGAATGAGGGACTTCAGTTACGTGGATAGACTGGAGAAGCTGGGGTTGTTCTTCTTAGAGCAGAGAAGCGTGAGAGGAGATTTGATAGAGGTGTTCGAAATCATGAGGGGTCTGGACAGAGTAGATAAAGAGAAACTGTTCCCAGTGGCAGAAGGGTCGAGAACCAGAGGACACAGATTTAAGGTGATTGGCAAAAGAACCAAAGGCGACATAAGAAAAAACGTTTTTACTCAGCGAGTGGTTAGGATCTGGAATGCACTGCCTGATAGGGTAGTGCAGGGAGACTCAATCATGGCTTTCAAAAGGGAGTTGGATAAGTACCTGAAGGAAAAAAAAATTGCTGGGCTACAGGGTATGGGTGGGGGAGTGGGACTAGCTTAAATGCTCTTGCAGAGAGCCAGCACTGGCTCGACAGGCCGAATGGCCGCTTTCTGTGCTGTAACCATTCTATGATTCTAACCATTCCGTCTTTGAAACTGACCGCAACTTTGGGATTTGCCACAGGCGCATGCAGAAATCCTGAAGTTGCGGTCTGTCATTCACTGCTCCGACACAGGCTGCACTGTGTGACTTCCCCGCTCCCCCCCCCCCCCGCCCCTCCCCAGCCCACAGAGCCGGCAATCAGTGTAATCACTCAATTCAGGGAAACTGACAAAAACTTCCACAATAATTATGCTGTTAAATTCCCCACTAAAAATTGGACCAAAAGGGATTAGGTGTAACTGGGGTTTAACAGCTTATTTACTGCCAAACAAAGGTTAAGAGCTGAAAAATTAATTTTAATTTTGTGCAGTGTGAAATTTCTCCATTTGAATAAAAATTAAAAAAATTAATAAACTTTAAAAAAAATTATATATATGTTTTAAAGTTTGTTCATCTTTATTTCAGGTTTGCCTTTTCCCCATGTGAGAGCCCCAATCTTTGTTTTACTCTCACTAACATTTTTTAAATGTTAGAATTTTAAGAGCTTACTCACTTCCTTGTTCGCTGTCTTGTGAGAATTCTGCATTTTGATTGGCTGCTTAGACGGCTTGTTGATGTCACAGCAGCTCGCACAAGGGGATCCCCACTAACCTCAGTTAATTTGAATTGAAGGTCAGAAAACCTGAGGTTCTCGACAGAGATCGCGAGATCCTTGTGCGAAGCGTACTTCGCTTCGCCGCTGACCACAGGTTCCGGGCCAGTGTGTTAGGATAAATGAACTTGAAGAGCTAAATAGTTAATTAAATCTTTCAATTCAACCCTTTTTTCTGAGCTTTAAAGTGTATAGTGTAACACGAGTCACAACAAATCAAACTTTGGATAACTTTTTGGGCCTATAGCAAATGATGTTTGCATTTCATAAGTCCTCTTCAAGTATTTACAGGAAGTTCAGTCAGTCCTTTAGTACAGTCCCCACCGCTTATGACTGGCGCTTTGGTGTTGACGCGATTTGTCCGCTATACGCGGTGGACAGTAAAACCAAAAAGGTAAGTAACCAACATATTTTTAAAAAAACAGGAAATCTCATTTAGCAACTGCCTCCTAATTGTTAGCAGTTGCATCCAGTATCCCATCCCCAAGGTAATCGCACTTTAACGAGGTGTGAACAGCTGATTGAAACTGTTTGAAGACCCGACTCTGGCTGAAATCAGCAGAGCCTCTTAAATGGCTACGTACAGGGTAAATACTTATTGAACTGTCCAAAATAGCCAGCGCGCTTGATACATTATAAGCGATGCCTTTGTAATTGACTCCTATGGTGATGGCAAATGGTTAGCTCCATTTACCCGATATTGGCCGCTGTCCGTGATAAACGTGGACAGTGTAATTGGTGGGGACTGTAATTACATGCTTCATTGCATTTACTTCAATGTATTTAATTGCACTCTGGCAAACTTAATAATATATTAGGTAAAAATATATTGCAGTCTTGTAAAACTTATTTTTAAAATACAGGATGTAGCAAAAGTGCTGTTTTAAGGGTTGTAAAAGTAAAAAGTACTCCGAAAATGATGGGATTTGTAAAGCTGCCTGTTAATCATAGATAATGATGCTGAATGATGCTCTCTCTATGAGGCACATGAAGTTCCTGTTTATGACACACACACCAGTTGGGTAACAGCATAGTCACAGTGGGTTGAATTTTCTGGGGTGCTAGTGGGCGAGATCGGAGGCGGGTCGTGTGGGAAAGTTGTTATTTTTGACAGCGGGTCGGGAACCCGCTGTCATCTCGCTCCCATGCGCCTTTCCCAAAGGCGCGTCTGTCATCGTGGAGCCGACCCGACCGGCAGCGGCGGGGGACCCAATTGAAATCATTCAGGTAGTTGACAGGCACTTAAGAGCCTTTTTCCCCCAACTTTTAAAATTTCCCTGCATGGCCATGGGATTCACACAGCTCAGGAAGCACATCTGTCAACCTGAGGCGGGAGACCTGTGGCTATTGCTCCAGCTGATTACTTGACAGCATGAAAAACAAACCAAATAAAAACATGTTGATTACATCAGCTAACAGATTGATGGAGATTCTGTTCTACTTGAAAAGTTACTGGTAAATGTTAATTCAGAAATTCCTGAAGGGATGGAAGTGCTACCCTGGATGGTGAAGGAAATACATTTTTCACTGGCCATTCTCGGCTGTTGCCTTCCAACTGAACAGTAATTGCAGTGAATTGATCTGCACTATAAAAAATTACATATACCATTTAAATAAATGTTTGTGTTGTTTCTGGTCAGGTTTTTCTCACAGTATACTGTGATTGTCCAGTTACACATTAAATCAAGTCATCAACCGTAACAATTTCATCCTCATCACTCATTCCATTGGTTCAATTTGCTTTCAGTCCCTGAATATGACTAATTAAATTTTTCAGTCTGAGACTTCAGGGTGAATTTCTGCAGAGGTTCTCTCACTTGTCCATTGGTAACTTCAACGGAAGAGCTGCAGAAATCCCAGAAACACATTGTAAACACTGTTTGTCAGGGATTCTGCAGCTCTTCCGCTGAACTTGCATCAGATTGTAAATCCACCCCTTTAAAATTACATTTAAAATCTGCTTAATTTTATGTATTACCTATACACACACATCTTTTATTTGTACCAGTTACTGATACAAAAGTCTATAGATTTGTGACTAAAGCACCAATAACTTCCCAATTAATGTACTTTTTTAATTATGTTCTTGATCGTATATCTAGATGGCGTCATATTACTTAATGATAGTTAAATATTTCTTTGTCACTCATATATAACTTTTATTATATTATTGTACAGTAAAGATTCAATACCCACTATGTTAGATTAAATTTAATATGGCCAGGATCCCGGCTTAAAACGCATCATGAATGACGTCACCAGACCTGCTCCATCTCATTGGGCTGGGTATCGCACTGGGCGGGCTTAATAGGCCACATTAAGGTAAGTTAATTTTCAACAGCGGGATGGATCCAGCAGCGGGGTCGTGACCCGCCACGGACACCAGCTGCACCAGACCTGCCCAGGTAAGGAAAACTCCGGCCAGTGTGTTTGTCATCTATGACTGCTAGCCAATTTTACACAACCAGCTTAAATCTACTGTGTCCTACTATATTTCTTTTGTGAAAATGCTTCCTTTTGAAGCGCACCCAATCGTTGGAAGGCAAGTGCTTCATGTGGTATTCAGCCATATATACTAGGAGGAGCTCCTCAGTTTAATTACTTATCTGCGCTGAGTTATGTGGTCACAAATGGGGGAACTGGTAGAGCACAGCATTGGTTTCTGTTTCCTCAGGTGGGGGGATGAAAGGAGTTGCTCTAGGGTTCTTGGTTCTAATTTTTATTCACTAACGCCTATGTGCATGGATGCCGAGTCAGGAGAAGATTGATCAGATTGGTTGTGATACCCTGGCCTCCCCCAGTGTGGGAAGAGGTCATTAGAGTGGGAGGAGACTCATGTGGATTGTAAACACCAGCCTGAATAGCCTGTTTCTATGCAATTTTATAAATCCAGTGATAAGGTTATTTCATTGTAACTCTACCCTACATAAACTTGAGGTCATCCAAAACTCGACTGCCCATGTCCTAACTCTTACCAAGTCCCGTTCGCCCATCACCCCTGTGCTCGCTGACCTACATTGGCTCCCGGTTAAGCAACGCCTCGATTTCAAAATTCTCATCCTTGTTTTCAAATCCCTCCATGGCCTCGCCCCTTCCTATCTCTGTAATCTCCTCCAGCCCCACAACCCCCCCGAGATTTCTGCGCTCCTCTAATTCTGCCCTCTTGAACATCTCTGATTATAATCGCTCAACCATTATGGTCGTGCCTTCTGTTGCCTAGGCCCTAAGCTCTGGAATTCCCTGTCTAAACCTCTCCGCCTCTCTACCTCTCTTTCCTCCTTTAAGATGCTCCTTAAACCTACTTCTTTGACCAAGCTTTTGGTCACCTGTCCTAATTTCTCCTTATGTGTCTTGGTGTCAAATTTTTTGTCTTATAATACTCCTGTGAAGCACCTTGGGACGTTTTACTATGGTAAAGGTGCTACATAAATACAAGTTGTTGTTGTTGTTCTATCTATTCATTATATACAGTGGTGCTGTAAAGAACAATTGTTGGATACCACAGCAAATTTAGAGGAATCTGCAATGGATTACTGCGAAGTAACACTGCTCTAAAATTCTAAGGATTTAGATTGAGTTCAGTTTTAAACAGAAGTCAATTACTGTGTTATTTAGGATTGTCTTTTATTGACCTGAAGATTGCAGGAATATTTTTCCACAAAAATAAAACAGAACAAAATGACAATGGTTACTTAACTTTAGGCATGAATCCACTGTTCTGTATATTTTCCATTTCAAACACAAATTACAGCATTTCATAAAACCATAGAACTGACAGCACAGATGAGGGCCAATCAGCCCAGCATGCCTGTACTGATAATAGTTCAACTGGATCTATCTATTTTCCTCCCTAACCTTTCCCCATATCATTTTATATCCTTCCTTTTCAAACACTTAACCATTATGGAAATTTACAGAAAGTAATGTTTGCAAGTGCCATAAAACAGAAAGTTCTTGGACATAAAACATTCCAAAAATTCCATCTCTTAAATCAGTAGAATTAGGAACATGATAATTTAATGTGATTGGCATGTAAAGTAAGTTCTGGAGAACATTAATGTCTAAATTATTTCATTTTATATAGAAATAGGGAAAGAAATTTAATTGGGTACAAATTACTTGATTGTAGAATGTGCCCAGCCAATGAATTTGCAAACAATTTTGAGCGATTTATTTTCAACAAAAAGCTGTTGAATTCCAAAAAACAGCACACCCATTCAACAAAAGGTCAAAGAGGTAAAGCTCACTCTGTTCATAAAAGCAATGCTGCATTATAAAACTTGAATGTGGAACATATTAAAAATTGTGAATTTCTGATCTGAATATGACTAATGCTCTTGAACAACCAAGCCCTGACCAAATTTGCATGACTTTCAGGCGCTGTTCTCCTTGGAAGATGGGATAATAAGAAAAAACGAAGTCACTGCTGCCATCACTGGGGAAATAACACTGCATTAGTCTGGAAGCTGATATCAATGATGTTTCAGCTTTTTTTTACAGAGCCCGCTCCCTTCCCGGCTTTTTTACACACAGAGCCCCCTCCGTTCCTGGCTTTGTTTCCACAGAGCCCACTCCCTGCCCGGCTTTTTTTCCCCACAGAGCCCGCTCCCTTCCCGGCTTTTTTTCCACAGAGCCCACTCTGTTCCCGGCTTTTTTTCACACACAGCCCGCTCCGTTTAAGGGCAACACGGTGGCATAGTGGTTAGCACTGTTGCCTCACAGCGCCAGGGACCCGGGTTCGAATCCGGCCCCGGGTGACTGTCTGTGTGGAGTTTGCACATTCTCCCCGTGTCTGCATGGGTTTCCTCCGGGTGCTCCGGTTTCCTCCCACAGTCCAAAAATGTGCGGGTTAGGTTGATTTGGCTATGATAAATTGACCCTTAGTGTTAGGGGGGGGATTAAATATGTGGGGTTATGGGGATAGGATGGGATATGTTAGGGGGAATTAAATACGTGGGGTTACGGGGGTAGGGTGGGATATGTGTACTGTGGGGATTAAAGCAGGGACAGGGTACTGGATTTGGATGATCAGCCATGATCGTATTGAATGGTGGAGCAGGCTCGACGGGCCGAATGGCCTACTCCTGCTCCTAGATTCTATGTTTCTATGTTTCTATGTTCCCGGCTTTTTTCCACACACAGCCCGCTCCATTCCGGCTTTTTTTCCCCAGAGCCTGTGAGTCGCGAAGCAAATGACCAAAAAAAACACTTAGACTGCGCATGAGCAACTACTTCAACTTCATTGGCAGCAGTTGCTGCCAAGAAAAATTGTTGGCAATATACACCCAGCCCATCAGCATCTGGAAGTAAAAAAAAACTAGTATTGTAACTGGAAAAACAAGAAACTGAAAAAGCTTTTCTCTTTTCTGATATATTTCCAGCATTTTCTGTCTTTAATTTAGATTTTCAGCAATTCGCCGTTTTTGTCTTATCTTTTGAAAAATAAGATACAGTACACAACATCAATGTAACAACCTGTTAATTCCCTTAGAATTCTACTGTACAACTGTAAAAGAAATAACGGGCCAACATTTGCAATCGCAGGCTTCCCACGGGCGGATGCCTCCGACTTGTAAAAAAATCTACGCATTTACCCGGTGGCCCAGGAGATACGGAGGCTTGCGATCCTGGGCCTCTCCGGGTCCGCGCGGGCAGAACCTCATGTATCCCAGGGGTGCCGGCGGGTCGTAGGCACTCCTGGGAGCATGTGGGCCGGCCCAACCAATAAAAGAAGGGAATCCCTATTCATACTCCTGCAAGTTCCGTACGTACGGGACTCCAATAATTATGAATGGGGATCACTTAAAAATTACACCAACACATGAAATAAATTTGAAAAAAATTACATATTTAAAATGAATTAAAATGCCATTTAATTAAATATTTTAAACAAAAATTTAATTTTTTGAAAACAATTATGTTTTTACGGGGCTAAAAATAAACTTATCTTATTGAAGAGTATTTTTAATTTATAAATGAGTGATAACATTTTATTTTTCTATTTTTTAAAACTCTTATGCTGGTAAAAGTAGGCCTTACGCCTGCTTTTACCAGGCGTAAGAATTTGACAGGCATTCAGTGGGCGGAAGTTGTACAAATAGCGCAACTCTCCACCCGCAGAGGCCCTTCTCCCGGGGATGCGGAGGATCGGTCAAGAGGATTCTTGACAGATCGCAAGTGCCGGGTTTTAACACATGCGTGTCACCTGCCTAAACCCAGAACTTGCGCGGACCCTACGGGCGCGTACACACCTCGTACGCACCCATAGGGGTTGCAAAATACGGCCCAATGTTTTTTGTGAATCAAGTGACAGTATTATTATGGAATAGCAAAACTAGAGGCCATCAATATAAGATAGTCACCAAGAAATCCAATAGGGAATTCAGAAGAAACTTCTTTACCCAGAGAGTGGTGAGAATGTGGAACTCGCTACCACAGGGATTGGTTGAAGCGTATAAAATAGATGCATTTAAGGGGAGGCTAGATAAGTCTATAAGGGAGAAGGAAATAGAGGGTTATAGAGTTAGATGAGGAAAGACGGGAGGAGGCTCGAATGGAGCATAAATGCCAGCATGGACTGGTTGGGCTAAATGACCTGTTTCTGTGCCGTATATCTTATGTAATCCTATGTATTCCATAGTGGTGACATCACGCTAGCCCCTCGTACTCCTTAATATAATTTCAAGATTAGTTCGTTGAACTTTCAATTGCCGTTCTTTTATTCTTACTGACACTATGGCCCCGATATTTACAGGGAGGGAGTGGGGACGTGTGCCTGCGGCTGGGAAACCCCAAAATGCTGGGAACGAGGAGGTCCTGCCAAATTTAACGACAAGACCGCATTAGAATTTTTTTACGTCTTTCCCACCCAGCAGCCGGCTAGAATGAAGGCTGGCCAGCTGCCGGGCAGGAAAGCCTGCGGTAGAAGGCCACAGCCAGGAACCATTGGGGACAGTCCACAGCAGTTGGAGAAAATTGGGGGTTGGTGAGGGGGCTCGGAGCGCAGTAGCGAGGAGGGAGAGAGGGAGGGATAGATTGCGGGCAGAGATCGTGTGGTCAGCCGATCGCAGGGAGGGAGAGATCATGACAGAAGAGTTGCTTGAGGGGCCGGGGGAAGCAGTCCTGCTCCTCCTGGCCCACAAGCAGTGCTGGGTAAGCAGTTACCTGCTGCTTCCGCCTCCCTTTAGCTGCTGGGTTTCTCGAGCCCTGGGAAACCCGGCCCGCAGCCATTAAATTCAAATGGCTCACAAAATCTGAGGGATGAAGCCTCATTTAAATATTATAATCACTGATCCGCCTCTCCAGAGCAGATTACTCGGCTGGCCCCAAGCCCACCGCGGTTAAAGTGGAAGTAGGCGCGTTCGATGTGGGTTGGGTTTGGGATTCACATATTTACCAATTTAACCCCCCCCCCCCCCCCCCCGCCCCAACCCTCTCCCAGCCAGCGTGGAGGGGTTAAGGTTGCCCCCCCCTTGAATTATACATGGTAGCAAGTGAGTACAAGGCTATAATTTTATCTTGGGTAGCAGAGGCCATCCAGAAGCTATTGGGCATTATACTTGTGGTTCATGAATCTCATGGGTAAACTCCAGCTTTGTTATTCCTTCCTGTCCATTTCTAGTTTTATATTTATCACACTTGTCTGGATGCTCCCTTTTCCACTCTTCCCACAGTTGCTGCATCACAATGATTTGGTTGTATCATCTTATGAGGCCATTCAAATGGGGGGAGTGAAAGGGAATGTAGTTGTGGTAGGGGACAGTATAGTCAGGGGGATAGATACTGTTCTCTGCAGCCGCGACCAAGCGTTCCAAAGGTTGTGTTGCCTGCCCAGTGCCGGGGATAAAGACATCTTCTGGAGGAAAACTTGGAGTGGGAAGGGGAGGATCTAGTTGTCATGGTCCATGTAGGAACCAACGACACAGGTAGAATCGGACTGGGAATTAAACATTGCAGGGTATAACCTATTTAGAAAAGTGAGATATGGAAAAAGGGGAGATGGAGTAGCTGTACTTATTAGGGATAACATAATGGCAGTAGAAAAAAGTGACACGGCTATCAGCAAGACAAAAATAGAATTCTTATGGATAGAGATAAAAGATAATAAAGGATCAATCACACTAATGGGCGTAGTCTTTAGACCACCGAATAGTGGAAGGGAGGTGGAGGAAGAAATATGCAGACAAATTAGGGAAATGAGTAAAAAACAGAATAATAATCCTGGGGGATTTCAACTACCTGAATATTAATTGGACAGAAGAGGTAGGTAAAGGGGATAAGGGAATGGAGTTCCTACAATGTGTACAAGACTCCTTTCTAACCCAATATGTAAAAAGCCCAACAAGGGAGGATTCGCTGTTGGATCAAGTCATGGGGAATGAACCAGAGCAGATAAGGGAAGCAAAAGCAGGGGAACATATAGGTAGGTAATAGTGACCATAATATAATACATTTTATGATGATCATTGAGAAGGACATAAGTATGACGAAAACCAGGTTAATGGATTGGAGTAAAGCTGATTTTGAGGGGCTGAGAATAGAACTTGGGAAAATAAAATGGGCAACAATATTGGCAAACAACGATGTAGAACAGCAATGGGAAACATTTAAAACTGTGTTCAACAGAGTGCAGGAACAATATATTCCGCTAAAAGGAAAGAACAAACTAAACACTAATGAGACTCCATGGATGAATAAAGCCATAAGGGAACAATTGAGGGTAAGGAAAGAGGTACAGCAGTACAGCAGGGGGGTGCATGATAAGGGAGAATACAAAGAGATTAGGAGAGAAGTAAAAAAAACAATTAGGAAGGTAAAAAGGAACTATGAAATTAAATTATCAAGAAACATAAAACAAAATAGTAAAATATTTTACAGGCACATCAATAAAAAAAGGAAGGTTGGGATGGGAATAGGGCAATTAAGGAATAGACAGGATAATACCACAGGTAATGATAGAGACATGGCAGAAATATTAAATAATTATTTTGCTTCAGTTTTACCAAGGAGATAGAACAGGTGGACATGACATTGGATGTTGAGATTAGCAATGAGATAAGTGCATTTAAAATAAAAAGAGGGGATATGTTAAAAAAAAAAATCAAACTCAGAGGATAAAACCCCTGGTCTGCATCCACGCATTTTAAGATAATCTAGAGAAGAGATAGCAGAGTCATTACTACACATATTTAATAATTTGTTAGAAAAAGGTATAGTGCCAGAAGACAGGCGGATAGCTAACGTAATACCTATATTCAAGAAGGGGGATAGAACATGTCCAGGGAATTATAGATCAGTCAGCTTAATATCCGTGGTAGGAAAAATAATGGAATCCCGACTAAAGGAGAAAATAGAAGAACATCTAGAAACTAAAAATAAAATAAGGAATAGTCAGCATTGATTTCAAAAGGGAAAGTCTTGCTTGACCAACCTCATTGAATTTTTTGAAGAAGTAACAGAGAGAGTAGACAACGGTAATGCAGTAGATGTAGTTTATCTAGATTTTCAAAAGGCCTTCAATAAGGTACCCCATAATAGACTGATGAACAAGGTCAGAGAATGCGGAGTCAGGGGACAAGTAGCGGAATGGTTAGCTAGCTGGCTTCAAGACAGAAAGCAGAGAGTAGGGGTAAAGGGTAGCTATTCACAGTGGCAGAAGGTGGGTAGTGGTGTTCCACAAGGCTCAGTGCTGGGTCCACTGTTGTTCACAATTTACATTAGACTTTGGAATCAAAAACACAATTTCTAAATTTGCAGATGACACAAAATTGTGGGTGATAGTCAATACTGAGGAGGACTGCAACAAATTACAGGAGGACATTAATAAACTTGCAGAATGGGCGTATAATTAGCATATAATTGGCAAATGAAGTTCAACACAGATAAATGTGAGGTATTACATTTTGGTAGGAAGAATAGGGAGGTCACATTATTTGGAGGGTGCGAGTCTAGGTGGGGTAGAGGAACAAAGGGATCTAGGAGTACAAATACACAAATCATTAAAAGTTGCAGCACATGTTAGCAAGGCCATAAAAAAACAAACCATGCACTCGGGTTTATTTCTAGAGGCGTAGAATTGAAAAGTAGGGAAGTTATGCTAAGCCTGTATCAAACCTTGGTTAGACCAGCTTTACTCTGGCCTTAAATCTATTTGATTTCCGGCTCTTCACAGTTCTGACGAAAGGTCATCGACCTGAAACGTTAACTCTCTTTCTCTCTCCACGGATGCTGCCTGGCCTGCTGAGTTTTTCCAGCGTTTTCTGTTGTTATTTCAGATTTCAAGCATCCGCAGTATTTTGCTACCGTATTAGTGTTTGGTTCACTGCCACCTCTCTTCTAGGAATGCCTACCTTGAAGAAGTTCTGCTCTTCTCTTCGACGGGATTTCCGTTTGGCTCATCTCCCCCTTTGTTCTTTTACGGTGGCATAGTGGTTAGCACTGGTGCCTCACAGCGCCAGAGACCCGGGTTCGAATCTGGCCTCGGGTGACTGTCTGTGTGGAGTTTGCACATTCTCCCCGTGTCTGCGTGGGTTTCCTCCGGGTGCTCCGGTTTCCTCCCACAGTCCAAAAATGTGCGGGTTAGGTTGATTTGGCTATGATAAATTGACCCTTAGTGTTAGGGGGGGATTAAATATGTGGGGTTACAGGGATAGGATGGGATATGTTAGGGGGAATTAAATACGTGGGGTTACGGGGATAGGGTGGGATATGTGTCGGTGCAGGCTCGATGGGGATTCTGTGTGAGAAAGCAGGGACAGGGTACTGGATTTGGATGATCAGCCATGATCGTATTGAATGGTGGAGCAGGCTCGACGGGCCGAATGGCCTACTCCTGCTCCTAGTTTCTATGTTTCTATGTTTCTATCCCCTCCCCCTTTTCCCAGCTTTACTCTGGCCTTAAATCTATTTGATTTCCGGCTCTTCACAGTTCTGACGAAAGGTCATCGACCTGAAACGTTAACTCTCTTTCTCTCTCCACGGATGCTGCCTGGCCTGCTGAGTTTTTCCAGCGTTTTCTGTTGTTATTTCAGATTTCCAGCATCCGCAGTATTTTGCTATCGTATTAGTGTTTGGTTCACTGCCACCTCTCTTCTAGGAATGCCTACCTTGAAGAAGTTCTGCTCTTCTCTTCGACGGGATTTCCGTTTGGCTCATCTCCCCCTTTGTTCTTTTATCCCCTCCCCCTTTTCCCAGCTTTACTCTGGCCTTAAATCTATTTGATTTCCGGCTCTTCACAGTTCTGACGAAAGGTCATCGACCTGAAACGTTAACTCTCTTTCTCTCTCCACGGATGCTGCCTGGCCTGCTGAGTTTTTCCAGCGTTTTCTGTTGTTATTTCTTGGTTAGACCACACTTGGAGTACTGTGTGCAGTTCTAGTCGCCATAATGTAAAAAGGATATAGAGGCACTGGAGAGGGTGCAGAGACGATTTACAAGAATGATACCAGAAATGCGAGGGTTTACATATCAGGAAAGCATGAACAGGCTGGGTCTCTTTTTCTCTTGAAAAAAGAAGGCTGAGGGGTGACCTAATAGAGGTCTTTAAAATTATGAAAGGTTTTGATAGAGTGGATACAGAGAGAATGTTTCCACTTGTGGGGAAGAGCATAACTAGAGGCCATCAATATAAGATGGTCACCAAGAAATCCAATAGGGAATTCAGAAGAAACTTCTTTACCCAAAGATTGGTGAGAATGTGGAACTCGCTACCAAAGGAAGTGGATGAAGCCAAGAGTATAGAAGCATTTAAGGGGAGGCTAGACAAGTATATGTGCGAGAAGGGAATAGAGGGTTATGCTGATAGATTTAGATGAGGAAAGACGGGAGGAGGCTCGAGAGAAGCATAAACGCCGGCATGGACTGGTTGAGCTGGAGGGCCAGTTACTGTGCCGTATATCCTGTGTATGTAATCCTATGTAGAACTAGGAATGAGGTTCTGCTGAGGGAGTTTGAGGAGCTAGAATCCAAATTAAAAAGCAGAACCTCTGGATTGTTACCTGAGCCATGCACAAATTGGCATAGGGACAAACAGATTAGAGGTTTAAATGCATGGCTCAAAGAGTGGTGTGGGAGGAAGGGGTTTCAGTACATGGGGCACTGGCAACAGTACTGGGGAAAGAGGGAGCTGTTCTGTTGGGACGGGCTCCACTTAAACAGTGTCCTAGTGAACTGAATAACTAGGACAGTAGACAGGGCTTTAAACTAATGAAGGGTGGGTGGGAGGATTAAGGAAAAAGTAAATTTAAAAGCAGCGAGAGAAATATCAAGGCTCTCTAGCAGAGCAGAGTTTTGGGTAAAAATAAGCAGAGTCAGATGACGCAGGGAGGCTCTATTTCCTGGGAATGGAAGGAGGAGACCTCTTCACCAGACCAAGGCAGCCTGGCTGCAAATAGCTGAGGTGGTCACTGCAAGGTCTGTTGTTGCATGCACCTGGGTGCAATGCAGGAAGAGGTTCAATGATCTCCTGCGTTCAGAAAAAGTGAGTATAAAAGCACAATTACCTTAATTCTGCTCTGCCTGACGTCACATCACCATCACTCTGCATTGCCAACCCTACTCCTGCACATCCTAACTTACCCCAACATCCCTTGCACCATCACCCATCTCTGTCTCCCTATGTACAGAATCGCATCCCCATCTTACTATGCACCCCTCACACTCGCCCTCAACTTTATGCAATGACAACAACTAACAACTCAAAAGGAGGCAACTTGGTATTGGCACCTCACTCCATCATAGTCTCCTTCTAAACATAGAAACATAGAAGATAGGAGCAGGAGTAGGCCATTCGGCCCCTCAAGCCTGCTCCGCCATTCGATGAGATCATGGCTGATCATCCAAACTCAGTACCCTGTACCTGCCTTCTCCCCATATCCCTTGATACCTTTAGCCTTAAGAAATATATCTAACTCCTTCTTGAATATATTTACTGACTTGGCCTCAACTGCCTTCTATGCTATCCATTCCTTACACTCATTCCATCACTCTCACTAAAACTCCACTTCTTTCCCTCATTGCAGGAAAAGAGAGCCCACAAGGAGAGGGAGAGAACAGGAGGAGGCGCACCATCGCTCGCTGATCTCACCAGTGCTGAGGAGGCTGCTCTGGACATGGCAGGAGAAGTTGACCAGCCTGAAGTGGGGGACGGAGAGAGGGGCTCATTAGAACAAGCTGGTGACAGAATTATTTTCCAGACTACATATTTTGCAATCATGAGTGACTCGATAGGGATCTGATGTCATTAGAAATTGAATGCTCATCATGTATCTGCAATCTACATATCACATGTCTAACTCTTGTCTTTACTCTCCCACAGGAACATCAAGAGCCCAGCCCCCCCACTGTCCAGGAGGAAGAGCAGGAGCACTCCTCAGAGGATCCTGCAGCCTCTGAGGGAGCAGCGTCAGCAGAAATTAGCATACCCAGCACCAGCGTAGAGATGCACACCTCGGTGGGTCCTATGCGAGATAGAGTAGTGTTGTCACCTGGTGTGTCAGAAGTCACAAGTGAGCAAGATCAGACAGTGGAGACAGGGACAGCAGTGGAGACTCCTCGCCGGAGGCCGCAGGAGTCTCCTAGCTCTGCTGAGCTGCATGCAGACACTGAGCCTCGGGGGCCATCAAGGAAGAGGGCAGTCCTGGAGCTTCAGGAACGAGTGCAGGAGGCTCTGACAGGGTTTGCAACCATGGTGACTGTGAGTGTGCAGAGAATGGAGGAGTCCATCTCAAATGTGAGCAACACCATGGCACATGCACTGGCAACTGTAGGTTCTGCCATGGAAAGGATGGCCACCTCCACGGAGGACATAAATTACCAGACTCAGGAGAACATGGTAACACTTCTAAATACTTGGTCATCTATGGAGGATAGATGGGCATCTATTGAGGAGAGAAACCAACGGTTCATGGACATCCTTGTTATGAGGAATGTCAGCACAGTAATGGGTCCTCATGGCCCCACTGATGTGCAGCAAGGTGCTCTCCAACTACTTGCTAGCAGAGAAGTGCGGGTGGCCCATGAGAGGGATGATGATGGAAGGGGACATGGAAGTGGGGGCTCCTTTCCATGCGCTCCCCCCTTGCTAACCCCGTCGGTCTGAGCCCCATATGCCTCCCCAAACAGTGATGGTCGAGTCTGTCCCAGCACAGCCGCAGGAGGAGCAGACTTTGGCGGAGCCCTCACAGGCACCAAAACCCAGAGGACGACCACCAAAGGCATCTAAGCAGGCGCAGCAGGGATGTGAGCAGCCTGCCGCTATGTCTGGTGAAGCCACAGGGGTAGCACCACGTAGAAGCAAGCGGAAAAGAAAGCTCACACGTAAATAGTCACAAGGGCAGTCACTTGGGTGATTTGCTATAAATTAATGTTAAGTTTCAGTTCTTTTATTTTGTTGTAATAAAGTAATGTTTTGTGAACGATTGATGATGTTGCCATATCTTTGGTCACAAATTGAAGTGGCACAGACAAGGGTAAGGGCATCTTTATTGTCCAGCAATGGTGGTGACAGTGCAAGGATTGAACAGTTCATTGTAGAGATGCTCTATGGTGTTGCACTGTGGTAATGCCATGTGTATGTGGCAGCCACATGTCTGTGCTGCATAAAGTTAGGTGAAACTGGCATTGATTAGGCCATCCCTGGCATCATGGGCAGCAATGTGCTCGCGTACTGGTCGCACTGGGTCAGCCACCTCCTCCAGGTCTTCCTCTTGCTGACCCTCATTCTGGTTGTTCACCTCCTCCTCCTCGGAGGCTATGCGCTCTGCACCTTCTTCCTCATGCAGTGCTAATCCTCGCTGCAGGGCACAGCAGACAACAATGATTCTGGAGACCCTGGCTGGTGCGTACTGAAGGCCTCCACCAGATCTGTCCAGGCATCTGAAGCGCATTTTCAGCAACCCTATTGTTTGCTCTATGAGACTTCTGGTGGAAATGTGGCTCTGATTGTAGCGCTCCTAAGACTCGTTTGATGGCCTTCTCAAAGGTGTCATGAGCCACGTCTTCAGGGGATAGCCCTTGTCTCCAAGGAGCCAGTCGGAAAGTTTGTTTGGCGGTGCGAACAGCTGAGGGACAGTGGACTGGTGCAGGATGTAAGAGTCATGGCAGCTGCCAGGGAACATGGCACACACATACATGATGCTCTTCCTATGGTTGCAGACCAGCTGCACGTTAAGGGAGTGGAAGCCCTTGCGGTTTACAAATGCTGCTGGGTTCTGATGGGGTGCCCTGATGGCCACATGTGTGCAGTCGATGACGCCCTGCACCCATGGGAAGCCAGCCAGATTGACAAAGCCGAGCACATGCTCGGTAACACTGGCTTCATCAGTGGAGAAGTGGATGTAATTTGCGGACTTGTCAAAGAGGGCATTGGTGACCTGCATGATGCATCTGTGGGCTGCCAACTGGGAGATGCCGCTAATGTGTGCAGCAGGTCCCTGGAAGGAGCCTGACGCAAAGAGGTTGAGGGCGGTGGTGACTTTGACAGCCACTGGTATGGCGTATCCAACTGCTCCTCTGGGCTGCAGGTCTTGGTCCAGCATTGTGCAGATGTCTGCGACTACCTGTCGTGAAAGTTTCAGCCTCCTTTGGCAGTGCTGCTCACTCATGTTGAGGAAGCTCATCCTCTGCCTATAAACTCTGTGTTGGGGGTATCTCCTGCGGCGCGGTGCAGCCCTGCGCTGACGGCCTGTGCCCTGTGCAGCTTCAGGTGGTTGAGGAGAAGGTTGGCGCTCTTGTTGTTGGTGCTGCTGGTGTGCCTGGTCCTGCTGCTGCTGCAGATGATCATCTTCTGATTCTGAGGACCAGGGTGAGAGAGTATAAATCGTTCCCATTCTGCTGTTATATATGGCAGTTGAGGATGAGATAGTAGAAGCAATCAGTCAATGAGGAGAGAGGTTATTCCAAGGAGGTGACAGTGAATATAGAGTTTACAACACGCACTTACAGCCTCAATACGGATCAAATGTGTCTTCACAATCCTGAAATCAGCAACCTCTGACATTGCAAACTGAACAGATGTAAAAGGTTAGATTTTATACTGCAGTTGCAGCTGGGAACTATTCAGCTCGATTGACCTCCTGACATACTTACCTGATGTGATCTCCGAACAACTGTTGAAAATGTGTGGGAAAATAGAAAATGGCCTCCGAACCCGCCCTCTGAGCGCCGGCAAAATCGTGGCCTTTGTGTCTGTCTTCACGGAAGAAGATGCAAAAACCTTTCCAGAAATAGTGGAGAACCAAGGGTCTAGCGAGAATGAGAAACTGAAAGAAATTAGTATTAGTAAAAAAAATAGTACTGGAGAAATTTATGGAACTGAAAGCCACTAAATCCCCTGGACCTGATGGCCTACATCCTAGGGTTTTGAAAGAGGTGGCTATATAGATAGTGGATGCATTGGTTGTCATTTTCCAAAATTCCATAGATTCTGGAACGGTTCCCGTGGATTGGAAGGTAGCAAATGTAAACCCACTATTTAAGAAAGGAGGGAAAGAGAAAACGGGGAACTACAGACCAGTTAGCATGACATCACTAGTAGGAAAAATGCTAGAATCTATTATTAAGGACGTGGTAACAGGACAGTTAGAAAATAATAATAGGATTGGGCAGAGTCAACACTGATTTATGAAAGGGAAATCGTGTTTGACGAATCTGTTGGAGTTTTTTGAGGTTGTAACTAGCAGAATAGATAAGGGGGAACCAATGGATGTGGTGTATTTGGATTTTCAGGAGGCATTCGATAAGGTGCCACACAAGAGGTTATTAAACAAAATTAGGGCTCATGGGATTGGGGGTAATATACTAGCATGGATTGAGGATTGGTTAACGGATAGAAAACAGAGAGTAGGAATAAACGGATCATTTTCGGGTTGGCAGGCTGTAACTAGTGGGGTACCGCAAGGATCAGTGCTTGATCCTCAGCTATTCACAATCTATATCATTGATTTGGATGAAGGGAGCAAATGTAATATATCCAAGTTTGCTGATGATACAAAGCTGGGTGGGAATGTAAGTTGTGAGGAGGATGCAAAGAGGCTTCAAGGGGATATAGACAGGCTAAGTGAATGGGCAAGAACATGGCAAATGGAATATAATGTGGAGAAATGTGAAGTTATCCACTTTGGTGGGAAAAATAGAAAAGCAGAATATTTTTTAAATAGTGAGAGATTGGGAAATGTTGGTGTTCAGAGGGACCTGGGTATCCTTGTACACGAATCACTGAAAGTTAACATGCAGGTACAGCAAGCAATTAGGAAAGCAAATGGTATGTTGGCCTTTATTACAAGAGGATTTGAGTATAAGAGTAAAGACGTCTTACTGCAATTATATAGGGCCCTGGTGAGACCACACCTGGAGTACTGTGTACAGTTTTGGTCTCCTTACCTAAGGAAGGTTTTACTTGTCAAAGAGGGAGTGCAACGAACGTTCACCAGACTGGTTCCTGGGATGGGGGGGATTGTCCTATGATGAGCAGTTGAGTAGACTAGGTCTATATTCGCTAGAGTTTAGAAGAATGAAACATGCTAAATTCTGACAGGGCTTGACAGGGTAGATGCAGGGAGGATGTTTCCCCTGGCTGGGGAGTCTAGAACCAGGGGTCACAGTCTCAGAATAAGGGATCGGCCATTTAGGACTGAGATGAGGAGACATTTCTTCACTCAGAGGGTGGTGAATCTTTGGAATTCTCTACCCCAGAGGGCTGTGGAGGCTCAGTCGTTGAGTATATTCAAGACAGAGATCGATAGATTTTTGGATATTAAGGGAATCAAGGGATATGGGGATAGTGCAGGAAAGTGGAGTTGAGGTAGAAGATCAGCCATGATCTTATTGAATGGCGGAGCAGGCTCGAGGGACAAATGGCCTACTCCTGCTCCTATTTCTTATGTTTCTTATGTGGTACTGCTGAGAGTTAACCTTAAGAGTCAACTAAACAAGAAATGTGGAACTGGTTTTATTCCAACAACAGAAATCTTATTGGGCCAGAGTTTGCGGAAAAAATAATGGCGCCTCAAAGACGCTCACCGTTATTAATTCGCAAATCAGCCAGCAACTTGTGGTGAAGAAGAGATACCCCACGAGTTGTGACTCCACCATTAGCTTCGTGAAAACTGCATCTCGTGCTTAACCTCCCCGTGATTTTCATGAGGTTGCTGCATTTGCACATTAATTACCCATTAAATTTGCCGCAGTAAATTAAGTTTACATTAAATTAAATTCAGTGTAAGTACACTTAACGATGTACTAATTGTTAATCAACCACTCTTGCCCAGAACACAAACTATTATAAGTGTGGAGTTTCGTTCCTTCAGGTTGTGAATTGTTTTCGAGGATTTTTAAATATTTTTCTTACTTTTCCTTTCTGCCTCTTTCTCTCTCTCTCTCTCTCTCAGTCTAATATTTCTTTCTCTCTATTTCTCTTTCTGTACCTGATTTGACATTGAATTCACCCACTCTAATTCACGCTCCTTCTCAGTCCTTCCTCTGTTTATTTCTCAATTCTTAAATTTCATTGGTTACGGGGATACACTGCTTGTCCCATTGTTCACCCAGGTCCCAGATGCCCTGTTGCCCTTGCTGCGGTATTATCAGCTCGCACTTCCAGCAACATTGCAGCCAAAAAATGTTAAAACCTAAACCTACATAAACAAGTCCAACTAACTGGGCATGCGCGAGATACCTCCGCTCCAGCAGAATCTGGGCCACGGTTTGTGAAATAAAGGCCCGGATATTGTGGTCAGCGGCGAAGCGATGGCGCTCGCCGCTGACCTTAAAAAAAAAAGCTACCCACAAAGATTTAGTGGGCTCTGGAGCATCGATTTCCCCTATTCCGACGTGACAATTTATCTGGCGCCATCTATAGGGGATCTATGGTGTCCAGCAACAGTGAAGCCATCCAGCAGGCTGATCAGCCAATCAGATTGAAGAATTCTCAGACGGTAAACCAGGAAGTAAGTAAAAAGCATGGATTACAATTCACTTTTTAATCATTTTACCCAAAGCAAAATAAAGATTGGGACATACACATGGGATTAAGGTAGAAGCTGAAATACCATAAACAAACTTAATTTTTTTTAAAATTATTTTAAAAATCATGGAATTTTTAAATGCTATTCTGAGGAAATGATACTCCACACTTGTAAAATTAGTTTTTCAGGGCCAGCGAGGTTGTTCAGAAGTAATTATGACTTAGTATGCCATTAAAAACTCAGTTACACCTCCGTCAACTAGGTTTTTGCAGTGAGAATAGTGCATAAAAAGTTGAAGTTCGTGTCAAATCACTGATTCTGTGTTGATTGCACCTGTGAAGCCTGCAACAATGCACCCTGTGGAGGAGCAGGGTATCACTGACAGCAGCTTCCTGATTTCCACATTTAACTGCGCATGTCCGAACGCCAGAAGTTGCTGTCAGTTTTAAACAGTAATGACGACGAACGCTGACAGTTTTATCGTCATTACAACCGCAAATTCTGGGCCAAATTATTTGGACAAAAGTGCAAACGGAATGATATTGAGGTTTTCTGATGATGCCAAATTAGGGGGGCATGACAAATTGAGGAAGAATGCCATCAATTGCAAGCACACACAGACAGGTTAGTGGAATGGGTACATTATGTGGCATACTTAGTTCAATGCAGAATACTTCCCATTTGGGAAAGAAGAACAGTGAACGGAAGTATACCCTAAACAATCAAATTCTTAACAGAGTGAAGGAACAGAAACATTTATGAGTGAAGCTACAAAGATGTTTAACAGTGTTCGTGTAGATTGAAAAGGCAAATTGGATTCTGGATTTTATACAAATGGACATTGATTGAAAAACAAGGAAGTGATGTTGAATTTGTACAAAATATTGATTAGACCACAGTTGGATTATTGCATGCAGTTCGTTGCACCCTCTTAGATACATGGAAAGGGTCCAGGGCGATTCACTAGAACACCACAAATGGGAGGTTATAGTTTTAAAGAAAGACTCAGAAAAGGTTTTTTAACCAAAATAGAAGATTAATGGGGATCTAATGGAGGTATTCAAAGTTGTGAAATGTTGGGAGAGGATAAATAGTGAAATATTGTCTGGTTGGTGAATCAGTTACAAGGAGGCATAGACTCGGCCTTATCACTCTAAGAATGAAAGTGTGTGGGTGGGGGGATGCAGTTCGAATTTTTCCCCAAAGACAGACCATATAAGACTTTACCATTAGTGGCTATTCAGCCAGAGAGTATAAGATCATTTAAAAGGAAATTGGAGAAGTACTTGAAGTGGAAAAGTACAAAAATACAAATATGGGGAAAGGACAGGGAAATGGGATTAGAGTAGACAATTCCAGTAAAACAGCTAGCATAGTCATGACAGGCCGAATGGCCACCTTCTGTGTTGTAATTTCTATGATTCCAGATACTACGGGCTGGATTTTCCCAGCCCTGAGGAGGCGGTTATGGAGGCGGGACTGCTGGGAAAATGGCAGAAACTGGGAGCGGGTACCGAACCCACTCCCAACCCGCCTCTGTGCCATCTTCCCAGGAGGCGGGTCCCCGAGTCGCGCAGGGACCCGTCTCCTCGAGGTGGGAAGGAGATTAGAGCCAATTAACTGCCTGTTAACAGGCAGTTAAGAGGCTTATCCCCATTTTACGCCTGCAATTGTGGGCTTCCCGATGGCTGCGAACATCGCCAGAGTCAACGAGGCGAGCAGTGGGTCTGCAGGGGTGAGAGGGGTCGATATGTAAGCTGTAGAGGTGAGTGATGGGTGCAAGTGTGGAGAGGTAAGTATGAGAGGTGAGTGTAAAGTGTTGGAAAAAGTTTCCTTACCTTTGCTTCTTTCTACAGGCTTCAACCCTTGGGGATCCGGAGGTGCCTCATCTCAATGGCAGAGATGACAGAATGGCTGTTGCATTCTCAGATGCAGCAGCCATCTGCTTTCTGCTGAGGAGAGAGGTTTTGGTGACCTTCTGTGCAAGGGCTCACCTTTAGAACAGAGATTGTCAGAGGTTGACAGCTTTCAAAACTGTCAAACGCTGACAATTCATCTGTCAAAATTTTTTCGACAGATGAAGCATCATACACTGACGTCATCTGTCATCGGCTTTCCCTTGATTGGCCGGCGGGCTTAACAAGGTCAATCAAGGGAAAATAGCATGGGTTGGTCAGACGTCGCTCGGGGCGGGACTGAAACCCAAAATCCAGCAGTCCCACCCCCAACGCGCCTTCATTGACAAAATCCAGCCCTACGTATCTGATTGCAGCTCTATTTAATTTAAATCTTGCTCTGCTGCAATATGCAGCCTGAAGCCTAATTATCATTTGCTAACTTGTTGCTGTATGTTAGTAAACTGCTTTTGTCTTGCTCAATGGTGTCCATCCAGAGTCCACTCAAACCTGATGATGAGAAAGGGGTCCAGCCTCGCTATGAGCAGAGACAGTCAGACAAAGGGGCCCTGAATCTCCTTTACACTGACAGTCTCTCAGATTCATTTCCTGTACATCTGCTCATCTGATCTGATTGGTATAAGAGTAAACATTTCTGCAGAGCACAGAGTGGGATTAAACGGAGTGGACTTGAACAGAGTGTTTTATTTGGGAATTTGGAAAGAGTGGAAATTCAGAGAAGAGGGGGAAGGAGTTGTTGCTTTTTGCCTACACTACTTGTAGTGCTTTGTGTTACAGGTAGATATTTAATTTCAGTACCCTTAACTTAATCTAGATCAAGTAAGTAGTCAAGAAACTACACTGAAAACTAAGTTACTTAAATACAAATTTAATTACATTTAATTAAATAAAACAAGGTCATATAGGGATGGCAGTGCAGGTGTGTGCCGCAACTGCAGTACGTGGGAGTTTGTGGAGAGCATTGTGATCCCGGACAACCACGTTTGCAGTAAGTACCTGTATCTTGAGGAACTTCAGCTCAGAATTTTTGAGCTGGAGTCTGAGGTGCAGACATTGTGGGGCATCAGAGATGGGGAGAGTTACCTGGACACTTTGATCCAGGAGGCAGTCGCACCCCTTAGTTTAGGTAGTTTAGGTCTGGTTAGTTGTGAGGGACAGGAGGATGTGACTGCAACCCAGGCAGGTAAGGGGACCCCAGGTGCAGTGCTGGAGGAGCCTCAGCCTTTGCCCTTGTCCAACAGGTATGAGGTTCTTGCTGCCTGTGTGGATGAGGGAAAAGCCTGCAGGATGGATGAGCAAGCTGACCATGGTGCAGGAGGCCATTCAAGTGGGGGGAGTGAAAGGGAATGTAGTTGTGGTAGGGGACAGTATAGTCAGGGAGATAGATACTGTTCTCTGCTGCCGCGACTGAGATTTCTGAAGACTGTGTTACCTGCCCCGGTGCCAGGGTTAAAGACATCTCCTCGTGGCTGGAGAAGAAGTGGGAGGGGGAGGATCCAGTTGTCGTGGTCCACGTAGGAACCAACGACACAGGTAGAACTAGGAATGAGGTTCTGCTGAGGGAGTTTGAGGAGCTAGGATCCAAATTAAAAAGCAGAACCTCAAAGGTAATAATCTCTGGATTGTTACCTGAGCCACGTGCAAATTGGCATAGGGAGAAACAGATTAGAGGTTTAAATGCATGACTCAAAGAGTGGTGTGGGAGGAAGGGGTTTCAGTTCATGGGGCACTGGTACCAGTACTGGGGAAAGAGGAAGCTGTACCGTTGGGACGGGCTCCACTTAAATCGGACTGGGACCAGTGTCCTGGCGAACAGAATAACTAGGGCAGTAGACAGGGCTTTAAACTAATGAAGGGGGGGTGGGGGTGGGAGGATTCAGGAAAGAGTAAATTTAAAAGCAGTGAAAGAAATGTCAAGGCGCTAGAGCAGTGTAGAGTTTTGGGTAAAATTAAGCAGAGTGGGTCAGGAAGGGACAGAAAGAGTAACAAAGGTAATAAGGCATCAGTGACTAAGGTGACATTGGAAAAATAGAAATAAGTCAAAGCTAAAGGCACTATATCTGAACACGTGAAGCATTCGCAACAAATTAGATGAATTAATAGCGCAGATAGAAATGAACAGGTTTGATCTAATAGCCGTAACGGAGACATGGTTGCAAAGTGGCCTTGGCTGGGAACTAAATATTCCAGGATACTTAACTTTTAGAAGAGATAGGCAAAATGGAAAAGGAGGAGGAGTAGCTCAGATAATAAAGGATGGGATAAAGACAGTAGAGCGAAAGGATCTTAGCTCCAAAAATCAAGAAGTAGGATCAGTTTGGGTGGAGCTAAGAAACCAAATTTGCAGTAATAGTGTCAAGGACGAATTCATGGAATGTATGCAAGATAGTTTTCTAGATCAGTATGTTGAGGAATCAACTAGGGAACAGGCTATTTTAGATCTAGTATTGTGCAACGAGAAAGAGTTAATTATTAACCTTGTAGTAAAGGAGCCTTTAGGGAAGAGTGACCATAATATGATAGAATTTTATATTGAGTTTGAAGGCGATTTAGTTAAATCCAAAACTAGGGTCTTAAATCTAAACAAAGCAAACTACGTAGGTATGAGGGGCGAGTTGGCTATGGTAGATTGGGAAACTACATCAAAAGGTATGATGGTAGAGAAGCAATGGCTAGCATTTAAAGAATTAATACATAATTTACAACAAATATACATTGATTTAAGGCACAACAACCCCACAGGAAAAGTGGTCCAACCGTGGCTAACAAGAGAAGTTAAAGATAGTATTAGATCAAAGGAAGAGGCTTATAATGTTGCCAAAAAGAGTAGTAAACCTGAGGATTGGGAGGATTTTAGAATTCAGCAAAGGAGGACCAAGGAATTGATAAAGAAAGGGAAAATAGAATATAGAGTAAACTAGCGAGAGACATAAAAACAGACTGTAAAAAGCAAAAGATTCATGAAAGTAAATGTGGGCCCCTTACAGGCTGAGACAGGAGAAATTATAATGGGGAATAAGGAAATGGCAGAGAAATTAAACAAATACTTTGTGTCTGTCTTCACAGAAGAAGATGCAAAAAGCTTTCCGGAAATACTGGAGAACCAAGGCTCTAGCGAGAATGAGGAACTGAAAGAAATTAGTATTAGTAAAAAAAATAGTACTGGAGAAATTAATGGACTGAAAGCCACTAAATCCCCTGGACCTGATGGCCTACATCCTAGGGTTTTGAAAGAGGTGGCTATATAGATAGTGGATGCATTGGTTGTCATTTTCCAAAATTCCATAGATTCTGGAACGGTTCCCGTGGATTGGAAGGTAGCAAATGTAAACCCACTATTTAAGAAAGGAGGGAAAGAGAAAACGGGGAACAACAGACCAGTTAGCATGACATCACTAGTAGGAAAAATGCTAGAATCTATTATTAAGGACGTGGTAACAGGACAGTTAGAAAATAATAATAGGATTGGGCAGAGTCAACACTGATTTATGAAAGGGAAATCGTGTTTGACGAATCTGTTGGAGTTTTTTGAGGTTGTAACTAGCAGAATAGATAAGGGGGAACCAGTGGATGTGGTGTATTTGGATTTTCAGGAGGCATTCGATAAGGTGCCACACAAGAGGTTATTAAACAAAATTAGGGCTCATGGGATTGGGGGTAATATACTAGCATGGATTGAGGATTGGTTAACGGATAGAAAACAGAGAGTAGGAATAAACGGGTCATTTTCGGGTTGGCAGGCTGTAACTAGTGGGGTACCGCAAGGATCAGTGCTTGATCCTTAACTATTCACTATCTACATCAATGATTTGGATGAGGGGACCAAATGTAATATGTCCAAGTTTGCTGATGATACAAAGCTGGGTGGGAATGTAAGTTGTGAGGAGGATGCAAAGAGGCTTCAAGGGGATATAGACAGGCTAAGTGAATGGGCAAGAACATGGCAAATGGAATATAATGTAGAGAAATGTGAAGTTATCCACTTTGGCAGGAAAAATAGAAAAGCAGAGTATTTTTTAAATAGTGAGAGATTGGGAAATGTTGGTGTTCAGAGGGACCTGGGTGTCCTTGTACACGAATCACTGAAAGTTAACATGCAGGTACAGCAAGCAATTAGGAAAGCAAATGGTATGTTGGCCTTTATTACAAGAGGATTTGAGTATAAGACTAAAGACGTCTTACTGCAATTACTGTATATAGGGCCCTGGTGAGACCACATCTGGAGTATTGTGTACAGTTTTGGTCTCCTTACCTAAGGAAGGATATACTTGTCATAGAGGGAGTGCAACAAAGGTTCACCAGACTGGTTCCTGGGATGGGGGATTGTCCTATGAGGAGAGATTGAGGAGACTAGGCCTATATTCTCTGGAGTTTAGAAGAATGAGAGGTGATCTCATTGAAACATACAAAATTCTTACAGAGCTTGACAGGGTAGATGCAGGGAGATGTTTCCCCTGGCTGGGAAGTCTAGAACCAGGGGTCACAGTCTCAGAATAAGGGGTCAGCCATTTAGGACTGAGATGAGGAGAAATTTCTTCACTCAGAGGAATGTGAATCTTTGGAATTCTCTACCCCACAGAGGGCTGTGGAGGCTCAGTCGTTGAATATATTCAAGACAGAGATCGATAGGTTTTAGAATATTAAGGGAATCAAGGGATATGAGGATAGTGCAGGAAAGTGGAGATGAGGTAGAAGATCAGCCATGATCATCTTGAAGGGCAGAGCAGGCTTGAGGGACAAATGGCCCTACTCCTGCTCCTATTTCTTATGTTCCCACTTCTGCTTTTTATTGTACATTATATAACTTGCCGGCGTTGTTTGGAGGAATTTTCTCTCCTCGTTACAAGTGTAGACTCAGACTCCCTCACCTACACTGAAACTACAAACTGAGAGAGCTTAGAGCCCATCTTCTCCATGGTCACATAATACGTCTATCAAATGCTGCAGACATTTGTTGAATAAATTGTTGACTTTCCCTCTCCATCCTATCTACAATCTTCAATTCAAGCCATGAGCATCCCCTCATTCTCATTAACAATTGCACACAGGTTCAGTGCCTGAATGAAATGAGCCTGCATTTGCAGTTGTTGGGTTACAGATCACATTGCTGTATATTTCATTAGTGAGTCTAGTTTTCATGATGGGGTTAACTTTTGAAAACCTGCACCTTCACCAAAAGCTGCCCCAAATTGACCAGCAACAGCGTTGTTATTTATATTTTTTTCCCCCTTCTGCCAGTTTTCTCCCCTCCTCTCCCTCCTTGTTGGGGTATTGTTCCACAAGCACCAGTATCTTTCCTAAGTGGCTTTATCATGTATGAGTTGTGGTGGTGAGTGGTGGCAGACTCTGTGAGCTTGAGGGACATCACAGACCAACCAGATGCTGTCTTCACCTGACATACCTACACATGCTCACTTCCAGTGGGAGAGAGGCAGCTTACAGGATAGCAAGCTGAAGCCAACTGTAGGTCCCCTATCATCATCGTGGCTAGGATCAGCTAACAGCACAAACTGGGGATCGAACCTTACACCTGGTCTGTGGCTCTGGTATTCACTTCAAAATTTCTCTGTATTATCGGGGGAGCTTAAAAATAACTTCTTAAAATGTACAATGGTGTCAGCTGTGGCTCAGTGGCAGCACTCTCGCCTTAGTCAGAAGGTTGTGGGTTCAAGTCCCACTCCAGAGACTTGAGCGAAAAATCTAGGCTGACACTGCAGTGCAGTACTGAGGGAGCGCTGCATTGTCGGAGGTGCCATCTTTCAGATGAGGCGTTAAACCGAGGCTCCATCTTGTCCTCTCAGGTGGACGGAAAAGATCCCATGGCATTATTTTGAAGAAGAGCAGGTGAGTTCTCCCCAGTGTCCTGGCCAATATCTATCCCTCAACCAACATCACTAAAACAGATCAACTAGTCGTTATCACATTGCTGTTTGTGGGATCTTGCTGTGTGCAAATTGGCTGCTGTGTTTCCTACATTGCAACAGTGACTACACTTCAAAAAGTACTTCATTGGGTATGAGCACTTTGGGATGTCCTGAGGTTGTGAAAGGCACTAAATAGGTGCAAGTCTTTCTTTTGTTTCTTTACATATTGGGGTGATCTATTTTTAAGAATTAGGCCTGGCATTTACAGCAGCATACATTGATATTACCTGTTTAACAATGTATAAGATAAAGAATATTTTTCCAAGTAACACTTCTAGTTAAAATGTATTTATTTTAAAACTTTATTAAATACTTTGTGATATTCCATAGAGCAAGTAATACTATTTTGTGTGTCCAAATATCTTTTAAACATTTCTAATTCCTCTTTGAAGAATACCAGTTTTGTTTCAATGGTACAAGATTACAATTGTAGGCTAGAATTCGCGCTTTGAGAAAATAGTCCCATGTATGGGTGTTTCTGTTTCTTTTTCCGTTTATCTTCCTTAATTTTTTCTTCCTTATCTATGCAGGCCATGATGAACAACTTGAATTCACTGTAGGTCAGGTTCTAGTTCACATAAACAAACAATGCCAAATGAGTATGACTAAACAATTTACAGATCATGGTTCAATTGTTTTCTTTTAACATTCTAATCCTAAAGATTTTCAGGTGGTATTAAAATTTGTCATCATGAAATGAGTCCATACTTCCAACATTTGCTAATGAATTATTGGTTTTAAAACAATTTTTTTTGTCATATATTTTTATTATATTTTATATTATACTTTTCTCACCTTTCTCCTGTTGCCCATATTTTAGCTCCTCAATGCAACCTCTCTTTCGGAGGAAGAAAAGGCAAAAAATGGAACTTTCCACAGTTTTGGAGTGTGTTGAGTGCCTTCAAATTATTTGGGCATTATTTCAGGCTGCTGCTCAGCAAATGCCTGGCTTTCCCATTCCCCTCTTACTGCAGTGTGGAGAGTTCTCAGCTGTCACATACTGAGTGTGACTGTTGCCCTCAATGAATAAGTGCCAAGATTACATGAGTGTTTTCTTCCCAGAATACACTGTCCATGCGAGATGTGTGTTCCCACATACCAACCTCGTTGATAACTGTTGAAACAAATTCCAAATAAAATCTGGAATAACAGGAAGTGAAGCAGATGGCGTACTAAGCCTTCCACAAGTTCCCATAGTTTTTCTAAGAAACAAGCAAAGACGTGAGAATCATTTTAATTATTTCTGCCTTGGGCAAAATTGTCTACCAAGGTGTTTGTTATGAGCCCAGGGTTTGTCAACAGACAGTTTTCATGGTAAAGCCTCATTACTATTCCACCGGCAAGCTGCTCACCCATTTGGAGCAGCTCACCGATTGGAGAGCGCTGAAAATCGAGCAGCTCTGCTATGGAGCCCAGCCAGTTCAAGTAAATTAAGGGAGGAGGTGATAGTGAAGGAGGGCCATGGAGGGTCAGGCATCACAAGAAACAATTTGCGTGAGGCCAAGAGGAGCCTTAATGCTCCTCCTGACCTCACAAACATAATTTACAAACTTCTTTTACCCTTTTTTCTGAGCGGACTGCAGCAATCCCTTTAAGGGCCGCTGGTGAGGCCATTCAACACCAAGTACCAATGGCCAGAATGTGCATGGCACACGCTTTGCCCATTGGTACTTCAAAATTGCATCAGTGTCATATTGACATAATATGACCGAGATTTGCATGGGCTAATGGGATTCCCACCTGTTACCAGCAGGTGCCTGGAGCAACCATTTCAAGACCCCAATCAGAATGGTGGAAATCCAGAAGTTGGCGGGAACGTGGTGGTAAGTAGGCTATTTTAATCCTGCTGCCACGCCTTCCCTGCCCAGCAAAGGGGATGAAAATTGATACCATTGTGTGACTTTTGCCTTCATTTACTTCCTGATGACTACACCATAGCAAAAAGCTCAGAAGCTGGAGGATCCTATTACTTACTTTATATATTTTTCTTCATTTTACATCAAGAAGGTGGTAAGCTTGTTTTACTTGTAATACCCACCATAGTCATTTTAGTGGTTAACATGTCCATTAAATGAGTAGGAACAAAAAACATTCCACAGGAATGGAACTATTACTCTGGCTACACTGATGTATAATGTTTTTGTTTTCACTCCGTTAACCATACTCACAATGTGTTTCACTGCTGTCATCTTAACAACTGTGCTACAACCAAAAGATTGAAATCTGCTGACCTGTTAAAAAGATTCCCTTACCTCAAATTCTCCCAGCACAAAATAGTTAAACATTATATTGATTTTAAATAAAGAGAAGGTTCACAGCTAACAAGAAAGAGCACATCTTGAAACCAAAAACTAACCACTTCCTGTGTAAGATTATTGAAATAAATTGGACATTTCCTTTTCAGTCAAGTTTCTTCACAGCAATGAGATCACAGACTATATATTTAAACAGAAGTGCGCTCAAATTAAATAATGAGTTCAAAGTAGTGCATTACTTTGTTTTCCAATGGAAAAAGATTTGACAATTCACTCATATAGTGGGAATTATGGCTGTGATTTCGCTATCGGAGGCGGGATGGCGGCGGGAGAGGTTGTTGGCGGGTCCCGGTCCCGCTCCTGGCTCCAGCCGCTCTGCGAAAAGGATTTTACATTAATTGGACTTGTTAAGCCCACCCCCTGCGCATTACCCGGCCCAATTACAAGGTGCGGGTCTGGTGACGTCACCTGATGATGCGTTTGTTGCCGGTATATTTAAAGGGGCCA
Source organism: Squalus acanthias (assembly GCA_030390025.1). NCBI lineage: Eukaryota > Metazoa > Chordata > Chondrichthyes > Squaliformes > Squalidae > Squalus > Squalus acanthias. Next base: position 144,785,996 of record CM059427.1, on the reverse strand, counting down.
TGTCCCCATTTGCTCTCAATTCTGATTTAATACTCCTGAGTGCTGGTTCAGGCAACAATGACTGCAGATAGACAAAGGGCTGTGCCACGATTCAATGATGACTCCCGCCATGTTCTTGTGGAGGCAGTCAGGACGCAGGGAGATTCTATTCCCTGGGGATGGAAGGAGGAGACCTCCTCACCAGACGAAGGCAGCCTGGCTGCAAATAGCTGAGGAGGTCACTGCAAGATGTGTGTTTGTTCGCACCTGGGTGCAATGTAGGAAGAGGTTTAATGATCTTCTGTGTTCAGGTAAAGTGAGTATAAAAGCACACTTACCTTCATTCTGCTGTGCCTGTCATCACATCCCCATCACTCTGCATTGCCAACCCTACTCCTGCACATCCTTACTCACCCTAACATCCCTTGCACCATCGCCCATCCGTCTCTCCCTATGTACAGAATCGCATCCCCATCTTACTATGCACCCCTCACACTCACCCTCATCGTTATGCAATGACAACTACTAACAACTCAAAAGGAGGCAATTTGGTATTTGGCACCCCACTCCATCAGAGTCTCCCTCCAAACATCTATCCCATTCATTCTTTACACTCATTCCATCACTCTCACTCAAACTTCTCTTGTTTCCCTCATTACAGGAAAAGAGAGCCCACAATAAGAGGGAGAGAACAGGAGGAGGACTGCCATCATTGGCTGTGCTCACCAACGCTGAGGAGGCAGCTCTGGACATAACAGGGATCATTGACCAGCCTGAAGTGGGGGACGGAGAGAGGCTCATTAGAACAACCTGGTGACAGAATTATTTTCCATACATCTTAGTTGGCATTCATGAGTGTCTCATATGGGGTCTGACGTCAAGAGAAATTGAATGCTCATCATGTGCACAATGGGATTTGTCTGCAATCTACATATCACATGTCTAACTCATGTCGTTACTCTCCCACAGGACCATCAAGAGAGCCCCCTTCCCTACTGTCCAGGAGGAAGAACCAGAGGACTCCTCAGAGGATCCTCCAGCCTCTGAGGGAGCAGCGTCAGCAGAAATGAGCGCACCCAGCACCAGCGCAGAGACGCACACCTCAGTGGGTCCTATGCGAGATAGAGTAGTGTTGTCACCTGGTGTATCACAAGTCACATGTGAGCAAGATAAGATGGTGGAGACAGGGACAGCAGTGGAGACTCCTCGTCGGAGGCCGCAGGACTCTCCTAGCTCTGCTGAGCTGCATGCAGACACTGAGCCTCGGGGGCCATCAAGGAAGAGGGCAGTCCTGGAGCTTCAGGAACAAGTTCAGGAGGCTCTGACAGGGTTTGCAACCACGGTGACTGCGAGTGTGCAGAGAATGGAGGAGTCCATCTTAAATATGAACAATGCCATGGCGCACGCATTGGCAACTGTAGGTAGTTAACGGGCAGTTAAGAGGATTATCCCCATTTTTCCACCAGAGGTGCAGGCTTCCCAGCGTCGGGATACCCTGCCAGGGTCACCGAGGCGAGCAATGGGTCTGCGGGGGTCAGAGGGTTGCAAAAGTGCGCTGTGGAGGTGAGTAATCGGTGCAAGTGTGGAGAGGTAAGTATGAGAGGTGAGTGAAAAGTGATAGAAAATGTTTACTTACCTTTGTTTCTTCCTGCAGGCTTCAACAGTTGAGGAACCGGAGACTCCTGCATCTCACCGGCAGAGATGACAGAATGGCTGCTGCATTCTCCGATGCAACATTCATCTGATTTCTGCTCAGCAGATAGGTTTGATGAGTCTTGAATACAAGGACCCATCAAACAATATAGAATGTCAGTGTTTGACAGCTTCACAGAGCTGTCAAATGATGACAATTCATCTGTCAAAATTTTTTGACAGATGAAACATCATACGCTGACGTTCTCTGTAACCAGCTTCCCCTTAATTGGCCTGCTAAGCCTGCTGGGCGGGCTTAACAAGGTCAATCAAGGGAAAATAGCGTGGGTTGGCCACAAGTCGATGGAGGTGGGACTAAAACCTAACAAGCAGCAGTCCCACCTCCAACACACCCCCATTGGCAAAATCACCCCCTTGATTTCTGGGTGCTGGACCTTACCCCAATGGCTGAGAAGGTCCGTACACGCGAGCAATTGGCAAACCTCATTATCTTTATGGGGGAGGGCTGAGAAAAAACTGGCTGCTTGTGCTGTTGAAGGCAGCATTTACATTGTTGCTTCAGCCCTGTTGCCTCTGGAGACTGTGGAGAGAACCCACCACTTCAGGCAGCTCTCTAGTCGGGACCTGTTAAAGCAGCTGGGAGGAAGGAGACAGAGAGTAGGGATAAAGGGAAAGTTTGGCGGGTTGTGACAAGCAGTGTTCACCAGGGCCTCAGGCTTTCACCACATATTGATGAAGAAATAGAGAGGTGTGTATCCAAGTTGCAGATGCCAGCAAGTTAGGAGGCACAGTAAGTTGCTTAGATGGAAGCAAAAAGTTACACAGGGATATAAACAGATTAAGGCAAACTATGGCAGATTGAGTTCCATGTGGGAAGTGTGGCGTCATCCACTTTGGATCAAGAAAGACAAATCAAAATATTTTAACAAAAGATCATCGACCTGAAACATTAACTCTGTTTCTCTCTCCACTGATTCTGTTTCTCTCTCCACAGATTCTACCTGACCTGCTGAGTATTTCCAGTATTTTCTTCTTTTATTTCAAAACTTTTTCCTAATGGGGAGAGACGGAGCTGTCGAGGCGCAAAGGGATTTCGGTGTCCATGTACACAGATCACTAAAAGCTAGTGCACAGGGACAAAAAATAATCAAAAATGTTAAAGGAATGTTGGACTTTATCTCAAGGGGGTTGGAATACAAAAGTGAGGACGTAATGCTTCAATTGTACAGAAACCTGGTCAGACCCCATCTACACTATTGCATTCGCTTTGGGCACCACATCTCAGGAAAGATATATTGGCCTTGGAGGGTGTATAGCACAGATTTACCAGAATGATACTGGGGCTTAAAGGGTTAAATTCAGAGGACAGGTTGCATAAACTTTGCTTGTATTCCCTTGAGTTTAGACGGTTGAGAAGTGATCTAATCGAAGGCTTTAAACTGATAAAGGGATTCGATAGGGTAGATGCAGTGAAACTACTTCCTCTGGTGGGGAGGGCACAAGACCATAAGAAATAGAAGCAGGAGTAGGCCATTCGAGCCTGCTCCGCCATTCAGAAAGATCAAGGCTAATCTTCTACCTCAACTCCACCTTCTTGCACTATCCCCAAATCCCTTTATTCCTTAATATCCAAAAATCTATTGATCTCTGTCTTGAATATATTCAACGACTGAGCCTCCACAGCCTCTGGGGTGGAGAATTCCAAAGATTCACAACACTTTGAGTGAAAAATGTTCTCCTTAGCTCAGTCCTAAATGGCCAGCCCCTTATTCTGAGACTGTGACCCCTGGTTCTAGACTCCCCAGCCAGGGGAAACATCCTTCCTGCATCTGCCCTGTCAAGCCCTGTAAGAATTTTATGTTTCAATGATATCACCTCTCATTCTTCTAAATTCTAAGGAATATAGGCCTAGTCTCCTCAATCTCCCCTCATAGGACAATCCCCCATCCCAGGAATCAGTCTGGTGAACCTTTGTTGCACTCCCTCTAAGGCAAGTATATCCTTCCTTAGGTAAGGAGACCAAAACTGTACACAGTACTCCAGGTGTGGTCTCACCAGGGCCTTATATAATTGCAGTAAGACCTCTTTACTCTTATACTCCAATCCTTTTGTAATAAAGGTTAACATACCATTTGCTTTCCTAATTGCTTGCTGCACCTGCATGTTAACTTTAAGGGATTCACAAGGACACCCAGGTCCCTCTGAATCCCAACATTTCCCAATCTCTCACCATTTAAAAACTATTCTGCTTTTCCATTTTTCCTACCAAAGTGGATAACTTCACATGAGAGGCGATCTTATTGAAACATATAAGATTGTGAAGGGGTTGGATCGGGTGGATGCGGGGAGGATGTTCCCGATGATGGGTGAAACTAGAACTAGGGGGCATAGTCTTAGAATAAGGGGCTGCTCTTTCAAAACTGAGATGAGAAGGAACTACTTCACTCAGAGGGTGGTAGGTCCATGGAATATGCTGCCCCAAAAAGCTGTAGAAGCTACATCATTACATAAATTTAAAACAGAAATAGACAGTTTCCTAGAAGTAAAGGGAATTAAGGGTTACGGGGAGCGGGCAGGAATTTGGACATGAGTCTAGGTTCGGATCGGTCATGGCCCTGTGGGTAGCGTAGCGGGCCCAGGGGCCGTGCAGCCTGATCCTGCTCCTATTTCGTGTGTCCAATTCTGTTAGGTTCAGGAGATGGTTCTGTGATAGTAGATTGGCGGTTAGGATCAGATCAGCCATGATCTTATTGAATGGCGGAGCAGGCTCGAGGGGCCAATTGGCCTACTCCTGCTCCTATTTCTTATGTTCCTATGTTCTTATTTCTCCACAATATATTCCATCTGCCATGTTCTTGCCCACTCAATTAATGGGCTGGATTTTAAGGAGGAAGACAGGTTGGGGGCGGGAGGCTGGGTTTCCCGCAGACCCTGCCGACTTTAATGGCAGGGCCTGATTTGCATGGGAGAAGATCGGGAACATCGAGGGACCGTGGGTGGGGTGGGGGGTGGGGGGAGATTACTTCAGGACCGGCCACCAGAGGATCATGGCCAGCCTCAGGGTGATCGATGAGGAGGGGGAGGGCGGAAGAACACTTCGGGGCCGGCCTGATGCTAATGGGGCGTGTGGGAAGGAAGATAGGGGCCGGCCACCAGAGGATCATGGCCAGCCTCAGGATGATCGGTGGGGGGTGGGGAAGTACGGGAAGGCGATCAGAGGCCTCATGGGGGTGTCTCCGATCGCAGGGGGTGGGATAGGTAGGGACCCTGGATCCAGGAGGTAGGTGTAAAGGCACTTACCTCCTGGTTGCAGCAGTCCCTGCCTTGCTGTAACTGCCATGTTTTCTGAAATGTGTAAAACCCGATCAGATGCAGTTAAAAACAAAATGGAGGTTAAAAAAGAGGCTTCCAGCCTCATTATAATATTTAAATTGACATCCCGCCTCTTGGCAGCGGGTTGGCTGCCCGCTCAGATCCTGCTTCCCGTCCCTCCTCTGTTAAAACGGAAGTGGGCGGGTTGGCGACGGGTTCAGGTCAGGAATCCAATTTTTAACAATTTAACTACCCCACGCTCCAAACCCACCCCTTTTCTTAGGATAAAATTCCCCCCAATCTGTCTATATCCCTTTGCAGCCTCTTTGCATCCTCTCACAACTTACTTTCCCACCTAGCTTTGTATCATCAGCAAACTTGGATATATTACACTTAATCCTCTCATCTAAGTCATTGATATAGATTGTAAATAGCTGAGGCTCAAGCACTGATCCTTGTGGTACCCCACTAGTTATAGCCTACCAAACCGAAAATGACCCATTTATTCCTACTCACTGTTTTCTGTCTGTTAACCAATCCATGCTAATATGTTACCCCCAATCCCATGAGCCTTAATTTTGCATAATAACCTCTTGTGTGGCACCTTATCAAATGCTTTCTGAAAATCCAATACACTACATCCACTAGTTTCCCCTTATCTACTCTGCTACCCTGCTTGATGCATTTAAGGGGAGGGTGATGGATTTAAGGGGAGGTTAGATAAGCATATGAGGGAGAAGAGAATAGAGGGTTATGCTGTTCGAGTTAGCTGAGGAAAGCCGGGTGGAGGCTTGAGTGGAGCATAAACGCCGGCATGGACTGGTTGGTCCGAATGTCCTGTTTCTGTGCTGTATATCATATGTAATCCTAGATACAAACTCAAAAAACTCTAACAGATTTGTCAAACACGATTTCCCTTTCATAAATCCATGTTGACTCTGCCCAAGCATATTATGATTTTCTAAGTGCCCTGTTACCACGTCCCTAATAATAGATTCTAGCATTTTCCCTACTACTGATGTCAGGCTAACTGGCCTATAGTTTCTTGTTTTATCTCTCCCTCCTTTCTTGAATAGCGGGGTTACATTTGCTACCTTCCAATCCGCAGGGACCATTCTAGAATCTAGGGAATTCTGGATGATCACAACCAATGCATCCACTATCTCTGTAGCCACCTCTTTTACAACCCTAGGATGTAGGCCATTAGGTCCAGGGGATTTGTCAGCTTTTAGTACCATTAATTTCTCCAGTACTATTTCTTTACTAGCACTAATTTCTTTAAGTTCCTCATTTTCACTAGACCCTTGGTTTTGCACTATTTCCGGAATGTTTTTTGTGTCTTCCGTGAATAATCTTAAAATTAGAGCCAGACCATTTAAGAGTGAAATCAGGAAGTATTTTTCCACACAAAGGGTAGTGGAAATCGGGAATTCTCACCCCAAAAACCGTGGATGCTAGGTCAATTGAATTTTTCAATACTGAGATTGTTAGATTTTTGTTATGTAATGGTATCAAGGGATATGGAGCAAAGGTGAGAAAATGGAGTTGAAGTGCAGATCAGCCACGATCTAATTGAATGGCAGAACAGGCTTGACGGGCTGAATGGCCTACTCCTGTTCCTATGTTACTATATGCCATCTCATTTACGTTAAAGCGCTGCCAGTAAAGTTGGAGTTGCTGTCAGCAGCAGTGCCATAAGGTAAATGCAGATGAGAGATATTAAAGGACACTGAGTTACTCAGTCACTCTACACACTGTCATTTCACATTTCAGAAGCTGGACTTGAATCTAACCTAGACTGATGGATAAAAATCACCTGCCTCTGCTAGCTTGTTGGGTGTTGCATGAAATCATTTATGCAGTCTGCATCCATCTCCTAGCAGAAAAAGGCAGAAGCGTTTGGGGGATGAGGAAATAGGTCTCTTCCCCCCACCACCCACCATTTCTTTTGACACGGGTTGTGTCACCCTCTTGCTGACCTCCCACGTTCTGCCCTACGTAAACTTGAGGTCATCCAAAACTCGGCTGCCCGTGTCCTAACTCGCACCAAGTCCCATTCACCCATCACCCCTGTGCTCGCTGACCTACATTGGCTCTCGGTTAAGCAACGCCTCGATTTCAAAATTCTCATCCTTGTTTTCAAATCCCTCCATGGCCTCGCCCCTTCCTATCTCTGTAATCTCCTCCAGTCCCACTACCCCCCTGAGATATTTGCACTCCTCTAATTCTGCCCTCTTGAGCATCCCTGATTATAATCGCTCAACCATTGGTGGCCGTGCCTTCAGCTGTCTGGGACTTAACTCTAGAATTCCCTTCCTAAACCTCTCCGCCTCTCTACCTTTCTTTCCTCCTTTAAGACGCTCCTTAAAACCTACCTCTGACCAAGCTTTTGGTCAACTGCCCTAATTTCTCCTTATGTGGCTCGGTGTCAAATTTTTTGCCTTATAATACTCATATCAAGCGCCTTGGGACGTTTTACTACGTTAAAGGCGCTAAATACAAGTTGTTGTTGTTGTTACCAACTCAAATCTCGGAATTGACCTTTGTACATGATTACATCTCTGCTAGTGGGTGAAAGATTATAGCACAAAATGGGTTGGCCATTTAAGACTGAGATGAGGAGAAATTTCTTCACTCAGAGGGTTGTGAATCTTTGGAATTCTTTACCCCTCAGGGCTGTGGAGGCTCAGTCGATGAGTATATTCAAGACTGAGGTCGATAGATTTTTGGGCACTAAGGGAATCAAGGGATATGGGGATAGGGTGGGAAAAGTGGAGTTGAGGTCGAATTCAGCCATGATCTTATTGAATGGCTCGAGGGGCCATATGGCCTACTCCTGCTCCTATTGCTTATGTTCTTAAAAACTGTCCTTAGTTCAACATAAATTGGTAATCTTATTCAGAAGGATTAACAATTGGCATCAAAAATTGAGATTTCCTTTCTCATCCCTTATCTTCATGGGTAGCAAAATTCTAACTAATGTAAAATTAAGTCATATGGAAGTATGAAAAATAGATTTCCTAATTGTTACATAGGTAAATACACCAGGCCAGGAAGATCCCAGATTTTGTGTTGACTTAGCTGGGCCAGAGGTAGGGACACTACAGTTGACCTCAGTCTGCCCCTCCTCATTTTAAGAAGGGAAATATCAGCTGGGTAGGTCCCACTTGTAATCATTATCCAGCTTAAAAGTGTGCCTAGATATCTGGTGAGGACAGGATTAGGCTTGGCGGTAAACGTCCTCACGGTTGATAGCCTGCTGACACTCACTGAGCTCAAAACATGAAACATGCCCACCTCGGTGAGGTACTGAAGTGCCACATGACTCCATGGAACCCTTACCCTGCCAAGAGTCATTGGGGGAGAAATTCAGTATCGCCCCATTTGGGGCGCAATTATCGGCCGGGCGCAAAGATTAGCGCCTGGCGCTAATTATCGCCACCGACTGCAAACTTGACTTTTATTGCCCCTGAAGGTGATTGGAGTGCTAAATCAGGCGCTTCACACCTGTCTTAAGGCGCAAAGGCCGAGGAGCGAGGCGCTACCTCAGAGCGCTGGCGAAGCTCATGTAATGTCAGTCAGCAATGGAACACACACACACAATGGCACGGGCCAGTTCTTAAAGGGGATGGTTAATCTTGCTTTCCATCCACATCCTGCTCATTGCAGCCTTGAATCTCGGCCTGGAGAGACCTGCACATCAAATCTGCTGGAAAGAACAATGGAGAGTACCAGGCAAAGAGCTCAGAGTGCAGCCCCCACAGTCTCTTCTAAATCGATACAAGGAATGGCAAATCAAAATGAACCTGCAAAGTGCTGCTCAGTACCCAAAACTCCTTCACACAACGTTGAATCTCTCCAGAAGTCTCTCTCTCTCTCTCTCTCTCTCAGAATGCATAGTTCAAAAATGGCACCAACAATAAAAGGCAGGAAGCGGTCACCTTTAAATAGCGCTCCCCCTTTCCCTTCATGACTGGAGAACGCTCCCCTCAACCTGTCGTTGCTAGCGTCAGGCGGTAAGGCAGGGGGCGCCACTCAATATCCGCTCCGGGGCGATACCGGGGCGTTGCGCACTCGACTGATGTCACGATCTGCCGGCGCAGGAGATTGTGGCGGTAGTGTTTAGCGCCGCCGCAAAATGTCTAGTTAATTTCGCGAGCGCCGCAAACTTCGCCGCGCCTGGGCGCTAGATGCTTTGCGCCCCATTAGCGCCCTCTTAAGGCGCTAACGGGAGGCGCAACCAACTGAATTTTTCCCCCATTGTTTCCAGGACAGATGGGGAGCAAATTGGGAGACAGGGAAGTTCAGTGCTACAATTTTGCCATCTTACCTCGCCACCACTTGCACTATAATCCTGAAACATCTGCAAATAAGCACGTCCTTTGATGTTGAAGAGATATCCTGCAGCATAAAATTCTGCTGGGGTGATGGTATGGCCCCCATCCAAGTCAATTAGGTCAAAGATGGAGCGAGAGTGACGATAAAGAAACTGCTGCTCCATTTTATCCTGTAACATTTAAAACCAAGAGTGCTTTGTGTGTAGATGCGACAACTACCAGAAACATGCAGTAATTTGACATTAAACCCTGCTGAGTCTTGCAGAGCTGCATTTCAGAGTAATGTGAAACCAAAACAAGTCTGCACAATAGAATTTAACTTTGATGAAACAGAACTAACTAATGGGTGCAGTTTTCTGAGAATCAGTCTAAGGTTCTGATGACATGAAAGTCATTCTTATCTCACCAGCTGGCTGGTTTTGTTCACAACTGGATCCACATCACCACAAAATGAATACATCGAAGGGTGATTTGGGTTCCTTTTTTCAATTGTAATCAATGTAGCCCAGAAATGTTACAATTGAAATCTGGTTGGGGAACGGGAGGAATGGGGCGGGAGTCAAAAGTCAGTGTTCCACCTCTTTTGCAGCGGACCAAAAATGTTGGTGGAAGTGGGTTAAGAAACTCCCGACCCGCAATGAAAGAATTTCTGATAAATGTCATCATCCTATCATTTCTACCAGTACTGCACCTGATTTATCTCATACCTGCAGAAGCAGCCGTGAGTGCCAGTATTAGTAGATTTGAGTGGAAGCGGCTGTTTCGGCTGCTTTGGAATTCCTCAAAATTTTAGAATACCTCTGGAGTTACTGGAGTGATGAAGTATTTTTTTTGAGCAGCACAGGAGCACTTCTATAAACTGCCTTTGAGTATGATTTGGCTCCAACAATTTTTATTTGACTTCAGGGCGCTGTCCCCTGACCATGGGGTTACCTCTGGGCATTCCTCTCTTTTCTCTAATGATGGAAACTGACCAGCAGCAGAATGAAGAAGGTTTGAGGCTGCTCCAAAGTTGGTTTAGACCCACTCGGCTTTACCCTTCAATTAGAGTTCACAGGTCCCTCAGCCCATTCCACGATGTATATGAGGGGGTGTGCTTAAGAAGGAGATGCTTAAATAAAGAAGCATTGGAAGAAATTTGTGTTGTGCTGCAGCCACACATCAGTAATGTGGTCTTCTCACTCGAAAATGTTGTACGTAAAGCTTGTTACTCTCGCCTCTCAATCTCCTCTTGTCATAACAAAAGCAGTTAAAGGCCATTAAAGGCACATGTACCATTTTTTTTACGTCAATATGGTAAGAGAAGAAGTATGTGTTAGAATGAGGAGAATTAAAGCTGGAAAGAGGGAGAAGACTAACATTAGCATGTTTTTATAATGTTGCACCAGTGATTTTCTCTTGTGGGCGAAAACACCCCTGAGGTATAAGCAGGATGATCTTGTGAACAGAATGTTGTGCCTCCGAATTCTGAGACATAGGTTCCAGCTCTGGATTAGAGCATAAATTAGGTATGTGAGAACGTTTTATAATTGACCAATGTGACGCACCACTGCAGTTGTTTCTCATGATCTGAGTGAACAGTTTGGTTTTAGTATCTGGCTAGCATCATCTTACAATAGAACCTGATGCTCGCCAATAAAAATTCCCCACATGGAGATGATCATAGTATTCTTAAAGAGCCCCAATAGCTCCACTGATAGATCTTTGGAATACCATCCAGACCTCAACTGGTACTTGAAGGTGCCAACCTTCAGAGGGTGAGTTTTCCTGGTCCTTGCTGCCTTACTAAATGATGAACTTTGCAGTGGTGAAGTATTCCACCCTGCAGAAATATGTCTGATTTTCCCAAATGAGGAGCAGCATCAACAGTGGCTGTTGAAAGGTCCCCAACTTAAACTGCTCTGCTCCCACTTCCCCTAGCTGATGAGATATCGTAGCCAGGAGTGTCAGCAGTGGGAACCAAATGAGTAAAAGCTATAGGGGGAAAAATTCAGTTGGTTGCGCCTCCCGTTAGCGCCTTAAGAGGGCGCTAATGGGGCGCAAATCATCTAGCGCCCGGGTGCGGCGATGTTTGCGCCGCTCGCGAAATTAACTAGACATTTTGCGGCAGCATTAAACACTACCGCCACGATCTCCTGCGCCGGCAGATCGTGACGTCAGGCGAGTGTGCAATGCCCCGGTAGCACCCCAGTGCGGATATTGAGTGGTGCCCCCTGCCTTACCGCCTGCCGCTAGCAACGACAGGTTGAGGGGAGCGCTTTGCAGTCAGGAAAGGACTGGGGCAGCGCTATTTAAAGGTGACCGCTTCCTGCCTTTTATTGTTGGTGACATTTTTTAACCACGCTTTCTGAGAGAGAGAGAGAGAGAGACTTCTGGAGAGATTCAACACTGTGTGAAGGAGTTTTTGGTACTGAGCAGCACTTTGCAGGTTCATTTTGATTTGCCCTTCCTTGTATCGATTTAGAAGAGACTGTAGGGGCTGCAATTTGAGCTCTTTCCCTGGTACTCTCCATTGTTCTTTCCAGCAGATTTGATGTACAGGTCTCTCCAGGCCAAGATTCAAGGCTGCAATGAGCAGGATGTGGATGGAAAGCAAGATCAAGCCTCCCCTTTAAGAACTGGCCCGCGCCATTGTGTGTGTGTTCCATTGCTGACTGACATCACATGAGCTTCGCCAGCGCTCTGAGGTAGCGCCTCGCTCCTCGGCCTTTGCGCCTTAAGACAGGTGTGAAGCGCCTGATTTAGCACTCCAATCACCTCCAGGGGCGATAAAAGTCAAGTTTGCAGTCGGTGGCGATAATTAGCGCCAGGCGCTAATCTTTGCGCCCGGCCGATAATTGCGCCCCAAATGGGGCGATACTGAATTTCTCCCCCATATTATTTAAACACTTGGAAATTGATTTCCAAGACCGCAGACTCGCGTTAAGTCCATGCCAGTGTCCCCACTGGCCAATCATCATCTTTTTTGCAACCAGTGCACTACCTCTTGAAGTACGGCTGGCATCCCCAGCATGCCAATCGTGTCCTGGTTATGCAAGAGGACCAATTTGTCCTCTTGTTCATCAGTTTTGGGGTAGCAGATCATGTTGGGCATGACCAATTTCTAGGCCTAGCTGTTTTGGGAATAGTGTGACGAGGCTGTCTTTCTGATGGTCATGCTTGTAGTTACTCATTTTCTCATGAGGGTGTCTTTATAGTACCAATTTCTTTCAGAATTTGGGCTCTGTACCTTTGGGGTTGGGGGTGGGGGGGGCAGTCCAGGAAACTGTTGGTATTTGGAAAATATTTTCTAAATTGTCTAAGTTAAATTCATACCTTGTTGGCAATTATGATGCAAATCAACATGTAAAACTCCTCAAATCCAATCTCCCCAGAGGCTCTCCAATCGAACATATTGAAAGTCTTCTTTATGTGCCATTTGCTCATGTCCGTGACACAGCGAAGAAAGTGAAAAAATTGAACATCTGTAAGACAATTGTGAAGAGCAATAAAATGTAGTGTGAAGTGTGTTAAAAATATTTCTGGTTTGCAAATCTCTCATTGATATGCAATGAAATCTCTATTATCTACCACAACGAAGGGTTGTTCCCTTCCCCCACCCTCAAATAATGGATAGAAGAATTGGCAAGTAATGGAGAGGACCTACATTTTGGACATACACATGTAGTACAGCAATATCCTAGGCAAGGAATGAGGACAAAAACAATACAAATAATCTAAATTAGTATTATATATATTGAATTTAGTCTTTCTCAGGCTGTGAGGTTGATTTATATCAGAAACATTAGTGTTAGTGGACAACACAATAAGGCAATATCTCATGCAAAGCTTTATCCCATGAAAATTCTGGCAGATCATTGGAGTGCTATATAGGTTGTATAGAAATTAATTTATAACAATCCATCCTTCTGGAAGATAAGAGTTTGTACTTTAGGAATAAACCTTAGAAATATAAATTTAATGATGAATTCATGCATTTACAATCACATTACAGCTGGGCAGTGGTGGGCTTCCTCTTGGAAGCGGGTATCTTGCTGAGAGCTACTGTGCATATGGAATGAACCCCGACACAGTCAAAGGGGCAGGCGGAAGTCCTACCTGCCATGACACTGCCACTGGGAGGATGATCCCAGCCTGTACCTCTGACAATGCAGCACTTCCTCAGTACTGTGCTAAAGTGGCAGTCTAGATTACATGTTTCAATCCATAGTGGGGCTTGAACCCACAAATTCTGAGTCAAAGGCAAGAATACTGCCAACTGAGCCAAGCTTAAGCCAGTTTACGAAAAATCTGTCGGAACATCGCTCAATTATTCTTCTACTACTGAACATATTCAATACTGGAGTTAATTTTCCTCTCAGAAATCTTCATCTTACCATTTAAAGTATTGCTGTCATGAACATCCAGAAGTTTAAAATACTCCAAAAGCACTGTAGTATTTCTCACTGACATTAAAACGTGAAATCTGTCAAGATACAAAAAATTGAAAATATATCCAGGCCTCAATTTCATTTTGAAAGTAGCACTGAAAGATCTAATTACAGGGATACAAATTATAATTTCACTGCTGTCCAAGTCAGTAGTCCAGACAAGTCTGTGACAATCAGAAATAAACACTACTGTTAAATAACAAAAGATGTATGGTTGTGATGTCATGCTTTGTGATGTGATAAATTAGATTATTTTTTAAGGTGAATTCTATTTCGTCACAAAGCATGACTTCACAATGGGGCTGTTCAATATATTCCTATTACTACCATTTAAAATGATCTCATATTTTTGAAAAATAGTGCTGTATTTTTGCTCATTGAGTAAGGTGTATTGAAATTGGAGAAGTGAGGAAACTATTGAGGATTGTTTTTTGTTATCATAAATTTACCCTTAACATCAAAGTCTCACCAGTTCCAGCATTCCGCCCATGGCTAAAGCAATGAAAGGCAAAAACCTTGTTCAGGGCTTATTAATGTCTTGTTAATAGCTACTGAAGCCAGGTAGCGAGAAATGCATGTACATTTTGTCAGGAGATAAATTAAAAAAGATAGTTATTTACTTGCAGTTATATCTGGTTAGAGTTTGTGAACAGTTGGTGAAATATAGTGCCTTTTTTATTACACAGTTCAAACTGGTTAATAGCAAGAAATGGTTGTTGTATCAATGTTGATGTATCGGATTATGGATAAGCAAATGGAGGAGACAATGTTGAGGATGTAGAAAAATCAATTTTGTGCTAACCAACTATACCAGAATGAGATACTTCTGCAGCTAAGTGGATCTCAAAGAACAGCAGTGTTTGATAAGGGTCAGGCTGAGTAAGGGTGCAGTCACCAAGTTTCTTACCTGGTCCATGATGACATGAAGCAAGTCAAGCAGAAGGACAGCCCTAATGGTTGAAGTGAAGGTAGCCACTACCCTGAACTTGAATGCCACTGATGCCTTCCAGGCTCCCATAGGAGTCTTAACAGGAATCAAGTGCCAATGTCAGCTGAGAGTAGGGCCTGGATAACATTCAGGCTTAGACTGACAATTGACAGGTAACATTTGCACCACATAAGTCTCAAACTAGAGAAAGCCAAGTTAACTCTCCTTGACCTTCAACAGCACCACCGTCGCAAAGTTCACCACCATCAACATCTTCACGGTCACCATGGACCAGAGCTGAACTGGAGCAGCCAAATCACACTGTGTCTACAAGAGCAAGGTAAAGGTTGGGTACACTGTGACAAGTGACTCTGCAACAAATAGCTCACCTCCTGACCCCTCAAAGCCTCTCTCCCATCTACAAGGCACAAGTAAGGAGTGTGATGGAATCCTCTCCACTTGCCTGGATGAGTGCAGCTCCAACAACACTCAAGAAGCTCAACACCATCCAGGACAAAGCAGCCCGCTTGATTGGCACCCCATCCACCACCTTAAACATTCACTCCCTCCACCACCGGCGTACCGTGGCTGCAGTGTGTACCATCTACAAGATGCACTGCAGCAACTCGCCAAGGCTTCTTCGGCTGCACCTCCCAAACCCACGACCTCTACCACCTAGAAGGACAAGGGCAGCAGGCGCATGGGAACACCACTACCTCCAAGTTCCCTCCAAGTCACACACCATCCTGACTTAGAAGTATATTGCCGATCCTTCATCGTCGCTGGGTCAAAATCCTGGAACTCCTCCCTAACAGCACTGTGGGAGTACCTTCACCACACGGACTGCAGCGGTTCAAGAAGGCGGCTCACCACCACTTTCTCAAGGGCAATTAGGGATGGGCAATAAATGCTGACCTTGCCAGCAACGCCCACATCCCACAAACGAAGAAAAAAAAATCTGATTAACTGCTGAACTGGAAGTAGTCAAAGGCAGTTTGTGTGCCTTAGTTTTGCTTGTTTCTTTCACCATCTGAACAGTACTAATGGAATTATGGCCACCCTGAAAGCTCCGATAAATGGCAACATCTATAGTGGAAAGATTCTGGTATGTATACTTTTAAAGTTCATTTCGATAAGAAGTGGTTGAATGCAGTTTTGTCCAAAATGTGCAAACTGGTAGATTTTGATTCTTTCCTTGGTAAATCTGTCTGTGATTCACTTTCCCGCTATTGCTGCACATCTACTGAACTTGACTTTATTTCCAATAATTGCTTTTCTGTTTTGAGTGTAATAGCCGGTTCCTAGGCAGCTGAGGATGCCTCTCAGCTTTGCAATAGTTCATCTGACTGATGTAACTACTTCTTCTACTTTAAAATCGATGAACTACCCTAAAAAGATGAGGAGGGTCAGGGTTACAACAGCTGGAACCTCCAAAAACTTAGTGAAACCAAAGGTGAGAAAAGTAAGTAATTGAGCCTTGTTGGAAACTCCATTTTGCTATATGTTGATAGTATACTATGCAGAGGAATGTCATTCAGTAGAGCTGTTATGTTTTCTAGGAGCTAAGGATATAGATATCAGTCTGAATTGTTTGTTGAAGGGGCGGTAAGGGGACTGATTAGTAACTATTGTGCCAATTTTGCCCAGCGCAAATGGGGCGGGTAGATAAAATGGCAGTCAGGGGTTTCGCATTTCCGCCCGATAACGTTTAAATCAAGGATATTTCAGGCACAAGTGTGGCATCTGCCAGGCAGGTGGGGGCCTATTTAACATGCTAAAGTCACAACCCAGTGATGTCATCGTACAACTCCATTTTTAACTCGTGGAAACGGGAGGCCGAAACCTGGTAGGAGGCAGCAGAGTAGCCAGAAGAGGCCAAGGTATGTCATTTTTTTTAACTTTTGGTGAGGATTCCTTGTGGTCCAGGAGGAACAGGAATGCTCCCCCACTGGGCCTCGCAAGGATTCCTTGGGCCTCCTCACCCCGGCCTTCCCACTTCCTCACACCAGTGGCACCTCCTTTCAGACCCATCTCCCAGCAGTGTCGGGCTCCCGTTCGAAATTCCGCTTTCGCCCACCGGTTCTGATGCCACCTATGCTGGTTTTGGAGGGGAGACAGTTCTGCCAAATTCAAATAGGGGCCAGGAGCTAAATTAGCCTGGGCCTCATGTTCAACTCACTGCGGAGGATTCCCTCCGCCCTTCCCCCTGCCTGCCACGAATGCACCCCGAGTTAAAATTGGGGCTTAGGTGTATAGAATAATGATATAATGGATATGAAGCCTGACCTTTTCAAAAGGAGAATTATCACAGAATGATCAACAATAAATTTAAAAATAAGTGGGGGGAAAATTCGGTATCGGCCATTTTGGGGCACTAATATCGGCCGGGCGCAAAGTTTAGCGCCCGGCACTAATTATCGACTCCGACTGCAAAATTCGCCTCTATTGCCCCTGGAGGTGATTTGAGCATTAAATCAGGGGCTACACACCTCTCTTAAAGCACAAACGTCAGGGAGCGAGGCACTACCTCAGAACGCTACCGAAGCTCGGGCGATGCCAATTACCATGGAAACCAGATAGACTGGCGCCGTCCAGTTCTTAAAGGGGAGGGGCCATCTTGCTGGCCAGCCACTTCCTGCTCATTGCAGTCTTGAATCTCGGCCTGGAGAGACCTCAAAAGCAATTGTGTTGGAAGCACTAATGGATAGGCCCAGGGAAAGAGCTCAGTGCTTAGGAACCTCAAAAGTGGTGCTGAGGGTCAAAACTCCTTAGGACAGCGTTAAAACCAAAAGTTTTGCTGACAAGAAAAGGCAGGAAGCGCCAGCCTTTAAATAGCGCTCCCCCAGTCCCTTCCCGACTTGAAAACGTTCCCCTCTACCTGTCGTTCCTAGCGGCAGGCGCTAAGGCAGGGGGTGCTACACGCTTGACTGACGTCACGATCTGCAGGCACAGGAGATCGTGGCGGTAGTGTTTAGCGCCGCCGCAAAACGACTGGTCAATTTCGCGAGCAGCACTAAAATCACTGCACTCGGGCACTAAGTTCCTAGTGCTCCGTTACCGCCCCCCGGAGGCGCTAACGGGAGGCGCTAAGCAACCAAATTTCTCCCCCAAGGAAGTTAGGAATGTATTTTCTGGTTTGTTCCAGGGTCATTAGAAAGGAACATCAGAATCATTGTCTTTAATGATTTAACTAGCAATACTTAGCAAGAAAGCAAACCTAGACTTTGTGGACAACTGGAAACATTTTTTGGAGATGGTAAGTTGTCGCTGAATGTCCAAAGGGCCATTAGGACCATGATTAATATAACTTGTACTGTGTGTAGTTTCTCTGGGACTGGGAAACAAATGACAACTGATGTTCAGAAAAATTTCATGAATGTTAATTATAAGGAACAAAGTCGTTTTGGTGGAACCACATAAGATATGTATGGAATTCTTTGAAATGTTTTTATACTCATTTTATTTTGAAGTATTATGTTGGAATTGCATGCTACAGATAATTTAGATACAGATCAAGGGCTTAGTAAGGGACATGGTTGAGGTTTTCAAAATTGACATTCGACCCTGACATTTTGGATAGGTTATTTGAGATAGGAATGGTAAGACTAGAGAGCATTCATATAAAATAAAAGGGAACTTGAAAGGTTGCTGAGTAATGATGAACGTTCCAGTTATAGAAGGTAAGATTCTGGTTAGTTACATTATCAGGTGTTTTTCCTGAACTGGTTATTTCTTTCCCTCTTTTTTTCACCCCTCTCCTAGGAGATTACGTGGTTAGGGGTCAGTCAACAGTATGTGTGGTTACACTATGTTTAGATAGAGCAGGCTTGATGGACCTTACTTTGTTTTCCCATCCTTCTTTACATATATTCATATGCTCTGCCAGCCACTTCAAGTAATACATGAATACAAACCAACAGGAACCAAGTGGAATGGGGAGTTAATGCACAAGGAATGAGGAGGACTCATCTATCCAGAAAGAACTTCCCTTCCATCACAGCACCTAATTATTGCTTTAAAATTCCACCATCACTCTGCACTCCCCTTTCACCTCTGGAGCAAGGGTTTTATTGCTGCCCAGACTAATGAGATGAAAGTCTCCTTTTTCCTTTAGCTGAAAGGGTTTTTCCTTCACAAAAGCTAGGAATTAGGTTAAGCCTGTCCAAACTTATTTCACATTAAGACTCCGACAGCTAGTAAAGAGAGAAGATCCAAAATTAAATGAATTTGGGCCATTTCAACCCAATTCCAAATAAGTTCCAGTCCATAGCATAAAACTGTTCATAATTTGGTTGAAATTGTCACTCATTCAAAGTTATGAGAAGAATTGGATTTGGAAGCATCACACTGGTATAGCAAAAGGTACTGAAAAAAGTTTCAGCATCTGGTTAGAGTGTTTCTGACCTAGGAATACTTGATGCTGACACCACTTGCAAAACTTGTTCTTCATCTTGATAAGTACAAAGCCTCAACAAGAGAAAATATATAAAATGTTAAATAACTACCCCCGAGTTCCTCCATTCTAAACACAAAATCTGCTCTGAAACAATAATTTAAACAGAGTTTGTGTTATGCTGTGGAATTATACACAATCTTGGGTATATCATTCACCAAACAAGGAACTGAAAATCATTCTTTGGGTATTTATAAATGATGCATGCCTCAAAAAGAAGTGTAATTATCCATGTCAATATCCCGGGATAATTCCAGGCAGAACCATCTTCTTACTTACCTGGGTCCAAGCTTAAAATTTGCTGTTTTTGTAGTAAACTCACAAAACTACTGGAGGTAAGGGTGCAGCTATACTGCCACTTTCACAATAATGTGAAGCAGTTTTGGATGCACATTGGTAGTATAAGTGGCGGTGTAATTCAGGAGCTAACTGGACAATCTGATTGCACTGAAGCAGGACATTTAAGTTCATCTTAAGTAGGCAGACTCATAATACTTGTACCCAGTATGAACTACAGTATAACTCCGACCAGTGCAAAGCCACATTTTAAAAGTGCCCAGATAATCACTGGACTTCTTGGGCAATTTATAAACTTATTTTACTATCCTTTCTATAATATGCGAAAGTGGACGCTTCTACCCATGAACTCATAATATTAAAAATTAACCACCTGGGGAGGTCCAGTGTGAGGTAGTCAGCAGTATGACTGAGCATCACAAACTACACTGCACCCTAAATCTGGAAAAAATGTTCTAAGGTAATTCACAATGTAATATTTTTCATACACGCATTGTTAAGTTGACATTTTTTTCTTTTATGTTGTAGGTTTATGTACAGACTATTTATTTTATATGCCATACTTTCCATTGTCTTTAAGGAAGCATTGGCTTTCATTGAGACAACTAAGGGGACTGATGATCACAATTTGAAATGAAAACAAATTATTTTATGAATTTTGCATCAGAATCCTGCTCACTTTAGGTTGCTATTTTTCGCCACACTGTGAAGCAAATGTTAATCAAAGGTTGTTGTTGAATGCAAGTTAGTGGAATAAACTGTCAGAATGCTCCTGTGGAAGAAGAAATGAGGCAGCACAAAGGAGTTATGTCAGAATTCCTGGACATAAAATTGACGTGTGTTGTATTTGGAATTACAAACCAGCTGTCTGTATACTCAGTGAAAAGCCTTTTCTGCTACAGAAAGTGATTCTATTCACTAAAGGTACTTGTGTTTCACAATTGCAGTCTAATGTCCCAGGATCCTCTGAAATCCGGCTTAAATTATAGAACTGTGTTTTAGTTTGGTCTTGCCACACAGATCATGAAAACAAATTGGCAATCTGATTGACTTGTCAAATCAGCTGTGACATTGCTATTAATGTTACAGATTGGATGATTCCCATAAAATCCATAGCAGGTGACTTGGCCTGGGTACTGTCACAGAGAATGAAGCTTTTGTTCTTTACTGAAAAGGCAATACTAAGAACTCTCTAGATCCAGTTCAGTACATACAATGAGAGTTGTCTAAATATTGAGGCAAGATCAACAACGGGCATTGTCAAACAGAGTAACTTGGACTGGGTGATGAAGAGCTCATTCTTCTGAGATTCGTTTTATGATATGTTGTTGTCACAAAATACAGTCAGCTTTACAACAACAATATAAATTTAAATAGTGTCCTTAATGTGTAAAAAATTGTCCCAAGCAGCCTCACGGTGATATCAGATAGAGGAATGAACACTGGGCCCTGGCGAGAGATTAGAAAAGGTAAAGAAAGTGTAATTGAGAAATAGGCTTTGAGTAGGTTTTGAAAGGTGGAGAGGGAAATGGAAAGGTTTAGTGAGGGCTGTTGGGGAGAAAATAAGATTCTCAGAGCCTAGATGAAGTTCAAAAACACACAGTTTATTAGGCAAAGTACTCTGGGAGAAGAGACAAAGGTCCCGTGACCTTGTGTACCCTCTTCTCGTTTAACCTTTGTTCAGTACAGCTTATATTCAATATTTCTGGCTACATGCCATCATACATCGATTTTCGTCCAATTATATGGTATTACATTAATCACCTGATTATATTTTGCCTTTATCTATATTTATTTGGTAATAATCATAAAAGCAGTTACATCTTGTTACGCTTTTTTGAGCATAGTCTAATCCCACAGTTTACTACTGTATGTTATCTGTGATTGGCACCGTGCCTACGGTCTCTAGCTAACTCTGTAAAAGGCCTCTTTCAATACCGTTTACTAAACACCGAACCCTCCCTCAAAAATCTGTCTGGCAGCTGTAAGCTTATCTATTCCTTGTCTCAATTTGCAAAACCTTCACTGCTCATGGTTTTATTGCAAATTGTGTAGAAATTGAATTTGACCATTCCAAATTAACCCTTTCAGTCCCTCCTGTTTGGTCCCGGATCAAGCTTTTTATCCCGGGAACCAATTACCTTGCCTTTGTTACCATCCCCGGGGTTATAACCCTGTATTGATGGTTTAGGATCCCTGTCCTGAGGACCTGTCCTTGTTTCCCTCTGCCTCGGATAGAATGGGTTCAGTGTTTAATTCTTTGTTACATAAAAGTGCCATCTCCTTCCTCCTCCCATAGCAGCATCATGGGGGCCGCTTTTGCTACCCCCACAATTGATTGTTTACACACGCATTTTAATAGTAATATCATAGAATACATAATCAAGATTACAATGAAGAACAAAATCAATCCTTGTGTTATTGATGTTCCCAACGTCCCTAGCCACCTAGTTGCCCAGCTCCAGAGGGTAAGTGCTGGAGGTTGCTTTAATTTCTTTACCTCCTGTTGTATATGCTCAGCTAGATTAGTTATATTTTCTGAGTTGTCTGGAATGTAGGTACAACATTCTGACCCTATTATTGCGCACGTTCCTCCTTCTTTGGCCAGAAGGTAATCGAGGGCCATCCTATTCTGAAGGGTTACTGTTCTTAAAGCGACCATCTCCGCATTAACATGTCTCAAAGCTTCGGCTGTGTCATTGGCTACTTGCTCTAACACCGCCGCTATGTTAATAGATTCTCTTGCTAACTTCCCCGCTCCATACCAGGGGAAGGCAATAGCGAAGAACCTTTCGGTTTCTGTGATTGCTCTTTTTGTGCGTATATTTAGGGTTTGAGTAATTCGGGTATAAGGGATTACATATCCCATGTAACATGACCCTGTCCAGGACTGGGGCAACCATGGATATGCCTTGTGGCCGCATATGAAATAGGTACCGTTATAGGCAGTGAGGGATTGTACTGTTTCGGGGATCCATTTCTGTATGAAACTACTGCCACTGTTGGTGAGATTCTTGAACGAAAGTCTGGAACCGTCAGCATCTTTATTTAAGTTCCAGGACTGTGAGCAACGACTCCATCCCACCTCTGTTCCCTTTTCTCCTTTCTTTAGGTTTCTGATTATGCATATTGCTCCCTGGGGTCTACCTACCCCTGAGGTATTTGTTAATATCAAAGACGGGGGTGGTTGAGTACGATTGTATTTGGGCTGATACCACCCCTGGAAGGTGGTCAGGTTGTAACCTGACGTTTGCCATTCCTTTTTATCCCCACTCACATCCACCTGGTAGGTCCCTCCTGTTGTTTGAGCTCCCATCCTGAGACCATTCCTGGAAGAGTTTTGATTTAAATACCATGCTGCCATCTCTGACTCATTAAATGGTACTGGTCTTAAAGGGATCCCTTCCTGTGCATGTATAGGAACGTGTGCACATACCCAACATTTAGATACATTACTTCGTTTTGCATAGGTATAAGACATATACAGAAATGTGTTTACATTTAATTCTCGTTTCAACCGTCTGTTTGATTTCTCTTTTTGATATTTCTGGGCTGTGGGACACCGTAAGTCAACTAGGCAAGGAGTATCCCCGCATGGGACAGTCCAATTACTCCTGCCAGTTATATAAGTTCTTGAATCTTTGGTAAGCCAGGCTGTAGTGTCGGTTTCTCGCTCCAGCTTCCACTCCTCTCCATCTCTTTCATCAGGGGCTGGGCAGTAAATCGTGTCTTGGTCACACAATCGTATTGGATCTTGTTTCCGAAGAAGGCACTTGTATTTCAACGAGGCAATGTCCGTAGCGCATATTGCGATTACACTAATACACATAAGCAATTTCATCTTATTACTCTAAATTAACAACGTCCCAAAGGCTATATCGCCAACCTAACTATTTGTTGCTTGTAGATTCTGTTCTTCCTGTGAGGGTGTAATAATACAATTGTTAGTTTGGTTCTCCAATCACAACCATTTGGATTTTTATCCTTTACTTCCTGTCTTTCTCTAACCTGCTGTCTCATTTCTTTTAACTGCTTGCTTAATTCAAGGACATATCGGCGGATCCTATCCTGTAAGGGTCCTAGTTCCTCTCCCCCCGTGATAATTCCATAAGGGAGTTGCATTGCTCGCCCTGTCATTAATTCATAGGGAGATAAGCCTGTCGTTCGATTAGGGATAGCTCGCAATTTCATCAGGACTGCGGGCAGAGCATCTACCTAAAATTGGTGAATTTCACTCAGAGCCTTTGCTAATGCGGTTTTTAGGGTTCGGTTCATTCGCTCCACCATCCCAGAGCTCTGAGGACGGTAGGGAATGTGGAATTTTTGTTTTATTCCCATCCATGCGCAGATATTCTTTACTACCGTTCCCGTGAAATGGGTTCCCTGGTCAGAGTCGATTTGAATAGGAACCCCCCCACCTCGGTATTATTTCTTCTGCCATTATCCGGGCCACTGTGGTAGCTGTGCAGTTTCGTGTGGGAAAAGCTTCCACCCATCTTGTGAATGGATCTATTATCACTAAGCAGTATACCCTTCCCCTTGAGATCGGTAGGGGTCCCGTAAAGTCTATTTGTATCTTTTCCCAGGGACCCCTTATTCAAATTCAATTCATTGTTCCGGTGTTCCAATTCTGCCCCGCCTGGGGTATCCTCTGTTTCTTCTATCTTTCCTGATGTTACCCCGCCTGGGGTCTCCTCTACATTGCTTTGGATCTTCTCTTTCGGTGTGCTCAATTAATTTGTTGGTGCTGGTTAGTCATAGGCATGAGTACCCAATTGGCTTATGTATCTTACTACATAGGTTACATATATCAAATACACTATCATTACAAGTTGGAGAACTACCAGAGCGTGTGAAATAATACAAATCTAAGGGTGTGCTGATGTATTACGCCCAATATCCCACCAGTGTGAGTTGTCCCCTATGCTGTCAATTTCAATATCTATTCTCGAATTGTCTTGCTCCACAACATAAAAATGCTTTAGGGAGGAGTTCAGTCGCATCACAAGCTTACTGAATTCCTCAGACAACAGGGGAATGTAGTATCCGAATTGTGCCACATAATTGTGTAGCTCATACTTTAAAAAGTGTTGGTTGATGGGCCAGGTCCTGTTAGACCCATAAGCATGGTAATTGTGGTAGTGGTGACACAGGAGGCACCACCAAAACCATCTCGTACTGGATTCGCACTGGTTTTTCCCACGCTCTGTTACCTACAAAACACAATTATTACAGTCACAGTTAAATTCAGTCTTACAATCATTTCAAGCGACATTACAGTTTAACATCCAGTCAACAAATCATGGACTTAAAAGATTCTCCAGATCTCTCTTTTACTCATATCCATCTTGTGGATAATTCTTACTAAACATGATTTCTCCTTAGCCCTCAATTGTCCCAATCCAGATTCCATGTAACTCTCCACTTCAACTTCAATTTCAATCCCTCTAACAGGTACCAGTGTATTTAACTCTATTCTGATTGTTTCATTAATTAGATAGTTTCTCGACGGAGTATGTGTCAATGCTTTAAAAGTTGTCTCGCTCTCCTGAACCACATTAACCATTTCATGTTTTGCTGTTATCAAGTAACTGAGCATGTCTGAGACCCGTTCTTCAGTGCAGATTCAACATACATTCCCGGATGGCAACTGCCTCACATGTAACAAATCACATTTGCACACTCATATCGGTATCTCCATCATGCCACATGTGCCTTTCTCGGGCTTTCAGGTATCTTATCAAAAGATTGTCTGGAGGTCTTTGTTCATCTTCCTCTGCATGGTCCCGATGTCTTGGGTAGTGGCCAGGCTATCAAATTCAGTTTCCTTAAAAAGTTCATTATAGGCAGGGACACAAATGTCTCCAAGAGAAAGCTATCAATTTACTATTCTTAACTACACTTTCCTGACTTTCACCAGAAAGTTTAGAAAATTCTCAATTGGTGGTGTAATTCTCCTGTTTCTATCTCACCCTCAATCACTTCCTTTCTCCATTTTACACATCCTATTAATTACCATTCATATCTCATTCATGAGCCCTGGAGGAACTTTACTGTCCAGTACAATATTTAAGATTGAAAACATAGATCAAACATTCTCACTTGGTCCAAGTTATTAATACTTTTTATTTATCATTATTTTAGAGGATCTTTTATTTTTCCAAAAGTAACCCAATATATAGTGCCTGAGTTCATTTTGTCATTTCAAAATTATCCCGAGATCCAAACAGCAGTACTGTTGAACTGACAGGTTTTGTCAATGTTCAATTTCATTTCTATAACTTAAACAGCTGTCAGTGGAAAGGGTTAACTCCTTTGCAGGGTTTTTTTTTTATGAAGGCGGAGCGAAACATTGTCAGACGCACGCAATTGCGTCATTTCACGTAACTGAACACGAACAGAAAAAATAAACCAAACCAGTACATGCTTGTAGAAAACCATAAATTACATCATATTTCTTATTGTCCTTTCTTCAGATGCCTTTCCAAAATACTGTAAAAACATTGAATATAACTGGAGAAAAATTAGTTTTCACATTTAAGCAAATCAAATCAAACAGCTTTGGAAGATTTCACCATAGCAACCGTGACTCCAAGGTTAAATCTTAGACCGAAACTTAATCTTTGTTAAACAAACCTTTGTTGTTCTTCTCAGTTTTACACACCAGCTTGACTTAAATTGTAGTTCAAAGTTTTTTTTTCCTCTAATTCTTGGGGCACAATTTATTGCAGCCACACATCGTGGCATTGCCTTCGCTACTGGATCCCTCTTTAACTAACTGTTGAATCGGTTCTGCTTTCCCTGCAAAGTCTGATATAAAACTCCTGTCTATCCCTGACAGTAAAAGCGAATTTCCCTTGTGATTCCTCTTTAATGGTATGGACCAGAACCCGTTCTGTATCCAAGACTGTAAATATTTTAAAGTCTGGTTTCAGACCATTAAATATCTTATTCAATGTGGTCTACACAAATTTACACCAACCAGAATTTCACCGTGCACAATAAAAGTCTGGTTTTAATAGGTTAATTAACCTCAATAACTCCAATTCAATCTAGATCAAAATTTTCTTTTAAACTAACCAGTATCAAAGATAAAGAAAGAAACCATAGCCACATTAACAAAGAAACAATTACCCATTCCTTGTAGACATTCAAATTCATTTTTTCTTCCAGGCACATTGGCAACTGTGACTTCAAGGCTGAAGCTTATTTTTTGTAAAACAATTAACAAACTCAAAACAACAAAACAAGTTTTCAAAGGGTTAAACAGTTTTTCCTTTAACTTCTGTCCTGTTCTTAAGTATTCATTCTCCTGTTGTAGCTCTAAGATTTTCTCGTTGTGTCTCATCAAACCCACATGTAGATCTCGTACCTTCCTGGTCACTACGACCAGTTGGTGTACTAAGATCACTCCTGCTTTCTTAATCCTTTTCTGCTTCTGTCTCATCCACCACTCTCTCTGAGTGACAGGTGACTGGAACGGATCCCATCCGTCCTTAATCATCTTTTCCACCATACCCTTCCGGTCATCTGCATAGAACCTAGTAAGGGACCCTTCTGGCCCCTAGTCTAGTCCTTTCCCCGATGCCATCTATAGTCTGACGTCAGTCCTCCACTGCGTTCCTCTAATCGGGCTGGTCTAGGAAACCTAGTCTGACTTCAATCTTACCCTACTTCTGTTGTGTCTCGCTAGGCGACAGATTTTCCTTCGAATAAAAAGTTCGTGACACTTTGGTTACTCAATCACACCTCTGACTTTGCCTCCCGGAGTGCTTTGGAGCCTCTACGCCTACTTTATGGTCCTGGCCTTCACGTGGGGCATTTGCCCTCTTAATAACCGGCCTGAGGCTAGGCGTATGAGACAGGCACTCCCCTTGTCCGCTGGGCTTAATCAGGTCTTACCCTTCTCGACATATGTCGCTACAACAGTTCTGCCTTAATTACTTTATATCATTCAAATGTCCTCAAATTATGTACTCTTACTTTCATTCAATCCACACACTCAGTTAATCCTGGCCTTCGCATTTGCCCTCTTAACAACCAGCTCAGGCTGAGTGTGCCTTATTCAACATCCACAGTCACCATTTACTCATTTTCTCTCTCTCTCTCTCTCTTACATCTACTCACTGTGTGTGTTTTCTCACTTCTCACAGCTCTTTCTCATTCGGAGTGCTACGATGCTGTTATTCCGCGTTCCCAGATGACACAATTGTTGGACGGTCAAAATTTTGACTGCTCGTCCGAGTTCACTGGTACAAACGGTCTGTCAACCTCGCAGCACCGTGCTCGCAGCGCCAAATTGTTGGGGAGAAAATAAGATTCTCAGAGCCTAGATGAAGTTCAAAAACACACAGTTTATTAGGCAAAGTACTCTGGGAGAAGAGACAAAGGTCCCGTGACCTTGTGTACCCTCTTCTCGTTTAACCTTTGTTCAGTACAGCTTATATTCAATATTTCTGGCTACATGCCATCATACATCGATTTTCGTCCAATTATATGGTATTACATTAATCACCTGATTATATTTTGCCTTTATCTATATTTATTTGGTAATAATCATAAAAGCAGTTACATCTTGTTATGCTTTTTTGAGCATAGTCTAATCCCACAGTTTACTACTGTATGTTATCTGTGATTGGCACCATGCCTACGGTCTCTAGCTAACTCTGTAAAAGGCCTCTTTCAATACCGTTTACTAAACACCGAACCCTCCCTCAAAAATCTGTCTGGCAGCTGTAAGCTTATCTATTCCTTGTTTCAATTTGCAAAACCTTCACTGCTCATGGTTTTATTGCAAATTGTGTAGAAATTGAATTTGACCATTCCAAATTAACCCTTTCAAGGGGCTTCCAGAAAGTAGAGTGGAGGCGGCTGACGACTCTGCCACCAATGTGCAGGAAAGGAAGGTGGGGTGCAAAAAGTGCCAGAATCAGAGGGCATATCAAGCTGGAGGAGGTGCCAGTGATAGGCTAGAGTAAGGCCATGGAGGGATTTGAAGGTGAGGTTTTTAAATTTAATGTGTTGGGGGTCAGGGAGCCAATGTAGGTTAGCGAGGATGGGTACTGGGCAAGTGAGACAGTGTGGGACAGGATGCAGGAAGCTGAGTTTTGAACAAGATGGAATTTGTGGACTGTTGAGGGAGAGGGGACAGCAAGGAAAGCACAATAATAATTGAGTCTAGAGGTAACAAAAGGGTTTCCTTGCCCTCTAAGATGATCCTGGAGTAGCAGGGTTTTGGCTGGGCAGAGTGAGGCCCTCAGTCAAACCAAATCTGATGATAAATGATGAGACTAATTCTGCACCATGTGCATTTGTGTTTTCATCCTTGGCCTTGAGGAAACAATGATCGGGACTGTACCGAGGGGAACAGCAGGGCTGGGGAATGGTGATTAATTTGGTAGGAATGAGTGCATCTAAGGCAGAGACAAGGGTGCATTTAGCTGGCCAATGGCAGCAGAGGTGTAATTGATGGAGATCAGAAGAGAGAGAGAGTTTGAAAGTAAATTAAGTGAGGGAGCTCAAAGGGAAGGGGAAGAAAGTTTTTTTTTTCCCACGGACAGATGAAGGTTGTGGGAAGGTAGGGGGATGTGAGTAGAAATGAAAGTGGTTGGAGATGGCCTTGTTTGTGATTGAGACTTTGGGATCAGAGAGACTCAGAGATGACAAGATTGAGGGGGTGGGTCAGGATTTTATTTGGATTGAATGAAGTTAGGGCAGAGCAGTTGGAGGAGAGAGGACTAGGGGAGTTTAAAGGTGGGCTGATGTCACCGAAGATGAGTTGCAGAGTGCGGAGGAAAGAGGAGAACTCGGTGAGGGAGTCAGCGTGGTGCTTGTGGGCAGTATATGTGAAAGATTTTCAATGAGGGATGGAAGAATATGAGATATTCAAAGGAGGAGACGGTGCCAGAGCAGTAGGTATAGGGGCCAAGTTGAGAAATGGTATTGAGTTACACCACCACCGTGGTGTTTGGGGCAGGGAAAATGATGAAATTTGTACCCAAATGGGGAGCTTTCAGTGAGCAGGAATGACTTGCTTCCAGTAAGCTAGCTTACTGTCGGTACCAGAATGTCAAAGGGTTCATCCACAATGACCTAATTGAAGGCAAGGATCTTGTTTGTGAGGGAGTGAACATTGGAAGGTAATTGTAGGGGGTGGTGGTTTGTGTCAGCTTCACCTCTGACTTCTGAGCGGTTCGAATCGCTCCCACTCCCTTGGTTCTAGACCTTGGACTTATTTGGGGGTTGTGACAAAAAGTGCAGCAGACAACTGAGTTTGATGCAAGAACTTTGATCTTTATTCAAGAAAGTAAAACACAACACAAACACTCTTAACACTCTAAAAATGGGGAACACTTCGGTACAAGTGAGGGAAATAACATTAAAAGAATACTTCACCCCTCCCAATCCCACTTTACTAGCTAAGTTGGGCTGTGGAGGACCAGGGATAATGCTCACCAAACGAATCCTTGACAGTTGAGAGTTAGGGTTTAGAGTCTTTTGAGTAAAAGTTTCGTAAGGCCCTTGTTGCCGCGAGGTGTCCGATGGTCACTGAGGCGGTCGCTCTGGTTTCTTCTTGCGTGTCGGCCTACTTCTGGAGCTGTTGGCCTTCTTTATTGAATTTCTTTCTGTTGCCCCCTCGCCTTGTTGAACTGTCTTCTTCAGAGCTATGGAACTGCCTTCTTGCAGAACTGTGGAACTGCCTTCTGCCGGACTGCTTGCTGATGAATTGCTTGCTGCTGTGTAACTGTTGAACTCCTTGCTGCTGCTGTCCTGCTTGTTGCTTTCTTGTTGAACTTGTTTCTGTTGAACTGTGTAACTGTCCTGGAGAACTCAAACTTCAACTGTTGAGAACGGGCCTTTAATTATACCCACTGAAACTTCCTTTGTTGCACGCCAAATCAAATCAAATTGTAAGATTTTGGAGGGCTCGTTAACAGTAACTGGTTTGTAAATGTGTGAAGTGGTTTCAGGATAGCTCCATCCTGTCGATCTGTTGTTTAATCGGAGTTTGAATTGTCCTCATGTTTTGGGTTTCTTGACTGGGCCTAGGACTTCTATAGAGTATCTGTTTTATGCATGTCTTTAATGGGTTCTGTAAATTGGGGTGGAGACTGCTCTTCCGTGGGTCTATTGTTAAAATGTTAATGTCTGCTAGGGCTTGAGTGAGGTCATCCCGGTTCCCCAGACAGTGTAATTAACTCCAATATCCAAAACTGCTTTTACAGAGGTCGAACCATCTCCTTGTCCCTTTACAGGCCCAGACATGTTTTTAAAATGCCAAAACTTGGTTTTTGGTCTTAAATTCCTTGTTTTAGGCCCAAATGCACTTCACCACCCTGTAATAGTTAGAAAAGAGTCCAAAGTCTTTTTCCTTAGGGTTTGTCTTCGAGTTTTGGGGGATCTGTGAATTTTGAGAATCTTACATAATATGGAGCAGGGTGGGGATTGATCTACCAGTAGAGTCGGAGGGAGGTTAGTAATATGGGGATTGTGTTAGAAATGTTAACCCTGAGGAATGTAAATATATTTTGAGCCAATAAATCCGATATGAAATAGGTTTGTGCTGGCTTGTATTATGTTTATATTCTATTGCAAGAATGAAAATTTCATAATGAATTTATGCCTTTCCCTGAACTTTTTACAGGCCATGTTTTCATTTTACTTGTCTCCATTATTCTCGCTTTCACTCTCACTGAAGAATTTCTCTCCATTGGGAAGTCTTCTTTCTCTCAATTAGTTGCCCTTGGCTTATTTTCCACCAACTACTTGATTTGGAAACGATCTGAGAATAGCAGCTTTAACTCTCAGCGAGCATTTATTTTATTAATGATTCATTTGAAGAACAGTGGGATTGGAATGTTGACACAATTATTAACAGGGAGCAAAAATCAGTCAAGAGTGTAGATTGATCTGCTTAATGCAGACGCCACAAAAGCCACTCCTGGGCTGACGCTGAGGTATGCCAGCTGCTGGAGACTTTTGAAATCCAACCTCAGGAAATGGGTGCAACCATCCACTAATTTTAAAACAAATGATGTTCAGGAGCTATTACTGGTGTCTTCACATGGAAAGTACCATTCATTGTTAGTTGTTTCTACAATGGTCAAGATTTTGTTGTAAAAACATGGAGTGGAGCAATTTCACTGCCAAACGTTTTGTTTTGTAAAACTATAGAAATGATTGCAGATTGCACGCAATCACTTAATATGACCTTTCTCTGTCCAATGTTTTAACTCGGGCATTAGCTGATCTCTGCTAAAATGGTCGACAGAGGAATGCTGTGAATCTGTCGAGCATTCACCTACTAATATTGGTAACAGTAGTATTCTAGGTTTAATTTAATAAAATGGAGTGTTAATATTGTCATGGAATGGTGGAAAACAAATCATCTTCCTGTGCTGTAATGAATTCGCTGACTTAGCCAGGCATCTTCCCACAGGAAAGGAGGGCAAATCATATTGCAAGTCATACCTGTGAGACTCGAGCAGCTGGCTCAGAATAGCATTGATTGGATGTTCAAATCCAGGCTGTTCATTTGCTTTCTTCACTGCAATTAGCTTTTTTTTTGGGGGGGGGGGGTGGGGAGGGGAAGGTGGACTAACAGCACAAAAATACATTGTTTAAAAGCCTACACTTATTAGGAACAGGGAGTAGATCTTTCAGCACCTCAATCCTGTTCCACCATTCAATTAGATCATAGCTGATCTGTACTTCAACCCCATTTACCTGCCTTTGCTCCATATCTCTTGATAGTCTTAACTAACAAAAATCTATCGATCTCGGCCTTCAAATTTGAATTGACCCAGCATCCACATCCTTTTGAGGGAGCGTGTTTGAGATTTCCATTACCTTTGTGTGAAAAAGTGCTTTCTGATTTCACTCCTAAATGAGCTGTCTCTAATTTTAAGATTACGCCCCCTAGACGTGGATTCCCCCACCAGAGGAAATAGTTTTTCTGTATCTATCCTATCAAATCTCTATTATTTTAAAGACCT
Organism: Squalus acanthias; assembly: GCA_030390025.1. Lineage (NCBI taxonomy): Eukaryota > Metazoa > Chordata > Chondrichthyes > Squaliformes > Squalidae > Squalus > Squalus acanthias. The sequence goes on along the minus strand of CM059427.1, from coordinate 144,753,612 downwards.
CAATTACATCTCCCCGAACCTCTAAACTCAACTCCCAGCTTTCAATAAGCATAAGTAAGAAAAACTTTCTTTCAAAGTTAATGGGGGAAAAATTTGGTTGCTTTGCACCACCCGTTAGCTATGCCCAACAGGGTCAGGGTGCCGTGTTTGCGGCTGAGGCGGCGCAAATTAAAGGGCAGGTGCCAGGCGGCCGTTTTTTTGGGGTTGCCTGCCAGCACCTGCCCCCTTTTGCCTCCTCCTGCGGGGTGCCGGCCGTGATCAGTCAGCCCGGCACTCCTCTTGCGTGCCGGGCTCTTTTGCCGGCACCCCGCTCCCCGGTGGTCCAGCAGGGCCCCGGTGAGCGCTGCACTAGGCCCCTCCCCTTTAATCAGGGGAGGGAGGCCTGTAGTACTGCGGCGCTATGTGCCGACGTGTGGGGCGCCGTTGCACATAGTGCCGCGATATTCAATGGGAGTGTCCCAAGAGGGAGGGGGAGCGCTTCCAGTAGCGCCCCGCCTCCTGCTTGGGGCACTACCATTCAATTTTGGGCGCAGGGGTGCTAACTTTTTCGGGGTGAAGTTAGCACCCCAAAGGCGACCCAATTTTTCCCCCAGTGTGTTTATCTTGCCTCTTGGGGGAACTTGTTTTTACAATCACAATGGTCACCTACAATGTTGGAAACTTTAAAATAATGAAAAGGTTCAGTAAACTCTAAGGGATTAATAAATATTCATATGATTCATCAGTCCCCCTCTTCACCCATGACCAGGTCTGTTTGGTTTGCTGTACATGACTCAAGATTTTGCCTAGTTAAGTATTTCTATACATCTTTTTAGGTAATATCCCTCATTGAAGAGTAAATCATTTGGATTATTAATTTTTTTATTCAATGTCCACACATTACTAGGATATTTCCATATTTATTAAAAGAACGAGCACCCAGTAGAGGTTTTGCTTTTAAAATTTTCCCTTCTCTCCTAAAGGTGCTGATGAATGATGGGACCATAGCTCAACAATCCTGTCCTCCAGGAGAAGGGGAAGGACCGTGACTGAATTATTTTTTATCCTCTCCCTATCGTGGGATGCTGAGATGGAGCCCAATTGTTGTGTTTTACCAACACCCCAGCTGAGTGTATGTCACCCAGCACACACTGGGGAATTCGTTCCTTGACCTTTTAGTCTGTGTGGCTGTTCCACATTCGGTAGTACATTTACCCACTGAGCCATCTGGAATGTTTAAAATCTTCATGGATGTCAAAGGCCTCTTCCCACCCAGCTGTAAATCTAGCTTTGTTCGTATCCTGTTCTTTTTTCCAGTCATTAACCAACTCCAGCATTAATAGTGTGTTCATAGTCACATCATCTACAATTTCTTTCAAGTATTTGAACCTTAGTGATGTACAGGAATGTTTGGGTGACATTGGTAACTTTGGTCACGGTCAACATGGTTCAGGTTCAAGATTCAAGATTTGTAGTGAGTGCTATTGATCCTTCCTTGTGATGGAAACTCAGAATACCTGCATACGGTATTTCCAATGTTGCATGGCTTTCAATGGTGTGAAGCTTGTTCCAAACTCAGTAGCTCAAGACAAGCATCTTGTCTGCTGAAAGGCAATCATGACAGCAACAATGTCTAAAAAAGATTCTCCAAGCTGACTCTTGAAGGTTGCACCATGAAAGATAAATCTTCTGACTACTAATCAAGTATCTGAGTACACTCATGTTCCAGGGTATAAGTTATATCCTTTCAGGATTATAGAAACATAGAAACATAGAATCTAGGAGCAGGAGTAGGCCATTCGGCCCGTTGAGACTGCTCCACCATTCAATACGATCATGGCTGATCATCCAAATCCAGTACCCTGTCCCTGCTTTAATCCCCACAGTACACATATCCCACCCTACCCCCGTAACCCCACGTATATTTAATTCCCCCTAACATATCCCATCCTATCCCCATAACCCCACATATTTAATCCCCCCCCTAACACTAAGGGTCAATTTATCATAGCCAAATCAACCTATATTGCTCTGAAGTTGAGAATTCCAGATACTGGAAACATTAGATGAAATTCACAGAATCACAGAATCCCCACAGTGCAGATAGAGGCCATTTCGGGCCATCCCACCCTATCCCCGTAACCCCACGTATTTAATCCCCCTAACACTAAGGGTCAATTTATCATAGCCAAATCAACCTAACCCGCACATCTTTGGACTGTGGGAGGATACCGGAGCACCCGGAGGAAACCCACGCAGACACGGGGAGAATGTGCAAACTCCACACAGACAGTCACCCGAGGCCGGATTCGAACCCGGGTCCCTGGCGCTGTGAGGCAACAGTGCTAACCACTATGCCACCATGTTGCCCTATATAGAAATTAGTTTACATTCAGGCCACTCAATCAGCATGGCTGCGTTAAATACAAGTCTTTGATGTGGTACCTTCCTGGCTGACCTGATTAACTTTATCACACCTCGGCAGATAAACAGTCAGGATGATTGAATTTAGTTGTCTGCAATTGTAAGTTACACATGCATTGTTCTCTATCTATATATGCTTTGACGATTCTGTATCTCCTCACTTCACCCGACGAAGGAGTTGTAACTCCAAAAGCTTGTGATTTAAAATAAAACTGTTGGACTATAACCTGGTGTTGTGCGACCTCTCAATTAAATACAAGTGCCAGGATAGGGAGGAAAAAGCTGATTGGGAAGCCAATTAGAAGCAGTGCCAACTGAGTTTTAGTACTGTTTCAGGCACGACTTCCAGGAGAACATTCAAACATTCTTCCACAAGAAATCCAATAAACCAAAACAATAGCTCTTTCAGACAAAAAGTGTGTTTGTGCCCAGGGTCAAGAAGGCCAGACAAAGTGAATGGCAGGGTGGGTAGAAGAAGAAACCTCCTGTATCTTTTCCTTCCCTTTCACAGAATTAAGTTTTTAAGCCTTATTTAATGTGAGACTGTTTTTTTAACTGAAGAATCCTTTTTATCAGCAGCATCAGAGACAGAATTTTTGTGTGGGTCTCAATCTGACATCGGAACAGCTCGCTCCAATGTTTGCTTGCTGAACAAGCGGAGCAGCTTCAGTGCATCAGAATGCTTGCGTTACAATGCTAAATAGCACCACATGAGCAATCTGATGCACATGACCACTTTAGCATCAAGTTACCTGGTCTTCCCACATTTTGTGTAGTTAGGTATGATGTGTCTCCTGAACTGTTCCCCATTAGGCTCTACCGAGACCAAAATAAAGCAGCATTATAAACTAGGGACAGTGGTTCATCATTTAGCATGGTTTAAACTTTCTCATTGTGTCTAAAGAAAAGTTTAATTGCAGACATTCTTTGCTTATAGGTAAAGATGAATAGATTAAATGTACACCACAATGGTAAAAGATTTCCAGAATAGAAAAAAGGTAAGTACAAAGCACCTTACGAGAGACAATTACTTCTCTTTTTTATGGGGAGATTTACAAAAGAAAGGATTAGTTTCCTCATCATAGATAAGTTGTCTGTATTGTCCAGATGCATTATACCCTTGAATATAGAAGATTAAGGGGTGATCTAATTGAGGTGTTTAAGGTGATTAAAGGATTTGATAGGGTAGATAGAGAGAAACTATTTGCTCTGGAAGGAGAGTCCCAGAACAAAGGAGCAGAACCTTAAAATTAGAGCAAGGCTGTTCAGCGGTGGTGTCAGAAAACACTTCTTCACACAAATGGTAGTGGAAATCTGGAAAACTCTCCCCCAAAAAGTTGTTGAGGCTAGGCCAATTGAAAATTTCAAAACCGAGCTTGATAGTTTTTTGTTAGGCAAGGGAGTATTCAGGGTTATGGAGCCAAGGCAGTGAGATGGAGTTAAGGTAGAGATCAGCCATGATCTAATTGAATGGCGGAATAAGCTCGAGGGGCTGAATGGCCTACTCCTGTTCCGATGTTCCTATTACATTCTCCATGTACAAAAGCTCCCTCCCGGTCCACACCTCCATTCTCCGATTTTGTGATTGAACTAGTAGGATTTTAAATTTGACTACCTATGCTGCAGGTGTGCATGCTGAGCAGTAGATAACTGCCATCCTAGAGATGACAATTATGACGCTAAGGAGCACTTTACTCTGCCTTTCCAACAATTAAACATCCCACTTTTTAATTTTTGGTGCATGTAGAAAGAAATTGTACAGCTAGTGTACATGTGCAGGTAAATATCTGTATCCTCACCTAGCCTCAACTCCCAGCTCACTATGTGCAGTACAGTAACATTTGATTAGAGACTGCTGTTTCATGGGAATATTAGTATTAGTACATGCTGTATTTGAAATATGACTTTTCTAACTGAAACTTGTTGTTCGAATAAAATGAGCACATTCGGGAAAGTTTTCCTCCTTGCTATTTGTAGCAAAATCATAAACATCTTCTCTATTAATGTAAAAAAGCAAATAACTGCAGATGCTGGAAATCTGAAATAAAAAGAGAAAATGCTGGAAATACTCAGCAGGTCAGGCAGCATCTGTGGAGAGGGAAACAGAGTTAACGTTTCAGGTCGATGACCTTTCGTCAGGATGGGGGATCATCAACCTGAAGCATTGGCACTGTTTCTCTCTCCACAGATGCTGCCTGACCTGCTGAGTATTTCCAGCATTTTCTCTCATTCTTTATTAATGTTTGGGTTCACTACAAATATCAAAATGAGCGCATCTTGTGATGTAAATTTAATCTATTCAGACAAATTGAGAGCGTTGAATGATGCAACAAACTCTGGATCTGCCACAACAAGAAAGACAACACTTGGTGGCATGCAGGTCTCCCACCTATACAAGCTTCTATAACTTGCTCATCTGTTTTCTCTCTATAAGCAAGTCTGTACTAGTCATCTCTTTCCTGTGTCTCAAAGGACAAGAAAGAAAATACTGTTTTATGAAAAAAAAAAATCAGATAAATCAAATAGTGTTGCTGGTGATCAAATTCTATGGCATTTGAGAAAGTAGTGCAAGCTAACTTGACATCAATCATTTCCTCTCACTTCCTCTGGGAAAGGTCTTTGACTCCAATTGGTATTGGTCTAACCAAGAAACTTGTAAGGGGGAGAAATTCATTATAGCCCCATTTGGGGCGCTAAAACTTTAAAAGTTGAAAAATTAGAGCCAGGCGCTAATCATTCTCGCCTCCCGCGAAATTCAGTTTTAGCGCTACAAGAGAGAAGTGGAGCGCTAAATCAAGTGCTAACCACTTCTCTTAGGGCGCTAAAGTCCGAGAGTGGGGCGGTAGCGGCAGAGCGCTAAACAATTTCAAGCACATTGTAAACGGCACTCTTTCATCACAGAGGTTGCTTCCCTCACTTAAAGGGAAGGGCCAATGATGCTGCACAAGCTAGTTGTCGTCAGTTCTGTTTTGCAAGGCGACCTGGGCGACTGCCATTACAGCCCCAAACACTCTAACAAAGTGGAGGGCTTGGACACCTAGCACCAATGAAACATTAAAAACTTTGCACAGGCACCAGACTGATGCAAATAATAAAGGTTGCGCTAGCTGAAAAGCATTCCCTTTAATTACCGCTCCTGAAGCGACCAGCCGAGCTCACAACGCCTCCTCTTGCTGGCGTTGTCAGCGCGAGGCGATAAAGCAGGGAGCAAGAGTCAATTTTCCATCCGGGGCGATAACGGGGCATTGTGCACTTTATGACGTCACGATCTGCGAGGCGCTAGAGGCCCAGGCGCTGAGAGTTAGCGCCAGTGCTAAACCGGCACTGAAGTTTGCAGGCGTCGCTGAATTCGCTGCGCCTGGGCGCTATCCCCTTAGCGTCCCGTTAGCGCCTGGTGGTGGCGCTAACGGGAGGTGCTAACATACCGAATTTCGCGGCCTCAGTATGGGGAGACCAAATATGTGCACATTCAACCACATCTCTTTATACCATTGTTAAACCAGCAGGATGTCTGATCTGTTAAGCTGCTAAAATAAACAGAGATATTCTTTCAGGTTGTACCTCTCCCAGATTTATTGGGTTCGAACTCTAAATATTCTAAATTGCAATTAGAAAATTGTTCTCAAGTACAAGTTCTCAATAAACTTTAAAAAATGCCTTTTAGTGCAGAAATTTTGGTTGTCATAATGCTGGATAATAATTAAGGGAGTTTGTGTTAAGAGATTGTAATGATATAGAAAAAAAGTGCATAATAAGATATTAAAAGCCAATTAGTATACTAAAATTCTCATTCTGTTTCTGGAAGAGAGGCCTGATATTATTTGATCTTTATGCCAACCACCTGTTGCTGTGTGGATTAATAAAATATCCTGAGGACTTCCTGTCCATTTGCAAGGCCTCCCATTATATGTTCAAACACTGTCCCAGATTCAATTCCATTGGTGCTGACATAGCTGATCGCGGCCAGGGCAGGAGGGCTACTACAAATAACTAAAGTGCCCCTGGGTCAGAAGGGGGAAATGTTCAGCATTGCTGCTCCTGACTGCTGTTCAGTGACCCCTGCTGGAAGTGTGTGTAGAAGTTAAGCAAGGACACAATTGGCCAATATTATGCTGTCCCTTGAAATTGAATAACCATCCATCATTGCTCACGTGAATAATGGTCACTTAAGCAAGCTAATAGAGGGTGTCCAGCATCCATAGAACCACAGCTCAGCAAGGAATCAACTCCTTTGGGAGAAGAGTGGAGAAATTTGGCAAGGAAAAATAGAACACAGTCTTACCATCATAGGATTTAGGTTTGAATCCAGCCCTGATTCGGGATAAGGTCTTCCCTCTGATAGCTGTGGAATAAATGGAACAATGGTCTTTTCCTACCCAAAACATTATAATTTTACTACCTAAGAAATGCAGAATAATCTGTTTGAAATGTACAGATGAATTGTGTCATCATACCAATGAACGTAGTGTTGTACTTGGGATGCTGGGCTGCTGTTGCTGACTATGCTCAAAGTCACATTTGTAACAATCAAATTTACCTCCCTGACATGAAGGATGGAGGAGATTGATTGGTGCACAGGGTATTTCTATCTAAATTCCCTGAAGTCAATGGCTGACCCAGCAAGTTGGTGTTCTAATTTGCTGTTCACTGGAATGATGAGATGTGAAATTGTCTGGGCAGTCAAGGAGAGGTGCTGAGAAGAAGCTTGGTACTTGCTAATAAAGTGAAAGAAAGATTGGAAGTGGAGTCTACACAAGCTTCTCTTGTTCACTTCCTAGTGACCAGTGCAACATTGGTATTGGTTTATGAGCAAGTTACCAACTGAAGCTCTCAATTGAGGAATCATGTGGACTACCTCAAAAAGGAAGATAACTAAAAAGGAGACAATGGAAATACAAAATAACTGACTTAAAAATGTAAGTTCATAGCATAATACATTCACATTTATATCCTAACCATGTCCTGTGTCAGTTGTGGCTCAGTGGGTAGCACTCTCAAGGTGGGAGGGGCTAGGAGTGAGCAGGCGCTGCTGGTTGCTTGATTACTGCAGGGAGTTGGAGTGAGTTTGTAAAAAGTTGGTGGTGGATTTTTGGAGTTTGTTTTCCAAGTTTTAGGGCCTTTTTGGTCCATAAACAGCAGCCAGATAGCTGCTGAGGGGCCCGGAGTGCCAGGCCCCTCAGAGGACAGTGTTCCCAGGATTAATTTAATCAGTGGAGAAAATGTTGGGGGAAGGGGGGGGAAAAAGGCCCAAAGATTTGGGCCAGGACATCAGGAGGTTTGGAAAAGAAAACACGGTGGTGGTTCAGTGTGAGGATAAGGAGATACAAGTTTGGGATATTATCCATGATGACTGTGGTGAGGGAAACTGCTTTGCCTACCGACCAAAGCCGAATGTTGGGTTCGAGGTGACGGTCAGTGGCTGAGAGAAGGTGGAAAGACTTTTACTCAGTTTGAAGGTTGGTGATAAGTTCTTGGAGGTATCTTTGCTATATTCTGAAGAGGTGGTGGTCTCATTCTTAAACCTGCCGGTTTATATTGAGGAGGATGTGCTAATCAGAAAGTTGGAGTCGTGGGACATTAAAATTTGCTCGGCAATAAAGAGGAGATACTATCCAGGAACACGGGTAGCAGATGGAACCCGTTATGTAAAGGTGCGGTTCCCAGAGGGGGTGAAGTCATTGCCGTATAGCATGAAATTTGAGACAATGGAAGGAGTGCAGTGCTTCCGGTTACTGCACGATAATCAGGTGAAGGTTTGTTATTATTGTCTTGGACACGACCATCTTGTAAGAAGCTGTCCAGACTTGTACTGTTATAATTGCGGCGAGTCTGGACACATCGCTCGGAGCTGCAAGGCGGAGAGCTGTGGGGTGTGTCACAAAGGCCCCACCCGCTGTGAGTGTGAGGCAGAAGGAAGCACCTTGAGTGACGAGGAGATGGGAGAAGGAGCAGGAGGTGGGAGTGGAACGGCCGGAGGAGCGGAGCAGGCGGAGGACACAGCTGGTGAATGGAAGGAGAAAAGAGCGCAGGAAGAGGCGGAAAATTGCGGAGCAGAGAACAGGATGGAGATGGTGGAAAACACACCCAGTACAGTGGAAAAAGGACAAAGACAGCAGAGGGCAGCACGAGCCATAATACGGTTCAGCTCTCCCTAAAGAATCTAGTGTCCACGGGGGGTGGAGGAGGCGGTAGTGGGGTGTGTGGTAAATGTAAGTACTCCAAAGAAAGATAGGGAGTCGGACATCTCGGAGAGCAGGAGGGGGCAAGACAAGGAGAGGGTGCAAGAGGCAGGAGCCTTAAAGGGGCAGCAGGACGGGAGCGGGGAGACAAAGACACCAGAAGGGAACAAGATAGGTGCAGATACGCCATTGTCCCAGAGAGAGAAGAAACGGGGAGCAAGGGTCAGTGGTGGAGATGAGGCCGAAAGGAGCGGCACTGTTGGAGAAACCGCGATAGCAGGAAGACTCTCTCAGGGAGATTACGTATCTGACGGGGAGCAGGAAGAGGAGGTTACAGAAGAGCTCGAGAGTGAGGAATCAGAGTGGGACAGAGACATGTAAGTGGGGGGTGGGGTGGCATCGTGTAGAAAGGGAAAGGTTAGTGAGGGGCAGAAGGGGCAGCTCCTCGGCCCAAACCTAATGCAAGGAAGAGGCTGAACAGCAGGGAAGGTTCAAACAGGAGGTGAAAAAGAGCCGGAGGCTGCAGGAAAAAGCAACAGCTACCCAAAAAGTTGGGAAGGAGCATGAGAGGAGGGAAAGGCCAGAGATTAAATGATGGGGAGATTATCAGGCATACTTCCCTTATTCGGAGCCATGATTACATTGGTCTCGATTAATGTGAACGAACTGAGGGGTGGGCTTCTGGCGTCTTTGTCTCCCCACTTCCGTCCTACTGCCCCTTTAAGGGTTGGGCTGATAAGTGGCAGGTAACATTAGCGCCACAGTAGTGCCAGGCAATGACTATCTCCAACAAGCAAGAGTCTAACCATCTTCCCTTCACATTCAACGGCAATACCATCGCTGAATGGCCCACCATCAACATCCTGGGGGTCACCATTGACCAGAAACTTAATGGACCAGCCACATAAATACAATGGCAACAAATGCAGGTCAGAGGCTGGGTTTTCTGCGGCGTAAATCTGGAATAAAAAGCTAGTATCAGTAATGGTGACCATGAAACTATCGGATTGCCATAAAAACTCATCTGGTTCACTAATGTCCTTTAGGGAAGGAAATCTGCCATCCTTACCTGGTCTGGCCTATATGTGACTCCAGACCCACAGCAATGTGGTTGACTCTTAACTGCCCTCTGAAATGGCCTAGCAAGCCAGTCAGTTGTAACAAACTGCTACGAAACAAAATAATAAAAATGAAACCGGACGGACCACCCGGCATAGACCTCGGCACCGGCTACGGACACGGCAACGGCACACCCAGCCCAGTCAACCCTGCAAAGTCCTCCTCACCAACATCTGGGGACTTGTGTCAAAATTGGGAGAGCTGTCCCACAGACTAGTCAAGCAACAGCCTGACATAGTCATACTCACAGAATCACACCTTTCAGCCAATATCCCAAACTCTTCCATCGCCATCCCTGGGTATGTCCTGTCCCACCGGTGGGACAGACCCACCAGGGGTGGCGGCACAGTGGTATATAGTCGGGAAAGAGTGGCCCTGGGAGTCCTCAAAAATGACTCCGGACCCCATGAAGTCTCATGGCTTCAGGTCAAGCATGGGCAAGGAAACCTCCTGCTGATTACCACCTACCGCCCTCCCTCAGCTGATGAATCAGTACTCCGCCATGTTGAACACCACTTGGAAGAAGCACTGAGGTTAGCAAGGGCACAGAATGTACTCTGGGTGGGGGACTTCAATGTCCATCCCCAAGAGTGGCTCGGTAGCACCACTACTGACCGAGTCCTGAAGGACATAGCTGCCAGTCTGGGCCTGTGACAGGTGGTGAGAGAACTAACACGAGGGAAAAACCTACTTGACCTCGTCCTCACCAATCTACCTGTCTCAGATGCATCTGTCCATGACAGCATTGGCAGCAGTGACCACCACACAGTCATTGTGGAGACGAAGTCCCATCTTCACACTGAGAACACCCTCCATCGTGTTCTGTGGCACTACCACCGTGCTAAATGGGATAGATTCAGAACCGATCTAGCAGCTCAAAACTGGGCATCCATGAGGTGCTGTGGGCCATCAGCAGCAGCAGAATTGTATTCCACCACAATCTGTAACCTCATGGCCCGGCATATCCCTCACTCTACCATTACCATCAAGCCAGGGGACCAACCCTGGTTCAATAAGGAGTGTAGAAGAGCATGCCAGGAGCAGCACCAGGCGTATCTAAAAATGAGGTGCCAACCTGGGGAAGCTGCAACACAGGACTACATGCATGCTAAAAAGCGGAAGCAGCATGCTATAGACAGGGCTAAGCGATCCCACAATCAACAGATCAGATCAAAGCTCTGTAGTCCTGCCACATCCAGTCGTGATGGTGGTGGACCATTAAACAACTAACGGGCGGAGGAGGCTCCATGAATATCCCCATTCTCAATGATGGTGGAGCAGAGCAAGTGAGTGCAGAGGACAAGGCTGAAGCGTTTGGAACCATCTTCAGCCAGAAGTGTCGAGTGGATGATCCATATCGGCCTCCTCCTGAGGTCCCCACCATCACAGAAGCCAGTCTTCAGCCAATTCAATTTACTCCACGTGATATCAAGAAACGGCTGAGCGCACTGGATACAGCAAAGACTATGGGCCCTGACAACATCCTGGCTATCGTGCTGAAGACTTGTGCTCCAGAACTAGCCGCACCTCTAGCCAAGCTGTTCCAGTACAGCTACAACACTGGCATCTATCCGACAATGTGGAAAACTGCCCAAGTATGTCCTGTCCACAAAAAGCAGGACAAATCCAATCCGGCCAATTACCGCCCCATCAGTCCACTCTCAATCATCAGTAAAGTGATGGAAGGTGTCATCGACAGTGCTATCAAGCGGCACTTACTCACCAATAACCTGCTCACTGATGCCCAGTTTGGGTCCTGCCAAGACCATTCAGCTCCTGACCTCATTACAGCCTTGGTCCAAACATGGACTAAGGAGCTGAATTCCAGAGGTGAAGTGAGAGTAACTGACCTTGACATCAAGGCAGCATTTGACCGAGTGTGGCATCAAGGAGCCCTAGTAAAACTAAAGTCAATGGGAATCGGGGTGGGGGGGGAACTCTCCACTGGCTGGAGTCATACCTAGCACAAAGGAAGATGGTTGTGGTGATTGAAGGTCAATCATCACAGCCCCAGGACATCACTGCAGGAGTGCCTCAGGGCAGTGTCCTAGGCCCAACCATCTTCAGCTGCTTCATCAATGACCTTCCCTCCAACATAAGGTCAGAAATGGGGATGTTCACTGATGACTGCAGAGTGTTCAGCGCCATTCACAACTCCTCAGATAATGAAGCAGTCCATGCCCACATGCAACAAGACCTGGACGACGTTCAGGCTTGGGCTGATAAGTGGCAAGTAACATTTGTGCCACAGAAGTGCCAGGCAATGACTATCTCCAACAAGCGAGAGTCTAACCACCGCCCCTTGACATTCAATGGCATTACCATCGCCGATTCCCCCACCATCAACATCCTGGGGGGTCACCATTGACCAGAAACTTAACTGGACCAGCCACATAAATACTGTGGCAACAAGAGCAGGTCAGAGGCTTGGTATTCTGCGGCGAGTGTCTCACCTCCTGACTCCCCAAAGCCTTTCTACCATCTACAAGGCACAATCCAGGAGTGTGATGGAATACTCTCCACTTGCCTGGATGAGTGCAGCTCCAACAACACTCAAGAAGCTCGACACCATCCAGGACAAAGCAGCCCGCTTGATTGGCACCCCATCCACCACCTTAAACATTCACTCTCTCCACCACCGGTGTACCGTGGCTGCAGTGTGTACCATCTACAAGATGCACTGCAGCAACTCGCCAAGGCTTCTTCGGCAACACCTCCCAAACCCGCGACCTCTTCCACCTAGAAGGACAAGGGCAGCAGGCGCATGGGAACACCACCACCTCCAAGTTCCCCTCCAAGTCACACACCATCCTGACTTAGAAATCTATCGCCGATCCTTCATTGTCGCTGGGTCAAAATCCTGGAACTCCCTCCCTAACAGCACTGTGGGGGTACCTTCACCACATGGACTGCAGCGGTTCAAGATTGCATCTCACCACCACCTTCTCGAGGGCAATTAGGGATGGGCAATAAATGCTGGCCTTGCCAGCGACGCCCACATCCCATAAACAAATTTTTTAAAAAGCAATTGTTGCAGTGTTTTAAAGGCACTGACTTGTTGTGTCTGCCAAAAACCTTTTGGGATGAGGATATCCTAGAAAGAGTTCGGAAGGTTTGGAAGGGAGAGGTGTTTGCAAGTTGTGCAAACAATAACCGTAGAGGGGTGGCTGTTTTGGTGAGTCCGTCCATAAAAGAGAACCTTGCCTTGGTGGACAAGGACACTGAGGGGAGAGTTTTACGGCTAAATTTAATTGCGATCTCTTTAATATCTATGCACCGAACAACCATTGCAAGCGTCGGTTATTCACTGAAGTGGCAGAGGCGGAAAACCCTTGTATAGTGGGGATTTCAATATATTTTTATCTCGGATGGACATTTCAGCCAGATGACCTTTAAGGATGATAACTCCAGAGGGATGATTGTAAAAATGATGGCAAATTTATATTTTAGAGACTTATGGAGGGATCGGAACCCCATAAAAAGGGAGTTCTCCAGAACAAGTTTGGTGGGTGATGTTTTAAAACAGAGCCGAATAGATCTTGTGTTAATGCGGGAAGGGTTAAGTTCTGAGGTGATGGAGATTTATTACAAAAAAGTATTTTTTAATGACCACTCGGCTTTGGTTCTTAGAATTAGGAACAGCAGAGTTAAGATCGGTCCAGGGGTGTGGATTTTAAACAATCAAGACCTGAAAGAAATTGCTTATAAAGAAGGGATTTAAAATAAAATAAAGAATGCTCGGAAGGAACTTATGTTCTTGAAAGAAAGAGTTTGGTGGGACAATTTCAAATATGAGGTAAAAGTTTTTTCGGCATGTTATGGGAAAGAGAGAGCAGCAGCTACCCGGCGTCGAGAAGAGAATATAAACAAAAGGTTTACGGATGTCTGTAAAACAGTTGACGGAGGGTATAAGGGAGCTGAGACTAAGTTCCTGGTTTTAAAGGAAGAGTGGGAATTATTGCAAGCTGAAAAATGCAAGGGGGCCATTCTCCGTGCAAAGGCTAAAGATACATTGGAGGGCGAAAGATGCACGCGATATTTTCTAGAGCAAGAGAAGCTGCGACAGAGATTATCATTAATTGGAGGGTTGGAGAGAAGATCATTAATGAAAGTGGGGAGATTTTGGAGACGGCTAGCAGCTTTTATCAAGAGTTATATGCAAAAGAAGACATTTCCAAATTAGCGATGGAGAAGGTTAGTGCTTTTATTGAAGAGGGTTTAAAGGAGGATGAGAGAAGCATGTGTGACAAAGAAGTAGGATTAGCGGAAATAAAAGTAGCAATAAGTGGAATGAAGGGGGGGGGAAGCCCAGGGTCCGATGGACTAAGTGCAGAAATTTATAAAGAATTTTTAGAGATTTTAAGTCCATTGCTCTTAGAGGTTTAAAAGGAGATTAAAATTGAGGGAAGCCTGGTCCCATCTCTGAAGAGAGTTGTCATAAGTTTAGCTTATAAAAATAAAGGGGATAGAAGGGATCTAAAGAATTGGAGGCCCATCACATTATTAAATGTGGATTATAAGATCTTGGCAAGGGTTATGGCAAATCGTATGAAGGAGGTGATGCCGCTGATAGTTTTTTCCTCTCAGTCCTATGGAGTCATAGGCCGGGACATCGCAAATTCTGTGGTCTCAATCCGAGATGCGATAGAGCTCATGGAAGAGAGTGGGAGGGAGGCTTATGTATTAAAGATAGAGCAAGAGAAAGCCTTTGATAGGGTCTCTCATGAGTTATTATTGATGGTTTTCGGGGAAAATTTTATTGAGTGGATAAGAATTTTTTATTCAAACATAATTACATAGAAACATAGAAGATAGGAGCAGGAGTAAGCCATTCGGCCCCTCAAGCCTGTTCCGCCATTTAATGAGATCATGGCTGATCATCCAAATTCAGTACCCTGTCCCTGCTTTCTCCCCATATCCCTTGATCCCTTTAGCCTTAAGAAATATATCCAACTCCTTCTTGAATATATTTAATGAATTGGCCTCAACTGCCTTGTGTGGTAGAGAATTTAGCTGTGTTAAATGTAATGGTTTTTTATCCAAATATTTTCCGATACAGAGGTCAGTGAGACAGGGTTGTCCCCTGTCCCCATTGTTGTACACGTTGGTAGCAGAACCATTAGGTTACATGATGCGAAAGGAACAAGGTGTAGTCGGGATTGCGGCTCCCAGTTCCAGGCTGGTGTCAGGTGATACGCCAATATGCAGATGACACAACCTTAACATTGAGAAATGGGGAGTCAGTGAGGAAAGCTATGGAGGTAGTGGAGGAGTATTGTAGAGCTTCAGGAGCCAGAGTGAATTATAGTAAGTCCCAATGCCTGGTTGCAGGAAGGGGTAGGGGGGAATGGTTGGAGGAAAGTCCCTTTAAGGTGGTGGAGGTTTTGGAAGTTCTGGGGGTGCTTATGGGGTGCAAGAAAGACAGGGATGAAGTGGACTGATTAAATTGGGAACGGAAGGTTATGAAAATTAAAAAGATTTTGGGAAAATGGGAAAGAAGGTGGTTGAAAGTGCAAGGAAGAGCGATAGTGGTGTCCGCTCCCCTGCTATCTAAGCTATGATACTTATTGACGGTGGAGGATATTCCTGAGTGGGCGGAAAAGTCCATCTGAGAGGCTTGTGTAAGGTTTTTATGGGAAGGGAAACCAGCCTTGGTTGCTTACAATATTGGACGGATAAATCAGGGAGGACTCAATTTCCCAGATATTGATTTGAAGAAAAAATCCTTTAGAATCAAATGGGTGAGGAGATTTCTTCAGATGTCAAATACAAGTTTTTGGAAGAGTTGTTTTGAGCATTTTTTTAAATGAAGTGGGATAGGAAGGCAGGGGATATTGTATATGGAATACAATAATATGTTTTTGAAATCGATTAATCCTCTCCTAGGTTTTATAAGGGGGTTGTAGAGACGTGGGCCCAATTTTTAAAAAGTGTGCAGTTTATGCCCAAGGGTGCTGAGGAATTTTTAGAACAGCCCTTATTTTTGAACAGGTGAGTCAACATTGAAGGAGAGGTATTATTTAATCAAGCTTTTATAAAAGCTGATATTATATGTGTGATAGATGTATTATACGAGGTAATTCCAGGTTGGTTGGCGGAAGCAATAGTGAGGGACATGGTGTGGGAGGAGGATCAGGAGGTAGAGGAAAAAGCAATTATGATCATGTATGAGAAGATTGTGAGGGCAATGCCACAGGATTAGAAATAAATGCGTAAATCTCCAAAGGAAGTAAAATGCGTCCCGCTTTTCCAAGCTTTCTGCTGGAGAGTTGGTCCAATTTGACAACTGTAATACTCGAGATTTCTATGAGGTATTTAGAGAATGGAGATTCAAGACACCTGCTGGTCAGGAGTTTTGGCAGAGTATATACCCACAGCTGGACTTCAACAGGATTTGGAAGGGAGTATGGGTGAATTTTAAATGTCCAGAGTGGATTGAACTGGATTTCAAATTGGCTCATAACCGGATTTTTACCATGACGGTCTTCACAGAATCACAGAATCCCCACAGCGCAGATAGAGGCCATTTCGGCCCATCGAGCCTGCACCGACATATCCCACCCTATCCCCGTAACCCCACGTATTTAATCCCCCTAACACTAAGGGTCAATTTATCATAGCCAAATCAACCTAACCCGCACATCTTTGGACTGTGGGAGGAAACCGGAGCACCCAGAGGAAACCCACGCAGACACGGGGAGAATGTGCAAACTCCACACAGACAGTTACCCGAGGCCAGATTCGAACCCGGGTCCCTGGCGCTGTGAGGCAACAGTGCTAACCACTATGCCACCGTGTTGCCCAAAGATTGGGCGAGTGGAGGGAGCAACTTGCCCAGTGTGTGGGATACGGGATGAGACTCTGTCCCATTTACTGGTGTTATGTCCGCAGTTAAATGATTTTAAGTACTTTGTTCGACAGTTGTGTGATTTTATTTGCTGGGTGGGGACCGAAGAGCGAGAAAGGGAATCTCGTGGGACTCCATTTTGAGATGGGGATTGCAGGAGAGTCTGCCTGAGTCCAGCGGAGCAGCAATTAATTTAATGTTCAGTTTGGCTAGATTCGTGATTGTGCAAAGAAGGAATGCTCTGTTTTTTAAGGGGAGGAGAATAAATCGAAAAGAGTATTTTAAATATAAGCTAAAAGATCATTATAAGGCTCTGTGGATGTCTTCTTCAGAAAGGAATTTAAAGATAGTATTTTACAATCAATTTTTAAAGTACAATCGATGTTACGGGAGACAAATTAAACTTCAGGTTTTGATGTTAAAAAAAAAAGTGGGTAGCACACTCGCCTCTGAGTCAAAAGGTTGTGGGTTCAAGTCCCACTCCAGGGACTTTCTTTCCCTCTCTTTATTTTGCCTTTAGTACATTATTTTACAACGAATTAAATTTAATTTATACTTCCTAGTTTATACTTCCTGGTTTAGACTTTGCGGCCTAGAATTTCCAGTACGCCGAAAACTTGCCGGTGCCACCGCGGGTCGCAGTTAACGGCCACCCGAATTCATAGTGCTGGCAGCCGGTATTTTGGTTCTGCTTGTTAATTTAACTTAGTGCAGTGCTAAACTTATCGTGCATTCCATGCATCCCTCTTTTTCCGGCGCTACTCTCAGCAGGAGGCTCAATGTAACATGGCAGTAGCATCCCTGGAGCAAGAACAGCGTAATCATAAAGTAAGGCTGTCATTTTAGAATGCAATGTCGGTCCCTTAAAGTCCCAAATAAGTTTCATGACCTCAGACCAGTGGTCAAGGTCAGTGAATGCATCTTCAAAAGCTGTCTCCTACCAAGTGCACCAGAAGCCTCGCACACTGCTCATTGTGCGATTTCCTCCCCCCCTGCCCTAGCCATCACTCACCTAACAACAATCTGTATCATACATGAGTCACCTCTCCCATTCCTAGCTTCACCTCACCCCCTTGGACGAGTCGATGCTGGCCATTCTTGGCAGAGGCATGGCTGAGCCCTTGGCTGGCACTGGGGCTGAAAGAATACAAGATGCTGGTATCATTGTCGCATGCACTGCTTGCTTTCCCACCCTCCCCTCACCATAACTCTATCCTTGTGCCTTCCTCATTTCACACCCCCAAGAAATGCAGCCTGCCCAGCCAGGTGTTGACCAAGGAGAGGAGAGAGCGAAAAGAGGAAGAAGAGGAGGAGGAAAAAGAAGAAAAAGAAAAATTGACCCTCCCAGCTCCTTGATGTCATCCTGCAAGGCCATTTTTGGTGTCCCACACTTAAGGTCAGCAGCCTTCCATCAGTCATGCTGCAGCCACTGGGGTAGCACGGCGTGACCTCAGTAGCATAGGCAAAGGCACACACAAGGCAGTCACGAGGGAATGCACAAGGGTGATTAGTTGATTTCTTGATGTCATATTGGATAGATAGATGTATAAAATTGGATTGGAAAGTTTGCTTTGTGTTGGCTTTTATTTCAGCATTGTGGTCAAGAGGACACTGTGATGCTCAGTAACAGAGGGAAGTTAAGGTGTGAGACAAATGCTGAAAGGAGAATCGGGATTGTGGTCACTGGTACCGCAGGCGGATGATTATATCCAAGATATTCCAGCCAGAAAGGAGCTGTCTGGGTTGCATCCTTCCTTTCACTTCCTCCTCTTCTGCGTCTTCCTCTTCCTCTGCGAATGCTGTAAATCTGAAATAAAAGCATAAAACACTGGAAATAATCAGCAGGTCAGGCAGCATCTTGACCTGAGACGTGAACTCTCTTTATTTATCCGTGGATGCTGCCTGACCCACTGAGTATTTCCAGCATTTTCTGTCTTCTCAGAGGCTTCCTTTACCATCCGAGGCCTTGTCCAGCAGCACTCCCTGCAGTCCCTGCACACTTTAAAAACTTTTAACATCTATTGCACCAAGCCACTACTTCAATAAAATATTAAAAATCCAGCCCAAAAACCTATCCAAACTTATCTGAAAGATGTGTGTGTCCTTTTAAGAAGCGCTGACAGCGTCTCTGTAGGTCTGCTGCACGCTCGCTTTTCTGAGCGTCCTTAGGATCCAGCATTAAAATCAACGAATAGGTCAAACTTTGCAGACATGGCATCAAGTTGGTGTTGCACGCCGACTGACATCACGCTCTGCTGATTTGCATTTCTAGGGCCAGCGCTGATAATGGCAGCATTATGGCCCTCACCAAATGGCGGCCGCTGAGTCCCGCACCAGAGACGGGCGGAAGTGAGGCAGCCGCTATTTAGTTTTTCAAGAAAGGGGCCTTAACGAAGAGCGGTAAGTCCGCGAATTTCTAGGCTCACGTGTCTCACTAAGGATTCTTCAATCTGATTGGTTGAAGAGCTGCACTGTTGTTTTGCCTGCTCACACTTGCCACAGATCCCCTGTAGAGGGCGCCACACTTGAAATGATCTCCAAGAACTGAAAGTTGCCACTCAAAAGCCCGCGAAAAGTCTGCAGGTAGCTGTCAGGGTGATGAACAGCGAATGCCGTTCCTTCGCTGCTGACCACAAAATCCAGGCCATTGTTTTTTTTCTCCGTGCCATTTTCCAATTGAGAGGAATGTTAGATGACTGGCTCATAAGCCTGTTCTAGTACTGCTATTGAGCCAGTACTGTGAGTTTAAACTACAACTTTAAACCAAAATTATATGATGTAAGGTAGGAGAGTCCTGTCATCGTACATTATTTTTGGCTTCATTATAGTTTATAATATGCTAATTTTAGCAGAATGCACACATACAACTGTAAATGAGATACTACTTAACTACTAAATAGCAAAATTAATGGGACTAAAAGTCGATAAATCCCAAGGACCGGATGACCTACATCCTAGGGTTTTGAAAGAGGTGGCCATTGGGATAGTGGACGCATTGGTTGTCATCTTCCAAAATTCTATAGATTCTGGAATGGTTCCTGCAGATTGGAGGATAGCAAATGTAACACCGCTATTTAAGAAAGGAGGGAGAGAGAAAACGGGGAACTACAGACCTGTTAGCCTCACATCAGTAGTTGGGAAAATGCTGGAATCTATTATAAAAGATGCAATAACTGGGCACTTAGAAACTAATAGTAAGATTGGGCAGAGTCAACATGGATTTATGAAAGGGAAATCCTGTTTGACAAACCTATTGGAGTTCTTTGAGGATGTAACTAGTGGAGTAGACAATGGGGAACCGGTAGATGTGGTGTATTTGGATTTTCAGAAGGCCTTCAATAAGGTCCCACACAAGAGGTTGGTGAACAAAATTAGGGCACATGGAATTGGGTAGTAATATACTAGCATGGATTGAGAATTGGTTAACAGACAGAAAACAAAGAGTAGGGATAAATGGGTCTTTTTCAGGATGGCAGGCTGTGACTAGTGGGGTACCGCAAGGATTGGTGCTTGGGCCCCAGCTATTCACAATCTATATCAATGATTTGGATGAGGGGACTAAATGTAACATTTCCAAATTTGCTGATGATACAAAGCTATGTGGCAGTGTCCGTTGCGAAGAGGATGTGAAGAGGCTTCAAGGGGATCTCGACAGGCTCAGTGAGTGGGCGAGAACATGGCTGATGGAATATAATATGGATAAATGTGAAGTTATCCACTTTGGTAGAAAAAACAGAAAGGCAGAGTATTTCCTAAATGGTGAAAGATTGGGGAATGCAGATGCTCAAAGGGACTTGGGTGTCCTTGTACATGAGTCACTGAAAGTGAATGTGCAGGTGCAGCAAGCCATTAGGAAGGCAAATGGTATGCTGGCCTTCATTACAAGAGGATTTGAGTACAGGAGTAAAGAAGTCTTACTCCAATTATACAGGGCCTTGGTGAGACCACACCTGGAGTACTGTGTATAATTTTGGTCTCCTTACCTAAGGAAGGATATACTTGCCATAGGTGCAACGAAGGTTCATGAGATTGATTCCTGGGATGGCGGGACTGTCGTATGAGAAGAGATTGAGTAAACTAGGCCTGTATTCACTTGAATTCAGAAGAATGAGAGGGGATCTCATTGATGCATACAAAATTATTACAGGGCTTGATAGGATGGATGCTGGGAGAATGCTTCCCTTGGCTGGGGAGTCCAGAACCAAGGGCTACAGTCTCAGGATAAAGGGTAGGCCATTCAGGACTGAGATGAGAAGAAATTTCTTCACACAGAGGGTGGTGAATCTTTGGAATTCTCTACCCCAGAGGGCTGTGGAGGCTCAGTCATTGGGTATATTCAAAACAGAAGTCGATAGATTTCTGACTAGTAAGGGCATCAAGGGATATGGCGATAGGGCCGGTGAATGGAGTTGAGGCAGAAGATCAGCTATGATCTCATTGAATGGTGGAGCAGGCTCGAAGGGCCAAATGGCCTATCCCTGCTCCTATTTCTTATGTTCTTATAAGTTGGGATTTTAATAAATAACTTATTTCATAAGAAAATAAGAAATAGGAGCAGGAATAGGCCACTTGGCCCCTCGAGCCTGCTCCGCCATTCAATAAGATCATGGCTGATCTTGGGCTCAAAGCCACTTCCCTGCCCGCTCCCCATAACCCTTCACTCCCTTGTCTTGCAAAAATCTGTCTATCTCCACCTTAAATGTATTTAATGACCCGGCCTCCACAGCTCTCTGGGGCAGAGAATTCCACAGATTTACGACCCTCTGAGAGAAGAAATTCCTCCTCATCTCAGTTCTAAAAGGGCAACCCTTTATTCTTAAACTGTGCCCCCGCGTTCTGGATTTCCCCATGAGGGGAAACATCCTCTCTGCATATACCTTGTCGAGCCCCCTCAGTATCTTATACGTTTCAATAAGATCACCTCTCATTCTTCTAAATTCCAATGAGTATAGGCCCAGCCTGCTCAACCTTTCCTCATAAGTCAACCCCAGTCATCTCTGGAATTAACCTAGTGAATCGTCTCTGAACTGCCTCCAATGCAAGTATATCCTTCCTTAAATAAGAAGACTAAAACTGTACGCAGTACTCAAGGTGTGGTCTCACCAATACCCTGTACAGGACTTCCCTGCTTTTATACTCCAACCCCTTTGAAATAAAGGCCAACATTCCATTTGCCTTTTTGATTACTTGCTGTAGCTGCATGCTAACTTTTTGTATTTCATGCACAAGGACCCCCAGGTCCCTCTGAACTGTAGCATTTTGTAATCTCTCTCCATTTAAATAATTTGCTTTTTTATTTTTCCTGCCAAAGTGTATAACCTCGCACTTTCCCACATTATACTCCATCTGCCAAATATTTGCCCACTCACTTAGCCTGTCTATATCCCTTTGCAGGTTCTTTGAGTCCTCTACACAATTTGCTTTCCCACCTATCTTTGTATCATCCGCAAACTTGGCTACTTTACACTCGGTCCCTTCATCCAAGTCATTAATGTAGATTGTAAATAGTTGAGGCCCCAGCACTGATCCCTGTGGCACCCCACTAGTTACCGGAAAATGACCCATTTATCCTGACTCTCTGCTTTCTGTTAGTTAGCCAATTCTCTATCCATGCTAATGGCCCAAAAATTAGTGCCTCTACACGAGAGTACGCACTGTGTACTCTCGCGTATTCTGTCTCCAATTGCCGGTTTTCTGCATGCACTGCGCATGCGCTGAAAACCGGCACTTTGTAGAATTCGTAAAATTATCGCGATTTTATAAAAATGAGAAGGAGACATAAAGTTTCGTATAAACAGCTTTATTTCAGCAAACTGCTGTCATGGTTCAAAAAGGACACAAACAGCCTGTAAAATGGCCGCCACACCTCGTGGCAGAAGGTTCTAGACTTTCAGTAGGCAGACAAGATGGCGTTTCAATAAACATTTCAGCAAGATCGGACAGGACTCAGCATATTGGAGATAAGGACAAGACACGATGGGTTTGCATTTTAAACATGTATACTGGAATCGGTTTTCCAGGTACAAACAAGAGCTATTGTACTGGGCAATCAAGGACCCATCCAAAGACATTGATATGCAAATTCCCCACGGCTCTACGATGAGAGAGCCGTTCGCGGGTACTCACAGCAAGCATTTGGAAGCCCCCAAAACCCCTCCAGGGAGACTACTAGCCGGTTCCACAATGGGAGAAATATTAACGGGTACTCAGACAGTTACAAGTATCACCGAAACCCATTAACGACAAGTACCACCCCATACAAGAAGTTTGAGCGCCAATACATGACAAAGATGAACATTTTAGATTGGGCGGGAGATTAGGAATTACAGTACTATAAACTGTAGTGTCCAAACGCCCATCTTTCTCTTATCCTCTGGCTGTTCATCGTGCTCTTATTCTTTACCACCGACTGGAGCTCTGGACTCTCATTCTCTGATCCGCTGATTTTCCGGGAGTCAACCTCGTGGCTTGCCGCGAAGATCTGTGGAGAACTGGGCTGCGAAGGCCTGGAAGCGGGCGCACCATCCCGAGAAGTCGGTAAACGGTGTTGGAACCGAAGGCCCGAGAGGAGATGAGATGAGATGAGATGAGAAGAGAAGAAGACGACGACAACACGTATCGCCACGGTCAGTAAGCCCCGACCGCGCCTGTAAATCGATTAAACACTTCTTTGAATTCTACCGACTTCTTCACAACTGGCCCAGGAAGACTTTCCTTCGAGTTCTACAGGCAACCGGTGTAGGGCACAGGAAGACTCTTTTTCGAGTGGTGTCCGAACTCCGAAGACCAACACAGATCTTCATGGCAGCAGACGGTCCAGCCTGCTAGCCGGAGCCGAAAGCGAGTAAACAAGTGGGGTACAGAGACCCCTGATCAACACGTGAATAGTCAGGTGCTGTGGCAAAAACATCCGAGCAGCGTTTTAGAATTCTCCGAATTATCCCGATTGGTGAGCATGAGTCTCGATCCTACAGGTCTATATTAGGACAGGCATTGATAGGGGAGGGTTTTGGTTTTAAGGATAATTATAATGTGTGTCCCCTTTTACGATGTGTCGTGCGTTCCTCGTTTCCCTAAAATTAGTGTCATAACTGTGTGTAAGATTGTACTGTCATTAATCTGTGCTTATGACATGTATTTCGTAATCTTGAACAATATGCAATAAAGATTTTCCATTTCGTACTATTCAACCGGGTCTACCTGAGTTTTCTCTGCATTATTGCTCTCGCACCTAAGTCCAGTGTCAGAACCGTAAGGGCGAGTGGGTCGAACCACTCACAGGTGTCTAGTGTTATCAGGCTGGCTGGAGACCAGAACAGGCAACAAGGCCTAACCCCGCACTAGCACCCAGGCTACGCACAGAGCAGCCTTCGGCACCGAGCCGAGCACGGTATCCCTTACAACTTGGTGATTTCAAAAGGGGGCAGTTCCTAAGTGAACCGCGTGTGCGCTACAGGCTGCGCGCACGCAGTGCACTTAGTGCTTTGAACGCGCAGGTAAGCATGGAAGATTTTGCACATAAAGAAAGGAGGCGTAAGACCCTCTTTTAACAAGGTAAGTAGTTAATTAAGTATTATTTTGAATTTTTTTCAACAGGTATATCTTTTTTAGAGACTTTAAAGAAAGGTAAGTTTATTTTTATAAATTTTTAAAAGATTTAAAATTTTTTCAAAAATTTATTTTTTGTTTCAAGTGGTTAATTTATTTAACTATACTTATTTTATTAATGTGATGTTTTTTTTAAATTTAATTGAGGTTTAGCTGTTCTTTTGGGGGGGTATAGATTCATAGCTTTCACAGCACTTGATGTGAAAACTATGAATGAAAGATGGTGAGCTGCCATTGGCTCTAACTGAATCACGTGATCCCACAGCTCGCACGAATTAACTGCGCCTGTGGGATACGCAAGCACTGCCCAGCTGCTGTCTAGAAAATCAAGTTCGTGCGAGCTCGGAATGAAAAATCCGGTGCGCAGTGAGATATCGCGGGGAAGCCTTACCCACGCACGAAGGCTCCCTCTTTAATTTCTGGGCCAATATATTACCCCCAATTCCGTGAGATCTTATCTTATGCAGTAACCTTTTATGTGGCACCTTATCGAATGCCTTCTGGAAATCCAAATACACCACATCCACTGGTTCACCTTTGTCCACCCTACTCGTTACCTCCTCAAAGAACTCTAGCAAATTTGTTAAACATGATTTCCCTTTTATAAAACAATGCTGACTCTGCTTGACTGCATTATGATTTTCCAAATGCCCTGCTACTGCTTCCTTAATGAAGGACTCCAGCATTTTTCCAACGACAGATGTTATGCTAACTGGTCTATAGTTTCCTGCTTTCTGTCTCCATCCTTTCTTAAATAGGGGTGTTACATTTGCGGTTTTCCAATCCGCTGGGACCTCTCCAGAGCCCAGGGAATTTTAGTATATTGCAACCAATGCATCCACTATCTCTGCAGCCACTTCTTTTAAGACCCTGGGATGCAGGCCATCTGGTCCAGGGGAATTGTCATCTTTTAATCCCATTATTTTACCAAGTACTAGTTCCTTAGTGATAGTGATTGTCTTTAGTTCCCCACTCCCTGTGGCCCCTTGATTATCCATTTTTGGGATGTTGTTAGTGTCTTCTACCGTGAAGACAGATACAAAATATTTGTTCAGAGTCTCTGCCATTTCCCCGATCCCCATTATTAATTCCCCAGTCTCATCCTCTAAGGGACCAATGTTTACTTTAGCTACCCTCTTCCTTTTTATATACCTGTAGAAGCTCTTACTATCTGTTTTAATGTTTCTTGCCAGTTTACTCTCATAATTCATCTTCTCTCTCTCTCATTTTTTTTGTCATCCTTTGCTGGTTTTTAAACATTTCCCAATCCTCTGGTCTCCCACCAATCTTGGCAACATTGTATGCCTTCGTTTTCAATTTGATATCATCCTTTACTTCCTTAGTTAGCCATGGATGATGCTCCCTTCTCTTAAGATCTTTCTTTCTCACTGGAATATATTTTTGTTGAGCGTTATGAAATATCTCCTTAAATGTCCACCACTGCATTTCAACTGTCTTACCCTTTAATTTATTTTTCCAGTCCACTTTAGCCAGTTCTGCCCTCATGCCATTGTAATTGCCTTTGTTTAAGATCAGAACATTGGTTTGAGGTACAACTTCCTCACTCTCCAACTGAATTTGAAATTCAACCATGCTATGATCACTCTTTCCTAGAGGATCCTTTACTATGAGATCATTTATTAATTCTGTCTCATTACACAGTACCAGATCCAAGATAGCCTGCTCCCTGGTTGGTTCCATTACATACTGTCCTGGGAAACTATCCCAGATGCACTCTATGAACTCCTCCTCAAGGCTACCATGGCCAATTTGATTTGTCCAATCAATATGGAGATTAAAATCACCCATGATTATTACCGTACCTTTTTTACAGGCCTCCATTATTTGTTGATTTAAACTCTGTCCAACAGTATTGCTACTGCTTTGGGGGCCTGTTGACGACGCCCACCAGAGACTTTTTCCCTTTATTATTTCTTATCTCCACTCAAACCGATTCTACATCTTGATCTTCTGAGCCAATATCACTTTTCACCGCTGCACTGATCAAGCCACCCCACCTCCCTTTCCTTCCTGTCTATCCTTCCGAATTGTCAAATACCCTGGAATATTCAGTTCCCAGCCCTGATCACCTTGCAACCACGTCTCTGTAATGGCGATCAGATCATACCCATTTGTATCTATTTGTGCCGTCAACTCATCTAACTTGTTACGAATGCTGCGTGCATTCAGATATAAAGCTTTTAACTTTGTCTTTTTACCATTTCTCCTTGTTTTGGCCCCATTTTCTGTTGCACTCTTATTTTTATACATTCTATCCCTTCCTGTCACACTCTGGTTATTATTTCCCCCATCTCTATCCTGCTCTATTGCTTTCTCATTTCTCATTGACTTTTTAAATTCCCACTCACCTGGATCCTCCCCCCCCACTATTTAGTTTAAAGCCCTCTCTACAGCCCTAGTTATTCGATTCGCCAGGACTCTAGCCCCAGCATGGTTCAAGTGAAGCCCATCCAAACGGAACAGCTCCCACTTATCCCAGTACTGGTGCCAGTGCTCCACAAATCGAAACCCATTTCTCCCACACCAGTCTTTGAGCCACTCGTTTATTTCTCTGATCTTATTTACCCTATGCAAATTCGCTCGTGGCTCAGGTAGTAATCCAGAGATTATTACCTTTGTGGTTCTGCTTTTTAATTTAGCCCCTAGCTGCTCATACACTCTAAGCAGAACCTCTTTCTTTGTCCTACCTATGTCATTGGTACCTACATGGACCATGACAACTGGATCCTCCCCCTCCCACTCCAAGTTTCTCTCCAGCCCAGAGGAGAAGTCCTTAACCCTGGCACCGGGCAGGCAACACAGCCTTCGGGACTCACACTCTCAGCTGCAGAGAACAGTGTCTATCCCCCTAACTATACTATCCCCTATCACTACAACATTTCTTTTTACTCCCCCCACTTGAATGGCTCCCTGTACCACGGTGCTGTGGTCAGATTGCTCATCCTCACTGCAGTCCCTGTCCTCGTCCACACAGGGAGCAAGAATGTTGGACAAGGCCAAGGGCTGAGGCTCCTCCATCACTACCTCCTGGATCCCAATACCTGCCTCGCTTGTAGTCACACCCTCCTGTCCCTGACCATGGGCCAAGTTGGAAGTAATTACTCTAGTGGGTGTGACTGCCTCCTGGAACTTAGTGTCCAGGTAACACTCCCCCTCCCTAATGTGTCGCAGTGTCTGAAGCTCGGACTCCAGCTCATCAACTCTGAGCCGAAGTTCCTCGAGCAGCCAAAATTTGCTGCAGATGTGGTCGCCTTGGACCTCAATGGTGTCCACCAGCTCCCACATGCAACAACAACAACAACACATTGCCTGGTCTCCCATCTCAATTAATTAATTAATTAGTTTTAAAATTTGGAACACGTATACCTTTTAATCTACACCAAGGCACTTAAACTTAGACACCCAAGTTTGGAAAAAAAGTGAGAAATATAGAAATACTCACCAACCAATCACTTACCTGCTTTCTGGTGATGTCACATTTCGATTACTTTTTACTTCTTTACACTCACCGGTCTGTTGTAGCCGCTCTCCTGGGATCCCGCTGCTTTAGTAGCTCCGAACTCTCGCGCTCTCCTGGGATCCCGCTGGTTTAGTAGCTCCGAACTCTCGCGCTCTCTTGGGATCCCGCTGGTTTAGTAGCTCCGAACTCTCGCGCTCTCCTGGGATCCCGCTGGTTTAGTAGCTCCGAACTCGCGCTCTCCTGGGATCCCGCTGCTTTAGTAGCTCCGAACTCTCGCTCTCTCCTGGGATCCCGCTGCTTTAGTAGCTCCGAACTCTCACTCTCTCCTGGGCTCCAAATTATATTTGTTTATTGTAGCCAGGTTTCTCATGTAGGTGGCACTAATCACAGAGGACGATTTGTCCTGGGTTCACAATCTTGTGACTTTCTATTCCTGGTGCAGCAAATCTGTCTCCTGCTGTTACTTAAATTATCAGCTGGTGAAGTCTGTTAAAGAATAACTTTCTTGCTGAGGCCAAATGATTATGGCAAACTGCTCACACATCCACTTGGCACCTTTACGTACAGGTGTGTTTGTGGGCAAGCATAGAATGCAAAATTCTTACTAAACAACAGTTGGAAAGACTCCTTTACGTTTGACACTGGACCCATTTCTTCCCATTGGTTTGTTCTAGTTAAAAAATATATCCAGAAAGTGATTAATACATTGGGTTGATTTTCCAGAAATATTCAGCACAGCTAAGATCAGCAAACCCATAAAAGATTGAGTTAAAAGATTAACTTTCCTTCACAAAAGTAGCCGGGGCCGAATAAAAGCCACCGAGAGTATAGAAATGTTTCAATGGTACTTAAGTTCTTATGTTCTTATTCAGCAAAATGATACGTCTTTTCACTCCAACCAACGAGACGAAACTGGTTATGACAATGGGAGCAGTAATATATTTGTCTGACAAACATTGAGTTAGAAGTGCCTTTGATTGCCTCTGGCCTCTTTAATGCATTCTTTAAAAGATTATAGGGACACATGGAGAGAGAGAGGGGAGGTGCATCCTATGGTGATCCTTAATAAGTCACTACAAAGAATAACATTGTATGAGCCTGACTCATGGCCCTTTCAAGACAACAAAGGCTTAAGTGTTTAGGTGTATGGGTATTTCATACACCACGAAAGCCTGTCAAAACCTGCTCCACAGCCCGTGCCTTAGAAACCTCAACACGGAATATTTTGCAATGCAGCAAGCATCCTTTCTGTGATAGACAGCTCAGTTTTGTATGGAATAAAAACAGAAAATGCTGGAAATACTCAGCAGGTCGGGCAGCATCTGTGGAGAGAGAAACAGAGTTAACGTTTCAGGTCGATGACCCTTCGTCAGAACAGACAAATGAGCTACCTAACCAGCGGTCCTTAAATTCTCATTCCAACCTGGACCCATCCCTCTGGCCTCTTACGCTGGCTTGATCTTTTTATTGGGAACTGCCCTCTCAATTCCTCTACTCCATTCAGTCACTCTAGTCTCGCTCCCACTGAACTTGCAGCACTTCGTTCAACAGATGCTGCCTGACCTGCTGAGTGTTTCCAGCATTTTCTGTTTTTATCTTATCTCCTTAAAGGGAGTGCTGAAGGCCGTTCAAATAATTGCCTCAAAAACTTCCAAAATCTTATTTTTTGTGGAGTGGGGAAGTGCAGGAGTGCATCACCGGGCTCCACAAAACAACTGCAGGCCATACCGGCTCACCCTCGCCCCAAATCCCGATTACCTTCCCCCTCCAATCCCCCTGGAATTACCTGTGGGCCTCGGCGCCGGTTGAAATTGGTTCGGCTTAGACAAGCGAGCTGTGTCGGGGTACCCGAATGGCGCCAACAGCTTGCCTGAATGATGATGATGATGAGGTCCAAGGATGAATTTAGTTTGGTTTCTTGAGCCTCTCCGTTCTGGCCACCATCGCTGTGCGCTGCCAGAATTGCGGCCGGTTTAGAACGTTAATGAACCTGGGGCCCTGTGTCTTTATTTAAAGTGTGTTTCACAGAAGAGTTTGTTAACTGTGGCGTAGTACCTAACCTTTGAATTACCGCCACCATGCACAGAATGAGAGATGAATCAATTATTTACGACAACAGTGACTCTTCTATAATTTGACCTTTGTCAAGGGGTGTGAAATAAAGTTGACATTTTTACATGAACCATCCTTTTAATCAGAAATAGGAGCTGAGTTTCTTGTGAGAATGGCGGTCAAACCTATACTTCAGCCTACTTATCTATCAGGTTTGCGATTTTGCTTTATTCCTGAAATTACTTTGGACATTGACTGCACCACTGCTATGTTTGCTGCGGCGTATTTAAAATGACAAATCCAACAAATGTTGGACTAAGTTCACAACAGCGAGATCAGCCACAAGACAGCGATAGTTGTTGCAATAAATGTATTTATGCTAAAGTGTTGTGATTCATCTATTTAAACCCAAGTTGCAGGAAGTTAAAAGATATGTTTTGCCTTTAGTGCATCAAGAATCTACCCCGCTCTCTCCCCCCTCCCCCCCCCCCCTGAAAAATTCATACCTATGATCCTGCATTCATATTTTGCCCAGTCTCTTCCATATCACCTTTCCATATAACCAGTTTTTCTATATAACCAGTTCTCTTTGAAGTTAAAAGTGGTGCAAGAACTTAAACAGCTAGCCTCAGATAAAACTTGATGCAACTGAATTGCAAGTTTTGACAGGAAAAAATATTAGTCACAGAGTAAGACAGGCGGGTTGGGGGTTGTGGGTGAGGGTGTTGATTTCTTAGCTTGGACATTGTGTTCCTGTGTATAAAGACAATTCTGTGTTCAACAGGAATGCCAGTGAAAGGAAAACTGATCTGGGAAGGAAGTCCTGCAAACATCCATTCCCATGGGCTTTCCAGGACACCAGAAAGCAGGCGCTTAAGATGCTCAGAGAAAATCTGTGATTTCATGCTTTCTTTGAGAATGTTGGTGGCCATACTGTTGCAGGGTGCACACTACTAATTATTTTAGGGCTTTGGGATGACAAAAACTGAGGGAGTAAGTGTGAAAAATAAAAGATAAGCAACAAGGAAAAAGAAAAGAAATAGACTTGTATTTATATAACGCCTTTCACGACCTCAATACACTTTACAGCCAATGAAGTACGTTTGAAGTGCAGTCACTGTTGTAATGTAGGGAAATGGGGCAGCTAATGTGCACACAGCAAAAAAAGGGGAAGTCTGTGAAGTAAACAAAACAAACAATAACTAACAGCAAGAAGAAATGGGGGCTGCGAAGAAACACGGAAAAGCAAAGCAAAAAAAAAAAGTTTTAACTTGGACTCAAGCAGAAAGTACAAGGATATTCATGGAAAAAGTATGATCAAGAAAGCTTTAAACCTCACATTAGAGCTTTAAACCATTTTGCAGATTAACAGAACGTATATATACAATGGCGGAGGGGTGTTAATTCCATTGCTGATTTCAGAACATTAGTGGCACTGGAACAGTGTAGGATTTTTTTTCTTTTGGAAAATTGGGTATAATTGATTTGCACTGCTTGTGAGCTTTTGAAAGACTTCCTCCAAGTTTCGCCATGCTTTTTGACCCTTCGTGCGATCGCCTGTTGAATCCCCACTGGCTTATTAGCATACAGCCACTTGTCAGCCAGTGGTGCTGCAGATATGAGTTCCTGGTTTTAACACCCCTCCGCCGCATTGAACACCAATAGATGAGTGCCCACAAGCTACATAAGTGAAGTAAGAGGTGCGGGGCTATGAAGGTGCTAAAGTGGAGGAAGAGGTTTTAGAATCATATCATAGACTAGTACAACACAGGAGGCCATTCAGCCCATCAGGTCTGCGCCGGCTCTTTCAAAGAGCAATCCAGTTAGTCCCACTCCCCCGCTCTTTCCTTATATCCCTGCAATTTTTTCTCCTTCAAGTATTTATCTAATTCCTTTTGAAGGCTACTGTTGAATCTGTATCCATCACCCTATCAGGCAGTGCATTCCAAATCCTAACCACACGTTGCGTAAAAAGTTTCCCCTCATGTCGCATGTTTTGGGGTTGTGCAAAGCAGTTATTGCGTGTTAGGGGAGCTATGTAGCCATAGTGTGAGATAGGGAGATAGAAGCACCCTTAACCAGAGTGCAGTGTGAAGGGTTGTTTGTGTAAATGCTGCTTGAAGAGGGTGAAGATATGCTGGTGCCCAAGGTGGGCAAAAATGAAAGGGTGAGCATGGTCATTGTGTTGCCTTCCTCGTGCTGGGCATTGAAATTCTTGCAGCACTGCTCTGCAGTCCTGGGGGTGAGAAAGTTGGTACTCAGTATCACCTCCCTCTAGGCAGCATGAATGGCAGTCCTGGCAGGTTGGTCGAACACACACCCAGGAGTCTGTTCCTCCAGCCTACAATCTCGTTGAATAGGGCTTAGAGTTCTGTATCACTGAAATTCTGTGTTTTCATCCAGGATGCTGCTCTACCCTCTGGACACAAATGGCATTAAGTGGTCATAATTCTGTCCAAATATAATCAGAATTTTGGCAAGACATGCAGTGAAGTAATTTGAGAAACAAATAAAAGAGGGAAGCACTGTTCCTGTTAGCTGTTAACTGAAAATTAACAGTGTTTTTAAAAGGTTGCACAGAAGTTTCCTGGTGGTTCAGCTGATTACACCTATTCTTGCACCAATGAATCCAATGTGGGGGGGAGCAGGCAAGTCGGAGGACCTCCTCTTAGGACTGCTCCTGGGCCTGGCAAGGGTGGCCATTAACAGGTCCAGGCAATGAGCGGTTGAGGGGGTCATTCAGCCAGACTGCCTGCCTCTCTTCCGCGGCTATGTTCGCGCCCGGGTGTCCCTGGAGCTGGAGCACGCGGTGTCCACTGGCATAGAATCATAGAATGGTTACAGCACAGAAGGAGGCCATTCAGCCTGTCGACACCATGCCGGCTCTCTGCAAGAGCACTTCAGCTAGTCCCACTCCCCTGCCCTTTCCCCGTAGCCCTGCAATTTTTTTTCCTTCAGGTACTTATCCAACTCCCTTTTGAAAGCCACGATTGAATTGGCCTCCACCGCCCTTTCAGGCAGTGCATTCCAAATCTTAATCACTTGCGGCGTAAAAAAGTTTTTTCTCATGTCGCCTTTGGTTCTTGTTCCAATCATCTTAAATCTGTGTCCTTTGGTTCTCGACCCTTCCGCCAATGGGAACCGTTTCTCTCTCTACTCTGTCTAGACCCCTCATGATTTTGAACACCTCTATCAAATCTCCTCTCAACCTTCTCTGCTCCAAGGAGAACAACTCCAGCTTCTCCAGTCTATCCACATAACTGAAGTCCCTCATCCCTGGAACCATTCTTGTAAATCTTTTCTGCACCCTCTCTAAGGCCTTCACATCCTTCCTAAAGTGCGGTGCCCAGAATTGGACACAATACTCCAGTTGAGGCAGAACCAGTGTTTTATAAAGGTTCATCATAACTTCCTTGCTTTTGTACTCTATGCCTCTACTTATGAAGCCCAGGATCTCGTATGCTTTTTTAACTGCTTTCTCAACCTGCCCTGCCACCTTCAATGATTTGTGCACATATACCCCCAGGTCTCTCTGTTCATGTACTCCCTTTAGGATTGTACCCTTTAGTTTATATTGCCTCTCCTCATTCTTCCTACCAAAATATATCAATTTGCACTTTTCTGCATTAAATTTCATCTGCCATGGGTGCACCCATTTCACCAGCCTGTCTATGTCTTCTTGAAGTCTATCACTATCCTCCTCACTTGTTCACTATACTTCCGAGTTTTGTGTCATCTGCAAATTTTGAAATTGTGCTCTGTACACCCACATCCAAGTCATTAATATATATCAAGAAAAGCAGTGGTCCTAGTACCAACCGCTGGGGAACACCACTGTATACCTTCCTCCAGTCCGAAAAACAACCGTTCACCACTACTCTCTATTTCCTGTCACTTAGCTAATTTTGTATCCATGTTGCCACTGTCCTTTTTATTCCATGGGCTTCAACTTTGCTGGCAAGCCTATTATGTAGCACTTTATCAAATGCCTTTTGGAAGTCCGTGTACACCACATCAACCACATTGCCCTCATCAACCCTTTCTGTTACCTCATCAAAAAACTTGATCAAGTTAGTTAAACATGATTTGCCTTTAACAAATCCGTGCTGGCTTTCCTTAATTAATCCACACTTGTCCAAGTGATTATTAATTTTGTCCCTAATTATCATTTCTAAAAGCTTCCCCACTACCGAGGTTAAACTGACTGGCCTGTAGTTGTTGGGTTTATCCTTTTTGAACAAGGGTGTGTAACATTTGCAATTCTCCAGTCGTCTGGCACCACTGCTGTATCTAAGGAGAATTGGAAGATTATGGCCAGTACCTCTGCGATTTCCACCTTAACTTCTCTCAGCATCCTAGGATGTATCCCATCCGGTCCTGGTAACTTATTAACTTTAAGTACAGCCAGCCTTTCTAGTACCTCCTCTTTATCAATTTTTATCTCATCCATTATTTCCACTACCTCCTCTTTCACTATGACTTTGGCAGCATCTTCTTCCTTGGTGAAGTCAGATGCAAAGTACTCATTTAGTACCTTAGCCATGCCCTCTGCCTCCGTGCGTAGGTCTCCTTTTGGGTCCCTAATCGGCCCCACCCCTCCTCTTACTACCCGTTTACTATTTATATGCCTATAGAAGACTTCTGGATTCCATTTATGTTAGCTGCCAATCTATTCTCATACTCTCTCTTTGCCCTTCTTATTTTCTTTTTCACTTCCCCTCTGAACTTTCTGTATGCTCGAGGCCTTCCGCGACTGGTGGGCATTGGAATGACTGGAGTGCTTCATCACCCCCCCAAAATAGAATTTTGATTTAATTTATTACGTTTCCTTTAATTTTGGTTTAAGTTACAGTTTTATTGGTACTGCCCCTTTAAGGGGGCACATGCTTCCTTTTTTATTGACGATGGCAATTGTCATCAATCACCGAAATTAAACAAAAAGAGGTTGCACCAATGAGTATGCAAATGGACTTGCCCAGGAACCTTGTGTGTAATTCGCTCTGCTGGTGACCAGCGGGCTCAATAACTATCTTGAAAGGGCAATAGAGCTGTATATCACATGAAGAAAATTCTGGGCCATGTAAGTTATGACATGAAAACTAGCCATTCTGCCCACCCAGTTGTGTCAATATTTACTCTCCACATGTGCAAGCTCCAATTATTATTTCTGGTTCTTGAGCTGCATAACAATTTGAAAATGCATTACGTGCCAAGCAGTGACTACTGGTCGCGAAAAGCTTCAAGCGAACTGGTGGACACTGAGATCCCGTTCCAAGGTCCCCCGGTTTGGTTCAAGGCCTCAGAAGAGTGGAAAGCAGCCAGAGGTTAGCTCCCCTCCACCCCTCAGTTGTTAGTTCTGGACCTATTCCTGGAGGATTCATCACATGGCCACCTGCCTCCAAGCACTCCGCCCAATGAAGCAGCCTTTTATAAACAAAAGTGCTGAAAAAAATGAAGAAAACACACAATTTGTCCTGGGTTGCTCGTAGCAGTGTCCAAGCGATTAATAATAGGAGACTCCAGGAGAATCCTGAAGATTGGTAACCCAACTCCCACCACTCCAATTGATCCTGCATATCACGGCGCTCTAGATAGACATAATTATGGCCACAGAAAAAAACATCGCTCTCCCTGTAATTCACCTCTCTGCCTTCTGTTGCCTTGGCCCTAAGCTTTGGAATTCCCTCCCTAAACCTCTCTGCCTCGCTTTCCTCCGTTAAGACGCTCCTTAAAACCTACTTCTTTGACCAAGCGTCTGGTCATCTGCCCTAATTTCTTATGATGTGGCTGGGTGGCAATTTTTTTTGTCTTATAATAATCCTGTGAAGAGCCTTGGGATGTTTTACTACATTAAAGGCGCTATATAAATAGAAGTTGTTCTTGGAAGTTGTTGCTTAGGGGAGGGGGCGGACAGTGGGAACTGCAACGCCCAGAGTCCGCGGGGCAGATTATTGATGGGCGTCCAAACTGACCAATCGGCAGTGGGCAGTGCAGCTTGACGTTCTGAAGACCGTGCGGGGGCGGGGGCCGCCGACCAATGAGCGCGGAGCGGGGGGGCGGGCCCGGGCCCGGAGAGGCGGAGTTTATTTAAAGGGATACAATGTGTCGCGGAAGCCGGCAGGTGGATCGAGCATGTCGCGGAGCCGGGTCGAGTGGGTGCACTAACTTTGGGCTTTTTTTGTTTGAAAAACTACTTAAGAGTTCGTAAGATGAAGTTGGCCACTTGTTTTTTTTTAGTTAAACACTGAAGGGGTTTGTTTTTCCAGCGCAGGAGGAAAGGATGAAAGTTGTAAGGTGACTGGGATTGCGAGAGGAGACTCGCTCGCTCGGCCCCGGAGGGAGCGGTCGGGGCTGAGACTGAGGAGACTTCATTGCCACAGATTGCGGGCTTCCTGTCTCTGCCCAGCCCTCTTCACAGCGCCTGTGCGCTGCTGCTGATCCTGATCCTGGTGTCTTTCTTTTCCGGCCGAGATGGCTTTCGCCAATTTCAAGAGGATTTTGAGACTTTCCACTTTTGAAAAGAAGAAATGCAAACAGTACGAGCACGTTCGCAAGGACTGTAACCCCGAGGAGATCTGGCAGCTGGTCGGGGAGCTGGGAGATGGCGCCTTCGGCAAGGTTTATAAGGTGATGTGTTGAAGAGGGAGGTTGTTTTGTTTTCGGTTGTTTTGTTTTAAGGTTTGTGTTTTGTTGAATTTCCCAACTTGCCCGCAGTCCCTGCATGTCCAGTGTCGCTGGTGTGAGCTATCTCTTTATTGTCACTTCACGATTTAAACTTTGGTCGACATTCTTGGCGCTCACAGACATTGTTGCAGTCCATCATCTCATTAGTTCCTTAATCTCGTTGTCTTTCTTCCCTTCCTTTACCCCCGTTTTATTGGGGGGGGGGGAGATGTGTGGGATAGATTAATATTGAGTTTTTATAACTATGTATTGCACGTGTTTATTTTCTGTGCCATTATTAAGTGTTTCTTTTGGAATGAGTGCAGGAGAGTTTAAAGCAGAAGTACACTTTTAAAAAAATCCTGATCGCTTCTTCAGTGCCCGGCCAGTTTGCTGGCGGAAGAGCACGTTCTGTGTTTGGTAGGCGGCTTTTCACAACGAGAAAAGGGGTATTTTTGAAAATGCTTTGCAAAATCTTGTAACGATGCAGCTCAGTTTTGCTGGTAATGTTGCGGTTGAGAACTTGCAGGACTTCCGGCTGACGCACTTTTACTGGGTGTAAAAAAGTGGTCAATGAGTTCTCTCCTGTTGCTGTCGGTGAGCTCCTGCCCTGCTGTGTTTTGGGGAAGGTAATCTGGAGAATGCTTGGACGCCTGCACATCTTACACTGGACGTTGTGGAATTTCAAGCGACCTAAATAAGTAAACCTCAGAGTCGACATTAAAGTTACTGTAGGTTCCAGTTTCAGATTCATGCCATCTTTGATGTGGAGCTGGCGGACATGAGCTATACTGCCAGGTTCACGTCGTGTTTTGGCCAGACAGAACTGCTTACCAGAAATCTGAGGTCAGCTTTTATGTTTACTTTTTTTGTTCCCGTCCTAAGAGAGTGACCTAATGCCCCTTTCTCTCCTGATTTTATATTTATCCTCAGCTATTGGTCTTCAGAACTGCATAACATCCAAGACCCAATTGTTGAGTTCAGCCACATTGGACCAGCTCTCCATGTTTACCTTGCACAACAATAGGTGCCTGATTTCATAGACCTGTAGTTGTGTGGATCTGCAGTGCTATCAATTCCTAGGAGGTCAGATGTATCTACTGGATGGTAGCACGGAGTTCAAGCTCCACTACTGACTTAGAGACATAGACATAGAAGATAGGAGCAGGAGTAGGCCATTCGGCCCCTCGAGCCTGTTCCGCCATTTAATGAGATCATGGCTGATCATCCAAATTCAGTACCCAGGCCCTGCTTTCTCCCCATATCCCTTGATCCCTTTAGCCTTAAGAAATATATCTAACTCCTCCTTGAATATATTTAATGAGTTGGCCTCAACTGACTTCAGCACATAATTTAGGCTGATATGTTAGCGCAGTATTGTTCAAGGTGCAGTCTTTTGGATGAGATGTTGAAGAGGCCCTGTCTGCTTGTTATGGTGATTCAAGTGGATGTAAAGCATCTCAAAGCACTATTCCTCCCTCAAAGAAACCCACAAACAGAT
Source organism: Squalus acanthias (assembly GCA_030390025.1). NCBI lineage: Eukaryota > Metazoa > Chordata > Chondrichthyes > Squaliformes > Squalidae > Squalus > Squalus acanthias. The sequence goes on along the minus strand of CM059427.1, from coordinate 144,715,759 downwards.
CACTGGTTCTTCATTTGCTGTGTGTAAGTTGGCTGCTCAGTTTGACTACATAAGTGACTGCACTTCAAAAGTAATTAATTGCGTTTGAAGTGCTTTGGGTCATCCTGAGAATCGCAATCTTTTAATGTAAAATTGCTTCCCCAAGAATTCTCAAGACATCATCTAACATAAAAAAGATTATGACATTTAGGAATTTTTGCACTGGTTGCAGTTACACAGCAACTGGTCCAAAATCCAAATGGTTGATCTCTGCCTGTCGTACTGCTGGTCAGAATTTGATCGCGCCGATTTCACTCCTAAGCAGTACTACATTGTGTTGATTGAATGATCCTGTGTTGATGGGTGATCCTATGGGCTGGGCAACTGAGTGGTAGGATGTAGTTTTGTATCTCTCATTTCCCCATATAGTGAATTCATGATCTGTCATGTCATAAGCAGAAGAGCTGAGTTGATGTGGTGAAGCAGAAACCAGTAGGAAGGAGGCTGTAACCATTTTGACTATGAAATTATGCCATGTTGATACTAGTGTATGAACATATAATGCATTTTTGCATCCCTCTGCCCACTGTTTTTGGAGCTATTTATTTAAAATTAAACCCCTCTGCTAAACTAGTGGAGAGAGGAATTTCAGATACATGATTTAAGCGTTCGGGATCTGTTGGTGGAACAGATCCCTTGACCTATCTGTGGAATGATGTGTGTGTATATGTGGATTAGTGGAAAGGAGAAAAATGTCAAATCATTATTTGTAATGTACAACTGTTTCAAGTTTTAGCCTTAATGGAGCATGTGTGGAGGGTTTTTAGTTCAGAGCAAGAAGATGAATTTTGTTGCTGTAACCTATTCCTTCTGTGCCAACAGCTGATTAAAATGTGTTGGCTTTAGCACATGTGTATTGCTATATGTAATTGAATCTGCAACAAAGGTTTCTTCCACAGTAATTGGGGAAATTTGGTCATCGATTGTAACTAAGAATAAACTTATTAGTAACTGGATGTCTCATGGTCATTTGAGAATGGAATGACCATGTGAACTTAAGTGAACAAAAAGCGTCTTTCTGGATGAACTTGCTGGGTAAGTTTTAACATGCTTATAAACACATCGGATGGTTTGAAATATCTGTTGTGATGGTTGGGAACTATGCCTCTGCTTAAAGTGGCATGTTATGATATTGAAGTGACACTGAGCCCAGAACATGCTGTTGAACCGAAGTCTCAATTCAAGTTGAGGTTTTGTTAACCATCACATGTTTATTTTACTGCAACATTTCAGCACTCTAAGCATGGAAAAGACAGTGATTGGGGCCGAGTATACGGGCAACAGATGTTAGCATATTAAAGTTTCAAATAATTAAGCTCAGTATTTGCAGATCATAACTGAAGTCTCAGAGAGGCTATTTTAATGAGCCTTCCCTGGAGTATATTCCATTAATACTTTGTGCCTAAGATGTTGGCCAATTGTATCCAAGAGTGCTACGAGGATTATTAATGTATTCTCCTTGCTTCAGTTGATCACCATAAAGTTGCTGTCAATTAACTATTCCCACATTTGTTAACATTGAATGCCCAATGAAGCGTGGTCAATTTATTTTTCCTTTCCTTTCTAAAAAGTGTATGATCCTAAGAGTGCCACCAGTCATGTCGGACCACACCCAAGAGGCCATTTTTCATTTGAATGTTGGCAAACTATTTGACTGGGGGGGGGCACTGCAAACGTGTCCAACTCTTAATCACCTGCCGTTGATGCATGCACTTTCCAGCAGGTTACTGGATGATCAGAAGCAGAAATGCTGACTTTTTTTTTTTTTATTCCCTTCCCTAGCATGGAGATAGTACAACCAGTTGTGTCTGTGTTGCTTTGGCAGAGATCAGTTAACTCAGCACAATGCAATGTTTGAACTTATGACCGAACTGGTCTATATGGGTCAGGGCAGCATGTGGTGCATTTATCCACTAAGTTGTAGATGGAGTCCTAGGGAGGAGAGAATAAGTCTCATAGTTTTATTCTTTTAGATACGGGGTTGACGTTACCGAGGAGTCTTGGTAGACTTGATGCTAAACATGCCCACAAAATGCAGAGCAGCAATCCGCGAAGCTAATTGCACTTTGAACATCATTGCCAAAACAGTAGAATACAAGTTAAAGGAGATAATAATCAAACTTTATAGTAGTCTGGTCAGACTGCGCCTTAAATAGTGCATCCAATTCTGGTTGCTAAGAAACAAGAGACATACCAGTGCTGAAGGCGGTACAGAGAAGAGCCACAAGGTCAATCTCCAGTGTCAGGGTTTGATCTGTGAGGAAAGACTAGATAGACTTGAGCTTTTCAGCTTGGAAAAGAGGCAACTGAAAGGTGATCTTATAGAGGTATAGGATTGTTAAGGGTATAGAAAAAGTTATCCCAGAATATCACTTCAAATTAAACTGTGAGGATAGAACTAGGGGACGTAGGTTCAAACTAGTCAAAGGTAGTTTGAAGAATTTCCTGATATCAGTCCTAAAAGTGTGACATAAATTTGCGATGGAGTAATGGAAGCAAAAAACAGTGGAATCATTTAAGAAACAATTAGATGCTACAATGGAAGGACGTTAGAATTCCGATGGACGAATTAAGATGGGCTGAATGACCTTCCTCATCTGTAATTATCTGGAGATCTTGAGGGCTTGTTAAAACACCCCTACCCCACCAAAATAATGCATTATAATATCTTGTGCAGCAAGAAATGCAGTTACCCCAGCAACCAATATGCCACTTTGCAGCTGAGAGTGCAGTGCAGGTTATTACCAGCTCTTTTATGAGCTTAAGTTGACTCTGAAGTTCCCACTGCAGTGACACAGTATTTTTCCCCGTTTAATGTTTGTGTTGATTTTTTTTAAATACCGTAACACTTGCCCAAAATACTCTTAGTAAGACAACAGTTGGGAGTATTGTGTGCAGTTTTGGGATCCACACTATAGAAAGCAAGTTGATGCAATAGAGAGGGTACACTGCAGATTGGCTTAAGATGCTGCAATACAAATATGAAGAAAGACTTGGAAAATTGGCGCTGTTTTTGTTAGAAGAGAGGAGACTAAAGGTGATTTGATAGAAGTGTTTAAAATCATGAAGTGATGGGACAGAATAGATAGCAACAGACTGTTTCCAGTGATTGAAGGGTCTACAATAAGGGGACATGGACACAAGATTGAATATAAAAGATTTAGGACAGACTGGAGGATTTGTTTTTACACAAAGTTATGAAGCTGTGGAATTAAATACTGGAGTTAGCGATAAAGCAGAGACCATGTCAACATTTAGGAATAGGTTAGATAGGTGGTTGAAGGAATAAAGTACATTGCATTGCATGTCCACAGTGTCTCGAGGTCTGTTCCTTGATGGAGTACCAGTGTTGCTGTTGAGTCGGACGTACAGCAAATGTTTCACTTTGTTTTTGTGAGTTCAACAGTAACAGAATACCCATGAATGAGACAAGTTGGTCGTCCATTAAGTGAGACAGATTGCAGAGGCAGTTCAGTTGTATTTGGCTGAGTTTAGTATAAAACTAGACTTCCAGTTTGAATAGTTAAAAGACTATTGTCTGTCACATTCCTTCATCCCGTCGACCTCTGACCTGTTTCTTCTGCATCACTTGCAATGCTGATTGAAAATTCAGATTTGAAACTGAATTGCAGTATATGCATCCCATACTGAATTGAAACCATGATGACTTTAAATAAATGCAACAGTGACTCTTTGTGGGTTTAATTTAATATTGTTTATTACACCATCTTGTTTAGCAAGATGTTGTAATGTGTACAGCTTAATTCTCATGCTGGCTGTAAATGTAAGTACCGAAGGCTTTAAAAACTATCTTTTCCCTTTTCTTCAACCTGACGGCTGCTATTGAGTGTGCATGTCAAGAAGCCATTCTGTTTGCAATGCAAGTTGTTTTGTGTGGCGGGTGAGTATTGGATGTGTCTCTGCATCACAGATTACCCATTCACAATTATTCCCCTGTTTGCATCTGTAATAAGAAAGATTGTGGGTTTAAAACACAGTATTTAAACTGACAATCACTTTTATCAAATTGAATATCAATATAATTGCTTCCTGCCAGTGCCTTAAGTGAAACAAATACTACCTGAACAGTTGCCATTTAAATCGGGGTAATGATAAACGCACTAGTGTAAGGAGTTTCTGTAAGGCAGCACAGAACGCAGAATAATTCTGATCCAAATACAGCACTGTGCACATCACTCATGCTTTTCAATTAACTGCAGGTTAGTGCAAGAAGACTAACCTCTCCAATCCCTGTTAATTAGTAGCTATAACTGATAATTGGAAGCGCTTTCAAGTTTAAAGTCTTTAAAGACATTGTGCTTTAGTTTAACATTTCAAGCTAATTTAAAGCACATTTATTGGTCTCCTACCGCAAGTGTCCAGCTGCATTGAAATCAACTGCACAATCCATATTAAATAAGACATTCATGGCTCCTCTTGTGGTTAGGCTGGTGAGTAACGGAGCCATACAAACTGGGAAGGTCCTGGGCTTGATTCTTTGCTCAGTTAACCGATTGGCCACTGCAGCCCTGAGTTTGGGGTGGCTTAGGGGTTGGGGGGTGGAGTCACTTAGGATTTAGACATGGATTGGTATGCAAGGACCCCTGTTGGAAGCACCTAAGTACTTCCTACATGGAGCAGTAGCTTGCTGATGCTCACTGTGCGGGTTCACCAATGAAGAATAGCTAATTCAGTGAGGTACCAAAGAGCAACTGAGTCTTCTGGAACCAGTCCTCAGCAAGTATTCAACACTTTATACGTGATGTGGTGGTCCTCCAGTAGCTTGCTTAATTGGCCAGGTATAGGCTCAAGTATCGGACTTTCCTGGTCTCGTGCTATTTTTCTTCTCTGAGAGGAGCTGCTCCAAAATCTTTCCTTAACCAATTATAAATTGAGCTTGGGCTTTGAAAATATTACAAAGACACTGGACTCAAATGGGAATTAAAGCAACTAAGGTAACTGGCCTAAAATAAAAATGATAGTTTGATTGGCATGGTTGTGCACACTAGTCAAGTTCTCTATACACTGTTGCATGGTGAGTGGGCATCCTGTGCTTAAGCTTGACAAGTGGCTTTCATAATCATGCAATTATTTGAAGTAAACATATCAAGGCTTTAAAGTGACAGTTTATTTTTTCTAGTTCTAAACGTTTCAGTGGGAAAGAACATGTCCTTCTCATCATATTTATCATTTGAGAACCCCAACCTGTTTGATGGGGATGGGGGGCGGGGGATTGTCAGGGAAATAGTCTCGGTCTTGCCTCAGCTCCGAAGACTATCAAACATCTGAAATACAGTGAAGACAGGGTCTTGATTGGGAGGTCAGTTACCTTGTTCCACTTGTAAGGTTGTATTTTTGGCACATTTCACATTATGCTGGGCTATTCTAAGTTTCAAGTAGTTTTGGATCCTAACGCCTGTAATGGATGTTTAATGCTAATTATCAGGACTACATTTGTACAGTTTTATTGCTGCAATACCCCTCCATTTTGAGCATAATACACTTGCCCTGGTTATCTTCTCCCAACTGGTTTTAGCATCGATCGAGTCCAAAACATTTCAGTCTGTGAACTGCTGGTTGTTCCCTCATGGGATAGCACCTGACTTCTTTTCCCCTTTTCTCCCAATGGTATGATTGTGAATTTTTTGTATGGGGAAAATTGTATGTGCAGCCAGGATTGCATCCTCATATTCTATACTGTTTATCCCTTTTTCATCTAGTGGTTCCTCTTGGGCCCAAGCACCTCATAATATTGGCTCAGGGTCAATGATTGGGTAGCCCGGTCCCACTCCACTGTTGATGTTTCTCTTGCTCACCAATGAGATGGTGAGACTAGTTCAGTCTAATTATTCTGAAGCCTCAAATTGTATAATTTGCTGCAAACCATCTCAAATTACATTGGTTTTATCTGAACGTGAAAAAGTCTCAGTTCTGTTTGTACAGTTGGTGACCAAAGCTACTCCAAGTTGTTTTAAGATGCTGCAGTTCTCTGTATTTTGATTATGGACTCATAAAAAACAGTCAAGTTCTCATGTTATGAGTCATTAATTGATGGAGTTCCTGGGCTTATAAGGTAATTTGAAACAGTTTTTAAACAGTCCAGCCTGCCTTGGGGAATGTAGTATTTGTACTATGCACTGAGACATTCTTAAGAGAGCACTTTCTCAATTAGCATAGTGTTGATCAGCTGTTGTGCATTTTAGAGTTTTCTTAACAGTGAATTCCTTTGTACAAAAAGGAATTTTGAATTTATACCTCCAAGTTCATGTTGTCCACAAGACTCCTCTCCTGCTCCTTTGACCCCATATCACTAAACTGCTGACCACCCAACCTTCCTTCCTGGCCCTCATGCCAGCTCATATTGTAAATGGCTCCCTCTCCTTAAATACTAGCCCTTGCCATTTTAAAATATCAGTCATCACTCTCCTTTAAAAAAAAAACACTATCGACCCCTTTGTCCTTGCGGACTACAGCCCCAACTCCAACCTCCCTTTCCTCTCAAGTCCTTGAACGTGTTGTCATCTCATCTTTTTTGATCTTTTCCGCAACTCCATGTTTGAATATCTCCAATCAGGTTTTCACACTGAAAGCCACAAATTATATCGTCTGTGACAGTGAAGCATTTTCCCTCCTCCTCCTCCTCGATCTTGCTGCAGCCTTTGACATTGTTGACGATACTGTCCTCCTCCAATGCTCCTACACCATTGTCCAGCTCAGTGGGATTGACCTCGCTCAGTTCCACTCTTGCCTGTCAAATCATAGCTAGACCATCTCCAGGAATAGCTTCTCTTCCTGCCGTTCTCTCTGGCGTTCCCCAAGGGTCTATCCTTGACCCTCTCCTCTTCCTCATCTATATGCTGTCCCTTGGCGACATCATTTGCAGACATTGGATCAACTTCCACATGTATGCTGATGACACTCAGCTTTACCTCTCTCGACCCTTCCACTGCCTCTGTTGTCGAACTGCTTGTCCAACATGCAGTCTTGGATGAGCTGCAATTTCCTCCAGTTAAACATTGGAAAGAACAAAACCATCACCTTTGGCCCCTGGCACAAACTCCATACTCTTGCCTCTGATTCCATCCCCCTCATGGTCACTGTGGAACCTGAAATATGCAACCTCTGTGTCCTATTTGACCCCATATCTTCACCATCACAAAGACAGCCTACCTCCACCTCCATAGCACCACCTGGTTTTGCCCATGCCTTGCCTCCTCTGCTGCTGAAACTGTCATCCATGTCTTCATGACCTCTAGACTTGACTATTCCAATGCTCTCCTGGCTGGCCTCTTATCCTCCAACCTCCATAAACTTCAGTTCATCCAAAACTCTGCTGCCCATATCCTGCACCAAGTCCTGCTCGCCCATCACTCCTGTTCTTGCTGACCTCCTAGTCCTCCAACACCTTCAATTGAAAATTCTCATTCTTGTGTTTTGATCCCTTCATGGGCTCAACCCTCCCTTTGTCTGTAACCTCCTCCAGCCCTACAACTCTTTCTCTCCCCCCTCCCCCTCCCACCCCACCCCCAACAGTTGTCTGTTCCTCTGACTCTGTCCTCTTGTGCATCCCTCACTCCCTTCGCTCCACCATTGGTAGTCCCGTACCTTCAGCACCTGGGTCGCATGCTTTGGAATTCCCTCCCTAAAACTCTTAGCCTTTTCACCTCACTCTCCACCTTTTAAGACTCTCCTTAAAACCCAGCTCTTGGACCAAGCTTTCGGTCAGCTCCCTAATATCTCCTCCTTTGGCTCGACGTCTACTTTTGGTCTGATTCCACCTCTGTGAAACGATAGATTGAAGGTGCTATATATTGTTGTACATACATTATATACATTATTGTTATTATGTAACCTATATATTAGGCATCCTATATTGCGTTAAGTCAGTTCATTTGAATATTTGTTTTACAAGATTATTTTGCCTCTTAATTGAAAAATGTTCTATTTAAGAAATCTGATGGAGTTTTGAATATTCTGCCAATCTGTGAAACTTGGACCCAAATTTCAATCCCTGCCTTTGCTAGCATTCAGTGTCTGTTTTTAAAGTAGCTCTGATTATTGAGAGGTCAAAATATGTATGGCATGGACTGTTAGGGAAAAATATTTGTATGAATTCTACAGGAATTCTTCTGCCAAACAGATGCTTCATTATTAAAAATGAAGCTATTTCTAAATTTAGCTGATGTGCTGTGAAGCTCTGACTGTGACAAATCAGTGATTTCACTACATGGAGAACTCTTGACGAGGAAGTTAAAAGTTCAGAATTTCTGTGTGTTAGAGAACAGTAGTGGCCAATTTTCTAAACCACCTTGAACTTCAGTAACTGCTGGTATTAAGCGTTTCTCCCAAGTGTGAGAGATTTATTGCACTACACTAATATAAAAATTGTCCCATCAATTCTCTGTCATAGCTTCTAACTTGAATTTTTGTTAGATCTTCCTTGGCTCTTTTCTATGTGTTCCCTCATTTAATTGGCTTTTGATTATTATGTTTTTTTTTGCGTCAAAATGGTGATTCAATTTGACCCTCATTTAATGTTTCAAAACCTGGTTCTCTATAACTGGTGAGGAAGAAGACAGACTCGAGGAAGAATGCACAAGACAAAAAAAGTAACTAACTGCTGAAGCTGTTTACATGCTAAATTCAGTCACACAAATAATATGTAGCAGTTTAACAGCTAAGGTGCAGTTTAATACATGTTTGGCTGAAATGTTAATGCAGCATGCACATTGGATGTTATAAAGCCAAATTAATCTAATTTAACACCTTCTTGAAACATTAAAGGTTGGATCTCGCCATGAAGATCATTAGGTCTGTGTGTACGTTTAAAATACCAGCACCGTGCTTGTGCACAAATGCCTGGAATAAATTAGCAGTCGGCCAACAGTGAGACTGGCTGCACTGCATACAGGTAAATAAGAGAGAGTGGCGTAATTAGGCTTTCCAGGATAAAAGAAGGTTTTAAATTTCCATGTGTCTTGCAGTGCCATTTAGTCTCCAGTTAAACTAAAAGTACAGTGAGAATAGGTTCCCTTCCTCTTGGCCATGGCCACTGCAGGTGTTCAGTCTTCATTTGAAATGGCAGCAGGAAGAAAAGCAAATGGAGAAGGGCACATGGCAGCAGTGGATCTCTGTTTGAGCGCCAGTTCTATTTTGTAAAAACTCATAGACCAGAGATGACCTAGCTTTAGATCTTTGTGGCCTGCATAATCTCGCGTCTGTCTTTTTTTTTCTTTCTCTCTCTCCACCCCCACCTCTCTTGCCTAATTTAGGGGTGCTCACCAGAATTGTGAAGTCCCCACTGTTTTCCCAGCTATAGCCTGCTAACTCAGCACAGGTCAGAGGTGCCACCTGGGCCCTTCCAGTTATGTGTCACTATGCTACATTTATCCACTGATTTATCAGTGTAGTCCAAATGGCCTGTTCAACTTTGTCCATCTAGACAACAATATGTGGGCTTGGTTGGGCACGCAGTGTATAACAATCTTCCTATACAAACAGGAAACCTGAGGCCATTATGCTATTAAATATTTATTGTCGAGCTCAGAAAATACTTAACATTCTCACCAATTACATGCAGTAACTTGTTTTTAGAGGGTGAGGGGCAATTGGGAGTATGACGGGTCCAATGGACGTGCAAATATGTTCACACTTTGTTGTGGGGCTTTGTTTTGATACTTGAGATTGCTTTTACAGTTTTTGTTTAAACAAGTGGAATCCAGTAGTCAATATGCAAATAAGGCAGCAGCTTCCATACACTGACGTTTTAATTTTGAGCATTGAATACTTTTTGTGGGGAGGTGGTTGCAGCACAATTATAACAAAGCGCTGTGCTCAGCCTCTCAATTGCCGCACATTTGTTTAATACCAAACACTGAAGAGTGGGGAAGGAAATTCCTGTTTTGTAATGTGCGTATTGTGAGAGACATTTAACTTGCAGTTGATTCTTTCTCACGTTTACCTTGCAGCATTGTTTGGACCTTGTGTCATAATGTTAATATGAGGAAAATTTACTCAATGTTTTGGATGCAGCCTGCACATCTTCAATAAATAATACAGACAAGTCTTTTAATTAGATGCATCAGTGAAGCATGTGAGTTTAATTCAGTTCCTTATTAAATCTGGTATGGCGTGTGGAGCAGTTTTGATATCTCAAAATAAGGAAAGTGTTGGAAGATATCTGTACAGGAAAAATCACTGGGTCACCTCTCTTTTAAGATGCTCTGAAACAATGTGCCACGTGTGTTCCCCCCCCCCCCCCGTATGCTCCAAAATCAGGATATTTCACATCATTTTTACAATATCTTATTGCCATGTGGCAAATAGTCCAGACGTTAAGGCTACCGTTGATGGTTTTATATATTTGTTTGTAGGTTTAACATGTCTGCAAATATTTCCAGTGAAGTGCCTCAGATGTTAAAGGTGCTATATAAATGCAAGTTGTTTATGCTGCTGGACTAAAATTTGCACCAAGTTATTGGGATTAATCTAATTTCTTGTGTTTCTGACCAGGCTTGAACAATAGAAATGTGTGCGCACATGTTGGACACCAAGTATGATGTTTGAATCACTAGTTGCAATAATAATTCTGTTGGTGAAAGAGTGGAGAGAATGGAAGGTGAAGACAAACAAGGCAGGTTATGAGGAGAAAGTCTTGCCCAATTGGAGAGTCTGCAGGGGTCTTGTATTTTAGTTTAGGATTATCAGAGGAAGAGTATATATGGAGTGCACATTTTTCAGGAAGATATTGTCCCAAGTATGTGTAATGCTGGAAATAGATACAACTATTAGTGATTACAGCTGCTCTATAGTTGTGAGTGACAGCAGCCATTAGTATTCTGCCCAGTGGGTCATTCCCGGCATCAATTTTATAACATTGTGTTACTGTTATGTGGCAACTCGACCAGATGTTGGGGCTACTTAGGTGGCAGAATGTTGGGCGAGATTGATTGCATGCACAGGGGAATGGGGATATGGATGTTGGCATAAAGGCTTTCATTCCATCAGCTCGTTGCAGTGCCCAGAAAATGATCCTTGTGGTAACTGTACAATATCAACAAGTTACCCATTCATTCAAAGTCTGCTTTGTGTGAATGAGATAACTGATTATAAGCCTATCTTTGTGTGGATTGTGGGTAGAGTTGGAAGTCAGTCGGATGTGTTCAGTACCTCCATATGGTGGGGCAATCCCTGAGGACCAGGGAGTCCATGTTGGAAATGCAGATACAAACCTGTGTCTTGATGTTCCCTGGCACAGCAAGTTGGAGATCCAGTACGCTGTGCAATTCTGACACCCTGAGTTCATGTGATTTATAGTTTTCCCCAAGATTCTTGTTTCTTTAAAACTTGCATGATTAGAATTTCCATAACTGGCAACACGCGTGAATATTTTGGATTTTTGTTTTACAAATCTGTCTTGAAATGATTCAGTTGTTGCAGATATTTAGTTCCCTGTTGTGATGAACAAGGATTTTATTCTAACTAAAGACGTGTTCATTCAGAGTTCTTGTGAGTGTCAGAGAAGCACTAATGGAACAAAAAGTGGAACCAGAGCCAAAGGCTCAGTCAGATGTTCCTAAATAAATCATTGCTAATCTGACCTGGTCATTTGGGGTTGTTGCAAGTGTCTTCTTAAGAATGCAGCTGAGTTTATGTGGTTACAAATCATCTACTAGGGGATTTTATGATTGACAGTCAGTAGAACTTGCACAACTATAATATTAGTTGAGTATCTGCTGTACACGGAGGTATTAAATTCCCAACTCCCCTTCAGTTTAGAGGTCTGTGACGTCTGATTGAAAAAGCTGATGAGTGAACTGTCACAAGGATGTGTAAATTTCCATCTTGACATGGCAATTTGAAAGAGGGGAGCCATTTGGTGCAAAGCAAACTGTAGACCATTTCTTCACGTTGATGTTACGTGAGCATTGTTTAAACAACTTCAGTGAATCTGGTGACAACTATTCAAATGTCATAAGTGCATTTGACTCGGAGCTGCGTAGGAAGCTTTCACCGCTTCACTGCATACACTGGTTTGTGTTTACTAGTTGGCTACTGGAACTGTTAAGTTATCTTAACAAAACAGCATCTAGTTATGAGGTAAGTTTTGAACAGGAAGCGGGTGGAATCCGGTTATAGTCAGAATAGATAATTCCACATAGAATGCACATGATCGAGGTCATTTAGCATTTAAAGAACTGGAATTTTGGGTGGGGTGGGGCACTGCTAGTACAATACAATAGACATCAATGAAGTTGGAACTGATCTCTATCATTTAAATAAAACAAATGAGTTTCAATGTGGTCCTGTTCAGGGGAAATCACAACCACTTTCAAACCAGCGTACACTTTAGAGCAAGTCAAAGTGCAGTAATTGAATCCAAATGTTGAAGTTCCTGAGTAAAACCTGTCCCATTCCACTGTTAAAACTAGACACTGATTCAGGGGTGTGCATGAACCAGTCATAGAATCACAGAAACTTGCAGCACAGAAAGAGGCCATTCGGCCTTTCATGCCTGTGCTGGCACTTTGAAAGAGCAGTTATGCCTAGTCCCACATCCCTGCTTTTTGACCGTAACCCTGTAGGTTCCTCATCCTCGAGTACCTGTCCAACTCCCTTTGAAAATGATTCTTGGAATCAGCTTCCACCACCTTGTCAGGTAGAGCGTTCCAGATCCCCACAACTCTGAGTGAAATTTTTTTTCCTCATCTCCCCTTTATATCTTTTGCAATGATTTTAAATTTATGATCTCTAGTTATTGACCCACCCGCCAGAGGGAATAGTTTTTCTCTGTCTACTCTATCAAAACCTCTCATCATCTTGAAAACCTCTATTGGGTCACCTCTTAATCTTCCCTGTTCCAAGGAGAACAGTCCTAACTTTTTCAACCTCTCCTCATAACTGAAGTCCCTCATCCCTGGTAACATCCTGGTAAACCTCCTCTGTACCCTTTCTAAGACCGTTACATCTTTCCTGAAGTGTGTTGCCTGGAATTGTCCACCATACTCCAGCCGAGGCCTAACCAGTGATTTATAAAGTTCTAGCATGATCTCTTTGCTTTTATATCCTATGCCTCTATTTAAAAAAAATTGCCTTTTTAACCACCTTATTAGCTTGCCCTGCCACCTTTAAGGATTTGTGAATATGGACACCAAGGTGTCTCTGCTCATCTAAACGTTTCAAAATCGTGCCATTTATAGTATGCTGTCTTTTCATATTAGTCCTCCCAAAGTGCATCAGTTCACACTTCTCCACAGTGAACTCCATTTGCCATGCTTCTGCCCATTTCACCATTCTGTCTGTCATCCTGCAGCCTACAACTATCCTCATCACTACTACGTTGTCAAGTTTTGTATCATCTACACCTTTAAAATGCTGCTCCCCACACTTGAGTCTAGATCGTTTATAAAAATGGAAAAGAGTAATGAACCCAAAACTGACTCTTGGGGAACATCTCCCAGTCTGAGAAATATCCATCCTCCACCACCCTCTGCTTCCTGTCACTGAGCCAATTCTGTATCCAAACCACTGCTTTCCCCTTAATTCCATGGGCTTCCATCTTCTTAACAAGCCTCCTGTGTGGCTTTTTGTCGAATGCCTTCTGAAAGTCCATATATACAACATCAACTTCACTACCTTGATCAACCTTCTCTATTACCTCATTGAAGAATTCAATCAAGTTAGTCAGACACGATTTGCATTTAACAAATCCATGCTGGCTCTCCTGATTAATCTATGCCTTTCCAAGTGAAAGTTTATTTTGTCCCTCGTAATGGTTTCCAATAACTTCCTCACCACCAATGTTAGGCTGACAGGCCTGCAGTTTCCTGGTTTATCCCTCTCTCCCTTTCTTGAGTAGTGGTATGACATTAGCAGCCCTCCGGCACTACTCCTGTATCTAATGAGGATTGAAAGATTGTGATCAATGCCTCTGCGATTTCTACCATTGCTTCTTTCAGCAACCTAGGATGCATTCCATCCAGACCAGATGACTTACCGGCAATCAGTAATGCTAATCTTTTTAGTATGTCTTCTCTATCCATTACTATCCTGCCCATAACTTCCCTCTCCTCTTAGTGTAACAATGAAGCTCTTGTTTAGGGTAAACTTAGGAATTTTCGTATATTGAAGCAAATAATTGCCATTTTGAACGCATCCTCGATGCATGTTTAAATTGTGTGATTCTCAGTTTAGCTTGTGTCCCTACCTTTTTCATATTCACAGGATTTCAATTTGGTTGCCATATATCTGCCACATTGGAGTGAAAATCTGAGAGCGAGTTGTCTGTAAGTCGTGTGTGTGCAGGTCTGAGTGGCATTGGAGAGTCCTGGCAGCAGGCTGCCTACTCGCTCTCTTGGATTGACCCAAGTTTGATTCTTAAGAGGTGTTACCTGCATTTATCAGTAAACACAATGGTAACATACCCTCACCCCAATACTTTGTTTTTTCCTACCAAACATAAGACTTCTACTAGTTCTGCTCTTGATTCAATGACATGGAGGTACCATACATAATCGTCACAGATTGAGCAAAATTACTATTATGTATAATATTTTTACTAAAGTGGTTGAGAGTGAATACAAAATGCCTGTAAATGTAAAAAGAATTCTATTAATTATGCCCATATTGTCATCCAAATGCAGTTTCCAGGCGGAGCTTTAAATGTCCTGGTTTGAAAACAGGAAACTGCTGCTTTTGAAGGTGTTTGTTTTTAACTGTACATGGACAGTTTGCTTTCAGTAATGGTTTCACCTTTTGTGCCAATCACACCCTCTGCAGAGTAACGCAAGATTAACCGTAGAGCTGGTGACTGCCACTGACCGACAGTGGTCCATTAGCTGAAAAGAGGTGTTTATTTTAACCAGTTGCTCTGTTCACACCTACAGCAATGTGTGCAGTGTCTGAGTTTTATAAAACAATTGACTGCTCTCTTGTGCTCTGAGTTTGTGTCTCAATCTATGTACTGTACAGGTCATGCCTTGCTCATAGGGAAGTCCTCCACCCTGAAGTTAACATGCTATTTCATGTATATATACTCGGTAAACAGGACGTGATCGAATAGGTTCTGTTAGCTTAAAGCCTATGCCAAATCTCTGCTGGTATAACATACCATAGTTTCCAGTTGGGACATATTAAAAAAAAATGAGGGGAAAAATTAAGTGCCTGGCATAGTTATTGAAACATTGTGGCTGGGGCTATATTTGGTAATTGAGCTTGTGAAAGCTTGCTGGCGTTGGATAAAATGTACTCCTCCATCAGTGAAATGGTCTGATAGTTAGTGTAACTCTGCATATTGCTATTTAATGTCTGGATTCAGAGCTTCTTTTCAAAACTGTATTCTTACACATCTGTACAATATACAGGTGTTGCTTTGTCCTGTTTACCAATTCACTTGTTTCTACCATAGCCTTTCCTGTTTTTTTTTAAAAAGATAATTTGTGTCTTTCAGCTATACTGTGGTGTATACACATTCTATCATCTTGAGTTTCATCTTCTAAAAATTGTATTTATAGGCAGCAGGAAAGAAGGACTCTATTTTCATTCTGACTCGGCATCCCCTCTAGCAGCAAGTCTAGCTTACTTATCACCCCTGTCCTTGCTGGCCTATATTGACTCCTGGTCTGCCAAGGCCTCATGTTCAAACCCCTCCATGGCCTCGCCCCCTTCTTAACTCTTCAACCTCCTCCAGCCCTACAACCCTGCCCCCACCCACCTCCAACTCTCTCACCCTCTGACTTTGGCCCCAACCATTGCCCCACCATTGATGGGGCCCTGCCTTCAATCACCTAGGCCGCACACTCTAGAAATCCCTCAGTAAACTCCTCTCCCTTTAAGACCCTATTTGACCAAGCTTTTGGTCATGTGACCTAATATCACCTTTTTTGGTTTCTGTGAAGCACTTTGAGATTTTTTCTATGTTGAAGATGCTATATAAACATAAGTTGTTGATTAAATGCACTCAAACTTGTGATGTGAAATGTGAGCTTGCATCATTCTAATTAGTTTGGTGGGAACTTCACTCTGTTCCTGAAAGTTGCAGGTGGAATGATGCTGTTTTTCTTCCAAAATGTGACGATTCCACCCAACTCATTCCAGAGCATCAAGGCATTACCTGCCTCGTCTTATTTCTCATCTTCCCCTTCTCACTCCTTTATGTTGCACACTTGCTGCCATGTTCTCCTTCAGTGGGAGGCTACAGCTGTCTAGAACATGGACATCTCTGCAAGTGCTGCTAAACCGTTCAGAAACAACTGGCAAATGAGCAAATTTTCTATTTCACTTGTATAGGCTGAAAGGCTTCAATTTGCAGCTGTGAAAAGAGCTGTCTGGTCACACTTCAGTCAAGAGGAAAAGAAACTGAAGTGTGATCTGTTTCTCATGAGCTTAATTACTCTGCTCACTGCTTCAGTTGCAGGTACAGTACAATGATTTGTAATTCAGTGCCCTCCTCATAAAGAACTAGCGTTGACATCCCAAAGCTCCTTACAGCCAATGGATTACTGTCCTTGTTGTGTATGCAAACATATCAGCCAATTTAATACAGCAAGGTCCCACAACCAGCAAGTGACCAGATAATCTTTTGGTGGTGGTGGTAGTTGAGAGAGGAATGTTGGTCAGGACAGCGGGGGAATTTTGCAGGGTTGGCAGACAGCACCTGGGTTTAATATTTCATCGAAAGACAGCACCTCCGACAATACAGTACCGTTTCAGTACTGCGTTGAAATGTCGGCCGAGGTTGTGCACAGTTTATCCGTGCACGTGCATAGAACGTTTAAGGTAGCAACATGTCCAATTGTGCTTCACAAAGGGGTGGGGGGGGTCAGTGGAGTAAGATTAGACACAGCTGGAGAAACGTTGGGGGAGGTGGCTGAATGTACTGGAGCAACAGATGGACATTTGTGTCTCCATACACTGATTTGTACAGTTGCTTTCAAGTCTCAATTTTTGGCTTTTGTTTCTGGCTGGCGGCTGTTCTTCAGCTGGGAAAGGTCTGTACAGTGATTGCAAATGAAGTTGCCAGCTTGTGTGCTTGAGCCACGTTCTGTGCCGACTATGAGCCAAAACAAATTGTAGTCTGTCCATCCGGAAGCTTCCTTTAGATATGCACCGTAGGATGCTGCTGCCTGCGACAGTGCTGACAGACTATGGGACAGAATTTACTGTCAAAATAATGGTGAGGCTAACAGCCCTCACTGTTGTTTATGAGGAAGTCATAGAATGATATAGCACAGAAGGAGGCCATTTGGCCCGTCGTGCCTGTGCCAGCTCTTTGAAAGAGCTGTCCAATTAGTCCCACTCCCTTGCTCTTTCCCCATAGTCCAGCAAATTTTTCTTTTCCAAATATTTATCCAGTTCCATTTTGAAAGTTATTGGCCCAGAAATTGATCTCGCTCTGTTCCCGCGGGGGTAAGGCTTCCCCGCGATCTCTCACCTCGCTTGTGCTTTTTCAGATCCAGCTCGCACGAACTTCATGTTCTAGAGATCAGCTGGGCAGTGCTTGCGTATCCCAGCGGCGTAGTGAATTCGTGCGAGCTGTGGGATCACGTGACTCAGTTAGAGCCAATGGCAGCACACCATCTTCCATTCATAAGTTTCACAGCACCCTGTGAAATCTATGAATCTTACACCCCCCCAAAATAACAGCTAAACCTCAATTAAATTTAAAAAAAAAACATCACATTAATAAAATAAGTATAGTTAATTAAATTAACCATTTTAAATAAAAAATTAAATTTTTGAAAAAATTTAAAATCTTTTAAAAAGTTATAAAAATAAACTTACCTGTCTTTAAAGTCTCTAAAAAAGATATACCTGTAAAAAAAAAATTCAAAAAAATACTTAATTCACTACTTACCTTCTTAAAAGCGGGTCTTACTCCTTTTTACATTTCCAAAATCTTCCCTACTTACCTGCGCGTCCAAAGCATGAAGTGCACAGCGTGCGCGCAGCCTGTAGCGCGCACGCGATGCACCCAGGACCCGCCCCCTTTTCAGAAGAGCAATTGCCAGTTTTCAGCGCATGCGCAGGGCATGCAGAAAACCGGCAATTGGAGTGGGAATACGCGAGAGTACGCAGTGCGTACTCTCGCGACCCGGGATCAATTTTCGGCCCATAGAATCTGCTTCTACCGCCCTTTCAGGCAGTGTATTCCAGATCATAACAACTCGCTGTGTTTAAAATAAATAAATAAATAAATGTTTCCCCATGTCGCCACTGGTTCTTTTGCCAATCACCTTAAGTCTGTGTCCTCTGGTTACCAACCCTTCTGCCACTGGAAACAGTTTTTCCTTTTTTACTTTTCACAAAACCCTTCAAGATTTTGAACACCTCTATCAAATCTCCCCTTAACCTTCTCTGCCCTAAGGAGAACAATCCTTAGTTTTGCCAGTCTCTCCACGAAACTGAATTCTTTCCCTGATACTATTCTAGTAAATCTCCTCTGCACCCTCTAAGGCCTTGACATACTTCCTAAAGTGTGGCACCCAGAATTGGCCACAATACTACAGCTGGGGCCTAACCAGTGTTGTATAAAGGTTTTACAAATCGGACAGCAACTTCAGGCAGTTAAATGCGAAAATCTGAAGTTGCTGTCAGAGATGCGCTGCTCTGCCGCCAGTTTCACAAAAATGGCATCTTGCTGCCTGGTGCCCCATTCAAATGCGTTGAATGGCATGAAGTTCATGCAGTTGCACAGTAGATGCAAACTAAACTTGCCACAGAAAGTTAGGGCCTGTCCTTTTCAGTCTAAGTACCCTTTTTAATGGCCTGTTAAGTCTTAATTACGGCCAAACAACCTCTCTGACACTAAAAAAAAATTAACTATTACATGCGTGGAGTCTCAATTTTTCAGCTTTTAATTGTTGGTGATTTTTTTTACATTTTCTTTCTGTCTCCTTTTCTCTCTTAATCCAGTCTGTCTTTCCCCTCAGGCTTTCAGTACCTGATTTGACATTGAATTCACTATTCTAGCTGACACTTCCTGCTTTAGACTCTGCGCTGCTCATTAATGATTCTTCTATCTGATTGGTTAAGGAGACAAAGACTTGCTTGCTTCACACAGGTTCCAGATCCCTGTAGAGGGCATCGCGCTGTTTGGATCTCTAACTAACTTACAGCAACTTTCAGTGCAAAAGCTCACGGAAAGTATGTGGGCAAGGTTTGTTCGCCGCTTACAGTAAATTCTGGCCCAAAATGTTTGCACACTGCCACTGATTTTAGAGCTGCTATTTGAAAGCATGCAACAAAATGAATGGCATGTGGTGTCACTCTGTAAGCTAGAAAATCTTGTTCTCGGTGTTGGCTCTTTTCCCCATTCCTAGGTGGAATTTGTAACTGGGGTTGAGAGATGAAATGTGATTTCTTTCTTTTGTATTTGACAAACTTCAGTGCAATGCTCTGCCATGTATGAAAATATTTTATATTTATATATTGCAGGCCATAAACAAAGAGACTGGCATCTTAGCTGCTGCGAAAGTTATTGAGGTGAAGAGT
The DNA here is from genome assembly GCA_030390025.1 of Squalus acanthias. Taxonomy (NCBI): domain Eukaryota; kingdom Metazoa; phylum Chordata; class Chondrichthyes; order Squaliformes; family Squalidae; genus Squalus; species Squalus acanthias. The sequence continues at coordinate 144,696,229 of CM059427.1, read as the reverse complement.
GAAGAAGAACTTGAAGATTACATGGTGGAAATCGAGATTCTGGCCTCTTGTGACCATATTTACATTGTTAAACAGCTGGATGCTTTCTTCTACGAGAATAAGTTATGGGTAAGGAGGAGAGCTTATTTCCTTTATTTTGCTGGAGAGTAAGACATAAATTGTGGCCGAGAAGGTGGGGAACCTTGTTGCCAGTCACTGACTGTGTTCTGATGAAGGCCACAGGGAGGTGCGTGGGAGTTGTCTTGAATGAATCGCTCCACCTTTTTCCTTCCTGAATTGTTTTCCACAGCGGGCAGGACCGGGACCGATGTCCTAGGGGGAGTGTTTGCTAGTGCTGTTGGGGAGGGTTTAAACTAAAATGGCAGGGGGTTGGGAACCTGTGCAGGGAAACAGAGGAAAGGGAAGCAAGGATACAAGCAAAAGACAGGAAGGAGAAAAGCAAAAGTGGAAGGCAGAGGAATCAAGGGTGTAAATCAAACAGGGCTACAGTAAATAATAATTCTAAAAGGACTAAGAGTGTTAAAAAAAACAAGCCTGAAGGCTTTGTGTCTAAATGCGAGGAGCATTCGTAATAAGGTGGATGAATTAGCTGCGCAAATAGATGTAAACGGATATGATATAATTGGGATTACGGAGACATGGCTCCAGGGTGACCAAGGCTGGGAATTCAACATCCAGGGGTATTCAATATTCAGGAAGGACAGACAAGAAGGAAAAGGAGGTGGGGTAGCATTGCTGGTTAAAGAGGAGATTAACACAATAGTAAGGAAGGATATCCGCTCTGATGATGTGGAATCTGTATGGTTAGAGCTGAGAAATACCAAGGGGCAGAAAACGTTAGTGGGAGTTGTATACAGACCCCCAAACAGTAATGCTGAGGTTGGGGATGGCATTAAATGGGAAATTAGAGACGCGTGCAATAAGGGCACAGCAGTTATCATGGGTGACTTTAATCTACATATCGATTGGGCGAACCAAATTAGTAACAATACTGTGGAGGAGGAATTCCTAGAGTGTATACGGGATGGTTTCCTGGACCAATATGTCGAGGAACCAACTAGAGATCAGGCCATCTTAGACTGGATATTATGTAATGAGAAAGGATTAATTAGCAATCTTGTTGTGCGAGGCCCCTTGGGGAGGAGCGATCATAATATGATAGAATTCTTCATTAAGATGGAGAGTGAAGTAGTTGACTCAGAGACTAGGGTCCTGAATTTAAATAAAGGAAACTATGATGGTATGAAGTGCGAGTTGGCTAGGATGGATTGGGGAGCGTTACTTAAAGGGTTGACGGTGGATTGGCAATGGCAAACATTTACAGATCGCATGGATGAACTACAGAATTTGTTCATCCCTGTTTGGCATAAAAATAAAACAAAAAAGATGACTCAACCGTGGCTAACAAGGGAAATTAGGGATAGCATAAGATCCAAGGAGAGGACATATAAATTGGCCAGAAAAAGCAGCAAACCTGAGGATTGGGAGCAGTTTAGGATTCAGCAAAGGAGGACAAAGGGATTAATTAAGAGGCGGAAAATAGAATATGAGAGTAAGCTTGCAGGGAACATAAAAACTGACTGTAAAAGCTTCTATAGATATGTGAAGAGAAAAAGATTGGTGAAGTCAAGCGTAGGTCCCTTGCAGTCAGAATCAGGGGAATTTATAATGAGGAACAAAGAAATGACTGATGAATTAAATACATACTTTGGTTCTGTCTTCACAAAGGAGGACACAAATAAACTCCGAGATGTCGGGGAACATAGGGTCTAATGAGAGGGAGGAATTGAATGAAATCAGTATTTGTAGGGAAATGGTGTTAGGGAAATTAACGGGATTGAAGGCCGATAAATCCCCAGGGCCTGATAATCTACATCCTAGGGTACTTAAGGAAGTGGCCCTAGAAATAGTAGATGCATTGCTGGTCATCTTTCAAAATTCTATGGACTCTGGAACAGTTCCCATGGATTGGAGGGTAGCTAAAGTAACCCCACTATTTAAAAAAGGTGGTAGAGAAAATACAGGGAATTATAGTGCTTTATTATAGTGAATTATAGTAAGCCTGACATCGGTAGTGGGAAAAATGCTGGAGTCCATTATAAAAGATGTAATAGCAGAGCACTTAGAAAACAGTGACAGGATCGGACAAAGTCAACATGGATTTACAAAAGGTAAATCATGCCTGACTAATCTACTGGAATTTTATGAGGATGTAACTGGTAGAATAGATAAGGGAGAACCAGTGGATGTGATGTATTTGGACTTTCAGAAGGCTTTCGATAAGGTCCCGCATAAGAGATTAGCGTGCAAAGTTTAAAGCACATGGGATTGCGGGTAAGGTACTAATTTGGATAGAGAACTGGTTGGCAGACAGGAAGCAAAGAGTTGGAATAAATGGGTCTTTTTCCGAGTGGCAGGCAGTGACTAGTGGGGTACCGCAGGGATCGGTGCTAGGACCCCAGCTATTCACAATATATATTCATGATCTAGACGAGGAAACTAGATGTAATATCTCTAAGTTTGCAGACGACACAAAGCTGGGTGGGCGTGTGTGCTGTGAGCAGGATGCAGAGAAACTCCAGTATGATTTGGACAGGTTGGGTGATTGGGCAGATGCATGGCAGATGCAGTATAATGTGGATAAATGCGAGGTTATCCACTTTGGTGGCAAAAACAGGAAGACAGATTATTATCTGAACGGCAATAGATTGGGAAAAGGGGAAGTGCAACGAGATGTGGGACTCCTTGTGCACCAGTCGCTGAAGGTAAGCATGCAGGTGCAGCAGGCGGTTAAGAAGGCAAATGGTATGTTGGCCTTCATAGCGAGAGGATTCAAGTACAGGAGCAAGGATGTCTTGCTGCAGTTGTACAAGGCCTTGGTGAGACCACACCTTGAGTATTGTGTGCAGTTTTGGTCGCCTTATCTGAGGAAGAATGTTCTTGCCATGGAGGGAGTGCAGCGAAGATTCACCAGACTGATACCTGGGATGGCAGGAATGACGTATGAAGAGAGATTGGGTCGATTAGGCTTATATTCGCTAGAGTTTAGAAGAATGAGAGGGGATCTCATTGAAACTTATAAAATTCTAACAGGACTAGACAGACTAGATGCAGGAAGGATGTTCCCGATGGCGGGGGAGTCCAGAACCAGGGGTCACAGTCTAAGGATAAGCCATTTAGGACTGAGATGAGGAGGAATTTCTTCACCCAGAGAGTGGTGAACCTGTGGAATTCTCTACCACAGAAGGCAGTTGAGGCCAATTCATTAAATATATTCAAGAAGGAGATAGATATATTTCTTAAGGCTAAAGGGATCAAGGGATATGGGGAGAAAGCAGGGACAGGGTACTGAATTTGGATGATCAGCCATGATCTTATTAAATGGCGGAGCAGGCTCGAGGGGCCGAATGGCCTACTCCTGCTCCATCTTCTATGCTTCTATCACTGCGTTTTGAGAAAATAATTGTGGATTTGTACCTATCGAACCCCATACTCTAGCATGTTGATGGAGCTCAAGTAGTACATTATTAAAACTAAACAAACGGTCAAATCTATAAAGAGAAAATCAAATTTTATTTCCCTGTCGGAGACATGCTACAGGAAGTGCAGAATTGTTGCAGAGCCTTTATCAATACCTATCTTGAAGTAGATTTGCAAACACTAAACTGATGGTTTGCTAGTGTTTGGAATAGTAATGTTTGAACACTATTCCGTGATGAATAGGTAATAAATGGTCAGTTGTGTGCAGTTTTCTTTACTAATTTTAGTCCTTCCATGTTCAAAACTTGGAACAATAGTTGACATTGTTAACTGCACATTCCAAAGATTCATCTTTGTGGTAAGAGGCCTTCTTGGCAAGCATTTAGAAATGTATTCTTCCTGCTCCTCTGGCACTTCCTCTTCCTCCTGCTTCGAGCTCCTTACCTTGTTCCACCCCACTCGCCTTTCCTTTAAAATCCTTGATCACTGTCGTCTCCCTCAGCCCTGCATTAAATGAACCCCTCACCCTTGGTGCTTTCACACTCTATCACAACAGCTTGCGCTCTCTTGTCTGATTTCACTACCCTTTTGTCCTCCCTAAACCTCTCCCTCCATATAAACTCTCCTATCCTTATTTTTACACCTGCTCCCTGAACCTTGCCGTTTCACGTGCCCTCCCTGCTCCCATGGTCTCGGTCACAGTCAAGGCCATTTCTGGCCACTTCCTTCTATCCCTCACCACTCGCATCCCCCTACCCTCTACCAACCCCATTTCCTTCTGTGTTCGCCCCACAGGGAAAACAAAACCTTTCCTCCATTCGCCTACAACTGCACTTTTAAACTTTCAACTGCCTTTGGCATTCCATTTGCTGCAATACTTCTGCACCTGCTGATTTGCTCAACCCCGCCCTCCCCACCAACTTTTGATGCCATTGTCCGTTCTAAAACTTTTATTTTGTCCCATCCTGGTGTTGCTTCTGGTATGGCCCTGATCTAAGTTCTCTGAATTTCAAAGGGTGCAGACTTGAGCGTATCTGGTTCACAACTGGTTAAGCCATTCATCAACAGATATGGCTGCAGCACATCAAGTGTTATCGGGCCTCGTACTCCTCTGCTAAAACCTGCCACTACTCCACGATTCACCTGGAAAGCAAAGATAATCCCATCTTCTTTTCTCCACTACCAACCATTTCCTTAAACCCCTCTCCCCTGTTCTCTCAACTCTAACAAGTGTGAGAAGCTCATGAACTTCATTGTCACTAAGAATGAGAACATCCATTCAACTGGTTCTGATGCTTCAGCCTCCTTTCCCTTGCCTACCAAACCTCTTTCCTTCTCCCCCCCCCCCCCCCCCCCCACCCCACATGATCCCCCTGCCCTAGCACTGAACCAGCATCTTTCTCGGCTCTCTGCCCTCATGTCCTCTGAATTCATCTTATTTGCGACACAACTCCTGCTCCCTTGACCCCATTCTTGCTAAACTAAGCCTCTATGCTAGTTGACATTGCAAATGGTTCCCTCCCCTCAGGTACCATCTCCCTTTCAACATGGCTGTCATTATTCCCTCCTCAAAAAATCCCACCTTCAACCCTTATGTTCTTGCGAACTATCATCCCATTTTCAATTCCCTTTCCTCTCTAAAACACTTAAGTGTTGTCACCTCCCAAATGCATGCCCTTTTTCCTGCAGCTCTATGTTTGAATCTCTAAGTTTCTGTCCCACCAGAGCAGTGGAAATGATCTAATCAAAGTCACCATGATGTCCTCTGTTACTGTGACCATGGTGCACTATCCCTCCTTGTCCACCTCCGCCTTTGACACGGTCAGTCACACCATCCTCCATTGTCCAGCTCAGTGCGACTGGCCTCACTTGGCTCTACTCTTACCTATCCATTTGTAGCCAGAGTATATCCAGCAATGGCTTCTCATTCCTATCCTTGGCTCCCTCCTCTTCCTCATCTAGCCATTGCTCCACAGTAAAATCATCTGAAGACAGAGGGTCAGCTTCCACATGTATGCTGATGACACCCAGCTCTACTGCTCCACTATCTCTCTTGACCTCTCCACTGTCTCTGTTGTCAGACTGCTTGTCCAACATGCAATCTTGGATGGGTCACAATTTCCTCTAGTTTAACATTGGGAAGACCAAAGCCATCTTTAGCCCCTGCCACAAATTCCTTGCCCTTGTGACTGACGTCTTGCTGATCATCATCATGGATGGAGATCGCCTGGCATATGACCCAAAGCTATTAACTCTAGATTGCACACTTACCTGTAAAGACCAGCTCCACAAGTAACTCAAAAGATCAAGAGCAGAAATGCCCTCCTAAGCAAGCTTGCAGCTAATGCCCAAACATTGTGCAGCTTAGTGCTAGCTCGCTTCTACTCGGAGAATACTGTGCTCTGTGTGGTTAAACTCTTCCAACACAAAACTCGTTGATGTACAATTAAATCAAACAATAAGAAGAAGAATGGGGACTATGACACCAACTATCACTGACTACCAGTCCTCTCAAATATAAACCCACTGCACCGTCCAGTTTCTCCCAACTTCTCTTCCTTCCACTCCATTCTAATTCTGAACAGAACTGTGCATAATACTGGAGAAGTCCTGTTTGTGACCATTTTTGGACTTCTCTGAACAGACCACTCAAATGGATGATAACTGTTATATTTCAGTACCGTACAATAATAAAACTATAAAAACCAATAATGTTGGAGTAAACGGCCCTATGAATGTGTTAAATCTTGGTTTTTGGTGCTTTTGAGTGTTTCCTGTTATTTATTACCAAAACAATTAACTTACTGAACACCTCGTGTGTCGAGGTAAAATTTGAAGAGGTGCTTTCCGATTTGCATGTTTCATCAAATTATTATCTTCTGTTTAGGTGTTATTTCATGATTAACAGTTGAGAAATTAACAACAGCACGTTATCATGTAATTGCATTGAAAAAAAAAGAAACTAGGGGTCAGTGACTTAAACTACATATAACTTCCCTGATAAAGCCAAGATAAAAAAACAAGTACCTAGAGTAGCACACAGTGAAGCCCATAAGCAGTAATATACATGTGTGAACAGTGATTGCCAAGTTTCAGTATTGTCCCTAGGATGGTAAAGTAAAACGTAGCCATAAATTTAGAGGGCTTTCCTGCCATTTTGTGTTTGATTTGGGTTGATAGGATTATATAGTATTATAATATTTCTCATTATGCAGTTTTAATCAAAAGCTGCCATGAATATTTGAATGTCATAAGTGTTCACTTCTTCCCCACACAACCTTAATGTGGTACAAGAAGTAATGGATTTCTTTTTGCTAATTCAGTGATGTGAGGGGGACAAGTTACTGAATTTTTGTCCAGTAAAAGTGAATTCCACCTCATGAACACTAAGCTGATTGGCTTGGGTGCTTTGCGATGGTACTGTCAGTTAAATTAAATACGCTGTCCTCCCATACAAACACACAATTCATAAAAGGAAGGATATCCTGCTGTGAACACCGTTGCTGGTGTGAACCAATATGCCTGACAGCCAAGTAAATCCCGTGTACAGTGGATAAGCACAGACTTTGATTTCCTCTAAATTATATTTGTTGGACATTACAAAGGGCTGTACAAGAGGAAAAAGACACCTATCCTATGTCAATATAGTCCAGAAGCAGCTGCCCTCCCCCTTCCTAGCTGTCGGCCACCCAAAGGTTAAGATCTAGACAAATGTTGTCAAAGACTGCAGACAGGTCGAGAGGTTCAGTTTGCCATTGTCACAGCCACATAGGATGTCGTTTATGACTTTGATGAGAGCTGTTTCAGTGCTGTGGCAGCTGCGGAAACCAGATTGCAGGGATTCAAACAGAGAGTTCCGGGAAAGATGGGCACGGATTTGGGAGGCGACAGCGCGTTCAAGGACTTTGGAGTGGAAAGGGAGGTTGGAGATGGAGGGGTAGTTTGCAAGGACTGAGTGGTCCGGGGTTGGTTTTTTGAGGGGCGTGTTGATGCCGGCAGATCTGAAGTGGAGGGGGACAGTACCTGAGGAGAGAGAATTGTGAACAATATCAGTTAACATGGGGGCCAGGAAGGGAAGTTGGGTGGTCGGCAGTTTAGGGGGAATAGGGTCGCGAAAGCAGGAAGTGGGTCTCATGGACAAGATGAGCTCAGAGAGGGCATGAGTGGAGATAGGAGAGAAACTCGAGAAAGATGCGAGTTCAGGGCTGGAGCAGGGGTGAACCTTGGAGGAAGTTTGGCCCGGTGGGTGAGGGGAATGGAGGGAAGTGGCAGAGGCAGCTGATCAGATGGTCTCAATCTTAGTGACAAGTCCATGAGCTCCTCACACTTTGTTGTTGGGGGTGAGGGTGGAGGAGACAGGGGAGAGGGGTTTAAGAAGATGGTTTGCAGTAGAAATAAGAAGCTGGGAATAGTGAGCCGTTTTTGCGGACGAGAGCAGGACCAGATGGTGCTTTGTGGTCCAGCCAGATCTGTGGTGAATGGTTAAACCAGTTATCCGCCATATCCGTTCAAGTTTGCATCCCTTGGACTTAAGGGAGTGGAAATGAGGGCTGTACCAGGGGGAGCGGCCAGGGTGAGAGAGAATAATGGTTTTAATGAGGACTAGGGCATCAAAGGTGGAGGTGAGGGTGGGGCTGAGCAAATCGGTAGCAGAAATATCAAGGTGAATGGAGTGCCAAAGGTTAGACAGTTGTGATTTTGAAAGTGCAGTTGTTGGTGAATTGGGCGGGGGGGTTTCCCTGGGGCGGACACGGAAGGAAGTAGGATTGGGAGGGGGAAGGGGGATGTCGATGTGGGTGGAGAGCGATACAAGGAAGTGATCTGAGATGGCCTTATCTGTGATTGGCACGATGGGAGTAGCGAGGCTATGTGAGATGGCAAGGTTAAGAGGTTGGTGGTGAATATGGGTTGGGGAGTTTAGATGGAGGGAGAGATTAAGGGAGGATAGGAGGGTAGTGAACTCAGAGGAGAGGGAGCATGATGAATTGAGATGGAGGTTGAAATCACCGAGGATGAGCAGTCGCTCGGTACAGATACTGAAGGAGGAAAGCATTGAAGATATCTCGGTAAGAACATTTTCATGGTACTTGGGTGGGCAATGGAGAATGAGGATTTTAAATGAGGGGACAGAGGAAGATGTGATTTGGTGATGCGAGCCACACTGCCATCGTGATGGTCTGGGCGGGACAAGTTATGGCAACATGATTTATTAAGTATGTTAATTTATCACTTTGTTAGCTGGAGTCTTAAATGATCAAAACCTGTAATTCAGTAGATTGGAGTAAGTAGGTGGAAAGCAGAACAAGTAGTATGTTGCATTGTTTGGGGTTAAGACATTTTGAAAAATGGAGCAGTAGCATTGAAGTTATGTTTGGAGCAGGTGATACTCTGAAATTAAGAGTAATGTACCTGAATTGCATCTGACCTGTGATATACTTCACAAAGCTGCATGTTCCTCCTATACTCCTGGGACTTATTTCCTAAACTTTATTTGCATGACTCTATAACTTTTTTTTGAAAGAGTAGTATATCTAACAGAGCCATGTTTGCGGGGGTGTGGGCGGGTTGGAAATCTGACTTCCAATAGCTCGCTAACAAATTAAAGCCCACCTTTTAATTGTAAGCTTTTGAACTGTTAACATGTTCCCTTATGTCCTGTATAAACTGGCTTAAAATCTGTGAATTTATGCGTGCAAAGCTTCACAGGTGCTTGAAGAAAAGCTTTTTTGCAGTACAAACATTAGAGTAGCCCATGGCTCCTAACTATTGATCTCCAAGCAGGTTTCGATTCCTGGAGGCCAGCATCTGTGTTTACACTGCTAAACCTGGTCCCCTTATCTTGGTGGTGGATTTACAAAGCTAGGTTTTCAGACAGTAGTCTCGTCGAATCTTTGAGCTGATACCTTTTTATGTGATATCATTTGGAGGGAATCTGTGGCTTCTGAAGCTTCTGATTAGTCCCTCTGTTGTATTATGACATAACATAATAAAATACATTTTGTAAAGCTTGATCTCGTAGCTGGAAGTAAGTGGTGAGTGTGCCTTTCTCTTCTCCCAGCCCCCTCACCTGTCCACCCTCTTTAGACTTATTTTGTGAAGTACAGTAAAATCCGATACAAGTCACATTCCCAAGTTTGCTGTTCTTAAAATACACCTACAGGTCTAGCTTATATACTGAATTTTGTTTGTTTGTTTAAAATGAAGATCTCATTGCAAATCGATACTTCCTAAGTTTGAGAATACAAGTTATCCCAGCTGCAGACATTCATTCTTTCAAGCATATTTGAGGTTTTTCGAGTTGAAGTTTAAACATTTTAAATCACAGTACGTACAGGACACAAGAAAACCGATACATTCCATAAAATGAATATTTTTAGATCTCAAACTTGTTTGAGTGGTTTCCCAAGTCTGTCTAATGCTTTTGGCCTCCTACATTTTATACAAACCTGCGTCCGAGACAGATGTTTTCCTCATTCATATTGAATCTTTTTTGGCTTCTTAATATCTTGGCATAAAGGCAGCAGCCAGCTAGTACCATCTCTTGTTCTATGTACAGTATCAAAAGAATATTTGAATTTTGAATTGGTAACAGATGGAGTAACTGTAAAGGACTTTTAACCTTGTGAGCAATCTTGAATAACAAATACGTTGGTGTGTAGAATATCCGGGATGTGAGTTATGTCGACAACGTAGTCTTTCCCTGGCCACTGTCTGAGGCTGAACCAGACCGTTCACAACCTTGTTGTCCTATTTGACCCTGAGCTGAACTTCTGACCCCATATTCTCTCCATCACCAAGACCGTCTACTTCCACCTCCGTAACATTGCCCGTCTCCGTCCCCACCTCACCTCATCTGCTGCTGAAACCCTCATCCATGCCTTTGTTACCTCTGGACTCGATTATTCCAATGCTCTCCTGGCCGTCATCCCACCCTGTGTCCTCCATAAACTTGAGCTCATCCAAAACTCTGCTGCCCGTATCCTAACTCGCACCAAGTCCTGTTCACCCATCATCCCTGTGCTCGCTGACCTACATTGGCTACCAGTCGGGCAATGCCGCAATTTTAAAATCCTCATCCTTGTTTTCAAACCCATCCATGGCCTCGTCCCTCACTATCTCTGTAACCTCCAATTCTGGCCTCTTGCGCATCCCTGATTTTAATCGCTTCACCATTGGTGGTTGTGTTTTTAGCTGCCTAGGCCCTATGCTCTGAAATTCCCTCCCTAAACCTCTCTGCCTCTTTTTAGTTCTTTTAGTTCTCTCTCCTTTAAGACACTCCTTAAAACCTACCCCTCTGACCAAGCTTTTGGCCACTTGTCCTAATATCTCCAAAACAAATTTTGTTTGATAATGCTCCTCTGAAGCGCCTTGGGACATTTTACTACATTTTGGTTGCTCGCTGCACGATTTCCTTTATGCACTTTCTTTAATGAAATTACAAAATGATCTTTAAAAATAAGCTGGATTATGATTTTGGGCACAACGAACTTCCTACACTTGCTGTTTATTTGAATTTTGAGGCAGAAAATGAGTAAGACACTCATGAATAGAAATATATCTTGCCGCTGCTTTCTTCCCCCCCCCCACCCCTTTCACAGTTCTAGGGGATGTACAAATGTGAATTTTGAACATAAGGCTTAATTGTAGACAATGGGCAGAATTTTCATTGACCCGTGGAGGCGGGTTTGGAGGCGTGTGGGGAGTTAAAATTGCGAAAACTGGCGGGCGGGCACAAGCCTGCCTCCATCCCGCCTCCACGCAATTTTCATTCAATCGTGTCTGCTGGTCCCGACTCCGTCCCGCCTCCAAGAGGCGGGATAGGCTGTTAAGGCCCTTAACAAGCACTAAATTGCCTCTATAATGCCATTTTGAAAGGCCTTTGTGATTTTAACCCCTTTTCCATGTTAAGCACGCCTGTTCTGAACCACGAATGTGAAACCTGGCGGTAGCACATTTGGATTGCTGACTATCAGCTGCAGCTCAACCATGAAATAGGAGATGTGATCAGCCATCATTTGCAGTTGGCAGGACTTTGTTGTCTGAGGTCTGGGGGAACTTTTATATTGCATAACCACAGCTGTGGAAGTTTGGAGCCTGACACCCATCTCCAGTGTGACCTCCTGGGAAACCCCTCTCGCCACCTTGACTGAGCGCTTCCTTAACTGAGGCATATACCAGAAGCATGGGAACCATTTATTTCCTTTCCTCCTGGACATCAGATTCGGACGAGGACCAGCCGTGGCAGCAGCAGAACCATGAACAACAGCACCACCATCAACAGGAGTGCCAAGCTGCTCCTCACCCACCTGAAGCTGCACAGGCCAGAAGGCGCCAGCGCGCGACCACATTGCTGCCCGAGATGCAAGGGACGCACTTGACCAGATTTGCTTAGCCTGCACAATCAAACACTTTTGCAGCGCACCTTCTTATCAGACCATCGACAATGGCCAGGAACCTGCGGATTCCTATCACTCTGACCACCATACTGACAATTGCAAGTCACCCTAAGCCCTCAATGTGGAAGTCCAATTTGTGAAATGACAGACGCCACAACTTCAGCAGTTTGCCAGCAGAATTTTTAATCACACCAAGCAAGTGCTGGCATTTCAAGATTAAACACAACATTACACCCAAGTGACTACCCTTGTGACTACTTGTGCATTATTTTTCTTTTACGCGTGCTCCTACGTGGTGCTTCCCCTGTGGCTTCAGCAGATGTGGAGGCCCCTTGCTCACTTGCTGCTCCTGCCTCAACACCTTTGGCGGGCGTCCTCTGGGGTTGCGAGCCTGTGCGGGCTCGGCAACAGTCTGCTGCTCCTGCGGCTGTGCAGGGGTTGAGACGCCCATCTCAGTTGGGTGAGGACTCTGGTGGGGCTCTGACCGAGGGCTTTGCAGTGGCTTGGTCGTGTGAGCGCTTGGAGAGGAGCCCCCACTTCCTTGTTGTCTGCCACCAACATCCCTCTCATGGGTCAGCCCCACCTCCGCGCTTGCAAGTGGATTGAGAGCACCTTGCTGCACATCATGGGGACCCGTATCTGCACTGGAAGTCCTATTCAGAAGGACTTCCATGAAGGTCTGCTTTCTGTGTTCAATAGATGACCATCGCTCCTCAAGAGATGCCAGTCTATTCTGAACAATGACCATGTTTTCTACACTCTGGCGACTGAGCTCCTCCATAGCTGTAGCCATCCTTTCCACGGAGGTTGCCATCCTTTCCGTGGTGATGCGTTCATGCGCCAATGACTCCACAAAGGCTCTGCTCATGTTCGCTATGGACTCCTCCATTCGCTCCACACTCGCAGCGACCCTGGAGACAAAACCTGCCAGAGACTCCTGCATCTGTTCCTGGAGTTCTAGCACCACTGATCTTATGGATGGACCCAGAGGCAGAGGGTCGATATGCAGCTGAGCCGAGCTAGGAGAGTCCTGCGCCCTCCGACTAGGACTCTCCACTGCTGTCCCTGTCTCCACCATCTGCTGATGCTCACTTGTGAGCTGTGATACACCAGGTGACAACACTACTCTATGTCCCGAGGGTCCCACCGAGGTGTGAGTCTCTGCGCTGGTGCTGGGTGCGCTGAATTCTGCTGACGCTGCGCCCTCAGAGGTTGCAGCTTCCTCTGAGGAGTCTGGATGCTCAGGCTCTTCCTCCTGGCTAGTGGGGACGGGTGCTTGTGATGGTCCTGTGGGGGAGTAAAGGAAAGAGTCAGATGTGATGCCAAGGTTACATGCACATTGCATATTGCAGATGATCATAAATCCATCTGTTAGAGCTTCAGATTCATTATCAGCGACTCATGCAATGTCATTGAGAGAGATGGAACACTATTCTGTCACCAGCTTGCTGTGATGCACCCGTCTGTCCGTCCCCCACTTGCGTATCGTCCCCCACTCCCACGATCACCCGGACCGCATCCTCCCAGGGGGTGAGCTGGGCTAATGAAGGTGGCCCTCCTCCTGTCCTGGCTCTTTCCCTTTTATTGTGAGCTCTCTTTTCCTGCAATGAGGGAGACAAGTGGAGTTTGAGTGAGATTGAAGGAGTGAGTGTAGAGAATCCATAGCATAGATGCTTAGGAGACAAAGATGGAGTGAGGTGGCAAGACCAAGGGCCCTCCCTGTGTGTTGTAAGTTGTTTTCATAGCATGACAGTGATAGGGAGTGTGAGGGCTGTATAGTCGAATAGTAAGGTGAATGTGACCATAGAGGGAGAGGGAATGGGTAAGGGTGCATGGATGTCAGTGTCAAGTGGGATATGGAGGAAGAGGTTGCTAAAGCTGAGTGCTGGTGAGGAGAGGCAATGGGGATCAGATTGAGGGTGAAGGGAAAGTCATACTCACTTTTGCAGTGCGTAGAAGGTCATGAAACCTCTTCCTGCACTGAAGCCAGGTTCTGCGGGTTATGGATAAAGAGTTGACCTCCTGGCCGACCTGGACCCACACAGCCTTGGTCTGCTGGGGAGGCTTCTTCCTCCCTGAGGAAGGGAAGAGCACCTCTCTGTTGGCTCTTGCTCCCTCCACTAAAGCTTGCAGGGCAACGTCATCGAACCTGGGAGCAGACCTGGGTCTTTGGCTGGCCATTCCTCCTGCAGTTGCCTCTAAAATACAAGTCCAAAAGGTTGGCAGTCTGCAGAAGAAGCAAGACTTGTTGCAGACCTTAAATGCAGCAGCAATGATGATGTCATCGGAGGCGACTTTCAGACTGGAATAACTCATTGGCCATGGGTTCCCACACGTTGGAACTCAATTGGCCAATTAAGTTAAAATCGCATCATTCTCCCACATCGATCTAGATTCGGGTGGGCAACACTAAAAGCGGATAACACGACCCCAACCCGCCCCAGTATCAAAATCCAGCCCAAAGTGTCTGATGATGCTTTCTGTTCTCGATTGGGATTATATGTAGGGTATCCCAGAGATGGAGAGTAAAAGATTACTGCTTTCAGGAGAGAAGGGGTATGGGAAGGCAATCAGTAGAAAAATAATGCATGCAAGAGTAGTAAATAAAATTGGGGATTATAAGCCTCCCTTTCTGCTGTGGTGTTGCCTGGAGGGACAGGAACCTGAGGGGGGAAATAAAAGTTGCCGATTTGGGCAGAGGCCACTCACTGGGCAAACACGCAGCTGTCTTCTGGACACCGTCTGCAAGGAATCAGCAGCAGTTTGAATACTTTCTCCAGTGATTTCTATTTGTATGTGAAGTTTAATCTTTTTTAAAAAATGATGCGGTGCATGAAATGTATATGTTGAGCAGCAAAGGATAGCTTATAGTTGTACGGTCTAGTCCTTGGGTCACCAATACTTGCACGAAGGCGCAATTTGCATATATGACTGATGTACATTTACCTACAATACACTGCATTTGACTCCTCGCATTGCTTTGAATCCTGTGGGCTGGACTTTGATACTGGGGCGGGTTGGGGTCGTGTCATCCGCATTTCGTGTTATCCACCCGACTGCAATTGGATGTGGGAGATTGATGCAATTTTCACCTAATTGGGCAATTGAATTCCAGCATGTGGGAACCCATGAACCAATTAGTGGTTTCAGTCTGAAAGTCGTCCCTGATGATGTCATCATTGCTGCTGCATTGCAGGTCAGAGACTGCCTGGCCTTTGCTGTGAGAGGACCTGGATGCAAACTGAGCAGCATCTCTAAAGAGAGAGAGAGAGAGAGAGAATGAATTTTTATTGCATCCAGGTCCTCTCACAGCAAAGACCAGGCAGTTTCTGAAGACATTCAATGCAGCAGCATCAGAGGCGACTTTCACACCTAATACTACAACTACCTTCATCACATCTCCGTTGTAATAGTGGACCTGCAGCTGATAGTCAGCTATCCAAATGTGCTCCCGCCAGGTTTCACAATCGTGGTTCAGAACAGGCGTGCTTCACGTAGATCAAGGGTTAAAATCACAAAGGCCTTTCAAAATGGCATTATAGAGCCAATTTAGTGCTTGTTAAGGGCCTTAACAGCCTATCCCGTCTCTTAAAGGCGGGATGCAGTCGGGACCAGCAGACACAATTTAATGAAAATTGCATGGAGGCGGACTTGTGCCCGCCTGCCAGTTTTCGCAATTTTAACCCCCCACACGCCTCCAAACCCGCCTCCACGGGTCAATGAAAATCCAGCCCTATGTGTTACCTTAATGTTGTTGCTCCAAAGATTATAAAGTTCCTTTCCAGCAGAAATAAGTACAATCTGGAAAGGTTAGTTGAGTTTAGCTGCATTGGCGTTCTATCAAAGAGTACGTACCATGTGAACCTAGCAAGCACCAGCTGGCTTACATTTATAGACTTTGTGTGTATGATACTTGGGACAGCTGTGCTGTTGCTTGTGTGGGAGATTCCAGTGCTTATTTCTATACTGCCTGCATTCATGTCCAGGAATTCAGCTGGTTTTTTTTTTGTTGCTGGTGACTTTTCTGGAAGATTGATTAATGCTTGAGGGCACAGCATAGAGCCCTTTCCGTCTGCTCTAACTTCACTTACTGTCGATAAGCTGAAGGATCAAGTTCCCACCATTAACTGTATTCAACTCGCCACAATTTGTGGCTTGGAGTACTGCAGCAGTTTTTACTTGGATGCTAAGATGGTGACGAGCCACTGAAAATAAATTTGAAGGTGCTTTTTGTATTGCGTCCATTTTCCCAAGCATGGGCCTTGGGCAGCTGCCTGCAAGTGAAATGAGAAGACACAAGTTTTCTCCACCTTACTCTGATAGTGCACCGTCAGCTAGCCTCAACATGTAAATGTCTGAAGTTGTCACTGGAGATAATTTTGGTGTTTTAAAGGGAGAGCAAGGGAAGAAAGTTGCTTTTTAAAGAGGTGTTTTTCCCTTGCTGCAGGCTTGGCTTTGAGTGAACCAACTAGTATTGAAGCAAATCCAAGTTTTGATGACCCACACCCCAATTTTGGCCAGCTTCTGCTCGCAGTATTCAGACACCCTGGGTGGCTGCCTACCCCTGTATCTGAAAGTGCTCTTTAGGGGCTTTTACATTGTCACTTGTTTCGTTTGGGTTGTGGAAAAGTGGTGTCTGTGTGCTGGCTTGGTAGAATTGCAGACCCATATTGTTGTGATGGGAAAAGGGTGCTGTTTTTAGCAATGTAAACTCGGGAAGCTGGTCCACAGATGCCAGTCTCTTGCAGCCCAAACTAATCAATGTACACGTATATTGCATGTACTTCCGGTGACTGGTCATTTTTCCTTCTCCTAAAGAGCCCTCCAGCTAAAAAATGCAGGCGGAATCTTTTTCAGAACCTTCATTTTGTAGGCCCTCAGTGAAGATTGGTCTTTCTCTGGGACATTTTCTGGACACATAATTGACTTGTATCGTTAATTACTAGAAACAGAAGTGCTCATTTCTTGCCTGGGGACAGTTGGCAACAGCTATGGTCCCAATATCTTTGAGACCGATTCACTCCAACCGAGTCTATTAGAAATATGAAGCTTACCACTACCTCTGCGGAGTCGTCCCAGTGTATTAATAATCTTTGCCGTTATGCGGCTATGATAAACACCTCTTATCTATTATTTTGGATGCTTTGTTTGTTCTAGATAAGATGCCAGTTAGAAAAGTGATGGATGAAGGAGACATGTTTCCAGAGAGCTTAGTGGCACATCTGTAGCCTGGAACTCCTAAGTATGCCTCCTCCCAAAGTTGAATTCAAATATTTTCTGCTTGCAAACAAAAAGTTAAATATCCTAATTCCAGCAGCATTCCAGAGTTGGGTTGTGGTTGGAGGCTGAGAGATGTAAGGAACATTATGTCTACTGAATGCCACACATGAGGAAAGAGCTGGGTTACTCATGGCTTCAGGCTGTATTGAGCAATGGTTTAAGTTGTAAAGGTTCTAGTTAAGTAGATGTAGCCGACAGCTTGACTACCTGCTTCAAAATAGTCATTAAATTTTGCCTGTTTTACTAAGTAGTACCAGAGTAAATTCGGTCAGAACTTTGATCTTGAGGTATGTATGATGTGCAAGGACTAGTCATACTAGACGTGAACCAGGTAGGAGCTTGTTCACTGAAATGAGCCTTTAATTGCCTTTGTCTGCAGGCAGCAGGACAAACCTTTGTGCTGACATGTCCAGATTCAAACCGTCTAAAATCTAATTCCAGTGAACTGATCAGTTATGCTGGGTTTTTTTTAATCGCCTTTATGCAAAGTCTAATTCTAGTTAACTAATCAGTTATGCTGGGTTTTTTTTAATCGCCTTTATGCAAAGCCTCATGAAAGATGGTCTACATTTACGAGTTATCTTGGCCGGATAATAGTTATGATTTATATGCAGTAATTGTGCATTTTTTTGTTCATGATTTAGGACTGCAGTATGTTATTTTCACTTTCAGTAACTAGTTTGCTAGCTGCTGCATACTGACCGAACAGGATGTTTGGCATGCCCTGTTAGCACCAACAAGGGAAAAGAGCCTTTTTATCAGCATACCACTGTGTTCCTGGCTATTGTTGCTGGGGGGGAGGGGAAGGCACATGCTTTGATACAAGGAAGTTCTCTTATCATGAGAAGTGCTTGTTTTTGAACCAATTTACATTTGCTTTTTTCAAACAGGGGTTGGGTCACTGAACATCACAGTTTAGTCTGAAGTTGATGTAGTCTCATCGATAGAAAAAAAACTAGAAACATAGGTCAATCAGCAACTGTAGGAAGAGCAGATATTTTATGCTTTGGGTGCATATCTGTGATGGGTCAGACACCTAAAACATTAATTGTCTAAGCTCCCTACAGACCTGTGTATTTGTAGGTTTTTTTTCTGAATTTTGTTTCAAATTTCCAACTACTGCAGTATTTTCTGTTTTCCAGTGTCATCAGTAGGTGCTTGTATATTTGTACCAGTTTGCCGGCTTGCATTGCTGCTTCACAAAGTATGGGCCTCATGTTGCTCTGCAGAGAGCCAGTATGGACTCGATGGGCCGAATGGCGGCCTCCTGTGCCATTATGACTCTATGACCTGGCAGCAACCCCAATGTAAACTTGTTGGATTTGCTAAAGCTAGTGTCCAGAAAGACTGGATTTAAAACAAAACAATGGTTGAAAGGAGACTTTTAAAGTTTTCTGGATATTAAGGTGAAAACGTTAGTGTTACTGGCTTCCCACCAACACATTTGAGTTTCAAGCTGAGTCGAGAGTTGTGAAACTTTGCAGTTCTGTCCAATCCTGAGCTCTGCTTCCTCCCCTACATCAACTCCGTTACTAAAATGGCTTCCTTCTCCCTCCCCAACGTCGCTTACCTCCACCCTTATTTATTTCCTTCTAATGATGAGCCTCTGTTTCATGCCTCCATCACCTCGAGGTTTGATTTCTCCAGGTTGCCTCCATGTTTCAACACATCCATAATGCTGCAGTCCAAAGTCCTCATCCAGCATTAAGCCTTACATCTTGCCCTCTCCAAACTCCACTGGCTCCCTGTGCCTCAATGAGTCGAGTTCAAAATTCACATGATTGTTTTCAATAATAATGATTATCTTCCCAGCACAAACCCACTTCTCCTCGTATCCGGTTTCTCCTCACCTCTCTCTCTCCACCATTGACAGTTGCTCATTCAACAGCTACACTTCTGCCGTTTGGAATATTCCACCCAGTTTTTTCCGCCTTGCCACCTGGGCGGGAATTTCTTAATGTCTCAATGCTGCATGGGCTCTAAATGTTAAATTTTCTAAGTCGCCCTTTTGCCTGGCCCCACTGTTCTTGTTGAGAGAGGGTTGTTTGTGTGTTGTGGAATGTGGAGCTGACTCGTGCTCCTTCGCACGAAAGTAACTTGCAACAGTTTACTCGGGCAGAGAGGGATGTGTAAGCACCAGTTAAATTATGAGCCTCTGAATCGAACTCTTCCTTTCCAAGAAAAGAGTCTAGCAGAGACCAAATGAGTGAGTTTGCATCATGGGCCTTCCTTACACATGACCATCAATTGGCCAAGCATCATCAGGAAGCTGATGCATTCAATTTGCAGAATAGCCAAGCGGAGTGGGCAAATGCTGATCTAGTTTGTTTGAATTGATAAACCAGTCTGCAGGAGAAGTACCAATATAAATATTTATGGGTTTCTGGAATAACTTTGTATAAAATATCTTTGTCAGAAACTTCACTTTGAGCCAAAAGGTTTATCTTTCTTACGTGTTCTTTTCTTTCTCCTTCTAAAGATTATGATCGAGTTCTGTCTTGGTGGCGCAGTGGATGCAACAATGTTGGGTAGGCTTTCTGTGTCTTAAGATTTAAATAGAAAACTGTTATTTTGTGCAATCAATGTTTGAAACATGCATTATTTGCAAAATTTGATCGTTTAAAAAGAAAAGTGAATTTGATTTTTTTTTAATTTGCTTTTCTGTGGAATCCTTGTGGGCCTGGTGGAGCAGCAGTGCTCCCCCGGGCCCTGCAAAGAGCCCTAAGGCCTCCCCAGCCCCTGACTTGTCTCTCTCTCCCAGTGCCGGCATCAGCTTCTAAAGCCCCAGCCCAGTGTAATTTTATGCCAGTGGCCATTCTCGAATGTGCCACCAGTTTAAAATGGATCCCCCTAGTTTCTATTTTATTTGGTGCATGCATTTGATTAAATTCTAAATGGTAGCCTTGCCCATAATCCAGCACCAATGCTTGATATCAAAAGCTCTTGTAAGAGGATGTCACACATTGCCTGTCACACTCGGTCTTGTGCACCACACAGCAGCACTGAATAAACTGTTTGAGGTTTTAAATATTACTAGCGCAGTGTTTTCCTCAAAACTTTGTTCAGTTTGCACATCTGTGCTATTTAAAAAAAAACATTCAGATAGCCATTTAAAGTTAAAACTGATTTACTTTTTCATAGTTTTGCTGCTGCTGTTGGCTAACGACTAACTCTGCAAACTGTAAGCATTTTGCTCCTCGAAACCTGAAGCTGAGGTAATGTAGTGAAGTAGCCGTAGTTAATTGATCACCACCTGCACTCACGAGCTTGTGAAACAGTCGATGAATTCTGGCATCTTGATTTTTGTCATTGTTCAGCACTGGACCTTCCTTCGGGACCACACAAAATGTCAAAACCCCACCAGTCCCCCTGCATGTCCTTCCGTGCCTCCCACCCCAACTTAAAAACAGCTGCGGGCTTCTAAAGTTATGAGAAATATCTCTGCTGGTGCTGACATTGTTTGAGCAGCAACCTGTGGTGTATTGTAATAGAAACTAAACACCTCCACAACTCTGCTCTTGTCCCCCTGGCTTTAATTTAGGGTTCTCATGGAAGGGGTCCACCCCGAAGAGCCAAATGTCATATCCCTCTTTTCCCTTTCCCAACCCCATCCTCTTTCCTCCCGCCCCCACGTTCGCTCGCAGGCATTCTCCCCTCGCTTGTAATTTACTTAGTGTGGCGTTTTCTTCAACAGAATTGGATCGTGGACTGACTGAGCCCCAGATCCGTGTTGTTGCTCGTCAGATGTTGGAAGCCGTAGACTACCTTCACAGTCAGAAAATCATCCATCGGGACTTAAAGGCAGGGAATGTTCTACTCTCTCAGGATGGCAATGTTAAACTTGGTAAGGCATTTGCTTGTTTCAAACAGTTTTCTGTGCAAAGTTAGTCTGCACAATTGTAAAGTCTAAAGGAAGAAAACAATAAAACTTTTTCAACCAAGTGCAAAATACAGTAAAACGTTCAGATTTTCAGTAATATGTCGGAGTCAAGCTGTGTAAATTCTGAATGGTCATTCATGGCCTTTTAAATAGAACTTCCTGTGAAATAGGCGTGTACGTTTTCAGAGCACCAAAAAAAAGCTTCTGTAGTTTACACAAGTGACTTCTGAGGAAGTAACTTTTTGTGGTTACAGATTATGTGTATTCAGCAGTAACAGGATTTAGAGGGAGGCTCAGTAAGAAATGCTCCATTATAGAGGAGTAACCTGTCCTGTTTAGTTGAAGGACGTTTGCTTTCTCGGTTTCATCTGTGCTGCTGTTGGAAGAGGAGGTGTTTTCCTCGAGTCAGGGAGATTCCTCTTCAACAGAACCTGAACTGAGTGCCTTCATACAATAGATTTAAGACACTTTGAAGTAGTTCTCCTACCCACTCAGCCACAGGAAACACGTGGTCTGGCAAGACCTTAATAAGGGAAAATAGGAGATTTTTGTTCCTTTTAAAAAAAAAAAAACCCACAAAGTTGCTTCAGTTTTGGAATCCTAAAATGATACAGCACAAAAGGAGGCCATTCGGTCCATCATTGCACTTTTAACAAGTTTCTTTATTGGGTGCTTTGAATAAAATGTTCTGTATCCAATTTCTGAATTGTCTCTTCACTAGTAAGGGGAACAAAGCGCTTACGTGATTAACAAACTGTTCTAACATTTTTCAATGACTGCCGATAAGTGTTAGCCGTAGCTGAGTGGCATGCCCAGATATGAGCACAAAATCTAGGCTGACACTCCAGTGTAATAGTCATAGAGTTATAACGGCACAGAAGGAGCCCATTGAGTCCATGCCGGCTCTCTGTAGAGCGATCCAGTCAGTCCCATTCCCGCATTCTATCCCCATAGCCCTGCAAGTTTATTTCCCTCAAGTGCCTATCCAGTCTCCCCTTGAAAACATTGAGGGGGCAAAATTGGGTTGCGTCCCCCTTTGGGGCGCTAACTTTGCTACTTTTAACGCCCCGAAAAAGTTAGCGCCCCCATGCCCAAAATTCACTGGTAGCACCCCAAGAGGGAATATCGCGGCGCTGCGGCACGTCGCACCGCGGTACTCGGGCCTTCCTCCCCTTATTAAAGGGGAGGGGCCTAGCGCAGCGCGACCCGGGGCCCAGCTGGACCACCAGGGATTGGAGTGCCGGCAAAAGAGCCCGGCACTCCGCGGGGGGGGGTGGGGGCTGCACAGGAGGCTGGGGACGCAACGGGGGCAGGTGCTGGCAGGCGGCCAGCAACAAAAATGGCTGCCCGACACCTCCCCTTTAATTTGCGCCGCCCTAGCCACAGGTAGGCACCCTTGACCCTGTCCGGCGGTCAGTCAGGGGGAGCTACCGAAGATCGCGGCCGGGGCACTGTGCACGGCGATGACGTCATCGCTGGAGGCGCAGCGCCGCGGGGCGCTAACGGTTACTGCCGCCGCTAACCTCCTGTTGAATTTCGTGGGAGGCGTTGGCGGCGCCGCGCCCAGGCGCTAGTTGCTTTGCGCCCCGTTAGAATGGGAGGTGCAAATCAACCGAATTTTTCCCCCTCCGTGTCTCCGCTTCCACCACTTCTATCGGCAGCGAGTTCCAGGTCCTCGCCACTCGCTGCGTAAAAAAGTTTTTCCTCGCGTCCCCCCCCCCCCCCCTGTATCTCTTGCCCAAAACCTTAAATCTGTCTCCCGTAGTCCTTGTACCATCAACTAGTGGGAACAGCCTTTCCCCGTCTAGCCTATCCAAACCCATCATAATCTTGTACACCTCTATCAAATCACCCCTCAACCTGCTTTGCTCTGATGAAAACAAATCCAGCTTCTCCAACCTGTCCTTGTAGCTAAGATCCCCCATCCCCAGAACCATTCTGGTAAATCTCCTCTGCACCCTCTCAAGTGGCTTCATATCCTTCCTAAAGTGTGGTGACCAGAACTGGACGCAATACTCCAGTTGTGGCCTAACCGGCGCTTTATAAAGGTTCAGCATAACTTCTCTACTTTTGTACTCAGTGCCTCTAATTATGAAGCCCAAGATCCCATATGCTTTGCTAACCACTCTCTCAATATGTCCCGCCACATTCAGAGACCTATGCACTTTAACTCCCAGGTCCCTCTGTCTCTGTACACTCTTTAAAACTGTGCCATTAAGTGTATATTGCGCCTCCCTGTTCCTTCTGCCAAAATGCATCACCTCACACTTCTCTGTATTAAATTCCATCTGCTACTTGTCTGCCCATTCTGCTAGCCTTTCTATGTCCTGTTGCAGTCGATTGGTATCATCATTACTGTTTGCCACACCCCCAAGTTTGGTGTCATCAGCAAATTTAGAAATTCTACTCTGTATTCCAATATCCAGGTCATATAAAGCAGTGGCCCCAGCACTGACCCTTGGGGAACACCACTGTCTACCATCCTCCAGTCTGAAAAACAGCCATTTACCACAACTTGCTGTCTTCTGTCCTTAAGCCAGTTCCTTATCCAAGCTGCCACTGACCCACCTATTCCATGAGCCTCAATTTTGTTAACCAGCCTTCTATGTGGTACTTTGTCAAACGCCTTCCTAGAATCCATGTAGACAACATCCATTGCATTCCCTTCATCACTCCTCCCTGTTGCTTCATCAAAAAATTCAATTGGATTAGTCAAACACGATCTGCCTTTTACAAATCTGTGTTGGCTCTCCTTAATTAGCTTAAACTCGCCAAGCACCCGTTAATTTTTTCCTTGATTATTGTTTCTAAAACTTTACCCACCACTGATGTTAAACTGACCGGCCTGTAGTTACTAGGATTGTCCTTCCACCCGTCCTTGAACAATGGTGTCATATTTGCCACTTTCCAATCCTCGGGCACCTCCCCCACATCTAGGGAAGATTGGAAAATTATGGCAAACCCTTCTGCTATCTCCTCCCCCAATTCCCTTAGCAACCTGGGATGCAAGCCATCTGGACCAGGCGACTTGTCCATTCTAAGCATATCCAGCCTTTCGAGTGCATCCTGTCGATCAATTTTCACCCCTTCCATTGCTTCTACCTTTTCCACTTCTGATATTTTGTCAGCATCCACCTCCTTAGTAAACACCAATACAAAGTACTCTCAGTATTCTCGCCTTGCCCTGCGTCTCTAAGCATATATTGCCTTCTTTGTCCCTAATAGGCCCCACCCCTACTCAGAGATGCTGGATTTGAGGGAGTGCTGCACTGTCAGGTGCCGTCTTTCGGGTGAAAAGTTAAATCGAGCCCCTGTCTGCACCCTCAGGTTGACGTGGAAAATCGGGGGAGTTTTCTATGTTCTGGCCAATATTTATCCCTCAACCAGCATCAATAAAACAGATTATCTGGTCATTATCAGATTTCTGTTTGTGGGACCTTGCTGTGTGAAAATTGGCTGCCACGTTTCGTATATTACAGTACAACAGTGACAACCCTTCAAAAGTGCTTCATTGGCTGTAAAGTGCTTTGAGACGTCCCGAGGTTGTGAAAGGTACTAAATAAATGCACGTTTTTATTGTTCTTTAGTGTTTAACACCTGCATGTCCTCAAACCACTTCTTCAAATCTTACAGGGGACCTTGTAAATGAACAGCACAAACTTTTTCCATGGTCGTCTTCAGCTAAACATCTGACAAGATTAGGTTATTGCCTGAAAAACCATTGAATGCTCTTTCTCCTATTGAACTACTTTCTTTGGGGCTTCGGGTGGCAAGGAAATGGCAGGGGCTGCCTTGTTTTGTGCATCCGACTGCTTTTTGTGCGAGAGATGCTTAATCACTGGGAAACTTCTTGGCTGAGGCAGCCCTGACTGAGCACCGTGTCTGCCAAGCTGAGCTTTTCATGATTGCTACATGTGTTGCAATGGTGCTGAGAATGCACCAGTATCATTACTAGGCTATAGGTGGTTCCCCCACCCTCTTCATTGCTGTGTTAGTGACCCTAATCTCTGAGTTTGGAGCCTACTTTTAAAGTTCAGGTTTGTTTCAGCACCTTTTTTTCCATGTGAATGGCCTGACTACAGTTATGTAAGCAGACTGCATCTCTTACGAACTAAAAGCTGGATCTTTTATTATTTGACATGCAAAGCTAACAATTAACCCTGATCGAAAGCACTTTTTCCACACACGGTAGTGGAAATCTGGAAAACTCTTCTCCAAAAGTCTGTGTATGCTGGTTCAATTGAAATTTTCAAGACTGAGATCAATAGTCTTTTGTTAGGTGAAGGTATCCAGGGATACAGAGCAAAGGCAGATAAGTGGAGTTGAGGTATTGATCAGCTATGATCTAATTGGAGCAGGTTCGAGGGGCTGAATGGTCTACTCCTGTTCCTATCACAGTAAATTGCTGACTAGAGAGCCCACTAAACTTCCAGAATGAGGAAATATTACCACTTTGTACAGGCTGAACTACTGATCACATTTATTTACAGTATTAAAAACATGATTCACAGAACCAGAAGGAAAATATTAAAAAGCAATACTTGTACAAGAGCGTGGGCATGCTGGGTTAGGGAAGGAAAAATCACCCTGGGTTCCTGGTCCTGATCACTATCCAGTGACCTGTGCTGGAAGTACATGTGTGGAAGTTGGATGCAGATGGAATTGGGCTTGGCTGCGATCTTTTTGAATATGTGGGTAGCAGTTTACTCTGGTTAGTCAGCAAACATTATTCAATCCGATTTGAAGCAGGCTTGCCTACTAAAATACATGTGCTGGAATAGCTGTAGGTTATTTTTGTGAACCAGTAACTTTGGAATCTACAGTAAGGAAATTAAAGTGGACTTTTTAAAAATCTGGTCTTTCTGTGTTGGCAAAGGATTATAAAAAGTTTAATGTAAATGCTTTCCCATTTAGCACAGATTTGCCAGTTTCAAACTTATTAATAGCATTTTATTGTTTCTGTTTGAGTTGATAACATGGGTGTTTTGCAAGCACAAGAAGTGTAAAACGGCACCGCCCAAGCTCTCTCTGTCCCTACCATGAACTCTGCAGCTGAGCCTTCCACTGCACGTGACCAGCAGTGTTTTTATAGCACTTAAACCTGTTGACTGCATCCCAAGTCTAATATTAACTAGGATCCGGATCCATGTTCTTCTAATTTTTTCATCTAGAATTTCTGTTGGGGACTTAAATTAATTGGTAACACAATAACATCGTTTTTTTAAAAAGGCTTCTTGATGAAACGGAAAGAGAAAATAGGTTTGATGTGTGCAGGTCTGATGCTTATTCTCATGATAATTACCACACGCACTATCACATTATACTTAAATACATATGAAACACACACACACGATTTTGGGACTTCCAGAACTGTGTGTGCCTTGAGTATTGTGTTTCTCAGCCAGATCAGACTTTGGAACTTGTTACAGATGTGTGGATCTTGATGCTTTCATTTTCAATTCAAGCTGAGAAAATGGCTGCTGAGAGTCCAGAAAGGAAGAATTTGCTTTTAGATCGCACTTCATGTCCTCAGGACATCTTGAAGCACTTCACACAGTCTTACTTTTGAAGTGCTTCACTGTTAAATAGTTAAACACGACAGCCAGTTGAACACAGCAAGATCCCACAAATTAAGACACTGAAGTATCAGCCAAGATTATGTGCTCAAGTCCTGGATGGGCTTGAACCTCTGACTCAGAGGCAAGACTGGTACCAACTGAGCCAAGGTGACAGATCCTAGAGCAACAAAGTTAGGTGACTTAAATTGCTAATAGGTATATCAATGTCATTGCAGTGGTTTCATGTGAGTTGGACAAACTAATGGTTCATCTGTTGTGATTGGCAACCTGTTGATTTGAGTGAATCTGTATAATGTTGATGTTCCTGATGGGATGGTGTAAATTGTACCATACATCACATTTCCATGTTTATATAATCATATTTCTTTGTATTTATCAAACGTAATATGGTTTAATTGTCTGATAACCCAATTTCAAATTGGTTAAACACACAACACTGGAAAAAGTACAGTAGATTTACAACTTCCAGTGTGAAATCAGATGAAAAGCTCACTTTTAATTCCCTGCTGATACTCCGTGCCTTAAGATAACTGAACCTATTGAACTCGCCTTGCCAGCAACTTGCATTTATGTAACACCTTTAATGTAGAACAATGTCCCAAAGCACTTCACGCAAGCACAATCAGAAAATGGACGCTGAGCCAAAGAAGGTGACCAAAAGTTTGGTCAAAGAGCAGAATTTTAAGGAGGTCCTTTTAAAGAAGGAGATGAAGTTGTTTAGGGAGGGAATTCCAGAACATATGACCCAGGAGGCTGAAGACACGGTTGCCAATGGTGGGGCAAAGAGAAGAGGGATACAAAAGAGGACGGTTAGAGGAATCAAGATTTTTGGGAAGGGTTGGGGATTGTAAGGCTGGAGAAGGTTAGAGATTTGGGGGTGGGGTGGTGGAGAGTGAGGTGATGAATGTATTTAAACATGTGGACGAGAAATTTAAATTGGAAGCATTGGGTTGGGAGACAATGTGGGGAGAGGGATGGATTCAAGGGAAAGGGTACAGAGTTCTGGTGGGAGCTGAAAATTATTTTCCAATGTTTAACTGGAGGAAGTTGTTGCTCAGCCAACATTGAAAATCAGACAAGCAGTCTGGCAAAAGGAGCAGTGGGTGGGTGGGTGGAGAGGTAGACCTAGGTGCCGTCTGCATACATGTGGAAGCAGTGTCCCAAGATTTTCTATTTTGAAAATTGAAAACATTTCTTACAAACCTTTCTTACTGTATTCATATTTTGCCAAATCTTTTGTGTTTCACATTTCTGTTCAATTGTAAATAAATACACTGCTAATCTGTGCTTACTATTGGCCAGTCTGCAGTGATTATGTTAGCACAGCACAAGATTTTGTTTGATCCAATAAGTAGATCATTACAACTAGGGACCCTTTTGTTATACAACAGTTTAGGATACAGCTGTTGGATCATAGAGGAGGGTGTCCACTTATGGAACTGTTGTAAAATTGTTCTGTACTAAACCCTGAAGTTGCGAAAGAGGTTAAAACTGTACGCTAAGATAGTGCAGGAAATTGCAGCACTCTTTAAATGCAACCACTTTACTGCCTGACTTGTATTCGGAATGACAGATCTATGTATTGTGTATAGCGTTTATTGTGTTTGGTTTACACAACTTTGTTACAGTTTAGAATTCTGGATCATTAGTTCTTTCATGTTGCATTTTAAAAAAAAAGGTTTTAATCTTGTAAGATTTCCTGGGAGTTTCCTGTTTCATAATAAAGTTGCAACATTGTGTGACAACCCATGAGCAGTTAAACCTTCGTGGTACATGTAAAACAGGATAGGTATTCAAGGATTTTTTTTTTTAAACTTGACATTTGACAGGCACTACAATGTGACAAGAGTATAGAATTTTCTAATTTAATAAACAGTTAAAAGTGAATTGCTCCCTCGCCGCTCCCCAATTAAAACAGAGTATGTATTTAATCTGTGACTTTTATATTGATAAACTAAGGGTATTCTGTATTTATTGCTTCTAAGGCTCTTATAATGTTGCTGATACACTTCCTGCCTTCATACCCAGCCCATAAATAATCATGCTTTGGCAACTAAATACTTATTTTTCTTTTCAAATGTCTTCCTTCTAGTAATTATCCACCACATACTGCGTTTAATCAGAATGGTGTCCATTATTATTTTAAACACTTCCAACTGGAAATGAGAACCATCGATGATGAACTTTGACCCTCTTACCATCATTCTTGTGTAGTGCACAGCTTTGTGTTTAAGAACAGCTCAACTGGATAGAAACTGTTGAAGGTTATGTAAGCACAAGGTTAATTTTACAGGATTGGTTACAGCTCTGCTGCTAATCGGATAATATGTTACAATGCTTTGTACTATTAAATCCATATGGTATTGGATTGGACTACAGAAATCCTTGCCAAATTCCCTAAAAAGAGTTATTCTAACTGCAGTTGTGTTCCTTCACAGCTGATTTTGGTGTTTCAGCAAAAAACACAAAAACACTGCAAAAGAGAGAAACTTTCATTGGAACGCCCTATTGGTAAGTACAAATGGAGATGACCTTTTCCTAGGACAAACATTGTGCCTTCTTCCCAGTGTTCTCTGTCAGTCCATTGTGGTTAGTTTAACTTTATATGTAACTTTCATTTCTCTCTGCTAATTAGAATGTTTTTGATCTGTACGTGCTGCACAAAGTGGAGGAGTTATTTTTAAAGTCACTTCTTTGCTTCTACTTTGAATACATTCTTTTTTTTGTTATATTTGGGGGCATTGTGATAAAATAGGTTGGCAATCATTTGTTCTCCATTTTATTGGTAGATTGTCCTGAGCATTGCTCACATTTCTAGTTTTTGCTTGCCCTTAATAAAAAAAAAAAAACACCTCCAAGTTCTACATACCCCTGTGCCTTTGGCCAACTCTTCTCAATCCTCTACTGCTCAATCCTCTACTGCTCGGCCCATGTCTCTAATATGAAGTGGCTCAAGATGTTTTATTGTATAAAAAGCACTGCACAGATGCAAGTTGTTAATGAACTGGTTTATGAAATTAGATGGGTACAAAATATTCAAACTATTATCATACAAAACAAATTGTCCAATTACACCATAAGCTGCTGTGACCACCTGCTTTCTAATCGCATAACATCAACAATACATGGATGTAATCCTTTATGCCAAATCTTGTGCTTTGGATCTGACAACTCTTGGAATATACGAACATACAAAATTGACAGGTGTGAAAAGATCAGCTAGTCCATCAAGCCTCACACCATGGTGGCCGGACCATAATGACTAAATACTTCTTCCCTTCCACCCATCCTCGCAGCCATGTAATCTCCTGGGAGAGGCAAAAAAAACGTGAAGTTCGATCTTCCTACAGAAATGGGTGGTGGAGAACTAGGGTCCCACGACACATGTATTAAAGAATCATTCTATGCCTTGTCATGCAAGACTTTTATACTGATTGATTTTTTTTAGAATGAACTTTGAGCATAAGCTCAGCTGCTTTTAATATAGAATTTTTTGCAAAACTTGGCCCATTGTGCTTAGAGAGGTGGCATTAGAGTGACTCATCTGGCACGCAGTCTTCAAATTATTAAATGGCGTGGTGTCAACATATTATTAGACTCTAAGTGCTCTATATACTCATTATACCTGTGTTTTATTAAGACTTTGCCTTAACAAAAGCCTTGTTTGATGAAATGTACAATGTCTGAGGTTAGTGAATTGTCAAAATGTCAAAATTGTAAAATAAAAACAGAAAATGTTGGAAACACTCAGCAGATTAGGCAGCATCTATGGAGAGAGATCAGGTCAATGACCTTCCATCAGAACAAAAAATATGTATTGTATACATATGCTGTATATATAAAATGAAATACTATAAACAAAATTGTAACCTTCACTTGTGTATTTATAAATATGCCATCAATTTTATCTTGGCTACATACAAAACATGTTGGCATGTATAAACTGCCCTGTTTATTGCTCCTACTTCCTTTCTTCACTTGGACTAATGTCAAATCACCTCCCATTAATTTGACTGCTATCCTAAAATTGTATTGTCCTCCTTTGATTCTGTTTTCAGTTTAAAAATATGCATGGTATACATATGCTGTTTATATAAAATGATATACTATTAATTTATTCAGAATTGTGTTTAAACATGTCTGTATTCGACCTTTGAGAATTTACTAATTAACGGAATTCTGCAACCTTGTTAAATTTTGTTTTCTCTATTTGTCATTGCTTTCTTGATTTGTTTTTAGGATGGCCCCCGAAGTGGTGATGTGTGAGACCATGAAGGATAACCCATATGATTACAAATCTGACATCTGGTCCTTGGGTATAACATTGATTGAAATGGCTCAAATAGAGCCACCTCATCATGAGTTAAATCCAATGAGAGTTTTGCTGAAAATTGCCAAGGCCGATCCTCCAACGCTGGAGAATCCATCAAAATGGTAATGACTGAATTGTTGCATAAGTTTCATATTTTTCTTTATCCAAACCTGTTTTGGGAATAGTGTTTTGAAACAAAAATTCTAATTCATTTTCCCCATCTCTGCGTACATAATATAACCGTGGAAAGTTCGAGGAAAGTCATATGCTAAGCCAGTACATGACTTTTGCAGATGGGCGATGCTGCATGTGGTTTCCTGTTCTCATTCTGTATAAAGCACCAGGACCTGGATCAGCATGTCTGCACCAATATCTGCTAAAGGGTTAAACACTTCAAAGCATAATAGAGTATTCATGATTGCCGGCACTCCTGATTGTTGTATAAAATGTTTGTCACCAAAAAGTAATGATGCGGAGATGCCGGTGTTGGACTGGGGTGGACAAAAGTGAGAAGTCGCACAACACCAGGTTATAGTCCAACAGCTTTATTTGAAATCGCAAGCTTTCGGAGAGCTGCTCCTTCGTCAGCTGACGAAGGAGCAGCGCTCCGAAAGCTTGCGATTTCAAATAAAGCTGTTGGACTATAACCTGGTGTTGTGCGACTTCTCACCAAAAAGTAACACTGCGATTAATCAAATTTCTCTGGTCTGTGCAAAGGACCCATAAGAAATTGTTGCATATGCTACCCACATTATTCAGAACAGCCCAGTCAGTCGGGTATCAATGAGCACACTGGTATCAATCATTGCTAAAGAGTCACCGACATCCCATGGTGGCTAAGACTAAACAACGTTTGTTAAGTCTGAGAGGGACAAAAGCTGGAAAGTGGGATTAGGTTGGATAGCTCTCTTTCGGCCGGCACAGACACGATGGGCTGCATGGCCTCCTTCTGTGCTGTAAATTTCTAAGATTCTATGAAAACCCACCACAGAGAGTAGCACTATGTTTCGTATGTCTCTGGGCTTGCCAAGTTCAAACAGATGAACCTAATGGCATAGGTAAGAATAACACTGACTGTTCCAGAATTTACAGTGAGGCAAGCCTTGAATATAGGGGGTATGATTAAGAAGTTTGCCGATGATACTAAAATCGGCTGTGTGGTTGATACTGAAGAAGGAAGCTGTAGACTGCAGGAAGATATCAATAAATTGGTCAGGTGGGCAGAACAGTGGCAAATGGAATTCAATCCAGAGAAGTGTGAGGTAATGCATTTGGGGAGGGCTAACAAGGAAAGGGAATACACATTAAATGG
This sequence comes from Squalus acanthias, assembly GCA_030390025.1. NCBI lineage: Eukaryota > Metazoa > Chordata > Chondrichthyes > Squaliformes > Squalidae > Squalus > Squalus acanthias. The sequence continues at coordinate 144,663,990 of CM059427.1, read as the reverse complement.
TAGGACACTGAGTAGTGTAGAGGAACAAATGGACCTTGGAGTGCATGTCCACAGATCCCTGAAGGTAGCAGGCCAAGTAGATAAGGTGGTTAAGAAGGCATACGGAATGCTTGCCTTTATTAGCCGTGGCATAGAATACAAGAGCAGGGGGGGGGTTCTGCCTCAACTGTATAAAACACTAGTTAGGCCTCAGCTAGAGTACTGCATGCAGTTCTGGTCACCACATTACAGGAAAGATGTGATTGCACTAGCGAGGGTACAGAGGAGATTTACAAGGATGTTGCCGGGAGTAGAGAATCTTAGCTATGAGGAAAGACTGGACAGGCTGGGTCTGTTTTCCTTGGAACAGAGGAGGCTGAGGGGAGACCTTATTGAGGTGTATAAAATTATGAGGGGCATAGATAAAGTGGATAGAAAGGACCTATTTCCCTTAGCAGAGGGGTCAAAAACCAGGGGGCACTGATTTAAACTAATTGGTGGAAGGTTTAGAGGGGATTTGAGGGGAAATTTCTTCACCCAGAGGGTTGTGGGGGTCTGGAACTCTCTGCCTGAAAGGGTGGTAGAGGCAGAAACCCTAACCACATTTAAAAAGTACTTGGATGTGAACTTGGGATGCTCGAACCTGCAGGGATACGGACCAAGAGCTGGGAAGTGGGATTAGGCTGGCTAGCTCTTTGTTGGCCGGCGCAGACACAATGGGCCGAAATGGCCTCCTTCCGTGCTGTAACTTTCTATGAATCTATGAAGCCAGGCCAACCTTAAACACCATAGTCCAGCAGCAGATGGGACACTGGCTAGAGAGTACAGTTCAGAGTAGTGGAGCTGCGGACAGAAATCTTGGTCTTGAAAGTTTTCACAGTTCCCTTGGACTTCAAGATTTCAACTCCATTGTATTTTGTTCAACTTGGTGACAAACTGAGAAAACCACGGGTCATGAGGTGTTAAGGAAAAAGGTAACTGCTAACCTCTAAAGAAAAATGATTCTTTGAAATGCTGTCTGCCTTTCAGAGACTGAACTCTGTAGTATAAACTGTCTCAACAAAGTGATCTCCTGAGCTCCTCGGTGTTGTGTGTAGGAATCTTGTACACAGCTAACTTAGTTGCAATGTGATCAGGTCTGAAAGATCACACTTCTGGTTTGTAACAGGAAACTCCTACTAAAAAGTGTCAAAGGAAGGGCTCCATTTGCCAGACTAATCGCAACCTTTTTTTTCTTAAAGTAACATTATTGTTTGCTAATGTTTGACTTCCACTATATACTAAAGAAAATAAACGTTTTTTTTGCCTTTCAAGAGGGGGAAAGAGATGGTATTTTTTCTTCTTGATTGGCCATGAGATTCTTAAACCTAGTGTGCTTAGGTAGTCTTAATCCACTTCAACTTGGTGCAAATCCATAGCATAAAGCTGTTGACAGTTCAGCTGCAATTGAGCAAATCTTCTCCCCCATCCCCAATTCTATAAGGGTGCTTGCTGTGTGCAGTAAACCTAGGATTAATTTGGCACTGGCTAAAAAAGTAGGACTGGAATTTTTCCCGTCACTGACATCCTCACCTTGGTGAATTCAAACTCTTCATTTCTCTTTTCCACCCCTCCCAGGAAAAATAAAACCTTTGGACACCTTTTGTCTAGCTATGCTTTCCAGGAAATGTAATGAACAGTCAGTGATCACTGAGCAGTGGCATGTGTCTTTCATGGTTCACAACTTCTGGCCCTGCAACAGAACTGCTTTCTCCAGTTCATGTCAGAGATCCAGTGGATTTGTGGCAAAAGGGGGAAATGGTCAAAGGAAGGGAGAACTCTCTGACCCATCACTGAATAAATTGGTGGGGAAGTCTCAAAGTCTCAAGGCTTGGATTTTTTTTTGCCAAAGGCCCTCATGAGCATCGCATTCAGGATTAGTATGACTGATGGGTGGCATTGAACTTGTGTATGAAGAACATCAAGATGGATGGTTAAGCTGCTCTCTCTAGGGCCTTTCACCACACTAAAGGCAGTTGTTTGTTGTGTAGCTGATGGAGACTTGGGATGGCAGCTGCTGGAAGGTAGCATTGGGTGTGAAAACAGTGCCTGTGCCATACTGCACGGTACTGCTAATAACTGACTAGCCAGACTGGTTTGGTAATGGAACCTGGAAGGTAACTATTGTCACTGAGAGTGAGATTTTTTCCAATCTGCTTTAGGTAATCCTGCAGCCTAATTCTCTAACAGCTAGAGTGATCCTGCCTAGTCAAGCAATGGGAAGTTTACCAGTGATCTTTGCTGGTAGGCTGCACCATTTTAGCAGATTAAACTCCAGCAGTACCCCCTATGCACACTTGGGATTTGCTAAGCCTTGGCTGTGCCAACGTGAACCTAAGCTCTTTGAACTTGGTTAAGTGGTTGTGTCTCATTAGGGAGATAATATCCACTTTATCAGGCGGAAAGAAACTCTGTCTATGTGGATTTCTCAGTAACTTGGTTTGGAGGCTCTCTAACATGGTGGAGGGTTTTCTCTGCATGTCACACACTTAGCTGACCAAAACATATCTGAACATTGACCATATCACATACACTTCTGCACATGTCCAACAATGCACTTGAATTGCAACAGGTGATGTTTTGCTTCAGAAATGATTTGGCTTGTTTGAGGTTTTTTTTAAATGTCCTTGGGATGTGGGTGATGCTAGCAAAGCCACATTTTCTTGCCCTGAGGAAGTGCTCTTGGGGTTTCTCCTTGAAACACTGCAGTCCTTGAGACAATGATGATACAATCGCGTTTGGTAGTGATGATGAATATATGCCCAAGTCAGGATGATGGGTGATTTAGAGGGGAACTTGGAAGTGACTGGTGTTACCACAATATTGCTGCTCTAGTCCTTCTCGCTGGTATATCTTGCGGGGGGGGGGGGAAAGAGATGCTGTTAAAGTAACCTTGGTGAGTTGCTGCAGTGCATCTTGCAGATACTACATACTATAGCCACAGTACAATAGTGATTGTGGGGGTGGCTATTGAGCCCAGTGGCAGGGGAGCTGAGCAAGCAAAATTCTCTGCCCTAGATGATGCCGAGCTTCTTGTATGTTGCAGCTGCACCTATCCAGGTGAGTGGTGAGTATTACACTCCTGATTTGAGCCTTGTAGATGGTGCAGAGGTTTTGAGGGGGTTAACAACACGTTGCCTTTTTAATGTAAAGCTCTGTTGAATTTAAAACTGTTGGGTTTGTGTTGGGTACCATTTTCAACACTTAATAAAAATATGTTTTGAACCTGATGGAGTTAAGCAGTGCATATTATATGAAACTATTATTTGAAGCATCTTGGAATTGTCATCTCTTCAGGTCTAAAGATTTTAAAGATTTTCTCAAGAAAGCACTGGATAAGAATCCGGACACCCGTCTAAGTGCTGCTCAGCTATTGCAGGTGAGAACTTGAGAAATGTATTCTTGTTTCAGATCATTGCATGGTGCCGTTGGCAAATTCTAGTATTTGTCTACTTTCATGCCATATACTAGTTAAAACTCCATTTTTCACAAATGTCATGGGATTATTTGTAACATTTCTATCCATTTTAAATTGATGAAAATGTACTACTGTAGTTCTTTGCTACCTACAGAAGTGTGGGTTAATGGAAAGTTGAGACATTTTATTGACTTTGATTAGATGCAGTAGTCATACTGTCTGAGTGTTTGAAGAATGCTGGGATTGAATTTCAACCTTAAATTCTCAACTAACTATCCAGTCTATAATGGATATTGATCCAATTGTTCATTCTTGTGTGGTGACACAGTGCAATCAATAGATTTGGGAAAGATGGAACAGCAGAAATAGACCATGTTGAAGGATATATTTGTTGGGGCCAGTATTGCAAAAATGAAGGATTTGTCTGTAATGTATCGTGGTGTTTCTGTCACTACACATAAGGTTAAAAATCAGGTTCACTCAGAAAATATCCTGGTCTGACTTGATGCACTGGTCCCAAAATCTAGATGTTCACCATTAATCTGCACAGGAGGTCACCCGATCGTCCACCATATCTTAGGTGAGAAATCCCGGAGAAACAACATAAACAGGGGCAGGAAATTGGGGAACCCCAGGGAAATTCTAGCAAATTGTATCCGACCAGTTGTTCAGGGGACGGGCCCAAGACATTCAATTCAAATACAAACTTCATGTAGGCTTTATTTGTGCTTAGATGAGGCTGAGTTGCAGCTCTCTCTTGAGTTTGAGATACCTATTTACATTTTTTTTGTCCTGGGCATTTTTTTGAAAAGTATCTTTCGGCCTCTCTCTTATTCAAAGACATTAGTCTGTCTGAAGCATTGGAGCGTGATAAGATAGGCTTCAATGATTCTGGGTGATCAACAAACTGTCACAAGTGTTAGTGTCCAGGGACCTTGTGTCTAATCAAGTTCATTTGAAGTTAGCACAGCAGACCTGACTGTTGTTTATTTTCTATCTGCTGAGAAGGGATAGCTGAGCCTGTAACTATCATAAATCTTATTCATTTACTGTGTAATGATTTAGTAGGTAATTTTTCGCATAAATTTGGATCTAGTGCACCATATAATTCTACCGTCTTCTGATGTTGAGGAAGATCATATGAGGGTACATGGTTTAACCACTGGTTAAAATATAGGCCGGATTTTTCCGGGGTGGTGGCGGGCGCGATCGGTGGTGGGTTGGGTGGGAAAGTTGTTACTTTTGATAGCGGGTCAGGAGCCCGCTGTCATCCCGCCCCCCACTCGCCTTTCCCCCAGGCGTGTCTGTCATCGCGGAGCTGACCCAACCGGCAGCGGCGGGCGACCCAATTGAGATAATTATCAGGTAGTTTACAGGCACTTAAGAGCCTTTTTTCACTTACTTTTTAAACTTCCCTGCATGGGCCCGGGATTCACGCAGCTCGGGAACTACGTCTCAACCGGAGGCGGGAGTTCCGTGGCCATTGCTCCAGCTGATTATTTCACAGCATCAAATGTACAGTAAAAGCTCCCACCTGACCGATGATCACGTTCCTCAGGCAGAAGCTGTTGCTCAGTCCATTTCCAGCACAGATTCTGCAGGCTGCAAGTCTTTCCAGCAAAGTCTCCATCCAGTCTCACCTCATTGGAAGAACTCTCTCACCATTGACAGAATGCTTCTGTCATCTATACTTCACCTGCCATCTATTCCATCAACATGGGTGCCGTTTATACTGTCTCACCTTGGTCCTCAGAATCGGACTACGATGAGCCCCAACAGCACCACCACCAACCTTCTCCACAATCATCTGATGCTACACAGGGCATCAACACCCGAGCACATTGCTGCCAGGGATGGCCTCACCATGGCCAGATTTACTTCACTTGACACTGTACACCCTGGCTGCCACATGATGCGCCAGGTTGGCACCACCCCACACAAACACCAGAAAGCAGCCCTACAATGACCAAGCCATTCCTTTCACACTCCTCACCATTGCTGGGGGTACCCTCATGTCTCACCATTCACTGAAACTCACTGAGCCACTTCCAAAGGTGCACACAAATCTGTCCAAGAATGCAAAGTGTTGAAAATAAAGATTTTTATGTTTGACACCACATTTACAGAAACTTTACATAAACATTGGATAAAACACCCAAGAGGCCTCCATGTGTGTTGTTAGTTGGTATGATTGCACTAGGATGACGGTGAGTGTGAGGGGTGGCAAGTGAGATGGGGATGTGATAATGTAAATAGAAGGAGAGGGATGGGTGGATGTGCAAGGTATGTTGGTAGGAGTAGGGTAGGGAAGGCAGAGTGATGAGGATGTGATGAGAGGCACAGCAGGATGAGGTTGAGTGTGGCTTTGTACTAACGTTTTCTGATCCAATGAGATCATTGAATCGTTTGCGGCACTACACCCAGGTCCTCCTTGCCACATCCCTGCTTGTGACCTCTGCAATCTGCAACCAGGCTGTCTTGGTCTCCTGGGGACGTCTCTTCTGCCCATCGGAAGGGAAGAGGACCTCCCTGTGTGCTTTGACTCCCTCCATAAGCATATGGAGGGAGTAATTGGAGAACCTGGGTGCAGCCCTCTGCCTCTGTGCAGTCATTGTCAGTGTTTGCAGCACTTCAATGCTGTTAGTGCACTGACAACACTGTTAGATTAAACTTCAAATGTAATGTGGCCAGGGTCCCTTTTAAAGATCCCGGCTGAAAACGCATCATGAATGATATCACTAGACCCACTCCATCTCATTGGACTGGGTAACATGCTGGGCGGGCCTAATGGGCACCATTAAGGTAAGTTCATTTTCAACAGCGGAATGGAGCCAGCAGCGGGGTCGCGACCCGCCACAGAACACCGCCCGCACCAGACCCGCCCAGGTAGGCAAAATTCCAGCCACAGTATTGAGGTCTTCTGTTCAATCCCTGGACTCGCTACATATTACCTAACTATTGGGCAGATAAAAGCACACTCCTGATCATAAGGAGTAAGATAACAAATGGCTTGGGGTGGTGTACTAGCGAAAAAATACCTAGAATACAGCCCTAAAACATAACAGAGAGTACTTAACCCAGATGTGCCCTAGTATTTGTAGTTTTGTAGCTTTTACCTTTTGTGTTCAGAGCTGAAGAGCTTCATTAAAAAGAGGCGTGAACAACTTCAAACTAGAGCAGATATTCCTACATTAGTCACTGGTTTTTATGTGTCTTGGGATAAGTAATGATTTTTGTCTTTCATTTGACTTAATAGGGATCATAACTATCTTAATATGAGTGATTCTGGGTGTATACATTTATTGGTTTTGTTCCTGTAGCTTAACCTTATCCTTCAAGAGAAGTGTGAATTTTAAGAACTTTTATGGGAGAAATGTTTTAATGTAAGAACATTCCTCTGATACCCTAGCTTTCCCATCTTTGCATCCAACTGTATTTTGAACACATCAAATGTTTTTTTGTCTCCCATCCTGCCTGGCAAGTATCATCATTTCCACATTTTTAAATTGAACATGAACCTGAAAATAGCTTTAATGGTATATTTTGGAAAGATGCTTTCTGATCGTAGACCCTGTTAAGCAACAATATTGGCCCGGAATTTGTGGTCCGAATGACGGCGAACTGGCAGCGTTTGCTGTCATTCTGCCTTTGAAATTGACCGCGACATCAGGATTTGGCGCATGTGCATGCAGAAATCCTGAAGTTGCGGTCTGTCATTCACTGCTCCTCTACAGGCTGTGCTGTGCGACCCCCCCCCCCCCCCCCAAACAGAACCGGCAATCAGTGGAATCACTCAAACCATTGAAACTGACAAAAACTTCGACTCTTCCACAGTAATTGCGCTGTTAAATTCCCCACTAAAAGTTAAACCCAAAGGGATTAGGTGTAACTGGGGTTTTAACAGCGTATTGACTGCTAAACAAAGGTTATGGGCCTGAAAAACACATTTTAATTTTGTGCAGTGTGAATTTTACCATTTTAATAAAAATGAAAATTAAACTTTTTTAAAAATTAATATTTTACAGTTTGTTCATTATTTCAGGTTTGCCTTTTCCCCATGTGAGAGCCACAATCTTTGTTTTGCTCTCTCTAACATTTTTAAAAAGTTAGAATTTTAAGGGTTTACTCACTTCCTTGTTCGCTGTCTGAGAATTCTGCGTTTTGATTGGCTGCTTAGACAGCTTGTTGACGTCACAGCAGCTCGCACTAGGAGATTCCCACTATACGCCGTTGATTTGAATTACGCGTCGGAAAACTCAAACTTCTCTGTAGAGATTGCGCGATCTTTGTGTGACGCTTACTCTGGGATCAGCGGTGAATGCCTTTGCTTCGCCGCTGACTGCAAATTCCGAGCCAATAACCTTGTCAATATAAGTGAACAGAACTTTCCCATTAAAAAATTATGGCTGTTTTCAGCACACTTTTTTGCAGCTTGGTCAGATGGAGCCACAGATGCCAAAAATGAATATCCTATACTAAGCAGCTTATGAGTGCTTACTAATGATTCTTGAAGGGATGCTTATACTTCTTGTATGGTTCTTTCACATTCCAAATGAGAACAGATCTGTGGTAACATGACGGCAGCAATTGCACAAGGACAGATTTGTATTAGCTGGCAGCGACAAGATAAGAGGAGAAAAACTTGAGCTTTTCCAATGAATAGCGGTATATTTTCCTGTAGAGCACTATCTTTAAATATGGTTGTCAGCAAATCAAGAAATTGTTGGCCTTCCCACGCAGGAAGACAGATTGGTTAAATGTGCACAAAAAGTTTTATCTGTTTCTGGCAGTTGGTGTTTAGCTTATTTCAGCTTTCAGGAGTTCACTTCGGAAATGCTTTATGCCACCATTACAAACCAAGCTGAAAGTTCAAAGCTTGTACACTCTTGTGCCACACCTAGTTGTGGTAGATGTGACTGCATATGAATTATTACACTAAGTCACTAAAAATGTTTAACTTTATAATGGCCCATGATTGGTAGCCTGTTGAGTATATAGAAAAATAATTGATTGTTTTTGAGGACACATTATTTTCGCTATTGTCATGCCAAAATGGTGATGTAAACAGTACTGAGAGAATCATTGTTACTGTAGTATAATTATATATTTAATTTTATGTATCTGTTAATATAGTAATAATCTTAGTCCCCAAGTACCTCCTGTTAACATTTGCCATTAATAATTCTTATGTTCACATTTATAATGGAAGCTGCCTATGTAAACTTGTAATGGTACCATCCACTACCGCCCCCACCCCACAGTACTGCAATGTGACAAGTTTACATGGGCACTTTCCATCATTAATGTGACCAAAAGAATTTATTGTGGACAAAGTAAAATATAACTTTAAATTATGGAATTAATTACATCTGTGCACCCCAATCCAAATGCCCCCTGCCCTCTAACCCCACTTCATCTGATGACTATACTTGGTATTGACACCCCATGTGCAACAGCACGTGATCAGTTAGCCATCTATTAAAAGTTGCATATAGCACAACACCGCATACTTCATGTAACCCTTGCATACGAACATAAGAAGTAAGAGCAGGAGTGGGCCATTAGGCCCCTCGAGCCTGCTCCGCCATTCAATAAGATCATGGCTGATCTTCTACCTCAACTCTACTTTCCTGCACTATCCCCATATCCCTTGATTCCCTTAATATCCAAAAATCTATCGATCTCTGTCTTGAATGTGACCTCTACCTGACGAAGGGGCAGCAGCTCCGAAAGCTCGTAATTTTAAATAAAACTGTTGGACTATAACCTGGTGTTGTGCGACTTCTCATTTTTGAATATACTCAACGACTGAGCTTCCACAGCCCTCTGTGGTAGAGAATTCCAAAGATTTACCACCCTCTGAGTGAAGAAATTTCTCCTCATCTCAGCCCTAAATGGCCGACCCCTTATTCTGAGACACTGACCCCTGGATCTAGACTCCCCAGCCAGGGGAAACATCCTCCCTGCATCTACCCTGTCAAGCCCTGTAAGAATTTTGTATGTTTCAATGAGATCACCTCTCATTCTTCTAAACTCTAGAGAATATAGGCCTAGTCTACTCAATCTCTCCTCATAGGACAATCCCCCCATCCCAGGAATCAGTCTGGTGAACCTTTGTTGCACTCTCTCTATGGCAAGTATATCCTTCCTTGGGTAAGGAGACCAAAACTGTACACTATACTCCAGGTGTGGTCTCACCAGGGCCCTATATAATTGCAGTAAGACGTCTTTACTCTTATACTCAAATCCTCTTGCAATAAAGGCCAACATACCATTTGCTTTCCTAATTGCTTGCTGTACCTGCATGTTAACTTTCAGTGATTCGTGTACAAGGACACCCAAGTCCCTCTGAACACTAACATTTCCCAATCTCTCACTATTTAAAAAATAATCTGCTTTTCTATTTTTCCTCCCAAAGTGGATAACTTCACATTTCTCCACATTATATTCCATTTCCCATGTTCTTGCCCACTCACTTAGCTTGTCTATATCCCCTTGAAGCCTTTTTGCATCCTCCTCACAACTTACATTCCCACTCAGCTTTGTATCATCAGCAAACTTGGATATATTACATTTGGTCCCCTCATCCAAATCATTGATATAGATTGTGAATAGCTGAGGCCCAAGCACTGATCCTTGCGGTACCCCACTAGTTACAGCCTGCCAACCCGAAAATGACCCGTTTATTCCTACACACTCTGTTTTCTGTCCGTTAACCAATCCTCAATTCATACTAGTATATTACTCCCAATCCCATGAGCCCTAATTTTGTTTAATAACCTCTTGTGTGGCACCTTATTGAATTCCTTCTGAAAATCCAAATACACCACATCCACTGGTTCCCCCTTATCTATTCTGCTAATTACAACCTCAAAAAACTCCCACCAGATTCGTCAAACACGATTTCCCTTTCATAAATCCGTGTTGACTCTGCCCAATCCTATTATTATTTTCTAAGTGCCCTGTTACTATGTCCTTAATAATAGATTCTAGCATTTTCCCTACTACTGATGTCAGGCTAACTGGTCTGTCGTTCCCTGTTTTCTCTCTTCCCTCCTTTCTTAAATAGTGGGGTTACATTTGCTACCTTCCAATCCACGGGAACCATTCTAGAATCTATGGAATTTTGGAAAATGACAACCAATGCATCCACTATCTCTATAGCCACCTCTTTTTTAAAACCCTAGGATGTAGGCCATCAGGTCCAGGGGATTTATCAGCTTTCAGTCCGATTAATTTCTCCAGTACTATTTTTTTTACTAATTTCTTTCAGTTCCTCATTCTCATTAGACCCTTGGTTCTCCACTATTTCTGGGAAGTTTTTTGTGTCTTCCGTGAAGTATTTGTTTAATTTCTCTGCCATTTCCTTATTCCCCAATATAATTTCTCCTGTCTCAGCCTGTTTTGCTAATCTTTTCTTTTTTACATACCCAAAGAAGCTTTTATAGTCTGTTTTTATGTCTCTCGCTAGTTTACTCTCATTTTATTTTCCCTTTATCAGTTTCTTGGTCATCCTGAATCCTCCCAATCCTCAGGCTTACTACTCTTTTTGGCAACATTATAAGCCTCTTCCTTTGATCTAAGCCTCTTCCTTTGATCTAATACTATCTTTAACTTCTCTTGTTAGCCATGGTTGGACCACTTTTCCTGTGGGGTTTTTGTGCCTTAGAAGGAATGTATATTTGTTGTAACTTATGTATTAATTCTTTAAATTTTAGCTATTGCTTCTCTACCATCATACCTTTTAATGTAGTTTCCCAATCTACCTTAGCCAACTCGCCCCTCATACCTATGAAGTTTGCTTTGTTTAGATTTAAGACCCTAGTTTCGGATTTAACTAAATTACTTTCAAACTCAATATAAAATTCTATCATATTATGGTCACTCTTCCCTAAAGGCCCCTTTACTACAAGGTTATTAATTAACCCCTTCTTGTTGCACAGTACTAAATCTAAAATAGCCTGTTCCCTAGTTGGTTCCTCAACATACTGATCTAGAAAACTATCTTGCATACATTCCATGATTTTGTCCTCCACACTATTACGGCAAATTTGGTTTGCCCAGTCTGTGTCGATTAAAGTCCCCCGTGATTACTTGTCCCCCATACCCTTGTTACATACGCCTCTAATTTCCTGATTTATACTCTGCCCTACATTACAGCTACTGTTTGAGGTGGCCTATAAACAACTCCCACCAATGTTTTCTGCCCCTTGCTGTTTCTTAGCTCCACCCAAACTTATTCTACTACTTGATTTTCAGAGCCAAGATCCTTTCTCTCTACTGTCTTTATTTTCTAACCGTCTCACTCGATCACCATCACATTTATTCTGTTGCACCTTATTAGGTCATTCTTCCTATGTAGTTAACTACCGGTCCTGATTCTGCAGAACAGTTACACCATGTAACCTTAAAGGGACACAAAGCTACACTTTAGCAGCAGATTAATGCATTGTATAACATGGTACAATGTTACTGTCCTTATATAAAAAAAATATATATATTTTTTTTTAAAATGATGAATCCTCTGGCTTGCCTTAAGCAATGGCATGAGAGATTTGTTTAACATAACTTTAATGTATCTTTCATTTTAACCTTTCACCTACATTACACTTCTTCCACTGAAGGTGAATAATCTGCCAGCGTTCACTCTCTCCCTTCCCTTCACAATAGTGTATGTTAACACTGATTGAAAGTTCCTGTATTATCCATTTTTGTGAAAGGACATCAGAATTAATTTGTGAAAGAACTGTTATGTTTTTAGGGCAATTAGGCTGTGTATTTTGTTAGTGTAAACCAGTTTGGGCATTGCAACAATGCAGATTAACTACAGCCAAACAGCATTTATTTGAGATTTGGTACCTCTGGCTTCACCCAGGCTGCAGTTTACCCACAGCCAATGTTTTAAACTTGAAAATGAAAGTTGCGAAACAGCTAGCAAGCCGAGCTCTGTGTATCCAATTAAAAATTTTGCATTTCCATGATTTTGAGGATCCAGCTTCAAGATTATACTGTATGTATGTATTGTGTATATGCTTTGTACTGAATTCTCAAAAAAGGTGTTTCACACACGTGTTCTATGAAGCCATTGTACCTTTTTAGTAGAAGCACAACTCTTGATTTTGATCCACTCTTATTTTTCAGTGGAGGGAGGTGGATGTTCCTGCAGTAGCCTTTTAATCAGATTTTGAAAGTATTTTTTCCCTCTGTGATGCTTGGTGAGGGTGATGGAATAACCTGGTGCTATTCATTTTATATGTATATAATCTAGAACTGAGTGAAAATTGCAATCCAGCAGGGTCCAAAATTTCAATAGATGCAGTTGTGCGCAGTAGCAGCTGAATTAGTATAGTCAATACAATCTCTTGTTTTAACAGCACCCTTTTGTGAGCAGTGTCAGCAGTAATAAGCCACTCAGGGAATTGGTGGCAGAGGCAAAAGCTGAAGTGATGGAGGAAATAGAAGACAATAGAGAGGAAGCAGAAGACGATGACTCATCAGAACCATTATCAGTAAGTGCGAATTGAAAGATCATTTATTTTTTAAATTGTGTTTTAAATTATGGCCAGGCCAAGACTGTAATGTAGACTGAAGTGCCTGTATAGGAGTGTGTCTGTCGGAATATAAAGCAATGTTTGGAGTACATTTGAAAACAGCAGCTTTTATTAACTTCAAAACAAAACTAATTTGCTTTGCTTTATATCTTCTAGGGACTCCATTTTAAAATAGTGTTCATGATTTGCAAAAGCAAGGAAGTTGTGCTACACCTTTTATAAATCACTGGTTAGGCCTCAGTTGGAGTATTGTGTCCCATGGGACACCACACTTTAGGAAGAATGTCAAGGCCCTCGAGAGGCTGCAGAGGAGATTTACCAAAATGATATCCGGGATGAAAGAATTCAGTTATGTGGAAAGACTAGAGAAGCGAGAATTGTTTAGAGCAGAGAAGGTTAAGAGGTGTTCATAATTATTAGAGGTTTTGATCGAGTCGATGAGGAGAAACTGTTTCCACTGGCAGGAGGGCAAAGATAATTGGCAAAAGAACCAGAGGGGAGATGAGAATTTTTTTTATGCGTGATTTGTTATGATCTGGAATTCACTGCCTGAAAGGGTGGTGGAAGCAGGTTCAGTAGTAACTTTCAAAAGGGAATTGGATATATTCTTCAAAAGGAAATAAATTGGAGGGCTATGGGGAAAGAGCAGGGAGGGGTGGGACTGTTTAGATAGCTCTTTCAAAGAGCCAGCACAGGCAAGCTAAGCTGAATGGCCTCACATGCTGTGTCATTCTATAATTTTTATCCTATTTGTCTGCATTGTTATTTTGTACCAAATCAGCTTAGCCAAACAAATGCTCCATATGAGATCTTTAGCTCTACTATTTTCTGTATTATAATAAAAATGAGACTTCTAAAGTACTGAAAGTCCATGTGAAAATGCAGAAATTCTTGTGTTGAAAGGATTATATTTAGGGTTGTGTTTATGTAATGTGAAGTAGAAACTGTGCTTGCACAAAAATGCTGTATATTGTAAATAAAGCATGTGATTTTAACAGAATTTTATTCTCATCTTGTAACCAAAATGCAGTAAACCTATTTCCAGACTTTCTAAAACGAAAAGTAGTAATTGGATGAAATGCAGACTCTTATCCTACCTAATTAAAATAAAGTGCTGTTCTTTAGCCCCTACCAGGTCACGCACGTGGTCCCTCCGAACTGAGCCAAATTAGTCTGGAAGCAGAAAAACTTCCCAAGATACTGGAGCCTTTAGAAGTCAACAATGCTGGTTCTGAAGTTACGAAAGTTCAAGCTGTTAAGTCCAGTGAAGGGCTATTGGATGAGGGCATATGCAGCAGTGACAGTGACAAAGCAGAGAGTGAGAACTCCGTGAAGACAATCAGCTCAGACTCTGGAACTGATGATGGTAAGACCAGCCCATGTGCAAAAGACAAGTCTAAAATGGACTTGCAGACTAATGATGGAAAAACGAAGGAGGGCATAAATGCTTCAGAAGAGAACAAAGTATCAGAACAGAATTCCACTGAACAACAGCAACATAGTTTGACAGACAATTCTGAGTCTGTCCAGTCTACAGACATGCAAATTTCTGAGGGCACTGCTGATTCAAAGAATGAAAAAGAATTGCTAACCAGAAATGAAAAGGAAAGTAAATCTGATAAACAAGTCACTCTGGTCCCGGATTCATTAACTCTCAATGGAGCAGTAGATTCTACCAATAGAAAGTCAAAGAGAGATTCTGATTCGGGTAGCATATCTGCATCCGATAGCATTGACTTGAACATTTCCCTTTCAGGTGATCTCTCTTTAAACAAGGAAGGTGGCTCTCTATCAATACGGGTAAGAAATTTTTGTTCTTGTCAAAATGTTTAGTATTGTTAAGGAAGTCACTGTCTTATTGGCATTGACACAGAAAAGTGTATGTTAGGAGTCTTCTATTTTTGAAAAGTATTGTTCTTCTATTAGATCAATACCACACACACACAACTTATATTTGCCATAGATTACTTCTAATAAATGCCATTATTATGATTTTTTTTAAACTCTCAACGATTACAGCAGATTCCCCTCAAGTAAACCAGACACAAGAGCTAGGAGTGTAATTCTTGGATTTCTTAGCCAGGACTAATACTATCTTATTTAACATAACATTGTACATTGGAATTGATAATAGCCTCATTACATCTCCTGTAAACCCAGAAGGCAGAAAGCATCAAATGCTGGAACTTATCCTGCAGCTATATTAACCGATTGAGTTTATTTCCACTCCTCTTTCAGCCTATGAAAGATCTGGATGTAGAGTGCTCAGGGTTAATTTATCCTTTTCCAGTTTTAGGCTTTCTCCAGGTGACAGTGAACGGTCAAGCCAAACTTCTGCCAGCTTTTCTTTTAATTTCTTGAAATGGAACAGTTGCTTTGAGTAAAATAGATGAGTCTTCTCTTGCCCTTAGTAAACAGAATGCAGTCTTGTGGTGGTGCATGTAGAAAACAAGCGCTAGAAATTGGCCTCCTTAGCGCCTCCTGTTATCGCCTCCGGGGGGTGATAATGGGGCATTAACGACTTACCGCATGGGCGCGGCGAGATGAACGACGCCCACGAACTTCGGTGAGAGGTTTGCGGCGGCAGTAAGACTTCACGCCACGATCTCCTTTACCCGGAGATCGTGACGTCACTGCCATGCGTAGCGCCCTGGACCCGAAATTCGGTTCCGCCCCCTGTAGCATCGCCGGGCGATGACCGCTTCAGGGAGGCCGGGCGCTTCGGGGGTGACAGTTAAAGGGGAGGTTGCTGAGGTAAGTTCCTAAATTTCTGAAATGTATTTGTTCAATTTTTCTTACTTCTACTGGGCCGCGATTGATCAGCCCGGCACTCTGCTAGAGTGCATGGCGCTGATCAAGCCGGATTGCAGCTGCCGTCAGGGGACCAGCTAACTGGTCCCAATGCAGAGCCTGCAGTGATGGCCCTTCCCTTTAAGGGAGGGAAGGAGCCTCGGAACGCAGCAGCGCTGCACACCCCACCCCGCCTGCATCCCTTAGCGCTCCAGGAAGGATGTGGAGCACTAAATCAAGCACTGCATATTTATTACTTCAAATGTGAAGCCTTACCCAACTGTAAACCCTTTACCCTACCCCAATCTCTTGTTCTTATTTTCCATTCCTCCTTCACTGTTCAATATACTTTTGTCATGTCAGCCGAGGATGGTGACATCGCTCCATTTTAAGTTTTTGACATTGATCAAGCTCCTCAGCATGCCTTCCTCTCAGTCAGTAACTTGCTCATTAGGGCATTGTCCATTGTTGTCTTCAGTACTGATCAGTGTTCATTTTTCAGTCTCTGCCATCATTTTGTGGTTGTGTGGGTTTTTTTTTGTTTACAGTAAACATTTGGTGCACTGCTGCTTGGCTCTTCCAATTTCTGCCTGTTTTAGAAACTTTTTCCTAACTCCCTGCAGCACTTTTTTTTTAAAGAAAAAATTCTGCTAAATTTTCTTCCCTCCTCTTCTGTAGGTGTAGGTTCCTTGCTCAGGTTACTTGATTGAAGGACAGGTGCCCTCCAGTTTCTCAACCAAGTGGGTATTGATCATTTGCGAACCCAGACAAAATGTCTGCTAAACCAGCCTGAGTAGCTGCAAAGTAATCAGGAGTGAGAGCCTTGATGAGTTATTTTCTCTGTCTCTCTAACCCAGGAGTGCTTATTCCAATTGTGCTCCGATTGCTCCCCCAGCTAATGTCAACTAAGTGAGCACAGACCAGGGATCAAAGCAGGGCCTTCCTGGGCTTGTACAGTTCAGCTAGTGACCATGTCAACCAGCTGAGCCATCCGAGATGCTCTTTCTGATGGTTTTAATCATCACAGCAGCAGCTACTTTTACTCTCTTCCACATATTCAGTACTCTTGGGAAGGCACAATTCTAATTTCTAGCATTGTTGGAGACTCATTAGTTTCAAATTTGTTAACTTCACTCGTAATCCAAGTGGTTGGTTGTGGCGTATAAACTATCAACACATTGCTTAGCTGCAACAGTCAAGATATAGGGCATCGGCAAAGGGATACAGTAAAAACCTGGTGGAATGTCAATGACCCCTGCAGACAGACTGTACTTAGATGCCAAAGTAATTATCGCTACACATTTGATTGAAACACTGCTTTTTGATTAAATGAACAAAGCATGATTATTTTCACTGTTGTCCTGTAATTTGAGTCAATAGTTTTCAGTAAGCAATGTCAACTTGGCAGTAAAATTGAGATAATTGTCCACGAATATTAAAATACACAAGACTCAAACTACACTGACTTCTGGCCCTGATGCTCATGCATTTTAAGAGAAATGTACCTCATGATAACATATGAACAACCAGGACTCTTGAGTATTCTGTTTAGGAAATTCTGTCAAACTGGTGAAAAAGCTTGAATAAACCCAATAGCCAGCAAGTGCTATAAAAATAGATCTTTCATGTTTACTAACTAGAGAATGCAATTAACTAGTCAAGTGTGATTCACTTTGTTCAATTTAAAATTAATAGATATTTTTGTGGTGTTTTGTGTAGGGTAACCAAGCATACAACAAAACTCTGAAACGAACTAGAAAATTTGTTGTCGATGGAGTGGAAGTGAGTGTCACTACTTCAAAGATTATTGGTGAGGATGAGAAGAAAGCTGAGGAAATGCGATTCCTAAGGCATGTGAAAAGATTTTTTTTTTATCTATAAAGCTTTGAATCTATTGAACAAATAGCTTCTATTAATTTCACAATCTACTCTGATCATTTTATTTCACTTTACAGGCTTTGCCTTTGAACTGCTTGAGCAAATTTCTAAGTTTTCATAATATAATGGAAGCTGTAGAAACTACCGTAGGTCATGGGCACAATTTTTGCAAGATCAAGCTGATTGGAAAAAATTGTATCGAGTTAACTTCGTACCTGGTTATTTTTGTGAAGTTTTGTAAAAAATAAAAATTAGCTATGGTTTTATTTTTGTGGCAAAGGACAGCTATGAAATTCGGGAAAGTAAGGCTCGTGCAGAAATTGCCTGATCTATAGTACATCATGTAAAAGCTCTGCATGATCTTTGAATTTTGTTTTTTGTTTAAATCAACAGGCGGCAGGAGCTGCGAGAGTTGCGGTTGCTTCAGAAGGAGGAACACCGGGCTCGAACTCTACTCAATTTCAAACTACAACAGCAACTGGAACAAATGATTCGCCGTTTTGAGCAAGAGATGAATGTATGATTTGTTGTACTGTCACGTTTTCTTTTTAAACACTTGGTATTTGTCATTTCTGAGATGAGGCTCAAAATTGTGTTACTCTTGGGTAATTGTCTTTGTGGATGAAAGCAACTGTCCGAGAGAGTGCTAACTACCTGATTATGGCGATCATATCCATGATCTGTCCAAGGGTTGCGTGTGCAAATATAGAATCCCACATTTCAGCTCACAGCACCCCTACGGATACTTTTCAGTACAAGTTGGGAGAGTGGGGGAAGCGGTGTACTGCTGGCAGTTGAATTTTTGTGACAGAACATCACACCTTTAGGCATGGGTCTATGAAAAGAAAGAAAGACTTGCATTTATACAGCGCCTTTCATGACCACCAGACATCCAAAGCACTTTACAGCTAATGAAGTACTTTGTGAAGTGTAGTCACTGTTGTAATGTAGGAAATACAGCAGCCAGCTCCCACAAACAGCAATATGATAATGACCAGATAATCTGTTTGTGATGTTGATTGAGGGATAAATATTGGCCAGGACACCAGGGATAACTCCCCTGCTCTTCTTTGAAATAGTGCCATGGGATCTTTTATGCCACCTGAGAGAGCAGACGGGGCCTCGGTTTAACGTCTCATCCAAAAGACGGCACCTCCAACAGTGCAGCACTCCTTCAGCACTGCACTGGAGTGTCAGCCTAGATTTTCGTGCTCAAGTCTCTGAGTGGGATTTGAACCCACACCTTCGGACTCAGAGACGAGGGTGCTACCAACTGAGCCATGGCTGACAAAGAAGATTAGGATTCCAGTCCTGTCAAAGTATAGGTTTTTTTAAATCACTTTTCTAAACAGGGCATTTAGGAGAAATAGTTGAGGGTTAGGTCCACTGTACAGCGTTGTTCTAGTATATTCTTTATGAAAACCTTTTCAGAAATGATTTGGGAAATAGATATTTGATTATAAGCTATGTTTCTTTTTATAGAATTGGCTGTGTTTTTTCAGTAGTTCATTTCTAATAATGAATGCAGTGTGAACAATTACTATTTTTGTCTGCAGGCAAAGAAAAAGTTCTTTGACACAGAGTTGGAGAACCTGGAAAGACAGCAGAAGCAGCTGATTGAGAAAATGGAACAGGAACACACAAACCGTCTACGCGATGAGGCCAAACGAATCAAAGCTGAGCAAGAAAGGGAATATGTCAAATTCATGGATCAGTTGAAAGCTAAGAAGAAAGAGGTAAAATTAATAAAATGATAAAGTACATTATCAAGTTGAAAGCTTTCCAGCAAACTTGTGTGGAAATTTTGTTAAAGCTTGAAATACAATCAAAACAAGCTACATTTTCAACCTGTGTGACTGAGATGACTATTGATAGCAATTTTTTGGATCCTATTATTTAGAATGGGACCTCTAATCTGTCCATGATCTCTGAAGCTCCCGTTTCTTGTACTTTTTATGTTTATCAAAAAACTAAACAACGCCTGCAAGTTACTTGAAGTCCAAGTGCAGGTAGCATACATCTCCCGTGAGCACTGGACTTTGGGTTTAAATTCTTGTTTGTATGGTTTAAAAATTTGATGAACCACGTACTAAAACTGCTCTTTGCTAGATAACTTATTCATCTTTGTTTACTTTGTTTCTGATACTTTGCTGATTTCATTCTGTTCTAACCTCCTTTCAGTTTAAAACAAATAAAATGTTATAGTGCACAGGATGTGAGGTTTCCTGTCACAAGATTTTAATGTGTACATGGTCATGCACATTTGATCTTTGTACCTGAAGAATGTTGTAACTTCCTTTTTACATTGTGATTGAAATACTTGGTTTGACGATACTCTAGAACTGTTGCATTTGTACTGTTTTTCCAGTGCAAATCACATACACATCTTAACTTTTTTTTTTAGAGACTACAGTTGGTGTTTTGTAATCTGTTTGCAATTCTTGTATTTTTCTCTTCACTAGGTGCCCTGTACCAAAGGCATGAGAGTGGACTGACTAGTTGTCCTGTACCTCTGGCAGTGCCTCACAAAAACTGGGCTAATTTAATGTGTGCAAGAGCAGCCAGGAGGGTGGGATACTCCTTCTGATTTTCCATCCTTCCCCAGAGTACCTGACCACCACTTGTATCATAGCATGACTGACATGGGGGGAGGGGGACATCAGTGTGAAGGATAGCGAGCATAACCCCCTCCCACAAGTGTATTATACTAGTAACTATTTAGATTTTGTCTAATTTGGAATTCTTCAGGAGATATGCAAGTTAATTATTTTAATCACTTAATAATATGGTCATTGTAACTATACTGATCAAATATTTAGATGCTTGATTCCATGTTAGCAAAGGTTTAATCTCCAACAATGGCTCCCCCGAAAGCGTGTAGGATTCTTCAGGATTCTCACGAAAGAGGGAGCACTGGTAATACAGCACTATAGAACCATTCACAGGGACACACAAGAAATTTCCCATATGGCCAGTCATCCCTGGTCTGTAGCTCTAGTGGTACAATGCTAAACTCCTGTGCTGGGAACCCCAGTTGAAGTCCTAGTTGTTACTGGAGATGCAAGATTTTTTTAAATATCTCCAGTTGGTAAATATATGGCATAACTTGCTGTTGTATGGCACCCCATTCAAGCAGAGGCAACGGTAAGTGTGGTATACCATGCAAAAGTATACCGCCTGAGACAATTTAGTATTATCATCTGCAGAGAAGTCAGCCTGGGGTATGGGAGAACTGTGGGAACCTCTTTGCATACAAAGTGAGCAAAATAACTAATCCATTTATTAAGATTGCAGCTTTCTTCCAAGTCATACACAAATCTTAGCCATATCCTACTTCTGAAGAAACAGCTAGGAATAGAATTACATAGAATCTACGGCACAGAAACAGGCCTTTCGGCCCAATTGGTCTATGCAGTTGTTTATACTCGACACAAGCCTACTCCCACTGTAATTACTTCTTCCCACCCTGCCCCGTATCGCTCTATTGCCTCTCGTATGCATCAAGCCTTCCCTTAAATGTGCCAATGCTATCACCTTCAGCCTCTCCCATGTTGCAGCATGTTCCACATTCTCACCAAGAAATTCTTGTATCAGCGGAGGTTTTCACACCTGAGGAGGCTCCTTTAACCCCTTTTGTGCCTCTGGACAGGATTCAAGTAAAGGCTGGTTTCTTCTGTGATTCATCGCTCACACACTTGCCTCCAACTTTTCTCCTCTCTTTTATCAATACAACTTTGACCATCGCTGCCTGTGACCTTTCCACTTAGTCCTCTTAAGCTGCAAATATGCTGTCCTAGACATTCTTCCTCCTTCCTTCATCCTTGTTGTGTCGAAGTCGAGACTCGTCACACTGTCTCCACCTGCTTCATTCTTTCCAAGGACTTCAAAACTGTAGAATTCCTTGCCTCCCTTGGTCTGTTCTTCTTCTGACAACTTAGTTTTTGTTTTAAACCCATATTGGTAATACTACCCGATTTATCTCATCTTCTCTTCTACTCTCGCCAACCTCTTCTGCTCTCCAACCATGATGCACTATGGGCTTTGGCTCTTCGCCTAGGTTTCTGATGTTTTTTTATTAAAGTGTCCATACGATTACTGTTCAAGTATCACTGGAACACTTTTCCAAAAAAAAATGATTACCAGGAAGTTTTTTCTACCTTTACTAGTATTCAGAATTGGCTGAAAAGTGTTATTAAACATTTTAAAATTAAACATTAAAACAAAAATACATTTGCAACTGAACACACTGAAGAAAACTGTCAATTGTGAAGTATATTTTGTAAGAGAACCTTGGGGTGGTTAAATGCTTCCACTTTAGGAGGACGCCAAGTATTTTTTTGAAGCACGGCTTCTCTACGGGACCCACACCTCTTCAACAAAAACCCAAAAAACCACACTTACTGTATCTTTATGTATATTACCATGGGTTCCATTTTACTGCCACTTTTGCATCACTCAAATTCAGGTTTGATCCGACTCCAGAACACGTGTAAGTGCTCCTCGGGGGAGGGTGTATTGCACTGTTCCAACTTTGCACCATGTGGAGTAGAACTCTACTGAGGGGTCAAACCAGGTTTAGAAAATCCTCAATGGTCTTTTGGACTTCCTGGGTCCTTACTGAACTTATCTTTCTGACTGCGAGAGTGCAATTCCAGCCAAGCAGTGTAATTCAGGCATTGGCTGCGGATTGGTCCTGAGGTACAATAGAACGTCGTCTATAAAGAAATTGAAAATCAAAAATACATTTTGCAGTTTATTTTATTTAGCCATGACTAAATGGCATAAAATAAGTTACACTTCTGCTTCATACATAGCTTAAGCACTCTTGTTCTTGATCCTGAAATCTCTGCATTTGATGCAGATTATTAGATTAACTGTTAAAATATGTACTTTTTTGTTGTACATTAGGTAAAGAGTGAGGTTGAAAAACTTCCCAGAAACCAACGCAGAGACAGCATGAAACAAAAAATGGGAGAATTTGCACAGAAGAAACAGACACAGGTAGCAGCAGTGAATAAAAATAATGGATTAGAACGGGCCTAAAATTGAATAAGTAAGCTGCTTCCAGCTATTCTTGAGTTGAACTGGCCAAAACCCATTGGATTCTTTTTCATCTCTCATCCCAACCACTGCTTAAAACTCTTCATTTGCTTTCCTTTGTACCATTTTATAAACAAAAAATTACATCTGGCAACTAACTCAGGCACACATCTAACCCCACACTACAGACTTGGATATCCTTTCCTAACTCAAATCCTCCTTCACCCCAAAAAAAAATTGTTCAATTTTTCCAGCAAGTTTGTGAAAATGGATCTCCCTTGATGTTTCAAATGCCCTAGTTTTATGTGAAGGAGCCAGAATTACCTTTTTTATAGGTTGACTTTGGTTCTTACCCAGCTCTCGCTGCTGAAGTTTGGATAGGCTTGAATTTGGGATTCTGGTCTTGGTCCAGTGAAATGTCTTATAATGAAGAAATCTGCCTCTTCAGTCACGTGGAAGACCTGGACTCGAGTGCAATAAAAGGTAGATTAGAGGCAGTCCCAATGAGACCACTGGATTTTTGGATTCTTGGCTTGGAGACCCAGATTTGAATTGTGCTCTTCATAGCCTCCTTGCTCATGTTTTTCCTGTGGTGTATGTAGACTGTTGGGTTCACAGTAATGGTGGCATCTGTGGGCAGGGTGCTTTAACTGTTTTGACTACCATACCAACTTTACAACTGATAACATAGTTGGTTTTGGGCAAACTGTCCTGTGGAAGTCAGTATTTGGGATCATGTATCTATGTGTACTTGAATATTTAATTGCATTTGGGGAACTGATATATTGCAGATATATTTCTACAATGGGCAGCCTTGTAGATATTGGGTTGGTAAATTATGGACAGAAATCTGATCTTTTCTGTAATTTTTTTATAATTTTTGGAAAAGAGCCACTTCTTATCAAGAGTTGCCACTTTTCCACTAGTAAACTCCAAAATTTTACATCCTCTCTGTCGCTGAAAAAGAGCTTTAACTTGTTCCTATTTAAGGGGTGTTTGGATATGGTAGTATAGTGGTTCTGATACTGAAATAGCAACTCCAGAACTCAAGTTCAGTTCCCACTATGGTAAGTTGTGAAGTTAAATACAAGAAATCTGATCATTAATGGACTGGCATCTGAAAAAATGACTGAAAACTGCCAGTTTGTCAACTCAGCTGATGCACTAATGCCTATGAAAGAAGGGAGCCTGTCACCCCAATCCAGTGTGGTATACACATGACTCCAGTTCCGTATTATGGTGCTTGACTCTAACTGCCCTCTGAAGTGGTGAGTTGTAAAAACAATGACTATAAAGCAAGAAAGCAGCCAAACAGCATTGTCCACATCCCAAGAGCAGATTAAAAACACGGTTTGTTTCGATGCTCATAAAATATTCATGATTTTTTGCATTTTTTTTAAAAACTTTCTATCCATTAAACTTTGAAAGCAATTCCAGCTACCTTAGGAGAAACTATTTTATTTGATTTTAAAGCTGAACTAAAATATTTCTCCCAACAGGTTTCTGCAGCAGCTTCCAGCAGATATGGCGTGTGAGCCGGCTTTGCTTTCAACGGGCATAGTTCATCTTGGATCTGTTGTCTTAAGATAATGAACATAAGCTGTTTTTGCTAGTTGAAGTGTATTTTCTTACATGTATTGTTACGTGCTTGAAGCCCAGCTTCATGGTCCACAGTCTGTGCTGTCAAATCTCGCTGCCTCTTTCTCTACAGCATTCACTTTTATCTTCTTGACCAGGCTTTCAAGGTTTCTATAACTGTACAGAACTTTTTCTATGTTATTTTCTGAATATGTGGTTACGGTTCATGATGTCTATGCATAATAGGAATGCACCCTTCTGAATCTCTTTCAGGTTTACCATACATTTATTATTAGATACCTGACACACAGGTGGACACTGCTCTTTTTATCTTTGGTGTGCTAATTGGAGCTCTAGCTTTCTGACAATAAATTTTATTCCTGGGTGACGATGCTGATGAAATAACTAAAGTTTTCACACATTTCTGTGCTTCTGTTGAATTTTTAACCAAAATTTTCTTTTCAAAATTAACTACAATTTTGAATGTAGAGGCACAAAGTTTATTTTTGCTGGGGCTTCAGTTTAACCCTTGCAACTAAATGGCAAATGATAAACTTACTGGTCTCAAGTTTTCTCAAAGGTGTGCACATTCATTTTGTGAAAAGTGTGCTTTGCCACTTTAGCTGAATGCCTTCGTCAGTTGTCTTCAGGGGAACAGATTGTTTTGAAAAGTGTTAATTCCTTCATATTAATACCAGAATCATTTACCAGGATTAACCAAAAAATCAGCACTGGAGAGTTAGTTAAAAAAGGTGGCCTATTTTCTCTGCCACATTGTCTGGAATATTAGGCTGGAACTTATTGGCGTATCTACAGCGCAAGAGCGGAGTTGTGCCGTTTTTACTGAGGAAATTCGCACGTAACTGATTTACGATGGTTTAACACCGACACGTCGCTAGCTGTGAACTTCCTGGATCATTTGTGCTGCTTCCGAGATGATATGTCCGCTGAAACTCTCTGCCAATCAATGATATAGCTCCGCCCCCCACGCAAAAGACTAGCTCACATGAGTTAACTGCATTTACACCAGTAATGCGCTGGTGCAGATTTACCCCTCAAAATTTAGGTGCAGTGGGATCCGAAGTCACCTTATATCAGCAGAACTGGAGAAATAACTGCATTTCTCAGATCTGATGCTTAATTTTTTTTAGGAAAGAGACACTTTTATAATTGACGCTTTCTTATTCAAAAATACCATTTTTATTTCCGTCTATAAAAAGAATTTTAACTGTTAAATCGAAATAGCAGTGTAAATCCATATGGAAAAAATACTGGTCCAGTTCAGCGATACAATTATAAAGGTGGCTGTATGAAACCATATGATCCAGTTGTAGCTACTATTCAAGTCTAGTTTTCTAAAAATTCACATTTGGGGTTCCTAAATTAGTTGCACTTATTAAGAATTAACATAGTGAAGAACAAAGTTTAATTTATTAGCAAGATTGATTATTTAAAGAAATAAACAATGAAGTAAAATTGTTAGCATACAGATATATAAATTTGATCAATTGTATTAGAAAATTACAAACAACCATTAATTTAAGCCTCTGTCCAGCCATCTAGAATATAGAATTGAGGGCAAGATGATATTGCTGAATTTGTGCATGTTTTCCACCAGATTTTACATTCCGGCGTAAGCAAATGAGCTCCGCAGGAAATTTCGGCACAAGTTCCTGCCAGAAAAATTGGTGCAGAAACGGCATAAATTTTGGTATAATTTCTGCATTAATGCAATCCAGGAAGATCCGAGCCAGTTATCCCTTGAATATTTCATTACCTATTATTAGCAAATGTGGGACAGACTTTTTGCTATGTATTACCACGTAATTATGATCTCACTGAAGCCTTGCCATGTGTTTGCATCCGTCTGTGTGGCAATGTTGTTTACATGTTGGCTAGCATTTGATATATTTGCAAATTTAGTGTCTTTAAATCATATATAAGAACATAACATATGGAGCAAGAGCTGTCCATTTGGCTCATCAAACCTGTTCCCTCTGCTGACCATGTAGTATTTGTCCTCTTGTGGACTCTATCCAGCACACCCAACACCTTGATGGAGGGAGCCAACCTCGGGTAAACCTCCAAGATATTAGACTCTCCAAACTCCAAGGGTTAACAAACAGAATACCTTGAGCAGTTGCTTTTGGCAAGTGCCATCAGTGCATGAATTACCATGTTCTTTGCAGTATTTGATCTATTTCCTCAACCTTGCTCTTCAATCCCATTCTTAAACTCACTTGCCCAGACAATACTTAACATTATTTTAAAGACTTGAATCATGCTCAGTCATTTTCCAGTTAAGGCTCCAATTTAAATTTTGACATGCCAAGGTCCTAGTAACCTCTGCTGTAAATAAATTTATATTCACTGAAGCGACATTCCTTCCTATCATACATCATGAAAGTTTATTCAGCAGCAGTTGTATATGAATTCTTTAACATTCAAGGAATTTGTTTTCTCTTGAATAGAGTTTTATTTAGTAAATATTGTTGTAATTAAGTCTTTATCTTTCATGGTTTGGGAATGCAAGTTCAGCTTTCGAAATCTTGCTGTGGCCTATTTCTGTTTTCCCCTCTAACCCTCTACTGACTAATATTTATATCCGAACATTTCAGTCAAAACATTGTTTTCTTGCACAAAGTTCAAAAGGCAAAAAACTTGTGACTTTGTTGCATTATTATTAATATTGCACTAGTTAATCACAATTTCAAATAATTAGCTTGGATTTAATTTAATGTGCAAAAATTCCATTAGTTAAATAATCTATACAATTCTTGGGAAAGGATGATTTTGAAACCAAAGCCTTGGGTCTTCAGGGCAACTGATGTCAGATTTTTTTCTTGAATCCCCTTATGACCTTAAATATCTATCATACTCAGTCAACGTGACCATTCAAGTCATTTTGCTAGCAGCTGCCATTTCCAAATTTGACTGCAATGTAATGCTGATCTGTCATTGTAAAGATACTGCGTTGACAGGTGACTCATGGCATAGTAAACATGTATTTTCTTGATGTAGAAGAATTAAAACTACTTTAGAAATTTCAAATGGTGCATAGCCAATTACACAAACAAAATTGGCTTAATCAGTGTGGTGCGATAAAGGCATCTTAATGAAGTTACCAGTGGCTCATTAAGGTGGTAGCCTGAAACTCTCATTTAAATCTACTAAAACATTTGTGTAACTGTCTAGGAGCAGGAGTTTCAATCAAAACAACACCAAGAGCTGGATATGGCACTGAAAAAAATAATTGCACAGAATAAGAAGGAAATTTCTGACCAGGAAAGGGTATGTCTTGCAAAGAAACAGCAGCTAATGAGAGGTAAGAGGCTTTTGTGGAGTCATGATTTGTTAAATATATAGTACTGTAGTAGCATAAATGAACTGCTTTTTCTTAGTTTGTAATGTCCATTAACGAAAGTAGTATCGTTGGAGAATGAATTACTTCAGCTTTACTAAATATAGATATACACATATTTCAAATCTTCACATTGGGCAAAATGTACATGCAAAAGTTAGGATTGCTGGAATGATTTAAAATTCCACTGAGTCTACAGGGCTTTACATTAAAAATAATAATTCCAGCTGCCCCAGTGACTCCAATTAAGTTATCAAATGAGTGGTTGAGCCATACAGACCAGAAACATCTCCAGTTCAATCCCTGGTCTCTTGCTATTTCAACAGAGCCAGGGTGAGACTAGAGGCTCTACAATTGGCTTCAGTGTTTAGGTTTTGGCTGCAATGCCCCCTGCTGTTAAATAGATTATTAACACTTATGGTACTGGAGAAATAACTGAGGCTGTGAGTTCATATCCCACCAATGATTGTGAAATTGAATTCAAGAAGTCTAGGTTATCACCAGAACAATTACCATGAAAACTGCCGGATTATTGGGGAAAAACTTCAGGGAAGTAAAACTGCCTTCAGTCAGGCCTACACTTAACTCCAGTCCCACATTATAGGCCCAATTTTAATCCCTTACACCTGCGAGAATGGAATGTGCATGGTCTTAAAATATTGGTAGCATGGTACGCGTCTTGGCCATGCTGCACTCACACCACACCCCGTTTAACAGCTGCATTTTGGGCAGCGTGCGAGGCTCTCGGCCCAGGTGGGCGATTGCTTCATTGAGGTGCACAAGCCAGGTACTGATGACGTTATTCAGACCCCCACTTTATTTTAACCTTGGTCTGCATGACTTGTGCAAATGCCAATTGCGCCAGGGTAAGCTGGCATGATGAGGCTCCAGGGTCAGAAAATTATATTTTGACTGTTTCCTTATGGGCCACCTCCGGGCCCCACAATACACCCTTGGGCTTTCTCCCTTCCTGACTGATCACGTCCATGCCCCCTACCCTCCACTCATCAAACTGCTGGGAACATTCCTGTGGATCCCTGGAGGCAGTTTCCTGTCGTGCTCACCCCACTCCTGCGACATTCCCACTGGGAGTCGGGTCCGCACTATGTTAGCGAGGAGTTAAAATGGCCCCAGTATCACTGGCGAGTCTGGGCAAGCCTACCGTTTGCCTCACCGGCCACACGCTTGCCTTCGCCCTCCCCCGAGGTTAAAATTGAGGCTTGTGTGTTTAATCATGCCCTCCAAAATGGATTAGCAAGCCAGAGCATCTAGGGATGAGCAATGAATGCCGCCTAGCCAGTGCATCCCACATCCTAAGACAAATTTTAGAAAACACGCTCGTTGTCCATGCTGTCGCATGAATAAAGGCCAGTTGAGAGGTGTACTGGAAGTCCTCCACTGCCTGTGGAACTGAGTCAATGCTTTCAAGAGGGAAGAAGAGGGGGAGAAAATGGCAAAGGGGGGAATAAACCAGCATATATATATGTTTTTATACCATCCTCATTGCTTTAGAACTAGTATATAACCGGTTACTGATCTCAGTATGATAGAAATGTATGCTACCAGGTTGCCCTCATTCAGTTCAGATTGTATAGCTGTAACACTTCCTGAACCTGCTTTTGTCACTGCAGATAGGGAGGCTGCCATCTGGGAGCTGGAAGAGCACCATCTGCAGGAGAAACATCAGTTCCTCAAGCAGCAGTTGAAGGATCAATACTTTCTGCAAAGGCATCAGTTGCTGAAGAAGCATGAGAAGGTAAAAAAAAAAATCTGGTTCCATGTAGGAAAACCGAAATATCAATATGACCCATAAGGATTGGATAATTTTTGTTTGTCTACAAAGATGGAGCAGTTTTAATCTCGAGGATCAATGAATTTCACTAATGTTCAGCCAGTTTAGGGAGGGGTTTTGTATCTTCTACACTTTACTTTTTGAGTATCAACAATAATGTTAAACGTTTCAAAAAAGGAACCGGTGCTAAAGGAACTCGACAGCTATTCTTATGCAAGTTAAATAATTACAGTATTTTAAACAGAAACAAAGCTAATAATAGAGCAAGTAAATATACGATGAATTCTAATTTGGGCAGTTCATTGTTTGAAATTTAAAGTTGTTTGGTAGGACACAGTCCTGCTAGATCAGTGGAAGCTGACTCATTTCCTTTTTCTCAACTAAACCTGCTGGATAGATGGGAAAATACTTCAATCAGCTCCAGAGTTGAAAATACTATGCATTTAAATCCTGCCAACTCAAATTAGCATTTTTAATTCCTGTTTGCTCCATGTTTGTGTGCTGTGTAGAAATGGATATTTACAGTATAATTAACCTGTGAATTATGGCAGAATTTTTACATGAAAACAGGAATTCTAGCTGGATCATTTTGTTCAGAGATCTCTGATCATAAAGTAGCAATTTTTCTGTAATTATTCCCCATAATATTCAACAGCAGAAATTTGTAGAAAGTGTTGCCAGGTGCTGTGAGAAAACACTTTCTACAGATTATAAGAAATGAAGCATTCAAAATACCCTTAAGAGGCACCATTTCTATTACTTGGGAGAACAACTATTGGTTTATTCATTACATTTTTGAATTGCTTTATCTTATTTTGACACATGATCCTGTTGCAGTATTGAGTTTTGTGTCCGTCAATCCATTTTCAATAGACATAACTTCTCTGTAGTACTAGATGAGGCCTTTGTTTTATATAACTGTTTAGTAAGGTAATACTTAAATGCCTCTACATTTCCAAATTCTACACAATCAATGTTAGAAATGAATAGATTGTTCTTGCTGTTATATAGGATTTTATTTTTAAATATAAGGATAGAATATGTAATTTAAATCAAACATGGACTTTCAATATATGAATTCGTACACTTTCTACAAATCTTGTATTATTGGACAAGAGCTTTTACTTGATAAATGATGGGGAGAACTGGTTGTACCCCTCCACTTATTTATCTGTCCCAGACTCTGGCTTAGAGGACAGATGAGTGAATATGATCATAACCACAACCTTCATCATCACTGCATTCTGGCCAACTTGCTGGAGCACAGTTTGGATGAAACCCCTGCTGTGTCACAACAATGTACATTTTAAACTTGCTAAAGCTTCCCTGGTTGCATGGATGAATGTTCCGCCTGAGCCTTGCAGACTAAAAGAGCTTAGTTTATGCTGTGTCAGCAAATGTCTAATCAAGGAGCTCCAAATGACCTTAATGTCCTGAGGTCTGGAAGAGGAAAAAATTATCCTGCTCCATGTAGCTAGCTAATGATACCTGCTAGAAAGTACACATTTGGACATCCAATGAGGACATGATTGATCTCGGCTATGATGCCCTTTTAGGTTGAAAAATTTGCTCGCCCTCCGTGTTCAAACTCACTGGTGAAGAGGGGCCACTCGGATGAGTTAGTGGAAAGCTATTGGTACTAAGTAGTGCCTTAGGATGGGTATAGCACCTGGAGGAGAAAAGGGATAATATGCAGTAGGTAATGCAGGACAGGAAAGCTCATTCAAGAATATTGTGAGGTAACCTAGGTCATCTTTAGTTGTACGATCGATGGTATATTCAGCTTTCTGCAGTGGAGTTTGGCAATATTGCATTTCACGTACATACTGTCTCATTTTATTTACTTTGCATGGTTGACCCCCACAGGAGTTGGAGCAGATGCAGCGTTACAATCAGCGAATGATTGAGCAGCTAAAGATCAGACAGCAACAGGAAAAGAACAGACTTCCCAAAATCCAAAGAAGCGAGGGGAAGACTAGAATGGTGATGTACAAGAAGAGTTTGCGCATTAACTCTACGGGGAGTCACACAGAAGACAGAGATAAAATCAAACAGGTAGTTTGTGTGACCCAAGCTCGATAAACTTAGTTGCTGCTTAGTGATTTCCACCAGGCTATCCTTATAGTTACACGAAAGATTAAAAAAAAAGCACAAAGCTCAGAAATATACAAAACTGATTTATTCCTTTCAAATTTCTAATTTTTGGAAATAACGGCCTGGATATAATGGGTGGGTTATGCAGGCGGTTAGAGGGTGGTGGTGTGGTCAAGAGTTTTGGACGGGAAACCCGGAAGTTGTGGAATTTTAACTCCACTGTGTGCATCTTTTGGCCCTGACAGGTTCCCAGCCTGGAAGTCACCCTGTTTGACAGGCTTGGCTTCCAGACGGACACGGAGCACTCCAGAGTAGGTCTGATCCCTGACCTGGGGGGGGCTGATGGCGGTGTCTGAACCCGGGGGTGTTTAACATTACCCCCTATTAGTTTGCTCTGTGAACTTGCTGGTTACTTTTTATTGCTTTAGATTGGAGGGAATTTGAAGGAATTTTTGTAATTCTAATTTCTCATTCCTCATTTTATCCTTCACTCTTGGTAGCTTTCCAGTCTGAACTGCAGACTTTTGTCAAAACAACTACTTCACATTTACAATGACAGTTATGGTTTGTGAGCAAAATGGGACCCATCTGTGGTGGTGAAACTGAACCTTTGTGTGTACTTACCCTGGTTCCAGACAGTCTCGTGCTTCAAATGGCATCACATTCTGCTGCTACCTCTTGCATCAATACCATAAAATTTAAATTTGGGACTTGTCCAATTTACACACAACTGCCCAGTTAATGGGCTCTGGGGAAAATATGTAATTTGCCTAATTAATAATCGTATAATGAATATTGCCAATAAGATCTTTGCATGGTTGTGTTGCACTCATTGTTGTATTAAATGTTTTAACTCCAAAAGAAGTACTCTGCCACACTTCTCACAATTAGTTACATTTGGGAATGCTTGAAACATTTTTAAAATCTTGAAAGAACTTGCATTTATATAGCACCTTTCACCTGGAGCACTTCAGTCAATGAAGTACTTTTGAGGTGCAGTCACTTTTTTATTAATTCACGGGATGTGGGCATCGCTGGCAAAGTATTTATTGGCCATCACTAATTGCCTTGCCATTTCGAGGGCAGTTAAGAGTCAAGCACATAGCTGTGGGTCTGGAGTCACATATAGGCCAGACTGGGTGAGGGCAGCAGATTTCCTTCCCTAACAGACATTAGTGAACCAGATGGGTTTTTACAACTAATGCTAGTTTTTTATTCCAGATTAATTTAACTGAATTTAAATTCCCCAGCTGCCGTGGTAGGATTTGTACTCGTGTCTCCAGATCATTAGTCCAGGCTTCTAGATTACTAGTTCAGTAATGTAACCACTATGCTACCATTCCCCATATTATGTAGGAAAATGTGGCAGACAGTTTGTGTAAGGTCCCACAAATAAATGACCAAATAATCTTTTTTTTTGGTGATGTTGGTTGAGGGATAAATTTCGGCCAGCACACCAATCAAACTCCCCTGCTCCTCTTCAAATAATGTCATGGGATCTTTTATTTCCATCTGAGTGATCAGATGGTTCCTCGGTTTAACATTTATCCAAGACTGCTGTAACACTATCTCAGTACTTTACTGAAGTGTCAGCCTAGATTATCTGCTTGAGTCTCTGGAGTGGATCTTGAACCCACGATCTTCTGGATATGATGCATACTGATGCCACTGAGCCAAGTCTGACACCAAGCAATATTCTTTTATATTATGGACAGCCTTTTAAAGGATCAATGTAATCTTAATAAGGGCTAGGATTTTCCGATCGGAGGCTTCCTAAGGGCGGATGCCTCCGATCGGAAAAAATCTACGCACTTACCTGCTGGCTCCGTAGGTCCCGAGACTTCCAATCTTGGGCCTCTCCTCTTCGAAATGCGCAGAGGCCCAGGTATCCCAGGGGCGCAGGCGGTTCGCAAGCGTCCCTGGGATCACGTGGGCCATGGGGAACCAATCAAAGAAGGGAATACCCCTGCACACTTTTGACAGGTCTCTACACATAGATCTGTCAAAATTATGAATGGGGAATCACTTAAAAAAAAAAGTTAAACATTAATTTTTTTTTTAAATCGCATATTTAAAATTAGTTAATTACATTAAATTAAATATTTTAAACATTTAATTTTTTGAAAAATAATTAGTTTTTTATGGGGCTAAAAAACTTTTTTTGTATTTTGAAATTATAAATGAGTGGGGAAAAAATTATTTTTAATTTTTTTTTAAAACGCTTATGCTGGTAAAAGCAGGCTTCACGCCTGCTTTTACCAGGTGTAAGATTTTTAAAGGTTTTCAGCGGGCGGAAGTTATGCAGAAAGTGGAACACTCTGCCCGCGGAAGCCCTTCTCCCGGGCAGATCGGAAGTGTCGGGTTTTAGCGCATGCGCTGTGCATGCCTGAAACCGGCACTTGCGAGGCCCCTACGGGTGCGTACACACCTCGTACAGACCCATAGGGGTCGGAATATCTGGCCCAATATATCAAGCTGGGGATTTTTTTTTATCCCCAGTGGATTTTTTTAGATGAGTTATGTTCTTGTGTATTTAACCTATTGAATGCAAATCCAAGTTTGGTGAAAATGAGTTTCTGCCTTTTGACCAAGCTGCTTTTTATTATTTCTCCATACACAGTTGCTTTCATGCAGCTTTAAGTGGAAAGGTAATAGATTCCAGACTACCCATTACTCACTTTGCAATCTGACAGCTATGCTTGTCGTGGTTAGGAAGGGCAATTGTTCAAATTTCTACATTCTCCACACACCATAGTAATCTTTTGATTTTTTAAGTCCGATATGTACGAAACCCAGCGGGGCCTGTATTGTATGGAGAATGCCTTTGTTCAAAGAATGAAGGTGCCCTGAAAAAACGAGGTAATCAACATTTACTTCCATTCCCTGGACATTATGCTGTTACGTGCACAGGTGGGTCAAAATGACTATATTGTGAACCATATTGACATAACCTCCTTCTCGTTCTCTAACTTGTGATATGGTGTTGCTTTCAAAAATAGTTTGGACTGCAAGAAGAGAAAAGGCAAAAGATGGAAAAGCAAAATCAGCAAATAAAGCATGAAGCCCAAATGAGAGACATGCAACATACGTGCGAGAATAATATCCAGGAGCTCCAGCAGCTACAGGTAATCGGTTTAGCATTTGCTACATGTCTTTGCATGCACACTTCTGAGTTTGTTTCTGTATAAAGCACATTGCAATCTCCTGGTTATTTATGATCATTTTTGTTTTTGGATGGTATACAGGAGCTGAGACTTGAAGAATAATATGTAACATGCTCACTTGTACAGGCCAGGTTGCAGTTGCTGCAGAATCTCTGTGGTCCATTTTCCTCATGCTGTTTGAGTAAAATGGGATGCTCATTTTCTGCAGTGGCTATAAGCTGGCTGTGCATCCTGACAGCAAGCTCACTGAGTCATTCTTGTATAGTAATTCATCAATGGTTTTGATGGGTACTATTCTGTGCCGTCTGCTTTGGACAGTTGTCGGGTGCAACTTTAAAAATGAAGCTAACAGGCTTTAATGTCAGCCCAAATCCTTGGGTGAAATTTGGCAGTTCTATTTTTTTGTGGTTTTGTAAATTTGATGCGAATATCACAACGTTATGCCCCATTCTCTAGAAAAATGTCACGGCAGTCTATGCCATTTAAACACATGAACATAATATTGGAACCAAAGGAATTAAAACAGGTTAAGAAATGTGTACTTCAATGGAGATAAAGGGCTGGATTTTCTCTGCGGTGTCGGGATGGTGTCTGGATAGCTGGTTGCCGGGTTCCGGTCCTGCTCCCGGCTGCAGCCGCTCTGTCAAAGGGATTTTCCCTTGATTGGCCTTGTTAAGCCTGCCCAATTAACAGGAAGCGGGTCTGATGACATCATTTAATGATGCGTCATCAGCCGGTTTCCTTAAAGGGACCACGGCCACATTGAGTTTTGACAGTTGTTCTGTCAGTGTTCTGCAGCATTGAGGGGCTGCAAACACTGACAAGCACTGCACAAAGGTGCGCGGCTGCACCCAGGTTCTCCAATGACTCCCTCCATATGCTTATGGAGGGAGTTACAGCACACAGGGAGGTTCTCTTCCCTTCCAAGGGCGGAAGAGACCTCCCCAGGACACCAATGCAGCCTGGTTGCACATTGCACAGGAGGGCAAAAGCAGGGATGTCGTGAGGAGTACCTGGGTGCAGTGACACCAACCTTTCAATGATCTCAGTGGATCATGAAACGTTACTGCAAAGCCACACTCAAACTCACCCTGCTGTGCCATTCAACACATCCCCATCACTCTGTCTTCCATACCCTACTCCTGCACATCCTTACTCACGCCAACTTACCTTGCACCTCCACCCATCCCTCTCTATCTACATTATCACTTCTTCTCCATCTCACTAGCCACCCCTCTCACTCACCCTCATCCTACTGCAAGCATACCAGCTAACAACACACAAGGGTAGGCACATGAGAGAATTAGCCAATGTCCATGTGAAGTTTCTGGTAATGTGTTGTCATGCAGTGAAACCTATATTTTCAACACTTCACCTTATTGGACAGATCTGTGCACACCTTGAGGTATCTTGCTGAGTTCCAGTGAATGTTGAGACATAACTCTTCCTTCCCCCCCCCCACCTGCTATTGTAATGAGTGTGCATGGAATGGCTTGGACATTAAAGGGATGCTTTATGGTGCTGGTGTGGGATGGTGTCAACCTGGCACAACATGTGGTACCCAGGGTTTAAGCGTCAAGTGATGTTAATCTGGCCATGGTGATGCCATCGCTGGCCTCCCAGGCAGCAATGTTGTCAGGGGCTGATGCCCTGTGTCCTGTGCAGCATCAGGTGATGGCGGAGAAGGTTGGTGGTGTTGTTGGTGCTGCTGGTGTGCCTGGTGATGTTGGTGTTGGGGCTGAGTGTGGAAGGAATCACAGAAGCAAGGTGAGATAGTTTCTAGGGCAATAGATGGCAGCTGCAGGTGAGATGACAGAAACGATCTGTCAGTGGTGAGAGAGGTTGTTCCAATGAGGTGCCACTGGACATACAGTTGCCTCAACACTTGCAAGCTAAAGAAATCTCTCTGTCTTATACATGCAGTAACCAACAATTTTTGTGCTCTGAAACTCACCATCTGCAACATGACATCCTTTACACCACTTCTGCAGCTGTCAGCTTACCAGATACATCAGAGCAGACTCAACTCACGCCAGGGTGAGCTGTCGTGTTGCCTGAGCAGCGGGTAACCCGTGGGGAGCACCTAAAATTGGAAGGAAGCATCAAAATACCATTTAATTGGCTGTTAACAAGTCATTTAATGAGCTCAATTGTCTCCCCCGCCACTTGGTGTCGGGTCAGTTCTCCGCTGACAGACCCGACACTGTGGAGGCGGGTTGACGACGGGTTTCCTACCCGCTGTCAATCTTCACTATTTTGACAGCAGACCCGCCTCCAAACCCACTCTCTGAGTGCCAGCAAAATCAAGCCAAAGTGTCTAATGTATCAAACAACTGAACCCTCTGTAGTTTCTGTTTAAAGCCTCCTGCAGATAACCTTTGTAAAGTTTTGATTCAAAGCACAACTTGAACACTAGTTATATATTGATAAAATATTTGCATAAGGTGCAAGTTTGGAAGGAAGTCTAAACTGTAGAGCCATTTTCAACAGTGACCCAGTAATAGAACTTGCCAACAATTCCCCAAGTATTCTCAGTAATTAACCTCGATTATAATTACAAACAAGTCTGGCCAACATTGTGAAGTTGATGTGTGGTTGCTCCTTGAATTAAAAGGAATACTTTTTTTTTCATAATTGCATTTGTATCTTTTTGAATGCATAATGAAAATTTGATTTTTGCAAGCAATTGGATCCCTGTCCTGGGGGTGCTAAAGATTTGGAATGTCCTGTACATTTTGGTTTACTTTTGGACTACTGCTTGTAGATTGTCAATAACTGCAAGTGAGATCACATGTAAAAGTAAATGTTGATATTTAGTAGTGCTTTAGTCAATGTAAGAAAGGCATGTGGCACATAATGATGGGCTACAGTAATTTAATTATCCCTTATT
Organism: Squalus acanthias; assembly: GCA_030390025.1. Lineage (NCBI taxonomy): Eukaryota > Metazoa > Chordata > Chondrichthyes > Squaliformes > Squalidae > Squalus > Squalus acanthias. The sequence continues at coordinate 144,626,416 of CM059427.1, read as the reverse complement.
CTTTAGAATGAAAAGTGCCATCTTCTGATTGAACACGAGACCCAAAAGTTAAAAGCACTTGATGAAAACCACAACCAGCAACTCAAGGAATGGCAAGAGAAGCTGAGGCCAAGAAAAAAGGTAAGTGGTTATGAACAGTCAAAAGGGTTAAATGAAGCATTTAGTGTTTGCTCATCCCTTTTTCATTGCTATATGGGGGGTTCTTAAAAAGGGAAATTTGAGAACTGCTCCTACATCCTGCTGTTCATCTGTGCATGCTGTCCTTATAAAAACAAGTCCATATCAAGTGGTTTCCAGTCATTAAACATTGCATTATTTTAGAAAAAAAAGCAGTCTTGTGTTTAACTTCTGATTATAGTGGCACAAATGTGTGTCCCCCCCCACCCAAAAAAAAACCTTTCTTCAGTAGCTTCTCTTCTGAAGGTGGAGGTGGCGGTGGGGTGGGGTGGGGGGGGAAGGTTACAGTTCTATGGGTGGCGGTAGCTGCCTGGTACATTTCCCAAGTGGCTCTTTATCTCCAAGTCTCAGTCAGCATTCAAAGTCTGTTTAACTGTGGGGGGCCTTGGCAGCTGAGCCCAAGCAAGTTCATCTTCCACAGACAGAATTCCAATAAGGGTCACCTTTTTTCTTCCTGTTGCAGGCCTCAGTGGATCTGCCTAGGTCATCAGGCACCTAGTGACGAGCGCTATATTGACATTGGTAGGGGCCAGAGAGAAGTTAGTCTTATTCATCACTTTGGTTGGGAATGGGGCATGGACTTAAAATGAGAGACTCGCCTTTTGTTTTGAGTGCAGCCACTGTACTGTGGGGAATTGCTGAGCAGAGGACAGGGAGCGAAGATTTGAGGGAGAGTAGCTGCTGGCCTGCGTTTGTGCACCATTAAGTGTCTGACTCAGCAATATAAATAGAGACCTGGGGGCAGGTTGCCCACACCCTAGGCAATGGTGGACAGGCGGTCTTGCGAGAGCAATAGTAGGGGAGGGGACTTCAAGAATAATGATTAAACCAACAAAACGTGCTGTGAAACAACTGGATTGTTTAATAGCTTTGGGTTCTACAGCTTTCAATAGTGGAGAATAAGCGAAATTTATTACAAATCTGTAATGGTGCAATTAAATAGAGCAGGTCATCCCCCACACTCCTACCTACAGATGGTGTGTGGTAGGGCAAAAGAGAAAGTTTTGAACCGTATTAACGAAGACATTTCAAAGTTGTTTTGACAGGATCGAGAGTGTCATCGCACTAGAATAAAGGAAAAAAGGAAGGTGCATTAATATAGCACGTTTCATGACCTCCAGGTGTACTAAAACACTTTACAGCTGATGAATTACTTTTTGAAATATAAGTACTGTTACGTAGGCAAACAAAGAATCAATATGTGCACAGCAAGATCCCACAAACAGCAGTGAGATAAATGACCAGTTAATCTGTTTTGGTTTGAGTTAGTTGAGGGATAAATTTTGTCCAGGACATCAGGAGAACTCCCCTGCTCCTCTTCAAAATGTACCTTGTGGGGTTTTTTTCTGCTCATCTAAACACACAGGTGTGGCCTTGGTTTAAAGTTTGATCCAAAAGATAATACATCCAACAATGTAGTACATCTATATCAATGATTTGGATGAGGGGACTAAATGTAACATTTCCAAATTTGCTGATGACACAAAGCGAGGTGGCAGTGTCAGTTGCAAAGAGGCTTCAAGGGGATCTCGACAGGCTCAGTGAGTGGGCAAGAACATGGCAGATGGATTATAATGTGGATAAATGTGAAGTTATCCACTTTGGTAGAAAAAACAGAAAGGCAGAGTATTTCCTAAATGGTGAAAGATTGGGGAATGCAGATGCTCAAAGGGACCTGGGTGTCCTTGTACATGAGTCACTGAAAGTGAATGTGCAGGTGCAGCAAACCATTAGGAAGGCAAATGGTATGCTGGCCTTCATTACAAGAGGATTTGAGTACAGGAGTAAAGAAGTCTTACTCCAATTATATAGGGCCTTGGTGAGACCACACCTGGAGTACTGTGTACAATTTTGGTCTCCTTACCTAAGGAAGGATATACTTGCCATAGAGGGAGTGCAACGAAGGTTCACGAGATTGATTCCTGGGATGGCGGGACTGTCGTATGAGAAGAGATTGAGTAAACTAGGCCTGTATTCTCTTGAATTCAGAAGAATGAGAGGGGATCTCATTGAAGCATACAAAATGATTACAGGGCTTGATAGGGTGGCTGCTGGGAGAATGTTTCCCTTGGCTGGGGAGTCTAGAACCAGGGGCCACAGCCTCAAGATAAAGGGTAGGCCATTCAGGACTGAGATGAGAAGAAATTTCTTCACACAGAGGGTGGTGAATCTTTGGAATTCTCTACCCCAGAGGGCTGTGGAGGCTCAGTCATTGGGTATATTCAAAACAGAAGTCGATAGATTTCTGACTAGTAAGAGCATCAAGGGATATGGCGATAGGGCCGGTGAATGGAATTGAGGCAGAAGATCAACCATGATCTCATTGAATGGCGGAGCAGGCTCGAAGGGCCAAATGGCCTACTCCTGCTCCTATTTCTTATGTTCTTACAACAGTGTCAGCCTAGAATATGTGCTCAGGTGCTGCAGTGGGACTTGCACGATCTTCGTGCCACCACTGAGTGAAGCTGGGTATTGAATGTTTACTAATACCCCAGGTGACAAAAATGGAATATTATTGTCCATTATTTTTTTTCCTTTTACAGTATTTTAGAGTTTAAAATGGGTTGAGTTAAATAAATTCCGCACTCAGTCTGGAAGTGGCACTTTAATTTAACCAATAAACATGTTCTTGAAACCAAACCAGCTATAGAATGCTGTAATGAGACAGTATCCTTAATATTCTTGTGTTTTAATCACATCCTTGTTGACCTGTTTGCTTTGTTTTGAAAATAGTCAATTAAAGTAAAAATAGGTACTTGGAACCAGTTATGAATGGATGTGTGTCCAGCAGCTATTAAGAGGCTGTCAGACCAAGGCCAACCAGGTGCCATTGTATCGTTTGATTATTACGTGACAACCTTGAATGCCTGCAAACCTGAATTCAAGTGACCTAATTCTTGCAACAGGGGATGCCCCACAGGGTGTGTCTGGGGCAAGGGATCGATTGACAATTCCTTGTCCAGGTAGAGAAATGTATTCCGCAGCTTTTTGACAGTTCAGCAGTTCTTGTTCCATCAGTACAAAAATGAACACATGGAGCCTCAGTGGAGTAGAGTCAGCCTTGCAGATGCTGGTCCTATTAGGATAGTTAGTGAAATATGAAGTCTTCTGTTCTTTAGTGAAATCTGTCTTGTTGATCATTTACATTTAGGGAGTGCAAATCAAAGATTATAGTCTAAGACACACACAATATAATAATTACTCTTCCACTATCTGAAGAGGTAGGGGGCACAAGAGGGCTTATGTCATTTCATGGTGAGCAACTTGCAGTTTAGTGGCTGTTCTGTTGGATTCTGGGCAAAGTAACATTACCAGATTTTGTGCACAAGAACAAGAACAAAGGCATGAATGCAATTTGTTCCATGTCAAAGTATTTAACGGGTCAAACTCTTGATGTGACTTGAAGAAAATACTTAACCAGCCTTCAGGATTCTTTCTGGAGTGCACTGATCTTGCAAGTTCAGCATCTTGCCAGGGCTTAAATTCAGGTCTCTTGTAACTAACAACCTGTTGAATTGATGACCAATGACGTTATGGCACGAATATTTAGATATTGTTTTTAAAATACAAACCTTAACTTGGATCATCAACATTCTGAGATCTTGAGTTAAAATGACAACTTTTTTAAAATGTAATATTCTTATTTGGCTTTTTACTTTTCTATCTTACACTGAATTTAATGTCCTACCTTCAGTGTACTAAGGATATTAATTTACTCTCCATTCAGAATACTAGACTTGGAATAATATTTAGTGCTTTCATGCTTAAAAGTAATTACATTTCTAGTGCGATGATTTGAACATTGATCAGGAATAGAAATGTTATGAAATGCATTTCTGGCCCCAAGAATTTCCTTGAGGCTCTTCCCGTTCCACCACTGGTACAACGTCACAATCCCAGTTTACATGCGTAAGTGGGCTGAACTTCCACTAAAGTCATGGCAGCAGAGTGGGTAAAGCTTCAAGAAAGTCTCCAGAGCCAGTCTTTATGCTATGATTTTTGACTTGGTATATCGTAAGCAATAGATGATTAGATTATGAAAATAAGTGTATGATTTTATAATATCTGCATTTATTTAGCTCATTTTATTAGATTTGAACTGTATCAAAACACCGCATTATCAGAGGGCAACAAGTTTGATTTGAAGTTAAGAATTTGTAAGTTGTAACAATGGAAGCATTAAATGGGCCCAAATAAATGCTACTCCAGTAATTCAATAAACAAAGTCTGGTTTTACAGATGTTAGTTCACCTTTATTAACACCATCAAATACTAGTGATATTTTAAAAGGTTACTCAAGAAAAGATTAATCGTACCTGATAAATCAAGAGTTTCTTTTGATTTCTGTGTTTCTGAATGCTTTTGTCAGCGTTTTAATAGTGATGTGTTTGATGCAGGCTTTGGAAGAAGAACTGACCCAGAAAAAGAAAGATCAGGAGATCTTCTTTAAACTTAGTGAAGAAGCGGAGTGTCAGAGTCCAAGTTCTCCAAACAAGGTTACCAAATTTTTCCCTTTTACTTCAGAGCCATCCTAAGGAAGATCAGGACTCCATTACTTCTCTATGAACTCAGGATTACAGAGACATGAACAAGTCTTTAATTTATATTTTCTAAACTTAAATTGTATTAATGTTTTCTGATTTAGAAGGAAGAGAAATGCTGTATTTACTACTGATATCTCAAAGAATACGAAACCCTTCGATGTTACTGTGTTGAACTAAGAACCTTGCTATGAACAAAAGTGTATGCTCATGTTGATGTACAAAAGTGTTCTTTAGTTGAGGGAGGCTTTGCTGTGCCTACTTCTAAATTCTTTGCTTGTTTTTCAGAGCTTCTTTGTCTGTACAGGACCAGCTAACCAAGTGAGATAATGCAAGAGTATAAAGCAAGTTTTTTTTAAATCTGTTATTTAGTTCATATACCAAAAATCAATTTTTACTAAATCTTCTTAATACCTAATGAAGAACTGGGTTCAAGCAAAAAAAAAAAAATCCTGTTTAAGTGAACCACTATGTTTAAAAAAAAATACTGCCAATAAAAGTTATAATCTGCAGCATTGGTCGCTGTTTGACTTTTATTCTACCTCTTTGTTCAAAAGCACTTCCTGGTCATATCACCAATCTGATGCAATGACCCAGGAGAAGTGAACAAAACCATCAAGAAATGTGGACAATGCAAGGGAGCTAACTTAGGGGAGAGGAAGAGTGGAGAACATTTTTAAGCCAGTCCATTGACATGCAGTTACATTCCTTGTCTCACTGAGCAGTGTTGAACAGACAGATCTTTACCAGCAAAGACTGACTGATTCAATTTGACAACTTTTTTATGGATCCTTACCCATTGAAATAGCCTAAGTACAGTTGAAATGGCTATGGATGGAGTTCAGACTGACAGAGGAATCCTAGTAGACTTGATGTCCAACCAATGCAGAGGAACAATAAACAAAGCCATTAGAATATTGAGTGACACAGACAAAACCGCAGAGTACAAGTAGGAGGAATTGGTGATCGATTGTGCTGTAATCAATTCACACCTTGAGCACTCCATCCGGTTCTGATTGCCACGGCGCAAAGGAAAAATTAAAGTGCTGCAGACAAGAGGCTGACCCCCAGTGTCAACAGCCTGAGAATTGGAGAAGCTTGAGATTTTCAACTTGGAAAGGTGCCGAAGAGGTAATCCTAGAATAGTACAGCACAAAAGGAGGCCATTCAAAGCCCATCAAGCCTGCGCCGGCTCTTTCGAAGAGCAATCCAGTTAGTCCCACTCTCTTTCCCCCCCCCCCCCCCCCCCCCGGCTCGTTTCCCATATCACTGCAATATTTTCTCCAATTCCCTTTTGAAGGCTGCTGTTGAATCTGTTTCCATCACCTTATCAGTGCATTCCAAATCCTAACCACACGTTGCGTAAAAAAGTTTTTCCTCATGTCGCCTCTGGTTCTTTTGCCAATCACCTTAAATCTGTGCCCTCTCCTTATCGACCCTTCAGCCATTGGGAAATGTTTCTCTTCATTTGCTCTTTCTAAATCTTTCATGATTTTGAACACCTATCAAATCTCCTCTTCTTAGCCTTCTCTGCTCCGAAGAGAACAACCCCAGCTTCTCTCGTCTATCCATGTAACTGTAATCCCTCGTCCCTGGAACCATTCTCTTAAATCTCTTCTATACCCTCTCCAAAGCATTCACATCCTTCCCAAAGTGTGGTGCCCAAATATGGACACAATACTCCAGCTGGGGCTGAACTCGTGTTTTATATAGGTTTAACATAACTTCCTGGCTTTTGTACTCTATGCCTCCATTTATAAAGCCCAGGATCACAGATGCTTTATTAACTGCTTTGTTAACCTGCCCTGCCACCTTCAAACATTATGCACAAATACCCCCAGGTCTCTGTTCTTGCACCCCCTTCAAAATTGTACCATTTAGCCTGTATTGTCTTGCCTCATTCTTCCTACCAATATGCATCATCATCTCACTTTTCTGCGTTGAATTTCATCTGCCATGTGTCCGCCTATTCTACCAGCCTGTCTATGTCCTCTTGAAGTCTATTATTATCTTCCTCATTGTTTATTACACTTCCAAGTTTTGTGTCATCTGCAGATTTCAAAATTGTGCTCTGTACCTCCAAGTCATTAATGTATATTAAAAACAGCAGTGGTCCCAGTTCTGAACCCTGGGGAACTCCAGTGTTTAACTCCCTCCAGTCCGATAAAACAACCATTCACCACCACAGCTCTTTTACATCCATAGCCAATTTTGTATCCATGCTGCTACTGTGCCTTTTATCCCATGGGCTTCAATTTTGCTAACAAGCCTAATATATGGTACTTCATCAAATGCCTTTTGAAAGACTATGTACACAACATCAACTGCACTGCCCTCATCCACCCTCGCTGTTACCTCATCAAAAAACTCAAAGTAGTTAGTCAAACACAATTTGCCCTTAACAAATCCTTGCTGGCTCTCCTTCATTGGCCCATGCTTGTCCAAGTGGCTGTTAATTTTCTTCTGGATTACTGTTTCTGAAAGCTTCTCCACCACCGATGTTAAACTGACTGGCCTGTAATTGCCAAGTTTATCCTTTTTTGAACAAGGGTGTAACATTTGCAATCCTCCAGTTTCTGACACCACCCCTGTATCTAAGGAGGATTGGAAGATTGTGGCCAGCACTTCCGCAATTTCTACCCTTACTTCCCTCGGCAACCTAGAATGTATCCCACCCGGACCGGGTGACTTATCCAAGTACTGCCAGTCTTTCTAGTACTGCCTTTTTATCTATTTTTCTCTCATCCAGTGTCCTGACAACCTCCTCGTTTACCATAGCTTTGGCAAAGTACTCTTTTAGTACCTCAGCCATGCCTTCTGCTCCACCAATAGATCTCCATTTTGGTCCCTAGTCGCCCCCCACTGCTCCTCTGACAAGGTAATCTCAGAGGCTTCTAATATTTAAGAGACTGGAAATGGTAAATCCAGAATATTACTTTACTGCGAGAGCAGACCAAGGGACACGGGTTAAATAGTAAAAAAATAAATTTAGCACTGACATCAGGAAATTCTTCACATAGGGATCAATGCATGGAATGGACTTCCAGCGAGAGCAGTGGAGCCAAAAAAAAACCTGGAATAACTTAAATAATTGGATGATGAAATGGGGTGATTTTTGGTGCTTTCTGTATGGATAAATTCAGAGAGACTAATGGCTTTCCTCATCTATAATGATTTTGTGATTTCACTTCAAAACGAGCTATCATGGCTACAACTTCAGCACACATAAAGAACATAAGAAATAACAACAAAACGCTGGAAAAACTCAGCAGGCCAGACGACATCCGTGGAGAGAGAAAGAGAGTTAACGTTTCAGGTCGATGACCTTTCGTCAGAACTGGAAAGAGCCGGAAATCAAATAGATTTAAGGCCAGGATAAAGATTTCCGGCTCTTTCCAGTTCTGACGAAAGGTCATCGACCTGAAACGTTAACTCTCTTTCTCTCTCCACGGATGTTGTCTGGCCTGCTGAGTTTTTCCAGCATTTTCTGTTATTTCGGATTTCCAGCATCCGCAGTATTTTGCTATTGTATTAGTGTTTGGTTCACTGCCACCTCTCTTCTAGGAATGCCTACCTTGAAGAAGTTCTGCTCTTCTCTTCGACGGGATTTCCATTTGGCTCTTCAACCTTGTTCATCTTCATTGCTTTCAGTTTCCCTTCTCGTGTTTGATAAGGTATCTGCCAAGACTCGGTTTCACAGCCACATTGCTTTCCTCAGCAACTGTCTCCGGTTCTGACTTATCCCACGTGGATTCCAACTAAACTTCCACCCTTCGTGTTTCGGATCAACCCAGGATTACAAATATCTCCAAGATATTCATCGTTCCTCGAACTACTGCTCTCGCCGCATCTTGAGATCCATGCGGTGCCACATGAACACACTCGACATCTCTCTTCAGCAGCACCGACGCACTCTATCTCAAAGCTGTCCAGGTCCACAGTTCCATTTCATCCTTCGACTCATCCGACGCTTCAACAAAAAACTTTTCTTCTTCCTTTCCGATGTCAAGGATCGCAAGCTTCAACAACTCTTGAACACCAACGCCCCTCCGGAACCTTCTTCCCCTTCACTTTCCTCTGACCCCCCTTCTCCCAATCTCACCCCCTGCCGCGTTTTCACTATCCCCTCTGACCTTCCCCTCTCTGACTCCGAACAATCAGTCCTCAGCAAAGGCCTGAGCTTCATCCCCTTACGCCCCCATCTCAATGAATTTCGAGCTCGGCACGATGCTGAGCTCTTTTTCCGCCGCCTCCGTCTCCGTGCCCACTTCACTGGCCAGGAGTCTTCCCCCCGCACGGCTGACCCTTTCTCCCGCTTTCAGAATTCTCGTTCCACCTGGACCCCTCCCTCTGGCCGCTTACCCTCTCTAGATCTTTTCATTGCTAACTGCTGCCGTGACATCGGCCAGCTCAATTTCTCTGCTCCCCTCACTCACTCCAAACTACCTCCCTCTGAACTTGCAGCACTCCATTCTCTCCGATCCAACCCTGACAGTCATTAAACCTGCTGACAAGGGTGGTGCTGTTGTTGTTTGGCGAACCGACCTCTACCTAGCGAAAGTTGAACGCCAACTCTCCGACACCTCCTCCTACCTCCACCTGGACCATGACCCCACTACCGAACATCAAGCCACCGTGTCCAAGACTGTCACTGACCTCATCTCCTCTGGAGATCTTCCCCCCACGGCCGCCAACCTCATAGTTCCCCAACCCCGCACAGCCCGCTTCTACTTCCTTCCCAAGATCCACAAACAGGACTGTCCTGGTAGACCCATCGTTTCAGCCTGTTCTTGCCCCACGGAACTTATCTCTTCCTATCTCAACTCTTTTTTCTCCCCTTGTCCAGTCTCTTCCCACCTACATCCGCGACTCTGCCGACGCCCTCCGCCATTTTAACAGTTTCCAGTTTCCCGGCCCCAACCGTCTCCTCTTCACTATGGACGTACAATCCCTCTACACCTCCATTCCCCACCAGGATGGCCTGAGTGCGCTCCGCTTCTTTCTTGAACAGAGGCCCAACCAGTCCCCATCCACCACCACCCTCCTCCGCCTGGCTGAACTTGTTCTCACATTGAACAACTTCTCCTTTGACTCTACCCATTTCCTCCAAATTAAAGGTGTTGCTATGGGTACCCGTATGGGTCCGAGCTATGCCTGCCTTTTCGTGGGATATGTGGAACACTCTTTGTTCCAGTCCTACTCGGGTCCCCTCCCTCACCTCTTTTTCCGGTACATTGATGACTGTATCGGTGCCGTCTCCTGCTCTCGCCCTGAACTAGAACATTTCATTCACTATGCTTCCAATTTCCACCCTTCCCTCACCTTCACATGGTCCATCTCCGACTCTTCCCTTCCCTTCCTCGACTTCTCCATCTTCATCTCTGGGGATAGGTTATTGACTAACATTCACTACAAGCCCACTGACTCCCACAGCTACCTGGACTACACTTCCTCCCACCCCGCCTCCTGTAAGGACTCTATTCCATTCTCCCGGTTTCTCCGTCTCCGCCGCATCTGCTCTGATGATGCCACCTTCCATACCAGTGCTTCCGACATGTCTTCCTTTTTCCTCAACCGAGGATTCCCCTCTACCGTGGTCGACACGGCCCTCGACCGTGTCCGTTCTATCTCCCGCACATCTGCCCTCACCCCTGCCCCTCCCTCCCGGAACCACGATAGGGTTCCCCTTGTCCTCACCTTTCACCCCACTAGCCTCCACATTCAACGGATCATCCTCCGCCATTTCCGCCACCTCCAGCGTGATCCCACCACCAAACGCATCTTCCCCTCGCCTCCCCTTTCAGCATTCCGCAGGGACCGCTCCCTCCGCGACACCCTAGTCCACTCCTCTACCACCCCCAGCACCCCTTCCCCTTCGCCCGGCACCTTCCCGTGCACGCGCAGGAGATGCAACACATGCCCTTATACCTCCCCTCTTCCCACTGTCCAGGGCCCCAAACACCCCTTCCAGGTGAAACAGTGATTTCCTTGTACTTCCTGCAATTTAGTATACTGTATTCGCTGCTCACGATGTGGTCTCCTCTACATTGGGGAGACCAAACGCAGATTGGGTGACCGCTTTGCGGAACACCTCCGTTCAGTCCGTAAGGGGGACCCCGAGCTCCCGGTCGCCTGTCACTTTAATTCACCGCTTCACTCCCACTCTGACCTCACCGTCCTCGGCCTATTACACTGTTCCACGGAAGCGCAGCGTAAGCTCGAGGAACAGCACCTCATCTTTCGTTTAGGCACGCAACAGCCCTCTGGACTCAATATCAAGTTCAACAATTTTAGATCATAACCTCAGCTCCAATCACATTTATATTTTATTTTTTCATCCACCCTTTTATTTGGCACCCCCCCCCCCCCCCCCACTTTTTTTTTCCTCCTAGAAGCTGGCAGCTGTCCTTCATTCTGCCAGTGGATTTCACACTTCTTTCAGCCTTAATCTGTCACATTAACACCACCTCTTGCCTTGCATATCTCTTAATGTCTCTTTATCTCCCCTTTTGTTCCTTTATCCCCTCCCCCTTTTCCCAGCTTTATCCTGGCCTTAAATCTATTTGATTTCCGGCTCTTTCCAGTTCTGACGAAAGGTCATCGACCTGAAACGTTAACTCTCTTTCTCTCTCCACGGATGTTGTCTGGCCTGCTGAGTTTTTCCAGCGTTTTCTGTTGTTATTTCGGATTTCCAGCATCCGCAGTATTTTGCTATCGTAAAGAACATAAGAAATAGCAGGAGTCGGCCATTCAGCCCCTCGAGCCTGCTCCACCATTTAATAAGATTATGGCTGATCTGATCTTGGCCTCAACTCCACTTTTCTGCCTGTTCCCCATAACCCTTGACTCCCCTGTAGTTCAAAAATCTGTTTATCTCAGTCTTGACTATATTCAATGAGTCAGCCTACACAGCTCTCTCTGGTAGAGAATTCCAAAGATTTACGAACTTCAGAGAAGAAATTCCTCCTCATCTCCGTCTTAAGTGGGCGACCCCTTATTCTGAAACTATGCCCCCTCGTTCTAGATTCCCCCACGAGGCGAAACAACCTCTCGGCATCTACCCTGTCAAGTCCACTCAGAATCTTATGTTTCAATAAGATCACCTCTCATTCTTCGAAACTCCAATGAGTATAGGCCCAACCTGCTCAACCTTTCCTCATAAGACAACCCTTTCATCTCCAGAATCAACCGAGTGAACTTTCTGTGAACTGCCTCCAATGCAAGTATATCCCTCCTTAAATAAGCAGACTAAAACTGTACGCAATTTTCTAGGTGTGGTCTCACCAATACCCTGTACAGTTGTAGTAAGACTTCCCTACTTTTATACTTCATCCACCTTGCAATAAAGGCCAACATTCCATTTGCCTTCCTAATTACTTGCTGTACCTGCATGCTAACTTTGTGTTTCATGTACAAGGACACCCAGATCCCTCTGTACCGCAGCATTATGTAGTCTCTCCATTTAAATAATATTTTGCTTTTCTATTCTTCCTACCAAAGTGGATAACCTCACATTTTCCTACATTATGCTCCATCTGCCAATTTTTTGTCCACTCACTTAACCTATCTATATCCCTTTGCAGACTCTTTGTGTCCTCCACACAACTTGCTTTCCCACCTATCTTTGTATCATCAGCAAATTTGGCTACAGTACACTCGGTCCCTTCATCCAAGTCATTAATATAGATTGTAAATAGTTGAGGCCCCAGCACTGATCCTTGTGCACTCAACTAGTTGCAGTTTGCCAACCTGAAAATGACCCATTTATCCCGACTCTCTGTTTTCTGTTAGTTAGCCAATCCTCTATCCGTGCTAATTTATTACCCCCAACACCATGAGCTCTTGTGCAGTAACCTTTTATGTGGCACCTTATCGAATGCCTTTTGGAAATCCAAATACACTACATCTACTGGTTCCCCTTTATCCACCCTGCTCGTTACATCCTCAAAGAACTCTCATAAATTTATCAAATACGATTTCCCTTTCATAAAACCATGTTGACTCTGCTTGATATTACGAATTTCTAAATGTCCTGCTACTACTTTAATAATGGATTCCAGCATTTTCCCAATGACAGATATTAGGCTAATTGGCCTATAGTTTCCTGCCATTTCCTTGTTTCCTGTTATTAATTCCCCACTAATCTTTGCAACATTGTATGCTTTTTCTTTCAATTTGATACCCTCCTTAACTTCCTTAGTAAGTCATGGATGGTTCATCCTTCTCGTAGGGTCTTTCTTTCTCACTGGAATATATCTTTGTTGAGAGTTATGAAATATCTCCTTAAAAGTCTGCCACTGCTTATCTACCGTCTTACCTTTTAATCTATTTTCCCAGTCCACTTTAGCCAACTCTGTCTTCATACCCTTGTAATTGCTTTTATTTAAGTTTAAGACACTAGTTTTAGACCCAAGTTTCTCACCCTCAAACTGAATGTGAAATTCTATCATGGTATGATCACTCTTCCCTAGAGAATCCTTTACTATGAGATCATTAATTAATCCTGTCTCATTACACATTACCAGATCTAAAATGGCCTGTTCTCTGGTTGGTTCCACAACGTATTGTTCTAAGAAACTGTCCTGAATACACTCTATGAACTCGTCCTCAAGGCTACCTTTGCCAATTTGATTTGTCCAATCTATATGAAGATTAAAATTGCCCACGATTATTGCAGTACCTTTCTTACAAGCCCCCATTATTTCTTGATTTATACTCTGTCCCACAGTGTAGCTACTGTTAGGGGGCCTATAGACTACTCCACCAGTGACTTATTTCCCTTATTATTTCTTATCTCCACCCAAACTGATTCTACATCTTGATCTTCCGAGCCAAGATCATTTCTTACTACTGCACTGATCTCATCCTTTATTAACAGAGCTACCCCACCTCCTTTTCCTTTCTGCCTATCCTTCCGAACTTTCAAATACCCCTGAATATTCAGTTCCCAGCCTTGGTCACATTGCAGCCACATCTCTGTAATGGCTATCAGATCATACCCATTTATTTCTATTTGCGCCGTCAATTCATCTATCTTGCTACGAATGCTGCGTGCATTCAGATAAAGAGTCTTTAATTTTGTCTTTTTACCATTTAAGGAATCTATTTAAATCTGTTTAAATATGTCTATCTGGTATGTAAGAAATATTGTAGATTTATTGGGCACATTTTAAAAAGCTTGTAACTGGTGTTATCTTAACCGAAGGTTTTTTCATTGACACGCACATGACAAATGTAGCCAATGGTGAAATGAACTATCTGACCACTAGATGGCAGTCCTAGCATTCATTTTTTTTACCTCAATAATAAATGGATATTCAGTGGACAATAGCAAAATACTGCGGATGCTGGAAATCCGAAATAACAACAGAAAACACTGGAAAAACTCAGCAGGCCAGGCAGCATCCATGGAGAGAAAAACAGAGTTAACGTTTCAGGTCGAAGACCTTTTGTCAGAACTGAAAAAAAGCAGGAAAGGGAACAGATTTTAAAGCAAGTTTTGGGGCTGGGAAATGGGGGAGGGGATGAAAGAACAAAAGGGAAGGTCAGTGATAGGATGGAAGGCAGGAGAAGTAAAGAGGCATTAAGAGATATTCAAGACAAGAGGAGGTGGTAATGTGGCAGGTGACAGGTTAAGGAACAAAGGATGGCTCTAGATGAAGTGTGAATTGCGCTGGCAGAATGCAGGACAGCTGCCATGTGGGAGGGAAGAAAAAAAGGCCAAACAAAAGTGTGGATAAAAAATATATGTATGTGATAGGGGCCGGGGTTCTGATCTGAAATTGTTGAACTCTATATTGAGTCCAGAGGGTTGTAGAGTGCCTAATTGAAAGATGAGGTGCTGTTCCTCGAGCTTACGCTGAGCTTCCGTGGAACAATGCAAGAGGCCGAGGATGGTGAGGTCGGAGTGGGAGTGGAGCGGTGAATTAAAGTGACAGGCCACCGGGAGCTCGGGGTCTCCCTTACGGACTGAACGGAGGTGTTCTGCAAAGCAGTCACCCAATCTGCGTTTGGTCTCCCCAATGTAGAGGAGACCACATCGTGAGCAGCGAATACAGTATACTAAATTGCAAGAAGTACAAGTAAATCGCTGTTTCATCTGGAAGGGGTGTTTGGGGCCCTGGACAGTGGGAAGGGGGGAGGTATAAGGGCATATGTTGCATCTCCTGCGCTTGCACGGGAAGGTGCTGGGCGAAGGGGAAGGGGTGTTGGGGGTGGTAGAGGAGTGGACTAGGGTGTCGCGGAGGGAGCGGCCTCTACGGAATGCTGAAAGGGGAGGTGAGGGGAAGATGCATTTGCTGGTGGGATCACGCTGGAGGTGGCGGAAATGGCGGAGGATGATCCGTTGAATGTGGAGGCTGGTGGGGTGAAAGATGAGGACAAGGGGAACCCTATCGTGGTTCCGGGAGGGAGGGGCAGGGGTGAGGGCAGAAGTATGCAGTGGATCCTGGCAAAGGAGTGTTTTTTCTCAAATTAACACATACCCATTTACTTTTTGTTCCACAATTTTTAACAGGATAGGTATGTGTATTATAAATATGAGAAGTCGCACAACACCAGGTTATAGTCCAACAGATTTATTTAATTTTACAAGCTTTCGGAGCTTTTCGCTCCTTCCTCAGGTAAGTTAGCAGTGAGAGAATCTCCCAGAATTCACAATTTAAACACAGACAAAATCTATTCAAATCTTTCCCTACATCAAAGACACACTAAGAGTACAGCCAAGACAATGAGATGTGTCCCAGGGGGTCCAACGTGTCAAACCACCTGCTGGCTGCATATCCTGTCAATTTGTGTTGGTTCTTGTGTTAGTCTTTTTTTTTAAAAACACCTGGGAAGACCGGCCATGATGTCAAGTCACGTTCTGTATCGTGACATGAACCCGATATCGCGATTGAGGCCATCCTCATGAGTGCGGAACTTGGCTATCAGTTTCTGCTCTATGATTTTGCGCTGTCGTGTATCCCGAAGGCCGCCTTGGAGAACGCTTACCCGCAGATCCGAGGCTGAATGCCCCTGGCTGCTGAAGTGTTCCCCGACTGGGAGGCAACCCTCCTGCCTGGCGATTGTTGCGCGGTGTCCGTTCATACGTTGTCTCAGTGTCTGCATGGTCTCGCCGATGTACCATGCTCTGGAGCATCCTTTACTGCAACATATCAGGTAGTTCTGAACATATTATAAATATGTTCAGAAAAGTTTTTTTAATGCGGCTGCTCTGAAACATATAATCTGTTTGGATGATTGTTTTTTGAAGATAAACTTAAAGGAAAATAAATTCATTTTATAACATGAATTTACCAGCAATACAGCAGCAAAAGTGAGAATATGTACTGTCTACAGGCATGAATTCAGCTTCCACATGTACACTGATGACACCCAGCTCACAACCTTTCTTGGCCCCTCCATTGCCTGTGTGTTGCCCAACATCTAGCTTCAATTTTTTTCCCAGCAAACATTGGGAAGAACATCATAAACTCTTGTACCCTCGCTATAGATTCCATTTTTATCCTGTACGATGTCCTGCTCACCCATCGCCCTGCCCTCACTGAGCTACCGTGGATCATGGTTCCCCCAACGCCTTTAAATTTTTAAATTCTCATCGTCATTAATCCCTTCATGGCTCCATCCCTCCCTATCTCTATAACCTCTAGCCCTCAAACACTTGCTCCCCCCCAAATGTTTGACTCTAATCTCTTGTGCAACTCCCCTCCCTTCACCCCATCATTGGTGGCCATACCTTCAACCGCATAGCCCTCATGCTCAGAATTGCCTCTCTAAACTCTTCTGCCTCTCCACCGCCCCCTCCTAAGACTCTCCTTAAAACCCACTTTTTCGACCAAACTTTTGGTCACCCTTCCAAATACCTCCTCCTTTGATTCAGTGTCCCATTTTTTTTTTGATTATGCTTCTGAAGAGTTTTGAGATTTTTTTCTGTACGAAAGGTGCTATATAAATGGAAGTTAGTTTTGTTAAGCTTATAACATTTAAATATCAATGTAGACTGGTTTATACAAGTTTTTGAATATTTTATATTGGATATATTATGTAGCTTCCAATCAAAATATTGATAATTGCAAATCTCACATCCTGTCAAATTAGTCCATACAGTGTTAAGTTGAATTGCTCCATAGGTCATTAGAACGTTGAATGCGAGTGACTCACCTCCTGACTCCCAAAGCCTTTCCATCATCTACAAGCCACAAGTCAAAAGTGTGATGGAATACTCTTCACTTGCCTGGATGAGTGCAGCTACACTGGGAACGATAGCATAGTGGTAATGTCACTGGGCTAGTAATCCAGAGGCCTGGACTAATGATCCAGAGACGTGAGTTCAAATCCCACCACGGCAGCTGGGGAATTTAAATTCAGTTAATTAAATAAATCTGGATCAGTAGTATCATGAATTATTGGATTGTCATAAAAAACCCATCTGGTTCTCTAATGTCCTTTAGGGAAGGAAACCTGCTGTCCTTACCTGGTCTGGCCTATATGTGACTCCAGACCCACAGCAATGTGGTTGACTCTTAACTGCCATCTGAAATAGCCTAGCAAGTCACTCAGTTGTAACGAAACACAATAATAAGAATGAAACCGGATCGACCTTGGCACCGGCTACGGACACGGCAACGGCACACCCAGCCCAGTCGACCCTGCAAAGTCCTCCTCACTTGTGCCAAAATTGGCAACAGCCTATCTCACTATAGTCATACTCAGAATCATGCCTTTCAGCCAATGTCCCAAACTCCTCCATCACCATCTCTGGCAGGACAGACCCACCAGGGGCGGAGACACAGTGGTATTTGGTCGGGAAGGAGTAGCCCTGGGAGTCCTCAACATTGACTCCGGACCCCAGGAAGTCTCGGCTTTATGCAAGGAAACCTCCTGCTGATTACCACCGACCGCCCTCCCCCAGCTGGTGAATCAGTATTGTTGAACACCACTTGGAAGAAGCACTGAATGTACCCTGGGTGGGGGACTTCAATGTCCATCACCAAGAGTGACCACTGCTGGCTGAGTCCTGAAGGACATAGCTGCCAGTCTGGGCCTGCGACAGGTGGTGAGAGAACCAACACGAGGGATAAAGCTACTTGACCTCGTCCTCACCAATCTACCTGTCGCAGATGCATCTGTCCCTGACAGTATTGGTAGTAGTGACCACCGCACAGTCATTGTGGAGACGAAGTCCCATCTTCACACTGAGAACACCCTCCATCGTGTTGTGTGGCACTACCACCGTGCTAAATGGGATAGATGCAGAACAGATCTAGCAGCTCAAAACTGGGACATCCATGAGGTGCTGTGAGCCATCAGCAGCAGCAGAATTGTATTCCACCACAATCTGTAACCTCATGGCCTGGCATATCCCTCACTCTACAATTAACATCAAGCCAGGGGATCAACCCTGGTTCAATAAGGAGTGTGTAGAAGAGTATGCCAGGAGCAGCACCAGGCGTACCTAAAAATGAGGTGGGAAGCTGCAACACAGGACTACATGCATGCTAAAAAGCGGAAGCAGCATGCTATAGACAGGGCTAAGAGATCCCACAATCAACGATCAGATCAAAGCCCTGCCACATCCAGTTGGGAATGGTGGTGGACCTTTAAACAACTAACGGGAGGAGGAGCAGACTCCATGAATATCCCCATCCTCAATGATAGTGGAGCCCAGCATGTGAGTGCATAAGACAAGGCCGAAGCGTTTGCAACCATCTTCAGCCAGAAGTGCCGAGTGGATGATCTATATTGGCCTACTCCTGAGGTCTCCATCGTCACAGAAGCCAGTCTTCAGCCAATTCGATTCACTCCACGTGATATCAAGAAACGGCTGAGCGCACTGGATACAGCAAAGGCTATGGGCCTCGACAACATCCCAGCTATTGTGCTGAAGACTTGTGCTCCAGAACTAGCCGCGCCTCTAGCCAAGCTGTTCCAGTACAGCTGCAACACTGGCATCTATCCGACAATGTGGAAAACTGCCCAGGTATGTCCTGTCCACAAAAAGCAGGACAAATCCAACCCGGCCAATTACCGCCCCATCAGTCTACTCTCAATCATCAGCAAAGTGATGGAAGGCGTCAGCGACAGTGCTATCAAGCAGCACTTACTCACCAATAACCTGCTCACTGATGCCCAGTTTGGGTTCCGCCAAGACCACTCGGCTCCCGACCTCATTACAGCCTTGGTCCAAACATGGACAAAGGAGCTGAATTCCAGAGGAGAAGTGAGAGTGTCTGCCCTTGACATCAAGGCAGCATTTGACCGAGTCTGGCATCAATGAGCCCGAGTAAAACTGAAGTCAATGGGAATCGGGGGGAAAACTCTCCACTGGCTGGAGTCATACCTAGCACAAAGGAAGATGGTTGTGGTGGTTGGAGGTCAATCATCACAGCCCCAGGACATCACTGCAGGAGTTCCTCAGGGCAGTGTCCTAGGCCCAACCATCTTCAGCTGCTTCATCAATGACCTTTCCTCCAACATAAGGTCAGAAATGGGGATGTTCGCTGATGACTGCACAGTGTTCAGTTCCATTCGCAACTCCTCAGATAATGAAGCAGTCCGTGCCCGCATGCAACAAGACCTGGACAATGTTCAGGCTTGGGCTGATAAGTGGCAGGTAACATTCGCGCCATAGAAGTGCCAGGCAATGACTATCTCCAACAAGCGAGAGTCTAACCACCGCCCCTCGACATTCAATGGCATTACCATCGCTGAATCCCCCATCATCAACAACCTGGGGGTCATCATTGACCAGAAACTTAACTGGATCAGCCACATAAATACTGTGGCAACAAGAACAGGTCAGAGGCTAGGTATTCTGCGGTGAGTGTCTCACCTCCTGACTCCCCAAAGTCTTTCCACCATCTACAAGGCACAAGTAAGGAGTGTGTTGGAATACTCTCCACTTGCCTGGATGAGTGCAGCTCCAACAACACTCAAGAAGCTCGACACCATCCAGGACAAAGCAGCCCGCTTGATTGGCACCCCATCCATCACCTTAAACATTCACTCCCTCCACCACCGGCGTACCGTGGCTTCAGTGTGTACCATCTGCAAGATGCACTGCAGCAACTCGCCATGGCTTCTTCGGCAGCACCTCCCAAACCAGCGACCTCTTCCACCTAGAAGGACAAGGGCAGCAGGTGCATGGGAACACCACCACCTCCAAGATCCCCTCCAAGTCACACACCATCCTGACTTGGAAGTATATCACTGATCCTTTGTCGTTGCTGGGTCAAAATCCTGGAACTCCCTCCCTAACAGCACTGTGGGAGTACCTTCACCACACGCTCTGCAGTGGTTCAGGAAGGCGGCTCACCATCACCTTCGCAAGGGCAATTAGGGATGGGCAATAAATGCTGGCCTCCCCTAACAGCACTGTGGGAGTACCTTCACCACACGGACTGCAGCGGTTCAAAAAAAGTGGCTCACCACCACCTTCTCAAGGGCAATTAGGGATGGGCAATAAATGCTTGTCTTGCCAGCAACACCCACATCCTGTAAAAAAAACACCTCCCAATCAGGAGATCAAAGTTTAAGGGCAAGTATTGTTGGTGTCATTTTTGTCTTGGGATGATAGGAATGAGAGAGATGGAGATAGGTCCGCACTTCCCACAGTGATTAGGAATGAACATACCGTTATTGTCCCCAAGGGCTTCCTCGTCGCCTGTTTGCCATGACCTCAGTGACTTCCCCTCCAATGATGTCGAGCACGTTCTCCTCCAGTTGGCTCAAGGCCTGTAAAACGGATTGGCCGCCTCCCGTCTGCCACTGCTCATGGTGATTGTGAGCCACCTTGGCCTGCAAGAGAAAGGGAAGTCTGTAGTGCAATGTATTTGAGTGATGTGCCTGCCATAGTTGAATAGCTCTCTGTGTGCAAGTTGTGAGATGTAGGTGTGAGTGTTGCAGCAGTGGTAAGGTTTTGAGGGTGAAGTGAAGCTATGATTGTGCGGTATAAGAACATAAGAAATAGGAGCAGGAATAGGCCACTTGGCCCCTCGAGCCTGCTCCGCCATTCAATAAGATCATGGCTGATCTTGGGCTCAAAGCCACTTCCCCGCCCGCTTCCCATAACCCTTCACTCCCTTATCTTGCAAAAATCTGTCTATCGCCACCTTAAATGTATTTAATGACCCAGCCTCCACAGCTCTCTGGGGCAGAGAATTCCACAGATTTACGACCCTCTGAGAGAAGAAATTCCTCCTCATCTCAGTTCTAAAAGGGCGACCCTTTATTCTAAAACTGTGCCCCTGCGTTCTAGATTTACCCATGAGGGGAAACATCCTCTCTGCATCTACCTTGTCGAGCCCCCTCATGAATGGTGATTGGTAGAGATTGTTGGTAGGTCAGTGCTGGGGGTGTGGTGCATTGAGCAGTGTGTGAGGCTTGTGGTGCAGATGGTGGGATATGGCATTTGTTGAAGCCTTCAGTCACCTTGTCCTGCCGTGTGAGGTCATTAAACTGTTTGCTGCACTAGATCCTTGTTCTCAGGACAACACTGTTGGCTGTCACGTACCCAGATA
The DNA here is from genome assembly GCA_030390025.1 of Squalus acanthias. Lineage (NCBI taxonomy): Eukaryota > Metazoa > Chordata > Chondrichthyes > Squaliformes > Squalidae > Squalus > Squalus acanthias. The sequence continues at coordinate 144,605,178 of CM059427.1, read as the reverse complement.
TCTCTTGCCAGAGCCTTCTCGATGTATGGGTTGATGGCTTCCTGCCAGTCTGCGGGAAATGGACAGCTCGCCTCCTCTCCACGGCCACCACCAATGCCTCCAGAGCCACATCTGAGAACCTTCTGGCTCGTTCTCTTTGCTGATGCTCAGCCATGTCTTCCAACTTCAAGTGTGATTCCAATTCGAGCGCCAACTACAATGACAATGAGGTGCTGCTGCATCAAAGCACCTCCCCTTTAAGTAGTAGGGAAAGCCTAGGCCAAACCTTACCAGCAATTAGACTGCACCCAATATTGGCGCACCTGTTGAGCGGTAAGCCAATCAGCAGCGTGTTTAGCACTGAGATCAGCACTATATCATGTAAATGAGCACTCAACACAAACTTTGCGTGCTGCCTGGACCACTTTGACCAGACGCAGCTAAATAGTGCTGGGCCACGACACCGTCCGTTTTCGGGCCATATTCAATTTCTAGGCCATGGATTCCAATTACTGTTTCATTTAAAGTTGATTTTGAGGTTAGAACTTTTTCTTTTGATTATAAATGAGCAAATACTTGTGGTTGACAAGAGGTAGGAGGGGATGTTATGGAGGACAAAAATAAACATAAACATAAAAAAGTGTCGAAGGATGAATTTTAATATTTTATACTAATGCAAGAAACATTGGAAATCAACTTCTGGATTTGGAATTTTTGCAGCTAATGAAAACACTGACTTTGGCTTCACATAAGCATCATTGTGAGTGGATGCTAGTTTGAGATGGAGCTAAGACGGTGTAGAACATTGTGTAAAAAGATGGCATTTTGTTAGAAGAGCTCCGATGAGACCCTGTGCTCTAGTAATATATAAATGCCCAGTGTTCGCACAATAGGTTATTTCCCTCCCATCCCTATACTTTTGAGAAAGTCTTCTAAGATCAGTCATTTTACTCCATTCCATAACGGGGCACTGTCATTTTTAGCAAGTTTCAGGACACATGGGGATTTTTTTTACAGCTCTTTTCAAGTGTATAGGATAATAGAAATTTACAGCACAGAAGGAGGCCATTCGGCCCATCGTGACTGCGCCGGCCACAAAAGTTATCCAGCCTAATCCCACTTTCCAGCTCTTGCTCCATAGCCTTACAGGTTACGACACTTCAAGTGCATATCCAAGTACTTTTTAAATGCGATGAGGGTTTCTGCCTCTACCACCCTTCCAGGCAGTGAGTGCCAGACCCCCACTACCCTCTGGGTGAAATAAATTCTCAACTCCCCTCTAATCCTTTAGCAATTATGTTAAATCTATGCCCCCTGGTTATTGACCTCTCTGCTGAGGGAAATAGGTCCTTCCTATCCACCCTCCTCATAATTTTAGTTATCCTTTTATCTGTCTTATCAGTTTCCCTTCTAGCTGATGCCTAATGTCATTTGTTGTAGAATACAGGATGGGGTTTTATCAGTTTTGTCCATTAATTTGATTGTTTTGCATGAAAAGTATCAGGACAATAGCGCTTATGCAACAATTTTCATCAGTCTTTGTGCTCTTGCTGTTACTTTGATTTGACGCTTTTTGTCAAACAATTGAGCCACAGTTCAGAATGTTGTAGAGTAAGATCACTTGACCACCATAGGGCGCAGGTTTCTTAAAGTGGCAGTGTCCACCTTGGGATAATGTCGATTCTATTACCTCCTATGTGTTATGTCAACTGACTTCGTATCGAACCAGGATTCAACTGGTATGTGATTATACTGCAAACGATCTTTAGAAACGTCAAAAGTAGCACATTGTTTGCCACTTCTGCTGGGGCCGACTCTATTTCCGCAGCAATGCTTTAGTAAGCTTTGGAAGTAATCGAGGCTGGCACTGTTGCTGGAGCGAGCGCCATGTGTTCCTCGGGGCGGACTTCACTGAAAAAGCGCCGGCTTCACATCCCCGCTCCGCTCAAGTAGAAATAGCTCAGGCACCACTGTGGCACTTCTCCCAGCTTTTACAACCTCCTCCTACAGCTGACTCCTCCTTTTGCCACGACGTGCATTCGGCCAACTGACTCCTTTCCCTGGGTCTCTGCTTAAACTCTCGAATAGCTTTTCCTGCCGACCAATTCTGGGAACAGAAGCAGTTTATCTTTAAAAGGGCCTCCTCGCTCTTGTCGCTAACAAGATCGTTTATTGCGGCGCGCGGCTCCTTTGATGTTAAATGCCGCTGATTGACCAAAGTGCTGAGCTTTGTTCTACATCAAACATGGGCTGCATATTTCCAGCTTTTTCTGTTTTTGTGTTTCATATTGAAAGCATATGCAGCTTTTCCGTTTTATTTTAATTCTGGCATTTATTTGATTTAGAAATGGCACAACAATTTGATCAGTGGGTGTAGCCAATAAAGTGATGAGTAAATCTCAAATATCTGTAATTATCCAACAGTCTTACCTATATTTGACATCTAGACCGCCCAGAATTTAAGAGCTATTTACTCGGGCGTAAGTGATAACTAAGGTCACGTTTTAGTGTAGATTACAGTTTAATCTGATGTGAGTGGTTCAATCGTCCCATTTTTACAGCACACTGGGAATATGTTGCTAATGTCACTGCTTAATAATACATGGTCAGAATAAGCAGCAGTAAAACTGTAAATTATCCCCCATTGCAGTTTCTCAGCACATAGTCATTGTGCCTGTAGATGGCGATCACTAATGATTTATTTACCTCTTCAACAAAGATAGCTCTGGATTTGAACATTACTGTATTTATGGCTGTAAAACACACTGCTGTGCGTAATGTTTCAGCACGGACCACCTAATTCTTCTACTTTTTTGTTGCTTGCAATATTTTACACCTCTGGGAGCGTCTCTGATCTACGTCGGCTAGGTTTTCAAAAATCTGCCCTATAGAATGTATTGTATTCCAGTTTTACAATCTTTAATTGGTTTGCTGGAGAACTGGTTCCTAATATCGCGCATTTACCGAAAAAAGTTTATTTCAACATTTTGAATTTTAGCCCAGCATGTGGCTTTGAAATGGCTTTAGAAAATGGGGTGATGTCATGCGATTGGATAACCGTTAAAGACTTCTCTGCCACTGGTCAGTATGGTATTGGGGGAACCTCGTACTGGTTCTGGTCTTATTTTTCTTCTTTCTTTGATTTAACTTTACTATTTAATCTGCACTTCGATGTTTAAACTGCCTTCAAGTGATTCAGAATTTAAATATAAAGGCATGGAAGTTTATAGGACAGAAGGAGATCAGTCAGCCCACTGTATCAGTGCCACTCTTTTACAACTCTTCAAGAACTCTGCATTCACCGACTGTTGAATGTTCTGCATCTCCGCCCCCTCAACCCCACCATTGGTGGAATACCTTCAGTTGCTTAGATCCCGCACTCTGTTTCTCCTTCTCTCTCTCTTTCTTTAAGACCCATCTCTTTGACTAAGTTTTTGGCAACTGTCCCAATATCTCTTTCTAAGGGTTGACATCCATTTTTTTTTATTATGCCTCTGTGAAGTGCCTTGGGATTTTTTTTTGCATTAAAGGTGCTATATAAATGAAAGTTGTTGTTCCTATTCCTCCCCCAAAAAACTTTCTTTCTTGAAGTTAATGACTCATGCTGCAGTATGATACTTTTAAGGTGCTTTTATACTGCGGAGTTGATTCCCTTTTGTCTCTTACTTTTAAGCCAGGTGCTGGTCACATGAACTCTGCTGTGTATTGTAGAGAGCAATTCTCCTAATAAACTTTAAATGTAGGGATCAGCTCTCTTAATCTATGACACATTTTTATACCCATACTTCAGTGGTTCTATGATGCCATTGGTTGCCAAACTGTGGACATTTGTACTATGGAGCACAGGCGAAAGAGGCAGGTCCATGCATTTAGTTGCTGTCCTGTAATATTAAAGCACCTGTATGTTGCTGCTGCTGCTCTGGGAGAACAACAATGTGCAAACCCATTACCTCTGTGTGCTGCTCCCCCCTTTGTATGGTGCCTGTGTGCTGTTGTCAAAGAGGATTGTTTTCTGTGCCTCTTGTTCTCGAGACCTATGAAAGTCAGGTCCTGGAAGGCACAGAGTTCACCTCATTTATATTTATATTGTAGTACAGTGTTCCAGTCACTGATGGCATGCTATCCATATAAAAGAAACTGCTTGAAACTTCTGATGGCATGCTGTCCATATAAAAGATCCAAATGATCTTTCTTCCAGTGTGTTCCTAGACAATGAGTACTGTTAGGTTAGTCAACCATGGGAGAGAGGACGTCACAATATCTAATCCTATCTTTCCCTGACATTCACACATACTTGGAAACAGGCTTCACTGAATCAGCAATCAAGAGTGAGAACTCTAGTTAATTCATTGCAGTACCTCTTGGCTCCGATTGATTTAGCACAGCCCACCCTGTGGCTGATGGTATTTTGGCTTCTTTTAATCAGACTCAGTCATGTGGAGTAATGACAATGTGAGTTTGTTGGCTGCATTTATACTATATCCAGAAGTCTGGCACTGCACGCAGGTTATATTCAATATGGTGTTAAGCTCAAAGAGTACAGAACAGCCTCCATTGGACTCAAATGGTTAACTAACTCTGTAATCATACTTCAACTTTTTGCATTGTTGTGAAGCAGAAAGAACCAGTAACACAGACATTTCTAACTCTGTGAAGTCTGGAGCAGGAGAACCCCTCTACTCTCTAGGACCCCTACACCAGTATAATTGATAACTGCTTTACATTGCCTCTAGTGCCACCAGTTACCATTGCACAATTCTCAGCATTACCAAAGTAAACTTGTCAATTTGTTAAGGCAGTTAAAAAAAAACAGGTTTTCCTGGCCACAAATCCAGCAAGCTTACTTTGGTGTTGCTGCCGACTGTAAGGGGTCAATGTTTGGGAGCTGGCAATACTAGTACAGCATTAAACACAATATAAAAGCAAAAAAGAAAAATGTGCAGATGCTGGAAATCTGGAACAAAAACATAAAGTGCTGGGAACACTCAATGGGTCGGGCTGTGTTGGGAAAACAGAGGAGTTAACGTTTTGGCTATATAAATGCAAGTTGTGTTCAATGACAAAGGGTTACACCCGAAATGTTAACTCCTCTTTTCTCCACAGATGATGACTGACCTGCTGAGTGTTTCCAGCATATTCTGTTTTTGCTACACTATAACAGCGGCTATGTACTAACATAGCCAATGCAACCATTTAGGGCCATTCTGATCTGTATGGCTTGGTACGACACCAAGGGATGCTTTTAAGAACATAAGAATTAGGAGCAGTAGTAGGCCATACGGCCCTTCGAGCCTGCTCCACCATTCAATAAGATCATGGCTGATCATCGCCCTCAACTTCACTTTCCTGCCCGATCTCCATAGCCCTTGATTCCCCTAGAGTCCAAAAATCTATCTATCGCAGCCTTGAAAATGCTCAATGACTGAGCATCCACAGCCCTTTGGGGCAGAGAATTCTAAAGATTCACAACCCTCTGAGTGAAGAAATTCCTCCTCATCTCAGTCTTAAATGGCTGACCCCTTACCCTGAGACTATGCCCCCTAGTTCTAGGCTCTCCAGCCAGGGGGAACATCTACCCTGTCAATCCCCTTCAGAATCTTATATGTTCCAATGAGATCACCTCTCATTCTTCTACACTCCAGAGAGTATAGGCCCAATCTACTCAATCTCTCCTCATAGGACAACCCTTTCATCCCAGGGATCAATCTAGTGAACCTTTGTTGCATCACCTCTAAGGCAAGTCTGTCCTTTTGCCTACTGGCCCATTTTTAAGGAGCTCCTTTGCGAGGTTAGTCTGTATTTTTAGGCAGAACAAATTGTGATCTGTGAAGTAATAATTTGGTAACAGTAAAATAGTTGCTAACAGTAAGGGTTACATGTCTAAGTGAATAATTTTTAAACAAATATATACAAAATGGTATAATACAAGACTACTTTTATCAATTTAATTTATTACCACCATGCACAGTTTTTCCTCAATCTATACATCTATTGTACCAAAGTTATAGGGTGGGAAACAGCTCGGAATTCCCACCCTATAGGATTGTCCGGGAGTTTCCAAGAATTTAAGATTAATCCCTTGGACACTGCTGCCAGCAACCCAGGAGAAAAATCAGAGGGCCGTTAAAAAAATGGTGCTTTTTCATTTTTCTTTGAAGGCTTTCATTTATTAGTTATAAAAATATTGAAGATGGGAAAAAGTAAGTTTGACTGGGAGGGGTGTTTGGAGGCAAAAGGTCATGTGATGAAACCTCCAGGAATATGTCCAACCAGATTTGGCAACCCTAGGAACAGCAGGCCCCTTCAATGATTTTGGCAGAATTTTATTTTTTTTAGGCTTACAATTTGTGATAATTTTTTTTTAAAGGACTTAATTAGTGATTGCTTTAAGCAAAAAAAGTAATCAGATTAAAACAAGCCGCAGTCGGCAGCCGACCAATGGTATGGGCCCCTTTAATGATTAGATGGGCTGGTTTTGTGGTCTGAAATTGGGCGGATTCTGCTCCGGACTCTTATCTTCCTTTGCCTGGGATTCTCTGGGAAAGCTTATAGTCGGACTGAGTGGAAACAAAACAGTGAAGCTGATGGCACCAGGGACTGGAGATTGCAGGAGGATCGGGGTCAGCGACTGAGCCCGGCGAATGAGGAATCTCCGAAGTGCAGCCCCGATTGCAGCCGGCCGTGGATCTGATTTTTCACTGCGAGCTTTTGGATCGGAGCGGATCGGGTCGGATCATGCCTCGACCATCTATTGTAGACGTGAAGGTGCAGGACGTACAGAAAAGACGGGTCCCGAATAAACATTATGTATGTGAGGCTGCAGTTTCTGGACTAATTTAGATTAATGAACCGTCGCTGTTGCTTTTCCTTAGAGCGGGGAGAACATTGTTGTTGAGTACTCGGGCAATGCAACTTGTGCTGGGCGATTGTTTACGATTTAACTTAAGATAGCTTTAAATATCAGCGTGCTGCCGGTTCAGTTGTACATATTCGACTCATGCTGATTCAGTTTAACTTTTGATTCAAAAGGAATTATTTGTCCTCTGGATTTTGTAATTACTATGACAATCTGATTTAGCTTTCTCTCCCACTCTCTGACCTATATCAACTTCACGATAATCGCCTGATGTGTGTGTGTGTGTGTGTGTATACACAGCTAAAATAATCTACCAGGGATGATTTTTCAAGCCACACAATTTTAAAGTGGTAGGTTTCGTAAACTCGAAAAAGTAACCGTGGATGGATGAAAGGAGACTTGTAGTAACAAATAAAACCTTTCGGGCATGAAATGTTTCCTTTCAGCCTTGCAGCAATGTTACAGCAGCATCCACCAACATAGAAAGGAAAAGTGCCACTTGGCAGTGTTTCATGGCTTCTACTGTTCCATTGAATCTATTGCGAAGTTAGATCGATGGCTCACGTAAGCATATTAAAACAGAAGTGCACTATATGTTCCAATGTAAATCTAGGATTTGGATTCAATGATGATCCTGGGTGGGTCCCACTGTTTAATTTCACTCTCTTAAAGAATGCCAGCAGTTGCTGCTTTCTATGAGCCTTCTTTCCCAACTATAGTGTTAATGCAGGAACCGGTAATCAAGTAAAACTTTAATCATTTAGTTTAAAAAAAAAAGTCACATAAGCTTTTCACCATGCCACTTTGCGTTTACTCACTGAGCCACTGGGGAAATAGAGGAGGGATTCTGGACTAAATCTTTTACATGACTTAAAAACGATAAAATGTAGTTAAAAAAAATTGAAGCTTTGAAATATGTATTGAGAGATGTGCAGGTTTTACCTTGATGTAGAATGCATGATATGTCCCTACAGATAAGTTGTATGTGGGAATGAATCATCTATTCTGCATTAAAATATGTACTTAGCGCTCCCTGACTTTCTCTTAATCCTTTTGTGCTGACAACAGCAATTTACCGTTCCACAGCAGTCAGTAACTTTCAAGTAATTCATCTAAATGGCCATTCTTCATTTAGGAGCCTGACTATTGAGTGTCAGTAAGTTACTCAACTATGGGAGCCAGCACAGGCTTGCGTCGCCTATGCTGTCCTCATTTGTAGAGCCCCTCTGTATCTCCAGCAGGGATTGCTAGATAGCTGAGACCAATTGTATGCCTTGGGTGATATTGGTGATCCCAGCACAGACTAACAATTAAACCTGGGCTGCGTTCCTCAGTGTCGCATCAAGTGCGTTAACTCACTGAGCCACTGGGGAAATAGAGGAGGGATTCTGGACTAAATCTTTTATAACATTGTATTTTCATTTCTTTTGATTTTTAGAAGGAGGAGATTTACTTGCAGGAATCTTCAGAAAGCACCATATGGTTAATTGGTAGATTATTGGAAAACTGCTAATGATTTGAAATCATGTTTATATCTAACAAAAAGTAAGCTTTATATAAAAGTGAATTGTATGTTTTTTAGAAGATTGATCACCTACAGTTTTCTTATAGTTAAGAGGTAAACACACTATTAATATTTCTGTTTTACCCAGTAATTGCATCCACCCCCAGTAAAAACATTTGTCATATTGGAGCACCCACACATTGATTATTTTGTATTGAAGATTTACTGAAGGCTCCAGGTGAGTATTTTCCCAACCTCTTAGTGAAATTTCCAGATTTTTTGATCAACCTCACCAGCAAAAACTTGGCAGGACCTCCAGTGAAATAATTGCTGTAGGGAAGTTCATTTTATTGGCTGGGGGTGGAGACTGACAGTGCTGCAGGGTGGGAATGAGAGAATGGTTGATTGTGTGGAAAATAATTTATGCTTGTTAAATCTTGGAAGGTTTCTCTCTATTTGAGGATGTCTGGATAAATTTTATCCCATGTTAATTTTGCTATATTTCAAAGTGAACAATCTTAATTAAATTGATGGAATTAAAGCTGCTTTTTATATTGGGTTTACTGGGGTACTGTGAGCCACCGCTCCTGACACAGGGGCCTTGTGCAGTTGGAGGCAAACTTAGGAACATAGGAACAGGAGTAGGCCATTTAGCCCCTCGAGCCTGTTCCGCCATTCAATTAGATCATGATTAATCTGCGATCTAACTCCATATACCCGCCTTTGGCCCATATCCCTTAATACCTTTGGTTAACAAAAAGCGATCAATCTCCGATTTAAAATTAACAATTGATCTAGCATCAATTGCCGTTTGCGGAAAAGAGTTCCAAACTTCTACCACCCTTTGTGTGTAAAAGTGTTTCCTAATTTCACTCCTGAACGGTCTGGCTCTAATTTTTAGTCTATGCCCCTGAATCCTAGAATCTCCAGCCAGTGGAAATAGTTTCTCACTATCTAGCCTATCTGTTCCCCTTTAATATCCTGAAAACTTCAATCAGATCATCCCTTAACCTTCTAAATTCTAGGGAATACAACCCTAATTTGTGTAATCTCTCCTCAACTTAACCCTTGAAGTCTGGGTATCATTCTGGTAAACCTACGCTGCACTCCCTCCAAGGCCAATCTATCCTTCCTGAGGTGTGGTGCCCAGAACTGCTCGCAGTACTCCAAGTGTGGTCTAACCAGGGTTTTGTATAGCTGCAGCATAACTTCTACCCCCTTGTATCCTAGTCCTGTAGATATAAAGGCCAGCATTCCATTAGCCTTTTTGATTATTTTCTGTACTTGTTCATGACATTTTAATGATCTATGTACCTGGACCCCCAAGTCTCTTTGGACATCCACTGTTTTTAGCTTTTCACCATTTAGAAAGTACCCCGTTCTATCCTTTTTAAGTCCATAGTGGATGACCTCACATTTGCTTACATTGAAATCCAGTTGCCACAGTTTTGCCCATTCACCTAATCTATCAATATCCCTTTGTAATTTTATGCTTTCATCTACACTGCCACCTATCTTTGTGCCATCATCAAATTTGTATATATGACTTTCTATGCCATCATGTAAGTCGTTAATAAATACTGTGAATAGTTGAGGCTCCAAAACAGATCCCTGCGGGACACCACTAGTCACATCCTGCCAATTTGAGTACCTACCCATTATCCCTATTCTCGGTCTCCTGCCGCTCAGCTAATTTCCTAACCAGGTCAATAATTTGCCCTTAGTTCCGTGGGCTTCTACCTTAGATAACAGGCTCTTATGTGGGACTTTATCAAATGCCTTCTGGAAGTCCATATAAATAACATCTATAGACATTCCCCTGTCCACTACTTTAGTCACCTCTTCAAAAAATTCAGTCAGATTTGTCAGGCATGACCTACTTTTCACAAATCCATGCTGGCTCTCTCTGATCAACTGAGAATTTTTGAGGTGTTCAGTCACCCATTCCTTAATTATAGACTTTAGCAATTTCCCGACAACAGATGTTGGGCTAACTGGTCTATAATTCCCTGGCTTCCCAATCTTAAATAGCGGAGTGACATGCACAATTTTCCAATCTGAATCTGAATCTGAATCTAGAGAAATTTGGAAAATTATAGTTAGGGCATCTGCAATGTGCTCACCTACTTCCTTTTAAAACCCTGGGATGGAAACCATCTGGCCCTGGGGATTTGTCACTCTTTAGTGCCATTATTTTCTTCATTACTCTTATTTTACTTATGTTAACTTTATTGAGTCCCTGTCCCCGAAGTTTCTTTGGGATTTCCGGCATGCGATCCTCTTCCTCTACTGTAAATACTGACGCAAAGTAATTATTCAACATGTCCGCCATTTCCCCATTGTCATTGACTATCTCCACTTTCAGTTTTTAAGAGGTCAACATTGCTCCTGACCATCCTCTTTTTCCTAATGTAACTGTAAAAATTCTTCGTATTGATTTTGATATCCCTTGCAAGTTTCTTTTCATACTCCCTTTTTGTAGCTCTTACTATCAGTTTTGTGACCCTTTGCTGTTCTTTGTATCTTTCCCATTCACCAGGATATGTGCTATTTTTTGCATTTTTGTATGCCCTTTCCTTTAGTTTTATGCTGTCCCTTACCTCTTTAGTTGTCCGTGGCTGTTTTTTTTTGGCAAGTAGAGCTCTTGCCCCTCAGGGGTATAAACTGGTTATGTATCACATTAAATTTGTTTTTAAACATCTCCGACTGATCTGTCATTTTACCCATTAACAGATTTGCCCAGTTTACTGTGGACAGCCTCTGCCTCATCCTGTTGAAGTCAGCCCTACCTAAATCTAGAATCTTAGTAACTGTTTCTTGTTTCTCCCTTTCAAACGCTACTTTGAACTCGATCATGTTATGATCGCTATTGGATATTTATCTGCACAGTTAGGCTGTTAACTCATTACTAAATCTAATATGGCTTGCCCCCTTGTTGCCTCTAGGACATATTGTTGTAGAAAACTATCCCCACACAAGAAATTCACTACCTTTCTGACAGGTGCTAGTCTGCTTTTCCCAATCTATGAAAGTTAAGATCTCCCATTAAAACCACTCTGCCTTTGCTACACGCTTGTCTAATCTCTGCATTTATACAATCTAGCACTTCAGAGCTGCTACCAGGGGGCCTATAAACAACTCCCACTACAATCTTGGATACTTTCCTATTTCTTAATTCAACCCATAAGGTCTCCACTGGCTGCTTACCTCTCTTTAAATCCTCTCTTATCATTGAAGTGATTTCATCCTTATTCACTAAGACTACTCCCCCTCTGCCATTTTCCCTATCTTTCCTGTAGACCTTATAACCTGGTATATTTAGTTCCCAGTCCTGACTGTCTTGCAGCCGTGTTTCAGTAATGGCTACCATGCCATACCCTCCAATTTGAATTAGTGCCTGCAGTTCATTCAATTTATTCCTTATACTCTGTGCGTTTGTGTAAAGAATGCTTATTTAGGCCACACACCCTAGCCTGTCCTTCAGCTCTGATGTTTTACTCGCATGTTTCTTATTACTCTCTCCTGGTTTAATCACTTTACATCTTTTAGTTTTCCCTTTACCTGTAGTGCCTAAAGCACAAATTCTGATTACTACTCTACTCTCTTCCCTTTCGTTTGTATTTGAACTGCTATTTGTACTGCAATTTCCCCCTGAGCGCCCCCCGCCTTTACTAGTTTACAGTAAACTTGTGGGGTTCATTAAGGCTGGCAGCTAGGAAGATTTAATAAAAGTGGGTCTAAGTGGAGGACTTAATTAACTTCTTTGGTGTAGGGGGAATGAGGGATTTGTAGTTTCCCTACTGCTGCATTGGCTCAGAGCAGCTAGTTTAATGCAGAACAGGGATCAAAATTGGGACCTTCCTTCACTGTATGGTTTGGCTGCTGACTGGATAAGCGTACTGGGCTATCAGTGGATTGGCGTCAGTACATTTAGATATAACTAGTTGATCTCCCTTGGCATTGCACACGTGGAGTTAAAACAAAAGCCAGGATTCTCCTTCACGATCCTGCCTGTTAGGGGCGGGATTGCTTCGGAGAATGAAGGAAATTAGGGGGGTGAAGCCTACTGCTGTATTACTGTGTGATCTCATTATCCCCCCCGGCCCCCACTCCCCCCGCGCTGGGACTGCTGCTACCCTTCTCTGCCTGACACATGTAAATAGGGGCAGCACCTGGGTCCCTTTCACCGCCTGTGTTACTGACACTTTCTGGGGCCGCCAAGGACAAGATGGCAGTAGGCCCAGGAAGCAGCAGTCGGTTAAAATCAACAGGTGTTTTTTTGTCCTCTATACAGCAGCGGATTTTCTGAAAGTAATATTTTTGAGGTAATAAAAATGGTGTTGTCTTCTAGATATGGTTTTATAGTAACTGGACAATAACCATGTTTAATATCCAATGAAAGTTAATAGGAAAATTGAGGGTTATTTGCAGGAAAATTTGTTTTTTTTTGTTCTCCAAAAGCATGGACATTTTTAATGCCCTCTACGTAGAGTTCTGTCTCTGCAAGTATGCAGGTGGTAGATAGATGTAGAATAGCCAGTGGCACAAAGCTGGTAATGCATTTGAAGGTTTTTATTGAAATGGAGAAATATATGGATTCCATTTGTGTATGAGTAAATTTGATGAAATTGGATATTCTATGAATGTCATTGACTAATTTCTAATAACACTTATAAAATTGCCAGTTATTGCTGGTTACATTATTTGTTCTTGTAGATATTCTCATTAAAATGCCTTGAACCTTTCTGAATTGTTTGAAAAGACTGAAAACCTAATGGCCCAGATTTTGCTGTAGCAGGGCCTCTACTGGCGTCTGCCGTTAGTTAGACTTGTCTATTCGCAATTAGGTTCTCATTTTTTTTGCGTGGCAAGTTGCTGAAAGTGTGAGCTGATAACGGCACAGCGAGGGAAAGAGGGCATCTGGGACCTGAGTGAACAGGGCAAGCAACCATGTATCTCCTTAACCAATCAGATTGAAGGATTGAGAAGTAAACAGGACGAAGAAGGAAGTATAAATTAGAACGGGTGACTTCAATGTCAAATCAGGAATAGAAAGAGAGATTGGCTAAAGAGACAGTAAGGAAAAGTACATTTTTAAAAATTAAAATCTCCAACAATTAATACCTGAAGGAATGAGACTCTACAGTTGTAATAGTTAATGTTCAGTGGTAGAGAAGTTGATTGGCAGTAATAGAAAGAAAGACTTTTTTTATTGGTTCGTGGATTTGGGCGTTGCAGGCAAGGCCAGGATTTATTGCCCATCCCTAGTTGCCCTTGAGAAGGTGGTGGTGAGCTGCCTTCTTGAACCGCTGCAGTCCATGTGGTGAAGGTACTCCCACAGTGCTGTTAGGGAGGGAGTTCCAGGATTTTGACCGAGCGACGATGAAGGATCGGCGATATACTTCCAAGTCAGGATGGTGCGTGACTTGGAGGGGAACTTGGAGGTGGTGGTGTTCCCATGCGCCTGCATCCCTTGTCCTTCTAGGTGGTAGAGGTTGCGGGTTTGGGAGGTGCTGCTAAAGAAGCCTTGGCGAGTTGCTGCAGTGCATCTTGTAGATGGTACTTGAATTTATATAGCGCCTTTCACGACCACCGGAAATCCCAAAGCGCTTTACAGCCAATGAAGTACTTTTGAAGTGTAGTCACTGTTGTAATGTAGGAAACGCAGCAGCCAATTTGCGCACAGCAAGCTCCCACAAACAGCAATGAGATAATGACCAGACAATTTTTTTTGTTATGTTAATTGAGGGATAAATATTGGCCATGACACTGGGGATAACTCCCCTGCTCTTCTTTGAAATAGTGCCATGGGATCTTTTATGTCCACCTGAGGAGAGCAGACGGGGCCTCGGTTTAACATCTCATCCGAAAGCCGGAACAATTATCATGTTGATAAAAGGGTACTTATGCTTGTAATGACAAGACTTCACTTTCTATGGTGAGTTTAGTTCATCTCTACTGCACAAATACAGCAACTTCACGGCATTCAATGGTGAGCCAGACAGCGAAATGGCGTTTTCGTGACGCTGACGGCGGAGTGGCGCAACACGGACAGCAACCTTTGGATATTGGCATTTAACCGTGGCTCTGCTCCTCACCTGAAGTTACGCATAAATAAATATTCCTTTTTGGGTGGAGCCTTTGGAAGCCAACAGAAGTTTCCCTGATTTAATAAGCCAATGTGCTAAGTGTGCAGTCTTTTTGCAGAATGGTCTTTCCAGTGCTGGTAAACACAATAGCATGGCGTCTATTAAGAATTGAAACTATTTAAAGTTCAAATGGTATCTGATGAATAAACACCGTCAAGAACTACATGTAGAGTTTGTTTACACCTAATTGAAATAATTCTCGTATGAAAGTAATTTAAAAATAGATGAGGTGGGAGCCATTTGTGCTACCTGGGATCCATAAATAGCAGCTTGATACTGGGTATGATGTTTGCTGGGATCCTTTCACAAATGGCTATCCTGATTCATACTGCATCTGGATAACACTCAGTCTATCCAACCTCCGAAGGAAATGTTGACTGGGTGTTGCAGGGTGTCCTTTGAAATCCAGGTCTGGATTTGAATCCAGCCCTCACAGCTGGGCGAAGGTTCTCTACTGGTTATAAGGTTCTTAAGTGAAATGAGTCTGGCTTGTCTAAGCCCAAATATTAGTAGATGTGGCCATTTTAATCAAGCTAGAACGTGCCTGGTGTGGGATAGTGAAAAATTCATGCTGCATTGGGCGGGTACTTTTCTGAGGTTAGGTTTAAGGCACGTTTTTGGGACAACGTTCGAGGGAGCTTTCATCTGCATTTTGCTGTTCCTGCTTTGGGAGTGCTTGATGTTTTTTTTAGGGTAAATCTAAGGGTTCTTGCATGCTGTTACCCTCAATTTTCAAAAAGAAAGAGCTTGCATTATATAGCGCCTTTCACAATCTCAGAATGTCCCAAATGCTTTACAGTCTTTTGAAGTGTAGTCTAATGTTGTATGTAGGAAACGCATCAGCCAATTTGCACGCAGCGACATCCCACAAAAGCAATGTGTTCAGATTATCTTTTTTTAGTGATGTTGGTTTAAGGGGTGAATATTGGCTAGGGCACCAGGAGAGCTCTTTTTCAACATAGCGCCATGGGATCTTTTGCCTTCACCCAAGAGGGCAGAGGGGGCCTCGGTTTAACGTCAACTCTGACAGTGCAGCATTCCCTCGGTATTGCACTGGAGTGTCAACCTAGATTGTGTGCTCAAGTCTCTGGAGTGAGACTTGACTCTTGAGGCGAGAGTGCTACCAACTGAGCCACGGCTGACACGGTGCTCACCACATGCCACAAGTCTGAAAACTGCTTGGTTGGTGCCCAAAGTATTCCCGTTTCCAGCACTAACATCCCTCTTCTATAAATGGAAGAGATACAGCACTTTCAGTGAGTCTGCAGTGTGACTCCAACTTCCTCCTCTCACCCAGAGACTCCTGTAAAAGCATGCTGGTTTTTGCACCTTGTCAGCAGTCTTTGTATGTGGCAGGATGTTCTTTTGTGTGACCCTGTTTTTTCTCTCTTTCCCACCCCCAAAAATAAATCATCTGGTCACAGCGTGGAGAGTTGGCTGCTGGCCAACAGATGATCTCCATTACTCTCACGTTACTCAGTGGGAGCTATTGACAGAGTCTGTCATGGGTTCATTTTTTTCTTCAGACCACCTAATTACAACACAGGAGTCATTACGTCCTTTACTGGAAGCTGAAAGGATGTGGCAGTGGGTTCAAAAATTCCTTCAAGTTTTCTGGTTTCAGTGACCTTGTGATTGCTGAGGGTGAGACTGTCTTTTTGCTCAGACTATCCTGTTTTGTCAGTTCCCTGGAGATTTGTAAAATCATCACATGCAGGATATCAATCAGACGTTATTGAGTTTGATTTGTAATTAAAGCTGGAAATTGATTTTCACTAATTGATATAAATGATTGATTATTCGTTGATGATCATCACTTACAGCAGTTGATGTTTTAACCATTAGATTTAACTCTTTAATCTGCTAATGTGCTCTCAGTAATGACATTCTCAATCTGTTCTGCCATGCAACAGTGTGCTTTAATTCACAATGCTTCCTTCTGAGGTGCATTGCTAAGTACCCAACAGTCTGCAGTTCACAACATGTGTGCCACAGATGTTTCAGGGCACCTAATAAGAGTATTGAAAGAATGACCAAAGGCTGATACTTGTAAACCTACCAGGGCTAGTAGTAAGTGTACAAGAACAGGATGTTTGTAGTCAAACGTGGGAGCCATGTGTCAGTAAATCTGCTTACTGTATTTACTCAAGAGTTTAAATATTTCCTCTGGTACTAATCATGCCAACAATTTGTCGGTTAATGGGATCCTTTTTCAAATTGCTTGGTTTTGGGATAAATGTGTGTTCAAGGGTAACCAAATTGACATACAAGTACTGTCTCTTTAATCCACTCACTTATCCATGTATCGGACATAAAGTTAGGCTGCTTTGCTGTTAGTCAGGATAAGCACAGTTAGTTACTTTTATAAATAAAGTGTAATTCTGCAGTGTTGATTTTCCTTTAGAGATTTTTTCTTTTAAATACAGTAATTGCGTTGTGATATAAAAAACAGAAAATGCTGAAAATACTCAGCAGGTCAGGCAGCATCTGTGGAGAGAGGAACAGAGTTAACGTTTCAGGTCGATGACCTTTTGTAATTCTGATGGAATCAGTCATTTCTGGCTGCTGATCTCCATTGGTAGCTCGTAGGTTCAGATGTCCAAGGCTCCAAGATGCAGCTGCAGATCTGAGAGGTTGAGCTTCCCTGGTTTGCACTGCACTTTCGGCCATCAGAATGTTGATACATCTTAACTTACTGCATACCAGCCTGCAGAGATACACTGGTCCCAGCTGAACCAGTTGAGTGGAAAATTCTGGTGTAGGGAGTCCCTGCCTCTGGCTCTGCGTCCCCTGATGATATTTGCCTTGTACGGAGTGGGCAGAGGTTGCACCTTTTACAAGGCAAGTCAGAAGTTCCAAGAAATGCTGGCGATTTGGCATAAATGAGTCTCTGGTGTTTTCCGAAGAGTTCTGCTAGCCTCCTGCTGGTGTTAGTGGGGAACTGGCATAACCCCTGACGAATTCGGCCCCATTCTGAGTTCCAGATGCTGGTCCACCAAGGAGAGGTATGCTGTACAGGTCATGTTCCTTTCACATGTAGGGGACTGGGACATTCTTTCCTCACCTCTGAGTATCCAGCAAATGTCATTATCAAAGGCCTGGAGCAGATCACCTGGCTGCTGTCACTGTGGGGAGGGAAAATCCTTTTTAAGTCGAGTACTTGCGGAGTTGTGTTCATAACTTAATTCATACAGTTTACATTGCAACATAAACAAATTTGGTATTTGGCTGGGATGATATGAAGAGGATGGTGGTAGTGGGGGTAATAGCAGCAAATCACATGATCTCGCTGTGATGAGATTCTTTCCTGATCAATTTTCTTTTCTTTCAGGTTTACATCATCCAAGTCACATGGTCCAATGGTTCCACAGAAGTCATCTACAGACGCTACAGCAGGTTCTTCAATCTGCAGGTAAGGTTTGGATCACACCCACAGAATAGTGGCAAAGAAAGAAGATAGAGTTCTATGTTAACAGTTTCATTAACGACTTAAACAGTCTCGGCATCCTAAGAGTTTAGGTATGTACATAATTGTTACAGTTCAGTCTTCTTCCCAATACTTTTTACTCCCGTTCAACACAAAAGTTGGCCTCCATAGTCAAGGCTGTGTTCCCTATGAACTGAAGCTTGACTTTATGCACAAAATATGCAGATAATGTTGCCACAGGGTGAACAATGAACCGGTCTACCACAAATAATACAACTTACCCACTGTCTGCTCTGGATCTCTCCAAACTGATGGAGAATACGACACAGCCAGATGCAGTGCTCTGATCAAAAGTTATGAATCTGGTTTATTAAAAAGTAAAATAATATGGAAACAAAAATAGATCAGATTAGGTTGCACCACATTAATTAACTTTCAACTTTGCTTTAAAAGTGTGTGTTTTTTTTCTTGAACTAAAATAACATAGATCCTTTGAGGTGTTTTAACATAAATGCCCACTGTTATGCTTCAAGTCTTGCCTCATTGTAGTGACCTGACATGTAGTGGAACTGTTTGAACGGAACTGAAGATCTAGGGAAAGCTTTCAATATTTAGCCAGATTCACATGACACCTGCCTAACCATCAAGAATCAGAACAGCAACACAATGCCAGACAAGGGTTATATATGATAGCAAAATACTGCGGATGCTGGAAATCCGAAATAACAACAGAAAACGCTGGAAAAACTCAGCAGGCCAGGCAACATCCGTGGAGAGAGAAAGAGAGTTAACGTTTCAGGTCGAAACCCGAAAGGGTTATATATGATGTTGTTTGGCAGTGACACCTGGTGTCTGCTTTAACCAGGAGATGCTATTTCTGACTGTGTGCACCTGGCTAGCTTGTTTTTGATGGCTTACTCATTTTAAGGGAAGAAATAGCACCTTCTCTCATAGTGGCAGCCTCACATATGTTAATGTATCACAAGTCTGAGGTGTCTGGCCAACCAATTTGGACCTGATAAATGACAAAGACATTTCAAAAGAGAGAGAGAGATTGCCTCCGTCTCACCTTCACACTTCCATGTCAGGCAGTTTGTGTATCTGCCCCTTCACAAAAACAACAGAAATTTCTCTCGGAAAGCAGTCACAGAAGGTATTTTTAAATTATTAAAATACTAGACATAGCTACAAATGTTTAAAAATATATAATGTAGAGATTCTTTATGATCTGAAACAGGACAGGTGTTTGTCTGTCATTGACTTCCTCACGGGAAGAAGGTAACTTGTTGGTCACACTCTCAAGGGACTCGCCCAAAGTGTGCAGCATCAACATCACTTGAGAAGCTCAACAGCATCCAGGACTGAGGAGTTCACTTAATCCACTAGGCTCAGTATCCACCCCTTCCATCACTGTTGCACTGTGGCTGCAGTATGTACGATCTACAGGATACACTGCAGCAACTCGCCCAGCACTTCCCTCCCCTGTACCACTGAGAATGACAAGACCAGAAAAGTTGTAGGAAGACCATCACCTGCAAATTCCCCTCCAAGTAGTACAACATCCTGACTTGTGACATGTATCATGCTCCTTTATCGTCACTGGGTCGACATCCTGGAATTTGTTACCCAATTCCAGTGTGGGAGCAACATTCCTTTAAGGCAGTGTTCTCGCTCAGGCCAACATCCCCAGCATCAAAGCTTTGACCACGCTCGATCAGCTCCGATGGACGGGCCACATCATCCGCATGCCTGACACGAGACTCCCAAAACAAGCGCTCTACTCGGAGCTCCAACACGGCAAGGGAGCCCCAGGTGGACAGAGGAAAGGCTTCAAGGACACCCTCAAAGCCTCCTTGGAAAAAGTACAATATCCCCACCGACACCTGGGAATCCCTGGCCCAAGACCGCACGAAGTAGAGGAGAAGCATCCGGCAAGGCACCGAACACTCGAGTCTCTTCGCTGGGAGCAAGCGGAAGCCAAGCGCAAACAGCGGAAGGAGCACACGTCAACCCAAGCACCCAACCCACCCGCCCCTTCAACCACCATCTGCCCCACCTGTGACAGAGACTGTAGGTCCCGCATTGGACTCATCACTCACCTGAGAACTCATTTTTAGTGTGGAGGCAAGTCATCCTCGGTTCCGAGGGACTGCCTAAGAAGAAGACTATAAGGACTGAGTAGTTGAAGGAAAAAGTCTACCACCAACTTCTTGGGGCATGTAGGGATATGCAATAAGTGCGGCCTTGCCAGTGTTGCCCATATCCCAAGAACACATTTTTACAGAAAGGAAGAACCATTTGGGTGAACTGCCTGGAGCATTGTTGACAATCTCTCCAGATGGAATCTCATATGAATGTTGCACCTAACAGCTCCTCTATTATATTTGTCAGCAGTCCTCTGGGGTGACTTGCTGCTTTCTGTGTCTTTGTTATGCTCAGAGTTAGTGCAGCAGGTTCTCTGCCTGTGGATAATCTAACTCCAGCACAATGTTGTCTGCATACCTACTACGTGCTCCAGATCAATATGAATTTATGGAAAACATCATGTGGCCAGATCTTGCTCGGGTTCAAAAGTAAAAATCAGCTTTATTTAAAAAGTAAGATCGTGGAGAAGCAAAAGTAACTATATTTACTAATGTAATTATTGTAGGTTACATTCCACCCCATGGAATTCTACTTTATATTTAAAAAAAAAAGAACTGTACCCTTTTTTTTCTCAACGGAAATAAAAATCGGGATAGATGTAAAACAGGCTGCTGATTCACTATCGCCTGTTTTACACTTTCGCACAAAGTCAAAATCTACCCCAGTGGAACCTAAAATAATTGCATTGATGAATATAGTAATTATCAACATTTTGTCTGCTTGAGCATACTCTACACCAACTACTGCATAATAAACATTCCATTCATTCTGAAGATTCAAGTAAACAAAAACATAGGTTTGGCAAATCTCCATCTATATTCATGGCACCAAAGGTGTATATTTAAAGGTCTGGGTGTATAATTTTGTGCAAATGCTGAAAGGGAGAAGTCATGATTAATTTTGTTTTTGTTAGACAGTGGTTTAGAATTCTGTTGACTCCTGTTTCTGAGCTCTGGGTTGACACTCCTGCCCTTTATAACATAGCTACTGACCAATAAAAAATAATGGGCCTGGGCCAGTGTATGTCCCGCATCTTCCTGGAAGTTCAGATTGCTTTCAGTAACAGTCCATCTATCTTTGGTCCTAATGGCTTCTTGTATTTTTGATTTATGCCAGAATCCATGAGCTAATGTTTTCGTCGATTTAAAAACTGCTGTCATTTTCCTGGTATGAGATTTGGGTATGAAGCCTTAAGATCTGTGCTCCCTGAATTTTTTCAGATATTGGAGAAAGCTGGATCATGTCAAGTCAGGGTCCTGACACAGTTCACAATGCGTATCATTCCAAATAAACCTGGCAAACTCAGCGTGCAAATCAAGGATTGATTTTTCACACTCTCTTACATGAGTAAGATATTGGAGCACTGCTTTTAAGATTAATTTATACAGGAGTGGATACACTTATCTGTCATCATTCAGAGGCATGCTCCCTGAAAGGAGTGACTTGCTCTTGCAACTTATGAGAGCAACCTGTCGCTGAGAAATTACTGTTCATCGGTAGAAAAGAGTTGTACAAAATTTACGCACTTTCTTCCATCATGCTACAACACACAATACGTACTGTGATACAGATTACACACCACTTGCAAATGCATACCATTGAGAATGTTATATAGTTCTGTGTGTGCGAATGGTATTACTGTTACGGGCTGAAGGAATCTTTAGCTAGACGTTAATAATTAAACCTAACCAGTTTGAAAGAGAAGAGCATAATATTGGAAATAGTATCTCCAGCATGTTGGAGAAAACTGGAGTCATTTCACATTATTTTTTCAATATAAAAACCATGACCCTATTTATAGTGCTTCACTATATTTCATTCACATAATAAGTCACATAGCTCAGTTGCGTGAGCTTTGAAGGTATGCAAAATAAGAAGTAGTAATCCACCACTGTGCTATGAATTTCTGACCTAGTTTAATTTATCTTGGCTGGATTTACATAAATCATAAATTTAGGCAGATCCAAGAAATCTGGAAAGCCACTCTTGTGCCCTCCAGCATAAATTGCGGGCCATCTTTACTTTTCTGTGCTATTTGTGCAGGTATTTGTGAGCATTATCAAGCTTATGTGGCTTTCAAATTAGAAATGTCTGATACAAACAAAATGCCTGCTTGGCAGTATCGGGATGCTAGTGACTGCAAGTGTGCCATGATATCTTTGGTAATGGCCATTTCCATTGCTACCTAAAACATTACATAGCCACCAAATTACAGTAACCATTTCTGAGAAATGTGAATTTTTTTTAAAGGAATTCATTAACACCAAGTGCTTGAATATTTCTCTGGAGAAATGGTTTAGCAAATTGGCAGCAATAATACAATAGCTTTTCTGTACAGTGCTAGGACATGCACCAACAAAAAAATGGGCTTTTGACTTCATTAAAACTATGTCTCCTGTTAGTGTTTGGTTGGTTAGTGTAGTATGTTGTTCCAGTGAAAATCCACATAACTAACTTGAGTGAGCTTTTAACAGTTGTAAAATAAAAGCATCAAGTGTGTACCACTTTGCTGTTGATGCCCAGTGCTGTATTTTAGATTTAGCTTGTCCAGTTACTGAGGTCACTTTTTTATAGGCCCTCGAGTTGAAAACTTCTCTAGGTCATCCACAATTTACATTTGATGACCTAATGTATAGCTGGCAAAATAATTCTAGAATATATCATAAGTATTGGAAAATTCTACTACTACGACCTTTAACGATGCTATACAAATAGCCACTTGAGAGCCTTTTAAAGCAATTGCTGATCCATTTTACATGTAATGTTCCTATATTTTTAAAAGTTTTCTTTCATTTAGACAGTAGTGGTTTTCTGCCCCCCCAATCTTGCAACCCAATTAGTTTCACAAAAACACTTTATAAAGTTGTGTGCAGGAGGACACCATAAATTTGTAATGCATGACTATTCAAGATCCTGAATACACACCTTCAATTTCATTGCCAAATTTGTATTCACTTTTCCCAGTTCTCAGTTCACTGTTCCATTAATGTCATAAGTTAACCACATTCTAATTTACTATATCCTTGCATTACCTGTTTGGCTCATTTATAACACCCAGTGGAATGTTTCAAATGGAAAGGGAATTGTGTAAATTTAATTTGTAAATTAATGTAATCTGTAGATAATGTTTAGATTCAGCATTCTAAAGTCTTCAACTGTTTTAATGAGGGACCCATTAACCAGCAGAATGACACTTACCTCAAAGTGTTGGTTCGTGTTTGTTCTTTTTCCCTTGCATAGCAATAGATAAGCTTCGTACAACATATTTTCTGTCAAGTAGCAAACCAGCAGCGTGTAAAACCTTTTGAGGTGAAATTTGGATGCCTGTTGGTGGAAGGTTGAATGTAGCAGCCAGCGGCATCCGGCCAGTAAATTGGTTCCAAGTTGTAAATTTCATTACTTTCTTTTGAACTGAAATATCCTGCACAAGTGAGCATTTTTTTTGAATGAAACAATTGAGTGGACTTTCCTAGTCATGGTGTGAAGTTATAATCAATGAATTTGGGAATATCTATTTTGGACACATATCAATGAGGTTAATATTTTAAATAGGCATTTGGGCAGCATCTTGGCTGATGTAGGCTGCAATTCAAAATAAAACTAAAACCTGCTCCAACATGTGGACTGGTCTAATTAATTTCCATGTGACATCCACAGAGGCGAGTTAGAGTGTGATAACACTTATTTTATAGCCTCTGGAGCATGTGGCTTTGGACTAAATTTAATGTGCTCCTCTTAGAATATCTAGAGCACCTTTTTGATATAATTGTTAGTATGCAACAAGGGACTCGATAATTTTTAGGTTATTTGAGCTCAGCAGCAGGACATCAGCCTAAAATCTTAATGCATGTCACCAGCAAGGGTATAATGAGATAATGTCAACATGCTGGTGTGTTCTTAATACTGCTCCTTTCCAATAAATGTTTGGATATGTGGTGTGGGTTTAGCCTGAAAGCTAAAACCTGCCATCATTCCTTGACCGAGACCATCCCCTGTCGACTCTGGTTAAAAACTTACAGTACATGTCAGGGCCTGTGGGTTCAACTAACAATTTAAACGATTTGTGGACCAGGCTCCTCCAGTAGATCAGAGGATTTACATGTTTGGTAGCTGAGCCATACAGATCAGAAAGGTCCTAGGTATGATCTTGGTGAGGGGGACAGTTCCAACTAGCCTGTGGCTTAGGAAGGGGGAAAATCAGCCAGGGTCCTCGCCCCTCAGTGCTATCCAATGACTTGATGGAAGTGCATTTGTGTGGATGTCAGGCAAGGACAGAAATGGCCTCGCTGTGATGCTCCCTTCAAATGCTTAGCCTGCCAACATTTGCTGTCCATGCTCATGTATGGATAACAGCCACTTGTATGAGGTACAGGAGACCGACGGACATCTGTGGAACCAGGCCAATGTCTTAAGGAGGAGTGGAAGAAACAGTAAAATAAACGCAAAACATTGATATTGGCAATATTTTTTAAAAAAGTAGTGACTTGGAACAATATGCAAAATAATTGAGCAAAACAGAATTCTTCTATGTTACCGTATTTGTTCCAAGTGCTGTTCTCTGGGTGGTGCACTGAGTCAACACTTGTCTCTCTAACCTCCAGGGCATGGCTTTTAAGATGGCCCAGACTGGTAGTATGAGTCTTCTCTCTGCACCAGCTGTGAGACTGCTGAGTGAAATGGGGTTAATCATTTACTTCACATCCCATTAGGCACAGATGCACAATACAGAACTGCCCATAAATCAGCATGATGTTGGCATACATTCCTAATACTAATGGAAATTCTATGGCGCTGCTCACAGTGAATTGAAAGATGTGACTGAAGCTTGCGAGAGATGTGGATAATAGTTAAACTGTTATTTGATTGGTTCCCAAGAAATTTTAGTCAATTAGGAGGGTGTGACATTTTGTTTTGTGCGCAGACTGTGCCATACATAACCTTGGGAGCAATTGAGGATACCAGGTATAAAAGGTAGATGGGAGTTCTGATCAATAACATCAACATCCTTTGCATTGAAACACATTTGTATGATCCTCTATCCACTATTTAAAAAAAAATGAACAGGTTAATGTCTGTGTTAAAGTAGCAGATAGAGAAATATCATATGGACATGTTAAGCCTTCATCTGCTGGTCCTAATTACTAGGCTTTGTTGTGTTTTTTTTACTTCAGTCTATTGTTTGGAAGTTTGAGATTGAGGCACATTAAAAGCGTCATGTTGTTGCAGCAGTAAAATGCTGAAAGACTGTGACCACTGTACGGATGCTTTTAAGGCCTAATGGTGTTGAGAGATACTATGAAACAATGGCAGCTCAGGTGGTTGTACAAGAGCTTTCCTTTTTGGAAATTTAGGTTCTACAAGGACAGCGTTTGTCTGACCAGTGTTTTAATGAAAATAACTAGAACTGGAATCGGCATCTCAATAGCTCCTGGAATTCTAGACATAAAGGAATAAAAATTCAGAAGGGCTGTGAAGAGTGATGTGATCTGGCAACTGCAATAATGCTGAACAAATTCTATTAAAAGGCTTTGGCAAGAGCATGAGGGAGAAAAATGGAATAGAAAACACGAAAGTATATTCGGTGTGAGAATGTGAAACATCTCACTATTCAGAAATTTGCAGTGAAGCTGTTGTCATTTTATCACTGCCTTTTTAACACAATAAATAAGTTACCTTAGCAACAAACTGTAGTGAGACCAGGGTGGCACAACCATAGCCTCACACTGGGCAGAGTTCTAAATACACAGATACGTTGAATGTGCGCATTCCTTTGCTGTGTGGCTAAATTAAAACAATTAAACTTGAATACGTTCATTTTTAATATGCCTTATGTTTGTGATGCTGGAACACACACATTTAATGCCAAATCAACTTTTGAAATTGTCTAATGCTTCAAGGAATGTCATCCATATGGCTGGGATATTACATCTGTTTTTAGACACACTCCGAGGCAAGTTAAAACTTTGTAGGAAGTGAAGCTTTGCTAAAAGGAAACCTTTTGGAAAAATATAATTCTATACAAGTTTGAAAGAAATTATATGTTTGAAATACAAAGGCAAAGTTTAGCTTTTGTATTCGGGACTGATACTTCCAGCAACCTGACATTATCAAGTTTAGCAGAAGCCAGAATGTTTTGATTTTGTCCAATTTGAATCCAAGATGATCGAAGTGTTGAAAGTCAGAATACGTAAGCAGTCTTTAATATGAATTATGGGATGGCTACACATGGAGTAACCCTAACAAGCTGGTATAGTGTCAACATATAGCAATGACTGTCGAATTGATAAGTAGTTAGGGGGGAAAAATTGAGTCGCGCCCCCTTTGGGGCGCTAACCCAAAAAAATTAGCACCCCCGTGGCCAAAATTAATCGGTAGCGCCCCAAGAGGGAAGCAGGGTGCTACTGTAAGCGCCCCGGCTCCCTCTTGGCGCACCACGAGCGACTATCGTAGCGCTGCGGCACGTCGCCACACGCTGCAGCACGTCGCGCCGCGGTACTGAAGGCCTTCCTCCCCTTAAAGGGGAGGGGCCTTGCGCAGCGCGACCCGGGGCCCAGCTGGCCCACCAGGGATCGGAGTGCCGGCAAAAGAGCCCAGCACTCAGTGCTGGGCTTATGGCGTGCAGCCGGCACTCTGTGGGGGGGCTGAAGAGAATGCCGGGGACAGCAACGGAGACAGGTGCTGGCAGGCGGCCAGCAACAAAAATGGCTGCCCGGCACCTCCCCTTTAATTAGAGTTGCCCCGGCCGCAGGTAGGCCCCCCTGACCCCGTCGGACGTAACGGGCGCTACCGAAGATCACGAGTGGGGCGCTGTGCATGACATCGGCGGCGCAGCACCGCGGGGCGCTAGCGGTTACTGCCGCCACTAACCTCCCGCTGAATTTCGCGGGAGGCATTGGCGGCGCCGCGCCCGGGTGCTAGTTGCTTTGCACCCCATTAGCGCCCTCTTAGGGCGCCAACTGGAGGCACAAAGCAACTGAATTTTTCCCCCTTGATGTCTTAATAGGAGCCTGAAAAATAGTTGAGACCAGGATATTGGACTCATTTAAAAACAAATAGGTGATGCTGTAATGAAAAAACATAAATGATATTCTGGAAGACTGAGATTAAATAGACTGAACAGGCATCTCCATACAAACTAATCTTTTAATAGACTATTCCCTGTAGCCAAGACATTGATGTTCTAGTAGATTATCCTAGGATTGCTCAGCAAATGTCATTCTGGAATCTGTTTGGACATGTACTATTTTGCAACCGTGTTGATACCATTTGTAAGTTCATTTTTTTTTAAGGCAATTTTCAACTGTATTTTGCCCTCCTCCGAAGGTGACTCACTCTCATTTATGGTTCCATGAGTATCAGTTGCACTCTAGTGCCTCACCCATTGAATGCAAAAAGACTAATAGACAATGGGAAGGATAACAGCCAAGCTTGATCATGATCCCACCCAATTGCCTCTCACACACACACGTTCTAGTTGTGGTTACCAGATAGCAATCTGGGCAGGAGGTGAGGGGTATTGAGGCCAACTGTTGCTCTCCCATCTCTGCTAACTCAGGGGATTGAACTTGAATCTTCCCTGGTCTTTGTGGCTCAGTATTACACCACATGGTTCATTGTTCGCTGAAGCATTGGGTGAACTGTAAGTTAATTTTGAATCTTTCTCCTGAAATCAAACTTGATTTTTTTTTTTTTTGGCGGGGGGGGGGGGGGGGGGGGGGGAAATGTTTTTCAATGGTTTAATGATTAACAAAATTCCATCCAAACAGTTGCTCCAGAACATAATAGCTGAAAATGACAGATGCAAATTTTGTCGTGGATGGACAGGGATAACTGGGATACTTCCGTTGGGACAGTACTTGCTGTGTAAAATTGTTCAATCACTGAGGTGCGTCTACGTTGTCAAAAAAAATACATGTCTTGCATGATTTTTGTATATTGTTGTGAGTCACTAATGGCTATGTGGAGAAAACAAGTATTTTGTTGGTACTTGTGCACACATGCATGTGTGTTTGAGTTTGACTATGAAAGAAAAACACTTCAATGTACATTATCCTTCTTCCAGTTTTGTAGGATTCCTGTCTGTACAGGTGTAATAAATTAAATGGAATTTGGGAATTGTGAGGTATAGTTTTCATAGCACCAATAAACAACCGTCTGCTCTGATTTTTATATAACTTAAATCATAAAACAATTTCTAAAAGAATTTTGTGTGGGACAGTCACGGATTTAAACCTCCATAAACTGCAGGGGTTTGAGATCGTGCTGGCAAGCTATTTTACTTAAAATGTGATTGGTGTGGGTGCTAAGGAAGATTGATGCAACAGGTTGGGTTCGGATGGGTAAATACAGTGGATTGAATTGGGTCAGGAGAAGCATACCGTACTGCTTTGTCCACAGTTCTTCTGGGCAAAAAGTTCAGAGGATCTTTTTGTTGCAGTTTGGACTTTTCGCAACACTCTTCTCAAGTTTCAGATAATCTACAGTTTCCATAAGCAGACTGAGTCTCTTTTATGGATGGAAACCCGTATCTTCAGTTTTTGCTTGATGTGGATTAACATAGTCCAGGTTTAACGATGAACTTCACCCTATAATAAATTAATTATTGGAAGTATGTGGGATGCCCACTATGTTCTCCTGTCACCTTAGAAGATGGAAAAATAACAACCACCAGACCACTGCATATAGGCTAACCTACTTAGTTGGCTTTATTTACAAACAAAATAACATACTAAGCAAAGAAAAATGCAAGATGCTAATACAGTACAATAACCAAACTTCCAAACTACATATTTCAGTTTTCCAGCATCCGCAGTATTTTGCTATTGTATTAAATGAGTGGACTGTTTTAAAACAAGAACTGACAGTTCCATCTTCTTACAGCACCTCTCGGTGAATTCTTGAAACTAAAGTCTCTGGATGGTAAGTTACAACAGATGGAATTCTGACACAGATCCTATGGCCTTTGGTGCAGAATATAGTAAACTGAAGACCACGAGAGTCCCTGGTGATCTCCTTTTCAGAAACACAACTGCTGAGGGTGATCAGCTTTGATTGGAATAGCCATCAAAGCAACACTGGTGCCTTCTCTGATGCCAAACCTAAATCACACATTACAATGAGTTTCCTAATGGACTAGCCATCAGGGAAGAAATTTATCCCCCTCTTTCAAACTGTGCCTGTTCCCCGGCCATCAAAGTAACTATCTTAATTGACTTTCCGAAACCAAGATACTGCTAGCATTATTTGCAAATAACCCCTTCAGTTGTGTCTGATCACTGAATTAGCGCACAAATACTTCTTCAAAGAACCTGTAATGAGATTAATTCTGGATCAAGGCTCACTGGCTCTAAATTGTCTCTGAGCGACATTACAGTTTTCCAAGGAAGCACTTGGATTTCAGCATAAGGTTTCCATGTGTATATGCAGATATCCCATGGAGTTTCAATGCGGTTAGTTAGAGGATGTAATGTTTTGCTGTTCCCAGGATCTTGCAGATGATCCTTCACAGGAGATTTTGTTGTGCACCTGCATTAATTTGAAAAGTAATTTTATTTTTTAAAAAGGCCAAAAGTCTGCTTAAGATTACTGAGGTGAAAATGGGTTTTTAAAGAGTTAATAAATATATTTGTGTAGTATAATCACAGAAAGTTTGATTACCCCTAAAAGCAGGTTTAACCCCCCCCCGCCCCCCAACCCCGAACATTGGGTTAGAAACAAAATGGTGGTTGGAATTGGGTGGCTTGCACACCAAAGTCACCTGGTGGCGAGAGGCCTGCAATGATGGTGTGAGAGGCACCTTTATAAAATGTTGACATAAAAAGTATGACTCAAAAATCGATGCAGGAAGTAAAGTTAATATGGACAGAAATTGTGCACCATATAGAAGACATATAGGCACACCTTCGGGGTTGAAAATTTTATTCTTGCCACACTCTTCAAATAAAGCCAAGTAGAATTAAACTATTCACATTGTTTAATCTCCTACACTTGCTGAAGAGCAATAATATGAAAATAAATCTATGGTGTATGCAAATTAAAGGTTAATTTAATGGAACATATGATCTAGTCTGGGCTAGTGCTAGTGGGCATTATGAAGCAATAGTTGCTAAAACATTGGACGTATGACTTGCATTTGCTTAATATTATGTATATCACCAAGCCATTTAGCTGAGTTTGGGAATAGAATACCTCGTATTGTATGTCCAGCAGCTTCAATGAGATGGTGTTTTCCTATTGGACGCCCAACATTAAAATATCAATATTTGACTGAGAGGTGCAAGAATTCTAGAGTAGTGATAATGGGGGACGTCAATTATCCTAATCTAGACTGGGATAGTAGTAGTGTAAATGGCAGAGGGGGAAGAATTTCTGAAGTGTGTTCAGGAGAACTTCCTTGATCAGTACGTTTCCGGCCCAACGAGGAAGGAGACATTGCTGGATCTGGTTCTGGGGAATGAGGTGGGTCAAGTGGAGCAAGTGTCAGTAGGGGAACATTTAGGGAACAATGATCATAGTATCCTAATGAGGCAGAAATTCCGTTCCCTACGGTTGTGTGTACTCGCTGTGTACTCACCCGTAGGGCCAACGGAAATGCCGGTTTTAGGCATGCACTGCGCATGCACTGGAAACCGGCATTTCCGATCTGTCAAGAAAGCTCTTGACAGATCCTCCGCCTGCCCGGGAGCAGGGCCTCTGTGGGTGGAGAGTTCCGTTTTTTGGAGACCCTCTGCCCGCAGAAAACACTTACGCCTGCTTTTACCAGGCCCAAGAATTGTAAGGCCTGCTTTTACCAGGATAAGAGTTGAAAAAAAGTATTAAATCAGTGGAAATTTTTTTTTTTTATCATTTAAAAATACTTTAAAGAAAGGTAAGTTTATTTTTAGCCCCGTTAAAAACTTTAACTTTTTTCAAAAAATAAAATTTTTGTTTAAAATACTTAATTTATTGTAATTTAAAGTCATTTTAAAAATGTGATTTTTTAAAAAAAAAATTATTTGAAGTTTTACTATGTTTTGGGGATGATCTCTATTCATATATTTGACAGGTCTTCCTGTCAAATGTATGAAGGGAGATTCCCTTCTCTGATTGGCTCCCCATGGCCCACGTGATCCCAGGGACGCTGCGAACCGCCTGCGCCTCTGGGATACGTGGGCCCTGCACACCGGCAGTTTGGAGAGGCTCAGCAACGGAACTCTGCGCCTCCCGGGAGCCCTCCGGTCTTGGCGCAGATTTTTCCAGATCGCAGCTCTCCGCCCGCGGAAGGCCTGCAAACAGAATTTCTGGGCCAATGTTTAGATTAGCTATGGAAAAGGAAGAGGATCATTCTAGAGTAGTAATACTTAATTGGAGGAAGGCCAATTTCAGTGGGATGAGAACAGATCTGGCCTGGGTAAATTGGAATCAAAGATTGGCAGGCAAAACTGTAATGGAACAATGGGCTGCCTTTAAAGAGGAGATGGTTCAGATACAGTCAAGGTACAGTCCCAAGAGGGGGAAAGGTGGGGCAACCAAAGCCAGAACTCCTTGGATGACAAAAGAGATGGAGAGTAAAATGAAGCAGAAAAAGGGGGCATATGACAGATGTCAAGTTGAGAATCCAAGTGAGAACCAGGCTGAATATAGAAAATTCAGAGGGGAAGTGAAAAAGGAAATAAGAGGGACAAAGAGAGAGTTTGAGAATAGATTGGCAGCTAACATAAAAGGGAATCCAAAAGTCTTCTATAGGCATGTAAATAGTAAATGGGTAGTAAGAGGAGGGGTGGAGCCGATTACGGACCAAAAGGAGACCTACGCATGGAGACCGAGGGCATGGCTGAGGTACTAAATGAGTACTTTGCATCTGTCTTTACCAAGGAAGAAGATGCTGCCAAATTCCATAGTGAGAGAGGAGGTAGTTGAGATACTGGATGGGCTAAAAATTGATAGAGGAGGTCCTAGAAAGGCTGGCTGTACTTAAAGTTGATCAGTCACCAGGACCGGATGACATGCATCCTAGGATGCTGAGGGATGTAAAGGTGGAAATTGCGGAGGTACTGGCCATAATCTTCCAATCCTCCTTAGATACGTGTTTAACTAACTTGATTGAGTTTTTTGATGAGGTAACAGAAAGGGGGCAATGCGGTTTGTGGTGTACATGGACTTCCAAAAGGTGTTTGATAAAGTGCCACATAATAGGCTTGCTGGCAAAGTTGAAGCCCATGGAATAAAAGGGACAGTGGCAGCATGGATACAAAATTGGCTAAGTGACAGGAAACAGAGAGTAGTGGTGAATGGTTGGTTGTTTTTCAGACTGGATGAAGGTATACAGTGGTGTTCCCCAGGGGTCAGTACTAGGACCACTGCTTTTCTTGATGTACATTAATGACTTGGACTTGGGTGTGCAGGGCACAATTTCAAAATTTGCAGATGAGACAAAACTTGGAAGTATAGTGAACCGTGAGGAGGATAGTGATAGACTTCAATTGGACATAGACAGGCTGGTGGAATGGGTGGACACGTGGCAGATGAAATTTAACGCAGAAAAGTGCAAAGTGATACATTTTGGTAGGAAGAATGAGGAGAGGCAATATATACTAAAGTGTATAATTCTAAAGGGGTTGCAAGAACAGAGAGACCTGTGGGTATATGTGCACAAATCGTTGAAGGTGGCAGGGCAGGTTGAGAAAGCGGTTAAAAAAAGCATACGGGATCCTAGGCTTCATAAATAGAGGCAGGAGTAGGTCGTTCGGCCCTTTGAGCCTGCTCCGCCATTCAGTATGATCATGGTTGATCCTCTATCTCAATACCATATTCCCGCTCTCTCCCCATACCCCTTGACGCCTTTTGCGTCTAGAAATCTATCTATCTCCTTCTTAAATATATTCAGTGACTTGGCCGCCACAGCCTTCTGTGGTAGAGAATTCCACAGGTTCACCACCCTCTGAGTGAAGAAATTTCTCCTCATCTCAGTCCTAAATGTCCTACCCTGTATCCTGAGACTGTGACCCCTCGTTCTAGACCCCCCAGCCAGGGGAAGCATCCTCTCTGCATCCAGTCAGTCTAGCCCTGTCAGAATTTTATACATTTCAATGAGATCGCCTCTCATTCTTCTAAACTCTAGTGAATACAGGCCTAGTCGACCCAATCTCTCCTCATACGACAGTCCTGCCATCCCAGGAATCAGTCTGGTGAACCTTCGCTGCACTTCCTCTTTGGCAAATATATCCTTTCTTGGGTAAGGAGACCAAAACTGCACACAGTACTCCAGGTGTGGTCTCACCAAGGCCCTGTATAAATAGTAAGACATCCTTGCTCCTGTACTCAAATCCTCTTGCAATGAAGGCCAACATACCATTTGCCTTCCTAACTGCTTGCTGCACCTGCATGTTTGCTTTCAGTGATTGATGTACAAGGACACCCAGGTCCCTTTGTACATCAACATTTCCCAATCTATCACCATTTAAATAATACTCTGCCTTTCTGTTTTTCCTACCGAAGTGGATAACTTCACATTTATCCACGTTATACTGCATCTGCCATGTATTTGCCCACTCACTCAACTTGTCTAAATCGCCTTGAAGCCTCTTTGCATCCTCCTCACGACTCACAATCCCACCTAGTTTTGTGTCGTCAGCAAGCTTGGAAATATTACATTTGGTTCCCTCATCCAAATCATTGATATATATTGTGAATAGCTGAACAGGCAGTTAAGAGGCTTTTTCCAATTTTTTGACTGCTGCTGCGGGCTT
Source organism: Squalus acanthias (assembly GCA_030390025.1). Classification (NCBI taxonomy): domain Eukaryota; kingdom Metazoa; phylum Chordata; class Chondrichthyes; order Squaliformes; family Squalidae; genus Squalus; species Squalus acanthias. Next base: position 144,571,391 of record CM059427.1, on the reverse strand, counting down.
CCTGACGATGGGGAACCTCGCCAGGGTAAGTGAGGTGTGCTGTGGGTCTGTTATGTTGGTGTTTGGATGACAGCTGCAGAAGTGGTGTGAAGGATGCAATTAGACACTGGTTAGTATCAGAGGTAAGGACATGTTGTGAAAGTAATTTTTAATGTGGTTAGATGTTTCTGCAGGTGACAAGCTGTGAAGTGTTTGTGTAGCCTCATCTCATCGGGAGAAGTGACAGATGGCTTCTGCAATCTCAGCTGCAGCTGCCATCTGTTTTATCCTAAGGAGAGAGTAATTGGAGAGCCTGGGCACAAGGGCTCACTTGTGTACAGTGATTGTCAGTGTTTGACAGCGCCTCAATGGTGCATATGCCTTAAGAAAACCGGCAGATGAAGCGTCATCAACTGACTTCATCTGATACCGGCTTTCCCTTAATTGGCCGGCAAGCCCGCAGGACGGACTTAACAAGGCCAATCAGGGCAAAATAGTGTTTGTTTGTCAGATGTCGCTGGGAGCGGGACTAGAACTCGGAAGGCAGCAGTCCCGCCCCCAACTCGTCTCGGTAAGTAAAATCCAGCCCATGGACTTCAGTATCTTGAGGGAAGGTTCTGCAAAAATGTTCCCTGATCCCAAAAGTACGGAAGCAAAACCAAGATAACCTTTAAAATTGCATTATTTAACATGGACTGGTTGCTTTCTATGACATGTCATGGTCCCAAGAGCTTATCTACAAGCTGCTCTAATGGTACAATTTTCCTGTACAATGATCAGGGAAGATGTATACTGGACCTGGTTGAAAAGCCATTTCATTTCTATTGCTCTATATTGTTGAAGGAGTGCTGCCATTAAGATTTGTGTTGAATTTTGTTTAAATTGTGCTTTATAGTATTTTGAAAAAATGTGATTAGCTATGATTTAAGTTGAAAATCAATTCATTGCTGAACGTTTAAAGCATAGAATTCTGTAAGCAGAAACGTTATACATCCTTAACCTCACTACAGTATGACTTCAAATAGAGGATTCTATCCTTAAGTAGCTTATTGCCTCCTTAAACTTTCCAAATTGTTCCAGCTGTTCTAGTTTAAGGCTGGAACCTGGCATATCTTTTGTTGGCTACAGTGCTGTCTACTTCAGCAAAATACCAATTGCAGTACAGTATATAGCTAGTTCTACTTGCAGCCCAGTTAGATAATGAAATAAAGCTGAAGAAAAATGAGATGTGCTTATTTCATTTTATTGGCTGCTTGATTTTGTAGCTCTTGCAAATGTTATTAATCTAGCAGGACACACACAAGTCCAGAAATGCTGCTCCTTTCTGAGGCAGAATGTGGGTGCAGGTTCGGCAGAGGGACCAGATGTTAATGGAAAATTCTGAGGAAGGGGATGGGCGCTGCTTCTACCTGCCTCCATTTCCCAACCTCTGTTTGGGGGCGGGGGGAGATGTGTGTCAGTGGGGCATTCCCGGATACCCCAAAAATACTACCCGATCTGCCACTGTATGGCACAGTGGTACCTATATCTAGAGAGAGCAGGGGTAGATGTCATTCCTGTGTAGATGTCATTCCTGTCTACATGTGGGCTCCACAATGACCACAGTCGATCCCAGTGGGATTGATTGCCATTTTATTGGGAGGCCTAACATCTTGTAAGCAAAGGGTCAAAAGGGTATTTCACCTCTTGCCTGGCCTTTTGCGCGCTCTATTATTGAGCAGTAGGGTGCCACGCCAGCATTCCACTTCCTCCGCTGGATGGACACCTCTGTTGTGCCGGTACTAGCATGGGTATCTGTTCCTAATATGGTGCTGACACCATTCACAGGATTTGGGACAGGGTCATGGCAGACTTAAAATGGCGGGCAGAAGTTCTGTTCCGCTGCACATGCACCACTGGAATTTCTACCCTGTAATCTTCCATTAGAGAGGGGAGCACATGTTTCATTCTCATTTTACAGCTTAAATTGCTTTTGGAGAGATTCTTTACTGCACTCCATACCATGCAGAGTGTTGGGGGATAGTTTGAACCTAACTTGACGGCGAGAAATTGATAGGATCAGAATGGGCATCCAAGCTGATCCTGTCAGTTTCTGCTAGGTGGGTTAACTTACAATTACCCCTTTCATGAAGTTAACATGGAGGAATGATTTCTACTGTTTGTTATTTATAGGAAAATCATAAAGATCATGTTATTGATTTTGGTTTAAATAATGAACAATTCCTCATAAAGACTAATGGAGTCAAATTATCTTCATGTTTTTATATAAGGTCACTCATTTACAATTTTCACAGAATAATTGAGTTGTGCAATGCAATCCAAAGCACCAGTAAAAATCCAAGAATACCATTGAATAAAAGTTATTAAACCTGGTGGCCCTGATGTTATATCCTACATGGCATAAACACGCCGACTATTATAAAACAGGGTACCTACCTACCAATTCACCGTAACCAACACCATGGGAGATCTGCTAATCTATAAATTTCCAACTGCTGATTAGCTTTATTTTCATAATCATAATAGCAACAAATCACACTGAACAGACAGAAGGCATAGCAATCAGCAAGTAGCAAGCAGGAATTTAAACCACTAATTGTGAAGCTGGGGGAAAAAAAAAAGAAACTGAGTGAAAAATGGGCAGTCAGCAACATTTTTTTATATATATATATATATATATACTGTATATTTTTTTAAAGTGAACCTCAAATCACTTAACATAGTTTTTGAAAATCCTTTCGGCCATTATCTTGGCTTGTCTACTAAGTTGATTACTAACTACAGGAAACTCTCTTTTAACCGGCACCCAAATAACCGGAAATCTGTCTTAACCGGCAAAATTCTTGAGTAGGTAACCGGGGTTTTCCTTCATCTCTCCTTTAAAAATAACTTTAAAAAAAACCCCGAGGCGTTTGCCTTGTATCGGAGCATGTAGATTGGGAGGGGAATGTGCAGCCCGGGTAGGCAGCGGACACGACAGATGGTCAGCTGGCGGTCCCCGGGGAGACGGAGCTCCGAATGCAGGCGCATGTCAATATGTATGGGGCTCTCGTACGTTGGGAGATATAACTCTCCATTATCCAGACTTTTTGATTAACCGGCACCACGCCGGTCCCGTCGGTGCCGGTTAATAGAGTTTCCTGTACTGGAAAAAGTGTTTACAACATAATAAAGGCATGACAATAATAGCATTTACAATAATATCATTAAACCTATACAATAGTATTTTCTGTGTTAATTCCTTTAGCAAGGCTTTCCATCGGGAGCCTGTATCTAATGTGAGAAATCTGAATTCTGAGTTTATGTAGGTTTGCAGACCCATACTTGAAGAGACTTAAGCTAGCAGGCTTTATCTCCCACTATAGAAAGAAAGAAAGAACTAGCATTCATATAGCACCTTTCATGACTACAGGATGTTCTAAAGCGCTTTACAGCCAATGAAGTATTTTTGAAGTGTAGTCAATGTTGTAACGTAGGAAACGCAGCAACCATTCACTTAACGATAGCAAAATACTGCGGATGCTGGAAATCAGAAATAACAACAGAAAACGTTGGAAAAACTCAGCAGGCCAGGCAACATCCATGGAGAGAGAAAGAGAGTTAACGTTTCAGGTCGATTTATGCCTATGACTTCTGTGAATTTTTATGGTTGACCATTAAGACTAGTGATCTTCAGACTGTGCCATGAATTGCTGTTTTTTGGCGTAACCAGATTTTTTTTTTAATGTACACAACATCAGAACATCATAAAACATGAACTTTTCAACTTTTTCTGAGGTAACTTTGTAAGCAAAAATATACTGCCTGATGTTGCGTACCTTCAGCCAGCAAGTCCATTATGGGAGACAAAAACAGATGAGAATACTGGCAAGTGGGGAAGGACTCTGAGCAGGGCTTTTATACTGTATTCTAAATAGTTACATTGGCTGCATCTCATTTATTTATGATCATATAACTAGTTGTTTTTGAGTTCTGACACACATTTTTTTGAAAGAGCTGTACCAGAAAAATAAACTGCTTTTCCCTCGCATACGCAAAGCTTTAGTTATGTAACTGGTATCTGTCTGTCTGTAATTGGTAAAGAGGATACTAGTTATTTATTTATGTTCCATCAACCAATCAGAGAACATTTATTTCACTTTTTCTGGAGATATCCCTTCCACACCCCCCCAAAAAATTAAGACATGTTTGCCACACTTAAGGTGTCATGCTTTGTCTCAGATTCAAGTTTTGTCACATTTTTAATATAATAAAAGAGAAAGAAACCCAGTCATTTCTTTCTGGTTTCTTCTGACCTTGGGGCGGAGCTAGAGATTTACAAGTATCTGCCAATCTACAGAATAACTTCCCCACTAACCGATGAAAGGAGAAAAAAGGGAGGCTAAATTCTTAATCAAGCTTAATTATTGCTGGCCTATCTACATGTACTGACATTAATGCTGGTCTGCTTCAATTTGTAATAGCTATAGAATATTTTCATGAATATGCTGAGTATAATTAATTAGACAAATATTGGTAGACAGTTCACAGTACATTTATAAAATGTGCTTCATGGATTGAATATCATCTTTATGGCAGGTTATATTATTACATTCCTCTGCATCAATATAAGCCATACCTCTGGAACATGTACTTAGATTAAAGAACATAAGAAATAGGAGCAAGCGTAGACCATACGGCCCCTTGAGCCAGCTCTGCCATTCAATAAGATCATGCTGAACTCCTACATCAACTCCAATTTCCCGCCCTATTCCCATTTCCCTTGATTACCACGGTGCCCAAAATCTTGAATATACTCGACTTGGCATCCACAGCCTTCTGGGGTAGAGAATTCCAAAGATTCACAACCCTCTAGGTGAAGCAATTTCTCCTCCTCTCAGTCCTAAATGGCCGATTCCCTTACCCTGAGACTATGACCCCTAGTTCTAGACTCTCCAGTCAGGTGAAACAGCCTCTCAGCATCTACCCTGTCAAGCCTTCTAAGAATTTTATACACTTCAATGAGATCACCTCTAATTCTTCTAAACTCCAGAGAATAGAGGCCCATTCTACTCGATCTCTCCTCATAGGACAACCCTCTCATCCCAGGAATCAATCTAGTGAACCTATGTTGCACCATCTCTAAGTCAAGTATATCCTTCCTTTGGTAAGGAGACTAAATCTGTACAGAGTACTCCATGTGTAGTCTCACCAGAGCCCTATATAATTGCAGCAAGACTTCCTTACTCTTATACTCCCAGCCCCTTGCAATAAAGGCAAACGTACCATTTGCCTTCCTAATTGCTGCTATACCTGCATGCTAACTTTCTGTGATTCGTGTACAAGGACACCCAAATCCCTCTGCATGCCAACATTTACTAGTCTCTTGCCTTTTTTAAAAAAAAATCTGCTTTTCCATTCTTCCTACCAAAGTGGATAATTTCACACATCCCCACATTATATTCCATCTGCACCTTCTTGCTCAATCACTTAACTAGTTTATATCCCTTTGCAGCCTCTTTACGTCCTACTCACAACTTACTTTCCCACCTAGAACTAGAATTTAAATTCAGTCGGTTGCACACTATCACTCCCCTGGGGGGGAAAAAATCCAGATTTCAACTACAAAATATAACCAAAAGATCTGATTTGTGAAGGACCTCTTGGGAGAGCTTCTTTTGACAACCACGGATTAGGGGTCCCCTCGGAACTCCAACAATCATTTGGGTGCTACAAATGCTTAGACCTGTTGGACTAAGGCAGAAATGGGCAATGCAGATTAACATGCCAAAAGCATCTTGTCATTCCATTCTGACTGCTGAAAACCAAAAAAAGCTCGACAAAAATAGAGGTACAAAATATTTTTAATGTATTAATAGTAGAATTCAGTTCCATGCTCAGAACAAAACCTAGAAAATTATTCTTCATGTATTTGTGGTTCTTCAAGGGAAAGATGCATTTGACTAACGAGCATTTAAATTGAGCAAAATTCCAGATAATAGTTTCAATTTGTTTATGGGAAATCATGGGAGTTTATCCTCAATATACTTCTCTTCCTGTGACCACAGTCTTTATTCAATCCACCCCATTTATTAATCTTTTTGGATTTTTTTTTGACAGCTGTGCCTTTGAGGAGTATTACATTTTTAGTAGTTTAAGGTAGATCCAACAAGTTGCTGTATTCCATGTGAATTTTATCTATTCAATAAAACCACATCATACAGGAAGAATGGAGAGTGGAGGAAGCAGGTCTAATGTAGACCCCAATTGGGACCAGGCACCTCTGAAGAGTATAGAATGTGTTTGCTGGAATTTTGAGACTGGAAGCAACACTTCAGAGGGTTGAGTAAATCAACATTTTTAAGGATTATTTTTTTCTTGGGGTGGGGGGTGGGGGGGGGGAAATATCCTGGCTTTGGAAAATTAGAAATAAAACTTGCTTGTCCTTCTGTGAAACTAATCTTCCATCATTTTTTCATACCTATATATGGGGGATACCTCGAACAGGATAACATAAAAAGTTTGTTGTAGTAGAAATCTAATTTGAATCTGTAGAAAATTGTGCTATGTATTGAATAGGTCAGTTCAAGGTAAAAGATGAGAGTTGGGTGGACTTGAAACCTTGGATTCAGATCCTTTCTATAAACATAGCTTCAGGCACTTGTGCACAGTTTCAAAATTTCAAAAACCTTTTAAGATTTGCCATTGAAATGTACGCTCGCCTTAACCAACTGGTAATATGCGCAGTCTGATATGTAAACAGCATAACTTTAAATGAATCTGGCTTGACAAAATGTTCTTTTTAACCACTTTCAAGCTTCTTTCTGTAGAGTGCAATTTAAAGGAAAATGCCCCCTCCAAAACCTGATTTTGCTGCATAGATGAAGCGATTTTGTTGGGAACTCGCTGAAGATTTATTGGTGTTAAATTGTTTTGGAACTTGAAGTTTTCTGACACTGTCTAGACACTAGTAATTAGTAATTTCCATGAATTACATTGGCTACATTTGGATTTTGAAATGAGTTCCCATTTCATGCTCATCCCTATAGTGCAGTTTCAGGCTATTAACACTGTCTAGACACTCCTGACTAGTTCATAATGAGGCGTTAAACCAATTAGATGAACAATAAACAGATCACATCACTGCTAAAATGGAAATTTAGGGCTGGATATGAACAGCAGTCTTTAGTAATTTTAGCACTTATCCTTGCCTAAATTGATACCAGTACAGTCAAACTCTGTTGTAAATTATATCATAAGCTGCTTAATACCTTAGCCATGAGAACACTAGGAACGTTTTGCACTTCACTTAGCCTGTACCAACTTCACTGGATCATTTTCACTACTAGTAGATGGATTGGATTTGGTCTCCCCCTAGTGCCAATCTATCACTAACACAAATCCAGTAGGAGGACCATGAAGCTTAGAGTAAATACTTCCCAATTTAAAAAAAAGACTTAGAATCATAGAATAGTTACAGCACAGAAGGAGGCCATTCGGCCTTGTTAAGCCTGTGCCAGCTCTCTGCAAGAGCACCTCAGCTAGTCCCACTCCCCCGCCCTTTCCCCATAGCCGTGCAATTTTTTTTCCTTCAGGTACTTATCCAATTCCCTTTTGAAAGCCATGATTGAGTCTGCCTCCACCACCCTTTCAGGCAGTGCATTCCAGATCCTAACCACTCGCTGAGTAAAAAAGTTTTCCCTCATGTCGCCTTTGGTTCTTCTGCCAATCACCTTTTAAATCTGTGTCCTCTGGTTCTCATCCCTTCTGCCAATGGGAACAGTTTCTTTCTATCTACTCTGTCTAGACCCCTCATTTATATAGCACCTTTCACATGACAACTGGACATCCCAAAGCACTTTACAGCCAATTTTTGAAGTGTAGTCACTGTTGTAATGTAGGAAATGTGGCAGCCAATTTTCACACAGCAATGTGATGATGACCAGATGATTTTTTTAAGTAATGTTGATTGAGGGATAAGTATTGGCAAAGACACCAGGGATAATTCCCCTGCTCCTCATCGAAATAGTGCCATGGGATCTTTTACGTCGACCTGAGAGAGCAGACGGGGCCTCGGTTTAATGTCTCATTCGAAAGACGGCACCTCCGGCCGTGTAGCACTCCCTCAGCACTGCATTGGAGTGTCAGCCTAGATTTTTGTGCTCAAGTCTCTGGACTGGGACTTGAACCTACAACCTTCTGACTGAGGCGAGGGTGCTACCAACTGAGCCACTGATGAGGAGTGAAAAATCAGCAGACAAGTCATCCTTTGGTGCTATCACACACTTTCTCATGTGCTTGTGGCCAAGTCACAGAACAGCCTTGACCAAAGTCTGCAAGCCGGTTGCCTGCTTTGTTTTTTTTTCAACCAGGGAATGGAACATGAGGGTGGGAGATGTCCCTAAAGAGCCAGAGCTACTGCGGGAGATCCATAATATTAATTGACTGAGCATAACTTAAATTTGCTTTTCAATATTATGTACTTAAAATGGCATGCGCATATTGCAGGACAGCTTAAACAAGTGGTTTTATAGTATTGCCTCAAGATCCTGGTGCTGTGTATAGCCATTTCCACTTCAAAAGAATAGCTGTATGTGCACAAGCAACTATTTTGAAGTCACCATCCCTGCCCCAATGGTTGGACAGGTCCATACAGGTTAGCAAGCACAAGACTGGTATGCTGGCTGTATGGGTAGCTGTGCTTCTCAGCCCACCAGCAGGCAAAATATGGCTCCACTAGTGGTGAGTTTTATATTGCCTTTGGGAAAGGCAGCACTACCATCTTTCTGTGGCACCACCATCTTTTGATGCCAAAGCTGGGGCTGCCATTCGTGGTAGTATGGTAAAGTGAATGAGCTATCGTGAGATATGAAAGTACACCCTTAAATAGAAATGAATGGAGAAAAAATTGGCTGTTGAACTGGTAAATGATACATGGGGTCCATACTTAATTGGAGGAAACTTGCACTTTTTGTGTTGTGCCTAGCAGTATTAATCTACCATATAAAAAGCTGTTGGAGTGTGATAGCATTGTCTCCTGTTACTCCTCCACAATCATCCATTTCACATCTGAAGCTTGAGGTCTGAAGAGTGCATTTTATACGAAAGGGCAAAATTGCTGAGTGTGGGCCAGTACTGATACCACTGGTAATACTTCACATTAAATAGACAGGGTACTGATGCCGAGTTTATTCCTAGAAATGGGAAAATATAATACTTACAATTTTTAAGTTTTTTAGATATATAATCACGTACTGTGTGTACAAAGAGTTAAAATTATCTTAATGAACAGTGAATGAATGCTATGATTCCTTTATACTTGTATTTTAGAGTGTTCAGTAGTTTGTATTCCAATTCACAACATCATGGAATATTGTACAGAATGTATCAATAGAATGTATCAGTCTTTGTGTCATGCTCTGGAACTCCCTTCCTAAACTTTATCTCTCCCCCTCCTCCTTTTAAGACCCTCTTTATAATCCACCTCTTTGATGAAGCTTTTGGTTATTTCTCCTAATATCTGCTTCTTTGGCTCAGCATCCATTTTTGTCTGATTACACCACTGTGAAGCAACTTGGTACATTTTTCTGCATTAAAAGTTGTACATAAATGCAAGTTGTTGTTGTTTAAAAGAGCATGAAGCCTTGTATCCTGCTGGCTATTTCACTGTATTCTTTTCTTTCTTTATTGATTCATTCACTCAGGGTGTTGGTGACCACTTGGAGCACACAGCACAATGCTGTATGGATGGTTTCATATACTGCTGGCTGGGACTGATCTGTAGCTCCAATTCTGGCAAACTGCAGTCAAGCTATTCCTATTAGCTGATCTGCATTCCAAAGTATCCAGCCCTAGCTTTCAGAATGAAAAATATAGATAGCTTTTTCTATCTGTATGTTTTCTTAATCACGTGGCTTTTTTGAAACTTAAAAAAAAAGCCACTAATAATATCCCTCTTTTGGGACATAAACAACTTCAGCACAGTGCTGTTTGTCCCTTTTTAGAGTGTGTGGGAAGTTGAACAGTACCCCATTTTATATGTAAAAACCAAAATAATGCAAATACTGGAAATCATCACCCACCCCTCCGATCTCTATGGGGGAAAAATTCATTAGCGACCATTTTGGGTCGCTAACCTCGCCTGGGCGCTAAATTTAGCGCCCGGTGGAAAAAATAGCACCGCCGATTGTTAACTTCAGTTTTAGCGCCCCAAGAGGGAGGTGGAGCACTAATTCAAGCGCTCCACATCCTTCTCGGAGCGCTAACCCCAAATATTGGAGCGGTACGCTCTGCAGCGCTACGTACTGGACCACGTAGCGCTGCTACATGGAAAGGCTCTTCCCCCTTATTAAAGGGGAGGGCCCAAGCCCACAACTCTGCAGGGTCCTTCCTGGACCACCAGGGAGCGGGATTTCTGGCCCCTGGTCTTGGACAAGTAGAAATATCTTCTCTACATCTACCCTATCGAGTTCTTCATAATTTTAAAGACCTGTATTCGGTCACCCCTCAGCCATCTCTTTTATTTCTAGAGAAAAGAGCCCCAGCCTGTTCAGTCTTTCCTGATAGTTATAAATTCTCTGTTCTGGTATCATCCTTGTAAATCTTTTTGCACCTTTTCCAGTGCCTCTATATCCTTTTGTAATATGGAGACCAGAACTGAGCACAGTACTAGTGTTACTAGTATTAGTGGGTCTGTAGTTATCCACATATACCAAACTGAAATATTTAATCTACAAATTTTGGAGCTAAAACTGTAAAAACATTGTGCAGTCATTCTGCTGACTGAGAACTGTGACCGAGTTGAGAGAGAATAAGTATTTATAAGAATAAGTATAAAATTCTGACAGGGCTAGACAGACTGGATGCAAGGAGGATGTTTCCCCTGGCTGGGGGGTCTAGAACGAGGGGTCACAGTCTCAGGATACGGGGTAGGACATTTAGGACTGAGATGAGGAGAAATTTCTTCACTCAGAGGGTGGTGAACCTGTGGAATTCTCTACCACAGAAAGCTGTGGAGGCCAAGTCACTGAATATATTTAAGAAGGAGATAGATAGATTTCTAGACACAAAAGGCATCAAGGGGTATGGGGAGAGAGCAGGAATATGGTATTGAGATAGAGGATCAGCCATGCTATTGAATGGCGGGGCAGGCTCGAAGGGCCGAATGACCTACCCCTGCTCCTATTTTTCTATGTTTCTATTTGTGAAATGTTGTAGCTTTAATCTGTTTCATAACCAAGGCTACTATTCTCTGGCTTTATGGAGATTCATTAGAATGTAAATCCATGTAACTGATATTGTGAATGAAGCATCAAAACGCAATGGGTACGACTAACAGTGTTCCTTGAAGGACAGAAGATTTCTGTTGCATAGAAAAGCCCTAATGAAGCCGAGTATAAATTTAGGAAAGACTTGGGGCTGGATTTTCAATGACCCGTGGAGTCGGGTTTGGAGGCGTGTGGGGGGTTAAAGTTGCAGATTTGGGGGTCCCGACTCCATTCTGCCTCCACGCAATTTTGGCAATCGGTCGCGGGGTTCCCGACTCCATTCTGCCTCCAAGAGGTGGGAGAGGCCATTAAAGCCCTTAACAAGCCCTAAATTGGCTCTGTAATGCCATTTTGAAACGTTTTAGCTCGTTTAACCCTTTTCCGACGTGAAGTACGCCTGATGTGAAACACGCCAGTGAAACCTGGCGGGAGCACAAGTGGATAGCTGACTATCAGCTGCAGGTCCACTATTACAACGGAGATGTGATGAAGGTAGTAGTAGTATTAGGTCTGAAAGTCGCCTCTGATGCTGCTGCATTGAATGTCTTCAGAGACTGCCTGGGAGGACTTGGTTGCTCTTTCTCTCACTCTCACTCACACAGATGCTGCTCATTTTGCATCCAGGTCCTCTCTCAGCAAAGGCCAGGCAATCTCTGAGACCAGGCAGTCCCTGCAATGATGACATCATCAGAGGCGACTTTCAGACTGAAACCACTAATTGGTTCATGGGTTCCCACATGCTGGAACTCAATTGCCCAATTAAGTGAAAATTGCATCATTCATCCACATTAATCTGGAGTCGGGGGGGCAACACGACCCCAACCCGACCCCAAGACAAAATCCAGCCCATGATGTTTAGTTGATATATAGTACACACTCTATAAAATTTGCCATGGCTTTCAAAATTGTACATCTTTCACAGAGGAGACTCGTAAAGTGGATGTAGATGATTGCTATGACCTAGGAAACTAGATCCTCCATACACAGCTTGCCCTCTTAGATCGTGACTTCTCTTGTTGGGGGGGGGGGGGTGGCAGGGTAATACATTTTGACATTTACATGAACAAAAGGCGTCACTGGTGCATAACCAATTCATTGAGTGCCAGTGCTGTGGTTGCTTGTACCCAATGTACAGTAAGAAGAATACTTTCAAGTGTATCAGTCTTAAGTGGTTTGTCTGTTCCTTTTTTGCAAGTGGCTGTCCTACAGCAAATATTAATTCCCAATCTCTTTTTGTTTGAAGTAAGGTTTCACCTGAAGTTTTCCCTGACGTATTTGTGATGGACAATTCATCATGTGTTGAAATTCAAACGTGATATAATATTTGTTGTAAGTAGATGGACTGTGGTTTCTATGGAGCATTCATCATACACGAGTTGAACTGACACTGGTTTTAAACTCTTCAGAAATCAATAGAACCAAGTCAGAAGGCTTTCGCACCCCTGTGAATTATTGGTCAGATAGTTCCAACTTGTTAAGATCAACTTTTCGAACTCAATCTCTTTCAGGCAAGGCTGAGCAAGAAAACATGGGCCAGAATTTTTTCTCTACTTTCTTGCACCTGTTAAGTTGATCTCTCATTGTAGAAAGCAGTGAATTAAAAAAATACACTTATCTAGTGCCTTATCATATCAATGCCTCAAAGCACTTCAGACAGTGAATTTACTTTAGGCACTTTTATATTTGGCGATTCTGTAGTTTAGTACACCAAATCTTTCTTATCCCAACCGCACAAGCATAGACCCACATTTTTGCGCAATCGGAATAAGGTAGCCTGTTTTAACAATATAAATAGAGAGAGCTAGTACACCGTGTCATTGTCCTGTGTTTCAAACTACAGAAAAATCAAATGTAAAAACATTGGTTGAAATGTAGTGACCTTCGCTTTGATATACTTATGCAAGTGTGCACAAAAACAGTTACGACACACATTTAGGGTGTAACGGTTAAAGGTGGCTTTGGGGCTCATTTTGGAGAAACATTGGAATCCCTATCGATAAAAGCTGTTGCTTCTGTTCTCGAGCAAATAAACTGGCCAATTTCATCAGTTTCTACTTCAGTTGCTGGTGGAAGAATCTCTAAAATTACAGTGCTCCATCTCATTGAATGATTAAACTTGCTGCATATGGAACAGCGTTGGTGTCAGCAATCCACCAGAGATAAAAAGGTCACGAAAGGCTGGAAGTGATGGGACTGCAGGAGAAAAAATTAAATCAGCTATTTGCAGCCCTTCATTCTTTATTGAAAACACTAGCTTGAAGATTGATGCTAGTCTTGGATTCTCGTGACTAATACTGATGGGCTGTTTCTCTATATTAAGATTGATCTACTTCTATAAACATACACTGTAATTAGTCTCCTCAGTTATAGTGGCTATTCTGATGGAATTAATGGTTAGTGATTCTTTTGATTTTCTTCAAATTTGTTCAGACGTAAATAAATATTCCCTTTCAATCTCTGGCAGTGAGCCTTCTTGTAATTCCAACTATCAATTCTGTCTCTTTTTTAATATACATTTATTGACTGAGACACAGCACACATAACATGACCTTCACGATTTCTTTTGCAGGGATCCAACTTTGCTCCATCTTTAATTTACTGCAGACTAAAGGTTCATTCCTTTTATATTGACTGCAATCCTTTCACCTGTCCATCATGACATTTCACTAGCAGCAATGAATCTACTGTATAGACATGGTCTAGTTGTAGTGTACAGGTGAGAAGTTTTCATTGCTGTAAATACAAGTTGATATGCTGTTGTTAGCTGGTACAGTCTAATCTCAGCATGCCAAGTTACATTGTCAAACTCTCTGTGGAGGATAGAAATTGTGGTTGATATTTTGAAAGGAATTAGTGTTCAGGTTTCTTGTGATTTTGGAACAAGTGGTGAGAGAATCATCAACATCCTGGGGGTCACCATTGACCAGAAACTTAACTGGACCAGCCACATAAATACTGTGGCTGCAAGAGCAGGTCAGAGGCTGGGTATTCTGTGGTGAGTGTCTCACCTCCTGACTCCCCAAAGCCTTTCCACCATCTACAAGCACCAAGTCAGGAGTGTGATGGAATACTCTCCACTTGCCTGGATGCGTGCAGCTCCAACAGCATTCAAGAAGCTCGACATCATCCAGGACAAAGCTGCCCGCTTGATTGGCAGCGTGTACCATCTACAAGATGCACTGCAGCAACTCGCCAAGGCTTCTTCGACAGCACCTCCCAAACCCGCGACCTCTACCACCTAGATGGACAAGGGCAGCAGGTGCATGGGAACACCAAGTTCCTCTCCAAGTCACACATCATCCTGACTTTGGAAATATATCACTGTTCCTTCATCGTCGCTGGGTCAAAATCTCGGAACTCCCTCCCCAACAGCACTGTGGGAGTACCTTCACCTCATGGGCTGCAGCAGATCAAGAAGGTGGTTCACCACCACCTTCTCGAGGGCAATTGGGGATTGGCAATAAATTTTGGCCTCATCAGCGACGCCCACATCCCAGGAACAAATTTTTAAAAATCTGGACTTTTGTGAAGCTAATGTGCAATCCTAATTACAATAAGCTGGCAAGGAATTTTTAATTTATGATCATTGAGTAAATGAATGCTGTAAATATTGGCCCTAAATTTGAGGTTGGAGGCATACCTCCAGAGTATGCCTCTGATCCGCGAAACACCTGTGAACTTACCTCCTGACTTCAAAGCTACGGCGAGTTCGGGTCTTGGGCCTCCAGGCGTACACCTGCGTAAAAGCCCATGGATTCCAGGGACACGGGCGGTTTGGAAGCATGCCTAGGATCACGTGGCTCAGTCCTCCAATGCGAAAGGAGGATTCCATTGCAATCATTTCCGAATGGAATCCCCTAATGACGAGCAATGGAATCCCCAAATAATTAAACAATTTAGACAACTCTAATAAATATAAATGTTCTGATTTTCAAATTTAATTAAAAGTCCCTTCCTTACACCAAATACAATTTAAAAAAAAAAAAAAAAAAAAAATTTTTTCGAAAAATAATTTTAAACATTTTAATCCGGGCCACTATTTGCATAAACTAATTTTAAGTGTTTGTGCATTTTTTTCTTTTCAAATTTTTAATTTAAGATTTATAATGACCCGTACGCTGATGAAAGCAGGCCCTATGACTGCTTTTACCAGCCGTAAGAGTTTTGTGGGCAATTGCTGGGCAGTAGTTGGCCCAACTCTGCACCAGCGAGGTGATTTTCCAGTCGGTTCGTATGACTTGCGTACCTTGACGCGAGTTCCGGGTTTTCGCGCATGCGCAGCCCATGCGGAAATCCAGAACTTGCGGAGCCTTTCAGGAGGATTATGACAGTGTACACTGAGCAAAAAACTACTTTTTGAATGAATTAAAATTTGTATGTGGCACAGTGTTGGTTGGGGTTTCTCATTGTTATAATATTTACGTTACAGTTTGCTCCTTGTAACTAAAGTCATTTGTGACTGGATTTGAATTTCAATAACTGGACAATTATAGATCGTCGGGAGTGTAATTGAAATTTATCCTCCTTTCTTTCAACTACCTATCTAACCTATTATAAGTTGACGTGGTCTACTACCACTAACTCTGGCAGTGAATTCTACAGCTTCACAGCCCGCTGTGTAAAATGTTTCTCTGTTCTCTATCCTAAATCTCTTCCTTTTAAATTTATATCCTTATCCCTATTGGCCACTAGTCTGTTGCTATCTACTCTGTTCCATCCCTTAATAATTTTAAACACCTCTAATCACCCTGTAATCTCTTCTGTTCTAATGAAAATAGCCCTAATTTTTCAAGTCTTTGTATTTCTCATACCAGGCAGCATACTAGTGAGTTTGCACTGTACCCTCTCTATTGTTTCGATATCCTTCCTACAGTGTGGAGTCCAAAACTACACAACTGTGGTCTTCCTAAGGTTTTAAGTAGATTTAACACTAGATCTCAACTTTTATATTCTATTCTCCTTGCCATAAAACCATTAACTGTTATCTGCCACTTTCTTGTCCATTCCACCATCCTATTGATACCTCCTTTTGTAGCTTCCTTTGGTCTTCCTGAATTATTTACTATTCCACCTACTTTAGTATCATCTGCAAATTTGAACACCACTCCCTCTAGCCCTATATCCAAATCATTCAAGTACACTGTAAACAGAAGTGGTTCTAGAACAGAACACTTCTAACCACTCTGGAAAATTATCCTCAACTCCTACTTTCTGGGGTGGCTTCTGATGAATTTCCCACCCTCATCTTTAGGAGTTACTCCAGGGAACCTGCTGCAGTGTTTTTGCTTCTTATACAGTCCTAATTGATTTCATGAAATATGGTGTCACAAATCCTACTTAATGCTTACAGTACCAGGTGCAGTATGCACGCTTCAGCACCAGGGAAAGAAAATTGTGATGTGCATTGTGCACATATTTTCACAACCCATCCAATCTCGGCTGAGATTGACTGTTATGTCCACTTGCCAGAGGGCTAGACTTTTCAGTCTGGGAAGCTGTCGATACATCTGCAGTCAGGAAATTCTGAAGTAAAAGATTGCATTCCTGCATGCAAGTGGGACCAGCTGCTTTGTCAGGAACCTCTAGGAATGTGAGCTAAAATGCCCTACTATATGCATATTCAAAGGGATTTAACATACTGAAGCGATGGATTTGGAATGCAGTATTTTCCAAATTAAGTATTTTCCAAACCTACAAGTTAACATCTTTTGGCTCAAAATTTATGCCAGAAAGAAATAACTAGCATTTATAAAGTGCCTTTCATGACCTCCCGAACGTCCCAAAGCGTTTACAGTGAATTAGATACTTTTGAAATGTACTCGCTGTGTAATGTGGGAAACACAGCAGCTAATTTACGCACAGTAAGGTCCCACAAACAGCAATGACATAATGACCAGATAATTTGTTTCTAGTGCTGGTGGTTGAGGGATAAATATTGGCCAGGACACTGGCGAGAACTCCCCTGCTCTCCTTCGAAATATACTGAGTTCAGTGTCGGTCAGTGTTGGGGTTCCATTTTGGGCATTAAGCACACCCAGGTCAGGTATAGTATGGCCAGATAGAAAGAAAGAGTTTGCATTTATGCATTTTTCACATCCAAGCACTTAATGAATAAACTACTTTTTGAAAGTGTAGTGATTATTGTTATGTAGGCAAACACTGCAAAACTTCTGAGCACAGAAAAGCCCCACAAACATCAAATGAGATGAATAACCTGCTGATGTTTTGGTGCTATTGGTTGAGGAGTTAATGTTGGCCAGGAAACCGAGAACCCCCTGCTCTTTTATTTTTAAAAAAGTGCCATGGGATATTTTATGTCCGTCTGAACAGGCAGACAAGGCCTTGGTTTAACATCTCATCTGACAGATGGCACCCCTGACAATGCAGCACTCCTTCAGTACTGTTTAGATTATGTGCTCAAATTCTGCAGTGGGGCTTGCACCTATAACCTTCTGACTCTGAGGTGAGAGTACTATCACTGAGCCAAGCTAAGACTTAGCATGCCTTAAACCTGGCCTTAGAAGATCGCTCCCTACTAATTCTGTTTGAATGCATGCATTTTCCATACCAGCCATCTTTTTGACCTCCCCTGAGTGAGACTGCCAGTTCAGTGCTGAATGGTTGACCTTTTTCTATTATGTAGCCATGCCCACTGAAGCCCGGGTTGATATTGCTTATGCACGTTCCAAATTTGTATCCTGCAGGGAGGAGAGAGTTAAATCCCACCAGTTTAGGTTGGTTTCAAACCCGGGACATGGAAGTGCAAGATTCTAATGCCCTGCACCACACAGTCTCCAAAAATGCATTATATTGAAGAGAAGATCCTTCACTGAATTTGCTCCATTGATGCCTCTTGACTTGAAAGGATAAAACAGAGTTCTGATTACAAGTTTCTGAACTCCTGCACTGGGGAAATAGCTTCCATTACTGCATTTCCTTCACTGCATGTCTTTAACACTTTATCCACGTTTTTGGAATCCAGATACAGATTGAATTAAAAAGGCTTCTTGTGATTGGTCTGCAAAGAGGCCAATCGCACTGGCACTAGTGAGAGGAAGTGGGCACACTCCATGCGGAAACCCCTTGGCTAGTACAGTTGTTAACCAGCCATGGATGTTCACTGTGTGACTGTTGAAATGTTCAATGACAGTATTAGAGAATAATTGGAATATTTTTTTAAACTAATTTCTAAGTAGCACTTAGCAATTGAGCTTCTACCTCCTTTATAGTGAATTAGTGTTGGCGAAGACACATTTCTTTGGGAGTCCAGCTTCTAACAAAATGATTGAAGGGCACTAGGTTGTTTTGACTGCAGCACTTAACTGACTCTCCACACACACAAGTTTGAATAAGTTCTCCTAATGACTGCCGTCTGTAGTTGCAACATGTTGATTCTGATTTAGAATTTGTGTGTGGTTGGTTATTTTTTTTAAGCTGTAATTTAGTTTTTTCCATTTTATTTCTCTCCAACCTGAGTGAGGAAGAAGATTTTCTAAGAGATTTCTGACTACTGGTGACATTGTTTTCAGGAATTTCTGGCCCACATGCAAATCAGAGATACCTGTAGATTTTGGCAATAGTCTTAAAACAGGTGATCGTGGATCGGCCGCCCGTTAGACACCTCTCTCGCCTTGGCTCAGTGCCAAGTTCCAAATACGAACTGTGCAGGTAATTTCCAGAAGGCACCTCAGCCATGACCCGAGGTGTCTTTTTTAAAAAATGTGCCACAAATATTTTTACTCCTTAGCACTCTCACCTCAGAGTCAGAAGCTCATGGGTTCAAGCCCCACTCCAGAGACTTGAGCACATAATCTAGGCTGGGACTTCTGTGCAATACTGAGGGAGTGCTACACTGTCGGAGGTGCTGTCTTTTGGATGAGACGTTCAACCGAGGTCCCGTCTGTCCTATCAGATAAATGTAAAAGATCCCACAGCATTATTGGAAGCTGAGCAGGGGAGTTCTCCCCGGTGTCCTGACCAACATTTATCCCTGAACCAACACCTAAAACAGATGAGCTGGTCATTTTTATCATTGCTGTTTGCTGTGTACAAAATTGGCTGCCACATTCCTACATTACAACAGTGAATACACTTCAAAAGTATTTCATTCTCTGTAAAGTGCTTTGGGGTGTCCTGAGGTCATGAAAGGTGTTCTATAAATGTAAGTCTGTCATTCACCCAATTTTTTTCCATTTAATGTACAACTGGCAGCCGATCGGATATTGCCCGTTTTACACTATTGGCAAAAGTTAAAATGACCCCCTTGATTTTTCAAGGAATGCCTTGTTCTGCAGGATCCAGTGTGACCGTGGACATGTTACGATCTTTTCAATAATGGCATTTTTGAATAGATTCTACAGTACAATTTATTTGTTTAAACTCTTCAGGGATTGTGTTGAAAAAGGATGCAGGCGAAGCACACGTGAGCCGAA
Source organism: Squalus acanthias (assembly GCA_030390025.1). Lineage (NCBI taxonomy): Eukaryota > Metazoa > Chordata > Chondrichthyes > Squaliformes > Squalidae > Squalus > Squalus acanthias. Next base: position 144,551,734 of record CM059427.1, on the reverse strand, counting down.
ATCTGAGAGGCTATTATCATTTCAGTTTTCAGATGCTGATGCACATTAAAAAAAAAAGTTTTGTTTGTGCAATCCTTGCGTGATTCTGTTTTCTGAGAAGTGGTTGTTGGGACATTATTGTGGCTAGGTTCTACTAAGTGACTGTCACGGCGCAAGTGTCCTTTCTTTGCATTTGGCAATATAATTCTATTTTGCCTGGGTTGCAAAGTTCTGCTGATGTTCTGGCATCCTTACCAATGTTGCGCATTTAGTTTGCAGTTCCTTATGAAGGAGGAGGTAGAAAAGGATTCATTAGCACTTGGCATAGCACATTGGTCCCAACTGTTACACTGACAAATAGTCAGTGGAGGAGTTTGTGGCACATTTATTTAAAAAAAAAATTGACACCTCAGGTGATGGCTGAAGTGCCTTCTGGCAATTACCTGCACAGTTTGTATTTGAAATGCACCTCGACACCCAACTCCCCATTCAACAGCAAACCTAAAGTGACTGAGAGAAATGGCTTCTTTTATATGTACTTGGCAGCATGAAATAGTGCTGAATTAAATAGATAAAATCGAGCCTCAATTCACTGGAAGGCAAAGAACAGGGATGCACACACTAAAATGTACTGTAATTGATTTTTTTTCCTGCATATGCTCTCGTATAATAATCTTTGCTTGCGCAGGAGGGTTCTGCCAGGCTGTTTAATATTCTAGCTGTCTGTTAAACTGTGTGCATATTCAAGCGTCAAGCTGTCAGTCTTCCACAAGTATATGCAAATCACACTGCTTCTTGTAGCAAATGACAGCTGGATCTGCAAAGCCATATTTTTATGTGCTGTCTTCCAATTTCCCTTTAATTTTCCTTCTGCTTTTCTTCTTTATTCTGAAGGTGCTAACTCATACTGGGGTACAACACAATGGGTACCAGTAACTCTCTGATACCCAAGGGGTCATTATTCTAATGAGAGCTTGAACTATGAATATTAGTAGGTTATTTGACGGTTTAGTGGGTTCAATCCGAGCCTCATCCTGTTCACAACCAATATTTACACATGCGCACACACACATGCACCCTTCTATCAAGGATTGAAAATGAATCTTGACCATTTTATTTTGTCTCCATTCACATCTCTATCCTGTGATGTGAGGCAATTTTTCATATCCTCACCACTGTCTTTGCTGACTTTGGCTAATTTAGCAGCTGGGACCCTCTTGTTCTGCATAGCTCACGGCTCCTGCACCACACAATACCATAATTCACTAAGCCATTGGGGTAGCTCCTGAGCTGTAACTGAATCAGTAGCTAGTATCAAAACTGAGACAACTTTGAGCTTTATGGAGTCAGGCCAATATAAATCGGGAGCAAACTCGACAGCCAAATATAGCATTTCAACAAATACAGCCAAATATAGCATTTCAGCAAACTACCACGGTTGCATAACTACCCCCGTCTGGCTGTAGTCAGCTCACTCTCTCGTGAAGCAAGTTTTCTTCAGTTAACTTGTGCTTGGTATCCAAATTTAAGGTAGAAATGAAACGATTAAAGTTTTTCCTTGTATTGTGCCATGCATTCCTTCATCCTTTCTGATTCATGAAACCGGCCCATTGTATAAATAGGGGATACTTCATTAACTGAAAGGAAGTTAATAAGATGGCTGAGTGGATAATGTCTCCAGGTGTCAGTACAAATGAAACTTGAAACATCTATAGCCCAGTTAGTATTCTGAAGGAAACAGAAAATGCTGGAAATACTCAGCAGGTCAGGCAGCATCTGTGGAGAGAGAAACAGAGTTAACGTTTCAGGTCGATGACCCTTCGTCAGAACGGTATTCTGAAGGGATGTCAGCACTGCATGTTAATATTGATAAATCAAGTCTTTTTTGGGATATAAATGAACTGATAATTTGCTTGCACTTTGAGTTGACTGAGAATCACCGAGGGAACTGAAATAACTCTCTGCATTCAGATGCTGGTCAGTAAATAGGCATGCAGATGTAATTTCCAGACCCGTAACAATGAAGGTATCTCCGCCTTCTCCCAATTATTTCCCTGTAGGGGTTTTGCCCCATATATCTTGGTTGCTACGTGGTAATTGCATGAAGAAGAAAGAAGTTATAAAAACTGCATTTTTAAATAACCATCACTTTTTTTCAGAAAATAATGGCACAGTTCACACTAAGAATTAGTCGTTTCGTACAGTTGTCCCACTTGACAGAATTATGGGAAAATTCTTGGGTGATTCACCACAGAAGAGCTCTTTGGTATCAGAATGGCCAAGACTTTTAGTGCCAAAATTGTAATGGCATACCCTTGAACACATTATCAGTAATCTCTTTTGTTGGTTTGTATAAGTACTGTGTTTGTACTATTAAATTGGTAGAAGGCTGAGATGTAGAATTTATGGAACCTGAATCTCAAGATGCTTGTGTTGAAAGTGGAGAATCATTCTGCTGCAAAACCAGAATCTTTTGTCTGGTATCTATGTACAGACTGATTAATGTCTAGCCTTGTATTATGCCAGCAGTTCATTCACAGCAGGAAGTATTTTCCTTTCACAAACTCCAAGCAGCGAGTCTAGCTGGCTCTGCCTTAGACACTGTACTATCTTGCAATATTATAGCCATTGTTTTCAGCATTCAGGGTAAAAGTTGGGCTATCCATTTTCAGCTGCCAAAAACCTTGTGCTTGGAGCCTGAGTGCTTAGAACTGGCAACGATCTGGATGTCAAAACACATTGGACTCTGGAGTCATTTATGTAGCCTAACATGCATGGAAAGTGATTTTAATGATTTGGAGCATTTTCTGAAATGTTTAACTATTCTGTTACTGCAGTGCAGTAAAAACTACAAGGAAAAAAATAACTTGCATCTATATAGCACCCTTCATGACCTCAGAACATCCCAAAGCATTTTGCAGCCATTAAAGTACTTTTGAAGTGTAATCACTATTGTAATATAAGGAAACACGGAAGTCAATTTACGCACAAAAAGCAATGAGATAAATTACCAGATAATCTAATTTAAGGATGTTGGTTGAGGGAAAAATTTGGGCCAGTACACAAGCGAACTCTCCTGCTCGTCTTCGAAAAATGCCATGGGATAGAGTAGATGGGGGCCTTGGTTTACCTCTCGTCTGAAAGATGGAACCTAAAAAAAAAATCCATTGAGGAAAGGAGTACTCTCTGTTACCACTCTACTGTAGAATGTCTCTGTTCGATCCATGTGGAGGTTCCTCTGTGATTTATAATGGAGAGAGAGATCATGCTTGCTTGGCAGGCTTAGGAAGCTTTGTGTTTGGGATGAACGTTAAACTGTGACTTCATGGTTACATAACATTTACAAGATCTGAAACAGAGGGGAGAAAGTGGAACACCCATCCCAAAGGGTCACTCTCTTGTGGAGAGCTTCAGGGAAACTTAATTACTGGAACAGGCTGCTAGGAAAATTCAGCTTACTTTGCAACAGATGCATTGGGCTGGATTTTCATTGACCCGTGGAGGTGGGTTTGGAGGCATGTGGGGGGTTAAAATTGCGAAAACTGGCGGGCGGGCACAAGCCCGCCTCCATGCAATTTTCATTAAATCGTGTCTGCTGGTCCCGACTCCGTCCCGCTTCTAAGAGGCGGGATAGGCCGTTAAGGCTCTTAACAAGCACTAAATTGCCTCTATAATGCCATTTTGAAAGGCCTTTGTGATTTTAACCCTTTTTCTACGTGAAGCACGCCTGTTCTGAACCACGAATGTGAAACCTGGCGGGAGCACATTTGGATTGCTGGCTGGCTGAATGGATGGATGAATGACATATCTGGGAGTGGTGGTGGATGGGAGACATATCTGGGAGTGGTGGTGCAAAAATATCTGGGAGCAGACTTAGGGCTGCTGCTGCTCATTTTGCATCCAGGTCCTCTCACAGCAAAGGCCAGGCAGTCTCTGCAGACCTTCAATGCAGCAGCAATGATGACATCATCAGAGGCGACTTTCAGACTGAAAACACTAATTGGGTCATGGGTTCCCACATGCTGGAACTCAATTGCCCAATTAGGTGAAAATCGCATCAATCTCCCACATCCGATTGCAGTCGGGGTGGATAACACGAAAAGTGGATGACACGACCCCAACCCGCCCCGTATCAAAATCCAGCCCATTATGTGTAGCAGGATAAACAACATATCAATGAGGAAAATATCCGACTTGTGTATACTGAAACCCTGTCATTTCCTACTCGTCATTTAGAGCTACAAGTTAGCTCGGCCATTCAATGAATAGAAAGAAGCCTTTTCATAGATGTCTGCAATAGCATTTAAGGATTGTGTGCCCACAGTTAAAGCAGTACCTTTGGCCTGGTTACATAAGGATAGAATTTAACCATATAACTGTAATATGTACAGATTATTGTTACCCTGAGCACTCGAGGGCCACAGAATTATTATTACCCTTGAGTACTAAGGGTCTGCACAGTTAGCTGTGAGCATTGGGCTGCATACCGAATGGCCCAGATTTTGTGTCGAGTAACAGTGAGGCTATCAGCGCTCTCTGTTATTATGGAGTAAATCAGACAGCAACTTTCGGAGTCTGCACGTGCGCAGTTAAACGCAGAAATCCAGATGTTGCTGACAGTGTTTCCCTGTTCACCCACGGGCTGCGCTATACCAGTACCTCGCTGATAGACTCGGTATTGAAATCAGTGTAAGGGCGTGAAGTTGCTGTACTTACCCACTAGTTATCCACTAAACATGCCAGAAAATATTAGGGCTGGTGCATTAAGGTGTAAGTGAATTTTTAGCAGTGTGATAAGTCATCATTACTACCAAACAACTTCTCTGGAACTGAAAATTTAATTTTACAAGTGTGGAGTCGCATTCCTTCAGAATCTAATTAGTGTTGGAGATTTAAAAAAAATGCTTTTTGCTTTTTCTTTGTCTCTTTTTTATATCTCTCTCAATCCCATCTTTCCTTCACTCTCTTTATTTCACTTCCTGTACATAATTATACAATGAATTAAATCTAATTTATACTTCCTGGTTTAGACTCTGTGGCCGCGATTTTTCCCATCGATGCGGCTTGGGGGCGGGACAGCTGCCTTCCGGGTTCTAGTTACGCCCCCAACGACATCAGACGCACAAACGTGATTTTGCGTCAGTTGGCCTTGTTAAGCCCGCCCTGCGGGCTTGCCGGACAATTAAGAGGAAGCCGGTGTCCGATGACGTTGGTCGATGACGCGTCATCTGCCGGTTTTCTTAAAGGGGTCACGCACTTTTTTTTGACAGCTGATTTTTTAGTGTTTGACAGCATTGAGGTGCTGCAAACACTGACAATCACTGTACAAAGGTGAGCTCCTGCACCCAGGCTCTCCAGTGACTCTCTCCTTAAGCTAGAACAGATGGCAGCTGCAGGTGAGGTTACAGAAGCGATCTGTCACTGGTGAGAGAGGTTCTCACAATGAGGTGGGACTACACACACAATCCAAAACTTGTTACCTACAGAAAAGTGTAAATGCATTAAAAATGATTTTCCCAACATTTTCTTACCTCTGAAACTCACCAGTGCACCATTGGATCCTTCACACCACTTCTGCAGCTGTCATCAATGCAGAAACATTACAGCAGACTCAACACGCCACACTTACCTGGCATGGTGTCCGGACGTCGGGAAGCCCACAGTAGACCTGTCAATTGCAAAGAGCCTCTTAACTGCCTGTTAACAAGCAGTTAAGTGCGTATAATCCTCTTCCCGCCGCTAGATGTCGGGTCCATGCGCAAACCGGGGACCCGACACCTGGGAAGATTGTTTGGAGGCGGCTTGACAGCGGGTTTCCGACCCGCTGTCAATCTTTGCGATTTTGCTGGATGTCCCGCACCCTGAGCACCGGCAAAGTTCTGGCCTGTGTGTCAGTGAGGATTTTTCAGTCTGATTGGTTGAAGAGCCACGCTGTTGCTTTTTTTGCTCACGCACACCGCAGATCCCCTTTGGAGGGCACTGCGGTGTGTTGACTCTAATTACCACAAATCGCACTGTGTTGGAAAGGATCTCTAAATACCGCAAGTTGCCACTCAAAAGCCCTCAAAGTCTGTGAGCAGCTGTCAGCGTGATGAATGGCGAGCACCGTTCCTTTGCCGTTGACCACAACATGCAGGCCATTATTGTTATCTGAGAGTACTGGGCTACACACAGATTATTGTTGTCCAAATGCAGATTGATCCCTCTGACTGTGATTGGTTCATGTCTTGATCTTTAATTCAGATCTGTGTGCACTGGTTTTAAAACCTAATAAAAATGGTTAAATCCAACTGCAGTCTGGATCAGGACAGGAATTCGCGATGGACATACTTTTATTTTGAAATTATGGGGGAAAAATTCAGTATCGACCATTTTGGGGCGCTAACTTTAGCGCCGGCGACTGCGAAATTGAGTTTTAGCGCCCCACTTCCTTCTTGGAGTGCAATTGGCAGCAGGCGGGGCGGAGACTTCAGCAGCACTGCACACTGAGCGGTGCAGCACTGCCGCGTTCAAAGGCTCCTTCCCTCCCTTAAAGGGAAGGGCCATCACTGCAGGCTCTGCAATAGAACAATTACCAACCTGGGCCACCAAGGCAGCCGCGATCCAGCGCGATCAGCCCGGCACTCCAGCAGAGCGCTGGGCTGATCGATCGCGGGCAGGAACCCGCGGAAAAAACTTCAACAGGAAAGGTATGTTTTTTTACTTACCTCGGTCACCTTGCCTTTAATCATCGCTCCCGAAGCGGCCGGCCGCCCGTTGCGCACCTCCTGCAGCTGTCGGTGTTTTCGACCGGCACTCCTGCAGGGGGTGAAAGTCAATTTTGGGTCCGGGGTGATGCACATGGCGATGAGGTCACAATCTCCGGGTGAAGGAGTTCGGAGCGCAATGCTTAGCGCACTGCCGCAAAACTCCCGCTGAATATGGTGGGAGTCGGTCAGCGTCGCGCCCGGTCGCAAAGCCATTTGCCCCCCGGGGGAGCTAATGGGAGGCGCAAACGCACCCAATTTCTAGCCCACAATCTTTTATCAAAATTATCAACAAGAAGAATGATAACTGGCAAAAGAACCAGAGGGGAAATGAGCAGAAAAGTTTTTACGCAACGAGTTATGATCTGGAATGCTCTGTCTGTAAGGGTGATGGAAGCAGATTTAATAGTAACTTTGAAAAGGGAATTGGATAAATACTTAAGAAGGAAAAGGTTCCAGGGCTATGTGGAAAGAGCAGGGGAGTGGGGCTAATTGGATAGCTCTTCACAAGAGCCGGCACAGGCAAGGTGGGCCGAACGGCCTCCTTCTGTCCTGTATCATTCTATAGCTCGTTGTAGGAGGTGATTTTGTGCACTCATTTCTCCTGTACACACACTAAAACGTGGCTGTTCAATAAGTTCCAAAGTATATAATGTATCATTTTGATTGGTGATGAATATTTATCCACTGGGCAAGCCCTCAGTGACCTAAGTGGTAATATCAAAATCATATCAGCCACTTGGGTCTGATCATCTACGACTGAGTGGATTAGAGCATGTGGCCAGGGGGAAAAAAATCTTGTTCCTAAGTGATGGTCTGATGGCGTTTCGATCTACAACACTTCAGTACAGGAAGAAATAAATTTAGTTAAGAAAATGTAACTATTTTTGGGTAGATCGCAAATAATGGTTGCACACTGTTTTGTGTGAACATAAGAATATAGGTAGGAGCAAGAGTAGGCCACATGGCCCCTCGAGCCTGCTCTGCCACTCAATAAGATCCTCTACCTCAACTCCACTTTCCCACACTAGCCCCATATCCCTTGATTCCCTTAGTGTCCAAAAATCTATCGATCTCCATCTTGAATATAAACAACTGAGCCTCCACAGCCCTCTGGGCTGGAGAATTCCATAGGTTCACGACCATCTGAGTGAAGAAATTTCTCCTTACCTCAGTCCTAAATGGCTAACCCCTTATCCTGAGACTATGACCCCTAGTTCTAGATTCTCCAGTCAAGGGGAACAGCCTCTCCGCATTTACCCTGTCAAGCCCTCTAAGAATTTTATACGTTTCCGTGAGATCACCTCTCAATCTTCTAAACGCCAGAGAATACAGGCCCATTCTACTCAATATTTCCTCACTGGCCAACCCTCTCATTCCAGAAACTGTACACAGTGAATATGTCAAATTATGTTGGCACTTAAGTGGAAAAGTATGTAAACCTGATTTTGTGTTAAAGGTTAGTTCTTTAGGTTCTGATTACTTCTGAACTGTGTCATGTACAAACAGTTAATATGATGACTCTTTTGTTTCCATATATATATATATATATATATATATAATATGGATGGATTATATGAGTTCATATTATGAAAGAAAAGCAAGGCATTAGTCATATATTTAACTGCTTTCCAGATGCTTGGCTCCATATAAGTGGGGAAAGAGCTTTTACTTTCTCTAAGCAACATTATGGGAACTTTGATTGTCCACCAAAATAATTGCCGATTGAATATTTCTCCTCTAATGGTATGTCATCACATTTTCAGAACTCAATGATCCAATATTTTGTGCCAACATCTTTTTTCATAAGCATTTGAAAAACTAAGCAACTTGATATCAGAATATGGTTATAGAATCATCGAATAGTACAGCACAGAAGAAGGCCATTCGGCTCATCAAGTCTGCGCCAGCTCTTTCGAAGAGCAATCCAGTTAGTCACACTCCCTGGCTCTTTCCCCACATCCCTGCAATTTTTTTTTCCTTCAAGTATTTATCCAATCCCCCTTTGAAAGCTACTATTGAATCTGTTTCCACCACCCTATCCGGCAGTGCGTTCCAAATCCTAACCACATGTTGCGTAAAAAAGTTTCTCCTCATCTCGCCTCTGGTTCTTTTGCCAATCACCTTTAAATCTGTGCCCTCTCCTTATCGACCCTTCAGCCATTGGGAACAGTTTCTTCATTTACTCTATCTAAACCCTTCATGATTTTAAACACCTCTATCAAATCTCCTCTTGGCCTTCTCTGCTCTATGGAGAACAACCCCAGCTTCTCCAGTCTATCCACGTAACTGTAATCCCTCAGCCCTGGAACCATTCTAGTAAATCTCTTCTCTGCCCTCTCCAAAGCCTTCACAACCTTCCTAAAGTGTGATGCCCAGAATTTGACACACTACTCCAGCTGGGGCTGAACTCGTGTTTTATATCGGTTTAGTATAACTTCCTGGCTTTTGTACTCTCTGCCTCTATTTATAAATTGAGAGGTCGCACAACACCAGGTTATAGTCCAACAGTTTTATTTGAAATCACAAGCTTTCGGAGCTTTCAAATAAAACTGTTGGACTATAACCTGGTGTTGTGCGACCTCTCAATTTTGTCCACCCCAGTCCAACACCGGCATCTCCGCATCATGACCTCTATTTATAAAGCCCAGGATCCCATGTGCTTTATTAACTGCTTTGTTAACCTGTCTTGCCATCTTCAAAGATTTGTGCACAAACACCCCTAGGTCTCTGTTTGTGCACCCCCTTTAAAATTGTACCATTTAGCTTGTATTGTCTCCTCATTCTTCCTACCAAAATGTATCGTCTCTCACTTTTCTGTGTTGAATTTCATCTGCCATGTGTCCGCCCATTCCACCAGCCTGTCTATGTCCCCTTGAAGTCTATCACTATCTTCCTCACTGTTTACTACACTTCCAAATTTTGTGTCAACTGCAAATTTCAAAATTGTGCTCTGTACCCCCAAGTCCAAGTCATTAATGTATATCAAAAACAGCAGTGGTCCTAGTACTGAATCCTGGGGAACACCACTGTATACCTCCCTCCAATCGAAAATCAGCCAGTCACCACAAATCTCTGTTTTCTATACCTTAGCCAATTTTGTATCCATGCTGCCACTGTCCCTTTTATCCCATGGGCTTCAATTTTGCTAACAAGCCTATTATGTGGTATTTTAGCAAACACCTATTATAATCTATTAAAATTAATTAACAATGACAGCCATTGATTCACATTAAATTAAATAGGACAAATCTAATATTACTTTTCAAATTTGGTTCTGGGTTAATGTATTCTGCTTTTATGATTACAACAGACTCAGAGTGCCAATACTGGAAAAATATCTGGGTGGGGAAAAAGCAACTTATGTTGTGAGTTTAATCCTTAACCCAACCCAACCCAACCCGCCTGGCAGGTGGTGAGTGGGAAGTTATAAACACCCAGGTTACTTACCCGCCCTGGAGTCACCAGGAGCTGACTATTCCCGATTTTAACCTGCTCAGCTGAGCAGGTGACAAGAACACCCACCAAAGCTGGTGGGGCCCTTATTCACATGCATGCTGGGTGCCAATGATGTCACTGGGCCCCGACTACAATTTTAACTTGGCAGCCTGAGTAGGAAACTACGGTAAGTTTCCCACCAGGTGAAAAAAGCAGCAAAGAGCATTTTGGCCAGAAGAGGCCCAAAAAGGTAAATTTTTATTACTTTCCTTGTGGAGTCAGGAGGAGCGGAAGGGCTCCTCCGGGCCCCACATGGACAGCTTGGGCCTACCCCTGCTGAGAACTCTGCCTCCTTCCTGATCTCAAGATCCCTCTGCGGAACAGCCCCAACAGCCGATCCCGCCACCTATCTGGTCTCGGTGGATGGCCTCTAGTTTCCTGGCAACTTCCCAGCTGGAACTGCCGGGAAGTCAGCCAGTTGGACTTAAATGAGGCTTAGTTGGTAAAATACCCTGGGCCTCATTCGCAGAGCAGTGGGTGAGTTTCTAACTCACACTGTTAATCGCCAGAGGAAAACTGGCCTGGAGTTAAAATCGGGCCTCGTGTACCATACAACATACAAGTAAAACACCTTTCTCCCTATTGCCAAGAAAATGAATTTGCATGCAAATTTTCTTTCATACTAATGAGAAATGTGAAGCTTTTTTCCCCAGTACAACGGTACTCTGGAAAATCTACTTGGCTTCCCACCTTATCCTTCCTGGTGAGAAAGCTACTCAGACCATCCATACTTGAAGAAATTACTACTTGAAGGCATTAAGCTATTGATGCTGAAAATTAATAGCTGTTTAATTGCTGTAATAAATTAATGAATGCACGCTTAGGTTCTCTCTCTTGTTTTAAGTTGTGTGTTTACCTCTGCTTCTTTGTACTTTTTTTTATTACTGCTGCTATATAGTGTGTTGGTTTTATTCGTAAGAAAATGCACTTCAGTATTTTTCTACCCATTTATAAAGGTAGCAAAATAACTAAGCGCTGTTTACATACTTTTGTTTTTACTTTAAAATAACGAATATTAATCAATTTTCTTACTCTAGAAACAACCAAAATGTAAATTGCAAAAATATAAGATTGAAGAGAGATTTCAGGTTGGTTTGTTTGCATGTGAAAATATTTAGGGGGAGAAATTCAGTTGGTTAGCGTCTGGCAGGGGCGCTAATGAAGTAGCGCCGGGGCGAGGCAAATCCAGCGCCGCACGCCAAATCCAATTGCCCCTTAGCGTTGCCGCTAACAGTTGCCGCCTGGGGCTTTAGCGCCAGGCAGATCATGATGTCAGTAAGCGTGCAATGCTCAGAGTGCCCGATCTGCTACATTGATTATTGCCTCCTGCCTTAGCGCCTCGTCCCAACAACGACAGGAGGAGGAGGCGTGAAGCAGGCAGATGGCGGCTCCAGGGGCAATATTTAAAGGAATGAGTTGCAGCTGTCCGGTTCGTGCTGTTTCACTGCTTCCTTGTCAGTTTGCGATTGTGCAAGAGTTTAATTCAGTCATTTAAAGGTTCTTTAGTATCAGGAGTGTTGTGGCTACGAAAAAATTTGTTAAATTTATTCTGACAAAATTTCAAAGTGCTCCACCTCGTTACATTAATGGGGGCTGTACTGGCAGTCGACCTCGCCCTCCAGGATCTACTGCAGAGGGAGCAGAGGCAGCGAGAAAGATTGCAAGATGTGGCCAGAGGGAGGAGGAGGGCCATCAGGGCTCTCAACAAGGGTATTCCGAGAGCACTTCTACCTCCAATTTAGCGAGAAGCAGTGCATTAGAAGGCTGTGCTTCAGCAAGGATGTGGTCACTGAACTCTGCCACCTCCTGCAGCCAGATCTTGAGCCTCAGATCAGGTCGACCACGGCGCGCTCGGTGGTAGTCAAGGTCACCGTCGCCCTCAATTTCTTCGCCAACGGTTCCTTCCATTCTGCAACAGGAGATATAGCGAACATCTCACAGTTCACCGTCCATCACTGCATCCGGGTGGTCACAGAGACTCTCTGCAGTAGGAGAAGGGACTACATTTTCTTTCCCATCACCAGAGAGAAGCAGGATGAATGTGCATGTGGCTTTGCCAGGATAGCGGGCTTCCCCATGGTGCAGGGTGCCATTGACTGCACCCACGTGGCTTTGCAGGCACTGCATAACAATCCTGAGGTCTCCCGTAACTGCAAAGGCTACCACTCACTTAATGTGCAGTTGGTGTGCGACCACAGACAGCTAATCCTCAATGTGAATGCCCGCTATCCTGGCTGCAGCCACGATGCCTTCATCCTGTGCTAGCACTCTTCCAGGAGGAACAGGAACGAGGGAGGAGGCAGCTACTGAATCGGCCTTCTGGAAAGGCGGTCCGTGACTACCTCATCGGACTGCGGTTCCAATAAATTAAACCCCAGACCCCCGTTGCTCACCACATCCCCATCATTCAATCCCTGTCGCAGGCCGTATCACAGTGCAAAGCTGAAATGAGAGACACCAAAGCCAATTAATAAATTTATCAATAATCAGTGAACACATATTTACAACAACAATATTAGTTATTCACCCTTGTGCAATCCCTTAGTGTCCCTTGTTACAGTGCCTTTGCCTACTCTAGTGCTCCTACGAAGTGTTGTCCCAGTGGCTGCAACACAGCTGGTGGAAGGCTGCTGAGAGTCCATGCGGGAGCCTTGCAGGATGTCCTCGACCAGCTCTGGGCCTGAAAGGCCCGGCTGTAGACTGCACCACCTCAGCATGGGCGACAGCAGTCTGGGCTGGCTGGATGACAGGCAGCGACAAGGGCAGTGGCGGAGTGCCAGTGGTGGGAGCAGGAATGCTTTCATCCTGAGAGAAGACAGCAACTTCCTGCTCCACTGACTCACTGGTACTCCCCCGGGGCAGCACCTCCGCATCACTACCAATCTGCTGGAGCACAGATTGCTGACCTGATGCGACACTGTGAAAGCCCTGGTGGACGGTGGTAGCCCAGCCACGATAGCAGCAGTCAGAGCTTGCGTGGCATCAAGCTGAGACTGCATGAGAGCAGTCTGTGAATCGATGGCACCAAGCATAGACGGCATTACAGCACTAAAACGTTGCATAGCTTCCGCCTGTGCGGCAATGGAAGCTGCGACATCGCCCATCGCGCGCAGCATGAGATCTGGGTCGCCACAGTCTCTGGGAGTCCACCATCCTTTGCAGACATGGTGTGCGCAGAGCTCTGTGCAATGTTGGAGGTGGACTCCTCCACGCTCCTTACCATTGCTGAGAGGCGCTCGGGCACCCTTGCCATTGTACCTATCAACTCCGTGTCATGCCCATCACCCTTCTTCTAAAGGCCTCCCCATCGAGGCCCTCATCCGAGTCATGTACAGCAGAACTCGCGCACGAACTCGCCCTCCGGGGAGCTGACTCCCGAGCAACCCTTCCCCCCTGGCTTTGCTGCAGCCCGCTCGTCCCCGGCGCATCACCCTGTACAAATCCAGCTACTATACTAGCCTCTAAAGAACGCGTAGTGCCAGTATCTGAGCTGGTGCCTGCGGGTGAGACACGCAGTGACGCGGTGTGTTCTTCGTCCTCCACTTCTTCCGCCTCGCTCTCTATGGTACCCTCAGGGACTGGCTGCTCAGCTGCTTGTGCCTTTATGCTTTCAGATAATGAGCAAGAGTCGAACTAAGATGAGGGGAGGGGGGCAGGAAGGGAGAAAGGCATGCATACAGCATGATTAGCTGGGAAGTGGGAAAGGTTTATGGGGTGAGGCGGAAGTGGGATGTGAGAAGGAGTAGGGATGAACATACCCTTGTTGTCTCCAAGGGGGTCAGCATTGCCATTGCAGCACTCTTTCCTCCAGCTCAAAGTGGTTGGGAGTCAGGTTGTCCCCCGCCTGTGCGCTCCTGCTCCCTCCTGTTGTGAGCGACCTTGGCCTGCAAGAGAAAGGAAAGTGTGTGAGTGAGTGTGGAGTAATGTGTTTAGGAGATGTGCCTGCCATAGTTGAATAGCTGTCATTTTGTGCAAGGTGTGAGTGTTGGTAGGTGGATTGTTGGTGGGTGAGTGCTGGGGGTGTGGTGCTTTGGGCAATGGGTTCAGATGGTGGTATGTAACATTTCTGAGGCATTGACTCACCCTGACCACCTGAGTGAGGTCATTAAATTTCTTCCTGCACTGTGTGTGGGTCCTGGGGACCACAGTGCTGCCCGAGACCTGCTGGGCTACCTCCCTCCACATGGCGCGGAAGACTTGCGGCGAGGGCCTCCTGCCACCTGTCGGGTACAGCACCACCCTCCGTCTCTCCACAGTGAAGACCAACGCTTCCAATGCTTGGTGGTAGAATCTGCGAGCTCTCTCCCTGGGACATTGATCTGCCATAATGACACCTCCTTCAGTGGTCCGGTTCCTTCTCCTTGGCCTTCTGCTGCTTGCTGAGACAGCTGCAGAACCAGCAATGCTGAGAATGAGGATCTGCAGCATGAATGAACCTCCCCTTTATGAACTGGAAAGTGCCTGTGGCAATGATGACTAGCGATTAGACTGCACCTGAAATTGCTTAGCGCTTTGAGTCTAACGCCACTGAGCTAGGTCATTAGCGCTTGATTTAGCGCTCCCATCCTTTCTTTGAGCGATGACACTGAGCATGCAGCAAGATTCATTAGCTCCTGGCGCTTATGAAAAAATGATCTGCTCTGAACAACAAAACTAAACAGTTGGCATCGACTGAGCTGCAATCCTTTCATTATTGCTGTTTCTGAGGTATGGAAAGTGTGGACTTTAGGATCAAAGCTTCTTCTTGAAACTTCTCAACCTTTCAAACATTGTACTGCTGAACCAGTTGGTTCTATTGGCAGCAGTTTTAATCTGTTACCATGGTTGTTCACAAACCTATTCTTTACCAGTGATCAGGCCCCTTTTAGTATTTATATCAGACTGTGTCAGAATATAATTCTATGGATACAGTATGTAGCCCTAACAACAGTTTTAGGATGAGGAACGATGGGATTATAAAAACAATGCTTCTCACCTTTCAAAATGGACACAAATGAGTCTGTTCTTCAAAGATAAAGGCTTCTACTTCATTTTCAGGTCAATAATCATGGACTATAATGCACAGTGTACAACGCGTGTCTGACAGGAAATTGGCTTAATGTAAATGGACCTCTGTTTAATATTCTGAGATGTACAAGTATAAAGGTTGCTTCCTCCCTTGTTTGACATTCCAGTTTTATTAGATCATTTTCATTATTCAGTTGATCCAATTTAGTATATGGCATGTGACATGAATCATTTGTGCCTCTGTGACCTCAGAATAATCCATTAACCTGGCTTGTTTGGTGGTACTGTGTTGCGCTGTACTGTACTGTATCTTCTAATGTGAAAGGAAAAGAATGCCGACCAAGTGCAGTGCTGTCTGTCATTGCAGGAGTGGCTATTCAGCCTTTTACCCAACAGATTTTCATAGTTGTATTATCTTAGCCTTTTGATTAATATCTGCAATAAAATATACTGTGAGCACCTTGATCTGTTTAAATTATAACTATTACTTTGTTTTCAAACTTTTGTGTTTATAGATCCCATTACTGGCAATATCCACTTAATGGGATGCAAGTGCCAAATCCAATATGTGTGTTGGACCTAAAAGAGTAAAAGAAATTACAAGAACAGTTTAAATTGAGAATTCCATTGTGTAGACACAATTTGAAGCTCGCAATCCTTCAAGTAAAAGCAACAGAATTTAATTTGCATGTAGTTGACCCCAGCACTGTGAACCCTTCAATGAGTGCTAATTAGATTTGTCATATACCGATGAAGTATAATTCCTGGTGCATGACTGATTGATTGATTGGATTTTGCACAAGCCATTGCCATCATACGAACATACGTACATAAGAACATATGCATTAGGAGCAGGAGTAGGCCACTCGGCCCTTCGAGCCTGCTCCGCCATTCAATAAGATCATGGCTGATCTGATTACTCCACATTCCCGCCTATCCCCGATAACTTTTCACCCCCTTGCTTATCAAGAATCTATCTACCTCTGCCTTAAAAATATTCAAAGACTCTGCTTCCACCGCCCTCTGAGGAAGAGAGTTCCAAAGACTCACGACCCTCTGAGAAAAGGTTTCTCCTCATTTCTGTCTTAAATGGACGACCCCTTATTTTTAAACAGTGACCCCTAGTTCTAGATTCTCCCACAAGAGGAAACATTCTCTCCACATCCACCCTGTCCAGACCCCTCAGGATCTTATACGTTTCAATCAAGTCACCTCTTACTCTTCTAAACTCCAGCGGATACAAGCCTAGCCTGTCCAATCTTTCCTCATAAGACAACCCGCCCATTCCAGGTATTAGTCTAGTAAACCTTCTCTGAACTGCTTCCAACGCATTTACATTCTTCCTTAAATAAGGAGACCAATACTGTACATTTGTACGGAATTCAAAAAGTCAACGTTAGACCATTTTATTAAGAATCCAGTACTGATTTTTCTCTCAGAGAGTAGTTAATGAATTGTTTTACCATTCAGCGACTTGCCACCAGCACTTGACCTCTACAGACCAGGAAGATCCTAGGTTTGATCACTGGCAGGGCAGCACTGAGCTGCTGCAACTGACCTGAGCATCTTCAGTTAGGAGAGGAAACGTTGGTGGTCCTCTTAATCCTGATGACTATCAGTGACCTCTGCTGGAAAATATTTTTTTTGACGAGGCCAGGAGGACTAAACTCAGTTTGGTGACCCCTATTGTTGAGCAACCAGTAAACACTCATTGAACAGGTTATATAAACGCTGACCGTTCAATAAAAGTGGTCATCGTCGTCCATGGAACTGTACTGCAATCTTTTGCCTTCAGGTGAAGAGTAATTTTTTGTACTCTTGACCAACGTTCCTCTGCTGGTCCCGCACAGCCCGGGACTGGCTTTTTCAGTGTTAAATTTTGCTTATGCGTGAAGTTGTGAATGGGCCGCACAGCCCCTTAAAGTAGGGTGACCATATTTTCTAAACTGAATCTGGGGAAACACCAGGTGGGAGCACAGCAAAGTAACCAGGACAGAAAATGTAGATTGCGCAGCGTAGCGAGGCAATTTTTTTTAGCAGCCTATATTTTAACAGTTGTGCATATACACTACAAATGCAATACAAATGTGCATATAATTCTCACGCATTCAGACACCTGACCACACCCCCCCGTGACTGTCACTCCTGACCCCGACCCCCCCCATTGAATGAGATCACACCTGACCCTGACTCTCTTTTTTCCCCCCCCCCTCCTGCCCGCCACAGCCCCAGTGACAGATCACACCTGACCCCGACTCTTTCCCCCAACCCCCCCCTCCCCCCCCCAGTGACGGAAATCGCACCTGACCCCGACTCCCCCAGTGACTGATCACAACTGACTAGTCTAGTGTCTAGGATTAATGTACTCACCAACCAGTTCTCCAATTATAAATCTTACACAGAAGACCACAGCTATCCACAGTCTCCTTTTAGCTTGATGTTGCTCTATTTGCTTCTGTTCATGAGCCTTTTCATTATAATGGCAATGGAAAACCCCACTAGATTCGCTGACAGTCTCAGGTGGGAGGTTTATCTCGAGTTCCAGATTTGGATGTTGAAAGGATGAGCTGTGTTTGATAGTGGATCAGGTCAGTTTATTTCTAACACTCAAGTTCTGGGGGTCAATACAAGGATCAGAAACCAATCGCGAGGACTCGCTGGCACTGCTGGGGCCGATTGTGCCTGCTGTGCTAATCGGGTGGGCGGCAGACCCCCCAGGTGGCCGGGCCTCATTAGCACACAGCTGGCCAGCTGCCAGGGCCGATTTGGCGCTCTGAGACAACTCGCTGGTCGGGAAAAGGAGGTGAGGGGTGGGAGGCGAATCCAGCCGAGTGTCCGATCCTGGGGTATGGGAGATAGACGATTGGGGGGAGGGGCCACGGAGGGGATGGGGGAGGAGAGCCTCTGAGTCGCAAACTGACAGCTCAGGTCAGGTGGGGTACACTTCAGGGATGAGTCTTGTGAACCGGGGATTCTTCTGGGGACATTGTTTGTTTGCCCGGGGACACAGTTTCTGAGTTAACGTTTCAGGTCGATGACCTTTCATCAGAACTGCTGAGTATTTCCAGCATTTTCTGTTTTATTCCAGATTTCCAGCGTCTGCAATATTTTGCTTTTGTATTAGTGTTTAATTCACTGCCACTTCTCTTCTAGGAATTCCCACCTTGAAGAAGTTCTGCTCTTCTCTCAGACGGGATTTCCGTTTGTCTCTTTTACCTTGTTACCGTTCTGACGAAAGGTCATCGACCTGAAACGTTACCTCTGTTTCTCTCTCCACAGATGCTGCCTGACCTGCTGAGTCTTTCCAGCATTTTCTGTTTTTATACCTCATCTGGGGACTGTCCCCGGAAAACGGGAACGTATGGTCAGCCTACCTTAAAGGGGCCGCGCACCCAAAAAAAATTAGGGGGAACATTGCTCTTGACGTTTTGTTCCACTTCCACTCCTGGCTTAATCCCACCATACAAAATAAGAAATGTTCTGTTTTCTCGTAAATTGATTTCATGTAGTGTGCTCACATCACAGCCCCTTGAGGCAATATTTGTTATTCTATTCAGCTTTAATCTGCAGAATGAATATTAATACTGTTACTGATATGGATTGATGTCCGCATGCTGACATTTGTTAAAGCCTGTTTGAATACTTGATAGCATTTGAAGAGAGAGGTAAGTATAATATTTTATGTTTCATATGTTTTAAGTTCTTTACAGTAGTTTGAGCGATACAGTAACGTGCCCCATGTTAGAGTGGAGTGCCTTGTCTGAGACAAGCCACCTAAGTAAGGTACCTGGGTCCTACATTCATTTCTGTTCCTTTCTCAAAAAAGAGGTGTCTCGCAGAAAATGAGGCAGGAAATTTTAAAAGGAAATTTAAAAAAAATTGTATCACATCCGAATGCGTTCGTGGTGTGAAACATGGTGCAGTGACGCAACCATGACAACTGTTTTGTTCAATCTCTCAAAAGGAAATGTGAATTTCCCCCCCCCCCCCTGAATAGTCTTGCAGCTTTGGGGATGCTGTTCTTCATATAAATAAGAAAAGGTTTTATATCTTGTACTGGAAAGGGTACTATATGTCAAAGTGTTGACAAATAGTATTCCCCCGCCATAACATACTTTAGTCTGACTTCTGGTTATACTTACATTGTCCAGCAGTTGGCCTCCGTACCCCTGGGCTAGACAGCGCACATTGGCCTAAGTGCACAATGGGCTCATCTGCTATTCTTTCCCCACCACGTAATATCCTCCATTTATTAATCACCCTCTGCTGCAACATAATTCCCAAATGACTCTGAGACAGTCTTATGCAGAAGCTGTATCTTTAGGGTGATGCAGCTGATTATTTAGACAGAAGACAATGAGCAGGTGCAAATATGTATTAAATGTGGCTTAAAACACCCTGGTATTTTTTAGCACAGCGGAAACCTATTTGTCAACCTCATGCCAATAATAATGAGTATTTGCTCGAGATCAATATATCACTCACATTATAGGTCTTATTGACTGCATGATTTCTGCATTCTTGGGATGTGATAGGTTTACAGATTGTATTCATTATGGGTTTTACCTAAAACTCTCGATCAGGATTATTTTTCTGGCTCTGATGGTTCATATTTTAACTGGTATACTGCCAATGGCTGTTTGATAAACTTGTCCAAATAGCAAACTGACATCAATAATGGTACAGGGATAATTTGCACAGCTGTCAATTTTACGTTCATTTCTGATTTTTGTAGATAGGCTAGGCAGCCATTTTGTTTGATGCAGTAGCCATTTCATTGAGCATCTTGGTCTGGGACCTGGGTGAAACTCACTTTAGTGTGCCAGCAGCAGTTTTAATAGTATGATCTAAGATTGTACGCCCATCTTTACTTAAGAACGAATGAAAATATAATCCTATGTAATTCCTCTCAAATGTTCTGCTTTAGTTAGAATTTCCACATATCAAACAGGACTACGAAGAAGCAGTAATGCATAAGACTCCCAAGTTGGCAAAATAAGCTGATTCTACAGCCAAGTATCAACCCAAATTCCATCCTTTCAGCACATTGTAGGTTGACTTGTGTATTTCTGTTGACAATGCCCCCAATCCTGTACATTGTTCCACATCTTCATTCTTGCCAATTCCCCGCACCCACCCCCCCACCCCCTCAGTTACTGTCTTATTTCTCTTGTACTAGCTGGTACTGATTTAAGGGGAAAAAATGTAATTGCATATGCACATAATATCTAATGTGTATACACATAAACTGTGACCACATGCGCAGCATTATACAGCCCTGGCTCTGTTACCTTCTCTTAAATCAAAGACAAAGTTTCAGAATTAAATTAGATGTAGAGTCACCACATCATTGCTGTATGAATGGAACAGAAAGTGACAATGCGACCAATGAATACCCATTTTTATCTGTGATGATTACATTGATTTTGCTTTGTCATACATTTCGCTTATATGATGTATTACAATATATTATATTCATGCTGCGAGTGCTATGCTTTTTATAAAAGCTCATTTGTAAGATATCCAAGTTAGTCAGTAAGGGAGCTTTATAACTAAAATCTCTATGGAAATTACAACATCACCCGTGTTTTCTAAGCCTAAAGTTCTACTTGCAATGCCAAGAACTTCTGGGAACTGACCATTTGACTGTATGAGCACATCTCCAAAGAACTTGAGATTGTTGCTATGTAGGATCTAGCAGCAGTCAACATAGAAACATAGAAGATAGGAGCAGGAGTAGGCTATTCGGCCCCTCGAGCCTGCTCCGCCATTCAATGCGATCATGGCTGATCATCCAAATTCAGTACCCTGTCCCTGCTTTCTCCCCATATCCCTTGATCCCCTGAGCCTGAAGAAATATATCCAACTCCTTCTTGAATATATTTAATGAATTGGCCTCAACTGCCTGCTGTGGTAGAGAATTCCACAGGTAAGAGTTTTTATAGTTATATAAAAAGAAAAAGGGTGGCTAAAGTAAATGTTGGTCCCTTAGAGGATGAGACTGGGAAATTAATGGTGGGAAATATGGAGATGGCAAAAACACTGAATGAATATTTTGTATCAGTCTTTACAGTAGAGGACACTAAGAATATCCCAACACTGGACAAACAGGGGGCTATAGGGGGAGAGGAGCTAAACACGATCAAAATCACTAAGGAAGTGGTACTCGGTAAAATAATGGGACTCAAGGCGGATAAATCACCTGGACCTGATGGCTTACATCCTAGAGTCTTGAAGGAAGTGGCGGTAGGGATTGTAGATGCATTGGTAATAATTTTTCAAAACTCCCTGGATTCCGCTAAGGTCCCGGCAGACTGGAAAACTGCTAATGTAACACCCTTATTTAAAAAGGGCAGTAGACAGAAGGCTGGTAACTATAGACCGGTTAGCCTAACATCTGTGGTAGGTAAAATTTTGGAGTCCATTATTAAGGAAACACATTTGGATAATCATAATTTAATAGGACAAAGTCAGCATGGTTTTACGAAGGGGAAGTCATGTTTGACAAATTTGCTGGAGTTCTTTGAGGAAGTAACATATAGAGTGGATAAAGGGGAACCAGTGGACGTAGTGTATTTAGACTTCCAAAAGGCATTTGACAAGGTGCCACACAAAAGATTATTGCTTAAGGTAAAAAATCACGGGATTGGGGGTAATATTCTGGCATGGATAGAGGATTGGCTATCTAACAGAAAGCAAAGAGTTGGGATAAATGGTTCATTCTCAGACTGGCAATCAGTAACTAGTGGTGTTCCACAGGGGTCAGTGCTGGGTCCCCAACTCTTTACAATCTATATTAACGATTTGGAGGAAGGGACCAAGTGTAACATATCAAAATTTGCAGATGATACAAAGATGGGAGGGAAAGTAGTGAGTGAGGAGGACATAAAAAACCTGCAAGGGGACATAGACAGGCTAAGTAAGTGGGCAGAGATTTGGCAGATGGAATACAACACTGGAAAGTGTGAGGTGATGCACTTTGGCAGGAAAAATCCTAGAGCAATTTATTATCTTAATGGCAAGAAACTGGAGAGTACTGAAGTGCAAAGGGATCTGGGGGTCCTGGTGCACGAAACTCAAAAGGTTAGTATGCAGGTGCAGCAAGTGATTAAGAAGGCAAATGGAATGTTGGCTTTCATTGCTAGGGGGATAGAATATAAAAATAGGGAGGTATTGCTTCAGTTGTACAAGGTATTGGTGAGACCGCACCTGGAATACTGCATACAGTTTTGGTGTCCTTACTTAAGGAAAGACATCCTTGCTCTCGAGGCAGTGCAAAAAAGGTTCACTCGGTTAATCCCGGGGATGAGGGGGTGGTCATATGAGGAGAGGTTGGGTAGATTGGGACTCTACTCATTGGAGTTCAGAAGAATGAGAGGCGATCTTATTGAAACATATAAGATTGTGAAGGGGTTGGATCGGGTGGATGCGGGGAGGATGTTCCCGATGACGGGTGAGACTAGAACTAGGGGACATAGTCTTAGAATAAGGGGCTGCTCTTTCAAAACAGAGATGAGGAGGAACTACTTCACTCAGAGGGTGGTAGGTCCATGGAATATGCTGCCACAAAAAGCTGTAGAAGCTACAACATTAATTAAATTTAAAACAGAAATAGACAGTTTCCTAGAAGTAAAGGGCATTAAGGGTTACGGTGAGCGGGCAGGAATTTGGACATGAGTCTAGGTTCGGATCGGTCATGGCCCTGTGGGTAGTGGAGCTGGCCCAGGGACCATGTAGCCTGATTCTGCTCCTATTTCGTGTGTGCAATTCTGTTAGATGCAGGAGATGGTTCTGTGATAGTAGATTGGCGGTTAGGATCAGATCAGCCATGATCTTATTGAATGGCGGAGCAGGCTCGAGGGGCCGATTGGCCTACTCCTGCTCCTATTTCTTATGTTCTTATGTTCTTATGTTCTGGGTGAAGAAATTCCTGCTCATCTCAGTCCTAAATGGCTTACCCCTTATCTTCAGACTGTGACCCCTGGTTCTGGACTCCTCCGCCATCGGGAACATCCTTCCTGCATCTAGTCTGTCTAGTCCTGTTAGAATTTTATAAATTTCAATGAGATCCTCTCTCATTCTTCTAAACTCGAGTGAATACAAGCCCAATCGACCCAATCTCTCTTCACACGTCATTCCTGCCATCCCAGGTATCAGTCTGGTGAATCTTCACTGCACTCCCTCCATGGCAAGAACATCCTTCCTCAGATAAGGCGACCAAAACTGCACACAATACTCAAGGTGTGGTCTCACCAAGGCCCTGTACAACTGCAGCAAGACATCCTTGGTCCTGTACTCTAATCCTCTCGCTATGAAGGCCAACATACCATTTGCCTTCTTAACCGCCTGCTGCACCTGCATGCTTACCTTCAGCGACTGGTGCACAAGGACACCCAGGTCTCGTTGCACTTCCCCTTCTCCCAATCTATTGCCGTTCAGATAATAATCTGCCTTCCTGTTTTTGCCCCCAAAGTGGATAACCTCGCATTTATCCACGTTATACTGCATCTGCCATGCATCTGCCCAATCGTCCAACCTGTCCAAATCATACTGGAGTTTCTCTGCATCCTCCTCACAGCACACACGCCCACCCAGCTTTGTGTCGTCTGCAAACTTGGAGATATTACATCTAGTTCCCTCGTCTAGATCATTAATATATATTGTGAATAACTGGGGTCCTAGCACCGATCCCTGCGGTACCCCCCTAGTCACTGCCTGACACTCGGAAAAAGACCCGTTTATTCTAACTCTTTGCTTCCTCTCTGCCAACCAGTTTTCTATCCAAGTCAGTACCTTACCCCCAATCCCATGTGCTTTAACTTTGCATGCTAATCTCTTATGCGGGACAATATCGAAAGCCCAAATACACCACATCCACTGGTTCTCCCTTATCTATTCTACCAGTTACATCCTCACAAAATTCAGTAGATTAGTCGAGCATGATTTACCTTTTGTAAATCCATGTTGACTTTGTCCGATCCTGTCACTGTTTTCCAAGTGCTCTGCTATTACATCTTTTATAATGGACTCTAGCATTTTCCCCACAACCGATGTTAGGCTTACCGATCTATAATTCCCCGTTTTCTCTACCACCTTTTTTAAATAGTGGGGTTACATTAGCTACCCTCCAATCCATGGGAACTGTTCCAGAGTCTATAGAATTTTGGAAGATGACCAGCAATGCAATACTATTTCTAGGGCCAATTCCTTAAGTACCCTAGGATGTAGATTATCAGGCCCTGGGGATTTATCGGCCTTCAATCCCATCAATTTCCCTAACACCATTTCCCTACAAATACTGATTTCATTCAGTTCCTCCCTCATTAGACCCTATGTTCCCCGACATCTCTGGGAGGTTATTTGTGTCCTCCTTTGTGAAGACAGAACCAAAGTATGTATTTAATTGGTCTGCCATTTCTTTGTTCCCCAATATAAATTCCCCTGATTCTGACTGCAAGGGACCTATGCTTGACTTCACCAATCTTTTTCTCTTCACATATCTATAGAAGCTTTTACAGTCAGTTTTTATGTTCCCTGCAAGCTTATTCTCATACTCTATTTCCCCCCTCTTAATTAATCCTTTTGTCCTCCTTTGCTGAATCCTAATCTGCTCCCAATCCTCCGGTTTGCTGCTTTTTCTGGCCAATTTTATGTCCTCTCCTCCTTGGATCTTATGCTATCCCTAATTTCCCTTGTTAGCCACACAACGTCTTGGAAAAGACAGTGTGAGTTAGAGAAGTATTGGCACGTACCATGAAATCTAATGATAATTTACATTTATTCATATTACACCCCCATTAATGGCTGCCCTTACATGAACATACAGAAAGAAGGGGCAGAAAAGACCATCTGGCATAACAAGCCCATCCTGTCCAGACATGGTGCAGGCACACACACCAATGACCAGCCCCCTCTCGTCACCTGGGAGAGGCAAAAAGAGGAATAATACTAATTCAAGAGTAGTTCTGTGACATTCCTGTCTGGCCCTCTAAAACAATCAAGTAAACTCCAGTAACTTTTATGACTATCACTATTCCAAGCTAGCCCACAACTTGGGCCTTTAATCCCATTGTAAGTGCTGGAATCTACCGCTGAGAACCTCTGTTCCGGACACCGCCAGATTATCTGGGGTTGCGGGAGGTTCATTCATCTACATAAAACTGGTGCTCTGGGTGCATCACGCATACCCGCCACAGCGGGGGTTATTGCGGTGGAGGACAGCCCCTAGCTGGAACCTCAGAAGCATGGGGAAATAATTAAGACCATAATTCCCCCCCCCCCCCACCCCACAAGGGAGCTGATCTCTTACCTGAAGCTTGTTAATTTCTTAAGGGGCCCAGGACTGGACCACTAGTGGTCCCACATCTGGCCAAGACACTATCTTTGTCTTGGTGTACAGGCCTCTTCATGGAACCCAGGCTGGGGCCAAGGAAACGTCCAGCCTAGGAGTTTCCCACCCCCAACCACAGCCTTTCTGACATGGGGGCCGTGTCTGGGGCAGACACAGGAAACTGACAGCAGAGGCGAGGACCCAGTATAACTCGCATACTGCACTCCTGCCCAACTAATCGTGGTAATACACCAGAAGGACTGCAGATTTTTGGGGCCCTTACCTTTTATTATTTGAAATGCACTCCTTTCTCGGGAACTTGTCTAGCTCCCTCTAGGTATAGTATCCTTAGTTTTATATTATACTGTCATAACATTATACTGTATCCTAAAATCCTACTTGCCTTCCCAATAGCCTCATCACACTACTTGTAGATCTTCAATCCCTTTCCTGCTCTGTACCTTTTAGTGGATACCTCTGTATTGTATACATGTGCCTATACTTTCACAGACCCAAATACATAACTCTGCAGCTATCCACATCAAAGGGCATATGCCATACATCCGCCTATACCCCCTTTTTCCTGTCTAATTTGACCTACATCTTGTTTATTTGCTTTGAATTCCCAACTCCTGTGCACATTGTTGTGTCCTCTGCAAACTTGTGAATAGTTCCATTAATGTCAACATCCATATAATTTGTTGAAATGATGAATAGCAATGATCCAAACACCCAGCTCTGCAGAATCCACTCAAAACTTGGCCTCTTGCAGATCTGCTTCTGTTGAAGTTGTCTCTCTACCTACGAGATTATAACCTATTTCCTATCCAATGTACTTGCTGATCACCAAACCTACATGATGAAATCTTACCCAATAGCATTACACTTTATTGAAAGCGTTCTTTAAATCAAAGTAAACAGCATCATCCACTACTTTGGTCACGTGCTCAAAAAACTCAATCAGGCTAGTGAGGCATTTCAGTAGAAAGTTGTGTGAGTGTTAGGATGAGTCATACTGGTGTATAAATTGCTCTGCTGTATTAGAAGACTCACCAGCATATATGAAGGTAGTTTATGTAGTCTATTTTAAAGTGCGTAGGATGCACAGATATCTCTAATCCTTTGTGGGCAGATTATACTAGTCATGCAGTAAGGCAGGATTCATTAGTGATTAGTGGATTAAAAATATTAAGTGCCTTGATGAAGGCACTGACATCAAATATAACAGCTGTTCTGCTGCCCGAACTGAGATAAGCTAACTCAACACAGAACAGGGATTGAACCTGGCACTTTCCTATTCTGTACAGCCTAGCACCATATCATTTAGTACATTTGTCTCCAGAGCTATCGCCTTTTTTGAATGAAGCTGAAACTGTTAGGAGTGGTCTTGGTGTCTTTTGCTAACTTTCAAAGGGCGTCTTGTCATCAATTCCTCCTTCGAAAACAAATTGTTTAAGATCATTCATCATAGTTTTTTTTTTATGTCTTGGTTGGTTGATTGAGTGATAACCCCCCTGGGGTTTGGACTGGGAGGATGTACTTAACTTGATGGTCTAAGCAAGCTGAATTAATAATATTGGTAGAAATGGTCATTAACATAGGTGCAATAGTGATTGCATTATTTCACCAGTCTGTATTTAATTTTAATGCTCTGCACTGTCAAGCTTGGTAGCCTCTCCTGACTAGTTCCCCCTGTTAAAGTTCAAAAATATAATTTTAAAAAACCCAGAGAAATCAACAAAAAACCCAAAAGAATGTTGAAATTAATCAGATAAATTGATTTATTCATTAATTCTTTGTAACTGATTCTTAAAAGCATCCTGATGGTGAGACTTATTTAACATACTGTGCATACAACAGGAAGGAGAAATGACATTATCTTGCATTTTTTTTGAGCAATATTTTGAAAGGAACTTAAAGTGAAAATGAACAACTCCATATGCAGCAACACTGCAGGTTCTTGAAAACATTTCTCAGGTCCCATATATTTTGACCCACAAGCAGTAGACAACCTGGGTCCATTGAAACCACTTCAGTCTGGGGCTTGCCTTGAGCCCATCTGTGTCTGAACCTGTGGGAACGCCGCACTTAAATAAGTTAAATCAGAATAAATGAAACCCACCAAAAGGTTGGGTTTTATTACAGATTCTTTAACTTTGCAATATTTATAGCAGCAAGCAGGAGCTAGGTTAACCAGTTTTTTTTCTGCCAATAAAGTGTATCACTATTAAAGGTTATGTATGTAATTGCTGTTCCTCGTTTGTGAGACAGTATTTGTGTAATGTTCGAAATCTTTGCTAGATTCTCAAATCAATATCCAGCGAATATAGATATATATGAAAGTCTACACTATGAGCCAGAGATCAGCTGTCGAGCACTGCTCCAAATTGTCAGTCAACACCGAACACGTGTCCATGCATCTGCTAATTAGAAACATCAGCAGTACTTTAAGTAGATCCTCTTATTTTATTTGGAACAGGTTTTTCAGTATTGGCCTCTTGTTATTTTGTTGCTGCAGGCTTTTTGGAAGTAGACCCATTTACTGTGTGGCCATGCAACGGAATACTGGACCCATACAAATATCCTCTTGTTTCAGTGGAGACTATTCGTTATAATGTTAAAAAGTAGCATTCAGTTCTAATGATTCATTTAAATCTAAAAGGATACAGTAGCATGTTTTGGAGCTGCCGTGGACAGCCATGAGATTGTTCTGTCCTCCAATGAAGACGACTTTTGTTACTCCTGTGTGGCAAGCGTGCAGACTTGTGGTGGCTGAACAATCCTGGCATCTGGCATCCAGCCCCATTTTCGCGACAATTTTTATAAACCCAAAGCCACCCTATTGTTTTGTCTGCAAACTGGTGGGCCTCTCGCATAGTTTCTGTCAGATTTCAGGGTACTCTTTAAAGCATATTGTTGAAAGCAGAAGGGTTAATTGTGATGCTAAGAGCTAGTGGGCAAATTTTAATATTTATTATGCCCATTAGAATTACTCTGTTGAAATGAAAATCTGTAATTTTATTGGAGCTACATATACCTCCTTTACAGGAAGTCATTATGCTGGGGAATAAGGATTAAAAAAGAATGAATAATCTCAGCACGGCATAGACTGCACTCATTTGAATGCCACCAGTTACTGTAAGCTCTTCATTTTTCCTTTTGTTTCACCTTTCAATTTTTTGTTCTTTTATTTTTCTGTATTTTGTTTCTTCCTTTCTTCAGACTCTCCCGTTGTCTTCATCTTTTTTTTTTTCTTCAACACTTCAGGAGGGATTTTAACTGCTGGGCGGGAAGCCAGCGGAATCGCGGCCAAGCGCCCGGGGGTCTCTGTGGCAGGCCTGGCCAATGTTCACTGGCGGGCCTCATTTACATTCTTTTGGGCGGGCAGCTTGCCGCCTGCTAGTTGAAGATCGGGTGCCCTGAGGCCGCCCACTGGCACTCTGGAAAGTTGCAGGGCAGGGGTTCGACAGAGTCTGGGGAAGCAGAGGGCCAGACTGTCAGGTGAGGCCCAGAGGAGCAATCCTGTTCTTCAAGAAACAAAGACTTGCATTTATATAGCGCCTTTCACAACCACCGGACATCTCAAAAGCGCTTTGCAGCCAATGAAGTACTTTTGAAGTGTAGTCACTGTTGTAATGTGGGGAACGCGGCAGCCAATTTGCGCACAGCAAGCTCCCACAAACAGCAATGTGATAATGACCAGATAATCTGTTTTTGGTATGTTGATTGAGGGATAAAAGTTGGCCAGGACACCGGGGATAACTCACCTGCTCTTCTTCAAAATAGTGCCTTGGGATCTTTTACGCCCATCCGAGAGAGCAGACGGAGCCTCGGTTTAACGTCTCATCTGAAAGACGGCACCTCTGACAGTTCAGCACTACACTGGAGAGTCAGCCCAGATTTATGTGCTCAAGGTCCCAGAAAGATGTTTAAAACTTACCTTTTAATGCCACCGCTTCTTCCCCGACGGGTTTTACTGAGCGGGGCACCCACATCAGACGCCTCGCTCAGTGTGCTGTTAAAATGGCATTGGGGTTCATTTTATGTCACGGCCCCAAGTAGCATATGAGACTGCTGCCCGAGTCAAGTGGGTACCTCAGCTGCCGGCAAAAACATGCAGGGTTAAACCAGCTGCGGGCAGGGATTGAGCGGATAATAGAGCCGCTCGATTTTTAACTCCTATTCTACTCAGTATCCGCCGTGCAGAGGGAGTTAAATTCCACCTTTTCATATTCCATTCTTTGACTGAATTAGTTTTTTTTCCCCAAGCTGTCTCCTCCGCTTCTGAATGAAATGTTTCTGCAGTAACTTTCTTCAATGTAACCCTGGTGTGGAACAGACAAACAACTAGAGATGCGTGCAGTAAGGGCACAGCAGTTATCATGGGTGACTTTAATCTACATATAGATTGGGCTAACCAAATTAGTAACAATACTGTGGAAGAGGAATTCCTAGAGTGTATACGGGATGGTTTCCTGGACCAATATATCGAGGAACCAACTAGAGATCAGGCCATCTTAGACTGGGTATTATGTAATGAGAGAGGATTAATTAGCAATCTTGTTGTGCGAGACCCCTTGGGGAGGAGCGATCATAAGAATTCGTCATTCAGATGGAGAGTGAAGTAATAGTTGACTCAGAGACTAGGGTACTGAATTTAAATAAAGGAAACTACGATGGTATGAGGTGCGAGTTGGCTAGGATGGATTGGGGAATGTTACTTAAAGGGTTGACGGTGGATAGGCAATGGCAAACATTTGAAGATCGCATGGATGAACTACAGAATTTGTTCATCCCTGTTTGGCATAAAAATAAAACAAAAAAGGTGACTCAACCGTGGCTAACAAGGGAAATTAGGGATAGCATAAGATCCAAGGAGAGGACATATAAATTGGCCAGAAAAAGCAGCAAACCTGAGGATTGGGAACAGTTTAGGATTCAGCAAAGGAGGACAAAGGGATTAATTAAGAGGGGGAAAATAGAATATGAGAGTAAGCTTGTAGGGAACATAAAAACTGACTGTAAAAGCTTCTATAGATATGTGAAGAGAAAAGGATTGGTGAAGTCAAGCATAGGTCCCTTGCAGTCAGAATCAGGGGGATTTATATTGGGCAACAAAGAAATGGCAGACCAATTAAATACATACTTTGGTTCTGTCTTCACAAAGGAGGACACAAATAACCTCCCAGAGATGTCGGGGAACATAGGGTCTAATGAGAAGGAGGAACTGAATGAAATCAGTATTTGTAGGGAAATGGTGTTAGGGAAATTGATGGGATTGAAGGCCGATAAATCCCCAGGGCCTGATAATCTACATCCTAGGGTACTTAAGGAATTGGCCCTATAAATAGCAGATGCATTGCTGGTCATCTTCCAAAATTCTATAGACTCTGGAACAGTTCCCATGGATTGGAGGATAGCTAATGTAACCCCACTATTTAAAAAAGGTGGGAGCGAGAAAACGGGGAATTATAGATCGGTAAGCCTGACATCAGTAGTGGGGAAAATGCTAGAGTCCATTATAAAAGATGTAATAGCAGAGCACTTGGAAAACAGTGACAGGATCGGACAAAGTCGACATGGATTTACAAAAGGTAAATCATGCTTGACTAATCTACTGGAATTTTTTGAGGATGTAACTGGTAGAATAGATAAGGGAGTACCAGTGGATGTGGTGTATTTGGACTTTCAGAAGGCTTTCAATAAGGTCCCGCATAAGAGATTAGCGTGCAAAGTTAAAGCACATGGGATTGGGGGTAAGGTACTGACTTGGATAGAAAACTGGTTGGCAGACAGGAAGCAAAGAGTTGGAATAAACGGGTCTTTTTCCGAGTGGCAGGCAGTGACTAGGGGGGTACCGCAGGGATCGGTGCTAGGACCCCAGTTATTCACAATATATATTAATGATCTAGATGAGGGAAGTAGATGTAATATCTCCAAGTTTGCAGACGACACAAAGCTGGGTGGGCGTGTGTGCTGTGAGGAAGATGCAGAGAAACTCCAGTATGATTTGGACAGGTTGGGTGATTGGGCAGATGCTTGGCAGATGCAGTATAATGTGGATAAATGCAAGGTTATCCCCTTTGGTGGCAAAAACAGGAAGGCAGATTATCTGAACGGCAATAGATTGGGAAAAGGGGAAGTGCAACGAGACCTGGGTGTCCTTGTGCACCAGTCGCTGAAGGTAAGCATGCAGGTGCAGCAGGCGGTTAAGAAGGCAAATGGTATGTTGGCCTTCATAGCGAGAGGATTCGAGTACAGGAGCAAGGATGTCTTGCTGCAGTTGTACAGGGCCTTGGTGAGACCACACCTTGAGTATTGTGTGCAGTTTTGGTCGCCTTATCTGAGGAAGGATGTTCTTGCCATGGAGGGAGTGCAGCGAAGATTCACCAGACTGATACCTGGGATGGCAGGAATGACGTATGAAGAGAGATTGGGTCGATTAGGCTTATATTCGCTAGAGTTTAGAAGAATGAGAGGGGATCTCATTGAAACTTATAAAATTCTAACAGGACTAGACAGACTAGATGCAGGAAAGATGTTCCCGATGGCGGGGGAGTCCAGAACCAGGGGTCACAGTCTAAGGATAAGGGGTAAGCCATTTAGGACTGATGAGGAGGAATTTCTTCACCCAGAGAGTGGTGAACCTGTGGAATTCTCTACCATAGCAGGCAATTGAGGCCAATTCATTAAATATATTCAAGAAGGAGTTAGATATATTTCTTAAGGCTAAGGGGATCAAGGGATATGGGGAGAAAGCAGGGACAGGGTACTGAATTTGGATGATCAGCCATGATCGCATTGAATGGCGGAGCAGGCTTGAGGGGCCGAATGGCCTACTCCTGCTCCTATCTTCTATGTTTTTATGTATTTTTATGTATCGCCAAATATTTGGTTCTCCATGATTTGTTTTTCAAAAAAATCAATAAAAATCTCAGTTTATATTGAAACAATTCTGTATCTGATGTTTTGGCTGAATGATGGATGGAAGTATGGATTGATGTAACAATGTGCAATCTATTAATGCTGCAGATAGTAAGATAAATTATATCCTAGCCAGATCCGTTAAGTTCTAGTTACAGCAAAGCAAATGAGTTAAACCGCACGTCCGCTCATGTAGCGTTTCAAGCTAATTCATGTGGTACTCGTGGAAAGCTTCCAGCCTTTATATATTTTAAGTAAATAGATTTCCCATTTCTTCTTGAAAATATTTTGAGATTTGACTGTATTTGAAAGTGCATTCTCTAATTCTACTCATTGCGTCCCTCAGATGCAGCTGTTGGATACGTTCCCAGTGGAAGGAGGCCAGAAGGACCCCAAGCAGCGCTATATTCCTTTCCTGCCAGGTACAGTAACACATGCTGTCAGTTTTCTTTCCTAGTCTTACTCCCAAAAGGTCCACATTTTTAGGCCCTAAAGGCAGAACTGGCAGATCGTTTGTCTGCAAAAGTCATCATGAAATGCGTGAGTGCACAATGAGTTTTAGTTGTAAAATGTTAAAATTTACTTTGTGGCATCAGTGCTACAATTATATATTTACAGTATTGACTTTCCTTATTCCCCCTCCCCCTTAATGCCTCTCTGGCTAAATGTACTGGATGGTGTGGTATTGATCCACGAAGACCAGGAATATTCCAGGTTTAAACTGCACTCTTTTAGCTAATCTTGACTGGGGCTGCAGTGGAGAGGGAGGAGGGTTACAGATGGTCTCCGAATCACTGGGCTTTGAAGGGGAAGAATCAGCTGTGGTTCTTGAATATTATCCAACAACCCCATGTCTAGGATTGGTTTGTTTTCCCTGGACAAATAGATGGTTGATAATTCATCGTCCAGGCTCACGGGTGAAGAATGGTCACTAATACAAGGCACGAGAAGGCTAAAGGTAGTATGCATCTGTTTCAAACGCACAAATATATGAAGCCAGAAATTGTTAGAGGGAATACGTTATAACGCCTTCACAAAAAAAGGAATAGAATGTTTCCATGAACTATATTAAAAGAAGCACCGTTGCCAAATTGGGCAATTTTGGGGGCATGACCCATTGCTGAAACAGCTTACCTTGAAACTGGGGTTGAGCTTGTGTGTGCCACATTGGTACGCAAAATAACCTCTTCATAGCAACTTGGTGGCAAGGCCAAGAGAGCAATGTTTGATGAGTGTACAGATATTTTACTTTCAGGATTAAGCAATAATCCATCAGAAAGTATTTCACCTGTAATGTTTGATTGTTGAGTTGACTACAAGGTCATAATTACTGGTAGCATAAACAGTGTATGGGTAAGGAGGTTTTATTTTTCAGATTCAGCAGTTGTTTTTTAATGACCGGATATGTAAATTCCCTGCTGATTCCATAAAATGTCATTGTGATTGCGAAATGAAGTTAGCAGCAGTACAGCAATCTTGTAGTTCGTACACCAGTGAGCTGCTGAACCTAGTATGATGTTGGACACAAGGGGCCGTATTTTGCGACCCCTACGGGTGCGTATGAGGTGTGTATGCGCCCATAGGGGCCGCGCAAGTTCTGGGTTTAGGCAGGCGAAGCGCATGTGCGTAAACCCGGAACTTGCGATCGGTCAAGAATCCTCTTGACAGATCCTCCGCATCCCCGGGAGAAGGGCCTCTGCGGGTGGAGAGTTGCGCTATTTGCCCAACTTCCGCCCGCTAAATGCCTGTGAAATTCTTATGCCTGGTAAAAGCAGGTGTAAGGGCTGCTTTCACCAGCATAAGAGTTTTAAAAAAATAGAAAAATAAAATGTTATCACTCATTTATACATTAAGATCCCTGTCCAAGAAGGTAAGTTTTATTTTTAGCCCCGTTGAAACATATTAAAATGTTTTCAAAAAGTAACATTTTCATTTAAAAATATTTAATTAAATGGCATTTTAATTAATTTTAAATATATAATTAAAAAATTTTTATTTCATGTGTTCATGTATTTTTTAAGTGATCCCCATTCATACTTCTGGGGATTCCGTACGTACGCAACTCCCATAAGTATGAATGGGGATTCCCTTTTATTGGTTGGGCCGGCCCTCATGATCCAGGGACGCTTGCAAACCGCATGCACCCCTGAGATACGTGGGCCTCTGCCCGCGCGTACCCGGAGAGGCCCAGGATCGCAAGCCTCCATACCTCCCGGGCCACCAGGTAAATGCGTAGATTTTTTACAGGTCGGAGGCATCTGCCCGCGGGAAGCCTCCGATTGCAAATTTTGGGCCAATGTATGTGAAGGATTTCTAGCCATGCAAGAAGCTTGAGATCTGTGCAGCACTTTGACAAGAGTGTGTGATGTGATAGAACTGGAACTGATTGATGCTTCGACCTTGTTGTTACAGCCCAATCCTGTTTAGAAATAGGAGTATGATGATGCGCAAATGGAGAAAGGCACCAAATTGTTTGTTCTGTGAAGTTCCTTATTTGAAAGTTCAGCTTTCAACCCCTCTTTCTACCTTCTTAACCCTTTACTCTGTCCCACTTTTAGCTCCACGCCTTTTCAAATTGTAATCTCAATTTCCTCTCCCTGTCGCTGCAGTCTCACTTTCTGTGCCCATCAACATAAAGGGTGGTTTGAGACTTTGCAGGATCTGCAGCACCATTGCTCTGGAAGTTGAAAATAAGAGCTTTGTTAGACCTCCAGTTGCAAGATCTGACCCAAAGGTTTGGTTCTGACCTTGATTCAAATGTGCAGCTTCCTAAAAGGGGCACCATTGTCACGAAATTCTAGCTTACCCAGAGCTTAGCTGCTTAAAATTGCATGTGTATTGTAAATTTCTCCGTAATAGTGGTGGTGCTCTGTCAAATGTAAAGCTTACCATAAGGGCAAATGTAAAGCTTAATTTAGCTTTCATTGTCCTTTTGGTTATCTGACTGGTTGTTATGTGCAGAATTGCAAATGTATGTGATTGTACAGTGCACTCTACCATGGAGTTTGCTGGGTGTGCAACCAGTCGTTCCTGCATCATGAATTCTGGATCTTAGCTGAAAATCTGGGGGTGAGTTTTCCCACCTTCCAGGCATCTTCTAACTGCAGCACAAATAGAACTGAAAGCAGTGTTGACATTCAGTGAATGCAGCCTCCTTTTCAGAGGTGCACTCTTTGCATCCATCACCTACTTTGTTTGTTTTCTTTCTGGTGTGTGCAAGTATTAACATTTACTCGGTTTGTCACTTATTATTAAACTGATACCTGGGATGGCTGGAATGACGTATGAAGAGAGATTGGGTCGATTAGGCTTATATTCGCTAGAGTTTCGAAGAATGAGAGGGGATCTCATTGAAACTTATAAAATTCTAACAGGACTAGACAGACTAGATGCAGGAAGGATGTTCCTGATGGTGGGGGAGTCCAGAACCAGGGGTCACAGTCTAAGGATAAGGGGTAAGCCATTTAGGACAGAAATGAGCAGGAATTTCTTCACCCAGAGAGTGGTGAACCTGTGGAATTCTCTACCACAGAAGGCAGTTGAGGCCAATTCATTAAATATATTCAAGAATGAGTTAGATATATTTCTTAAAGATAAAGGTATCAAGGGATATGGGGAGAAGGCAGCTACAGGGTACTGAGTTTGGATGATCAGCCATGATCTCATCGAATGGCGGAGCAGGCTCGAGGGGCTGAATGGCCTACTCCTGTTCCTATCTTCTATGTTTCTATATTCAAGAAGGAGATAGATATATTTCTTAAGGCTAAAGGGATCAAGGGATATGGGGAGAAAGCAGGGACAGGGTACTGAATTTGGATGATCAGCCATGATCTCATTAAATGGCAGAGCAGGCTTGAGGGGCCGAATGGCCTACTCCTGCTCCAATCTTCTATGCTTCTATGGTGTTTGCATTAAAGCCTGTGTAATGGTTAACGTTTAAACCTTGCCCTGGTGCGTGTACAGTCCGATAACATCTTCTGCCGGTTATCAGTGAAACTGACAACCGCGTTCCCACTATTGATTGTATCAATAGTGATGTCTGTACAACCCAGTTGAAGGTTTTGTGATCACAATATGTCTTACAGCTATCAGTGGAATGTATTGATTAATAACCAAACTTATCCTGACAACAGCTCAGAAGTCTAGAACTCCACTGATACTGGGACATGATTTGCTAAATGGTTTAACATGTGGATTGAAGATGCACCAGCATGTAGTCCCGTAAATCCAATCCTTGATATCCCAGGTCTCTGGTCTGTAACACACAGCTCCCTTACATTGTTCAACCAATTCAATCGCCTTCATTAACCTATGGACTGCTCACCCCAGTCTTTGTTTAGTTAACCCATAGTTCAAAATAACAGTATCTGCGATCAGGAGGAGGACTTTGCTGCAGACTGCACTTCTGTCACCCCCCCCCACCCCCCCCCCCATATTTCCTGTATATTTTCGGGTCTAAATGGAGCTAATTGGTCAACTATTTGCATTATTATTCACAGATCAAAGTGTAGAAATGGGAAGATGTAGGGAGGAGACTAGGGCCGAAAGTGGAAATTTGTGTGGAAATGAAATTTTAAAAGGAAGGGGTCAAATAAAAGAAAGTGTCACAATAGGGCGACAAAAATTCTGAAAGCCTTTAAAAATGCTCAAAAGGCAACTCAATCTATTAGCAGCCTTTGCTCAGGCTGAAGAAGTATACGATTAAGATAAGCAAAAGTAAAGGACAAGGAAACCCTACTTGAGACGTGAGTCTGCAGGCGAGTGACAGGGCGGCCCAGCATCTAACCGCCTGTTATATTGCTGCTGAAGTGGTGATACTGCTTGGCGTGGTTCCAAAGAGGGTTTCCCTCTCGCACTGCACAGCACCATCCCAATAAGTCCATATTGCAGGAAGGAGGTGGAGGTAAGCTTGAATCTGCAACAGACAGGTACGTCACTGGTTTTTCAAGCTCTATAATGCAGATTAATAACAGCAAATGCCCTGTGTTTTGCTCTGTGTTGACCGAGATCTTGTGAAGAAACAATTTGCACAGCTGTTGAGAGGTGGGCGCAACAGTGCCAGCCAATATGTTTGGTGGCAGTTTGGCAGCTGTGCCAATCCAGCTTTGCTGGCATGCCTTTTTTCATGCAGTACCATGTAAAGCAAGACATGTGATTGGGATCGCTTCTGAACAACAATCCAACATAACAGCTAGTCTGGCCTTCAGACATATCTGTGCTCCTGCTCCTGCTCTTGCAATCAACCTTCAGAGTTAGTTTCAATGTGCAATATTTATCTGACAAAGCAAAGTATATTCACCTCTGTCTGCAGGTGTGGGTGTGTGGGCACTGCCAGGTGGCACAGAGCATCTCCCTTACAGCTTGACTTGCCTGGAGTCCCTTCATGTTCCTCTTCCTTCTTCCAAACACCTCAAATAGGGGAAACCTATTGGTGGCATCAAGGAGCACTAGTAAAATTGAAGTCAATGGGAATGAGGGAGAAAACTCTACACTGGCTGGAGTCATACCTAGCACAAAGGAAGATGGTTGTGGTTGTTGGAGATCAATCATCTCAGCCCAGGACATAGCTGCAGGAGTTCCTCAGGGCAGTGTCCTATGCCCAACCATCTTCAACTGCTTCATCAATGACCTACCCGCCATCATAAGGTCAGAATTGGGGATGTTCGCTGCTGATTGCACAGTGTTCAGTTCCATTCGTAACTCCTCAGATAATGAAGCAGTCCATGCCTGCATGCAGCAAGACCTGGATGACGTTCAGGTTTGGGCTGATGTGTGGCGCGATTGTTCTTGCCACTTAAGTGCCAGACAATGACTATCTCCAACAAGAGAGAGTCTAACCACCACCCCTCGACATTTAGCGGCATTACCATTGCTGAATCCCCCACCATCAACCTCCTGGGGGTCACCATTGACCAGAAACTTAACTGGACCAGACACATAAATACTGTGGCTACAAGAACAGGTCAGAGGCTGGGTATTCTGTGGCAAGTGTCTCACCTCCTGACTCCCCAAAGCCTTTCCACCATCTACAAGGCACAAGTCAGCAGTGTGATGGAACACTCTCCACTTGCCTGGATGAGTGCAGCTCCAACAACACTCAAGAAGCTCGACACCATCCAGGACAAAGCAGCCCGCTTGATTGGCACCCCATCCATCACCTTAAACATTCACTCCCTCTACCACCAGCGCACTGTGGCTGCAGTGTGTACCATCTAAAAGATGCACTGCAGCAACTCGCCAAGGCTTCTTCAACAGCACCTCCCAAACCCACGACCTCTACCACCTAGAAGGACAATGGCAGCAGGCGCATGGGAACACCATCACCTCCAAGTTCCCCTCCAAGTCACACACCATCCTGACTTGGAAATATATCGCTGTTCCTTCATTGTTGCTGAGTCAAAATCCTGGAACTCTCTCCCTAACAGTACTGTGGGAGTACCTTCACCACGGGGACATGCAGCAGTTTAAGAAGGCAGCTCACCACCATCTTCTCGAGGGCAATTAGGGACGGGCAATAAATGCTGGCTTTGCCAGCGACGCCCACATCCCAGGAACGAATATTTAAAAAATTCACGTCTTGTGTAAAAGGGACAGAGAGCTGGCATTCTAGGTCTCTGCTCCTTTTATTGCATTGTTACGCCCCATGATCCAGAACAGTAACCGTAGAAACATTGCCCCTTAGTATTTAGGAGCAGTAATATTTGTATCTGTCATTTTTATATAATTTCCTTTTGATTGTCTCTTCTGTCAGTCTCTCTGGCTCTGTTTTTATTTCTAGCTCTTTTGGAAACTTTGCTACTGGGGAGGCACAGTCTAGGAATGTCTTTTTTCTTTTGCTGCTGCTAATTCATTACATTTTATTTTGTGTCTTTTAGGTTCTTTTCGTCTCTTTTTCTACTGACTCCCTGAATTTTTCTTTCTGATCCTTTCCCTCTCTCTGGCTGCTTGAGTCATTTTCTGCATATCCTTGCTAGCTGTTTATAGTTACCCTGCCCTCTTTTCCAACTGTTGGTGCTTTTTCTCTGTCTCGCCACATTAGGGTGAGGAGGAGCTGAAACAGGCGCCTTTTGGATGAGACATTAAACCAAAGTTCTGTCTTCCAGGTCAGGATGACGAAGAGCAGGGAGCTCTCCTGATGTCCTGGCCAACATTTCTCCCCCTCAAACCATCAAAACCCAACAGATTAACTAGTCATTCGCATCACTGCAGTTTGTGGGATGTTGCTGGCACAGAATGACTGCTGCATTCCAACAGAGAACGAGGATTCTCACTGGAAGAACCAAGGGAGAAGGGAGGTTCTTAAACTGAGGGCTATTAAGTAGAGACTAGAATATAATTTAAACGGGAATGGGATAAATATTGGAAAGGAGGAATATAAAAGAATCTGGCAGAAATGGGGGGTGGGGGGGGGGAGATACAGGAGAGAGAGCCAGCACTGGCACAGGCACTGGTGGCTGAATGGCATCCTCCTGTGCTGTAATTCTATTATTCTATGGAAACTCACCTTTATTGAATCTGAGCCCAGCAAGTGGTTTACAAATGTTGGTGTTGAGCTGACTTTAGGACGATGTGCCCTGTGAGAAATGCCTCAAACACCAAGCTCGCTGCCCCTTTGTGCAGTGTCTCGGTTTGGTTCAGGTTGGTCTGGTTTTGACTTATGAAGTCCAATAACAGATTGGCTCTGACTGAGGCTCCCAGTTCAGAGTTGTCATCTTCACACAGAACCTAAGACCAAACTTGTGTCCAAGGAGATAGGGAGAGAGATCAGGCCTATTAAAAGTGGCATCGACTGGGGAGACTCACCGCACCTTGTGCAGTGCAGGGTGATTCTGGCTGTAGTTTCAGGATGAATATCAGAGAGTTATAGGTAGAATATATAGTTTTATTTATATATATATATATCAGCAAATTATTGTAATTCTGTTGGTTATGAGGGGAATCTGATTGTTATCAATATTACTATTATTTATCGGTGCAATTTCATTGTGTTACTTCTAGTTACTGGTGGAACTGAAGTTCCTCTCGCCTCTGGATTCCCCTCTGCAAATTATGCCCCCACATTTGGTTCCCCCTCTTCCCTGCCCTCGGTTTCCGTTCTTTGCCTGCTCATGGGTGCCCTCCTGGTTCTTGGCAGTTCTGGCACGCAACTACGAGCAAAGATACGCAACTACAGGGGTCCCAAATGCAATAACATTTGCAAATGTCACGTGGTCAGATGTCACATGGTCGGATGTCATTTGGTCAGAACGTCATGTGATCAAACTTCCAGGAATACTTTCAACCAGAGCTGGCAACTCTACATCTAAAACAGAACATGTTAAACCTTTTTATATAAAGACTGTTATTGATCTGAGCATTGTTGTTTTATCAGCCCAGGGTCTGATCTGACATCATGTCAGCAGTTTTGCAATCCTGCTGTCCTCCATAACTGGCTTACTTTCTTATCATAATGTTAAAAAATTGACTGGTTACCCTT
Source organism: Squalus acanthias (assembly GCA_030390025.1). Classification (NCBI taxonomy): domain Eukaryota; kingdom Metazoa; phylum Chordata; class Chondrichthyes; order Squaliformes; family Squalidae; genus Squalus; species Squalus acanthias. The sequence goes on along the minus strand of CM059427.1, from coordinate 144,510,774 downwards.
TGGATGAACCATCAGATAATCAGTTGTCTACAAGGGGGTTCTGGTACATTTTTCCAAGCTGTTTGTGCTGTTTATGCATTTTAGTTTGAGGCAGCACTATACATTCTTTCCATCTCACCATGTGCCCTGGTTCCTATCTGCAGCTGAGCCACAAAAAATAAAATAAAAACTAAAGAAGCTTAGCCAGTCTTTGCAATCTGACAAGTTTACATTAGGGTTGCTGCTGGTTGAACGAGACATGCCATGTCAGGCCAATGCTAAAGCAGCTTGAGATAGCGCAAACCTTTTTTGTCAGGGTGTTAAACTTCTCCACTCCTCCAGTATCCTGGCATCATACACCACCTGTGGCCAAGAACGTAGCAGGCAACTGGCTCTCTGGCTTCTCTGATCACTAACTCCCCACAGAGATGCAGCACAGGTTGGCAAACGGATTATTACGCTCACCAAAGAAAAAACAAAGAGTGTTCTGTTTTTCTAGAGGATACTTTATATTTTTTATTCCCTTCAATTTCTTCTCCTCTCCGGAGGTACTAATTTATGATTTGGATTATAATTCCATAGGCATCCACTACTGGTACTTCACTCAGGTAGCCATTCTTCATGTATCATCCCAGTCCCAGTGTTGGCAGGCTATTTGAATATGGGGGCATCACATTTGAGCCTGATCCCATCCTTGCCAGATATCTACATTGGTGTACGTTCCAGCAGATGTCACTCGATCTTGATCAGGATTGGGAACCCTGACTGATTTTTTTTTCCCCCCCTCCTTAACCCAGGAGTCACTAAGGCTAATTGTAGTGCCCCTGAGATCAGGAAACGCGGGATTGACCTGGGACCGTCCCGGTTTGTATGACTCGGTACTTCATAGGGAAGTGTGTTTGGCCTTTAAGCCATGGGGGAGCAGTGAGGACATTATATAAGACTTGGTGTCGCGCACCTCTTGCCAGCTGATCTTGCCCCCTTCCAGATTACTTTCTGTAATAAAGGAGATAGTCAGCTTGTAGATCACTGCACCATTGGATTGCAGGGAGTCCCAGTTTTGCAGTGATCCTTGCAATGGGCTCATTATTTCCACCCAGATGGGTAGAGTTGTGCTACACCAAGACTCTTCAAATGTGCTGTGGTTCCTTAAAAGTGATAATCAGACAGCTTCTGGAAAGTGGATAATGCATATTCCCTAAAAGGAGATATTTCACTTTTTATATGGAGTTGGTTCAGTTGGACTCCCTTAGCTGAGCAGTGAAACAAATATCCATTATCTTTTCCTCTCTATAGTTTATGTATAAAACAGTTCTGCAGTTCTACAAATAGTAACACAATACTGCTTCACCTCAGTAGGCAAAGAAATTATGATTAGTAATATTGATGGAAAGCCACCAACTCCCTGAATGATGAGGTAAAAGCTGCTGTTCCCCAGTATTATCATTCATAAATCACACTTGTGGCTGTTCATCAACAAACGAACATATTATACACTATAAAATATGACATACAGTGTTGATTAAAATATAACTGATTGGCCATAGTCTCACTCAAATGTGACTTGTGTTTCATCAGAACTCTGTCACTCTATAGCAGCTGTAATACAAGATTAAAACCCATGAAATTGTGAAAAGTAATACGGTACAATAAACTGCATGCAGTATCAAGATACTGAAATACTGTACTTTTCTATACATAATTAGATTTTATGCCTTGTTTGATCATTTTTTTTCTCTCCAAGTGGATTGTTTTCTATACCCTACTGGACACTATTAAGTTACTAGTTTTTTTTTTACTTGGTAAAGCATATGGACTTTTTGAACTACCAAATAATGGAAAATCTGGAAATAATTGAGATGTATAGGACAAAGGGTGGTGCTTGCTTTTTTTACATTTCCCTAAAATCCCAGCTGCATTTACTTTAAAATTGTCAACTCAGTGAGGAAATGTTGAGTATTGGTGCAGTGTCCTGTACTTTCTTTCTTCAGAGAGAATTCAGTCATTTTAATAAACCAGCCACAACTGACTTCAGAATATTTTATATTTGTTGATCAATTTGGCTACATGTGAGTTTTTTTTTAATTGAATTTTCTGTCAACCTTGGCTCAGTGATAGCACTCTCACCTCAGGCAGAAGGTCATGGGTTCAAGCCCCAGTCCAAAGACTTGAGCACATAACCTCGCCTGACGCTTCAATGCACAATGAGGGAATACTGCACTGTTTGAGGTACTGTCTTTCTGGGAGACATTAAAACCAAAGTCCTAGCTACCCTCTCAGGTGGAAGTAAAAAATCCCATAGTGCTATTTGAAGAAGAGCAAGGGAGTCCTTCTGATGTCCTGGGTAATATTTATTCCTTAACCAACCTCACTAAAAAAAAATATTACCTGGTCATTTATCTCATTGCTGTTTGTGGGACCTTGCTGTGCCCTAATTGGCTGCCGTGTTTCCCGACATTACAACAGTGACGACACTTCAAAAATACCTTATTGACTGAAGTGCATTGGGGTATCCTAAGGTCGTGAAAAGTGCTACATAAGTGCAATTTCTTTTTCTGATTTGCATCCCTTCGCTCTTTAATGTGTTGTGACTCATGCTGGTGTAGGGTTCCCCTGGTTGCCTTTCAGCATCTCACCCAAGTGACCCTCCTTTCATGTGAGTCTGGATAGTGAATATTGGCTGTGTATTTGAATACGGAGGGCATCAGAGCTAAGCCTGAATGTCCTCAGCTGTTGTCCACGCAATGGGGAAGTATAACCCAAGTTTCTCTGTCTGACTCTGTCTGACTGTTGTTTTCCTTATTATTGGGATGGTCAACCGATAATGAAATTTCTTGATAATGACCAAAAATGATCCACCCCACGTTGTCTCAAGCTAGGGCTGTGAGAAATCTTTGAATGTATTCAAACAATGTGGGCATAAATGCTAATTGAGGACTTACCATTAGGCCACCTGATATAGGCTGGGTAGCGTGCACATCTTGATTTATAAAGAAGGTTGCACTGGCAAGACTTTGTACGTCTCTGAATCATGTTGCGGATGAGCCCTACACGGAGTCTTGTTGACCCATGTAACAATTTGGATGAGAGACTTTGAGACCTATCCCTACGTCATTCAAAGCTATGCTGGATAGCTGAACAAGATAGGATTCTGCTGGTTCCAGAAACTGAGAGAGTGCATGAAATACAGTTAAGGACAGAGTGAGTTCTGGCTGTTTGAACAACATTGAAAGGAATTGTTCCGAGGTGACTTTTTATTTTAAGTAGCACTCCTCAAAATTCCAAATATCGTGATTATATCAACATCATTATTTCCGAGTGTCGGTGACCAATTTGCCCAAGTTTTCTGCTTTTGTTCCCTAGCTGCACAGTAAGCCAACTTAATTAAATGTTATTGTTTATTTTGTACGGAGAGTGAGAATTAAGTAAATTTGCACCAAGCGCTGTTTCATGTCCTATTGTTATTTCACTTTTCCCTGTATTTGAACTCCTTTTTTTTGTATTTCCAGTAGCTGTTTTTATTGTGGCTGCTCAGTTCTTTAACTAGTCACAGTTTCGTACAAAATAGACCAAGTCTCTTCATTTCTCCTTGTGTATTTTGTTATCCTTTTCATGCAGTGCATAATGTTTGCGTAAACCTTCCTATTCCAACCTAGTCCCTGAAACAGACTATTCATATGTTTTAAAAAAATGACAGTATAACATTGCGAACATTTTAAAGAGCGCCTCTGCATTCCTGATTTGTGTTTAAACCTAAAAATCGCATATTTTGATACTTCACTTTTTTGTTGCTGAGCAAATCTATTGTTATCAGAATAGAGGCTCTGAACATAGCAGAAACCTTGTGAAATTCTCAGTATTGTTCAAGCGCTGGGTGCTGACTGAGGCAGAATCCTTATAAAGGTTTAATACCCTGAGATACGCTACACAATTTTGCTTTTGTAAATGAAACATTTACAGAAGTGTTTTGCTTACCAATTTGTTTCTCCTATCGATAATTCGATAAGCAATGAACCAATAGATCGACTTTTGGTCAAAAGAAATACAACAAAGAGACATTCAATTCTTTGGAGAATTTATAGGTGTAAATGTAACTTATTCAGACCAAATTGCTCACGTTTTCTGTTTTTTTTTTCCCCCCCAGCTACACCGTAAACAACTTAATTACATTTTATTTATTAGTTTATAGATTAAAGAGAGAATTAAGTAATTCTTGCACCAGTAGATGTTTGATATCCTATCATAGGGACACTATCTTATAAGAATAAATTAAGAAGCTAAAGCCATTTTATATTTTGAACATAGTTTTTCGAAGTAGCAGAAAAGCTTGACAGTCAAAAATGGACAACATTCAACAGAAAAAAATCCCTTATCATTATAGTCGTCATGTGAGGATTTTACAATTTGGTTAGGAAGGTATGTCCCATCACTGGCTTGGTGTGGCTTTAGCATGTTTGATAGTGCTACGTTATCAGAACAGTTCGAAGAGTGCAGCTTCGAGACACTGAGTGAGCCAGTGAAATTCTCCAGAGATCTTGGATCAGTTTATGCGTGTCGTAAGATTTATAATTCAGGTTGAGTTCTGGTCTATTAGCTATTACCATGCATACCTACTAGTACGTTTTAGGTAAGGGTGTTTTAAAGATTTAGAGGAAATCTGTCATTAACTCTAGGCAACATTAGCAAAACTTCCAATATTTAAGTCATTGTAGTTAGTTAACACATGGGGATGAAATTACTCAGTGTATTAGTTATCACGAGCAGTAAACCTGAGTTAACATGTCGTCATTTGGTGCATTAGCATTAACAGTATCAGCATCATTTTCCTAAGCTTCCAAAATTCCTCTTGGGACTAAACTGGATTGATGCACATTAACGCACACTTGGCAAACTTTAGTAAAATCGGAAAATTTTCCTTTTTTCATGTCTTCCTTGGTGTGTTTCTCTTGTTTCTATATTCAGGACACATTAAGAAATATCAAGGAAGGAATTACATAGTAAACATGAGAAAACTGATTCTGATATGGGAGCACTGTCGCTACTCTTAAGGTCTTGTTATTATATGTATATATGTGATAAAAGATAGGTTTGCTGAATATATTTTCTGAAAACAACCTCAAGTTCTTTAGCAAAAATGTTATGTCGGGAATGAAAGGAAAAATTACTTTTTTCCATAGGATATTAATGCTATTGCTTTAGTGTCACAAATTGTGACATTTGTGCTTTTTTTTTTATTTTTTGTAAACCAACACCAATGAGACAGATGCTTTCCTTCTGTGCTTCTATATGTAAAAAAAATACCATCAGTGTCCTTGCAGACAATGAAAAGAAAGAAAGACTTGCATTTATATAGCTTCATTCACAACCTCAGGACGTCCCAATTCACTTTACCACTGAATGGTTAAAAAAGTGACTGCATTTTTTGTCATTTACAAAGGATACACAGCACAGAAACAGGCCATTCGGCCCAACCACTCCATGCCAGCGTTTATGCTCCACTCGAGACACCTCCCGTTATTCCTCATCTAACCTCTATCAGCATAACCCTCTATTCCCTTCTCCCTCACATGCTTATCTAGCCTCCCCTTAAATGCATCTTTACTATTAGCTTCAACCACTCCTGGTGGTAGCGAGTTCCACATTCTCACCACTCTCTGGGTAAAGGCGTTTCTTCTGAATTCCCTGTTTGATTCTTGGTGACTGTCTTATATTGATGGAAATCTGAAATACAAACAGAAAATGCTGGAAATACTCAGCAGGTCAGGCAGCATCTGTGAAAAGAGAAACAGCGTTAATGTTTCCGGTTGAGACAAAAGGTCAAATGCTAGAAGCGCCCACTGGATTGCAGTTTATTATATTAAAATGAAACCCCAATTACATCATTTATACATCCCCTCCCCCCCCGCATTAAGATTGAACTGAGAAATTTGTTTCCCTGGGGAATTGCTCCTATGAAAAGTGTCACCTGTGTCCAAAATATATCTTGTTTTATTTTTTTAAATATTCGCATTGTTCAGTCTGTTGTGTTGTGTTTTAAGTAATTGCTGTTGGTTTTATGTGAACTGTTGGCTGATTAATCAATCATACAAATTCATCTTGAATGCAACCAATATGTGAATATTTTCATTAAAGATCATCTGACTCCACATCAAAAGGGATTGGAATATCCCACTCCAGGAGAGTGGAATATCCTTGAAGATCCGGCAGTTTCAGGGTTAATCTTTGAATCACTTGGAAAAAGTGCTCCTGGGAACGAATTCCAGATTGCGATGGATTTAGAAAGAATGTTGTGTTGCAGATTAGGTGGAATTTCCCCCTCCAATTACTCCTGCAAACAGCCCTGGTAGTATAGCTAAATGACTGACTATGAGGGAACAATTTTACACAGTTCCTCAACACTGTGGAAAGTAAACATTGTTTTAGCATAACATCTGATAATGCTAAGATAATGTGGCAGCGCTGAAGGGGTTTGGCAAAAAAAAAATGAGGATTAGACATGTTTTATAACCTGGCTTTGCATTGAAGTAATTCAAGAGGATCTAATTGGATGGTACACAATAAAATGACTGGAAGTGTGCACAGACACCCCAAACTGATAGATTTTGATGATTGTATTAAGTAGTTTCAGGCAGATGTTGTGGATCATGAAATATGGCAGTGATTCAAACCAAAACATTGCATTGCTATGCAACACTATTGCACAGTTGATTGCTGTGTGGCAACAGACACCCCTGTTTTCATCCCTGTTTTGCTACACTTCAATAGCTGCTCATCTGCTTCCTATCATGCCCGTTAAACACATGCACAATTCTTTGAATTCTAAGTTATGAAAGTTTGGTCCCTTGCTCTGATGCTCTTCTAGTCTGTTGGTCTCATTTCTGTGCTGCAGCAGTATTGATTGATTGTCCTCTTAGATTTTCCACGTTTCGCGATAAAATGGAACTGGATTTTGGCTTAATGCAAGGGTTTTACTGTTTGTGGTTTCCACATCTGGTGATTTTATATTTCATTCACGTGTAAGCCAAACCCAGCGAAATTGAGCCCCTTCATGTGTCTTAAAATAGCACATAATACTTTTTCTTTCATTTTTGCATATTTCTTTTATCTTTTCCTGTCATTTTTACTTTTCTAACCAATTGTGGTGAAAGATTTGGACAATCTAAATCCATGGATGGTCTTGAACAAATATTTGCAGGTAGTCTAAACCTCTAGACCCGCACTTGCGTTGTACTGGTAGTTGTCTTTTTTCTTTTTAGAACAGTCGGGTTTCTTGACTCTGTGATATCTGAGTAAAGAACACAAGTAACATATACAAGTAAACCAAAGCATAATTATTAAGGTAGTTAAGGTCAATTGTAGCAACCCTACACAACAGCAACAGCTTGTATTTATGTTATGCCTTTAACATGGAAAAATGCCCCAAGATGCTTCAGAGGAGAAAATGAGTGCCAAGCCTTTGCAGGAAGGTTAAGAGAGCTGCCCAAAAGTTTGATCGACGTGATCTATTTTGAAAAGGCTTTCAAAGGTGGCGGGGGGGCGGGGGGGGGGGGGCGGAGTTCCAAATAGCAGCGCCGAGGTGGCTGAAGGCTCCACCGCTGAAAGTTGAGTGGAGAGAGGAAAGGATGCGCAGAAGGCCAGCGTCCAAGACCTGGAGGATACTGGAGTGGACGTAAAGCTGGAGGAGGTTGCAGAAGTAGGGTGAGGTGAGGCCATGGAGGGATTTATAGCAAAGGACGGGGATTTTAAATTGAATCTAGCAAGGATGGTAAAGTGTGGCTTAGTGTGGGGTAGGATACAGGTAGCAGACTTTAGACAATTTGGAGTTTATTGTTAGCAGAGGACGAGAGGCTAGTTAGGAGTGAATTGGAGAAATTGAGACTCGAGTGATGATCACAAGGATCTTGGTAGGGGTGAAGGCTAGCAATATTGTTTTGAAAGGAAGAGGGCCAATACCTGACCTAACAGAATTATTAAGACTGATTGAGTATTGGGGTCAGGAGAAGTAATTGAGAAGTCAAGGGTTGGGTTTTACTGTAAGAATTGAAGTTGAAGAGGGCAGGGAGGGGAGGAGAGGAGAGAGAGAAGCTGCAAAGTAATGGGGTTTGGGGTTAGGATGAATGAGAAGTTGTGAGGTAGTAAGCACTGGAAGCAGGGAGTTCTACATGAGGCATTTTGTCAAGATGGTCTCAGCCTCTGAGACAAAGGGTTGGATTTTGCCAGGCCCGAGGAGGCGGGTTTGAAGGCGGGTCAGGTGGGAAAGTTGCCAAAAATGGGGGCGAGCTCCAATCCCGCCACTGAGCAACTTTCCCGAATGCGGGCTTTCAGACCCCGTTTCAATCCTGCCTCCAAGAGGCGGGATAGGCCCTTAAGGCACTTAACAACCACTTAAGTGCCTCTATAATGACATTTTGAGAGGCCTTTCTGAGTTTAACACATTTCCCGCGTGCTGCACGTCTCCCCTTGAACATGCCAGTTAATCCTGACGGGCTCACAAGTGGATGGCTTACTAACAGCTGCAGCTCCACCATAAAAACGGCGTTTTCCACAATGATCATTTGCAGGTGGCAGAACTTTCTTTTCTCAGGTCTGGGAGAACTTTTTGCAGGTCGACTCATTTTGGAAGCTTTGAAGCTGAGATCCATCTCCACTGTGACCTCCTGGGAAACCCCTCTCTCCACCTTGAATGAGCGCTTCCTCAACTGAGGTATATACCTGCAGCATGGGAACCATTTATTTCCTTTCCTCCTGGACCTCAGATTCGGATGAAGATCAGCCGCGGCAGCAGCAGAACCCGGAACAACAACAGCACCAACAGCAGGAGCACCAACCTGCTGCTCACCCACCTGAAGCTGCACAGGCCAGAAGGCGCCAGCGCAGGGAAGCACGTCACCGCAGGAGATACCCCCAAAACAGGGTTTACAGACACAGGATGAGCTACCTCAACATGACTGAGCAGCAGTGCCAAAGGAGGCTCAGACTTTCGCGAGAGGTAGTGGGTGACATCTGCGCAATGCTGCAGCAAGACCTGGAGCCCAGAGGAGCGGGTGGACAGCCCTTACCAGTGGCCGTCAAAGTCACCACCGCACTCAACTTTTTTGCTTCAGGCTCATTCCAGGGATCAACAGCAGACATCAGCGGAGTCTCCCAGGCAGCTGCACACGCTTGCATCACGCAGGTAACTGATGCCCTCTTTGCCAACGCGCACAATTACATCAACTTCTCCAAGGATCAAGCAAGTGTAATGGCGCATGCGGTTGGATTTGCTAATCTGGCAGGCTTTCCAAGGGTGCAGGGTGTCGTAGACTGCACACATGTGGCCCTTAAGGCACCCCATCACAATCCAGGTATTTTTGTCAACCGCAAGGGCTTCCACTCCCTCAACGTGCAGCTGGTGTGTAACCACAATAAGGAAATTTTGCATGTTTGCGCCAAGTACCCTGGCAGCTGCCATGACTCGTTCATCCTGCGGCAGTCTAGTGTGCCTCCGCTCTTCAGTCCGCCAGGCCAACTTCACGGATGGCTACTTGGAGACAAGGGCTATCCCCTGAAGATGTGGCTAATGACGCCATTGAGGAGGCCATCCAACGAAGCTGTGGAGCGCTACAACTCCAGCCACATTTCCACTAGATCCATTATCGAGCAAACCATCAGCTTGCTGAAAATGCGATTCAGATGCCTCGATCGATCAGGTGGAGCCCTGCAGTACTCAGCAGCCAGGGTCTCCAGAATCGTCGTGGTCTGCTGTGCACTTGACAACATGGCACAGCATCGTGGCTTGCAGCTGCCTGAGGTACAAGTGGCTCATCGCATAGCCTCCTCAGATGAGGAGGAGGAGGAGGAGAGTGACAACTAACAGCTTGCGGAGGCGCATCAACCAGCAGCAGCAGCACGCGAGAACATTGCTGCCCGGGATGCAAGGGATGCACTGATCTTGGCCAGATTTGCTTAGGCTGCCCAATCAAACACATTTGCCTCACACCTTCTTACCACACCATCGACAATGGACAAGAACCTGCGGCTTCCTATCACTCTGACCACCATACTGACAATGCCAAGTCGCCCTGAGCCCTCAATGTGGAAGTCCCATTTGCGAAATGACACAGCCCACAACTTCAACAGTTTTCCATCAAGTCATTTTATAACATTAATTCACGGATGGCATTTCACAATTAAACACAACTTGTGACTACTTGTGCTTTATCTTCCTCTTGCGCGTGCTCCTACATGGTGCTTCCCCTGTGGCTTCAGCAGATGTGGAGGCCCCTTGCTCACTTTCATGCTGCTCCTGCCTCGATGCCTTTGGCGGGCGTCCTCTGGGGTTGCGAGCCTGTGAGGGCTCGCAAACAGTCTGCTGCTCCTGCGGCTGTGCAGGGGTTGAGACGCCGATCTCAGTTGGGTGAGGACTCTGATCGAGGGCTCTGCAGTGGTATGGTCATGTGAGCGCTTGGAGAGGAGCCCCCACTTCCTTGTTCTCTGCCATCAACATCCCTCTCATGGGTCAGCCCCACTTCAGGGCTAGCAGGTGGCTTGACAGCACCTTGCTGCACTTCAAGGGGGCCATGAGGACCCGTTTCTGCACTGGCAGTCCTACTCCAGAGGACTTCCATGAAGGTCTGATTTCTCTGCTCAATAGCTGACCATTGCTCCTCCAGAGATGTCGGTCTATTCTGAACAATGACCATGTTTTCAAGACCCTGGCGACTTAGCTCCTCCATGGCCATAGCCATCCTCTCCTCTGCGGTAGCCATCCTTTCCACGGAGGTTGCCATCCTTTCCGTGGTGATGCGTTCATGCGCCAATGCCTCCACAAAGGCTCTGCTCATGTTCGCGATGGACTCCTCCATCCACTCCACACTCTCAGCGACCCTGGAGACAAAACCTGCCAGAGACTCCTGCACGTGTTCCTGGAGTTCCAGCACCGCTCTCCTTCTGGATGGACCCAGAGGCACAGGATCGACATGCAGCTGAGCCGAGCTGGGAGAGTCCTGCGCCCTCCAACGAGGACTCTCCACTGCTGTCCCTGTTGCCACCATCTGCTGATGCTCACTTGTGAGCTGTGATACACCAGGTGACAACACTACGCTATCTCCCTAAGGTCCCACCGAGGTGTGAGTGTCTGCGCTGGTGCTGGGTGCGCTGAATTCTGCTGATGCTGCGCCCTCAGAAGTTGCAGATTCCTCTGAGGAGTCTGGTGGCTGAGGCCGTTCCTCCTGGACAGTGGGGAAGGAGGCTGTCAATGGTCCTGTGGGGGAGTAAAGGAAAGAGTTAGAGATGTGAGGTAAAGGTTGCATGTACATTGAATTGTGCAGATGATCATAAGTCAGTCTGTTAGAGCATTAAATACAAGATCAGTCACTCATGCAATGTCAATGAGAGAGATGAAAAACTATTCTGTCACCAGCTTGCTCTGATGCGCCCAACTGTTCGTCCCCCACTTGGGAATCCTCCTCAACTCCCACGATCTCCAGGGCCGCCTCCTCTGCAGGTGGTGAGCTGGGCTATTGAGGGTGGTCCTCCTTCTGTCTTCGCTCTTTCCCTCTTATTGTGGGCTCTCTTTTCCTGCAATGAGGGGCACAAGTGGAGTTTGAGTGAGAATGAAGGAGTGAGTGTAGAGAATCCATAGCATACATGCTTATGAGGACACAAAGATGGAGTGAGGTCCCAAGACCAAGGGCCCTCCCTCCCTGTGTGTTGTAAGTTGTTGTCATAGCATAACAGTGATGGGGAGTGTGAGGGCTGCATAGTCGAATAGTTAAGTGAATGCTAACCTACAGAGAGAGGGAATGGTTAAGGGTGCAGGGATGTAAGGGTCAAGTGGGATGTGGAGGAGGAGGTTGGCAATGAAGAGTGCTGGTGATGAGGCGATGGAGAGCAGATTGAGGGTCATGGTGATGGAATACTCACTTTTCCTGTGCGGAGAAGGTCATGAAACCTCTTTCTGCACTGCAGCCAGGTTCTGCTGCACATTGAGATGGCACTCGCCTCCTGTGCCACTTGCAGCCACACAGCTTTGGTCCGCTGGGGAGGTTTTTTTCCTCCCAGAAGAAGGAAACAACACTTCCTTATGAGCTCTTGCTCCCTCCACCAGAGCTTGGAGGGAGTCCTCATCAAAGCGGGGTGCGCACTTGGGTCTTGAACTTGCCATGTTTGCACCACTAATCCCTCAGAAGTCTCAGCAAAAAGTGGTAAGGCAGAAAATGAACCAAGGCTGCTTGCAGGCCTTAAATGCAGCTGCATAGATGACATCATCAGAGGCGAGTTTCAGGACCAAAAGACTCATTGGGCCAGGGGTTTCCACACGCTGGAAATCAAGTGCCCAATGAGGGCAAAATCGCTCAATTGTCCTGACTCACATCGGAGGCAGGGGTGGGACCTGCCGAACATCTGACCTGACCCTGACCCGACCCCAACGACACAATCCAGCCCAAAGAAATCGATGAACTCCTCACATTTGGTGTGAGAGGTGAGGGTGGGTGGGGCAAGGGATGGGGGTTTGAGGAGATGGTTTTCCATAGAGAAAGTGAGTTGTGGATTGTTCTTTAGTTGTGGATGATCCTGGAGTAGTAGAAGAAATCAAGCCTGGAATCGTCATGGTCTCAGCTACTCACGGCATCAACTCTGAGGCATTGGGAGCCTTAACATTTTTTTTTAGTCAGTGAAACTTAGATTATGACCAGAGTAGAACCACAAAAATTGCTAGTGCTTTAGCCAGATTTCCAGATTTATCCCAGTAACACGAGAGCTGCTACAGCTGCGTTCCAGCATTCTGTATTAATCCAAAAAGTCCACACACAGTTGCCACTTCTCCTGCCTGTGGAAACCTTCCCAGACAATGTCATCACTTGGAATCCTGTTACTTGTACAGAGAAGTTTAAACATAGAATTGCTGAACCAGGCTTGCTGGAGTACGTATTAAGCTCCCCGAAATCTGCAGTGGGCTTGTTTCTGCTCGTCTTTCCGAATTTCCATTAACAACCAAGGTGAAATTCATGAAATACTTGTCCTTGTTACAGCAGTTGGCTCAAAACTGTTGGTGTGCCGCACAAACCGCAAGCAAGAGCTGGCGCGGCACGAAGAGTTTAGTCATTGCAACGTGCAGCCAATGGGGTGAAGTTTAAAACTCTCAGCTGTGATAACAAAACGGCACCCAATTATTCCTCCAATGGAAGCAGCAACTGGTGACTATAAAGTCAAAAGGAAATTTATAAAGAAAATTTAGTACACCGATTTATTAAATTTGAATAATATTTGTGTAATATGGTTGAATAGTAGACTTCAAGGTTAATCCATACATAAAACATTCACAATGCATCCATGTAGCACAGTTTCTAGATGTGATTACTGCTGGGGCCTTGGGTATTACTGTTCAGTCACTTCCACCCCATGTCTCATTGCAGAAGGAGATTTATGTGATGTTCTTGATTATTTGCCTGTGAACTCAATGGCTCAGTAATTAAAACACTTAAAAATTTTACCCAAACTTTTTAAGTATTGTTTGTGCATATTTAAGAAGTTAAATTATTTCAGCAACTTTAGTGTTAAAATAATTTACCATCAACTGCGATCATCCTCCAGGTTCTCTACAAAATAGACATGCAAGGAGCCATCCATGAAATGTCTGTAATATTCGCTTTTCTATTTCTTAATTTTTTTTCCCTATTTCTGAAGTTCCCTCCATGCTCCGATGTCCACATATGTCATCACCGTTGCTTCTTGGTGTTTGTCAAGAGATGTGCATGGGTTGGACCCATTAGGACAGAGCCCAGCCCCTAAGAGACCAGGACAGTTTTGCCTTTGTTCGCTCGATGTTCCTTTAGAGAGAGCCAGAGTGCAGGGACACTAGATCTCGGGTTTTGTGGTTGAAAGTCCACCTCTGTGATATTGCAGCTATTGGACTAGCAAGAACGTTCCTATTTTTTAAAAAAGACAACAGAAATGCAATTGAGCAATGTCCCTCTGATATGATGGCCTCTGAAGTAAACATAAACTACATGTGCTGATGTCCTTTGGATCTATTTGGTGACCTTGCATTGGAGGTAACTTATCATCATACCTAGTGATGTTGCAGCCACAGAACTGGCTGAAGGCTTATATTAGTCCCGGTGCTGTTTGAGGTAAACCTTTTCTTGAGAATCATGAAAGTGGTTCAGAGAAAAAAAAACTTCAAAATATTTTACCAGTTAAATAATATATATCTACAATTAAACTATTGATCAAGGGACTTCATTTTACTCTAATTAAGTGTTACAAAATCCTAGCTGGAATATTCCTGCATGAAAGTTAGCTCCCCTCTGATTTTGGTAATTGTCAGAGCAGTTACATATTTGCATTAACATTCACTCTAAATATTAATTCAGCTGTACTTTGGGGAGTTGGGAGGGGGGTGGGTGGGCGGCAGGTTGCTATTAACTGAATTAACGTGAGTAGTATGCTGCCAGAAAAGCTTTTGCAGTAAAATATTCCAATGGTCTTTCCAAAGTAACACCCAGTAAATCTCTGATAAGTAAAACTTTATAAAAGCAGTGTTCTTTTTCTTGCTAATCTTTTCTCCTTTTTAACCCCTGTTCCTCTCCTGAACGATTTCCAGATTTATCCCAGTAACACGAGAGTTCATTCCAGAACAGCTGCGCTCCAGCATTCTGTATTGATCCAAAAAGTCCACACACCATTGCCAGCGGCAAAGCTCCATACAGCACTTCTACCTGTGGAAACCTTCCCAGACAATGTCATCACTTGGGATCCTGTTACTTGTACAGAGAGACGTTTAAACGTTAAATTGCTGAACCAGGTTTGCTGGAGCGCGTTCCTTGTTGGCCTAACGTTCCACAGATGCCAAACACCATCTGGTAACTCACCCAAGTGGCCATGCTTCATGTATGAACTGTGACGGGGGAGTGTCAGCAGGCTGTTCCACCACAGAAGCTGCCCCGCCCAGCCCAGCCCAATTGTGTTCTCACCCAATGCCAACAAAAGCTCACTTCCAATAAGAATTCTTGAAGAGCACGATCGTTGTTAATTTTTTAATCTTCCCTAGCAGTGCAGAAGCCAGTTGCAGTACTCCTACTGTCACCCTGGCTGAAATTAGCTAACTCAGCACAGGCCAGGGATTTAACCTGGAGCCTCCTGCTCATGTAACTTAGGGCTGGATTTTGCAGGGGGTCAGCGGGTGCGATCGGTGGCGGGTCGGGTGGGAAAGTTTTTTTCCCCAGCGGGTCGAGACCCCGCTGTGGACCCGCCGCCATGCGCCTTTACCAAATGTCAGGTCTGTCAGCGCTGAGCAGACCCGACACGCAGCGGCGGGGGAGGCAATTAAAATCATTAGTGGCTTGTTTACAGCCACTTATCAATGATTTTTTTCCCCAGCTTTTTAGATTTGACAGGTCGCCCACTGGTTTCACACTGTGCCTAGACCTCGTCTGTGAAGCTGAGGCGGGAGGTCAGTGGCCATTGAATCAGCTGATGAGTTGACCGCTTCAAATGCCAAGTCAAAGCTCCCAGCTGATTGAGATATGTTCCTTTAACCACCAGCTTCTCTAAACTGCATTTGCACTACAGATTCAGGATGCTGCAAGTCTTTACACAAGTCTCCCATCTAGTCTGACCTCATTACCTCTCCCACCATTGACAGATCGCTTCCGTCACCTCTACTTCACCTGCCATCTATTCCATCAGCATGGGTGCCCTTGAAACTTTCTCACCTTGGTCTTCAGAATTCCACCACGATCAGCCCCAACACCAGCAGCACCAGGCACACCAGCACCAGGCACACCAGCAGCACCAACAACAACACCAACCTTCTCCGCAATCAACTGATGCTACACATGGCATCAACACCCGATCACATTGCTGCCCAGGAGGCCAGCGATGGCCTCACCATGACCAGATTTACTTCACTTGACGCTGTACACTCTGGCTGCCACATGATGCGCCAGGTTGACACCACCCCACACCCACATCATAAAGCATCCCTACAATGCCCAAGCCATTCCTTTCACACACATCACCATTGTGCGGGGTACCGTTGTGTCTCTCCATTCACTGCAACTCACTAAGCCACTTCCAAAGGGGCACACAAGTGCCTACCCTCGTGTGTTGTTAGTTGGTATGATTGCACTAGGATGAGGGTGAGTGTGAGGGGTGGCTAGTGAGATGGGGATGTGATGATGTAGATAGAGAGGGATGGATAGAGGTGCAAGGTAAGTTGGTGTGAGTAAGGATGTGCAGGAGTAGGTTAGGGAAGGCAGAGTGATGGGGATGTGATGAGAGGCACAGCAGGATGAGGTTGAGTGTGGCTTCTACTAACATTTCCTGTTCTACTGAGATCATTGAAACATTTGCGGCCCTGCACCCAACACCTCCTGACCACATCCCTGCTTGTGCTCTCCTGTGCAATGTGCAACCAGGCTGTGCTGGTCTCCTGGGGAGGTCTCTTCCACCCATTGGAAGGGAAAAGAACCTCCCTGCTTGCTGTAACTTCCTCCATAAGCATATGGAGGGAGTCATGGGAGAGCCTGGGTGCAACCGTCCACCTCTGTGCAGTGCTTGTCAGTGTTTGCAGCACCTCAATGCTGTAGAACACTGACAGCACAAATGTCCAAAGAAGGTTGGCCGTGGTCCCTTTAAGGAAACCGGCTGATGACAAGTCATCAAATGACATCGCCAGACCCACATCCTCTAATTGGCCGGGAAATGCGCTGGGCGGGCTTAACAAGCCCAATCATGGAAAATTCATTTCAGAGGCTGGGATGGAGCCAGCAGCGGGGTCAGGACCCGCCAAGGACGTCGCCCGCCACGGACCCGCCGAGGTTAGTAAAATCCAGCCCTTAGTTACTCACTAGCTTTACCAACTGAGGCATCCAGGATGATAAAGTTGTTAAAAATTAAGTAATATTTTTAATTTCCTTAGATAAATGATCTTATGTGAGAGGTCTGTGGAGAACTGTGCTATACTCTCAAACAACTGGTCAAACATTCAATGTTTATCTCTAGTTTTTAATAACATGCAGCTGCAAACTTCATCTGATTTTTTGTTCTCGTTCTTCCATTTTTCTTTCACCAATAGTACCACAAATAAATATTGGAATTGATTTTTGGTATGTTTAACTCCAGATGTCAATCCACTAAAGCAAGATGGCAAAAATGCTTGAATAAGAGATGAACATCCCAGCATGTTGAGATGGCTAAACACCCTGAAAACACATGAGATTGTTGCCTCCTTAAATTTCACACATCCACCCAAGAACCTGTGTCCAACTTTCCATTTATTGAGACATGCTGGGACCAAATATAATGTGTGTCAAATTTGAATTTGAATTAATTTCACTGATTTTAATAGAAATTCCCAATGATCTCATTATTGTTGCGAGAAATATTTTGTCTGTGATGTAAACTTTTGGCGAAGGTCCCAGTATCAGTTTCTGTTGGCTTATGGATCATGTTCTGGGCCTGGGACTTGCAGAAAATGACACCGTCCAAAAGAAGCAAAGAGTCCTAGCCAAACAGGTCGTACAGGAGTGGAAATAAAGATGTTAAGAAGTAGGACATGGATGGGAAACAAATAAGGTAGTGGTAGCGGAAATATTTGACTGATGTTTTATTATTTGCAAATGGCTGTTTCAATTGGAAACGTGGATTCCTTGTGCCCAAAGTAGTAAATATGCAAAAATGAGAAGTCTAGTTTAACAGTTTTTAGTTTTATTTACTCAGCTTGTAATGGGATGGTGCTGCTATGATAAAAGTGTCTCATTATATTCATACAAAGAGGTGTGGCCCCAAATTTCCTGGAATTCACCTACGCAGAAATTACGCCGAAATTTACGTTGGTTTCTGTGCTGATGGGAATCTATGCCAACATTTCCTGAGGAGCTCATTTGTCTACGTCGGAATGTAAAACCTGGCGTAAAACGAGCACAAAAGCAGCACCACCCATCATTACCCATTTGTATTGCAACTGTAGATGTAAATACTTTAAGCTATTTTGAAAATGGTGTATTCCCCTCAGAAAAGAAAAACTTGCTCTGTGTCTGTATTGCTGTTTATTGGACTTTTTTTGTAAAATCAGGAAACTTGCATGTGTGGAGTGTGAAGTGGAGCACTGATGCTTCACCGCAGCAGTGCCGTATCATTCAGTGGTCTGGTAAGAACAATCAAAACTTGCATAATAAGGGGAAGGAAGTGTAAATATCAGTTAAATCTGGGTTTAAACTCAGTTGTCCAGTTGAGATCCCTGACATTTTCAAGATAACTGGAGAGTCACTTATTTCTGCTTTAGCCTCTCATTTCTACATGCAACTGCTATGGCAGCGGGTCTACTGCTGCATCCATTAACAAAGATTAATTTACACACCTTCACCAGTGTGTCACGTTTGGGCAGCATCCAACACTAGTGTCAAAAGGCTATTGTTAACATTATTGAAGTCTTAATTATTCAGAATACACTCAAATTTCCTCAGGAAAAAACAACACACCGCCACTCTTATGTCGTAGTTACACTGAAACTTTCCAGGAAATTCTGTGTCATTTTATACAGAAATGGCCAGAATTTTCTCTGATTTAGACTGTTGTTGCATTAAGTATTACCTCCACCATTGGTCTCTAGCAGGATGTACATGGAAGTTTCCTGGGTATGCTCATTCGCATATCTTTTGATGCAAGCATTGATATAAAGCTGGTGTAAAACTAGCACAAGCAGCCGAACCAGCAGGAAACCTCTATGCAACTTTTTAACTCTGCTGTTCAGCCAATTTCTTTTGCAAATTACTTAATTGCATGTCTTAAATATTTAAGTGCCATCTGTGCCCAGAGAGAAGCAGGGCATAGCACCAAGCAAGAGATGAAGAATGCACAACTTCAGACCTCTAAGCCCTCCTGGAGGGGAGCAGGAGAGGGGCATTCAAGGCAGGATGAATAAACTCCACTTTCTGTAGAAAATAGTCAAAAGATAATCCTGAAACATGACCGAGGTTCTACAGTTGCTTTGATGGCTTTGGTCTCTGGAGCATGCAGAATTTGAATAGAAATATCGCAGCATGACTACCACTGGGACAGTTTTACATTAATATTGGAGTGCTCGGTTATGCGATAAATCTATTCTGAGCTCCCAGATAAAAATGGATGACCCCAGCGTGCTGTGGTGATTTTAAACTCTTTCAGGGTTACAGTAGCAATTCTGTCCCCAAGAGCGAAAACCAGAAATATGACGTTGGTTTATTTGGACTATATTATGAAGTAAAAAGATCTTGAGCTTTATAATCTGTTAATTATGCAAAAATAATGTATTCTAATAAAAGCCATATACATATTTTGAAAGCAGCAAAGGACATGGAATTTTTGGCTAATTACAGCAGTTGAATAATTTTTCAATTCTTTTGAGTGGGAGCAGTTAAGTGTTCAGCTAACCAACGGATGACTTGTCTGTTTTTAGAGGAAGGCTGCTGTTCACTGTAATGCTGAGTAGCACCAGGGGAAGCTGAGGAAATCAAAAATGTGTTTTGTGACACAGGAAAAGGAAATCCTTCAGGATTTTCTTTTGAATGGAAAGTTACCTTGTGTGGTCTTGGCCTTATTATGACACAGCCCGTCCGCATTTCAAGCTCAGATTGTTTAGAATTTTATCATAGCAACAGGATGCCTGGTTTCTATGAAGTGTCTCACAGACCCGATCCCTGCCTCCAGTGTGAAGCTCTCTTGGTTCATAATCATTTGGAAGGTTTGGGCCACACCAAAGGATGTCGGATGTGAATCAGATTTGACAGATAATCGCATATCTCATCTGTTCATGTGTCTAAATATCCGCAGCTGCAGATGGCTGTTCATTTGGATTTTTTTGACATTTGGCAAGGCCTTGCATTGAATTGCCAGGCTCTGCAGTCTGAGGGTGATATTTTCCTAAGCGCAAATTTTATTTTGGTGATTATTATGGTTGGATTTGTATAATGCCGTAACCACACTAGACATTCACCTAAGGCTGTCTTTGGAGCCATCAGGACTTTTGTGGAGAAGAAGTTTTGTTTTGTGTGTTGGATAAGAAGCAGTGAGCAATGGGTATTGCACCCAAAACTTTTGTTGGCGAGACTTTATTCCTCACTGTGTTTTAGTGGAGTACAGTTATTATAGTAATTGCAGTTATTGTTGCTTGCCTTTAATTACTTTTTATAAAAATGGTCTTGTTTTGTAAGCTTCTAAGACACCTAAAGGAAGTACCTGTGAGTTTAAAAAAAAAAAAATTGTGCATTCATCAGGGTGAGGATGTTGATGCTGGACTATTAAACACTTTCCTTTTCAGGTACCCAGTGTCATTCTCAGGTCAAGTATTCCTTAGAAGCAGACTAGAAGGTTTCTGATTTCTTTCTAACTGTGAACAGTGAGGAATAAAGCAGAATGTAAGACACCTGAAAAAAACACTTTTACAACACAAGAGACAGAGAGCCCCCCCTTAAAAGGTAGGCTCAAAAAGCCAGGATACAAAGGGGTTATTCTGTTTTAAGTTAAGTGAAATGACCCACTAAGGTGGGGTCGTGTAGTGTGTGTCCATGACTTTTATGTCATTATGCAAAGGTTAGTTTTACTGGGATTGAACTAAGGGATTATAACTGTTGATCTGTAAATTGTACTGTGGTGTAAAGCAAATGAATGATTGAAATCAAGTCTCACCACATCTAATGTGAACTCGGACCACCTTTGGTGCTCTTGCTCTTCCTAATCCAGAAAACTAATTTTAATACTTGCCCTTTCAGGCCTCTTCTGCTGTACTGCCAGGTTTTACTGAATGGAATGTCCACTCTGCCCAGTAGGCTGTTAAAATGGCATCGGGGTCCAACGTTCATTACGTGACACTGACTCCTCAGCCGCCCAGTGAAAGGCCGGCTGCGGGACTGTAAATCCACCACCTCCAACTTAATTGCGTTACCGCTCCTTTCCACCTGGTGGAGGGACTTAAAGCCTCCCCCCACCGAGATCCAGTTCCAATCACAATGTTATATCCCCAGCTCCCACTAGCACACAAGTAGGTATAAGGCAGTGTGAGTCAACTCTCATTTAAAATAATACTTAGACTCGAGTGATTGATGCCACTGAACCCATGAATGTATCGAATGCAAACAGGGAGCTAGTGTTAATTGACCCATAAGGACTGTCATTACCTAATAAATTTGATTCCTTGTCTGTCAGTACTAGACGAGAAATGCCATCTATCCCTAGGGCGTCTTTGTTTTGAACCCTTTTAGTTTTTTAGGACTTCCACCTCATTTATGTTCAAGTTGTTGATTTTACTTGTCTTATCACATCTTTAAGGAGGGCATGTAATTCCTGTCTTCACCTAACGAATACCCAGAGGAGGTAAACATTTACTATAGCTATCTTGCGTTAATCCTTAGTTTCCAACCTGTAAGTAACCTATAGGGTTTTCATATCTTCTCTGACTGCCCTCTTACTGTTAGAGCACTGAAAGAACTTCTTGCTGTAATATTTTGTGCCTGCAGTTATGCTTTTTCTCCAGGTCTTTGCCCCCTGACCATCCTTGTAACCAGTTTCTGCATGTTCTTCTATTCACCCCAGGGAACCCCTTCACCTTTCTAGAAGATTTTTGAAGATCATTTTTCCTCTTTACTTCACTTCTGATTAACTTGTTAATTCATTTGGGGTAATTTGTTAATTTATAATATCCCTGTCTGCCTAGACCATGCAATTTATACAGTAAAGACATAGGCCGGAATTTTCAGAGGTAAAAACAGGTGGGTCGGAGGCGTAGGGGGAAGTGTAAGTTGTACAACTGCAAAACGCGACTCCAACCCGCCCACTTTTACACTTCACTCTGGGGGGGACGAGTGGTGGGTGGGGTGGGCTGCCAATCCGCTGCCAGGAGGCGGGTTGGCAATTTAAATATTTATAATGAGGCCTGAAGCCTCTACTTTAACTTGCTAGGCAAGTTTTACTGCAAGCGGCCAGGGATCCCGCCCGGGCCTCTAGATTCCCGGTGGCTGCAACGAGGCGGCTTGAGCCTTGGGAGCAATCCTTGTGGGCCGGGAGGAGCAGGAGTGCTTCCGCCTGCACCCCCCGTGGTCAGGGATCAGACCCCCCGGGAACGCGACTCGGCCCTCCGCCTGGAACCACACCCCCCCCAGGGGATTGGATCCCCCTTCTGGGGACCGATCTCACCCCCCCACCCCCTGGGGGTCGGGGATCGGACCCCCACCCCACCCTACCTGGCCTTCGACCATCCTGGGCCCAGCACTTACCTTGTCCTGTGGCCTTCTGGTCCGCGTTCCCCGCCCGACTGGAAGCCAACCTGTCAATCAGGTTGGCTTCCGGGTGGGGAACCCGCCCTTCATGCCGCACGCACGCTGTGGAGTTAATGTGCCAGGAAACCCGAACTTCCGGGTTTCCCGCTGTCTTCCCCAGTCCCCCCCCCGTACCGTGCGGTTGGGACCCGGGAAAATCCAGCCCATAGTTACAGTAATATATGGAACAGTCCCTGAATATTTGCTTTACGTACAGCATTGCGCCTCAAATTAACTTCTGTTGCAAAATGTCTTCATAATACTTCAAACAAAGAAGAGATTGTTTTAAGTAGGTCAGCTTCATCAGCTCTGACTTGCACATGATTGCAAAAGTATTTATTTATTGGCAACAACTGTAGCTCGCTGTAACTTTAATCTCCGCTAAGTAGAAATGTGTTCCTGCCTGCCAGTTCTTGTCGGTTTCATGAAATAAACTAGGTCCACCACACTAAACAAGAGCTTACTAGCAGATTAATTCCCAGAATTCTGGATTTACTTAGCTGCATGCCAGACACAGCCCAGAGAGACTTGTTGATGCATGTTTTTCATAAATTGCATCTGAAGAATAAAATTGATATCAGCAATTGGTGCGTTTGGAACCACCGAACCTTTTTTAATTTGCTTTATTTTTTTGAATGAGTGTCACTGCTATAACCTTATTATAGTTTTGTTTCGGTTCCGAAATACTTTGGCAACATGTAAAGGGCAAACTTGCCGTAGCCAGTGGCAACACCATCGTGATGAAAGTGGATCCTGAGTTCTTGCCAGTTCTTACATTATAGTTGTGCTGACACAGCCACTAACGTCACTGAACTAAAACTTCAATTCAATTCCGCAAATTTGTCTCTCTGTTTAAATCTGTAAGCAAACGTTTTTTTGTAGATGAGCATGTTATATGGTATGCACCCTTTGTACACTCTTTCAAAAGGCCAGCAGCGTCACTTGAGCCCTGAAGTATGGCACTCTTACCATAGTTTGTGGAAAGTAAGTTGGGAAGTGGCACCAGTTGGCTAATTCATACATGCTGCCAACGAAATGAGTCATATTAGCAGTGACACAGATGGCTGATTTCCATACACTGTTCGTCCCTGACAGTTATTTTATTAAAACTATAAATATGCACTATTTAAAAAATAAACATTGGAATGAAACATATTTTTAAGGTTACGTGAGGTTCTGCCTTTGGAATGATCGCTATTATAATGGCATATATTACAGGTTTCCCTTGCACTTGTTTTTGCCTATTTTCTCCTGCTTTCTTCTCTCCTGAGAGCGCTGACTCTTGCTCGAGTGCAGTTCCACGAGCACTGGTCTGCCTCACCAAGTAGCCACCCAGAATCTGTGAACCTGGACAGTGAGTGTCAGTAAGCTACTCAGTAGTGGGGGACAACTGATCTGAGCCCAGTCCTGTTCTTGCCCTACATCTACATGTGCACTTTCCAGCATGAGTCACTGGAAGTCAAACACAAGGACGGATCCAAGCAAATGTTTCCCTTTCCTTACCCCTGGAGATCCTGAGATCAATTGTAGCGTGCCAAGTGCTGCTTTTGCTTATTCAACAATCGTGGAAGTATTAGCGTTGGTTTGAAACTAGGTCTTGTTGGATGAAGCTGCAGAGCAATGTACAGAGAAAAATTGGGATTGGTTTGTTTGCTGATCTATTTGAAGTGTTCCTATTGGTGAAGTGTTCCTATTGGTGCAAGTGTATCGTCAGCATGAGACTAAAACAGAAAATGCTGGAAACACTCAGCAGGTCAGTCAGCATCTGTGGAGAGAACAGCTGGTTAATGTTTCAGGTTCTTCTGAATTGATGAAACAACGAGGTACCTTTTCATCAGAGTCTACAGACCACACCACTCCCTCGGATCTATCAAAAGAGGGCTGCTTAAGTAGGCAAAAAATCAGTAAGGAGGTATAGAAGGAACTCTGTGTCGTGTTTTAAACTGACCTTCAAACACAAGCAACTAAGAGCAGATGTACTGTGGAACACTAGAATTTATACCACAGTGGTTTTCCTATGCATCTCATCACTTCCCCCCCCTCCCCCCAACTTTTGGAGGTGATGCATTCAGCCATCTTTGCCCCCGCTCTGGAATTCACTCCCTAAACCCCTCTGCCTCTCCAACTGCCTGACCTCCTTAAACCCCATCCTAATATTTCCTTTTTGGTTCAGCATTCATTTTGTCAGATTATGCCTCTGTGGAAAGCATTGGGAGCTTTTTCTACTATATAAATGTCTAATTGTTTTTGCACATATATATTTACAACAAGTAATTTGTTTACTCACCATGTTTCCACCCCTTGTCATTCTGTGTTGTTCTTAAACCTATATTGATTATCTGTCTACATGGCACCTGAGGGCCAGGAGTGCCAGTGGAGCTTGGCTGAACAATGGTATCGTAAGCTTCTGGGGAACAAAGTGGTCCTTGACTCAGGACTTGAGTCTCAGGAGGACTCTTCAGTGGTCTGTGTTGCCACTGCAGGTTTTGTATCCTACTACCAACATGAATAGACATCTGAGGGGGCTGACTGGAAAGGCCAAATGAGCCATGACCAGGTGAGAGGATGCCATCATAAAGGTGGGCTCTAGCCACACTACTTAAGCTGGGTCCTGGATCTGAGTGCACACTGATCAACAGAAGGGCAGATCTGAATGTATCAGTTAGATAATGCAGACCCTATAAGATGTTGACCCAGAAGCTGTTAAACCAGTTGTCATCATTCTCTCCAAATGGTTTCTCAAAGCCTGAAGGCCAGTGGCCAAAGTGTCCACGTTGGACGTACTGATTGATCTGGAGGCCTCTTTGTAAGGGGGACATCTAGAGGTGTTCCTGGTGCCATCACTTGCTCCAGATAGTGCATCAGTGTGTTGAATCCTTCACAGAGATTGGCACTATGGATGTTATTGGACTCGACCGTAATCTCTGCCACCCGTGTCAGGTCCTCTGAGGTGGTCCTCTGTGCTGCCATACAAGTGTGATGCTCTAGATCTCCTTGGATGGATTTTTCTGGGCTATTGAGTGAGATAGAAAGGATGAATGATGGTGTGGGCAAGGATATAATTGGTAGGGCAGAGGTGGAAAGGCACTCGTCCCTTCCTCTTGCTCTTCAGTGGCATCCTGCTTTGGTTAGATGGCTACCATAACTGTTTCCCCCATAGCTTTTAAAGGTGCCTAATTGTGTTGCTTGCAAGTTTCTCTGTGCTCATAACTAGTCCAACAGTTTTATTTGAAATCACAAGCTTTCGGAGCTATCGATTTGCTCCTTCCTCAGGTGAGGAAGGAGCAAATCGATAGCTCCGAAAGCTTGTGATTTCAAATAAAACTGTTGGACTATAACCTGGTGTTGTGCGACCTCTCATAAACTATTACATGGGAAAGCTGCAGGTGGTCCAGGCAAGCCTGCAGCTGTCACTGTCCCTCCTACGTCACTGTCCCCAATGTGTTTGGCTGTCTGTTTTTCCCAAGATCTACAGTGCTTACTCCTCACGCAAGATCAGTGGCCTTGTCCCGGGGGACCACCAACTGTGGCCTTGGGGGAAGATGGCCAAAAATGTTCACAAATCTGTCAGGGAGAAGAAAAAAGAAGATCTGATTGTAGCAGCGAAGGTTAGGCAGAGTCTCTTATAATTACAGTTCAACACAGAAGGCTATGTCCAGGGCTGACAGCAACAAATGACAGTCAGTTAGGGAGTAGTGTTCATACATGTCATGTTGAGTGCGTTAGAGAATTTGTAAGTAGCAGATGAATGAGTGAGGAGAGCAGGAGTCAGTGGTTCAGAGTACAATCCTAGAGCACTGTGAGGGTAATGAAGGAGTACCACACATAAAGAAACTCAAAGGTAGTGTCAGAGGGAGAAGGTGACTTACCTTGACTGCTCTGGTGACATTGTTAAGCTTGTTCCTGTACGGCAAAGGAGTCCAGTGCCAAGGAGACTCACTCACTCTCATAGCCACCTCCCTCCATAAAGTGTGCATGACATACTAGACAGGTCTCCTACCCTCACTCCTATACACGCGGTGTCTCCTCCATATTTCTGTTAGCACAACATCCACGTCAGAGCCTCTGATGTTTGAGGCCCTTCTCTTGGGCCTACCTGCCACCAAGGAACTTAAACTTTGTTCCTTTCTCCAATGGGGCCATTGTCGCTGTCAACAGCAGCAGGCTTTATATCCTGCTGCTGCACCAGCTCATTGCCTCTCCCACACTGTTATTCCATTATCTCAGTGTCCCATCCATTATGGTGGGGTTGGGTACATTTCTCCCACATCCCCATCTCCCCCCAATGTAACTTGCAGGCTGGATTTGCGCAGCCTGCACACCTCTCATTAGGTTACCTCACCCTGTGATTTACAGCTGATGCTGTCCTCATCTGATGTCAGCACACATGCCCTTCAAGCAGAGGTTGCTTGATAGTAATCATTAGCCGGACTTCTAGTTGATTTTTACCTCCCTTACTCAGAGAAACTGATTCTACTTGTAGTACCTCTACTGCCACCCTGGCTGAGATCACCAAAGTCAGCACAGACCAGAGATCAAACATGGGACCTTCCTGGTCTCAATAGCTCAGTTATGCATTGGATGAACTCAATGACCCATGGGAGGAGCCATAAGTTCAGTATCTTTAAGTTACTAGATGATCTCTTGTGG
Organism: Squalus acanthias; assembly: GCA_030390025.1. Lineage (NCBI taxonomy): Eukaryota > Metazoa > Chordata > Chondrichthyes > Squaliformes > Squalidae > Squalus > Squalus acanthias. The sequence continues at coordinate 144,483,868 of CM059427.1, read as the reverse complement.
CATTGCTCAAGAGGATATACTGACATAAGAAGGCTAAAATGTGACACAAAGTAAATGAGAAGCTCACAGGACATGTCAGATACAAAGGACTAAAAACAGTGGAAGCCCTAGAGGAGTATAGAAAGTGTAGGGGTGTACATACATAGATACATAGAAGATAGGAGCAGGAGTAGGCCATCCGGCCCTTCGAGCCTGCTCCGCCATTTAATGAGATCATGGCTGATCCTTCAATTCAGTATCCCGTCCCCGCCTTCTCTCCGTAACCCTTAACCCCTTTTGCCTGTAGAAATATATCTAATTCCCTCTTAAATATATTTAATGAGCTGGCGTACACTGCCCTCTGTGGCAATGAGTTCCACAGGTTCACCACTCTCTGAGTGAAGAAATTCCCCCTCATTTCTGTCCTAAATGGTTTAGCCCTTATCCTTAAATTATGTCCTCTAGTTCTGTTCTCACCCGCCAAGGGAAACATTCCTTAAAGAAATTAGGAGAGCGAAGAGGGGGCATGAAAAAACACTGGCGGGCAAAATAAAGGAAAATCCCAAGGTGTTTTATAAGTATATTAAGGGCAAGAGGATAACCTGGGAAAGAGTAGGGCCCATTAGGGACAAAAGTGGCAATCTGTGTAGAGCCGGAAGATGTAGGTGAAGTTTTAAATTAATATTTTGCATCTGTGTTCACGATGGAGAAGGGTGATGTAGGCATAGAAATCAGGCAGGAGGATTGTGATATACTTGAACAAATTAGTTTTGAGAGGGAGGAGGTACTAGCGGTTTTAGCGGGCTTAAAAGTGGATAAATCCCCAGGCCCAGACGAGATGTATCCCAGGCTGCTCTGTGAGGCAAGGGAGGAGATTGCAGGGGATCTGACACACATTTTCCGAACCTCTCTGGCCACAGGGGAGGTGCCAGAGGACTGGAGAACAGCTAACGTAGTACCATTATTCAAGAAGGGTAGTAGGGATAAACCAGGGAATTACAGGCCAGTGAGCCTAACGTCAGTGGTAGGGAAATTATTGGAAAAAATTCTGAGGGACAGAATTAGTCTCCACTTGGAGAGGCAAGGATAGTCAGCATAGCTTTGTCAGGGGGAGATCATGTCTAACCAATTTGATTGAATTTTTCGAGGGGATGACTGGGTGTGTGGATGAGGGTATGGCAGTTGATGTCGTCTACACAGGCTTCAGTAAGGCTTTTGACAAAGTCCCGCATGGGAGACTGGTCAAGAAGGTAAGAGCCCATGGGATCCAGGGCAATTTGGCACATTGGATCCAAAATTGGCTTAGTGGCAGGAGGCAGAGGGTGATGATCGAAGGTTGTGACTGGAAGCCTGTGTCCAGTGGTGTACCGCAGGGATCGGTGTTGGGTCCTTTGCTGTTTGTAGTGTACATTAATGATTTAGATATGAATGTAAGAGGTATGATCAGTAAGTTCGCAGAAGACACGAAAATTGGTGGAGTGGTAAATAGCGAGGAGGGAAGCCTCAGGCTACAGGACGATATAGATGGGTTGGTTAGATGGGCAGAACAGTGGCAAATGGAATTTAACCCCGAAAAGTATGAGGTGATGCATTTTGGGAGGACTAACAAGGAAAGGGAATACACAATGAATGGTAGGACCCTAGGAAGGACAGAGGATCAGAGAGACCTTGGTGTGCATGTACATAGATCCCTGAAGGCAGCAGGACAGGTAGATAAGGTGGTTAAAAAGGCATATGGGATACTTGCCTTCATTAGCCGAGGCATAGAATATAAGAGCAGGGAGGTTATGATGGAGCTGTACAAAACGCTAGTTAGGCCACAGCTGGAATACTGTGTGCAGTTCTGGTCGCCACACTATAGGAGGGATGTGATTGCATTGGAGAGGGTGCAGAGGAGATTCACCAGGATGTTACCTGGGCTGGAGCGCTTCAGCTATGAAGAGAGACTGGACAGGCTGGGGTTGTTTTCCTTAGAGCAGAGAAGGCTGAGGGGGGACCTGATTGAGGTGTACAAAATTATGAGGGGCATAGATAGGGTAGATAGAAAGGAGCTTTTCCCCTTAGTAGAGGGGTCAATAACCAGGGGGCATAGTTTCAAGGTAAGGGGCAGGAGGTTTAGAGGGGATTTGAGGAAAAACTTTTTCACCCAGAGGGTGGTTAGAATCTGGAACTCACTGCCTGAAAGGGTGGTAGAGGCAGGAACCCTCACAACATTCAAGAAGCATTTAGATGAGCACTTGAAACACCGTAGCATACAAGGCTACGGACCAAGTGCTGGAAAATGGGATTAGAATAGACAGGGCTTGATGGCTGGCGCGGACACGATGGGCCGAAGGGCCTCTTTCTGTGCTGTATAAATCTGACGTGTGCTATATGCAAAGCTGTTCATGTATAATTATAGATTTCTCTTGATTGTTGATGTTGGGAGGGATGTCCTTTTAACTCCCAGCAAGTTGTGAGACTATCTTTTTCCTATGCTTCAACAACAGCAGGGGTACAAGAATGTAGCAGCAGTTAGGCCAGTGGCTGTTTCCATAGTCATCCAGGGTACATGGTACTGCATCACCAAATGGACAAGTTTTTCTCTCGCAGCTCGACAGTGTTACTAATAACCAGAACTAATTGTGATGAGGTTCTTCCCACCACCTTTTTATGAATACAGTCTGCTTCTGATCAGAGTCAAGGTCCTGTGTACCAGAAGTCTTGAGATTTGATTGTGTTTGACATTATTTGTGCTTTTATATGCATGAATATTTTCCAAAAAAAAAGAGATGTCTCTGTCAGTGGTCCAGCACCATTTTACTGTATCAGAAATCATACTGAGAGTTTAATGGGTAATTGATTAAATTGATGCTCAGCTATGTTTAATTGACCATATTTCAGTGTTTCAAGCATTGCAACCAGTGTGTAACTCTGGCTGAAGTATCAAGGCGTTTCTTCAAGTCGCACTGGATGTCAGTTCAGATAACGTGTATATTTTCTACTAATTGAAAACATGCATTGGCTTGGAAACCTTTTTAGGGAATTAGCTTGCTAAATCAGTAAATATTGGCCAACCAGGTTAAGGATAGCGTGTTAGATTCAGGGATTTGAAAAATTGTTTTTGTCATTGCACAAATTACAATTTTGATGTTTAAACATGCCTAATCCACCCCAGCTCTCCGTTCTGTACCATGAGCTGTAATTATTCCATTGGGTTGAAGTTGGCATGAAATAGACAGTAAATAATGATGCATTATGCAGAGTATGCAATGCCTAAACTCTTAGTAATTATCTTTTAAATGATTTTGGAGAATTTTTTTCCCTATCAAGATTTTGAAATGTTAGTGTGGGGGATTGTGACACTTTTTTCACCTTTGACACCCCAAATCAGCTTCAAGCACTCTTGGGACAATACAGGGTATCCACAGTGTAAAGCACCCTCGAATCTGCCCTGCCCTAATGGGGTATTGTCAACTTGTTTGTGATTGGTACATAGATGTACAATCCAATGTGATCATTGCATCATTTATATGTGGCCTCAAAATGATGCAGGAAAGAAAGAATGTAGCACTCGGTTTTTCCAGAACCAAGTGATTAAAATGTCTTTCTTTGAGCAGTGGCAATTCTCCTGTAAACTTTAACCTCAGATGATCACCACATACTGCACAAGTGTTAATGTTTTTCCATTTCCCATGCCAGCCACTTTTATGGTCTTTCTGAATGAAATGGGCAAATTAGCATCAATTAATTTCCAAAGTATGGGCAGTTTTGTGGTATGGAATCGAGGGATAGGGTAGGAAAGTGGAGTTGAGGTAGAAGATCAGCCATGATCTTATTGAATGGCAGCAGACTCGAGGGGCCGCATGGCCTACTCCTGCTCCTATTTCTTATGTTCTTATGGAAGCCCCCTCTCCTAAAAGAACTGGATTCAGACTGTAAAAACTGAAGTCCATTACAGCCAACAGACAAGGACATTTTTATTGCCTCACTGAGCTAAATTTAAACCCCAATCCCAGATGTGGAAGTAGTGTTTCATCCCAGTTTAATTTCCAACCAACTCGGCACTCCTCCTGCCCCACGACCCAACTCGGCACTCCTCCTGCCCCACGACCCAACTCGGCACTCCTCCTGCCCCACGATCCAACTCGGCACTCCTCCTGCCCCACGATCCAACTCGCACTCCTCCTGCCCCACGACCGAAAGCAACAGATTGAAATACTTAATTTTCATATTTTCTCCAGTTTGAAGGATCTCGAATCTCAATTTCACACTAATTAATTATAGATCCTTGATGTAATTTCATCTTGTTGCTCCTTATGATTTCTTTTGCTATCCTTCCGTGCAACATCTTGCCATATATTGTACCTTTTAAAAAAAAATAAACTTTTTGCATATGCAACTGTACATGAGAGTGTGCTGACTGCAGTCAACTTTTATATTTTACAATTCAGTTAGCAAATTTTACAATTTTCAAACCAGATGCCAAAAGATATCAAATCAATGTCATGTGACTCTAGTAATTACTTGGCCTGAAGGACCAGCAGTAATTAGGGGAAAAAAAGTGAAGCATAATGTGGAATTCCCAATCACTCACCACTCAAATGTATACCGGTAGCAGCAGGGGAAGGATTCTGTGTGCTAAAGTGCACAATGCTAGTGAAACCGCATTTAATCCTGTTAATAGAGGCATAATCGGTAATTAAAGGGGAATGAACAATATTGGTCAGCTTCCACATAGCACATGCAGTACATTCATTCCAGCCATGTAATTTGGGTGTTTGAGCCTCGCCTGTATCTGTTGCAGATGGGCGACACCAGGAAACAACTGATTTTGCCAGCAGAGGAGAATCCTTGGGAATAACCGGCATAACTTAGAATAGGTACCAACCTAGTGAAGCTGCCAACACAGGATTACATGCATGCGCACACCAGAAGAAGACGACTGCAGACAGAGATACGCGGTCACACAGTCAATAGAGCAGAGTAAAGCTCTCTGGCCCTACCACATATCCAGTCAAAACTGGTGATGGGCAATCAGGCAACTGACGGAAGGAGGAAGCCCAATGAACATCCCCATCCTCGACCATGAGTGCAAGAGCTAAGGCTGAAGTGTTTGCAAGCAACTTCAACCAAACGTGCTGAGTGGATCCAACTCGGCCTGCTCCCGAGGACCCCAATATCATAGGTACCAGTTGTTCAGCCAATTCAATTCACATTAGGAAGTATCTGAATGTGCTGGACACAGTGAAGGGCATGGAAGCAGACAATATCCCAGTTGTAATGCTGAAGACCTGTGCACCAGAGCTATCCAGCCCCATAGCCAAGCTATTACAGTGCAACTATAAATTGGGTAGCTATCCAACAATGTGGAGAACTGCCCAAGTATATCCTATCCAGAAAATATAGGATAAATCAAATCTAGCCAATTACCACCTTATCAGCATCCTCCCAATCATTAGTAAATTGATGGAAGGAGTCATCAATAGTGCCATCAAGTGGCATCTACAAACCAATAACCTGCTCCCCAATGCTCAGTTTGGATTCCACCAAAACCACTCTGCTCCAGACCTCATCATAGCCTTGATCTAGATATGAATGAAAGAGCTGAATTCCAGAGAAGAGGTGAGAGTAGCTGCCCTTGACATCAAAGCGCAGAAGGTTGATCAGTCATGATGGAGGCAATGGAGGAGGATAGCTCTTGAAACACTAGTACTGTCTGGAAGAATGGGACACCAGACGATGATGCAAGACATACTTGGCTATGTCACTGAGTTGTCCCTTTTTAAAGAACCTTCCTGTCCACGTGTGCAAAAGAAACTGGCCCAAAACATTTTCAGCAATAACTATCTTTTGGTGTGGTCTGCTATATTCTGCACAATGACGATGTGCAAAAGACACAGAAGAATATTTGAATCAACTGCATAAAATTAATTGAATATTTGCATGATGCCACTGTTTTGCCAAGTGATGCCCATTGGGGTTTGTGCTTTGTTTTAGATGCGTGTCACCTAATCTACCCAAGTGATTCCCTTGTGGATGGAATAAGTGGCTCAGTGAAAAGTATTTGTTACAAGTACTATCGTTGCTCTGTTGAGATCTTGGTCATTTGAGCACATTTACCAGATACCCATAAAACCATCAGAGTATTCCATTCAGAGCAATAAAAGTACTTGTAGCCAATATTTTTCAGGAGGGCATGGGAAAAGATTTCAATATATTTTACACAACTGGCACAGATATCCGTATCCAGGTATTCCCAATGTAAACCTGGAGGGATTGGAATGTTTGACTTCTTCCTAGATTAACAAAGATAATGCAAAGAGTGGGTACTGTTTGCTCCTGACTTAAGGGTGTGAAGAAGGGCTACTTGTATACATCATTTGCTGAGAAGATGCTATCTGTTTGCATTGCAGGTAAAATCCTCTTCAGACGAAGTCACATCAGGGATGTTGCAGTCAAGCGGCTGAAACCAATCGATGAGTACTGCAGGGTAAGTGCCGGCCAAGTTCAGGAGAGGAGAACGAAGATCTTGAGTTCATTTCTGGCTTGTGATCTTTGAGAACTCTCTGAGACAAATGTTTGCTTATGTAGTTGGAATACAGTTAAGGCATCGTAGGCGGTAGACAGGAAAACGCAACAGTAGACTACTGTCTAAAATCATGGAAGTGCCAAGTCTATGCCAAAAATATACCAACAATTGCACTTATGTAGTCAGATGTTTCCACTGAGTCCTCTACTGGTTTCCCAAATATCAAAGGACTTTTAATTCCATTACTAGATATTAAATTTGCTCAGCTGAGAAAGAGAAAATAAATTTATTCTAGCACTGAATGGCCTATCTTCAGTTCATGGAATTTACTCCCCTTTTATCTCAGGGTGAAAGTGCTCATTTCCGGAATGAAAATAACAGTGCAACATTGAGCACCAATACATGTCGCCCTATATGGTGGGGCAGCAGCCAAGGGATTTCTTTTGTGAGCACATCTATGAAGGATTGCACAGTTACCCCAATCAGAGTAGCCTTACCTAGGTATTAGTATTTAACAAATAATATAACGAATAACAGTAAAAAGTTTAATTCACTATTAAGGAGTAATAACAATTAGGTTTCTGTCCCTGCCACAGCACTGAAACATCCCTTATCAAAGTCACAAATGACATCCTACGTGACTGTGGTAAACTATCCCTCCTCATCCTTCTCAACCTGCCTGCAGCCTTTGACTAAACCATCCTGCTCCAACGTCGCTCCTCTGTTGTCCAGCTGGGTAGGACTGACCTCACCTGGTTCCTTTCTTATCTGGCCAGTTGTAGCCAGAGAAACACCTGCAATGGCTTCCCTTCCCACTCCTGCACCGTTACCTCTGGAGTCCCCAAGGATCTATCCTTGGCCCCCCTTCTATTTTTCATCAACATGCTTCCCCTCGGTGACATCATCTGAAAACACAACGTCAGGTTCCACATGTACTTTGACGACACCCAGTTCTACCTCACCACCACTTCTCTCGACCCCTCCACTGTCACGCTGCTTGTCCGACATCTAGTACTGGATGAGCAGAAATTTCCTCCAGCTAAATATTGGGAAGACTGAAGCCATTGTCTTCAGTCCCCACCACGAACTCTGTTCCCTAGCCACTGACTCCAACCCGCTCTCTGGCCACTGTCTGAGGCTGAACCAAACCATTCGCAACCTTGGCGTCCTATTTGACCCTGAGATGAGCTTCTGACCACATATCCACGCCATCACCGAGACCGCCTACTTCCACCTCCGTAACATTGGCGGTCCCTGATGCTGCCGCAGCTCATCTGCTGAAACCCTCATTGGTGCCTTTGTTACACCTAGACTTGACTATTCCAATGCTCTCCTGGCTGGCTTCCCATTTTCTACCCTCCATAAACTTGAGCTCATCCAAAGCTCTGCTGCCCGTATCCTAACTCGCACCAAGTCCCGTTCACCCATCACCCCTGTGCTTGCTGACCTACATTGGCTGCCTGTCCGGCAATGCCTTGATTTTAAAATACTCATCTTTGTTTTTTAAAATCACTCCGTGGCCTTGCCCCTCCCTATCTCTGTAACTTCCTCCAGCCCTACAACCCTCCGAGATCTCTGCGCTTCTCCAATTGTGGCCTCTTGCACATCCCTGATTTTAATTGCTCCACCATTGGTGGCCGTGCCTTCAGCTGCCTAGGCCCTAAGCTCTGGAATTGCCCCCCCCCCCCCCCCCCCCCCCCCCAAACCTCTTCGCCTCTCTCGCTCTCTCTCCTTTAAGACGCTCCTTAAAGCCTACCTCGCACTGTCCTAATATCTCCTTATGTGGCTCGTGTCAAATTATGTTTGATATTGCTCCTGTGAAGCACCTTGAGACGTTTTACTACGTTAAACACGCTATATAAATGCAAGTTGTTGTTATTGTACTACAACAACTTGCATTTATATAGTGCCTTTAACATAGTAAAACATCCCAAGACTCTTCATTATCACTTGTCGTCTTCTTCTTAGGCTGTCCCTCGGAACCGAGGATGACCTTGCTTCCACACTAAAAATGAGTTCACAGGTGACCGATGAGTTCAATGTGGGACCTCCAGTCTCTGTCACAGGTGGGGCAGACGGTGGTTGAAGGGGCAGGTGGGTGGGGTGCTTGGGTTGACGTGCGCTGCCTGCTCTTAGCTTCCGCTTGCTCCCGGCGAAGAGACTCGAGGTATTCGGCGCCTTCCCGGATGCTTCTCCTCCACTTTGTGCGGTCTTGGGCCAGGGATTCCCAGGTGTCGATGGGGATGTTACATTTTTTCAAGGAGGCTTTGAGGGTGTCCTTGAAGCGTTTCCTCTGCCCACCTGGGGCTCTCTTGCCGTGCCGGAGCTCCAAGTAGAGCGCTTGTTTTGGGAGTCTCGTATCGGGCATGCGGACAATGTGACCCGTCCATTGGAGCTGATCGAGCGTGGTCAAAGCTTCGATGCTGGGGATGTTGGCCTGAGCAAGAACACTGACATTGGTGCACCTATCCTGCCAATGGATTTGCAGGATCTTGCGGAGGCAGCGTTGGTGGTACCTCTCCAGTGCTTTGAGGTGCCTGCTGTACATGGTCCATGTCTCTGAGGCATACAGCAGGGCGGGTATCACTGCTGCTCTGTAGACCATGAGCTTAGTGCTGGGTTTGAGGTCCTGGTCTTCAAACACTCTCTTCCTCAGGCAACCGAAGGCTGCACTGGCACACTGAAGGCGGTGTTGGACTTTGCCGTCGACGTCTGCCCTTGTTGACAGTAGGCTCCCGAGGTGATGCTATCACTTGTGCTGGGGAGCTCACCGTGGGTTGTGGATGGATAACTGCTGTTCCAGGACTCTGGCGTCTGCAGCAGCTTTAAAGGGGCTGACTACCTCCCGAGCAAAAAGAAGTGATGGGCCTCTGAGTGTACTGGCAAAGCTGTTGACAGAAAGAAGTGCATTGACCGCCCTGCGATTGACTTGACTCACTTGCGTGGGCACTTAAAATTTCTAAAGCCCCTCCACCAGCCCTATTATCAGAGGGTGCCAGTAAAATGCTGGTGTGAATTGCATCCAACGTTGTTAAGGCAGTAATGAAAGAAAGTCTAACATATGATGTCACTCCCTCGTTACCATTTAATTGGAATATGTCCACCCATATTTGGGCAGGTGCTTCTGCATGCTACAATCACTTCCCAGAGACATGCGAAAATGGCTGGACCATTTCACTCCACCATCCACCCCAGTACTGCCAGAAAAGCAGCACAGAGGCAGCTGAAAATCCTGCCCAAGATATTTAAAGGTAGCAGCTTTAATGAAAGAGTATTTTGCAAACTTTTGGTTATTCATTTACAGACAATATGGTAAGACAGATTGTGTTGGAGCACATCATTGCATCACTTGCACATGACATCGTCAGGATAAAAAGAGTATAGGCTTTTTTGACTCCTCTTCATTGCCAGATCAAAAACAAAAAAGTTCAGAAAATATATTTTCCATAAAGTTAATGGGCCAGAAATTCGGCTCTCCGGCTTCCCGCGGGTGCAAGAATCGCGCGCGTACTTACATACCGCGCCTGCCGTTGTGTTTTGGGCCCACGTGGAATTTGGCTCCTGGGCCTCCTGCAGCTGCCGGCGCGCAGTGCTTGCGTATCCCAGGGGCGCAGTTAGTTCGAAACGTCCCCTGGGATCATGTGGGCCATGGAGAGCCAATCGGAACAGGGAATCTTCATTCATAGATTTGACCGACCTGTCAAATCTATGAATAGAGATCAGCCCCAAAACCTCACTAAAACTTCAAATAAATTTAAAAAAAAATCAAATTTTCAAAATAACTATAAATTACATAAATTAACTACTTTAAACAAAAATTTAAATTTTTGAAAAATTAATTACACTTTTTAACGGTGCTAAAAATGAACCTACCTTTCTTTAAAGTATGTAAAAAAGATAAACCTGTTGAAAAATGTTTAAATTGTACTTAATTCACCACTTACCTTGTTAAAAGCAGGCCTTGCGCTTCCTTTTTCCCCGCGCAGCTTCTCCATACTTACCCTCACGGAGAAACCTGAAAAAAAAAACGAAGTTCGAGGTCTACGCGTTCGACCTCTGAACCCCTTCCTTCAGGGGAACGGAAATTCCGGTTTCTAGCGCATGCGCAGTGCATGCATGAAACTGGCACTTTCGTTGGGTCTACGGGTGAGTACCCAGCGCGTACTCACCCGTGGAGACCCGAATTTCTGGCCCGCAGATATAATATTTGGCATCCAGTCTAACAGTAACCGTTAAGACTTGCCTCAACTATTTCTGATTTTACAATTATGGTTTGTTCTAGCTCGTATTGCTGTTCTATACATTAAACCTGTATTGTCCTGGACTCTTAAATGGCTAATTTTTCAATTATCATGCTGTAGACACATTCCACTTTTGATTTTGTTTATTATTTGTAGTGCTCAGAGCTTTGTGTACAAAAACCTCTTTGTCGGCCCTGTTGCCAAGTTCTGTTCTCACGGCAAAATATTTTGATCAAAGCTGTTTATGCCTAAACTGAATAGGTTGCAAAGTTTGAGCTCAGTTACAATTCTCGGAATATTCCAAGAGGTATGTTTTTTTTTGCTGCCCCCATATTCACACCATCACCAAACTTGACAACACGGAGGAACATAGGGGGGTAGAAATACGTCTTGGGCGGTATTACATCGGCCACATGTTATACGGCCCACCCGATATTCAGTTCCATTGACTTCAATTAGCAGGGCGTATAACAGACAGCAGATGCATAATCACCTGTTTTGTGCTATCTCCGAAGACACATTTCTACCCCAGGAACATAGGAACAGGAGCACACCATTCAGACCCTCGAGTCTGCTCTGCCGTTGCATTAGATCATGTCTGTTCTGTACCTCAACTCCATTTAACCGCCTTTGCTCCATATCCCTTGATGCACTTACCTAACAAAAATCTACCGATCTCATAGTTTTAATAGGTATGAGCACAATTAACCTTGGCCCAGAATTGTGCATAAATTAGATGCAAATAGAAAGATTACTATGAACACCTTGTCAGCGTAGATGTTTGAGAGGAATAGATTTAAGAAATATCGGGGAAATTAAGGAGGAATAAGATAAATTAGAATTTGTTGTTTTGGGCATTTTCCTTAAAGTGTAACACATAAAATCAATTAAAAATGGGAACTCCTCTTGTCAGCATTTTTTAAAGCTACATTGCTTATCTTACAATGGGCAGTCCACTGAAAATGGATAGGGTAAGATAACAGTGTGGTGGGTTCTCTTTGGGAGAAACATGCTTATTTAACACATACCAACCTGCTGATATGAATATAGTCAGTGTTTTCCATGCTGCTGCTCTTTGAACTCCTCACTACAAGCTCTTTGATTCTAGAGATCAAAGTGACCTGATGATGCACTGTTTACAAGCTAGTGGGAGATCTGAAAGTTTTGCTTTCACCACTCATTAGTTTCTAATGCATAAATATAAATATGCATGGTGTGTTTAGAAGGGGATTCCTTGCCCTTTTTATGACACTACCCTTTTAATAGCTTGAGTCTGTTATATGATAACCATGGGGCAGTTTACATGAGACTGTTACGTAGCAACAAATTTGCGATTGGCGAATGTGATGATTCCACAGGAACTATGGGCCAAGAACAGATACATTGGGCCAAAAATTCGGCACTTGCCGGGTGAGTACGCGCTGTGTACTCACCCGAAGGCCTCCTGAAGTGCTGGTTTCCTGCATGCACTGCGCATGCGCGGGAAACCGGAACTTCCGGACTCGTGAAGGGAGCGGTTCAGAGGTGAACCGCATGCGCGGTAGAGGCTGCGCGCACGCAGCGAACTTAGGGCTTTTTTCAGGTTTCTCTGGGAGGGTAAGTATTGAAGAAGCTGCGCTTTTAAAAAGGAGGCGCAAGTCCCGTTTTCAACAAGGTAAGTGGTTAATTAATTACAATGTAAAACATTTTTCAACAGGTTTATCTTTTTTAGATACTTTAAAGAAAGGTAAGTTTATTTTTAGCACTGTTAAAAAGTATTTTAATTTTTTCAAAAATTTAAATTTTTGTTTAAAGTAGTTAATTTATTTAACTTATAGTTATTTTAAAAATGTGATGGTTTTTAAAAATATTTATTTGAAGTTTAGGTGTTGTTTTGGGGCCGATTTCAATTCATAGATTTGACAGGTCCTGTCAAATCTATGAATGAAAGATGGTCTGCTGCCATTGGCTCTCCATGGCCCACGTGATCCCAGGGGACGCATCGCACTAACTACGCCCCTGGGATACACAAGCACTGCGCGCCGGCAGTTGGGGGAGGCCCAGGAGCTGAAGTCCCCGTGGGCCCAGAGGTCAACGGCAGGCGCGGTAGGTAGGTGCGCGTGGGATCCTTGCACCCGCGGGAAGCCAGGGAGCCTAATTTCTGGGCCATAATGTCTCCTACTAATGTTTCTTTCTATGGACAGGGACATTTGCACAACTCTGTGGAGAACTAAGCAAATGGCTACCGAAGTCCTCTGGTGTTGGATACTTTTTGCAGTAAATTTCAAAGAATATAAACAGACACTTTGTTGAAGCGTACATCTGGTTGGAACAATTAAGTGGAAGCATAGGAGGAAGATGGATAGGTGGGAGCCGCGTGTTTTCGTCACCAAAGACCTGTGTTTCTGATTGGAGGAACTGTCTTCAGAATACTGGTGGGTGCGGGACAGATTTCCTCTGTGCCCTTGGGTGCAGTGAAATTGCAAGCCTGTTCTTTTAAGAAAGAACTTGCATTTAGATTCCGCCTTTCACAACCTCAGGACTTCCCAAAGCACTTTACAGCCTTTGAAGTGTCGGCACTGTTTTAATGTTGGAAACGCAGCAGCCAATTTGCGTACGGCAAGGTTTCCACAAGTGGCAATTAAATAAATGACCAGATCATCTGTTTTTGATATTGGTTGAGAAAAAGTTGGCCAGGACACCAGGAGAAGTCCACTGCTCTTCAAATAGTGCCATGGAATCTTTTACACCCACATTTCATCTGAAGGACGGCACCTCCGACAGTGCAACACTTCAAGCATTGCACTGACGTCTCAGCCTGAATTATGTATTCAAGTCTCTGGAGTGGGGCTTGAACCCACGACCGTCTGACTCAGAATGCTACCACTGAGCCAAGGCTGACACCTTGGTGAGTTGACGATTCACTACAGCTCGTGCAGAGGAGATTGTTCCCAGGACAGTTAGTGCTGCCAGATTCTGGGTCTCTTTCTTAGCACAAATGAGGCATTAAATTGGGGGTAAATTTGTATTAGATTTTTAATCAGTAAGCAAATTTGAGATGTCTAGAAAGATTATTTTTAATCGTTTTACTGATTTTTTTAGTCAAATCTCATGTTCTTTTAAAAAAAAATTCAGCTGTACAAGTGATCGAGTCTCATGTGACCTGTAGTATTTTCTCTCCATTCCTCTCGGCACCTTATCAAAATGTAAAAGTATTCGCGTAAAACAAATCTAGAAGAAACTTTTTTTTAAATAACCATTTAAAGGCATAAAGTGAATAATTCTGTACGACATTCAACTTTATCCAGGAAATGTAATGCTTATTTCCCTCCGAATTTTTACCTAGTTTTTTTTTAACAATAAGGATTGAATAATTCCCAGTTTTTTGTTAAAATAATTTTTTTTTTAAATTATTTATATTTGAATATATTTTACAGACTACCTGATAATGCATTGTGGTTGCCAGAGCTGTCTTTACGAAGAGGGGTTTAACAAGGCCTGGACATTATACTAATTTAGTCCTTCCTCCTTCATTGAGGCATACTGCAATGGAGATATGATACAGGAAATAAAGGGGACAAAATAAATTCAACTATTTCCATTGTGGCAAAATGTATGTATTTCATGAACTTTGACACAAGGATCCCCAATGAGTCAGCTGATAAGAGCACTGGACATGTCAAACTGGGTCACATAGAGCAGGAAAGTTGGAGTTCAATTATATGAATAAGAGTAGACCATTCAGCCTCAATTTGCACACAGCAAGCTCCCACAAAAAGCAATAAAATAAATGACCAGATCATCTGTTTTTGGGTGTTAGTTGAAGGATAAATGTTGACCAGTACACCAGAAGAACTCCCTTGCTCTTCTTCCAAAAGTGCCGTGGAATCTTTTACGTCCACTTGAGAGGGCAGACAGGGCCTCGGTTTAACATCTCATCTGAAAAATGGCACCTCTGACTGTGCATCACTTCCTCAGTACTGCACTGAAGTGCCAGCCTAGATTATGTGCTCAAATCTCTGGAGTGGGACTTGAACCCACGACCTTCTGACTCGGAGGCGAGAGTGCTACCACTAAGCCAAGGCTGACACTAAATAAGTGGTCATGATGCGGAGATGCCGGTGTTGGACTGGGGTGGACAAAATTGAGAGGTCGCACAACACCAGGTTATAGTCCAACAGTTTTATTTGAAATCACAAGCTTTCGGAGCTATCGATTGCCCCTTCCTCAGGTGAAGTGAGGAACCTGAGGAAGGGGCAATCGATAGCTCCGAAAGCTTGTGATTTCAAATAAAACTGTTGGACTATAACCTGGTGTTGTGCGACCTCTCAACTAAATAAGTGACCAATCCATTTTAATGATGTTGTGAGGACTCCCTGCTGTTCTTCAAATAGTACCATGAGATCTTTTACATCTTCTAGAACAGGTAGATAGAACCTGAGTTTAACATCTTGTCTGAAGGACAGCACCTCTGGCATTGCAACAGTCTGTAGGTATTGCACTGAAATATAAACTTGGATTAAGTGCTCAAATCTTGGAGTGGGAATTGAATCCATAACCTTCTGACTCAAGAGGTGACGATGATGCTGGCAGGTGTCATACTGGATTTAGTTACTGTTTGGAAAGAGATACTGTATAAATACAGCGGGTGTGGCTTTAAAAAAAAAGTTAAATTATAAAATGCATCCAGCTGAAGTAAAAAAATCTTTAAATTATAACTGAGCAGCAGTAATTGTAGCTTAGCTGGATGACTAACATTTATTGCTTCATCTCTTCCTTCATCTATAATTGTTTAAATCAGAATCCGTACTGTTAGCAAATAAGTCTTGAGGTACTATCAATCATGTCTTTTCAAACTACTCTTTTTCTCTGGTCTGGCAGCAACACTGCTGCCTTTCACTTTCTCCTGAAGTACAGGTGGGTAAGCCTACCTGCCAGTGCTTTGAGATTGCAGCTTGTAATGGGTGAGTGATTGATGGCCCTTTTTACACATCATTGTGGCAGATATATCATCACATAATGTTTTCATTTTTTTTACTAGTTTTCCCATGCACATACTAAAGTAATCAGAACAGAAAAAAATAAGGCCTGGAAATTCCTGAGGCTCCGCTTCTCTGGCATAAGTGCAACGGACCAAAATCGATACCTCATCCAAGGCCTCGTCCCAAATTTGGAATGGATTATCTTGCTCGAGTGAAGATTTGGGGCATTTACAAGGCCTTAAAGGGACTTGTGCCAGATCTCGACTGGCATGAATTCTGCTGAGGCCTTGCAAGTGAGTAAAAGGTAAAATTTTACGAGAAAGACAAGAACTGCCCCCTTGGAGGGGGATGGGGAGGAGCAGAAGATCTGTCCACAGCCCCCTCCCCTGACCAGAATTTAAAGGTCTAGTCCAACTGAGATGGAATCCCGGCAGTGCCAGAATCCAGCCCACCACCATCACCACCACCACTTTTCAGGCCTGAATACAACTTACACTGTCTGTAACCCCAGGAATTTTAGGACCGTAATATCAGCTGGAATAAGATGACTGTTAAGGACTTGTAGCCCAAGGACGGTAAATGCCATGTAATGAAAACAATCTTGACAATGACTTCAGATAAGTACTCTTTGCCACCCTTAGTGTGTTTGTATTTGCTTCATTGAGAACCCATAATCTTAGAGATTGCTGACTTTGGGAATGTTTTACCATGTACCACTGTTTATTGCAGATTGATTTCAACCACTGGACCTTGTTTCGTTGTGTCTTTGGGATGCTACCAGCAGCATTGTAGAGGTGTCTGCACAAGCAGCTGCTAGAGACAATAACATCAATCATGTCTGGCATTGTTGATCACTTTTAACTGCCCTCCTGCATATTAAGATTTTGAGCTTGGCTACAGCTTACCCTTACAGCGTTCTGCTTTGTGTCTCTCCTTATTTTTTTTAAATCTCAGTCTGTTTACTGTCAGTAGAGACCAGAGACTTCCCAACAAAATGTATGAGAGATATTTACTAATTGCTGAGGCAAGCTAACAAATATGCTTATTATTTACAGTCTATAGGTAATAAACATAAGAACATAAGAAATAGGAGCAGGAGTAGACCATTTGACCCTTCGAGCCTGCTCCGCCATTCAATGAGATCATGGCTGATCTTCTGCCTCAACTCCATTCACCGGCCCTATCACCATATCCCTTGATGCCCTTACAAGTCAGAAATCTATCGACTTCTGTTTTGAATATACCCAATGACTGAGCCTCCACAGCCCTCTGGGGTAGAGAATTCCAAAGATTCACCACGCTCTGTGTGAAGAAATTTCTTCTCATCTCAGTCCTGAATGGCCTACCCTTTATCTTGAGGCTGTGGCCCTTGGTTCGAGACTCCCCAGCTAAGGGAAACATTCTCCCAGTAATTATTTGTAGCGCTTTAGTACATCCTGGGGGCGATTTTTCCCTGGATACTTTAGGCGCTAAAGAGCCTCAGAGGTGACCAAGATGGGGTCTTAAGCGGCAACACTGATTTAGACCGTGTTTAGTGCAAAACACCATCTTGGTAAAGGAGTTGAAGCTTGCTGCCCGGCGAATCTTTAAGCCACTTAACTTGCCTGCTAGCGCTCATTAAGGAGGCTGCACAGCATTTTGGCTAGTGCTTGACTTAATGCCCTCTCCTAACAGCGACCAGCTGATTGGGAGTAAACTAGTCGTTGCTGAGGATTTCGAGTGCTACGTAAAGGTATATTACCTTTTACTGTTCACTTGCTGCTCGAGGTTTGAAGAGGACTTTTGAAACACAGCGGGAGACTTCCAGGGACATTTTGTCAAGATCTCGCCAACACTCTAGCAACATTCATTCTAGAAATTCTCTGAGGATTTCACCTAAAAAGAGTGAGTGCTGTGCTACTCTACCTTATTGGACACCTTATAGGAGTCCTTGGTCACTGGCATCTTGCTAGCGGTCCCCCTTGGTCTGGAGGAGGAGATGAGGCCAGGCAGAGCCGCACCAGCTGCTGGAAGAGAGAGGGACAGGAGGGAGAGGAGGACTCCAGATTCATGGTGACTTGCTGCATGCTCCACAGTCTGGCGATCGAGAGACCAGCCGTTCCCACGAGCAATTGTACTAGAGGGTCAAACTCGGGAGCAACAAGAGGAGGAGGAGGGAGGGACAGGAGGGCGAGGTGGACTTCTTCCCCCTGCAGGTACAGGACATCCCTCCTCCTCCACCAAGACCTCCAGTGCCGCATCCGAGAACCTGTGCGCCCTCTCACTCTGTCCCTGAGCCATCCTGAAACGTGCAGCTGTGTGTCAGCCAGCCCACTCCACACCTTCAGTGGAAGTGGGTGAATGGAGCCCACATGTATTGTTCCACCAAAATTGCATCTAATTAGTGTTTGAGTGCTAAACCTGCAGGTGTCTGTTTTAGCGCCTCCAGGCAAATCAAATTATGGTAATCGACAATTAAGACCAAAATTGCGTGCTAAAACCAGACTTTCAAACAGGTGTGTCTTATTAGCACAGCACCCATTTAGCGGTAGTTTTCACCCTTTCACCAACGTAAACCCCCCTCTGAGAGATGTGATGAAGCACTATATAAATGTATGCGCTAGTTTCCTTCTTGGAGAGCTTGTTAAAACGCCAGTCTGCTAAGCCGACTTTTCGCGAGTAGAAAACAGCAATGTTCGCAAAGGCTTGCAATTACCCACATGAACTGACTGCTTCAAACAGCGGAAGTCCTTATAACTTTTAGGAGGCAGAAATTCTGAACAGGTCTTGCTTTTCTCCAGCTCTTTGTTTGAACGCATTTCCCCTGCCAGTTTTCCAGGTTGGTCACAAGTGTTCCAGTTTGTAAGGCTTATTCCTCTTTGTAGATGGCCTTCCAGCCATGCTTTGAACAATGGTGTTTCATTTGCTCAGCTTGATTCAGCAGGCAAAGCTCTGATTAAATACAATTTTATGAACCTCAGAGTAATGAGGCAACAAACTTGGTTTTAACAAATGACGCAAAAGACTAATTTAACAGTACACAGCCTGACCCTTAATTTAGAAGCTCGGATTATAATTAACCCTCCGATCACAGCAATTCTCCAATGTCCATGAATACAGTTGTGATGTACCATTTTATTATAAAACTTCAGTGCTGCATACACTTAAACCAGCTTAAAAAGGTCATACAATATATTTCCAAACAGCAATATAGTAATTTCTATTTTGTCACAGCACTGTTTGGAATAGGATTAAATACCATGGTTAAGTAAAGTGTAGTAAATGTTTCCATTCTATCCAGCTGCAAAATTAACTTGCGTTCTTACTTCCATCTCTAAGACAGATACATTGAATGTTTCTATTTGGACACATTCCCTAAATTGTATACCCTTTGCAGCAGAGGAGCTGATACTTGAGAGCAGGGCCAGCTGCGTCTGTGCTGGAGGAGCCAAGGTTCATTTGTCTAAATAGTGTACACCTCACATAGCATGTACTTCAAGTGCTTGTTTTTTCCACCACACATTACAATACTAAATTTAATAGAATGGATGCTTTGAACTGGTTGGGAGGTAGCCCAATGATCACAAATCAGTATTTCAGTCTCTACAGCACAGTTTCCATTCTGTGATTGCATTGCATGTGCTGTTATCTGCAGTGATGTCAGCTCCCACCAGATCAGATATTTTTCTCAGTCGCAGAACCCAGCAGCAGACACAAGATCCTCAGATGCTGGATTTGGGATAATCTAATCAGTTCTGCTGATTGAAGTGTGTTTACTCAAGAAGTGGCACAACCACTGACAAACTGGTGCTTGGGATACAGAATGGAATCGCTTGGAACTATGAGCACCGTTATCCTTTGATTGCAGATTGATTTAATCAAGCCACTGAACACCGAGATTAACCATACAGGCCACCCCTATACCTATTGGTCAATAACAGCACTGTGCAAATCCAATTGGTTTCATTGCCCTTCGCTTTGATTGTGAAGTTGACAAAATGGGTGAAAGGATCACATTTACTTACGGTTTGGGTTCACATAAAGGTTGGTCCCTAGTGTCAAAAGTCTCAGTTATGAGGAACGACTGGAGAAAAGGAGCTGTCTGACAGGTGATCTTATAAGAGGCATATATGTTATTTAAAGCGAATGGAAAATGTAAATCTAGAATATTACTTTAAGTTAAATTGCAAGAGTAAGATGAAGGAACATAGATTTGAACTCGTAAAAGATCTGATGTCAGGAAATTCTAATTCACACAGAGTGATCAAAGTATGAGTAGGCTTTCACTCCAGGAAGAGTGGAGGTGAAAATTCTGCAGCTTATTAAACCATTTTGATGCTGAAATGGAGTGACTTGGTCTTCCTCATCTGTAACTGTGGAGATGAAGTCCCATCTTCACACTGAGGACACCCTCCATCGTGTTGTGTGGCACTACCACCATGCTAAATGATAGATTCAGAACAGAACTAGCAGCTCAAAACTGGGCATCCATGAGGTGCTGTGGGCCATCAGCAGCAGCAGCAGAATTGTATTCCACCACAATCTGTAACCTCCTGGCCCAGCATATCCCTCACTCTACCATTACCACCAAGCCAGGGACCAACCTTGGTTCAATAAGGAGTGTAGAAGAGTATGCCAGGAGCAGCACCAGGCGTACCTAAAAATGCGGTGCCAACCTGGGGAAGCTGCAACACAGGACTACATGCATGCTAAACAGTGGAAACAGCATGCTATAGACAGAGCTAAGCGATCCCACAATCAATGATCAGATCAAAGCTCTGCAGTCCTGCCACATCCAGTCGTGAATGGTGGTGGGCCATTAAACAACTAACGGGAGGAGAAGGTTCCATGCATATCCCCATCTTCAATAATGGTGGAGCCCAGCACGTGAGTGCAAAAGACAAGGCTGAAGCGCTGGCAACCATCTTCAGCCAGAAGGGCTGAGTGGATGATCCATATCGGCCTCCTCCTGAGGTCCTCACCACCACAGAAGCCAGTCTTCAGCCAATTTGATTCACTCCACTTGATATCAAGAAACGGCTGAACGCACTGGATACAGCAAAGGCTGTGGGCCCTATCAACATCCCGGCTGTCATGCTGAAGACTTGTGCTCCAGAACTAGCTGTGCCTCTAGCTAAGCTGTTCCAGTACAGATATAACACTGGCATCCATGCGACAATGTGGAAAACTGCCCAGGTATGTCCTGTTCACAAAAAGCAGGACAAATCCAATCCGGCCAATTACCGCCCCATCAGTCTACTCTCAATCATCAGCAAAGTGATGGAAGGTGTCATCGACAGTGCTATCAAGCAGCACTTACTCACCAATAACCTGCTCACTGATGCCCAGTTTGGGTTCTGCCAGAACCTCTCGGCTCCAGACCTCATTGCAGCCTTGGTCCAAACATGGACAAGAAGAGCTGAATTCCAGAGGTGAGGTTAGAGTGGCTGCCTTTGACATCAGGGCAGCATTTAACCAAGTGTGGCATCAAGGAGCCCTAGTAAAACTGAAGTCAATTGGAACCGGGTGGGGGAGCTCTCCACTGGCTGGAGTCATCCCTAGCACAAAGGAAGTTGGTTGTGGTGGTTGGAGGGCAATTAACACAGCCCCAGGACATCGCTGCAGAAGTTCCTCAGGGCAGTGTCCGAGGGCCAACCATCTTCAGCTGCTTCATCAATGACCTTCCCCCCCATCATAAGGTCAGAAGTGGGGGTGTTTGCTGATGATTGCCCAGTGTTCAGTTCCATTCACAACTCCTCAGATAATGAAGTAGTCCATGCCCGCATGCAGCAAGACCTGGACAACATTCGGGCTTGGGCTGATAAGTGGCAGGTAACATTTGCACCACACAAGTGCCAGGCAATGACTCTCTCCAACAAGTGAGCATCTAACCACCGCCCCTTGACATTCAACAGCATTATCATCGCCGAATCCCCCACCATCAATATCCTGGGCATCACCCTTGACCAGAAACAACTAGACCAGCCACATAAATACTGTGGCAACAAGAGCAGGTCAGAGGCTGGGTATTCTGTGGCGAGTGTCTCAGCTCCTGACTCCCCAAAGCCTTTCCACCATCTACAAGACACAAGTCAGTAGTGTGATGGAATACTCTCCACTTGCCTGGATGAGTGCAGCTCCAACAACACTCAAGAAGCTTGACACCATCCAGCATAAAGTAACCCACTTGATTGTCACCCCATCTACTACCTTAAACATGCACTCCCTCCACCACCAGCGTACCGTGGCTGCAGTGTGTACCATCTACAAGATGTACTGCAGCAACTCACCAAGGCTTCTTCGGCAGCACCTCCCAAACCCGCGACCTCTCCTACGTAGAAGGACAAGGGCAGCAGGTGCATGGGAACACCACCACCTCCAAGTTCCCCTCCAAGTCGCACACCATCCTGACTTGGAAATATATCGCTGTTCCTTCATCGTCGCTGGGCCAAAATCCTGGAACTCCCTCCTTAACAGCACGGTGGGAGTACCTTCACCACACGGACTGCAGCAGTTCAAGAAGGCGGCTCACCACCACCTTCTCGAGGGCAACTAGGGATGGGCAATAAATGCTGACCTTGCCAGCAACGCCCACATCCCATGAACAAATAAAAAGAAAACTATCTTGTGAACTTTGAATTGATGATTCCTTGGCAGTGTGGATACTCTTGTTGATGGTGGAAGAAAAAAACATAGTACAGAGAATGCAAAGAAGCCGGGAGGAAGTGTTTTTGTCTGGTAATGGTTTTTTCGGTACAAACAAAATTGGACTATAAACTTTAGGACGTGAGCCCTAATAAAAGCTTTTGATATGCAGTTTAAGATGGATGAGAATAAAACTTTACGTAACTGTTTCAAATTTTGTAAGAAAGTGTGTTTGTAAGCAGGTGTCAGCCGCATTTGTACATTTTATTTATTTATTTATTTATTTTATTTATGTTCAATTTGTTTCTTCCTTCCTGCTCCTTATTAGATTTATGTTGTCTTGCATTGCAGCTGTTTCTGTTTTGCAGCCCCTCCGAGTCTCTGAGTTTATGTGGAAATATAAATGCACTGGGATTGAGACTTTTTTTTTGCTACCAAAACATAATCTAGTTACATGTTTAGATTTTTATTGATCTCACTTGAAAAACTTTTCAATAAAACCTGACCTATTGTTCATCTCCAAAATTTCCATGCCATTTAAATACTTCATAGATTTGCACAGATTCAGCTTACGCAGTTTTAGGAGGTTTGGGAAGAGAGAATTCACTTGGTGCTGACACATTGTGATGCATCACTTTAGTTTATCATCACTGACTCACAATAGATCCACAATGGTAAAATGGCCATATATAGTTGCAATACAAACAATATCAAAGTAATTTGCGCTATAAACGTAAAAGGACACTAAAACTTTGCATGGAAGTACATTCATTACAAAGCGTTTAATATAGAAGGTTAAGCGGTGATTTGATTGAAGATTTTAGGATTTTGAAAGGAATTGATAGAGTAGATAGAGAGAAACTTTTTCCGCTGGTGGGAGAGTCCTGGACAAGGGGACATAATCTTAAAATCGGAGCCAGACCATTCAGAAGAGAAGTTAGGAAACACTTCACACAAAGGGTGGTACAAGTGTGGAACTCTCTCCCACAAAAAGCAGTCGATGCTAGTTTAATTAATAATTTTAAATCTGAGATCAATTGATTTTTTGCTAGCCAAGGGTATTAAGAGATAGGGAGACAAGGCGGGTGGATGGAGTTAGGTCGCAGATCAGCCATGACCTCATTGAATGGCAGAACAGGCTCAAGGGGCTGAATGGCCTACTCCTGTTCCTATGTTCCTAATTATTGCATCCCAGATCATAGATGGAGTGTTCTTCTCCTCTTCTGAAGCTGGTGACTCATGTTGGGTAAGGTTCCAGTGGCCTCTGGTACCTCATCCAAATAACCATTTTTCATGTGAATCTAGACCGTATCAGCAAGCTATTTAACTGTGAGTGGCACCAAAGTTGAGCCTGATCCTGTCCCAGCCTCACTTCCACATGCACACATTTTGCCAATATTGGTCACTGGGTAGCAATAAGAAGCAGGGATCCTGCCTCAATTTTTCCCCTTTTTCTATATTGGGGATGCATAGACCCCAATTTACGCCCCCATCATGACCCTAGCAGAGATGAGCTAACTTGGATTAATAAGAGATCAAACCGAGCCATTGGGGAGCATAGAAAGTTGTTTTAACAATAATAATTTGAATGCAGCAATATTTTCAGATGTTGGTATGTATGCATTATTGGCAAATACAGTATACTAGGAACTGCTGCATAACACAGAGAAAGTTGGGTAATACAAACATCCTGTTCCTTATTAGATTTGTGTTGTCTTGTATTGCAGATGTTTGTGGATCACATCTAGTGATTCAGTGCAGTAAGAACAGTTGCTCCTTGGGAGAGAGGCAATGACATTGAATTTCTTGACGTTGTATTTAACAGATCACGTAAACAACTTCAAATTGATTAGAACGCAGTTTTAGCAGGGCTGAGCACAGGCTGCTTTACTTGTCATTGAAAGAAAGATTTAATCACCCTGCATCCATCATTGAAAAGCAGAGGAGAAAATTCCACTAAATGGAGCAACGGCACAGTATTAATGGCTGATAGTTTTCAAGGGCATAATAACATGAAAATCTTATAGTTTTGCAGTTAGCAGCTCTTTTCTCTTAAAAGATAATGAACTGAATAAAAAGGAGTGATTGCACACTTAAATTTTTATTGTCTTTCTTTCATAAGTATAAAAAAAAAACACCGTGCTATAATATTTGTCCTCCATAGGGCTACAGCAACCAATTAAAGTGCCACAGTTACATGAAAAAAATGTTCAGCAAACCTATTTTGTTTCTGAAGGGAGAAGAGCCTTGCATGTTCATCATTGTTAGCATGATGATGTCATGTTAATGTGATGCAGTGATGTTATTTATATGATTGTGTCAAAGAAAACAGTGTTTGCTGAATACTTGAAGCAAAATACTGCAGATGCTTGAAATCTGAAACAGAAACAAAAATGCTGAAAACACTGAGTTGATCAGGCCGCATCTCTAAGAGAAAACAAACAAGTTAACGGGGTTGATTTTCAACTTGCCTGGGCGTAAAACTGGCGTCGTGGATCAGCCACCTATTATAGAAAGCACCTGGTTTTCATATCCATTAATTACAGTAAAAGGGAGTATTTTTAATATGATTACCCAAGTTCAATATTCATGTGGTATTTCGTAATTGTCTAGTGTGCTTTGATAAAAAGCAGGATTTCAGAGGTATCTCGTAAAAGCTGGAAGATGTCCATATCCTCCGAAGAGAAATTGAGAAGATGTCTCTTGATATTGTCAGCCGTAAACTCCTTGTAGTGCATTCCCTTAGCCCATTTTTATCTATGTACCTGGTTTGTTTCATGACTAACCTGGGGCCATTTTCTTATCTCAGACAGTATATTGGGCCGTATTTTCCGATCGGAGGCTTCCTGCGTGCGGAGGCCTCCGATCTGGAAAAATTTACGAACTTTCCCGGGGCACCTACACTTCCGATCCTGGGCCTCTCCAAACTTCAAGTGCGCAGGGCCCACGTATCCCAGAGGCGCATGCGGTTCGCAAGCGTCCCTGGGATCACGTGGGCCAGGCTAGCTAATAGAAGAAGGGAATCTCCCTTCATACACTTGACAGATAGACCTGTCAAATATATGAATGGAGATCAGTGAAAAAACATAGTAAAACTTTAAATAAATTTTAAAAAACCATCACCTTTTTAAAAATTAGTTGAAATTACAATAAATTAAATATTTTAAACAAAAGTTTAATTTTTTGAAAAAAATAAAGTTTTTTACGGTGCTAAAAATAAACTTACTTTTTAAAAAATATTTTTAAATGATGAATGACTGAAAAAAGCTGCTTTTACCAGGCGTAAGAATTCTAAGGGTTTTCTGCGGGTGGAGGGTCTCCAGAAAGCGGAATTATCTGCCCGCAGAGGCCCTTCTCTAGGGCAGGCGTCCGATCTGTCAAGAACATTCTTGACAGATCGGAAATGCCAGTTTTCAGCGCATGCGCTGTGCATTCCTGAAACTGGCATTTCCGATGTCCCTACAGGTGTGTACACAGCGCATACCCACCCGTAAGGATCGGAATATCCGGGCCAATATAAAACTGATATTCTCAATCAGTCTACAAACACCCTGATTATACTGAGATCACCACTGGATGTTGGCTGCACTTCCTAGAGACACCCCTATATCTCAATGGAGAAACCCTTCAAATGCACTTTTCTAACAAAGTATATTAAGCAAATCATAAATGCACACAGAACAAATTTCATTCATGGAGTATCCATTTTTAAGATCACTTAGTACTCTCAAAAGTGAAAAGATGGTCAGCATGTACAAAAGAAAATAAATAAAACTGGGAAAATTAGAAATGTACTAGAGTAAAATGTTATTGTAATATGTGTGCAAGATGTTTGGTAGAATTAGGCTACTAGAGGGAGTCTTGTCTATGACCTTTTGTTCTTGTGGTATCGCTGTATGGAAACAGGATGAATGTTCTTTGTCAGTTGCTATGTTGTTGTCCTACTGTGAGTATTTATTTAATGATAGCTGTGGAAGTTGAGACGATCTAAACTTGAGCAAGAAACGTTGTCCGTGAAACCAATCTGAAATACCAGATCGATCATGTGTGAGTTGTAAATAGATAATGGTGGCTTCGATAATATGTAATATTATCTTGAATTCTCTTGACAGATGATTCGCATCCCCGGGAGAAGGGCCTCTGCGGGTGGAGAGTTGCGCTATTTGCCCAACTTCCACCCACTGAATGCCCATGAAATTCTTACGCCTGGTAAAAGTAGGCGTAAGGCCTGCTTTTACCAGCATAAGAGTTTTAAAAAATAGAAAAATAAAATGTTATCACTCATTTATACATTAAAAACCCTGTCCAATAAGGTAATTTTATTTTTAGCCCCATTAAAACATATTTAAATATTTTTCCAAAAACGTAATTTTTTTTAAATAACTTAAATATTTAATTAAATGGCATTTTAATGAAATTATTTTTTAATTACATATTTAAATTTAATGTGTTCGTGTATTTTTTATGTGATCCCCATTCATACTTATGGGGATTCCGTACGTACGGAACTTCCATAAGTATGAAGGGGGATTCCCCTTTTATTTGTTGGGCCAACCCACATGATCCCAGGGGTGCTTGCGAACCGCATGCTCCCCTGGGATACGTGGGACTCTACCCGCGGGTATCCAGAGAGGCCCAGGAGCTCGAGTCTCCGTACCTCCCGGGCCACCAGGTAAATTCATAAATTTTTTACAGGTCGGAGGTATCCGCCCGCGGGAAGCCTCCGATCGCAAACTTTGGGCCTATGACTTTTAATTTATAAAGGGGGCAAGAAATAGAAAACACAACTGTATTTCCATCCACAATTGCTTTGTAAAATAGCATCTCCTGCTATCCAGAAGGATTTATTCTTGTATTACTACACTTTAATTGTAAAACATAAGGGGGACTAAATTCGGTTGATTTGCGCCTCCCGTTAGCGTCCTAAGAGGGCGCTAATGGGGCGCAAATCAACTAACGCCTGGGCGTGGCGCCGCTAATGCCTCCCGCGAAATTCAGTGGGAGGTTAGCGGTGGCGGTAATCGTTGGCGCTGCGCTGCCAGCGATGACGTCATCTCCATGCGCAGCGCCCCGGCTGTAATATTGGGTGGCGCCCCCTGACTTACCGCCGGACGCTGTGTCCGACGGGGTCAGGGGGGCCTACCTGCGGCCGGGGCGGTGCTAGTTAAAGGGGAGGTGGCGGGCGGCCTGTCAACACCTGCCCCCGTTGCTGTCCCCGGCCCCCGTGAAGCCCCCCAAGCGGGGTGCCGGCTGCTCTCCGTGAGCCTAGCACTCCTCTTGAGTGCCGGGCTCATTTGCCGGCACTCTGATCCCTGGTGGCCCAGCTGGGCGCTGGGACGCACTGTGCCAGGCCCCTCCCCTTTAATAAGGGAGGAAGGCCTGCAATACCGCGGCACGTAGCGCCGCAATATTGTCTCGCAGCACCCCAAGAGGGACGCGGGGCGCTTCCTGTAGTGCCCCTCCTCCCTCTCGGGGCGCTACCTGGGAAAATCGGCCGCAGGGGCACTGTTTTTCAGGGCGCTAAAATTAGCGCCCTGGCAAAGGGCGCTACCCAATTTTTACCCCAAGGAATTTTTAAAGTTACGTTTAATGTTTCTGTGCTATTAGTGGCAGGAGTACTGTGTAGGCAGCTTCTGTTGATGACTGCTTTAAGATGGATTGCTCTGTTACTCTTCCGGCTGCCTTGCAGAACATTAATAATGTGCAGTGCGCATGTTCTATGCGCAGAATTTTGATTCCAATGAGTGCATGAAGCTTTCAACATTTGAGAAAGTACACTACAAACTCGAGACCAAGGACAAATGCTTGGAACTGAAGCACCCAGACTTCCAGATCTGCAGGAAGAATCTGCCAGAACACACCCTAGACTGACTTTGAGAGAATGCCCTTTAGAATGGACTGGATTTGTATTCAATACACTGTTCCTCTGCCCTCTGACCAGACAATTAGTGTAATGCTCTGTCATGCTTTTGGTTCAAATACATCAGTAAAAGCCTTTTGCCATTATGTGCTTCCTCTGTCTGCCACATCTCAGCAGTCTCCTAATGGTTGAGGTCACAAAGGTGGCAGGACACATATATTTATACTTCAAGAGCTTGTCTAGAAAGGAATATAAATTAACATTGTCTTGCAGTATACTCATGATCCTACTAATGATCCTTATATTGGCTTTGTGTGCATTCTTTTCTGCTTGGCCAACTAATCCTTATTATTTAAGACATACGCTTTATAAATGGCAGATGAAAGTCATGGTGTGAGTTGTGTTTAGAGGTAGGTTTATATCAGATATAAAGGACTGAAACCAAAACAAGAGTTAGAGGTCTTGTGTCCTGTGAACTTGGAGCATTTCTGTATCATTTGGAAAATCCTTGACTGTTAAGTGATGTTATCTAAATGACATCACTTGCATGCGAATTTGAGCCCACAGACATTTTGGCTACAGATTAAAATCTTTTGCATATAACTTGCTTCACCCTGACCATAACAAAGCATTATCTTTACCTATTTTAAGGTTAAATCTTCTGAGTCAATCCAAGCAGCATGCTCTAACTTACTTTGAGTAAAGGACCCTGTGGTGGTGAGAAATAGATTTATTACACAACTAAAAAAGAAATAAATCGGTGCAGTCTTAAACAAAATGGTGGAATGTAGAGGCTTGTGTGTAGTTTCAAAAGTACACTTTGTCTGTGATAACGTGGTTTACAGTCTATCCCTGATAATTCAAAATAATTTTTTTATTACAAAATTTTTGCCAAAATTTATGTTGATCTTGCCGGCAGTAAATTACGCGGAAATTTCCTGAAAGTCTCATTAGTATACGCCAGAACGTAAGAACCGGCGTAAAACAAGCGGAAATCAGTGTAAACAATCGGGGCCCGAGGAAAGCCATATTCCTTCTTTTAGTCCCTCTTTATGTATGACAATTAAAGTTTGAAGCCATCAAGCCTTCTTTTATGCACATTAGGCATAGCATGTTTAAGAAAATGCAGTTGTGGAAGCTTTTCATTTTCAATAATGTAACTCATTCTGATGCTGTAACAGTGCATTCAAAGATAACAGAGAAACATAGAAGATAGGAGCAGGAGTAGGCCATTCGGCCCCTCGAGCCTGTTCCGCCATTCAATGCGATCATGGCTGATCATCTAAATTCAGTACCCTGTCCCTGCTTTCTCCCCATATCCCTTGATCCCTTTAGCCTTAAGAAATATATCTAGCCTTAAGAAATATATCTATCTCCTTCTTGAATATATTTAATGAATTGGCCTCAACTGCCTTCTGTGGTAGAGAATTCCACAGGTTCACCACTCTCTGGGTGAAGAAATTCCTCCTCATCTCAGTCCTAAATGGCTTACCCCTTATCCTTAGACTGTGACCACTGGTTCTGGACTCCCCCGCCATCGGGAACATCCTTCCTGCATCTAGTCTGTCTAGTCCTGTTAGAATTTTATAAGTTTCAATGAGATCCCCTCTCATTCTTCTAAACTCTAGCGAATACAAGCCCAATCGACCCAATCTCTCTTCATACGTCATTCCTGCCATCCCAGGTATCAGTCTGGTGAATCTTCGCTGCACTCCCTCCATGGCAAGAACATCCTTCCTCAGATAAGGCGACCAAAACTGCACACAATACTCAAGGTGTGGTCTCACCAAGAATACAGTGTAGATCACAGCGAGGAGCAATGCAAAACAATTGCTTAAAAAAAATCACCAGAAAGATAAGTTTTGATCTTGCTAAAATTTTAGGAGTAAATTTACAGCCGATTCAGAACTCGTGTAAATGCAGGAAACTCGCGATCTCTGGACTTTTGCATGGGGCGGAGCTATGTTAAAAAAAACAAAGACTTGCATTTAAATAGCGCCTTTCACGACCACTGGATGTCTCAAAGCGATTTACAGCCAATGAAGTACTTTTGAAGTGGAGTCACTGTTGTAATGTGGGAAACACGGCAGTCAATTTGCGCACCGCAAGCTCCCACAAACAGCAATGTGATAATGACCAGATAATCTGTTTCTGTTATGTTGGTTGAGGGATAAATATTGGCCAGGACACCGGGGATAACTCCCCTGCTCTTCTTCGAAATAGTGTCATGGGATCTTTAATGTCCACCTGAGAGAGCAGACGGGGCCTCGGTTTAACGTCTCATCCGAAAGACGGCACCTCCGACAGTGCAGCACTCCCTCAGCACTGTACTGGAGTGTCAGCCTAGATTTTTGTGCTCAAGTCCCTGGCGTGGGACTTGAACCCACAACCTTCGGACTCAGAGGCGAGAGTGCTACCAACTGAGCCACGGCTGATAAACACCTGAAATGGCCCCATGCCTAGAGTCTAGAATTTTTTGAATTAATCAAAATTGGTTTTTACCTAGCCTGTTGAAATGTTTTATATTGTTGCAGATTTGTACGCCTTTTATAGGTGAAACCATCTTTTATTATTTCCACATACTGCCAGATGTCTCCATGTAAGTGATACTTATACAGTCCCCATAGGCAGTCGCTTCTATCAGCCAACAAGCGATAATGCAAATGGATAATGTTAACGCTAATTTCAAAGTTGCTGCTTCTAGCATCTTATGTCCTCAGTTTATTTCGGGCAGAAACAGCTAGCTTACCCACTAGTTTGCACCTTGTTAAGGTGCACTGAATGCAAGAATGAAAATCTTGTTTGATAAGACAAAGGGGGAAAAATTCAGTTGGTTGCGCCTCCCGTTAGTGCCTTAAGAGGGCGCTAATGGGGCGCAAAGCATCTAGCGCCCAGGCGCAGCGATGTTTGCGCCGCTCGCGAACTTAACTAGACATTTTGCGGCGGCGCTAAACTTTACCGCCGCGATCTTCTGCGCACGCAGATCTTGACGTCATACGAGGGTGCAACGCCCTTGTGGCGCCCCGGAGCGGAAATTGAGTGGCGCCCCCATCCTTTCCGCCTGGCGCAACCAACGACCGGAAGACTGGAACGCTCCCAGTGGCTGGGGGGCGCTATTTAAAGGGGGCCTCTTCCTGTCTTTCTCTGTAGTTGACATTTTTGCACCACTCGTTCAGAGAGAGAGAGATTCGGAGAGCGAGAAAGAGAGACTTCTGCATTGAGTCAACGCTGTGTGAGGTAGTTTTGGCTACTGATCATAACTTTGCAGGTACTTTGGTTTTTGGCCTTCATAACTTTGATTGCCAAGAGTCTATGGGGGCTGCACTGATTGGGGGCGTCGTCCTGCGCCACCAGAATCGGAGGACACAGAGACGCAGAGAGAGAGTGGCAATCATGGCCAGATGGAGGAGGGCCAACAGGCCTCTGTACAGGAGACCTTACCCTCCCAGGGTATTTTGTCAACAGCTCTCCTACATTCATATGTCTGAGGAGCAGTGTTTGCGAAGGCTGCGCTTCAGCAAGGAGGTGGTCACTGAGCTCTGCCACCTGCTGCAGCCAGATCTGCAGCCTCAACTGAGGTCCAGGACGTCTCTGTCGGTGGCAGTGAAGGTCACAGTGGCTCTGAACTTTTATGCCACTGGCTCATTTCAATCTGCTACTGGGGACATCGCCAATATCTCCCAGTTCGCGGTGCATTGCTGCATCCGTCAGGTCACAAATGCCCTCTTTAAAAGGAGACGAGAGTTCATCTCTTTCCCCATGACCCCAGACAAGCAGCAAGAACGTGCAATGGGCTTTGCTAGGATAGCGGGCTTCCCCATGGTGCAGGGCGCCATTGACTGCACGCATGTGGCTTTGCGTGCTCCGCATGAGAATGCCGAGGATTTCCGCAACAGAAAGGGGTTTCATTCCTTGAACGTTCAGTTGGTCTGTGACCACAGACAGCTGATACTCGCTGTCAATGCCCACTGTCCTGGCAGCTGCCACGATGCATTCATCCTGCGCCAGACTACTGTGGCAGAACTTTTCCAGGCACCGCATCAGCCAGTTGGTTGGCTTCTCGGGGACAAGGGATATCCACTGTGCACCTGGCTGATGAAACCGCTCCGTACGCCCAACACCCCTGCTGAGCTGCGGTACAACGAGAGCCATCAAGCTACCAGGAACATCGTTGAGCTGTCTGGACCATTCTGGAGGAGCCCTGCAGTACTCGCCTGAGCGAGTTTCCCACTTCGTAGTTGTGTGCTGCATGCTGCATAACATGGCAATCCTCAGGACCCAGCCAATGCCACCAGGCCTTGGAGCACCACCAGAGGAGGAGGAGGAGGAGGAAGAGGAGGAGGATGATCATCAGCAGCACCAAGGCGGGAGGGAGGCCTACAATGTAGAAACTGGAAGGGCCGTCCGTCAACGGCTGATAGCAAGCTGCTTCTAGGCCCCTGCTGAGGAAATGGCTTCTGCCATTGAGAACAACAT
Source organism: Squalus acanthias (assembly GCA_030390025.1). Taxonomy (NCBI): domain Eukaryota; kingdom Metazoa; phylum Chordata; class Chondrichthyes; order Squaliformes; family Squalidae; genus Squalus; species Squalus acanthias. The sequence goes on along the minus strand of CM059427.1, from coordinate 144,451,216 downwards.
GAATGAAACCAACCCGCAACCCCTAAGCCGGCCAAGGCACCAATGATTCCAAAGACCAAACATGTATATTTTGAATACAAGAACTATTTTATTTCACAAACTCTGTGTGTGTCATTTCCTCATGACAGACTAATAGAAAGAAACACAAAAACACAGTCATTAACATAACTGGTTCTCATAACCTGGAGATAATGTTCAAAAGTTTGACCACGAACCTTAGCCTTTAATAAAAAACTGACCAGCATTTTGTCACACCTCCTACTTTTTGCCCTTCGAGGGTGATCTCCTTCCCTTGCGCACTTCCCCCCTTCCCACCCTACTGCTCCTCCGTAATGGGACCTCAGTGGCTGCAGCAAGGCTGGTGGAAGGCTGCTGATTGTCAGAACCTGAGACTGCAGATGCCCTTGAAGGACGGCCTCGACCAGCTCTGGGCCTGGAGGGCTCGGCTGCAGACTGCACCAACTCTGCATGGGCGGCAGCAGTCTGTCCTACAGGCGGTGGCAAGTGCAGTGGAGAAGTGACAGTGGTGGCAGCAGGAATGCTGTCATCTTGAGAGAGGACAGCAACTCCCTGCTCGACCGACACACTGGCACTCCCACGGGGCAGCACTTCAGCATCCGGAGCAATCTGCTGGAGCACAGATTGCTGGCCTGCTGCGGCGCGGTGAGAGCCCCGGGGAAATGTGTACGAACCATCGAGGTTGGCAGCAGTCAGTGCTCGCGTGGCCTCAATCTGAGTCTGCATGAGAGCAGTCAGAGATGGGATCACGGCAGCCAGTGACTGAATTGCAGCACTAAGCTTTAATGTGGCATCCGCCTGTGCTACAGCGAAGTGCTCCACACTCCTTGCCAGTGATTCAATGCATTCGGGCACCCTTCCCACTGCACCCATGAGCTCAGTGTGCATGTCCACCGCCTGGGTGTTCATTTCAGCGATGAGCCGCTCCTCCTCTGCGTCCAGTGCAGTAGGACTCGCTGGCATACTCTCCCTCCGGGGAGAAGGCCCCCGTTCTTCCCTACCCCCATGGCGTTGCTGCAGCCCGCTGGGTCCTGGAGCTTCACCCTCATCAGACCCTTCCCCCCTGCTCCCCTCCAGGGAAGGCGTGTTCCCAGTGTGGGCATGGGCTTCCTCGGGAGAGGGTGGCACTGATGCTCTGCCTTCATCTTCCTCCTCGGCTGCAGCTTCACTCCCACTGGCAGCTCGAAGGCCCGTCTCCTCAGCTGGTGAATCACCATCTGAAAGCAGGGAGGTACAAGTGTGGCTTTAGCGTGAGGACAGGGTGGCAGTAAGGGAGGAATGAGTGCAGCGATTTAGTAAGTTGGATTGAAAGTGTCAAAGGCTGGTGTTGTGAGGGACAAGTGGAAGGACAGAGGCCAAAAAGGTGATGACCTTACCATTGCTGTCCAGAACGGGTTCGGCGTCTCCAGTGGCGACGGGACCGATCACCCGGCTTGCCACAATCCTCTGGATGCGCGCCTCAAGATCGCTGAGTGGTTGCAGCTGAGGCCGCCCTCCACCCGTCCGTTGCTGCTGTCTCCTATTATGAGATAGCTTGGCCTGCAAGAAAAAGGACGGCGTCTGAGTAAATATACAGCCATGGTCTTGCCTGATGTGCCTCCCAGAGGTGAATAGCCCTTACTGTATGCAGCCATGGTCTTGCCTGATGTGCCTCCCATAGGTGAATAGCCCTTACTGTATGCAGCCATGGTCTTGCCTGATGTGCCTCCCATAGGTGAATAGCCCTTACTGTATGCAGCCATGGTCTTGCCTGATGTGCCTCCCATAGGTGAATAGCCCTTACTGTATGCAGCCATGGTCTTGCCTGATGTGCCTCCCATAGGTGAATAGCCCTTACTGTATGCAGCCATGGTCTTGCCTGATGTGCCTCCCATAGGTGAATAGCCCTTACTGTATGCATAGTGTGGAATGTGCGTGTGTGTTTCATGAGAGGGCCATAGGTGTTGGATGAGTGTTGGGCATTGGGGTTTTAAGACCCTCTGGCCATAGAGTGAGGTTGAGATGGAGGGATGGAGAAGTATTGAAAAAAAGCCACTCACCCTGACGATACGAGTGAGGTCGTTGAACTTTTTTCGACATTGTATATGGGTCCTGGGCACCATGCTCCTGGAGGAGACGCTCTGAGCCACCTCCCTCCACACTCTTCTGTGCTCGCGCGGCAAAGGCCTCCTGCCACTCTCAGGGAAGAGTATAGATCTTCTGCGCTCCACCGCGCCAACCAGAGCATCCAAGGCCCGCTCGCTGAAGCGCTGAGCTCGTTCTCTCACCCTCTCCATAGTCCTTGGCTGGAAGATTTAGGCACAGGTCTCTCCAGGCCGAGATTCAAGGCTCCAATGAGCAGGGTGTGGCTGGAGAGCAAGATCGAGCCTCCCCTTTAAGAACTGTCCGGCGCCAGTGTGTCTGTGTTCCATCGCTAACTGACAGCACCTGCGCTGCGCCCGCGCTCTGAGTTAGCGCCTCGCTCCTCTGCCTTTGCGCCTTAAGACAGGTGTGTAGCGCCTGATTTAGCGCTCCAATCACCTCCAGGGGCGATAAAAGTCAAGTTTGCAGTCGGTGGCGATAATTAGCGCCAGGCGCTAATCTTTGCGCCCGGCCGATAATTGCGCCCCAAATGGGGCGATACTGAATTTCTCCCCCAAACTGTCTTCAACTTAAGAGGCTATTCCACAAATAACCTAGAGATCCTCCATTGATATTATTGCCAAGAATAGGGATGATCTCCCAGAGCTACCAAATACAAATTATAAACAGACAGCTTGGCTAAAACATAACCTCAGACAAGATGAGAATCTTGGTGACAAGGGCTGAACAGCCTATCAACAGAAGAGAAATGGAACAAGTGAATAAACTCGAATCTAGGCTGAACAATTTGAGAAGAAGATGCAAGATGTAGTGATAAACTTAAAAGAAGCGTCTCCTTAGCTGCTGTCAACTGATAACAGGGAAAGCAAGGAAAAACTCTGCAAACCAAACTCAGATTGAAAGAAAATACTGTCATAGCGCTAACCCGTTATACCCGCCATTGCGTATAGCAGGCAAATCGCGTTCGCACGAATACGCCCGCACAAATGCACCTGCTACAAACAGTGGGGACTAAACTACAAAAGAACATTAACTATAAAATAAGAAAAGGGAATTTAGCCCGCCACTTCATACAGACCAAATACAGTTGGCGTTGCCTGAACATTAGTGTTAACTTATTGAATCTTACTGAAGGAAGTAGTAAAACTTCCAAGAAGAGAAGAATCCTTGAAATTTCTTCTTGATCCCAGAAGTAGTTAGCAAAAACTCTACAATATCAATTTAACAGTCCAATCTACAGGAAACTTTCGTTTATCCGGCATCGACGGGACCAGCGTGCTGCCGGTTTATCGAAAGTACCGGATAACAGAGAGTTATATCTACCGAGGCTATTTTTAACAAAGAGACTCCAAGCAGCACGGGAGAATCTACTCATGCGACTGCAATATTTCGGACTTGCGACAGCGCCAGGAGGCCGAGTAGTGGCAATTTTGAAAAGTACCCCTACTGACTTAATCGGCGTTCGCGGACTCGGACTCGGACTCGGGATCGGCAACATTGCCGGTTATTTGAGAGGATTTTTCGGAGCACTCGGCGTTCGCGGAGACTCGACTGCGACTCGGCAACATTGCCGGTTATTTGAGAGGAGTTTTCGGAGGATGATTTTTGCCGGTTAAGCGAGAATTCCGGATATTTGGGTGCCGGATAAACGAAAGTTTCCTGTATATATTTTTACTGCTTCATTGTAGTCAAACATGAAGTCAATAGGGTATTCACAGGGAACTGAACCCGACAGTGCCACTCTGTAAACTGAGACATTACATAATGAGATAGTCTTCACTAGGAACACTACTTTACATCAGAGGTTTTAATAGTTTTTGTGCAAATATTAATGCTTTTCCAACTCCCTCTCCTAAATTCCAAGATATCCACAGGAAAAGACTGTTGGCACTGTTTTATTAGAATGCCACACAAAAATGTTAACCAATACAGGAAAAATGATGGATCCCCTTGCAGACCTCAATTTGTAAACCTGTGCTTTATATTGAGGAGCTCTGTGGCCTGAGCAATCATATACTGAGAGAGAACGTACTGGAGGGGAACTTTGCAGGTGGAAGAGTTTGGGATACTTTTAAACTGGTAATTGGCCTTTGTAGCCAAGATTTTACTGATGTCTTTAACAGATGAGTGAACTCTTCCTGACACAACTGAAATTGAATAAAGTGTGAATAATGAATTAGCTACAGCTCATTTAGTGAAGTCCAGGTTCCTTGGGGATTTTTTTTCCCTTGTAACATTTGTAAAGGTGCAATCTGCTTTTTATGTGGGGTGGTATAGAATTCAGCCGTGGTAAAACCATCATATACTATTTCAGGTTTATTTCAGTGAGCAATTTGTGGTCCATTTAGTGTGTTTAGATGGGCATAGACTTCGGTCTGGTTTCCTTTGATCTCTGCTGCTTTTAAAGTTTTCTATTTCCACTGCTGTGTGCCAGTATTTACCCATAATGCTCCTGAGTCAGACTGAGTATGTGCATAATGTATTATTCTCACTACACTACGCTGCCACAAACGTATTCTGTGTGCCTCTCGCTATAGGTCAAAATCTTTCAAAATACAATTGAGGCAGGCGAGGGAATGTTTTCTGCACATTACAAAGCAGCCTCTATAAATTACCATAGTTGATGGTGGTTCATTTTAGTATTGAGCATTACTTAATGGCAATCCAAAGAAATAACTGTTGGGTACATTATTCGAAAGCATCTGACAGTATATGAAATCTGTATTGATTAACCTTCTCACAGACAACGATGGCTCTCTGTGTCTTGTGAGAGCCAGTGCTGATAATTGGAGCTATCAATACATAAAGCACATGCAACTGCTTTCCATAGAATTACAAAGAATATACAGCACAGAAACGGGCCATTCGACCCAACCAATCCATGCCGGCGTTTATGTTCCACTCGAGCCTCCTCCCATCCTTTCTCATTTAACTCTATCAACATTAGAATTCGGGGCTCGTCTGTGAACTTTGCTAATATTTCTGAAAATTATTAACGGTACCATAACAGTAAAGTCATATGAATGCAATTTACCTAAAAAAAAAAAAATTCCTGCAGTCTATATCGCTTGTACTCCTTCCTTCCACCCAGCAGAATGTTAACTGAATGAATGTACAGAGCAAACAATTAGACATTTCTTTTAAAGGTTGCAATTGGTCTCTAAATATGCGATTTTCAGATACCTGTGTAATGGAGGGCTCCTTAATTACTGTAATCACAATTTGCTGAATTAAATAAATGAATATACAGGTTGACAGGAAAGAATGGAAAATATATATATATATATATATATATATTTTAAAGTTTATTAAATAATAATGAAGTAAAAATATACATCTGTGGGTAACAGCCATAAATAGTACTTGACTGTCAAATTTATAGAATCATATAATACCCACAGAAGGCTCTTTGGTAGAGCTATCCAATTAGTGCCACTCCCCTGCTCTTTCCCCATAGCCCTGTAAATTTTTTTCCTTCAAGTATTTATTTAATTCCCTTTTGAAAGTTACCATTGAATTTGGTTCCACCACCCTTTCGGCAGTGCATTTCAGATCACAACAAATCACTGTGTAAAAAAAATTCCTCAGGTCGCCTCTAATTCTTTTGCCGATCACCTTAAATCTGTGTCCTCTGGTTACCAACCCTTTTGGCACTGGAAACAGTTTCTCTTTATTTACTCTATCAAAACGTTCATGATTTTGAACACCTCTATCAAATCTCCTCTTAACCTTCTCTGCTCCAAGAAAAACAACCCCAGCTTCTCCAGTCTCCCCACATAACTGAAGTCCCTCATCCCTGGTACCATTCTAGTAAATCTCTTCTGGGAACCAGTGATTTATAAAGGTTTAGCATAACTTCCTTTTGTACTCTATGGGGGTGATTTTCTCACTGGAGGCGAGATGGAGGCGGGTTTCGGTTTGGGTGGGTTTGAAAAATTTGCGATTTTGCCATGATTGGCCACTTGATTTCAGAGGTGTGGGATGCCCTTGGTCAATTAGTGTTTTGGGACTGAAACTCGCCTCTGCTGACATCACTTTTCCAGTCTGACTTTATGGCTTCTTGCTGCCTTGGCTCTTTCCACAGGATTTCTGCCTATGCTGCACCACCTGCAACATATTCTGAGAAACCACTATGTCCAATTCCAAGGCAAGGGCCTCCCCGAGGCTCTCGGATGAGTCACTGCAAATGTTGTTTGAGGGGGTGACAGCCAGCAGGGAGATGCTCTTCCACTCATCTGGGAGGAAGAGGCCTCCCAAAGAAACCAAGGCTGTGTGAGTACAGCTGGCAAGGGATATAACCTCCAGATCTGTGTGCAGATTGGGAGAATGTTTCTGTGTATTGATGAAATGCCATCCCTGTTGGAAAGCATTAAAATGATTTGATGCCAAAATGTTGGCGTTATGGCATCTGTTCTTTTGCAGCATAGGCTCCACCTGATCGGTCAAGGCAACGGAAGCGCATCTTCAACAGCCCAATGGTTTGCTCGATGATGGACCTGGTCGAAGTGTGGCTGGCGTTGTAGCGCTCTTGAGCCTCGTTAGCTGGCCTCCTGATCAGCGTCATTAGCCACTTCTTCAGGGGGTAGCCTTTGTCACCAAGGAGTCATCCGTTAAGTTGGTTTGGCGGATTGAAAAGCGGAGGAACACTAGAGTGCCGCAGGATGAAAGAGTCATGGCAACTACCACAGAACTTGGCGCAAACATGCAAGAACTCCTTCTTGTGGTTACACACCAGCTGTACGTTGAGGGAGTGGAAGCCCTTTTGGTTGACAAAGATAGCTGGGTTGTGATGGGGTGCCTTAAGGGCCACATGTGTGCAGTCTATGATGCCCTGCACCATTGGCATGCCTGCCATATTTGCAAAGCCAACCAAAAGGGTGGTTATACTTGCTTGATCCCTTGAGAAGTGGATGTAATTGTGGGCCTTAGCAAAAAGGGCGGTAACCTGCATGATGCAACTGTGGGCGGCCGACTGGGAGATGCCGCTGATGTCTGCTGATGATCCCTGGAAGGAGCCTGAGGCAAAGAAGTTAAGTGCGGTGGTGACTTTGACAGCCACTGGTAAAGGGTGTCCACCCGTTCCTCTGGGCACCAGGTCTTGCTGCAGCAGTCCGCAGATCTCTCGGACAACCTCTCGCGAAAGTCTCAGCCTCCTTTGGCACTGCTGCTCACTCATGTTGAGGTAGCTCATCCTCTGTCTGTAAACCCTCTGTCGGGGGTATCTCCTGCGGTGAGGTGCCTCGATGCGCTGGCGCCTTCTGCCCTGTGCAGCATCAGGTGGCTGAGCAGGAGGTTGGGGCTCCTGCTGCTGTTGCTGCTGAGCTGCCTGGTTCTGATGCTGCCGTGGATGCTCCTCATCCGAATCTGAAGTCCATGAAGAAAGAAAACGAATGGTTCCCATGCTGCTTGCAGATGCTTCCGTTGGAGAAACACTCATTGCAAGCGGGGAGAGGGTCTTCCAAGGAGGTCCCACAGTTGATAGATTCAAGCTGCAGCACCTCTGACTTCGGAAGGCCTTCTAAAAGTGCTCAAAGACCTTTTAAAGCAAAGTTCTGTCACCTGCAACTAATCCCTGATGAAATAAACGATTTATTGTTGGACCTGCAGCTGTGAGGAGACCACCCACGAGTCAACCCGCCAGGTTTACCTGGCGTGGTTTAGGAGAGTCGTGGAACACGCCAAAATGCTCAAAATCACGAGGGCCCCTCAAAATAGGCTTAGAGAGGCCCTTAACGAGCATTTAATCATATTAACTAGCGCTATGGCCAGCTGGAGGCAAAATCCCTTGGAGGCGGGTTCCGAACCCGCCCTCATTGATTCTGGTTTTCCCGCCTCCAAACCCACCTCCCTCGGACGTCAGAAAATCACCCCCTATGACTCTATTAATAAAGCCAAGGATCCCATGTGGTATTTTAACGGCCTTCTCAACTTGTCCTGTTACCTTCAAAGATTTGTGTACGTATCCCTATGTCTCTCCTTTCCTGCACCCCCATTAAAATTGTGCCATTTAGTTTATATTGCCATTCCTCATTCTTCCTACCACTACACACTTCTCTGCATTAAATTTCATCTGCCATGTGTCTGCCCATTTCACCAGTCTGTCCACGTCCTCCTGAAGTCTCTTACTATCCTCCTCATTGTCTGCTACATTTTTGAGTTTTGTGTCATCTGCAAACTTTGAAATTATGCCCTGTTACCTCCATTAAATGATCATATTAAACATAAATCATAGAATCCTTAAAGCTACACAAAGAAAGTCCATCTCCTGAAGCACATGTTTAACAGTTTAAAAGTTTGCACATTTTAAAATTGCAATGAAAGATGTTTTTTGCCTCTTTTAATCACTGACATATTTTCTAATTTGTAAAAAAAAAAATTACTGTTGAGTTGGATCAGCTTTGGTGCTTTTTATTCACAGACTGAAATTTAATATTTTGATTTCATTGTTTCGACCATAAATTTAATCTGATAATGCAAACTGAAGTCCAGGTTAACACATTTTGAGTGTAGTTTGTTCAATTCCATAGGATTATACCAGTGAAAGGATTAAATCAGATCTCCATTCAATCCAAAGGTTGCTGGGTATTTCCACTTTGAACTGAGCCACAGTGGCCATATTAACGCAGTCACTGTCATTGGGTCTGTATAATAGAATGTAGAGGCAGATTCGTTTTCCAGTATTTCAATTTTCAAACCTACCCATTATACGGTAGAGTATTATTCTGGGATACAAGAACAAGTTGTTAAAATCATTTTGATATAAAGACAAGGGGCTAGAAATTCATCTCGGGCGGTGGCGAATAGCGGGCGGTATCGGATTGGCTGCCCGTTATACGCAGTGTCTGATATTCAGTTCTATTGTAGCCAATGGAACTGAATATCAGGTGCTGTGTATAACGGGCTGTTGATCCAATACCGCCCGTTTTTCGCCACCCCCGAGACGAATTTCTAGGCCAAGGTAGCATAGGTGGAAATGACCTTGAACTAAGCTTCTTTTCCAGCTCAATCTTAAGCAAGATTTTTTTTTTACACTTAAATAACTGATCTAGGATATTTTTGATGTAGTGAAGCCGTAAGCTGTTCTAATGATGCAGTTTACAGGAACAGTTTGTTTGCTTGCAGAATGTAACCATTCACTAACCTCTAATCATCAGTTTGGGCCTGTCTCGATGCTAATCTGGAGGCGCCTGAACCAGGAACTTTTACTACTCGTAGGAACACATGAAAGTGAAGAAGAGGAAAAAGACAGCTAGTTCATTGAGCCTGTCCAATACTGTGACTTCTACACACCATCACCCCCATATCCCACCTACGCACCCCCCCCCGCCGTCCCTTTGGTGTGGCACCTTGTTACAGGCTTTTTGAAAATGACAATATACAATGTTGACCAGGCTACCAACATAGTAACTTCCTCAAAAATGTCAACCAGATTGGACAGGACCTTCTTTTCAAAAAGCCATTTTGAAATTCTCCAATAAATTCCAATCGTGCAGAGTTGATTTTACAGTGTGTCTCTAATGATCCTTCTAGCAACTTGCCTATAACTAAAGTCAAACTAATGAGTTTGTAATTTCCCAGTCCTGACTATTTCCCTTTATAAACATAGACACCACATGGGTCTCTCTCCAGTTCATGGGAATGACCCCTGACCCCAGCGAGCAGCATTGGACAGTCCTCAATTCTGAGCACCCTCGGGTGTATGACATCAGGGCCAGCAGCCCTGAGATTCTACTATGTTTATAACTTGCTTTTGTCCCTGTTCTTCCTTGCTATTTTTTTTCTGATTTCTGGTGGTTTCAGTATTCCTTTTTTCTGCTGTTTTTCTTTTCTTTGTGTTGCTGCAGCATACAGTTGGAAGTTATCCAGCTCTCATTCTGTAGACAGCCCCCTGACTCCAACTTTGTGACAAGGCTGCTGATAACTTTCCTCTCCCAATTCCATAATTGGAGTCAAAACGATTGCACGTACACAAAGAAATCCCTTGAGGTATTTTAATGATGCGGTTTACAAGAAAATTGTATTTCCTTCCAGAAATGTAACTATTCGCTAACCTCTGAGTCAGCCAGGACAATGTAGTACAGTGATATAATAGATGACTTGCTTATGAACGTAGAGAAGAATATGACATCAAAAGTTAAAATAAAAGTCCAATGTTTCCATTAACCTATGTGTCCAATGATTTGGAAGAATTCATTGTTGAGGTTATTGAAGTTTTTGGTTAATTTTCATCAACAAATCAGACCTCAGTTCAAGCATGCACTCCTCTTCCATCCTGGTCCATGCCTGGTTTTGGTTTGTCAAGAACCAATATGGCAACTCTGTTCCAAACACCAGCAACATAACTAGTATTTATATAGTGCCTATAACATAGAAAAATATCCCAAGGCATTTCACAGAAGTGCAGTCAAACACAAATCGATGCTGAGCCAAAGGAGATATTAGGAGTGGTGACTAAAAGCTTGGTCAATGGTGTGGGTTTTTTGGAAGCTCTTAAAGGAAGAGAGGAAGGTGGAAAAGCAAAGCGATTTAGAGAGGGAATTCTAGAGTGTATGCCCTAGACGGCTGAAGTCAACACTACTTCTGGGTGCTTCACGCCTCTTTGCTAATTTTATTGATGCCCTTCCATCTTCTATGTAAGTTAGAATTTGCACAGCCTTTGTGTGCCACAAAAAATCTCTGTTGTAGAAAATAGAGAGGCACAGAACACTCAGAAGTGGATTTGATGTAGTGCTCTGCAGTATCCATGTGCCACAGTGATACAAGGACAAGGGGAGGCCCCAAATCCCTACTGCACAGGGCCAATTTTCTGTCCCCCTTCTTCCTGAAGTATTGGCTGCTGGTCTGTACCCCAGCAAGGAATCATCAGCTGTCCTCTGGTATTTTGCCCAAGTGAATATTCTTCACATTTGAACTGTAGCAATGAGTGTTAAAGGATTGTTTGACTACTGTGTGTGGCATCACCGCTGAACACAATCGTCACTCACTCATACTCTCTTTTTCTCTCCCTCTCCTCTCCTCTCCTCTCTCTCTCCAGGGTGGCTAGTTTGTCCCTCTGCAACCCAGGGGTAGCACCAGTAGTGGTGCCCTAACTGGAATTAGCTAACGCACCACCCATTGAGGGTTGAACCCGGGACCCTGGTCTGTGTGACCCAGTTATACATTGTCTTTACCAATTGGGCCATTGGGAAAGCCTGCAACAAGAATTGAAGTTTCATCTGGCACTGTAAATCCTGCAGATTATGTGACCTGAGGAATTCATCTCTCATATCTGTATTCTTGGCCCCATTGTAACACATGCATGTTGGGTCCCGACAACGTCATCGGGATCCAATTGCAATTTTAACTGGACGGCCTGACATGCATATGTAAAAACGGACCCTGCTGGCTTTGGGGCGGGTGCCCTTGCTGCCTGCTCAGTAGAACAGGTTAAAATCAGCTAACGGTGACTCCAGGGCGGGTAAGTAACCTGGTCAATTTTAACTGGCCACCCACCTAGTTTTCACTAACTGGGTGGGGTTAAAATTGCCTCCAAGTTGTCTTGAATCCCTGTAGAGTTGTGAATATTGTAGATCAATCAATTACAACTTTTTTTTATATTCATTCATGGGATGTGGGCATCGCTGACAAGGCCAGCACTTATTGCCCATCCATAATTGCCCTTGAGAAGGCGAGACTTCTAGTGAGACTAAACTTTAAATATTCAATTAAATTGAGAAAGCCTCAAAATGTTTAACAGTAATAATTTGAAATTAAAATATCCATTGCTACAATACAATAGTCTACAATCCTTATTGAACCGGGTATCAGAGAATGCAGCCAAAATTATCATCATAGGTCATAGTTGGACTCTGTAATTAGAAAGAATTTATGTGTAGTTTTCTCCAAAATATTGATTATTTTTTATCCTTAATTTTGTATATTCATAGGTGCTGAGTTGCCTCTTATTTTACTAAACTGACTTGCAGGCATGGGGCAAGGAAATTAAAACATTAGAATGATTTAGGATTGAAGCTTGATGAATAATTTAACATTATTAAAAATTGCACTGTTCAAATAGGAGCAGTGGCCACTTTATCCTATTGAATTGTATTAGATGGTTAATGAAAAAGAAGGCTTACATTTATATAGTACCTGATCACATCAAGTCAGCCACCATGAGTTCTGTGTTGGATTAGGGGGCAGTTGTGTGTTAGATTGAGATTGTCCAAACGAGAGGCGCAAGGCAATTTTAGTTCTATCAGTCTGGGTTGGATTTGATCCCAGGTCCCAGACGATAAAGGCTAGTGAACTAAAATAATCCTCTAGATCTCATGGGTATATTTATATTTTTCTATACAGATACAAAGGCGATAGTATACAAACAAATTCATCCTAACCTAATCGCAGGGTTCAGCTGGTATTTTTAAACTGCTCAAGTTTCCTTTTAATCATTTACTAGTGTTACTCATTGATTTTTCGCTAGGGCCACAATCCCAATCAATATTTTGCGCAAGGGCTACTCTCGGGAATATTGCAATGTGCTACCCACAGATTGATGTGATATGGGTCTGCACTGGTAGTTCATCACACAGTGAATCTCTGATTTGAATTAAGGCACTGTGAGGAATTGTCAATTGAAGACTCTACCAGAAGATTCCTGTCTGGAAGCTGGGATATTGCCACCTCCCAATTGTGTCCTATTGCTTTCTTTTGCTAGAGTTAGAAAGGAAAAGGAGCACGCTGAATCTCGCTGTTGTCAACGTCCCATAACTGGGGAAACCGAAACCGGGAAGCACATGAAGCAGCAAATTTGTTGATGGCAGTGAGGCCACAAAGACCTCAACAACAAAAACAACTTGCATTTATATAATTCCTTTAATGTAGAAAAACGTCCCATGGCACTTCACAGAGGTGTAATCAGACAGAAGTAGATGCCGAGCCAACAAAGGAAATATTGGAAGGGATGACAGAGAGGGATTTTAAGAAAGGTCTTAAAGGAGGTGAGGGAAGAGAGGCGGAGTGATTTTGGGAGGGAATCCCACTGTATGGGGCCAATGCTTGGGAAAACGGAGAGAGGAATGCACAAGAGGCCAGAATTGGAGGGCGATTTCTCGGGGGTTGTAGGGCTGGTTAAGTTTAGAGATAGCAATGGGTGAGGACATGAAGGGATTTAAACACGTGGTTGAGAGTTTTAAATTGGAGATGCTAGGGAACCAGGAGCCAACGTAGCTCAGCAAGGACAGGCGTGATGGGTGAGCAGAGCTTAGTGCGGAAAGGCTACGAATTTTGAATGAGCTGGCATTGAAAGAGTGTGGACGATGGGAGGCCAGCCAGGAGAGCATTGGAATAGTTGAGTCTGGAGGTAACAAAGGATGAGCATTTCAGCAGCAGATGGGCTGAGGCAGGGGTGGAGGCAAATGATGTTATGGAGGTGGAAGTAAGCGATCTTTGTGATGGAGTGGTTCTGGGGGGTCAGAAGCTCAGCTCGTAGTTGAATAGGACACTGAGTCATAGTATGAGTACCACTGGTTTATGATGTTGTCTGAACTCTTGGATGTGACTGCAGCATCATCACTTATTTCCAGTTATTGTTTATTTTTTAATACGTGTGTGTATTTATTTGGGAGTAACCGGAAGTATGTACTTAATATTAAGTTAAAAAAATAGTTGTTCAGTAGTGATTGCAAATTTGTACATGTTTATATATCATTCTTAGACGGTGCTGCCATGTGACATATATAAAGTGATCAGAAATTTATGGTAGATCAATATTTTCACAATTGAGGAATAGAATGCAAGTTGAAAATATTTTTGCTCAGCAAGCAGCAGTAGAGAGAATTCAATACAAGTGGAGGAAAACTGCATTTTGATGCATTAGGTTCAAGACCTCAATTTGGACTGATTTTAATTGCTTTTAAATATATGATCAGAACAATTTCTTCTCATTGCTTATTGATTATTTGCAGGCCCTCATCCGACTACCAGCCCATATCTCTCAGTGTGATGAAGTTCTGCAGTTTTTTGAAACGAGACCAGAGGACTTAAACCCACCCAAAGAGTGAGTATATTGTAGTCAATTGCATATTACCCCCAATATTATCATTTAATTATTAAGACAACATATTCTATCATAACTGAGAAGCCAGGATGAAGTTCTGATTTTGGAAAATCAGTGCAATATTTGTCTTAAGGAACAGATTGAGATTTTAAAAAGCAAGTCTATTGCCAATTACATTCTCGACAGAATAATGCGTTGTTTTTACGTGTTTCATCCTGCTCTGATCATCTTGCATGTTGTATTTTAAAAATAAATTGCAAAACATTTATAAAAGTAGGAGTACTACAGTTAGTTGCAACATTCCTTCGCTCAGCCAAGGTCCCTGCTCCTGATCACCATCCAGTGACTCCTGCTGAAAAGTGGCATTTGTGTACATCAGGTGAAAATCGAATGGGTTCAGCTGTGATGCTATCCAGGGTTCAATAACCTGTGAACAAACGCTGACACTTTCTAAGCTCGCACATGAAAGATAATCACTTGGTTGACGTACTTTAGGTTGCTCAGAGTCCACGAAACCCAGCAGGAGTCAACGCCTTCGGGAAAGGGGAGTAGATTGGCAAAAAATGAATTATAACAAGTCAACAATTACCCTTTTATTTATACTACTTTTGGTTCTTTCCATTTAATTATGATCTTTTCTGAACAATTTCATGTTTCTCATGTCAGTGTACTCTGAGTTCATCTATTTATGTACCTGTATTACCGTGACTGCATTTTTTCCTGCATGTAACCTATTGGTATCTGATGACCCTGGAGACTTGGGCTCCCTCTATTAAAGGCCATCTTGTGGGGCCCTCGTTTAGTTACTCAGATGAGAACAATGTAATTGGAGGAAGGCTTACTGTAACTATGAATCTCTAGTTTCTATCATTTATCCTACATTTTAAGAAAGATATAATGGTAACCCATGTCAATCATAGGAAATAGAAATAGCTTGGAAATAATGTAATGAAGAGTACAGTAAGTGATGAAAAGAATGTGTTTGCTTTTTTAGTTCCCATTGAAGAGCATTCAATAATTAATGAGAACATTCGTTAAATATTTGCTCTGTGCTGAGTTAGTTGATTTTGGGCAGGACATGGTTGTACTGTACATTGGTCCTAGCTAAGGAGAGGTATGTCAAGATCAGCATTCTGCAACCCTTACTGATACTGCCAGGATGAGGACATAAGGATCCTTTTTGAATCACAATGATTATTTTTATAGGGCATGCATCTTAATGACACATTGTGGATATCTTTAGTACAAAAATCTTCAATAAAAGCATAAGTCCAAATCGTAATGTCTTCTAAATATAATGGTCAAAGCCAGTTTACCACAAATATGTTGGTTAAAGTTGTCTATGTGATTCTTTTGATTCATAGGGGTAATAATTGCACGGTGCTGTCATGACACCTCAAAGATGTTTTGAGTGCAGTCTTTTGGGTGAGGTAGAGTTGATAGCAATGTCTACTAACACTGTAATCTATGGCCCAGATTTTACTGCCAAAATAACGGCGAGTTTAATGACGCTCGCCATTACTAATGTATAAATTGTCCAGCATCTTGTGGCAAGGAAGAGATACCCCGTGAATTGTGACGTGCCACAAATCGCTGGACAATTTGCGCCACTCCGCTGTTAGCCTCTAAAACGGTAGCTCGTACTCAACCTCCCCGTGGGTTTCATGAAGATGCTGCATTTGCACATTAATTACCAATTAAACTCGCCGTAGAAAGTTAGGGCTGCTGCTTAACAGCACCAAAACCTTTTAAATTAGTTTTATGTTCCTGCAATGCCAATCAACCTCTCTGGTCCAGAAAGGGTAAAATTTAAACTGTGGAGTCTTATTGCTACAGGTAGTAAATTGTTGTTAGAAATTTTAAAAAATCTTAATTTTCCTTTCTGCTTTTTTTCTCTCTCTCTTAATCCAGTCTTTCTTTCCCTTTCTTTATTTCTGTTCCTGTACCTGATTTGACATTAATTCACCCTATTTCCTTCTGTCATTCCTATTTCTTTCTCAATCCTTAAATCTCTTTGGATAAGAAAATAGACTGTTGGTCCCGTCATTCACCAAGGTCCCACATGCCCCAGTGCCTTTGTCGCACTGTTTCCAGCTCGCTCTTTCAGCTCCAAAGAATTATGAGTTGAAGGTTAAGAGAGAAAGTCTAACTAACGGGGCACGCCATGAGATGCCCCACTCCAGCAAATTCTGGGCCTATATGTTGTTCAACTTGCAATGTAATATTTTGGAAACTAAAGAAATAGGGGATTTGCCAGACTCAATAGCAATTCTGGTAAGTCGTATTTAGTTACATTTGAAATTCTGTTCTGGAATATTCATTTACAACACACCAGCACTCTCCATTTCTGCATGAGGTCACAGAAAGGTCACCTTACACAAATTGCTGAGTTTTCAACCCATACTTTTCTTTCTTAACCACATTTAAGTCCTGTCTATCCTGTTTGAATCACCCTGGGATTATCTCAAGATGCTCTGGATCCAGACATGAAATCATTTAAACTCTTTTTCCATAATCATTTGCAGCAGGGAATGACAACATCATTCCTAACTTCAAACTGTTAAATTCTTGCACCGCGCCGGTCTGAAATGGTCTTTTCTGGTCTTGTACACTCCTAGGGGTAAAAATTGGGTAGCGCCCCCGCGGCTGATTTTCCCAGGTATACCCAATTTTGGGGTGCTGCGAGTCAATCTTGCGGCGCTACTGCAGGCCTTCCCCTTATTAAAGGGAAGGGGCCTGGCGCTGCGCGTCCCGGCGACCAGCTGGGCCAACAGGGATCAGGAGTACCGGCAAACTAGCCCGGCACTCAAGGAGTGCCGGGCTCATGGAGAGCAGCCGGCACCCCGCGGGGGCTTCACGGGGGCCGGGGACAGCAACGGGGGCAGGTGCTGGCAGGTGGCCAGCAACAAAAATGGCTGCCCGCCACCTCCCCTTTAACTAGCGCCGCCCCGGCCGCAGGTAGGCCCCCCTGACCCCAGCAGACATAGCGTCCGGCGGTAAGTCGGGGGGCGCCACCCAATATTACAGCCGGGGCGCGAGCGGAGCGCTGCGCACGGCGATGACGTCATCACCAACGGCGCAGCGCCCCGTGGCGCTAACGGTTATCGCCGCCGCTAACCTCCCGTGAATTTCGCAGGAGGCGTTAGCGGCGCCGTGCCCAGGTGCTAGTTGATTTGTGCCCCATTTACGCCCTCTTAGGGCGCTAACGGGAGGTGCAAATCAACCAAATTTAGCCCCCCTATTCTCTTATGTACCACACTACAGAATAGAAGGAGATTTACTTAAAATCCATATAATGGGCCAGATTTTTCTGTCAAAGTATCAGTGAGGCTAATGGCACTCACTGTTATTTATGCGTAAATGGTACAGCAACTTCAGGAGAGGGACAGATGCGGGGTTAAATGTGAATATACAAAAGTTGCTATCAGAGTTGTACCACTCCGCCATTAGCATTGTGAAAATGGCATCTCGCTGTCTGGCTCACCATTGAAATGCATTGAATGGTATGAAGTTCCTGTGTTTACGTGGTAGATTACGAATTAAACTCACCACAGAAAGTTAAGTCTTGTCATTTCAAGTCTAAGTACCCTTTTAATGCATGATAAGTGTTAATTACTGCCAGTCAACCTCTCTGGCACTGAAAATTAACTATTACAAATGTGGAGTTTCATTCTTTCAGATTTTTTTTTTAACTTTACCTCTGTCTCTTTTTTCTCTCTCTTAATTCAAACTTTCTTTTCCCTCTTTTTTATTTCTCTTTCTGTAGCTGATTTCACATTGAATTCATTCACTCTAATTTACACTTCCTTCTTAGTCCTTGTGCTGTTAATTTCACGATCCTTCAGTCTGATTGGTTGAGAAGATATGCAGTTGCTTGCCTGTCCCAGATGCCCTGCTTCCCTCGCTGCGACATTATCAGCTCGCTCTTTCAGCAAATTGGCATACAAAAAATTTAAAACCTGAACATGCAGGGGCAAGTCTAACTAACGGCAGATGCTGTTAGATTCACTCCTACAGCAAATTATGAGCCATTATTAAAGTGTTGTATCTGACGAATGTAGGAATCAAGATTATAGTTTCTCCTCGATCAATCAGATACCAGAACCAGAAACCACTGCCTTCAACTTGTCTCTTAACCCAATCAGACCCCAAAACCAGGAGCCAGTCAGATCTCAGAAACATGTAACCAGGGGCCAATCAAAACTGTTTTTGTGACTGAACCATTCTGTGGCACAATCTCCTTCAGCCAGACCTCTGCCTGGCTCTGGTGCTGCTGTTCCAGGTCTCCCACTTCACAGCTCCAGGCTGGGATTGAAAACAATGCTGAATGACAGCTCCCATCTATCATTTGAGTATTGACTGAAGCCCCCATACTGGTATCATCATAAAAGTTACATCGATAACACTTTTTTTTAAATACAGCCTACTTCATATTATGCAGTGAGGCAGAGAAAGGGTAGCAGTGATATTAAAGAGAAGTATTACCGCTGTAATTATTGCACTGATACCATATCTTCTTATTAGGAGAGTGCCACACTTCACAATATCTCCAGGCTCCGCACTTCTCTGCCACCCCCTGATCACAGACAATCTTCAACCATCCTGTATGCTCCCTCCCAGCCTCAGATAGGCACCAGCTCCTCGCTCATTCCTCTTTTGCCCTTTTCCACTTGTTCAGTTCTAGCTCCGGCTTCCATACTAGCTCAGTTCTAGTCTCGGGTAGGCCTGCAGTTGCCCTATGTGCTGACTCCCATTCTTGACTATCCTGCATTCTTCTGGCTTGAAAGGGAATGAGGGGGAAGGAAGGTGCAAGTTACACGCTGGATTAAAAGGAGATCTGGAGGTGAAGGGCCAAGATCTAAAGCTGGGACTCGCTGCTCTTTAATCTCCTCCCATTGGCCTTGGGCAGCTCTCCTTGGGACCCTGCAGCACTCTGTGCCAAAGAGGGTTCCCCCTCCCTCTCAACTTCCTCACTTGCTCCAAGTGCAGTTCTACTGCTCCCCTGTAGACCTACCAGACAGATGTTATTCTCTGAGCTTTCCTTTCATCAGCAAAAATGATTCTGATGATTCCTGTAGGAAGGCAGCAAGCTATTTCACATCTCCAAGTGGGCGAGCTCACAACCAGAGGTGTTTCTGATGTCAAAAAACAAATAATGAGGCTGACCCTGGAAATTGACATGGAATTATTATGCCAGCTGGACGCAAATTGCATTCCACCCTACCTCTGGTTAGGTTTCACCCATAGAACATCCAGACTTGTGCATTCCTTTAACTTAACAAACTGCTTAGACAACATGCATCCAGGAAAGAAACATGGCTAGCTCTCCCAGAATAGTTTAACAGATTGAATGGCCCAACAAACTGGCTTAATGCTGTATGTGTTTGACTAAATTACACACGGTGCAGGATTCACAGCAATACACGAAGGATTAGCCAATTTAGCCATGCTGCTCCCCTGGAGGCCTTGAGTTGATATTTTACTTGGATTGATTTTGGACTTTTCAAGATCTCTTAATGTCTGCAAAGCATTCCAGTGGGATTATATTGCTAAATCAGATATCAGTGTTTTTAGGAGCTGTCAGAAGCAGTGACTGTAACTTTGTACTCTTTGGCTTTCATAGGACACTTTGAGCATTGTAGCCATATTTTGTATAACTTGGGGCTGGACTCAACAAAGTATGACTGTCTAAATGTCCTCTTGCAAGGATTAAAGGTAGTTACTCAGACTGGCAAAAGGTGGGAAGTGGTGTTCCATAAGGATCAGTGCTGGGACCACTGTTGTTCACCCTTTACATAAACAGTTTGGACTCAGAAATCAGAAGTATCATTTCAAAACCTGCGGACGACACCAAATTGGGGGGTGCTGTTAATACAGAGGATGACTGCGACAAAATACAGGAAGACATTCATAAACTTGCAGAATGGGCGTGCAAATGAACTTCAATATAGATAAGTGTGAGGTGATACATTTTGGAGGAAGAATAAGGAGGCCACATACTCCTTGGAAAATAAATGTCTAAATGAGGTAGAGGTGTAGACGAGCAGAAGGATCTGGGAGTACAGATAGATACTCAAATCACTAAAAGTAGCAACACAGGTTAATAAGGCCATTAAAAAAAAGCAAGCAAAGCAGTGGGGTTCATTTCTAGAGGGATAGAATTGAAAAACAGCAAAGTTATGCTAAACTTGTATCGAGTCTTGGTTAGACCATACTTGGAGCACTGTGAACAGTTCTGGTCTCCATATTATAAAAATGATATAGAGGCACTGGAGAAGGTGGAAAAAAAGATTTGCTGGAATGATACCAGTACTGAGAGGTTATAACTATCAGGAAAGATTGAACAGGCTTTGTTGATTGAAAGAACTTGCACTGCACTAGTCCTTTTTATGTCTTCATTTAAGATTTTAGAACAGAATTTTTTGAAAACATTCTGAAAGCACTCAGTCAACCCTTGTTCTATTTTTCTGGGCGTGTAAAAGTAGCTATACTTAAGTCTAATAATGACTCCACTAAGAGATGAGTTTGAACTTCAAAGAATTTCAGGAACAATTCTACTAATAGGTTAAAAAGTGTGTGTGTAACTACTTGTTCTGTTATAGATATAACAATCATAAGTTTAAGACTGTGTCTCCTTGTGACGTCATTAGCCTAACAATAAGCACGCCTATTGTAATTTTGTTACCTTGGTCATGAGCGTTACTGTTGTCTGGCAGGGGTTCATCTTCATGGTTGTATGGTAGAAAATTCTGGGTTTTTTCCCCTTGAATATACAGCACAGAAACAGGCCATTTGGCCCAACTAGTCTGTGCTGGTGTTTATAGCCCACACAAGTCTCCTCCCATTCCATCTACCTCATCTCAGCCTTTCAACATATCTTTCTATTCCCTTTTCTCTCATGTACTTGTCTAGTTTCCTTTTGAAAGGATCAAAGTTATTTGCCTCAACCACTTGCCGTGGTAGCGAGTTCCACATTCTAACCACTCTCTGAGTAAAGAAATTTCTTTATTTCCCGACTTGATTTATTAGTAACTATCTTGTATTTATGGCCTCTAGTTTTGAATTCTCCCACAAGTGGAAACATTCTCTCCACATCTACCCTGTCAAACCAATCCATAATTTTAAAAACCTCTATCAGGTCACCTCTAAGTCTTCACTTTTGTAAAGAAAAAAGCCCCAACCTGTTCAATCTTTCCCAATAGTTGTAATCTCTCAGTTCTGGTACCATCTTTGTAAATCGTTTTTGCACTTTATCCAGTGCTTCTATGTCCTTTTTACAGTATGGAGACCAGAACTGTGCACTGTACTCGTAAGTCTCACATGACCAGGGTCCTATACAAGTTTAACATAACTTCACTACTTTTGAATTCTCTACCCTTAGAAATAAATCCCAGTGCTTTGTTAGCAATTTTAACTGATTTGCTGACCTGCGTTGCTGCTTTTAATGATTTGACCTAAATAAACTGCATTAAACTCCCAAGTCATCCCAAATCCAATATTTTTCTCTTTAAACGGGCTCTCTCAACTTGGAGAGAAGTCTTGACAGTAAGTTCCTGTCTTGGGACAACCAGTAGTGTAACATAGAAAAACAGGAGAATACCTGTTTTTATCTGTATTTCATCTAAGTTACATTCTCATATATTGCACATTCCAAAGCTGCCATACGGTGATTTCGTTAACGGGTCTTTAATTATGGAGCGAAACAGACATTCTCCCATTCATTTTGTTTCAAAAGAAATTTCCCCCAACACCCCCGCTCCCCCCTAACCCCAGATGGTTGGAAGCAGAAACATTTTGCTGCAGAAATATTAACAAATAACTTCTCTTTAAAATTTTGATTAAAAAAGTTAAAAATTATGTGCGTGAGGAGAGGACATGATATCATCAAGTGAACTGGATTTACAATATATAAAAAATTGGAAGAGAGCAACAGCTGGCACATCAGTCCTTTTTGAGATGGGGCTATTTGCCTTTCCAAATAATCTCCTTTGCATTTCACCCTTCAATCTCTTCCATACTAGCTATTCTCAGTTATGTATTACTTTGTGGCTCTGGTTCTGGCTGAGGTTCTCATCAGCCACGTCCAGAGCTGAAGAACAAAATGCAAATATGTAATTTGAATCCTAGATGGAAAGAATACAGAAAGCTGCACTGCAACAAATGTCTCTCTTTCTACATTCACCCCAAAGGCCATCTTTTTACTTGGCATTCAAAAATTTACATGGAAATACAAACCTTGCCATTTTAGCTGTACAGCTCATCAGCCCCCGAAGATCAAATCTCTTTCTTCCTCTAAAAAAAATACCAATGCATATTTCAATGCACACTTTTTTTCTTTCTCACTATTCATGACTCTTGTGAACCATAACTTGTGAGAATCTGTACTCTGAAAATTACTTTGTTCGTACTCAATTCCTTTCTCCGCTATTATAATGTGGGCATCAACCTCTTAAATAAATAAGTTAATGCCTTAAAATAGCAGCGAGAGGAAATTGACAGGAGTGTGTTAAGTGTTTGTACTATAATATAATTCAGTGTCTGTTAGCTGGTTTAATAACTGCAAATTGTTCTTATAATTTTTTATTATTCATTATTGAGATGTGGGTGTCGCTGGCAAGGCCAGTATTTATTGCCCATCCCTAGTTGCCCTTGAGAAGGTGGTGGTGAGCCATCGTCTTGAACCGCTGCAGTCCGTGTGGTGAAGGTACTCCCACAGTGCTGTTAGGGAGGGAGTTCCAGGATTTTGACCCAGCGACGATGAAGGATTGGCAATATATTTCCAAGTCACGATGGTGTGTGACTTGGAGGGGAACTTGGAGGTGATGGTGTTCCCATGCGCCTGCTGCCCTTGTCCTTCTAGGTGGTAGAGGTTGTGGGTTTGAGAGATGCTGTCGAAGAAGCCTTGGCGAGTTGCTGCAGTGCATCTTGTAGATGGTACACACTACAGCCACGGTACGCCGGTGGTGGAGGGAGTGAATGTTTAAGGTGGTGGATGGGGTGCCAATCATTGGGCTGCTTTGTCCTGGATGGTGTCGAGCTTCTTGAGTGTTGTTGGAGCTGCACTCATCCAGGCAAGTGGAGAGTATTCATTACACTCCTGACTTGTGGCATGTAGATGGTAGAAAGTCTTTGGGGAGTCAGGAAGTGAGACACTCGCCACAGAATATCCAGCCTCTGTCCTGCTCTTGTAGCCACAGTTTCTGTGTGGCTGGTCCAGTTAAGTTTCAGGTCAATGGTGACCCCCCAGGATGTTGATGGTGGGGGATTCGACAATGGTAATGCAGTTAATTATTGTCTTTGAAGAGCTTTATTTGTTACGTATACTGTTGGGTTCGGTAACTTTTCTTCCTAGCTGGAAAATGGTTTCCTCCTTGTACCTGCCTGTGAATTACAAAATGTATTCTACAGTGAAATCATCATAATTTCCCCTCACAGTTTTCAATCAGTGTAATTTTAGACGGCTTTTAACTGTCATTACATCATTATTGAGATGATGGGGTATATTTTTGCTCAGAATAATAGATGGCTGGACGTAACAAGGCTGTAATGTAATCGTGGAGTTTAGATGATGCCCATAAACTATTCAAGTTTCACTGTCAGTGGTTTGCAGGGTAAAACTTACAATTAAGTTGCAGCCTCCATAATTGTATGTCTTGTGACGCTGAACTAATCTCCTGTGTGGCAGAATAGGGTGAACTCAGCTCACTCGGCTGGCTTATCAAACACTCAGCAAGAGATCAACCCAAATAATTGGGAAAGGCACCTAAATATTTCTGGCCACAAAGTGGGTCATTTTCAGCTTTACGGCCTGGGTGGTGACCTAGCAGAGCAGATCGAACGCCCCCTGGAGAACCCACTTGGTATTTCACCCGTTGAAATCAATGGGATGAAAATGGAGCGGATTCTACATCGGGTGGGTGATCAGCTCCATCAGGTCATTCCTCATATGGCCAAGTTGAAAATGACCCTTGTTGTGTCCATCCAGCTATTATTTGGGTTAATTTTACAGTTTTTGTACATTTCCAGAGTGGACCTATTAAAACGGGTTTTTCCCTGTATGTATTATGCTATAAATAGTTTGGAAATTATAGACAGGTTTTGGAACTCAGGAAAATTAAGAAATGCAACTAACACAAGACCATATTCAATGTTACAAACCACACTCATTTTATATACTGTTCATCTCTAATCTGATCAATATTGATCAGGTAATCTAATCTTGTTCATCTACTCTCTCTTTAAAAAGGCCGGAAAGTGTATTTTATGAGCTTCTTTACCAAGATTCAACTAAAGCACTTTTCCTGATAATCTGCTCCTTCCATCTCTGATTCCATTTTAAATCAAATACTGATTGTCACATGAAACATGAAGGGGGAGACTTTAACTCCCTCTGCCCGGTGGAACAGGAGTTGAAAGTAAAGCGGCACACTTATTACTTCTCTGTTTCTGCCCCTTGTCTGGGCAGCTGAGACAATCACCTCATAAATATATGCACATTGGGGTCCTTTCATTTAGACAGGACCCTGAAACCATTTTAACAGCCTATTGAATAGAGCTTCCGCCATGGGCACTCTGCTCCATAGGAGCAAGCGTGCTCCTCTGGGCCCTACAAAGAATGTTTGGGCCTTTGCACCCCCGCCTCCCGGGCTACCCCCGTTCTGCATTCACAAAACCATCCCAAACCCCTGCCTCCACCCGATGACTTACCTGAGTCCGAGCCGGCAGAACCTGTCGATCTGCCTCTCGATGCCTGTTTCAGGCAGCAGTTCGCCTGCTGTGAATTTGAATGAGGCTCGGCTATTACAATGGACTGGGCCTTTCGTAGCACCTCCCAGGCGGTCGTTCTGCCCTGGAGTTAAAGTTGCCTCTAAAGATTATACTGAGTGAGTAAATTTTCAGGATTTTTGTTATTAAATCAGTCTCTTGTAAGTGGTCCTGTTCCATATTACATTTTCACAGTGAACTCTCTTTTTGAATCATACAGTTCTTGATCGACATTTCCCTTAGTTATAAAAGTAATCTGTATGATATGAGAATTTGTGTGTAACCTAGTGCTTATTATCAATAATTATATATCAGATGTTTGTGTATTAAGGCAAATGTTATTACCAGAATCTTCAAAACTATGAAATTATTAAAATCTGCATACTGTACTTTCCTTTAAAAATCAGATTATCTGCTCATTCGTCTCCTGGTTGTTTGTGGAACATTCCTTGCACAGAATGACTAATATAAAATTGCCGACATAATAATAACACTGCACTTAAAAGTAATTATTTGTGTGAAGTAATTTGAGATGTTTTGACATAATAAAATATATAAATGCAAATTTACAAAGAGCTAAGAGGCCTTGATTATGAGTGAAATCTAGCTGAAAAATCTGTGCCCTTATCAGTTGCTAGAGTTTATTTAATCGGTTTTCCATAGTTAGGTGGGCGTCCCTTTCCTGATGGTGGATTACTTCATCAGGGCAATAAAAAGAAAATGGCATCTGCCTTTTCTAAAAGATCTGGGGGGAGAAATTGAGTCGCGCCCCATTTGGGGCGCTAACTTCGCCGGGGCGCTACTTTTAGCGCCCCAGAAAAATTAGCGCCCCTGCAGCTGAAATTGAGTGGTAGCGCCCCAAGAGAGAAGCGGGGCGCTACTGGAAGCGCCCCGCCTCTCTCTAGGGGCACTGCGAGGGAATATCGCGGCGCTACGTGCCGCAGCGTCACGTCACGGTATTGCAGGCCTTCCTCCCCTTAAAGGGGAGGGGCCTTGCGCAGCACGACCCAGGGCCCAGCTGGGCCATCGGGGATCGTAGTGCCGACAAAAGAGCCTGACACGCGAGAAGTGCCGGGCTTATGGAGCGCAGCCGGCACTCCGCGGGGGGGGGGCGGGTCAGGAGGCCGGGGACGGGAGCGGAGGCAGGTGCTGGCAGGTGGCCAGCAACAAAAATGGCCGCCCGGCACCTCACCTTTAAATAGCGCCGCCCCGGCCGCAGGTAGGCCCCCCTGACCCCGTCGGACATGGCGTCTGGCGGTAAGTCAGGAGGCACTACCGAAGATCGGGGGCGCTGCGCACGGCAATGACGTCATTGCAGCGGTGCCGCTAACCTCCCGCTGAATTTCGCGGGAGGCGTTGGCGGTGCCACGCCCGGGCGCTAGTTGCTTTGCGCCCTTTTAGGGCGCTAACGGGAGGCGCAAAGCAACCGAATGTTTCCCCCCTGGAGTTTGAAATGCTGAAACCCATGACATGACAAAGAAGAGACCATTTAACCTGTTGAGCCTGCTTCTTTCAACATAATAACATACACTTTCCTCGATTTAGATGATGCTGTAGGAGAGGTGAAACTTCCAAGAAAAGATCTATGAAACCTCTTCCTAACCCGTGAGGGCACCTCAGCAAAAATGCCAGGATTATCAATCTAACATTATTTTATTTTGCTATGGCTGGTTGCATTCAATGGAGGACATTTCCATGATCCCATTAGGAATGGAATAGTGCTCCATAGAGTGTTCATCTTCATCTATGTCTATACTTCACCTTCTGTTCTTCAACTCATTTTTCAGAGAATTGATCAGCATCAAAGATATCAAAACCTAAAAGGGGTGGGAATTATTGAAACAGGCAGTGGAATCTGGAAACATTAGAAATATTTGTAAAGAGATTACTGATATTTCTGATCTTTGCCACAGACTGCTACGTTTTGTAAATCAACACATTGGTGTGTACATTTGCCTAAAATTGACAGCTCAAAGTACGCACACAAGATAGATACATATAAGAAAGGCCATTTGACCCATCTGGGTCATCCATTCAGAAAGACCCTGCAGTCCTCCAGTCACAGCATCCAATTGTTTCTTAAATAATTACAGGTTTTTTGCCCCCATTACTCTATCCAGAATAATATGTTGATCACTTTTTTATGTGAAGAACTTCACATCAATCCTAAACTTGCCTTTTTACTAGTTTGAACCTGTGTTGTCTTGTCTTATTGTCAGTTTAGTTTGAAGTGGTGTCCCAGATCTACTTTTTCTACATCATTTACCAACTTATATACTCATATAAGATCATCTGTCAGCTGCTACCATTCGAGCCTTAAGAGACCAAATTCCTCCAGTCTTTCTTCATAACACAGCTTTTGATAGTAGTGCAAAAGCAAAATACTGCGGATGCTGGAAATCTGAAATTAAAAACAGAAAATGCTGGAAATACTCAGCAGGTCAGGCAGCATCTGTGGAGAGAGAAACAGAGTTAAAGTTTCAGCTTGATGACCCTTCGTCAGAACTGGAAAAAGTTGGAGATGGAACAGGTTTTTAAGCAAGTGTAGGGGCAGGGAAAGGGGGGAGGGGAGGAAAGAACAAAGGGGAAGGTCTGTAATAGGATGGAAGGCAGGAGAGATTAAGAGAATCTTCCATCCTATCACAGACCTTCCTTTTTGTTCTTTCCTCCCCTCCCCACTTTCCCTGCCCCTACACTTGCTTAAAAACCTGTTCCATCTCCAACTTTTCCCAGGTCTGACGAAGGGTCATCGACTTGAAACGTTAACTCTGTTTCTCTCTCCACAGATGCTGCCTGACCTGCTGAGTATTTCCAGCATTTTCTATTTTTATTTTTGATAGTAGTGATCCATCTTGTGACTTATCTCTCGGCCAACTCCAGAGCTTGAATGTCTTCCTTTTGTCACAGTGACCAGAACTGGACACAGTACTCATAGTAAAACCAAAGGTGTGGTCTGATTAGAGCACTGTACAGTTTGAACATGATTTCCTCCACATTATACGTAACGGATTTGACTAGGTAGTTCAGCATGTTTTGTTGATTAAGCTCTGCAGTGATTGGACGTGTTGAGGGTCGAGTCTACTAAAAGTTCTAGGTCTTTGTCAACTTCAACTGTAGCTATTCCATCACCATCCATGGAGTACGTCTGTTGCCTATTTTTCTCCCTGTGTGTAATACTTTACACTTGCCTGTATTAAATTTCACCCGTCACTGTTCTATCCATTTATATATTTTGTCCAACTCATTTGTATTTCCCAAGCCACCCTCCTCAGATTTAGCTGCCCCTCCTTGTTTGGTACTGTCTGCCAGTTTGACTAGTTTGCACTGAATTTCTGAACTCAAGTTGTTAATGTAAACAGCAGGGGGTCACAAAGCCAATTCCTGTGGCACCTCACTCATCACATAACCCCAACCCCGACATAACTCCTCTTAACAAGTACCACTGCTTTAACCAATTTTTTTAATGAATTCTCAAGTTTTACTCCAAATTCCCACAGCTTTTTGAAAGTCAATTTAAAGCACATTGTAGGGATTTTCACAGTCCATTTGTATGTTTATCAAAAAATGAAGAGGTCAGGCAGAATCCACGCTAGCAGCTGTTTATGAGGCAATCCTCAAATCTGTTCCTGATAACCAATTCCATTATTTTACATGGTATTGATGTAAGATTAATGAGTCTGCAATTCTGACAGAATATACACCCCAAACATTAACCTATCTTTTTCTCTGTTCAGATGCTGATGGACCTTATGTGTATGTCCAGCATTTTCATATTTTAGTTATAATTTGATGTGACTTCGTATGAAGTGTTACTCAACCAAATGGATTTTTTTTTTCATTGAACGATGGAAAAATAGAAGTTGAACTCACAACTTAACTTCCTGGAATGCTATTTTAATTGTGGTGACATTGTTTTGCTACTGTGGTCTGGCATGATAATGTTTGATGAGTCTGTCTTTACCAAATTGGAGAGAAATGAGAACACACAGAAGTAGAAAGCTTTCACTTCAAAGATTAAAACAGCATGTTTTAAAAAGATTTTAAAATGTTCTGACCATAAGAACATGTACATTTAAATTCTAGCAAATTGACTCACTCCAAGTTTATTGAGTGAGTTCTGATCTCAGAACAATAAAGAAAATGTTCCTATTGTATCCTCTGTCCTCAATTTCTTTAAAGCTTCAGATCTCCATATATTCTTCACCAACTAGGTTTAGAGTAAAGGTAGGCTTGCTGAAGATTGATAATAGGAGGGCTTCTTTTTGGGCAGTTGGCAGGCAGTGCTTGTAAAAGCAGACCGGCAGCCAATGACACCAGATGATATGATGATTTCAATATTGTAAGAAGTAGACCTATGTAATTTTTATTCAGATGATTTGTTTTACATCTCCCTCATGCTGAGTGTTGCAGAAGCAGAATTCCACCTCCATCAAATTTTCTTCCCTTCTGCCCTGAAGGTATTGACTTGAACTGGGATAAGGTTCTGTGTGTAGCAGCAGTCCTCCAATATCTTGCCCATATAGCCTTTGTCTGCTTGGGAGGCAAGACTATAGGAAGCAACACAGACATACCTGGACACTTGGTCACTTTCCAACAGGGGTCACTAGATAATAGTTAGGGGTGGAAATCCCTTCTAAGTTTCTCCCCTCCCTAGTATAAAGCAATTAAGTCAGTTTTAAGAAAGAAGGAAATACTTACATTTATATAGCGCCTTTCACGACCACTGGACGTCTCAAAGCGCTTTACAGCCAGTGAAGTACTTTTGAAGTGGAGTCACTGTTGTAATGTGGGAAATACGACAGCCAATTTGCGCACAGCAAGCTCCCACAAGCAGCAATGTGATAATGACCAGATAATCTGTTTTTGTTACGTTGGTTGAGGGATAAGTATTGGCCAGGACACCGGGGATAGCTCCCCTGCTCTTCTTTGAAATAGTGCCATGGGATCTTTTACGTCCACCTGAGAGAGCAGACGGGGCCTCGGTTTAACGTCTTATCCGAAAGACGGCACCTCCGACAGTGCAGCACTCCCTCAGCACTGCACTGGAGTGGGACTTGAACACACAACCTTCTGACTCAGAGGTGAGTGTGCTACCCACTGAACCACAGCTGACACAAGATCACCCTGTCTGAGATCAGTTAATTCTGTATAGGCCAGTGATCAAACCTGGGACCTCACTAGTCTGTGTGGCCCAATACCATAATATATGGTGCATTGATCCAGTAAGCCATTGAGGAAGTCTTTTCAGGCAAATTTATGCTGTGAAGATATCTATCAGTCATCCAGCTCTGGACAGTTGCTTGTCATTTCAGTTGACCAAACTGAATTCCAATATCACTTTGGAGATTACCTGCAAAAATGAAATCACTGTACTGAAATTCAAACTGAGGCAGTGACAGTTTTATTTTAATGTCACTTGTAACTTGAAGAATTGTGGGTACGATGCAATACTTTATATAGTCAAAGCTTCCTTTTTGAAATTGAGATTTCACCCTTGAAATTAATTGTTGGATCCTTGACCGTATATTCTTTGTTGTGTCACTTCTGTAAATTTGAGAATCTGTTAATGGATTCGTACCTGGTTTAGTATAGTATCATTTCCTGGTATCCTTTCAAATACTGGTTTGCGTACCTGCCAACCTAGAAAAGTAGCATAAAATAATCTCCAGCCAGCCTCCAATTTACTGAGGCCCTCTTGACAACTCAAAATGGTCCTGGCCAATGTTCCCTCTAAGCTACAAGCATGCGCGGCTGCGCAGCAATCAGGAAGGTACCGTGAAGGCCACTCACAAGCTGTTTGCTCTAAGGTACCATGCACAAAAAAGATTAGAGGGAACATTGGTCCTGTTTATGACCTGAAAAGAAGTAATTACAGTAAAAGTGCAGTCAGACGTGGGTTTTTAACTTAAGCTGTAGGTATTTCCAACAGTCCTTCATTCCTATTAAGGTTAAAAAAAAACCGAAGTACACAAAAGCCTGAAAGGATACAAGTGTTGAAGGCAAAACATTTATTATCTTGGGAGTCTGGGGTCATACTCAATGTTCCCCTTAATTTTTTTTTGGGTGTGTGGCCCTTTTCCATTGTGAAGCCGGCAAGTGGCCGGCGCGGGACCGGAAGAGCTGCGCAACTTAACAGGAACATTGGTCATACTGCCTTCTCCAGAAGAGTTTTGAGTTTGACCCTTTACTTGGCACATTTTTCTGTATTTTGGAACCTTGGACATTTGCTCATTTTATTGAAAACCACTTGCTTTGCCATTTGGAAATGAATTACTTTTCTTCATATTTCAAGTCTTCTTCCTCCCAGTAGCAGCAGATATTATACCGTTGGGAGAAAAAAGTTTGAATTAATTTTCTTTTCTAAAGAAAAAATGATTTAATAGCAAATATGAATCTAGTAACAAATTTAGAATTATACAGGTTCCATCCAAATGCGGTCTTCCCCAGTGGTGGACTTCTGTTTTAGGGAGGCCTGGGCCGTTGTTTCCGAGCAAATTTAGAACTTTTACATTTAAACTGGTGTATTCTGGTTAATTTTAAACACTTTTATATTTCACAAATAATAGATTTATAGTCTTAGAAAAATGACATTTGGGTTTTCAGCAGTCCGATCTGGACCTACCTTTCCTAAAAGCTACTTCAGCGATCACTCTCTCCTCCACCTCCCCCACAGCCTCACAGTTTACAGACATACCAACCAAATTGTTCAACCCCCTCTTGCCAGTTCACTGATGCACTCTACCCGATCCGAATTTGAGGCAAAAGATTCATTTTCTAGGAGTCTAGGGTCATACCGCCTTCCCCAGAAGAGTTTTGAGTTTGACCTTTACTTGGCACATTTTCCTGTATTTTAGACCCTGCAAAAGAAGGGACATTTGCTAATTTTATTGAAAATTGCTCCCTTTTATTGAAAACTACTCTTTGCCATTTGGAAACCAATTACTTTTCTTCATATAAACGCCGTCCAACCCCCAACCCAATCCACAGAGACCGTCCAGTTGAAACTGGTACTCTTCTTTCATTCCCTGTTCAAGGGGTTTAACAGCTTTAAAAGTGGATAAATCCCCAGGCCCGCATGAAATGTATCCCAGGCTGTTAAGCGAAGCAAAAGAGGAAATAGCAGAGGCCCTGACCATCATTTTTCAATCCTCTCTGGCTTCAGGTGTGGTGCCGGAGGACTGGAGGACTGCTAATGTGGTACCCTTGTTTAAAAAGGGAGAAAAGGAGAGACCGAGTAATTATAGGCCAGTCAGCCTAACCTCGGTGGTGGGAAAATTATTGGAAAGAATTCTGAAGGACAGGATAAATCTTCATTTAGAAAGACACGGATTAATCAAGGATAGTCAGCATGGATTTGTTAAGGGAAGGTCGTGTCTGACAAACTTGATTGAATTTTTGAGGAGGTAACAAGGAGGGTAGATGAGGGTAGTGCATTTGATGTAGTATCACAGAATCCCCACAGTGCAGATAGAGGCCATTTCGGCCCATCGAGCCTGCACCGACACATATCCCACCCTATCCCCGTAACCCCACGTATTTAATCCCCCTAACACTAAGGGTCAATTTATCATAGCCAAATCAACCTAACCCGCACATCTTTGGACTGTGGGAGGAAACCGGAGCACCTGGAGGAAACCCACGCAGACACTGGGAGAATGTGCAAACTCCACACAGACAATCACCCGATAGTGTATATGGACTTTAGCAAGGCTTTTGATAAGGTTCCACATGGCGGACTGGTTTCGAAGTTAAAAGCCCATGGGATCCAGGGCAAAGTGTCAAGTTGGATTCAAAACTGGCTCGGAAACAGGAAGCAGAGGGTAATGGTTGATGGGTGTTTTTGTGACTGGAAGGCTGTTTCCAGTGGGGTTCCGCAGGGCTCAGTACTAGGTCCCTTGCTTTTTGTGGTATATATCAACGATCTTGACTTGAATATAGGGGGTATGATTAAGAAGTTTGCAGATGATACTAAAATCGGCTGTGTGGTTGATACTGAAGAAGGAAGCTGTAGACTGCAGGAAGATATCAATAAATTGGTCAGGTGGGCAGAACAGTGGCAAATGGAATTCAATTAGGAGAAGTGTGAGGTAATGCATTTGGGGAGGGCTAACAAGGAAAGGGAATACACATTAAATGGTAGGACACTGAGTAGTGTAGAGGAACAAAGGGACCTTGGAGTGCATGTCCACAGATCCCTGAAGGTAGCAGGCCAGGTAGATAAGATGGTTAAGAAGGCATACGGAATGCTTGCCTTTATTAGCCGTGGCATAGAATACAAGAGCAGGGGGGTTATGCTTCAACTGTATAAAACACTAGTTAGGCCTCAGCTAGAGTACTGCATGCAGTTCTGATCACCACATTACAGGAAAGATGTGATTGCACTAGCGAGGGTACAGAGGAGATTTACAAGGATGTTGCCGGGAGTAGAGAATCTTAGCTATGAGGAAAGACTGGATAGGCTGGGTCTGTTTTCCTTGGAACAGAGGAGGCTGAGGGGAGACCTTATTGAGGTGTATAAAATTATGAGGGGCATAGATAAAGTGGATAGAAAGGACCTATTTCCCTTAGCAGAGGGGTCAAAAACCAGGGGGCACAGATTTAAAGTAATTGGGGGAAGGTTTAGAGGGGATTTGAGGGGAAATGTCTTCACCCAGAGGGTTGTGGGGGTCTGGAACTCACTGCCTGAAAGGGTGGTAGAGGCAGAAACCCTAACCACGTTTAAAAAGTACTTGGATGTGCACTTGGGGTGCTCTAACCCGCAGGGCTATGGACCAAGAGCTGGGAAGTGGGATTAGGCTGGATAGCTCTTTGTTGGCCGGCGTGGACACGATGGGCCGAAATGGCCTCCTTCCGTGCTGTAACTTTCTATGATTCTATGAGCTGTCATCTTTCTTTTAACCCCCCCCCCCCCCCTCCCAGTTCATGCTGCAGTCTCCTTCTCCAGCATCTTCCTCCCCCCAGAATCACTCTGGGGCTCCTAACTCTTGTTCCTGCTGAATGCCGCTACAGAGTGTGGCTGGGAATTGCTAATTCCATCTTGTACAGCAACAGTTGGGCGCAGGAGCCCCATAGTGACGATGCTGGAGGAAGAGCTTGGTCGCTGCTGATTTCTGTTCACTTACTTGGACACATGAACAATGCCCCCCAAATCTTAAATAACAACAGAAAACGCTGGAAAAACTCAGCAGGCGAGGCAGCATCCGTGGAGAGAGAAACAGAGTTAACGTTTCAGGTCGAAGACCTTTCGTCAGAACTGGAAATAGCAGGAAATGGAATAGATTTAAGGCAAGGATAAAGCTGGGAAAAGGGGGAGGGGATGAAACAAAAGGAGAGATTAAGAGACATTAAGAGATATTCAAGGCAAGAGGTGGTGTTAATGTGACAGGTTAAGGCTAAAAGAAGTGTGAAATGCACTGGCAGAATGAAGGACAGCTGCCAGCTTGTAGGAGGGGAAAAAAAGGGGGGGGGGCAAACAAAAGGGTGGATGAAAAAATAAAATATAAATGTGATAGGGGCTGAGGTTATGATCTAAAATTGTTGAACTCGATATTGAGTCCAGAGGGCTGTAGCGTGCCTAAACGAAAGATGAGGTGCTGTTCCTTGAGCTTACGCTGCGCTTCCGTGGAACAGTGTAATAGGCCGAGGACGGTGAGGTCAGAGTGGGAGTGAAGCGGTGAATTAAAGTGACAGGCGACTGGGAGCTCGGGGTCCCCCTTACGGACTGAATGGAGGTGTTCTGCAAAGCGGTCACCCAAAATCTTGATTGTCTACATCCAATGTGGACCATTGACGCATGGATTGGTTCCCATAACAGTCAAAATTATTGGCTTTATCAACTTCTGACAAAGGATCCCACCCAAAACATTCATCTATTTTTTGCTCCAATGGACCTGCTGTGTTTTTCCTACATATTCTGTTCTTATTTCAGAATTCCAGAATTGAAGTTTTCTCTTTGAATATCGTTCACCTCTACTAAATTGGGTTCCATTATCAAATGAGTAGCTTTATTTTGTTATCTAGTTATTTTTATTCTCTTTAGGCTCTATTGCTACCTCGTGTGCCATTTTCAAACTAAATCATGTGTTCCAGGGCTCCCTCTGCCATTACTGAAATGTAACCAAGAGATGTGCAGGTGTAACTAAATTTGACCTGGTCTGTAGTTTTCTCGATTGCACAGTGTTTCTGTTCTGCTTCATACTTCCTCTGGGAAGCTAGCCTTAGGTCGGGAATTTGTCATAAAGAAAGAAAGACTTGCATTTCTATAGCGCCTTTCATGACAACCGGACGTCTCAAAGTGCTTTACAACCAATTAAGTACTTTTGGAGTGTAGTCACGGTTGTAATGTGGGAAACACGGCAGCCAATTTGTGCACAGCAAGCTCCCACAAACAACAATGTGATAATGACCAGATAATCTGTTTTTGTTGTGTCGATCGAGGAGTAAATATTGGCCAGGACACCGGGGATAACTCCCCTGCTCTTCTTCGAAATAGTGCCACGGGATCTTTTACATCTACCTGAGAGAACAGACGAGGCCTCAGTTTAATGTCTCATCTGAAAGATGGCACCTCGACAGTGCAGCACTCCCTCAGCACTGCACTGGAATGTCACCCTAGCTTTATGTGCTCAAGTTCCTGGAGTGGGACTTGAACCCACAACTTTCTGACTCAAGGCGAGTGTGCTACCCACTGAGCCACAGCTGACACTAGGAAATTAAGGGCAAAAATCTGTGATATAGCAAGCTGCCTCCACATTACAATCATTTTCTCCTTTTTAAGTTGCTTACTGTTGCCTCCCATCCTTTTTAGCTGGGGGGCGGGGGGGGAGGGGAAAGTGGTGGTGGGGGGCAGTGAAGTCGTCTCTGGACACTCTTGACCGATTGTTCAACATAACTAATATTTCTTTAGGGTGGCTGGAAAGAAAAATCAGGTGGGGTGTATAATGAACGGCCAATCCAATATCACCCGTTTTACACCATCGCGAAAGTTAAAATTACCCCCAACGTTTCAATATAACGAAAGAAAGACTTGCATTAATATCGCGCCTTTCGTGATCTCAGGACGTCCCAAAGCGCTTTACAGTCATTGAAGTACTTTGAAGTGTAGTCACAGTTGTATCAGGCTTTATAGAAATCTTTGAAAATCAAAAGAAAAAGTTTTGGGATGATTCGGATGTGTAAAAGTGTTAATGATTTGGGCTTCATAAAGCAATGATAATTGTGTCAAGTAAACATTTTAACCACTAAATAAACCAAATTGCTCATTTATTTATCTCTCTCGTTAATAATATTGCCTGAAGCAATGGGTTAACTATCAACTCAATAACATACAAAAATTCAATATCTGTCAAGTGCACATGTAATCATTCTTATATGAAAATTTGAATAACTTGTGCAAAACTCACAATGGCTTCTTCTCCCATACTGGTTTGCAGTGTTTTCTCAGTGTTTTGACTAATAACCAATGACATTTCCTTGATTTAAAACTCCCTTCATGTAAGGAGATTCAAAAATGTTGTTTACTGTAACAAGCCTTGTCAGTTATTAAATAGTATGGAATTGTTCATTTATATATGTGCACAAGTCTTCAATCTTCATAAAATAAAAAAATACTAACACAAGCAATTTATGATAGTTTTTTTATAGATATATAACACATTAAAACAACAACCCTCTGATATTAAATTTAATATAGTTCCTGACCAGGATTGCAACGGAGAAAGATGAAAAATTCAGGCGGGGCGTTTGACCTCACCCTCCCAACCAGGGTTTTCTACCCCCCCCCCCGCCGCCGCCCCGGATCACTACTGGTCTCTTCTTCCTTGCCTGCCACATGCAAATGATGTCCTGAGCACAGGGACCGGGACCACAGTGGATATCTCTTCCATCCACTTCACTTCCTGCCACTTCCCAGAGCTACCATTGGGATTCGTAATGACCTTGAGTTCCCCCCTAAAAAGAAAGACTTGCATTTATATAGCGCCTTTCATGACCTCAGGTGTCCCAAAGTGCTTTCCAGCCAATGGAGTATTTTTGACGTGTAGTCACTGTTGTAATGTAGGAAATGCGGCAGCCAACTTGCTCATCTCCAGCTCCCATAAACAGCAATGTGATAATGACCAGATAACTTTTTTTTTAAGTGATGTTGCTTGAGGGATAAATATTGGCCGGGACATCGAGGATAACTCCCCTGCTCTTCTTCAAAATAGTGCCATGGGATCTTTTACATCCACCTGAGAGCAAACGAGGCCTCTGTTTAACATTGAGAAGTCGCACAACACCAGGTTATAGTCCAACAGTTTAACATCTCATCCGAAAGACGGTACCTCCGATAGTGCAGCACTCCCTCAGTACTGCACTGGATTGTCAGCCTAGATTTTTTGTTCAAGTCTCTGGAGTGGGACTTGAACCCACCAACATTTTGACTCGGAGGCAAGAGAGCTACCCACTGAGCCACAGCTGATGCATGGAGGGAGAGTGCCTTTAGCAGCCTCCTCTTCCTCCGTTCCAGCCCCTGCTTATTTTCTTGTGTCAGTCTCTGCCAAGGCATACCAGGATCTTCATGGTGTTTTGGGCCTATCTAACTGCCTGGCTGCCTCTTCTGGTGCCCAGGTTGTCTCATGGACTGCCTGAGCCCTTTCAAAACTTTGTACGAAATGTTACAGAAGTATTTGTTCCACCTGCGCTCCCTTAGCATTAAACATTAGCTGTTGAGGAATGGAACTCTCTGCGTGGTTGAAGCATGCATGAAGAGCTCCTTTGCGGCTACCTTTGCCACCAGTTGGTTAATTGTGTCAGACCTTACCACCAGCTGGTTGAGTGTGCAGCTGGCAGAATAACCCTGGTACTTCAGAGGTGGTGCTCTGAGACTGGTAGCCCCAGTATAAGTGCAACCTTGAATTGCAGGTTTTAGGTATTAGTTCAAGGACGTTATGTTATTTCTTTGAGGCTATGCTTCAAAACCAGGCAGTATTTTCTTTATTACTATGTAGCCATAACTTACTGAAGACCTTGTTTATCCTTTAGTGCAATTGGATTAGGCTTTACTGTAATTGGGATATTTCTGAAACGTTGCCAAATTTAAATGACAATCTTTAGGATTGAAAAGCTACCTCCAGTAAATCTGTCATGTCTGGAATTATATCTCGTCAATTAGATTATAGAGTGGCATTTAAAACTGAGCTGACAGGAAGCCAAGCTGCACGGGAGAGTATAAAAATTACTTTGTGGGAAGAAGAAGATGTGAGGACATGTACTTTGTCAAAAGAGCCTATTACAGTAAAAAATATTCATATTTAAGATGATTATGCATAGCCCATTTTTTTGTCTTGATTGTCCTTCATGTCATGTTCGCTCTGTCTGCCTTACCATCAGCTGGTTGAATGTGCAGGTATCTGCTGGTCCTGTAGTGCATAAGGCATATAAGATCCAGACCAGTCGCTTCAAGTCTGTTTCTGGCCACTGTGATGCCTCTTCCCAGGTCATGTCAGCTTCTAGGAGATCCTTCTGTACAGTGCTATGCTGAATTATTATTGACCTTCTATGATTTCCTCTTCCATTCGGCTGCCGTTTCCGTGCTCAGCATAGCATTCTATGCCTAGAAATTCAATGGCGCCGTACCTGTTTATCGGGCGCTAAACGGGCGCCTAAAACTCCAATATGGCAGTCGGGAAGCGCACGCTCTGTACGCCATATTGGATCGAACCTCTCTCTTGGTGTCAGGAGCGCATGCCAGAAGCATTTAAAACGCTGAATACCTTATTTAAATAGGGTCTCGCCTTCTTTTGGCCAGAGTGTGTTGAGAATGTGGAACTCACTACCATAGGGAGTGGTTGAAGCAAATAGTAGAGATTCATTTAAGGGGAAGTTAGATAAGCATATGAGGGAGAAGGGAATAGAGAGTTATGCTGATAGAGTTAGATGAGGAAAGACAGGAGGAGGCTCGAGTGGAGCATAAACACCAGCATGGAGTGGTTAGGCCGAATGACCTGTTTCTGTGCTGTATATCCTATGTAATGTAATCCTTTCAGGACATTTTTCTGATTTTGGTATGCCCCAGCGGCTGGCTCGCTACGTGTTAAACTCACCCAGCAACACATGGCACGATCCAGTAGAAAGAACCCCATCACCAGAGCTATTTAAAGGAAATATGCAGAACTTACAGATTAGTTGCTGGTTTGTCATTTCAGGCTGCTGGTTAACTTCTGGGTGTTTCTTGGTGTGTTTTATCATCCTGGAAAGTTCACTTTGTCTGCTGGGAACAAGACTTTGCTAGTGTTGTACTGTTTTTGGCGGCCTCATAAATAGTTTGACTGCAGTCATGGGTAGTCTCATAAGGCTGCCTTTGGGGCTGGAGAACAAAGGAAATCAGCAAGGAAAAGCAGGAGTAGCTGCCACTAGAGAGAGGAGGAGGGCAGTATGCAGGAGGCCATATCCACAGCGGCTATTCAGGGAGCACTTCTCCTACATTAACTTAACTGAGGAGCAATGTCTGAGGTGCCTTCACTTCACACTTCACTTCACTGAGTGATGTCACCTGCTGCAGACACAACTTGAGCCTCACATCAGGGCATGTACAGCAGTCAGTGGCCCTTAACTTTAATGCCACGGGCTCTTTTCAGGCTGCAGCAGGTGACATTTCCCAGTTCGCAGTGCACCGCTGTATCTGGGAGGTCACTGAGGCTCTTTACGCCAATGGGAACACCTACATCTCATTCCTCCATGATAAAGCAAAACAGGACGAGAGAGCACAGGGTTTCACCATCACAGGCAGTGCATCATGCAGATCTGGGCCCGGTATCCTGGCAGCAATCATGATTCAGTCATCTTGTGCCAGTCCTTTGTGCTGCCTTTATTTCAACCAGGCCATCAACTTACAGGCTGGCTACTTGGCAACAAGGGATATCCCCTCTGGATATGGCTCATGACTCCTGTCGGGCACAGCTGGAGGATTGTCCTATGAGGAGAGATTAAATAGACTAGGCCTATATTCCCTAGAGTTTAGAAGAAAGAGAGGTGATCTCATTACTTTTTACTATTCTTATTAATGACCTGGATATAGGTGTTGGGGGCATGAACTGCAAATTTGCAGATGATACCAAGATCTGTGCGAGTATTAGGACTGTAGATGACCCTCGTCTGCTTCAGGCAGATCATAATGTTTTAGGAGATTGGGCTCATGACTGGAAAATTATCCATATCTTAGATAAGTGCAGTGTTCTGCATGTGGGCAGGGCAAATGCTCAACATTCATACACCTTCAGGGAAAAGCATTAAAGAAGGTGGAGATAGAAAGAGATTTGGGCATTATAATGCGTACATCCTTAAAGGTACATGAGCAATGCCATGAAGCAATAGCTAGAGCAAATAGAATGTTGGGGTGTATCCATAGGACAATTGAGTATAAGACGAGGCATACTATTTTGTCCTTGTACAAGACCTTGGTCAGACCGCACTTGGAATACTGTGTCCAGTTTTGGTCTCCGCACATGGTGGGTGATATTGAGGCTTTGGAAAGGGGTGCAGAGGAGGGCCACTAGACTAATTCCCAGTCTAAAGCAACTTGGTTATCAAGATAGGCTAAAGGAGTTGCGACTCTACACTTGAGAGAAGCATAGGCTTAGAGGTAATCCGATTGAGGCTTATAAGATAATGAAGGGAATAGATTGTGTTCCAGTTGACAGTTTGTTTCAATTAAATAGGTTAGGGAGGACCAGGGGTCACAATTTTAAGTTGTATAAGGCCAGATCTAGGTTAGATGTCAGGAGCTGGTTCTTTGCCCAGAGAATAGTGGACCTCTGGAACAGGCTGCCGTCTCGTGCGGTGGATGCTGATTCGCTGAATTCCTTCAAAGAAGAGCTGGACCCGTTTCTGGCTGGGGTGGAGATCACCTCTTAAAGACAGTAGGTACTGCAGGGAATTCAGGGCCAGAGTGATCTCCTGGACTAGTTTCGATCACTTAGATGGGTCGGAGAGGAATATCCCAGATTTTTTTCCCCAAATTGGCCTGGATTTTTAATCTCTTTTTTTGCCTCGCCCAGGAGATTACATGGCTTCGGGTGGGGTGGAGTGTATATATTGTGATACACAAGGCATTGCAATTGTGTGGGACAGGCTCAATGGTCCAGTGGGTCTTTACCTGTCCATCATCGTTCGTATATTTGAAACGTATAACATCCTTAAGGGGCTTGACAGGGTAGATGCTGGGAGGATTCCCCTGGCTGGGGAATCTAGGACTAGGGGTCGCAGTCTCAGAATAACGGGTCGGCCATTTGGACTGAGATAAGGAGAAATTTCTTCACTCAAAGGGTTGTGAATCTTTGGAATCCTCTATCCCAGATGGCTGTGGATGCTCAGTCGTTGAGTATATTCAAGACAGAGATCGGTAGATTTTTGGATATTAAGGGAATCGAGGGATATGGGGATAGTGTGGGAAGGTGGAGTTGAGGATGAAGATCAGCCATGATCTTATTGAATGACGAAGCAGTTTCAAAGGGCTGGATGGCCTACTCCCGTTCTTATGTTCTCTTGTTAGCCATGGTTGGACCACTTTTCCCGTGGGGTTTTTATTCCTTAAGGGAATGTATATTTGTTGTGAATTATGAATTATTTCTTTAAATGTTTGTCATTGCTTATCTACCCATATCTTTTAATCTAGTTTCCCAATTTACCTTAGCTAACTTGCCCCTCAGATTTAAGACCTTAGTTTGTACTTACCTAAATCACTCTCAAACTCAATATAAAATTCTATCATATTATGATCACTCTTCCCTAGAGGCTCCTTTACTACAAGGTTATTAATTAACCCTTTCTCATTGCACAATACAAGATCTAAAATAACCTGTTCCCTAGTTGGTTCCTCGCCATACTGATTGAGAAAATTATCTCGAATACAATCCATGAACTTGTCCTCCACACTATTACTGCAAATTTGGTTTGCCCAGTCTGTATGAAGATTACCCTTGTTACATGCACCTCTAATTTCCTCCCACACTACTCTTTCACCACGCATTTAACCTCTAATTGTTTGTCCCTATGCCAATTTGCGCGTGGCTCAGGTAACAATCCAGAGATTATTGCCTGTGAGGTTCTGTGTTTTAATTTTGACCCTAGCTGCTCAAACTCTCCCAGCAGAACCTCATTCTTAGTTCTACCTATGCCGTTGGTTCCTACGTTTACCACGACAACTGGGTCCTTCCCCTCCCACTCCAAGTTCTTCTCCAGCAGTGAGGAAATATCCTTAACCCTGGCACCAGGCAGGCAACACAACCTTCGGAACTCCCATTCATGGCTGCCGAGAACATATCTATCCCCCTGACTATACTGTCCCCGACTACTACCAGATTCCTTTTCATAAGAATCAAAGAAATGGCAGACCAATTAAATACATACTTTGGTTCTGTCTTCACAAAGGAGGACACAAATAACCTCCCAGAGATGTCGGGGAACATAGGGTCTAATGAGAGGGAGGAATTGAATGAAATCAGTATTTGTAGGGAAATGGTGTTAGAGAAATTGACGGGATTGAAGGCCGATAAATCCCCAGGGCCTGATAATCTACTTAAGGAAGTGGCCCTAGAAATAGTAGATGCATTGCTGGTCATCTTCCAAAATTCTATGGACTCTGGATTGGAGGGTAGTTAATGTAACCCCACTATTTAAAAAAGGTGGTAGAGAGAAAACGGGGAATTATAGACCGGTAAGCCTGACATCGGTAGTGGGGAAAATGCTAGAGTCCATTATAAAAGATGTAATAGCAGAGCACTTGGAAAACAGTGACAGGATCGGACAAAATCAACATGGATTTACAAAAGGTAAATCATGCTTGACTAATCTACTGGAATTTTCTGAGGATGTAACTGGTAGAATAGATAAGGGAGAACCAGTGGATGTGGTGTATTTGGACTTTCAGAAGGCTTTCGATAAGGTCCCGCATAAGAGATTAGCGTGCAAAGTTAAAGCACATGGGATTGGGGGTAAGGTACTGTCTTGGATAGAGAACTGGTTGGCAGACAGGAAGCAAAGAGTTGGAATAAACGGGTCTTTTTCCAAGTGGCAGGCAGTGGCTAGTGGGGTACCGCAGGGATCGGTGCTAGGACCCCAGCTATTCACAATATTTATTAATGATCTAGACGAGGGAACGAGATGTAATATCTCTAAGTTTGCAGACGACACAAAGCTGGGTGGGCATGTGTGCTGTGAGGAGGATGCAGAGAAACTCCAGTATGATTTGGACAGGTTGGGTGATTGGGCAGATGCATGGCAAATGCAGTATAATGTGGATAAATGCGAGGTTATCCACTTCGGTGGCAAAAACAGGAAGACAGATTATTATCTGAACGGCAGTAGATTGGGAAAAG
This sequence comes from Squalus acanthias, assembly GCA_030390025.1. NCBI lineage: Eukaryota > Metazoa > Chordata > Chondrichthyes > Squaliformes > Squalidae > Squalus > Squalus acanthias. The sequence goes on along the minus strand of CM059427.1, from coordinate 144,407,959 downwards.
GGGAAGTGCAACGAGATCTGGGAGTCCTTGTGCACCAGTCGCTGAAGGTAAGCATGCAGGTGCAGCAGGTGGTTGAGAAGGCAAATGGTATGTTGGCCTTCATAGTGAGAGGATTCGAGTACAGGAGCAAGGATGTCTTCCTGCAGTTGTACAGGGCCTTGGTGAGACCACACCTTGAGTATTGTGTGCAGTTTTGGTCGCCTTATCTGAGGAAGGATGTTCTTGCCATGGAGAGAGTGCAGCGAAGATTCACCAGACTGATACCTGGGATGGCAAGAATGACGTATGAGGAGAGATTGGGTCGATTAGGGTTATATTCGCTAGAGTTTAGAAGAATGAGAGGGGATCTCATTGAAACTTATAAAATTCTAACAGGACTAGACAGACTAGATGCAGGAAGGATGTTCCCGATGACGGGGGAGTCCAGAACCAGGGGTCACAGTCTAAGGATAAGGGGTAAGCCATTTAGGACTGAGATGAGGAGGAATTTCTTCACCCAGAGAGTGGTGAACCTGTGGAATTCTCTACCACACAAGGCAGTTGAGGCCAATTCATTAAATATATTCAAGAAGGAGATAGATATATTTCTTAAGGCTAAAGGGATCAAGGGATATGGGGAGAAAGCAGGGACAGGGTCCTGAATTTGGATGATCAGCCATGATCTCATTAAATGGTGGAACAGGCTCGAGGGGCCGAATGGCCTACTCCTATCTTCTATGTTTCTATATGCTAGATTACTTTAAATGTTATGTTGTAAATCCTAATATATTCCTGCATGTGAAAGAAAAGGGAGTCTGAGACAATAGTTATTTAAGATTCTGAATAGATTTGATGTTATTTCCACATAAACTGCCAAGAGTAAGCAATTCATTAGCTTGTCTCAGTAATCGATTAACACCTCATACCCATTGAGCAACCAAAAAATGAAACAGAATTACTTGTACCACCACAGGAACTCTGTCTTTTTGGAAACAGGGTACTGTGAGGGCAGTTAGGCAGTAAAACAAATTGCAATAAGAATAGGATGCTGGAGAGAGGAGTTAGAAAATGAGTTAAACAAGATAACCTACTGATGTGGGGTAGCATAGTGTGTTCATTATTTTTATATTACCACTCAGAGACAAATTGTATTGACGGAGAAAGTGAATCCGATCATAATTATTGATCTGTATGTTTATTCGATAGAAAATAAAGCAGCTTAATAATTCGTATGATGTTTTGGCATACCGAACGCGTTGCTTAATTCGCTTTTGGAGAGGTTGAAGAAATACAGTCCAGTTCACAAGGGGACGCTATTGTTGTATCCCTGGGCTATGCTATTGTATTGTATGCTATTATATAGCATAGCCCAGGGATACAGTAGATAGAGGGCAATATTAGTCAACCCACATAAAAGTAAGACATTCAGACCACTTAAGAGAGCAACTGATGCCACTTAATTCAAGGAGGTATCTACAGTGGACCTGCATTCTTAACAATAATAACAGAAAACGCTGGAAAAACTCAGCAGGCCAGGCAGCATCCGTGGAGAGAGAAACAGAGTTAACGTTTCAGGTCGAAGACCTTTCGTCTGACGAAAGTACTTCGACCTGAAACGTTAACTCTGTTTCTCTCTCCACGGATGCTGCCTGGCCTGCTGAGTTTTTCCAGCGTTTTCTGTTGTTATTTCAGGATTTCCAGCATCCGCAGTATTTTGCTGCTGTATTCTTAACAGCTACCTAAGCCCATTTATTTGCAGTAAGATTGGTTGTTCTTACTTTCCTATGAATATGTCGCTAATACATTATGAGGCTTTTGTTACCTAATTGTTAGATGCTAATGTGTGATTAGTGTGACTAGTTAAAGGACAAAAGGGTGCAAGGTCACCTACGCATGCAGCACAGCAAAGACAAAGGGACTATTGTATATTAAGTGAACAGTCTCTTATCAGGAATGCAGTACCATATAAATTAATACTGAGCTTGTCAGTTACATCATAGACAAGAGCACTGTTTTCTGTTTTTCATGGAAAAATGATTAGAATTATGGAATGGACCTTCAAAACACTGGTAAAATTCCTGGAAAATCACAGAACACTGTAATAAAAATGACTGTTAAAGTCCTTAAATCCCAGATTTAAAAAACTTGAATTTTGACTTATTCAGTCACTGTAAACCAGTGACCCTGATCAGAGGCCACCCAAACCAAGAGGAGCAAAGTGCCATACATTGTGCCGTACTCCAGCCAGTAACATCTTTTGAAAAGGTTTTAAAGAACAAATGTACATGGATAAAACTTACTGTTAATAGACTTGCCCCTAAATGGAGTGGCCGTACAATTTCCTTTCAGGTTTTAGTTGGCAAGACATCATACATTTCCTCTTTCTCCATTGTTGCTTTCCTCAGTGTTTTGTGTTAGCTGTTGTTAATGATTGTGTGTATTTGTATTCCTGATCAACTCTGTGTCATGGGTGGGAAAGTGGGATGTGAGGTTACATTGAAGTCATTGTTGTACAGTGTTCCATTGTAGGAAAAATTGCTTCGGCCAGCAAAAAAAACTATAACAAATAATATGGATATATGAGTTAAATGTGATTATTCTGGTATAAAGTGTAATTGTAAGTATACAAATTAAAGGTGGGCAGAATTCTATGTAATTCTAAGGGGTAAAAATTCAGTTGGTTGCGCCTCCCGTTAGCGCCTTAAGAGGGCGCTAATGGGGCGCAAAGCCGCTAACGCCCGGGCGCAGCGATGTTTGCGCCGCTCGAGAACTTAACTTGAGATTGTGCGGCGGCGCTAAAACTTACCGCTGCGACCACCTGCGTGCGCAGATTGTGACGTCATTCCATGGTGCAACGCCCTTGTGGCACCCCGGAGCGGAAATTGAGTGGCGCCCCCTGCCTTACCGCCTGGCGCATCCAACGACCAGAAGACTGGAACGCTATCAATCGCTGTGGGGCTGGGGGTGGCGCTATTTAAAGGGGGCCTCTTCCTGTCTTTTATTGTTGGTGGCATTTTTGAACTACGCATTCTGAGAGAGAGAGGGAGAGACTTCTGGAGAGATTCAACGTTGTGTGAAGGAGTTTTGGGTACTGAGCAGCACTTTGCAGGTTCATTTTGATTTGCCATTCCTTGTATCGATTTAGCAGAGACTGTGGGAGCTGCACTCTGAGCTCTTTGCCTGGTACTCTCCATTGTTCTTTCCAGCACATTTGATGTGCAAGTCTCTCCAGGCCGAGATTCAAGGCTGCAATGAACAGGATGTGGATGGAAAGCAAGATTAACCATCCCCTTTAAGAACTGGCCCGTGCCATTGTTTGTGTGTTCCATTGCTGACTGACATTACATGAGCTTCGCCAGCGCTCTGAGGTAGCGCCTCACTCCTTGGCCTTTGCGCCTTAAGACAGGTGTGCAGCGCCTGCTTTAGCGCTCCACTCCCCTCCCGGGGCGGTAAAAGTGAAGTTTCCAGTCAGTGCCGATAATTAGCGCCAGGCGCTAATATTTGCATCCAGACGATATTTGCGCCCCAAATGGGGCGCGACCTAATTTCTACCCCTATGTATTTAATATAATATACTCATCCGGCTCCTATGATATTGTAGACGGGGAGTCGAGAGCAACTGTAGTCTTCAGGTAAAGCATGGGTAGGGAGCAGAGATGTAATTCACACCTTGTTTAAAGTCATAAATTCTGCCCTCACTTTTATATAATACTTGAATTTTACATTATAAATAGGGACATTGAATACAAAAACAAGGACGTCATGCTAAACCTTTACAAATCTCTGGTTAGGCCTCAGCTGGAGTATTGTGTACAATTCTGGGCACCACACTTTAGGAAGGATGTCAAGGCCTTGGTACAAGGGAGGTTTACTAGGATAATACCAGAGATCAGGGACTTCAGTTATGTGGAGAGATTGGAGAAGCTGGGATTGTTCTTCTTACAGCAGAGAAGGTTAAGGAGAGACCTAATAGAGGTATTCAAAATTATGAGGGGTTTTGATAGAGCAAGTAGGGAGAAACTGTTTCCTCTGGCAAGTGGGTTGGTCATGATGCGGAGATGCCGGTGTTGGACTGGGGTGGACAAAATTGAGAGGTCGCACAACACCAGGTTATAGTCCAACAGTTTTATTTGAAATCACAAGCTTTCGGAGCTATCGATCGCCCCTTCCTCAGGTGATTTCAAATAAAACTGTTGGACTATAACCTGGTGTTGTGCGACCTCTCAAGTGGGTCGGTAACCAGAGGTCATAGATTAAAAATAATTAGCAAAAGAACAAGAGGTGAAAAGAGGAGAAATTTTTTTCACACAGAGGGTTGTTATGATCTGGAATGCACTACCTGAAATGGTGGTGGTATCAGATTCCACAGGAACTTTCAAAGGGCAATTGGACATATATTTGAAGAGAACTAATTTGCAGGGTTATGGGGAAAAAGCTGGGGTGTGGGACTAAATTGGACAGCTGTTTCAAAGAGCCGGCACAGGCACAACGGGCCGAATGGCCTTCTGTGCTATAAGATTCTATATAGTTAAATAGCAAAACTTAAAACACTTTGGGAAGCATTGGTTAGAGCACAGAAGTTTCTCTGCAGTATAGACCGAGGAGGTAGCAGCCACAAAATTGAGGCACTATAGTGGCACCACTGTTGGGAGGATGCAATCACTGTGTGACAGGTTTACATAGGCAGTTTCCATTATAAATGTGGACATAGTAATTTATAATGGAAAAAAAATTGACACATTAATGTGACAATGGGAAGTAAGGTTTTGTAGACAGAGTATGCACAGTTGTAACTTTTTAATATATAATCTTAAAATCTTACGTAGGTCTTGCACTCCAATGGAAAACTCCAGCATTAATATTTCCTATCGGAATTCCAGTGTTAGAATGTCCATATATAATGCTTACACAGATTTGTAAATGTTTTTTTGTAGCACAAGTAAGTGGCAGTCCAATAGGAATTGTAATATTAATCTTCTAACTTACCTGTAACAACTCTCAGCCACATCACCAGGTGTTGCTGTACAACCTGCTGATCTCCTGCTACAGTTTCTTCTATACACAATGAGCATCATGTGGCCCTGTGAGTACATTATGAATTGTTTTAAATTTAAATTTCCTCTTTAAAATTTGTTGTCTAAGATGTTGCTGTGCTGGAAGCTGAATTTTCTCCTATCTCCTGCCACAACTGCCATATTGGGCCTTGTTCCCTGCTGAATCTGTCCCACCCTGAAAGTAGCTTCCAATGCTCAAATGCCTGGCTTGAACTCTGGCCTCCAGTCCCTGATTATGCTGCCACACACAGCAACCCTGACTTCCAATGGTTGAACAGGGCATCCGTTTCCCTGGTACATGCCCCAAATCTGACTTCTGATTGTTGAACAAAGCCTGTGATCCTAATTGGCCTGTGGCCTCAAACCCTGCTGGTTTATCCTGTCCTGGTCCCCCATTAAATAAATGGCTCCCACTTCCTTAATAAGTAAATCAATCATGCCAGCATAATAAATAAATGCCTACTGTTAAAATAAGTAAATAATTTGCCATCTAATACTGACGGTTTTCATCCCAGTGCAACACAATACAAACAGAAAGTATAACGCCAACAGAAACCAACACAACACAAGCTGAAAAGGTGTACCCAACAGAAACCAACACAACACAAGCTGAAAAGGTGTACCCAACAGAACCCAACACAACACAAGCTCAACAAACTCAAAGAACCCACCCTGAGGCACATTACAGAGGAAACCATCTCACATGACAAGGACTCTATATGCAATTATTCTTTCAGCATTCACCCAAAACAATTTTTTAACCCTATAAGTACTGTGCCTTACTTCAACATCCCAATCTCATACTTTGTGGTCTGTTTTCACATAAAATATTATTTGTGGCTTTCTGTTCTAAATCTGTCTTTACTTTAATAATCAGCTTATACTGACTCACCGTGAACAGTGATAGATTCACCAGTAATCTTATCTTTATTAGATTACATTTAATCAAGTTGATTTTGGTAAAGATTAGTCAGTGTTTTAACAATCTATCTGTGATCATGACGGCTAGTCATTTGCTCACCGTTTGTTCTGTATTTTGCTCGTGAAAACTTCATAGTATCATGAAATGGTTTGTACAAAGTACAGCAAACATTTTGAATGCTGCTTCATGCAGTATGGGCCAGGTCTTTGATGTGATCGCCTTTGGAAAGAAAAATTGCAAGCTGGAAATCTGAAATAAAGACATAAAATGCTAAAAATACACAACAAGTGCATCACTATCTGAAAAGAGATAAAGGTACATTAGTGTTTTGGGTAAAGACACTTTGTCAGTTCTGATAAAGGATCCACACTTGGAACTTCAACCCATCTTTACTATTTTCAGATACTGAAATATTTATTGTATATGTTCAACATTTTCTATTTTTCTTTTTCTTGACAGTGAAGTTGCAGCTTGTGACATTAAATGTTCCCCAGTCAGCAGCATTTGTACCTCTGCGGGGATTAGTGTGCCAGTCAAATGCACTTACCAGTGACATACTCCATGTCATTATTTTGTTTACATTGATTCTATGATCTAATTTAGACTGAGTAAAAACTCCCTTTGCTAGATCAGACAACACAACACTGATAGAACCAGAACAGGATAAGTGTTTAAAAAAACAAATAAAAAGCCCAGAATAAAGTGAAAATGCAGTTTTAATAAAAGTTCTGCATTGGTGCCACAAATGTGGTAAATTTTGAGTTGAAATATTCTAAACCTATAAACTCTCCAATAAAGTTAAAATGAGCACATAGAACTTCTCCACATTAGCCTTTCCTGAGTTTATTAAAACTGGTTTGAATTTGTCTTTGTTTCCTGTCTGGCTCTGACAGATTGCAGTGTATCTTGATATATATTAAGGGGCTTGTTTTGGACAGACTGAGCTTAACTTTGGACAGAACTTTGATGGTAATTTGGTTTTACAGTATATGAGCCGTACTATTAAAAGTGAAAAAAAATCAAGAATGCTGGCTAATGATGTACTTAAAACAATGGAAAATATAATACATTGTGTCTGCCAAAAAGACCGTCGACAGTATTTTTAAACCAATTTTTCTCCTCTATCCCCTCCTTGCCATTAGTAGTTTTTTTTTGTGGAATCAGGCAGCACTGGATAAGCCTGGTGTGTGCGTGAGGGGCGGGGGTGTGGGTGGTGGGGAGAGGATTGAGCCTGAAAATGATTTTTTTTTAAAATGAGTATATCATCCAACTGGTAAGTATATCATTTTTAAAAGAAATATATATATATATAGGACAATTCTTTGTGCAGGAAGTATCTCCTCACTTTTCCTTTTCCATTAATTTTCAATCAATTTTGAGAATTGTTAGAGTGGTGCACTCCTAGCTCAGCCTCCCTTTGTGGCGCCGCCAGATCAATACTTGTCAGAATAACCCTGTCTAATCTATCCATGTGCCACTTGCTGCCCATTAAATAGTCAGATCGCAGGTTGGCAGGCAACCACAGCTCCTTCGGCCTGTCCACAGAGCAGCCTTGGCAAAGTAGCAGGAATTCTTTCAACTGCACTTTTATGGCAACTAGATCATTATTAATTTTAAAAAGATTGAAATTGTTGGCAGTAGAATAATATTAGTGATTGTACCATGAATAATGCGATATTAAGCATATTGTGCCTTCAACATGTCTTTTTTTTTTAAAGACACTAGAGGTTGAAGTCTGTCTTTTAAACCCTAACTCTGCTTTAACTGTAAACACACTTCATTCACTTATTAATAACTTCATTTTTCTTCTTATAGGGAACCAATTGGAAAGAAGAAATCTGGTAAGGAGCATTTAATTGAATTGTACATATGCTAGTTGTCTGTAACTAAAACTATTTTAATTTATCTGGCTAGAAGGGATCTTAGAAGGCGTAAATTAAATTTTTAAGTATATTCTGTAAATTGCAGTTTACCGTGAAATTTTGCGAATTGGTAAAGTGTGCTTTTTTACCAACTTTCCCATAAATTACACCAGTATATGAAGAGGATTTTTTTTAACATCCATAGATAATATCCTTTGTGTAGCATAAATATGACAGGATGGTGAGAAATTCTAAAGACCAGTCCAAAGAATTGCTCATGGGAAAACCTACCTGGTACAAGTGGTAACAGGATCCGTGGCAACTTGCCATGTAAAAAAAAACCTTGCTAGAAGCTGTACAAAGGTATGGGCAAGTGGAGATTTAGACTAGATTTTATGTATGGGAGTCAAACTCTTACTATTCAGCTGAACAAAAATCAACAAAACTGTTAAAAACAATGAAAGCAAGTAATTATAGACCAAAGTGGGGCAAAACTATAAATGACAGTTTAGCCAGGGAAGAGTCAATAACCTAATGGCTATTCCAAAGGTTATATGATCCTGTTCCAGATATTCTGGACAGACTGTACTTGAACTTCTCAAGGAAAAGAAAAGGTTAAATAGCTGGAAAGCAGCATAGATCAAATTAAGAACTAAGCATGAGCCAACAAGAAGGATTCTCGGCCAGGGAACAGACCTTTGGAAGAGATTAGTAATGGTGATTTGTCATAGCCAGTTCATAAGCTAATTGTAGGTTGTGTTTTCTCAAACAATGCTATGGGGAATGATCATTTTAATAAGTGCAAATCTAACTTTGGGATGTGCCTTGCTCTTATCACTTATGTGACAGTCATTTCTGCAAATTAAAGATGATCTGTGACAAAGCGCAGTAATAACATTTCTGGAAGTTATGGGTTACCTAACAAATTACCAAAACATCTAGATCCAAGATGGGTAGCCCTTATCCATCCCTAGCACCACAAATAGGACTCTGTGTGAGTGATCTAATCAGTTACATGTGCACAGTCAAAAGCTAAAATGAATCATGCAAAATATAGAGCTAGAAGATACAAGTGGGTTTTAGAAATATGTACTTTGTGTTCTCATTATGCAGCTTCTGGGTTTCAGTTGATTCATTTTAGATTGTTGAGGTAGTCTCTGTGTGCATTTGTGATGTTGATGCAAAGCAATTTTGCAGTTTTGTAGTGTAAATCCTGAGTTAGAGCCTGACCTGACTGGAGTGAAGCAGAGTGATACTTCCCCCTCCTGGTCAGGTCCCTACTCTGGATTTGCACTGTAAGTTAAGCACCAGGATAATGCAAAACCCCTTCTCATTGATGCTACCATTGATGTGTAAATATACCCTCTGAAACCACTTTGTGACTGAGGCTCCTGAATTTGCTGGTTCAGCTGTCTATTTGTTTTAAGAATAAGTAATAGCAAAGTTCTGGCAAGACTTCCTGTAGAAGTTCCAAAGATACCACATAGCAAACATTTGAAACCGTGTAATCCCCTAAAGTAAGGTGTGGGTGGGGTAGCTGCCCAAATGGGAACGAATGTTAAAATATCTGATGGAAAAGTTATTAACAGCCCTCCATCTCCATTTGTGTATCATACTGAATACAAAATGTTATGGTTGAACATGACTATAAGAGAGATTGAAGCTGGAGAGGGATTCATCCATGTGGAGGCCACAAAATAGACCAACCAAATCTGAGGGGTCAGGGTGGATACTATACAATGAGGGAAATATGTTTATTTTCTTAAAGACATTGGGAGTAATCTGGAGGAGCAGATCACCCTCCTATTGTAGAACCTGCCTAAGTATCATCTTATTTAAATCAATGAGATGGAAATCAAGTGGGTGATCCACTCCACCAGATTATCGTCCAGGCAGTGAAGGTGAATATTACTCCTATTAAACAGTTCTTAGGAAAGATTCATTGACAAGATACTTTTCCTCAAAGAAATTCATCTGCAACATATGGAAAACAGGAATCATTTGGTTTGTCATATCAGAAGATTGTGATGTATTTTGAAAAATACATCATTTTCTCCATGTTTTAGAAATGAGGTGACCAACCATGCCATTCCTGTCGGCAGAAGAGACAAGCCATAGGAAAGCACTAAAACTATGAAGCAAAGCAACAGAAAATCTTTAAATAAAGCCACAGCTCCACTGACACAAATCGTTCAAAGATAGCTAAAAGTTGATCTGATAGCAAAAGAAAATAGTATTCTTGATACAGGTAGTGCAAACCATTACACTCGATGCATGTTCCCACATTTGGTTCTTCAGACTGGTCATTCGAAACTCCATCCTGATGTGTTTGGAGCACATGTAGGTCGTCGACAGGAGCTAAAATTCCTATTCCCTCAGAACAGTATTTCATCGTACCATTGTTAGAGAAAAAAAGTTAACATGGTTTCTATGTAGCTGATGTATGTACAATAAAATAAGCCTTTTATGTATCATATGTACAGGTTGGCAAAACAAGCTATGAGTTTTGAATTCCTGTATTCAATAAATAAATTATACACATATATGAGAGAGAGAGAGAGCGAGATAGGGTAAATTCTAATACGTTGCGTATAGTTCACTTTCTCAACATCTCAGTTCAAAACCTTTTTTAAAAAAAAAAAAATGATTTTGTTTTCCTCACATGTACTTTCATTCATTTTCCTTCATTAGGGCTTGCAATAATCCAGAGAACGGCATCGTTTCTAAAGAGAGGTATTAGAGAAACTCGCTTGGCCATAATTTAACTGATCCTTAACATTGCTGGATGGTCTTAAACCATAATGATTTTGGACCATGCAGCCTGCTGATTGGCAGTGGATGGGGCCAGCTTAATGCTAAATGCGGTGTGGTTCATGCATGCTCAGTACCTTTGTATTGTTGATTAAACATGGATTAATTTGAGCTGAATATGTTCTTTCACTTCATTCGACTTTCTTCTTGGTAAGGTTCACTCAAAAAGCTGCTACATACAATAGAAGATTTATTTTTTATAATCTTAATACAGGTGCATTGTTATTCAAGTAATCATCCATTAACCCTTTCACCGGCACAAAACAATATGGACAGTAAATTTTTCAATTTTAAACAATTATATATTTTTGTGGCATATATCCAATTTGAAATGCTTGCCATTCTCATTGTGTAATTTGTCTTTTTTTAAATCTAAATAGCAAACAAAAAAAGCTTGGATATGATGTTGTGGTACCTCATTGTAATTGGAGGAAACAAGTGGCCTGTAAGAGGGTTATTCAACAGCAGTGGATTTAAACTACACTTAATCCAAGTAGTTACTTGGAACTGTCTGTCTCACCTTGTCATCACTGAGTCCACAATTTTATTTTCACACTACTTCTCACAGAATTGTTGTTGATGTATGTGAACCACTGACTTACTCCACGGTGAGTGCCACAGTTGTGTCCTTTTGTCACATGCCATGGTTCTGATTGGCACCAGATGTGTTTCGCTTTTTGCTAACTGTTTAAATGCAAATATGTTTTGAAAACGTACTTGAAACTGGAATGGAAACACGGAATAATGGCAAAATATGATCGTGCACAAATGTTATACATATGGTGTATGATGTAAGGCCAAGGAAATGGGCAAAAAACAGGAAGTTGTGGTGGAGCAAGGAAGAGGTGGATGAAGTTGCTTTTACTGTTTGATTGCTCATAAGGTTTTGAATACCAGATTTCACTATGACAATGTCTAAGTTTCATTTCTATATTGTTTCAAAGTGGTTTTGCCTAAAATTACAGGCACACACAAAAATAAGCAACTGAGTAATTGCTCAGTTATTTCGTGATTGTTGCTTTAGAAGTTTTAAAGGGAAATGATGACTTCTATTAAAAAAATGTCTCTACGTGTATCAATGTACACTGTTTAGAATCCTGAGGAAAATCAGAGATTCACTACTGACACATGTAGTATCAAGCTTGCTTATACATCATCGCCAGTGTTGCTTCAGAATTGTGATGTGTAACTTCATATTATTAATTTTTTTGTTTAGAATTACAGCTGTTGTACAGAACTGGTTTTTTAAGTTGTACAACCTTCAGTTATTATAAGTAATCGCTTCTTGCTGTATTTCATCAGATGAATGAATTGATTTTTATTTCCATGTTTCTCCCCCCTTGAAGTGCCTGACTTTTATGCAGCAGTATGGTTCCACAGATGTCACACGCCTCCAGTATCTTACTAAAATAACTTTTCTTTATCTGTGAACGAAGATAGGAGTGGGAACACCAGCTGATAATCACTGCTGAGGTTCATTGTAACATCACTCCTACAGGTCCCAACTGAGGTCAGCGAAATCAGCACAAATCGAATCCGGAACCTTCCTGATCTGTATGGCTCAGTATCACACTGACTAATGGATTTTCCCAATAAACCATTGAAGAGCAGATACCTAGGTTACTATTTCAAGCTACAGTTAAAAATTGGCACTAGCTTTGCAATCATTCAGCGAGGCCATTGAAATCTAGCCCATCTATGCGACTTCTGGTTTTGATGACTGGTTTGTTTCCAGTTGATTACTTGAAAAGGAATTGTACTCTCATTCCCTTCCTACCTTGTCTTATTTCTACCCTCTCACAATTCCTTTCTCCGATTGGGTTTGATTTTCCATGATGGTCATGGATGACAGTGGAATGTTTCAGTGCAGGTTTTGTGCATAGCCAAGTGAAGCATATTCGATTCTGATAAGTCTTCTGGGGCCATGATTAATTGCACATACAAAACAAGCTCCCAGCATGCAATTTCCCTTTCAGAGGAAGCTCGCTAAATCAGGTATGGGATATCTTTGCAAAGGGCTGCAGCAGCCACTTAAAGGGAAAGAAGTTTTTTTTAGAAGAAGATTTTGTGATTTTTGTTCACCGTTGGCAGACTGATAATGGAATGCTGGTAAGAATGAGCCTTCAGCAGTAGAACTGGTGCTGCAAAATGTTGGGGTAAGGAGGGTTGCCCTGTTTGGCATTTCAGTGCCTAGAAAGGGTTGACATAACAGAGTAATTCAGTCTGCACCACGTCCACAACAACGGAAAGATGCATGTGCACCTGAAGAAAATAAGCTAAACACTAATGAGACACCGTGGATGAATAAAGCCATGAGGGAAAATTTGAGGGTAAGGAAAGAGGCATACATTAAGTACATGGACAGCAGGGGAGAGCATGATAAGGGAGAATACAAAGAGATTAGGAGAGAAGTCAAAAAAGCAATTAGGAAGGCAAAGAGGAACTATGAAATTAAATTATCAAGGAACATAAAACAACATAGTAAAATATTTTACAGGCACGTAAATAAAAAAAGGAAGATCAGGATGGGAATAGGGCCAATAAGGGATGGACAGGATAATATCACAGGCAGCAATCGAGAGATGGCAGAGATATTAAATAATTACTTTGCTTCAGTATTTACCAGGGAGATAGAACAGGTGGAGGTGACATTGGATGATGAGTAATGAGATAACTGCATTTAAAATAAAATGAGGAAATATATTAAATAAACTAATGAAACTCAAAGAGGATAAAAGCCCTGGTCCGGATAGATTGCATCCGCGCATTTTAAAAGAATCTAGGGAAGAGATAACAGAGGCATTACTACGCATATTTAGTAATTCGTTAGAAAAAAGGTGTAGTGCCAGAGGACTGGCGGATAGCTAACGTAATACCTATATTTAGGAAGGGAGATAGAACATGTCTAGGGAACTATAGACCAGTCAGCTTAACATTGGTGGTAGGAAAAATAATGGAATCCCTACTAAAGGAGAAAATAGAAGAACAGTTAGAAACCAAAAATAGAATAATAAATAGTCAGCATGGATTTCAAAAGGGAAAGTCTTGCTTGGCCAACCTAATTGAATTTTTTGAAGAGGTAACAGAGAGTAGACAAGGGTAATGCAGTAGATGTAATTTATCTAGATTTTCAAATAGCCTTCAATAAAATACCATATACTAGACTAATGATTAAGGTCAGGGAATGTGGAGTCAAGGGACAAGTAGCAGAATGAATAGCTAGCTGGCTTCAAGACAGAAAGCAGAGAGTAGGAGTAAAGCGTAGCTATTCAGAGTGACAGAAGGTGGGAAGTGGTGTTCCACAAGGATCAGTGCTGGGACCAATGTTGTTCACAATTTATATTAACGATTTCAACTTTGGAATCAAAAACACAATTTCTAAATTTGCGGACGACACCAAATTGGGGGGGGGGGGGGATAGTCAAGGACTGCAACAAATTACAAGACTACATTAATAAACTTGCAGAATGGGCATATAATTGGCAAATGAAATTCAACACAGATAAATGTGAGGTATTACATTTTGGTAAGAAAAATAGGAAGGTCGCATATTACTTGGAAAATAAGAATCTAAATGGCGTAGAGGAGCAAAGGGATCTCAGAGTACAAATACACAAATCACTAAAAGTATCGACACAGGTTAACAAGGCCATAACAAAATAAACCAAGCACTAGGGTTTATTTCTAGAGGGATAGAATTGAAAAGTAGTGAAGTTATGCTAAACTTGTATCGAACCTTGGTTAAACCACACTTGGAGTACTGTATACAATTCTGGTCGTCATATTATAAAAAGGATATAGAGGCACTGGAGAGAGTGCAGAGAAGATTTACAAGGATGATACCAGAAATGCAAGGGTATACCTATCAGGAAAGGATAAACTGGCTGGGTCTCTTTTCTCTTGAAAAGAGATGGCTGAGGGGTGACCTAATAGAGCTCTTTACAATCATGAAACTTTCAATAAGAGTAGATACAGAGTGTTTCCACTTATGGGGAAGAGCAAAACTGGAGGCCATCAATATAAGATAGTTACCAGGAAATCAAATAGGAAATTCAGAAGAAACTTCTTTACCCAGAGAGTGGTGAGAATGTGGAACCTGCTACCACAGGGAGTGGTTGAAGCGAATAGTATAGATGCATTTAAGGGGCGGCTAGATAAGCATATGAGGGAGAAGGGAATAGAGGGTTATGCTGATAGAGTTAGATGAGAAAAGACGGGAGGAGGCTCGAGTGGAGCATAAACGCTGGCATGGACTGGTTGGGCCGAACGGCCTGTTCCTGTGCTGTATATCTTATGTAAGATAGCTGATGTATGAAATGGGGGGAAAAATGCACTACTTAGGAAGGGAGTGCTATTCTGAAGCTAGTATTGAGACAGAGAAGAGGTATTATTTTGCAGCTGGTCCATGTTACATCTGACCTGTGAGTAGTGAATTGACACCAAGTTTTTGGCCACCTCTCCTACCATCTCCTTTGGCTCAGCGTCCATTTTTTGATTACACCTATGTGGAGTGCTTTGAGGTGATTATTTTACATTGAGCGCGCTATATAAATACAAATTGTTGCTGACGTTGGGTGCTAAAAATGGGAAAGTCTTAAATCTGCCTGAACTAACACCTTGCCTTGATGAAAACAAAATCAATTCAGGATTAAAAGTTACAGACGTGTTCCTCACAAAGCATAGTAAAAAAATTGTTAATATGTTAGTAGTGTAAGACAAAAAGCATTTCAAGAACAATAAAATTCCCAATAATCAGGCATTGCCTCATCTGTTTTACATTGAGTGTTTAGTAAGTAGCTTCAGAGTTATTAAAACACATTGGAGTTTTTGGCAAATGTGTGATCTGTTTTGAAATTTAAAAAACAGGGACAAATAAACCTTGCAACACATATTTTGAAATAGCTCCTTTTTGGCTATGATATGAATATTAGTCAATATCAGATACGACATTGTACTTGGTGTACTGCCCTTTCAACTTCAGTTTTCTTATTTGATTTTTCATAGAGTGCAGAAAAATTTACATATGGGCATAGTACATTTTCTAACACAGCATGTAAAGGAAGGTGTATTGATGGCATAGTTGTTCATATTTGTACAGTAATTTTCTACCATGGGGTTAGGTGGACAGTTAGACACTGGTGTAATGTTGGGCAGCGTCACTTTCCTTTTGCATTTAGGAGAAGGGTAATGGTGTGATTCCATTTTCCGTCTGGCAGCAGCTTGCCCATCTTGTGCGATGGTGTGTTGTGCGGTTCATGAAAGGAGATTTGTATGGGCCTCCAGAAAGGGGATCCAAACTGCTTTGTATTTTCCAAGTTCTAGGTGGAGGCCTGTGTATCACGCATATCCATGGCCGAGATTTTCCTTACGTCGGTGGCGGGTCCCGACCCCGCTACTGGCTCCATCCCGCTCTGGAAAATGATTTTCCGTTGATGGGGCTTGTTAAGCCCACCCAGCGCGTTTCCCCGGTCCAATTAGAGGAAGCGGGTCTAGTAACGTCATTCATGACATGTCATCAGCCGGTTTTCTTAAAGGGACCGTAGCCAACTTTCTTTTAACATTTGTGCTGTCAGTGTTCTACAGCATTGAAGTGCTGCAAACACTGACAGTGACTGCACAGAGGCACAGGGCTGCACCCAGGTTCTTGCATGACTCCTTTCCATATGATTATGGAGGGAGTTACAGCTCGCAGGGAGGTCCTCTTTCCTTCCCATGGTCGGAAGACACCTCCTAGGAGACCAACACAGCCTGGTTGCACATTGCACAGGAGGTCACAAGCAGGTAGGACCTGGGTGCAGTGGTGCAAACTTTTCAATGATCTCATTAGATCACAAAACGATAGTACAAAGCCACACTCACCTTCATCCTGCTATGCCTCTCATCACATCCCCATCACTCTGCCTTCCCTACCCTACCCCTGCACATCCTTACTCACACCAACTTACTTTGCACCTCCACCCGTTCCTCTCTCTCTATCTACATTATCACATCCCCATCTCACTAGCCACCCCTCACACTCACCCTCATCCTAGTGCAGTCATACCAACTAACAACACACAAGGGTAGCCACTTGGGTGTTGTATCCAATGTTCATGTGAAGTTTCTGTTAATGTGCTGTCAAACATTGAAACCTTTATTTTCAACACTTTGCATTCTTGGACAGATTTGTGTGCATTTTTGGAAGTGGCTTCGTGAGTTACAGTGAATGGTGAGACATAATGGTACCCCCTGCAATGGTGGTGTGAAAGGAATGGCTTGGACATTGTAGGGATGCTTTATGGTGTTGGTGTGGGGTGGTGCCAACCTGGCGCATCATGTGGCAGCCAGGATGTACAGCGTCAAGTGAAGTAAATGTGGCCATGGTGAGGCCATCCCTGGCCTCCCAGGCAGCAATGTGCTCGGGTGCTTATGCCCTCTGTCCTGTGCAGCATCAGGTTTTTGTGGAGAAGGTTGGTGTTGTTGGTGCTGCTGGTGTTGGGGCTGATTCTGTAGGACCAAGGTGAGACAGTATAAAGGGCACCTATGTTGATGGAATAGATGGCAGGTGAAGTAGAGATGACAGAAGCGATCTGTCAATGGTGAGAGAGTTCTTCCAATGAGGTAAGAGCGAATGGAGAGTAGAAAGTGAAAAGCCTGCAGAATCTGTGCTGGAAATGGACTGAGAAACAGCTTGTGGCTGAGGAAAGCGATGATCTGTCAGGTGGGAGCTTATCCTGTACATTTGAAGCTGTCAAGTAATCAGCTGGAGCAATGGCCACTAAAATCCTGCCTCAGGTTGACAGCCATGGTCTCAGGTTGACAGTTGTAGTCCCCAAACAGCATGGTTCCTGTAGCCATGAAGTTAAAGTGAAAAGGTAAGTTGAAAAAGCCTGTTAATGATCTGTCAACTAGATGCTAATGAGTTTAATTGTGTCACCTGCTGCTGCCTGTTGGGTCTGCTCAACGCTGACAGACCCGACATTGGGAAAGGCATGTTGCGGCGGGTTGACAGCGGGGCCCTGGCCTGCTGTCAAGAAAATCAAATTTGCCACCCGACCCCGCCCGCTGACCCCCGCCCCCCCGGAAAATTACGGCCATAAGGAAGGGTAGAAGCAATACATCGTCTTGCCACTAGTAGAGAAGGTTAAAGGGAGATTTAATTGAGGTGTTCAAAATCATGAAGGGTTTTGATAAGGGAATAAGGAGAAACTGTTTCCAGTGGCAGAAGGGTCGGTAACCAGAGGACATAAATTTAAGGGGCTGGATATTAGCTCGGAGGTGAAGAGGGAGCAGGGGGGCTGTTTTGAGGTTGGGAAGTACGGGTTTCCCAAAAGTCCTGCAGTTTTTTGGCTGGCTGCTTGTCGAGCGGGAAATCCTGCAGCACAAGGCCGCAGCCAAGCTGGGCTGAGAGCAGGTGGGTCTAGTGGGGGGCTGGGAGAGATTGTTGGGGGGGTGGGGGGGGGCAGATGGTGGGAGGGGGTGCTATTTACAGGTTAGCTTGTTGGGCCTGTAGGAAACACTGCTGCTCCTCCTGGCTCACGAGCAGTGCTGTAAAGGCACTTACCTCATGGATTCAGCCCTCACCACCTTTCATCTGCCGGGTTTCCCGAGGCCAGGGAAACCTGGCCGATTGTGATCAAAAATAGAATCATGTTAAAATGAAGGCGCGCAGCCTCATTAAAATATTAAAATGACCAACCTCTGCCTCCTGTGAGCAGATTGGTCACCCACCCCTCCTCCCACCTCCATTAAAACCAGAAGTAGGCGGGTTGGGTTCCTGTTTCAGGTTTTTAACCTCCCAACCAGAACCAAATCTGTCTGTTTTTAGGGGTTAAAATGCCCCAAGATGATTGGCAAAAGAACCAGAGGTGAGATGAGGGGAAATGTTTTTACGCAGTGAGTTATGATCTGGAATGCACAGCCTGAGAGGGTGATGGATGCAGAATCAATAATAACTTTCAA
The DNA here is from genome assembly GCA_030390025.1 of Squalus acanthias. Classification (NCBI taxonomy): domain Eukaryota; kingdom Metazoa; phylum Chordata; class Chondrichthyes; order Squaliformes; family Squalidae; genus Squalus; species Squalus acanthias. The sequence goes on along the minus strand of CM059427.1, from coordinate 144,389,390 downwards.
AAGGGAATTGGATAAATACTTGAAGGGGAACAGTTTTGCAGGCTATGGGGTGAGGGCAGGGGAATGGGACTACTTGGATAGCTCTAACAAAGAGCCGGCACAGGCATGATGGGCTGAATGGCCTCCTTCTGTATCATTCTAGTAGTGAGAGTTGTGATAATCCGAGCATCAGGTGACGCTTGGCATCTCTGGGGACGGGCCCAACAGGCAAGAGAGTGGGTCTGGTGAGAACTCAATATTGAGCTATCCCAGATCGTTCCCAGAATGGTTCAACCTGGGGCATGACCAGACATGTGGAGAGACATGCCAATCTGACCGCATCCTCTCCAATATTCATCCAGAGAAGGGTGGAATCTGTGAATTTTATGCTGGTTGTGGTAAATTTAGTATTTATTTGAATTAGCTCTTATGCATTCTACCACTGGGGTATCGTTCTTTAAAAAAAATTCTCATCTATTTCCCCCTCTCGCCCCCCCCGGGTCCTTTCCTGAAAGACCTGCCTTTTGCCAGGATGCAGTTCCACAGCTACTGGCAGCCTCAGTATCTCGCCTAAGTGATCATTCTTCATATGTTAACCCAGACAGTGAGTTTCAACAAGCTATTTTATCAAGGAGGGTATCATAGCTGAGCCCAAAACCATTCTCACCAAGTGTCCAGATGCAAACTTTGTCCAGGAGGTGTCTTTAGATGATATCAGGATTGAGAACCCTGGCTGATTCCACCTCCCCCACCACCCTTCTCAGCCCAAGAATACTGAAGCTAGTTATAGTAATCAACTTCTACCATAGATTAAATAAATTAGCTCAGCATAATTGGGAATGGTAACACAGTGGTTATGTTACTGGATTAGTAATCCAGAGGCCTGGACTAATGATCCAGCGGAGAAGATTTCAGATCCCACCACGGCAGCTGGGGAATTTAAATTCAGTTAAATAAATCTGGAATAAAAAGCTAGTATCAGTAATGGTGACCATGTAACTACCGGATTGTTGTAAAAACCCATCTGGTTCACTAATGTCCTTTAGGGAAGTAAATCTACTGTCCTTACCTGGTCTGACTCTTAACTGCCCTCAGTTGTGAAGAAGGTGGCTCACCACCACATTCCCGAGGGCAGTTAGGGATGGGCATTAAATGCTGGCCTTGCCTGCGACGCCCAGATCCCATGAATGAATAAAAAAATAATGACCGTATGCCATAGAACCAGTCTTGTTAAAGCAAAACATTATGGTTATTTACACATCATCCAGGTCTTAACTCTGACTCTATACTCAAACATGTATATTTATATACATTAGCTCTACTTGCAAAAAGCATCTGTGTGTCAGTTGATCCCTGTGTAGCTCAAGTACGAGTACTCTGGCAGAGATAAGCCAAGAGGATGTAACTTCCCTGTATTGCCGTTAGATATTGTTGCACATGTTTTCATTTAAAATTTATTGCAGGCATTGGACATTTGGTCATGACTCAGATTGTTGATTGAGAGCAGACGTACATTTTTCCACAGAAAGCATGGTGTCTGCCTCATGACTTGTTGTCCTGGTAACTGCCGGGTAGCAATTTTTATCATTGCCATCTCAGTTTCTCTTTTCCATAGTATTATGCTGTTTTGGGATATGCTCAACTTTACATCTCATTAATAACATTTGCCAAACATGTGGGATTAAGATGTTTTATTTTGTGCTGAATTTACATTTAGAACAGACTTGTTGGTGTCCATTTTGCCACAAGCTTAACACGAAGGATTCCCTGTTTCCATACAATGCAGAATGAATACAAAAACTACTAGAAATACACACTTCTTTTATTTCCAAAAGGTGCTGACTCTTACTGGGGTATGGATTACAGGTGCCGGCACTCTCAGTACCTGGTCACATCAGGCATGTGATCAGGTAAGTTTTTGATGCCGGAGTGAATCAAAACTGCAAAGTGTTTACTTGGTAATCCACACAGCATAATGGTGCCTGAATGAATGAGGTGATCTGCAGGGCTGTCCAGGTTAAAGCTATATTCCCTTACAATTCAATTAGGGAAATCCACAGCGAGGATGTATGGAATCCCAATTCCAGAGAGATTCAATTTGTTCTGTTTCGAACTTTCTAAAGTTTCAGTCTCTTAGTTTTCATTGGCTTTTGTGGCTGTCAACCACAGATGATAATGCAGCAACCAACCCAACCTCGTTTTGATTTTATCCGACAGATTGGCAAAGTGATTGTGCTATGTGATTGTAGCCAGCCGTACAAAATAAATATAGAATAAGGAATGCCTGTTTACAATCACTAAACCATTATCTCATAATAACTTCAAAATAGAACGAGTTTAATTTTTTTTGTATGTACCCCATACTTTTGTGAAGAGTGTCCAGTTCTGCTGTCTAAATGTACATGCAGCTTAAAGCCTGTGCTAATCTATTTCAGGATAAACACCATTATGCAACGACAGTATGAAAATATGTCTCGGGTTGAGGCAGTTTAACATGCAAGGTACTTCTAATTGCTTTCTGATGGCACTGTTGCAATTGTCAATGAGTTCTTCGGATCATTTGCCAGGCATGCTGTGCTAGATAAAACAAAAACGTGAGCAGTTTTGCTAATTTAAAAACAGACAACCAGTATAATTGAGTTTCAAAAGACTGTGTCAAAGATCTTTGGGGGAAAAATTTGGATGCTTTGTGCCTCCCGTTAGCGCCCTAAGAGGGTGCTAACAAGGCACAAAGCAGCTAGCGCCTGGGCGCGGCAATGTTAGCACCGCTCGCAAAATTGACCAGCCGTTTTGCGGCGGCACTAAACACTACCGCCACGATCTCTTGTGCCCGCAGATCGTGACATCAGTCAAGCGTGCAATGCCCCGGTAGCGCCCCAGACCAGATATTGAGTCGCGCCCCCTGCCTTAGCGCCTGCCGCTAGGAACAACAGGTAGAGGGGAACGTTTTCAAGTCAGGAAGGGGCTGGGGGAGCACTATTTAAAGGCGGGCGCTTCCTGCCTTTTCTTGTCAGCAAAATTTTTGGTTTTAACGCTGTCCTAAGGAGTTTTGGCTCTCAGCACCACTTTTGAGGTTCCTAAGCGCCGAGCTCTTTCCGTGGGCCTATCCATTAGTGCTTCCAACACAATTGCTTGTGAGGTATCACCAGGCCGAGATTCAACGCTGCAATGAGCAGGGAGTGGCTGGCCAGCAAGATGGCCCCTCCCCATTAAGAACTGGATGGTGCCAGTCTGTCTGGCTTCCATGGTAATTGGCATCGCCTGAGCTTCGGTAGCGTTCTGAGGTAGCGCCTCGCTCCCTGACGTTTGCACCTTAAGAGAGGTGTGTAGCACCTGCTTTAATGCTCAAATCACCTTCAGGGGCAATAGAGGCGAATTTTGCAGTCGGAGGCAATAATTAGCGCCGGGTGCTAAACTTTGCGTCCGGCCGATATTAACTCCCCAAAATGGGCGATACCGAATTTTTCCCCTTTCTTAAAGATTCCCTTGGCCGGTGATTTGCAACTACTGCAAATATGGCATAGTTTAAGGAACAGTGGAGATAACAGAAATCTATGTTGAATCTTGTGTGTTGTAGTACTTTCATTAATATTCTGAGTTGGACTTTGTAATCTATTTCATATTCAGAATTGTTCATTTGGCACATTTAAAGAATCCATTTCAACATCAACATATTTAACATTTGGCACTTCTGTAAATGATTTATTATTTCTTCATATGCTGTTTACTCACATTTGTTTTATTGGTCTTCAGCACATAGTGTTTCTCCATATAATACCATTCTTAATCTAGAGTTACCATGAGTAATATACAATTCTTTTCATGGTGATATCTAATGCGTATAACTTTCACATTTATACTTTTGTATCATTAGTTTCAAGTCCTGCAAGTCAGAAATATTAAGCCTGGGAGGAGAACTGACTGAGATACTGCTCTTAGTCATTGCACTTTGTTATAGCTAATAAATTGAGTCCCTTTTAGAGAGGAAGCAGTGGCCTTTTTCTACTGTTCTTTGTGGTTATGAATTAATGGTGATTTTATCCTCTGTGTATTCTATAAACTCCACTTATGCTCAGAGGTTAGGTTTGAGCATTTGAAGTTGCTGATACCTGGAATGGCAGGAATGACATATGAGGAGAGATTGGGTTGATTGGGCTTATACTCGCTGGAGTATAGAAGAATGAGAGGGGATCTCATCGAAACATATAAAATTCTGACAGGTCTGGACAAACTAGATGCAGGAAGAATGTTCCCGATGGTCGGAGAGTCCAGAACCAGGGGTCATAATCTAAGGATAAGGGGTAAGCCATTTAGGACAGAAATGAGGAAGAATTTCTTCACCCAGAGAGTGGTGAACCTGTGGAATTCTCTACCACAGAAGGTAGTTGAGACCAAGTCATTAAATATATTCAAGAATGAGTTAGATATATTTCTTAAAGCTAAAGGTATCAAGGGATATGGGGAGAAGGCAGGTACAGGGTACTGAGTTTGGATGATCAGCCATGATCTCATCGAATGGCGGAGCAGGCTCGAGGGGTCGAATGGCCTACTCCTGCTCCTATCTTCTATGTTTCTATGTTTATGCTGGAAGAAAGATTACACTAATACTAGGGGAAAATATAATTTTGGCAACAAAAAATATGGCTCCTGGCTGTAGGTCAGGTCTTCTAGCGGTCGAGTTTGTGAGTGACAGGATAATTCCTGGCAGTGTCATTTGGGTGCCAGGAAATGGCACAAGTTCCAATTTTGCTGGCTCCATGCTGGACTCTCACTACTTTCCAGCTGAGAGTTCCATTTCCATAGTCAGTTTAATGATGATGAGTTCTTGTTCAATTCTATCAGCTTTACGCATGGATAGGGTTGGAGTGTTAAATACCTGCCCATATAACATGTATGTTAAATGCAATCATGTTCTGGCCTTTATGGGAATAGTTTCTTAAAGTTGAACTACTTTCAATTTTAATTTTCGTAACTGCAATTTTGAAAATGGGTATAGTAATCAGTACTGCTCTGGTTTTTGGAGGCATAAGAAGAGGATAAATAAAGGGATGCTGGGGAGAATCTTCTGCACCAGAGGAGGTCTACCTACATCCAGCTACCTGGGTCTGTCAGAGAGAACTGCTTTTGCATGCTAAGGGTCACCATAGAGGTGGTGAGGCAATGATAGTCATTCTATCAGCTACAAGTTGACCTCCAGACAACCTCCACTGCTGCTGGTGGCAGCCAAGGTGACCACCTCAATTTCTTGTCTCCAGATCATTCCAGGCAGGTTACCACAAGGGAATGTTTGCAATCTGCAGTGCACTGCTGCATCAAGCAGATCATTGATGTTTTGTTCACCAGGACAAACAATTTTATTAAGTTTCCCCAGGGAAAAGGAACAGCAGAATGATAGGGCATTGCAATTCTTTCAGCTTGCAGGGTTCCTCAAAGTCCATGGAGTTATTAATGGCACACATGTGAACATCTAGGCTCCTAGAAACAATACAATGCTGTTCATGAACTGCAAGAGCTTCACTCCATCAGTATTCAGGTATCCAGTGACCAGACACATGGGATTCTGCAGGTCAATGCCCATTTCCCAAGCAGAAGTCATGATTCTTTTATTTTAAGGCAATCCTTTCTGCATTGATTATTTGCACAAGACAGACTTGAAGGAGAGTTCTAGAAGACCAAAGCTTTCCTCTGCAGCCCTGGCAATGACACTCTTGCAAAGTTCACAGTCAGAAAGTGAACACAGATACAAAATTAATACATCTGGTAGGGTGATCATGGAACAGACTTTTGGCATTCAGCATGCTTGGGTTTGTTTTGCAAGTGTCTTCATTGATCTACTGCCATTATCCCTGCTTCGAAGCCCTCATGAAGAAGCCCACAGCTTCACTCCATGCTTCCCTCAGCATGACCAGCTGCATTCCTCTGGCCTCTCCGCCCTCACCTCTATACCAAGGAGCTCGTGGATTTCTTAGTTACCAAGATCAAGACCGTCCATGAAGCTGCCTCCACTGTGCCTGCCCCTTTTTGCCTCAGATTCCAGTCTCCCTTCTTTACAGAGAGCTTGTTGTACACTAGAGCCTAAGGCTTTCATACCAACAGTGTTAGCAGTCCTGAGAGATATTCCCACTGCGTGAAGGACCTCAGGCAATCAGACCTCTACCCAATCTTGGCAGATGTTTTGAACAGTCTCAAATGACTCCATAATACAACTGCATTCAGATAAGTAAGCCCTAGTTCTTTGGGGACTGCAACTGAGAAAGGGCACTAGTTCTGCTCCCGCAACCACCACCAACAGAATCATGCTCCTTCACTGTTACCTCCACTTGCTCCTCCTCACATGTGATCAATGCTTCACCCAGTGCTTCCTCCTCAAGCTTCTGGGGTGGATGCCCTTATTCTGATGCTTGCGACACATGGAATGAGTGATACAGTATGTTTAAAGATGCTGACTTCTTCTGTAACTGGCTCTCAAGGTTTCCTATAGGAATAGAAGATGGAAGCTGTTAAACTATTGGCTGCATGACACCTCTTCAAGTATATTTATATGACAATATACTGTGTGCTGTGGCACTGTACTCGATTATATGCCTGTGTAACACTGTGTGAGTAAACAGACAAGAAAGAACATAAGAACATAAGAAATAGGAGCAGGAGTAGGCCATTTGGCCCCTCGAGCCTGCCCGTCCATTCAATAAGATAGTGGCTGATCTTCTACCTCAACTCCACTATCCCGCACTATCACCATATCCCTTGATTCCCTTAATATCCAAAGAACATGAAAGAAAGAACTTGCATTTATATAGTACTTTATCACAACGCTAGGACGTCCCAAAATACTTTACAACCAATTGATTACTTTGGAGTGTAGTCACTATTCCTCTGTAGACAAACACAGCAGTCAATTTGTGCACAACATATTCCACAAACAGTAGATAAATGAATAACCAGATAATCTGTTCTAGATGATGTTGCTTGGGGAAGGAATGTTGACCAGGATGCCATACTCTTCTTTGAATTATGCAGTAGTATCTTTTAAATATTTGAGCAGGCAGAGGGGGGTCTCGGTTTTAATATGTCATCCATAGATGCACATGCTTGAGAAGGATGATACTTCACCTGAACTTGGGGGATGTCTCTGGCTTCACCCCACCCCACTGAAGGATTTCCAAGGTAGCTTCTTCCAAGGTACTGAGCCTTGCAGTGGCAGGGCCCTCCTCCAATTCAGGTCTACTTTCTCTTGTTATGAGCCAGCTTGTCCTGCAAGCAGAGTAATGTTGAAAAGTTGCATGCTGCAGGTAGGTTTTGTTAGAAGGATTTGTTGTAGGAAGCCAAGCGATTCAGTGATAAGTTATAGCCATAATTTGTGTGCTGCTACAGTATGGACATGCTAAGTGCTTTGCATGGGGCAATATTCAATCTAGAATGTAGAAAATATATCTAGTTGGTATAAGTTAGACTGGAGTAAAAATAATGTAAATTATGCGGCAAAGAAAGAGAGGGGTTTCTACAACGTGTCCCGGACTGCTTTCCATGTCAGTTTTTTTTTAGACCAACAAGGAAAGAGCAGTGCTGAATCTAATTCTCGGAAATTAAGTGGGACAAGTAGGTAATGTGAGGGTTGGGAACATTTACAAACAGCAACCATAACCAAGTTAGATTTTGTATAAAAATTGAAGTGAGCAAATAATCAATGATAAAGGTACTTGACTGGATAAAAGCCAATTTCAATGAGATAAAAAGGCAACTAATTTAGATAAATTGGAAAAAAACGGCACTAACAATGGGAAGTGTTCAAACAGGAAATGATTAAGATACAGACTATACATATTCTCACAATCAAGTGGCACAGCAAATGCTGGAGTTCCTTGGAAGAGTAGAGAAATTAAAATGAGGCTTAAAAAAAGGCCCGTGACAAATCTGGGGCTAGTAATACTAAAGAAGATCAAGCAAAGTATAGAAAAAATTTGAGGGGAAGCAAAACAGGAGATGAGAAAGGCTTAAGAGAGGACATGAGAAAAGACTAACAAGTAACATAACTGGAAGTTTTAAAGGATTCCATAAACACATGAAAAGTAGAGGAATAGTTAAAGAACAATTGGAGATAAAAATAAATCATCTTACAGAGGATGAAGAAATGGTGGAGATACTAAATAAGTAATTTGCCTCGGTTTTCACAAGAGAATTGTGGTGGGAATGAAACGGTGCAAGAAGAGAAGGAGGTAGAACAATTAGGTAGGATAACTATAGATAAGGAAGTAGCACAGGAAAACTTGGTGGAACTCAGTGAAAAAGCCCTGATGGCATGGATCCTAGAATGCTGAGGGAAGTCCGATTGGAATTAGCAGAGGCTTTAACCACACATTTTCAAACATCCTTGTATATGTACCAGAGAACTGGAAGGTTGCAAATGTGACATCTTTGTTCAAAAAGGGAGAAAGTGATAAACCAGGTAACTACAGACTAGTCAGCCTAACGTTGGCAATGGGTAAGCTTTTTTAGGCCATAATAAGGATACAATTAACAATCAGCAGGAAAGAAATGGGTTGATTAAGGATAACCAGCACAGATGTATAAAATGTAAGTTGTGTCTGATAAATCTAATATTTTTTGAGGAAATATATTACTAAAGGAAATGCAATACATGTTATTAACATGGATTTTCAAATGGCATTTGAAACATAGAAGGCTTGTTAATAAAGTTAAGGTGTGTGGTATTAAAAGGAACGTGGCAGCATGGATTGGAAATTGATTAAGAAAGAAAGACTTGCATTTATATAGCGCTTTTCACGACCACCGGACGTCCCAAAGCGCTTTACAGCCAATGAAGTACTTGTTGAAGTGTAGTCACTGTTGTAATGTAGGAAACGTGGCAGCCAATTTACACACAGCAAGCTCCCACAAACAGCAATGTGATAATGGCCAGATAATCTGTTTTAGTGATGTTGGTTGAGGGATAAATATTGGCCAGGACACTGGGGATAACTCCCCAGCTCTTCTTCGAGGCACCTCTGACAATGCAGCATTCCCTCAGTACTGCACTGAAGTGTCAGCCTAGATTTTTGTGCTCAAGTCTCTGGAGTGGGACTTGAACCCATAACCTTTTGACTCAGAGGCGGGGTTGCTACCAGCTGAGCCACAGCTGACACTAAAATAGAGAAAACAGAGAGTAGTGGGTAACACATGATTTTTGGGACTGAAGGGATGTATACAGTGGTGTCTCAAGAGTTTGTGTTGGGACCATTGCTCTTCTCAGCACTTATAAGTGATCTGAAAATAGGTATGTGGGCACAATACAAACCTTTATAGACGTTTAGCAAAAGCGCCAGAGGAGACATGAGGAAAACATTTTTTACGCGAGTTGTTATGATCTGGAATGCACTGTCTGAAAGGTTGGTGGAAGCAGATTCAATGATAACTTTCAAAAGGGAATTGGATAAATACTTACATAGAATTACATAGAATATACAACACAGAAACAGGCCATTTGACCCAACCAGTCCATGCCAGCGTTTATGCTCCACTCGAGTCAGTTGAAGGGGAAAATTTTCAAGGGCTATGGGGAAAGACCAGGAGATTGGAACTAATTGGATAGCTCTTACAGAGAGCTGGTGCAGGCATGATGGGCCTAATGGCCTCCTTCCATGCTGTATCATTCTATGATTCCACAATACAAAAATAGGGAACATGATTAACTATGAAGAGAACTGCAAGGAACTTCATGAGGACATAAGCAGATTAGTAGATTGGGCAAATGGATCACATAGAAACATAGAAGATAGGAGCAGGAGTAGGCCATTCGGCCCCTCGAGCCTGCTCCGCCATTCGATGAGATCATGGCTGATCATCCAAACTCAGTACCCTGTACCTGCCTTCTCCCCATATCCCTTGATACCTTTAGCTTTAAGAAATATATCTAACTCATTCTTGAATATATTTAATGACTTGGCCTCAACTACCTTCTGTGGTAGAGAATTCCACAGGTTCACCACTCTCTGGGTGAAGAAATTCTTCCTCATTTCTGTCCTAAATGGCTTACCCCTTATCCTTAGATTATGACCCCTGGTTCTGGACTCTCCGACCATCGGGAACATTCTTCCTGCATCTAGTTTGTCCAGACCTGTCAGAATTTTATATGTTTCGATGAGATCCCCTCTCATTCTTCTATACTCCAGCGAGTATAAGCCCAATCGACCCAATCTCTCCTCATACGTCATTCCTGCCATCCCAGGTATCAGCCTTGTGAATCTTCACTGAACTCCTTCCATGGCAAGAACATCCTTCCTCAGATAAGGCGACCAAAACTGCACACAGTACTCAAGGTGTGGTCTCACCAAGGCCCTGTACAACTGCAGCAGGACATCCCTGTTCCTATACTCAAACCCTTTCGCTATGAAGGCCAACATACCATTTGCCTTCTTAACCGCCTGCTGCACCTGCATGCTTACCTTCAGCGACTGGTGCACAAGGACACCCAGGTCTCGTTGCACTTCCCCTTCTCCCAATCTATTGCCATTCAGATAATAGTCTGCCTTTCTGTTTTTGACACCAAAGTGGATAACCTCGCATTTATCCACGTTATATTGCATCTGCCACGCTTCTGCCCACTCACCCAACCTGTCCAAATCATCCTGGAGTTTCTCGGTATCCTCCTCGCAGCACATACGCCCACCCAGCTTTGTGTCATCTGCAAACTTGGAGATATTACATTTAGTTCCCTTATCTAGATCATTAATGTATATTGTGAATAGCTGGGGTCCAAGGACCGATCCCTGCGGTGCCCCACTAGTCACTGCCTGCCACTCGGAAAAAGATCCATTAATTCCTACTCTCTGCTTTCTGTCCGCTAACCAGTTCTCTATCCAAGTCAATACCTTGCCCCCAATCCCATGTGCCTTAACTTTACACGCTAATCTCTTATGCGGGACCTTATCGAAAGCCTTTTGAAAGTCCAAATACAGAAGGGTACCTGAGCAGGGAGACAGAGGAAAGGGAAACGAGGATAAAAGCAAAAGACAGGAAGGAGAAAAACAAAAGTAGAAGGCAAAGAACTCAACGGTTTAAATCAAACATGGTCACAGTAAATAATAATTCATATAGGTCTGAGAGCGTTAAAAAAACAAGCCTGAAGGCTTTGTGTCTTAATGCAAGGAGCATTCGGAACAAGGTGGATGAATTAGCTGCGCAAATAGAGGTAAATGAATACGATTTGATTGGGATTACAGAAACATGGCTCCAGGGTGGCCAAGGCTGGGAACTCAACATCCAGGGGTATTCAATATTTAGGAAAGATAGGCAAAAAAGAAAGGGAGGTGGGGTAGTATTAATGTGGAAAAATGTGAGGTGACACATGTTGGGAGAAAGACTAAGGAGAGTAATTATACACTAAAAATTGTGGAACTTTAAAAGTAGAAGAGCAGAGAGGCTTAGGGGTGTTAACATTCAAGTCGTTAAAAATAGGAGGATAAGTTGATAAAGCTCTTTAAAATTTAAAAAAAAAAACCATATGGGATCCTAGGTTTTATAATTTGGAGCATAAAATACAAATGCAGAAGTAATGCTAAATCATTAGTTATGCTGAAGTTCGAATTTGTGACCAGTTTTGGGTGTCCTATTTAGAAAGAATGTCAAGGACATGGATAAGGTACAGAGCGATTCATTAAGATGATACCAAGGATGAGAGACAAGAGAAACTTTAGCTCTTTTCATTAGAACAGAGGAAGTTAAAATGCAATCTGATAAAGGTGTTCAAAATTATGAGGCATTTTGATAAGGTAGTTTGAGATAAATTAGTTTCACTGGATAGTGAGTTGGGAACTAGAAGGCATAAATTTAAGGTCATCACCAAAGAACAAAGGGAGCGGTTAGAAGAACTTTTAGATAGAGAGTTGCTAGGATCTGGAATGTCCTACCAGAAACAATGGTGGAAGTAGCATCCATAATAGCTTTTAAAAAGGTTTGAATAAATTTTGACAAAGTAAAAAAAAAAGGGTATGGGGAAAGGGCTAAAGAATGAGTCGAAGTGGATAGCCCTTCACAGTGGGCCTAATGGCCTTGCTCTATTATATAAAATGATATGATTCTGCAAGGTAAAGGTGTCCAAGCATCAGCCCATAAATTCCAAGGTCTGACCAATAAAGCTTTTGCCATTTCCCATAGTCTTTGCACGTTTGACCAATCAGGAAGCAGCCTTTGTCAGTTCCTCAGGCTTTGGAAGAAAAAGAGGCCTCAAAGGGACCCTCAATTTTCATGTGTATTGGGGTCCACCATTTTGTATAAAGGGGGTCACACATTTTGTGTATATGCAAGTCTTACTTTTGGGGGTCTCAGTTTTGTGTGTATGGGGCTCTCATATGTTTGTGAATGGTGCTTGCATTATTGCATATTCATATGTAGCCCACTCACGGATTTTGCCCATGTCTCCAGCTCCCAGCTCCAAAAGGTTGAACTCCCTGTTGTAAAGTACTGGTAGGTACTAGGGAGCCTTACCTTGGATGATTTCTTTCCAAAAACATCTTCCTAATTTGGAACCATTCCCTCTGGGTGCTGAGGACTGCATTTACAAATCAGATCCTACCGAGCTCTCTTTTGGGGAAGGGTGTCCTGGAGAGCCACACAGACAGCTTGATTTCCCCTACGTTTTGCTTCAGAACTTCCATTTATGCAACTGAATACCTGGGTGTTCTTGCATAATACGAATAGGCAAAAATGCGACATTTTTGGCTTTCAAAGAGTTCTTTCTCATTAAAAGGCTGATGCCATCCTTTGAGTAACTGAAGCAACTTCAAATAGCCTGCTTTAAAATCTCCTGGCTCCCAACAATTGGCAGATTGCACATCAGGAGCTCCCAATGAATTAAATCTGACGCTGCAAGGTTCCTCAGGGTTGGCTGTCTGCTGCTTGGGTGGGCACAAAAGTTGCACCACAACATTTTTGTCACATTCACCCACATCTTAGAAAGCCTTAACTCCTGTTTATCTGGTGTCCCACATTTTATGAAATTACCTTTACTATATTTAATCAGGATTCTTTCCACACCACAGAATTTTTTTTTTATTGTAAATGTGCCAATGTGCAGCTTTTGTGAACATGCAGCACATTTTAGAAAAAGAGAATAAAATGTAACTCTCTTGGTTTGATTTTACTACAGTGAGAAAGGAGCCTAATTGATTCTAAGTTCTGTTGAATTTTCCTTTGTTATTCACACAAATTAACCATTTGAATTGACAAGTAAAGTCTTATTCTTGTAGAGCTATACGGGGTGAGAACAGAAGCATGAGGTAGGTGGTGTAGTCAGCCATGTTTTCTTTTGCCACTGCAAATGTGTTTGTGCAGCAATAGCTATACTGATGGAAGAGTCTAATTTTATGTAACAATTGGAAACCCCATTGGCCCATTTTGTATTTATGCTGATTCAACTCCTATTCTTAACTATACGTGAAAACTTAGTGGAATGAGTCCACGATGCAAAATTTGCCCCAAATGTATTTCCTACTTTGCCAGTGATGGCACATGGGCCTAGAAATTGGACGGTGCGGCGCCCGTTTTTTAGACACGAAACGTGTGCCTGAGCCTCCAATATGGCAGACAAGAAGCGCATGCTCATTGCAAGCTGGAAGTGTACCGTCCGCCATATTGATATGGCCGAAAAAAAAGGCGTCCAGGGCCCGCGCCTGAAACAAATATTAGGCCCTTTGCATATGCAAATAAGGGGCCTAATGCCTGTTTGAGGCGCCCTGTGTAAAATTGTGTTGGCCTGAACACAGCCGGTGCTGGGACGGCTGTGATCTGGAAAACCAGCCTTACATGCGACTTTAAAGGGGCCGCCACCAAAAAGGTAAGTTTTTACTAAATACTTAGCTGAATCTGCAGCCGGGTGGTATAGGAGTGCTTCCCCTGGCTCCACTGCAGTTCCGCAGACCATTGCCAGCCCACAGTTCCTCCCCCTCCCAATTGCCTTCCTTCCCGATCGCCATCCTTCCTAATCACCTTCCCTTCTTGATCGCCGCCCCCCGCTCCTGTTCAACTTCCCTTCCCCTTTAAGCACTTACCTGAGGCTACTGTCAGCAACACAGCTGCCCAAAATTCCAAGCCTGTTCATCTACGAGCTGCCAGGGGACGCCCTGTAAGTGGTCGCAGCTCTCCAGTCTCATTTAAAAGAGGCCAATATCGTGAGCATCTACCCGTTCAGGAGCTGGGATCATTCCCTGCACCCAAGCCAGCATGAACAAATTTTTAGGTCATGAGCACTTAAGATTGAGATGGTCTCTTGGGCAACAGGAAGTAGGATTCTAAGGCTGAAGATGAGTCTACTGGGATTGTCTTTCTGTTGTCACAATCAATTTGTAACTAATGAGAATTTTTAACATCATACTAAAAAAAAATTGTAATTCTTCAAAGTACACAGATTCTGTGTGCAGCAGTCCTTTTAAATTTAGTTCAACATATTAAGTGCCTCACAAAATTCACCAACGGTCAAATGTAAACAACATCTCTGCAGTTCTGTCCCTTATTTCAAGGTGTAATGTTTAACCAAAGTCAAATAGTACTGTTTCAGATTCTGATCCTTTTGTACACCTTCTCTTCACATGAAGCTCTGCAGCACTAACCTTGTGGACTCAGCAATACATTTCTAGGAGATTGGTGATTTGAATATTGTGGTTGCTTGTAGAGAGTACAACAAAATGCAGCCATTTTGTTGTTGACTGTTCCATGTTATAATTGATGCTGTTCCCTTAAGGCTGATTCTTTGTTTGCAGGTGGCGATGGGGCATCTGCTGACCAGTTTTTCCTGGATCAGTATGTGGCAGTGACCAATTATGACAAACAGGAAAGCACCGAGATCAGCCTGCATCAGGGGCAAGTAGTGGAAGTAATAGAGAAAAATGAATCTGGTAAGTTATTTTTGGCAAACCACACAAATTTAGCTGTCTAATGTTGAGATATGAACACTCATTTAACCATTTCTATCCAAATCTCTCGCCCTCCATTCTGTAAAACTGCAGCAATGGACCATTCCAATTCCCATTTTGCATTGAATATTATGATTGTTTACCTGGTTCTAAAGCTCACACCTGTACTACACTAACATGTCTGTGATCCTTGCAGCCTGTGAATTACAATCATTCTTTGTTCTATTGAACTGAAAATGATTCTGGTGTTGCTTGGAAAGAGTTTAGCTATTATTAATCCCCTTGTTAATATCTGGATAGCAGGTTGGAAGATTGTGCAGGAAAATGCAAGTATCAACAAGGCAATGCAATTAAGCCCACTTCGCTTACTAAGTGTCCTGTGCTGCTACTGGATTTTTATAGAATTATTTTTATTGTTCTAAATATCTATCACTCAATCCCTATTGGCTTTAATCGGAAAGAAAACTCTCGAGAGGTAAATACCATAAATATTAAGTACCTGCCTCTGGAGCAGTCATAGGTATCACATAATGATTAAATAAATGGTTTATCAAAATAACTGAAGATTTATCTGTGATTTGTGGGGTTCTTCAGTGGAGGTCAGTGTATATCCATTTTAATGAACTGCTCTATAACATGCTGCTTTGTCCATGAGATTGATTAGTTTTAGAAACCACAGGTTGTTTTAATTTTGTATCAGTTTTTGCAGTCTTCACTGAGTACAGGAGTAAAGAAGTCTTACTCTAATTATATAGGGCCTTGGTGAGACCACACCTGGAGTACTGTGTACAATTTTGGTCTCCTTACCTAAGGAAGGATATACTTGCCATAGAGGGAGTGCAACAAAGGTTCACGAGATTGATTCTTGGGATGGCGGGACTGTCGTATGAGAAGAGATCGAGTAAACTAGGCATGTATTCTCTTGAATTCAGAAGAATGAGAGGGGATCTCATTGAAGCATACAAAATTATTACAGGGCTTGATAGGATGGATGCTGGGAGAATGTTTCCCTTAGCTGGGGAGTCTAGAACCAGGGGCCACAGCCTCAGGATAAAGGGTA
Source organism: Squalus acanthias (assembly GCA_030390025.1). Taxonomy (NCBI): domain Eukaryota; kingdom Metazoa; phylum Chordata; class Chondrichthyes; order Squaliformes; family Squalidae; genus Squalus; species Squalus acanthias. The sequence continues at coordinate 144,373,445 of CM059427.1, read as the reverse complement.
GGCCATTCAGGACTGAGATGAGAAGAAATTTCTTCACACAGAGGGTGGTGAATCTTTGGAATTCTCTACCCCAGAGGGCTGTGGAGGCTCAGTCATTGGGTATATTCAAAACAGAAGTCGATAGATTTCTGACTAGTAAGGGCATCAAGGGATATGGCGATAAGGCCGGTGAATGGAATTGAGGCAGAAGATCAGTTATGATCTCATTGAATGGCGGAGCAGGCTCGAAGGGCCGAATGGCCTACTCCTGCTACTATTTCTTATGTTCTTATGAGTGTTTTCTTATTTTTTGTACATTCCATTATTCAAGTATATTCCCATATTCAGAGCTTCCTGGGGCATGCATACATGAGGGCAGATGTCCACCTCCCAACGTCCTTCCACTGCTGCTCCTAAGGTGGCTGCCTGGTGATGTGTAAGAGCAGCCCAGGAGTGACTTGCCCCAAATATTTCCCTCAGCCCATGGAAAAATGTTGCAACTGCAAGTATCTTCCCACAGCAGTATGGATGTGAATCCAGCAGAGTAGCCACACCAGTTTCCTTGGTATAGTGCTTGATTTATATCCAGTATATAGTTTACCCTAGGGAATGATAAATAATAGATACCCGGCCTCATTTGGACTGCAGTAACCTTAAGACCCATCAGTATGTGGTTAGACTTCACATGGTAACTTAAATGTTCTTCATTAGGTAACGTGCTGCTTGGCTGCCACAAGACTTTGCATTAACTACAACAGCAGTGCAGTACATGTGTTAATATTGTGCTGGTTACCTGTTCAAACTGACCAAAATGCTAGAATCCTGCCAGGTTTACACTGGAGTACCTCAGAACAGAGTTTTTTCTGCAACCATCGCTTCACGAGTAAATACATATTCGAATCACCCCAGAGCAAAATTCTTATGAAAATCGGGTTTCTATGTCTATATCTTTATATTGCAAGCTTGTTAGATCTTCAGAATGAGAAAAACAATTATTTTCTACATTATTTTGAAATGAAGCATTTATTCCTAGTAATACCGTAAATAGGCTTTTTGTGGTTTTCCTGTTGCAATCAAATGGTCGCTGAATGAAAAGATATATAATCCATAATTTACCAGCCATTTTTTTAAGATGCCAATTTAAACCGATTATTGTCTACTCCAAAAATCCAGTTCTAGTTCTGTTTTATGGTCATGTAAATGGAGAGGATGAAAAGTAATTCTATAAGAACCATATTCCATTACAATCTTAGAAAAAGTCCACTGAAAGAACCTGGAGCGAGGTACTCCTGTTGATAGGTGCACTGCCTGACTTATGGCTGATTTTACCCAGAGGCAATAATTACTGCTAAGTAAAATGTATTCCTCAGGCTGGCTTTGAGGCAGTTGAGTAATTTATATTGACTGACATAAGCAGCCGAAGTATAAAGCTACAGATGGATTTTTGCTGATGTCACTATGTAATTGGAAGCCAGGAGGTTTCTGACAGAGGTGCTGGTTATTGCAGCTACCAACTGTTCGTCCTTCGCTGGCATGGCTGAGGTTGCAAACTCACCATGTGGAGAAATTCAAGGATGACTTTTTTTGCTAGCACTCGATCAAAGGTGAAAACCTCATCTACAGGGGATTGTTGAGTCTTCTCTGCTCTCTTGAGAATAATTAGCTGGTTTCTCTTTGACCATATATATCCATAAACCCAAGATTTTGGAGCACAATTAATTCTGTGTAAATAATATAGCTCTGCTGTCAGACATTGGCTCCTCATTTCTCTGAAATTTGCTTCCCAACATAATGCTCCTCAGGTTCTCAGTTCGTTAAACTGAATGAAGACTCAAATAATAAAACAAAACCTCAATTAAAAGGTTGTTTTCTATAAAACAACGTTTGTGATCTAAACACAAATACTGACTGGGTACATGATTGAATACTTTTGTCACCTCCAGGCTTGACTAATCCAATGCTCTCCTGGCTGGCCTCCCATCCTCCACCCTCCATAACCTTCACTGTATCCAAAATTCTGCTGCTCATATTCTATTGTGCACCAAGTCCCACTTACCCATCATTCCTGTGCTCGCTGACCTACGTTGACTTCTGGTCTCCAACACCTCAAATCTGAAATTCTCATCCTCATGTTTAAATCGCTTCATGGTCTCACTCCTCCCTATCTCTGTAACCTTTTCATGCCCTACAACCCCCTGAGAACTGTGCATTCCTCTGGCTCTGGAATTCCTTCCCTAAACCTTTCTGCACCTCACTCTACTCCTTTGACCCTCCTTAAAACCCACCTCTTTGACCAAGCTTTAGCACATGTTCTAAAATCTCTTTCTTTAGCTCAGCATCTATTTTTGTCTGAATAAGCTTCTGTGAAGCGCCTTGGGACGTTTTTCTACATTAAAGACGCTATGTAAATGCAAATTGTTGTTGTTGAAATGCTTAACAGCTAAGCAACTTCACCCTGCAATTTGCTGTTACAAGTTTCTGTCCACCATTAGTCTTGATGAAACATAAGAATGTTAATGGATTGAGAATAGGTGTCAATATGTTACCTTTTTACTATTTATGTATTTATGTTTATTAAATTTGATATAAAAGCTTGATTTTTGTGTTAGTTTTGTCTTGCTCCTTCTCTCCTTTCCCATCATCTCCTTGTGTCCATTTGTAATTTATCAAGCGGCTAAGCAGGTATTGGCTGCTCTATAATCAAGTACGAGGAGGTGCACGAGAGTGACTTGGGTCAACTTGCCCTCCAATATTTTCCTATCTCACTGAGATTGTGAACTGATGATTTGGGGAGTTACAGAAGTAAGTCACCAGTGCCTTGTGTCACCGGCCTTCCTTAATTTGCTTCATTTTCTATGGCAGTGAAAAATTGTTTTGTATTTGGCTGAATAAAATATTAAAATATTTGTAAAGAACATATTTAAAGTGAAATTAGATGAACAATATGTAGTAATTTCTTATAGCTATAAAAGAATTAAGGATGACCTTGAGATATGATGGTTGATATATAATGTAATATAATATGATCAAATATGGACCTCCCTTGCCCATTAATTTTAATCCATGTGTTTCGGTTACTAAAAAAGGAAAAATGTTTATCTAATGCCACAATTTATGATAGTTCTGTAGTCCTTGATATTGAGAGGCAATGGCTCGATGTTGCCATTTACAGATGCATGGAAAAGTCATACTGTAAATTAATAGCACTGTGCAAACAGAAGGAAATAGTATGGGTCAATCCACAGTGAAAAGCATTGACATAAACATGGAATAGATTCAAGGCAATCTGGATTGTAAGGAAATCAGTCTAGACTGTTGGCAACACTCCATCATCATTTGTTCATGCTAGTTCAGTTCCGTTATAACACTGTTTTACTAAGTTGAGCTGATGAATTGTGGTTTATAATAATCATTAAATAAATGTAGTTTGGTAACCCAAATTCTAGCCCCTTTTCAGAATATGATTGCTGACTTGTATCAGTAAAATATAACATAAGATTATAATCATGTTTATTTCTTACTCCATTTTCCAAGTTTACGTCTGCCTCCTTAGGCCTTCTTCCCTCCACATTATTTCCTAGAGGTCACAGAGATCATTTATCCCAAGGATTGTGTGCATAATGCTATTCAACCAACTATTGGAAGGTCTATGAGAGTGACATGGGTAACTCACTCTCTCACTCCCCGCTCTACTCAGCTCTTCCAGCACAGCCAGCAGAGTTCATGAGCTCCAGTTGCAGGAACAAAGGTGAAGGAGGGGGAAGAGAGAGAGCCTTTGTTCCATCAAAGCATGGTGCAGCACATCAGTGGACATATTGGTTACAGGTTTAATTCTTGTTTCAGTCTCCTCGGCACTGGTGCAAATTTTAACTTTTTCGGGCACGATCTGATTTCTAAGCCAGTCGATCAAGTGGGCAAAAAATGTGCTCATCACCAGAAGCATGCGTCTTGAGTCAAACTTACTTGCCTCAGGCAAATTTTAGCCTTTAGACTGAGCAGCTGTGCCATAGAAGCATCACTTAGAGGAAAAAGCTAACCGCCTCCAAAATGCCTCAACTCAAATTTCACCTCCTGGGTACAGAGATATTGATTACAGCAATGGGGAAGTCTATAGATCAGAATTCTGCCCCGCTCCTCCAGCTAAAGAAACATACTTGGGGATAGGAAGCCTGTGAGTGGAAAGAAATGGAACATTAAAGCAGCACTGGAATATTAAGGCACTGAGGAAATCATCAACTGAAGAGGTTTTACAGCTGGAACAGAGATGATACCAAATGCATTAAGCAGTTATTAAAGAGATGGATGCATTTGATGAATTGAAGTTCTTGTGTTTCCAGGGTGGTGGTTTGTGAGCACAGCTGATGAGCAGGGTTGGGTCCCTGCCACGTGTCTGGAGGCCCAGGATGGAGCTCAGGATGACCTTTCAATTGTTAGTGCCAAGCCAGGGGAAGGTAAGCAGCCAAAACTAACAAGGAGTTTTATTCAGATAATACTTGTTGTGTTACAACTTAAAAGGCTTATTTCTAGCTTTCTTTTGTAACTGAATAAACATATTAGTTATTTTTAAAGCTTGGATATTATGAAACTACCTTTATGCACAAGCATATCTGTTATGCTGAAAACAAAAAAAAATCCTATTAAACCAAACTTAAGTTGCCAAAAATTCTGAAAACTTCCACATATAAAAGTAATCAAAAACATTTTAAAACCATCTAGCAATAATATTAAAAAGGGCTTCTGCCAATCTGGAACACAATTTTCCTTGAGTACTTGGAAATTTGCCCCGGCAGAAGGGCAGAATTTTGTTTTCATCCAGATTTGAATTTTGTCAAAAAGGTGTCAGTCTTGGCTCAGTGATAGTATTCTTGCCTCCAAGTCAGAAGATCATGGGTTCAAGCCCCACTCTAAGACTTGAGCACATAATGTAGGCAGACATTTCAGTGCAGTACTGAGAGAGTGCTACATTGTTGGAGGCATCATCTTTTGCATGAAATGAGGACCCATCTGCTCTCTCAGATGAATGTAAAAGATCCCATGACACCATTTGAAGAAGAGCAAAGGTGTTCTCCCAGTGTCCTGGTCAACATTTATCCTTCAACTGACATTACTAAAAAAACAGATTATCCGGCCATTGATCTCATTTCTGTTTCTGGGACATTGCTGTGCGCAAATTGGCTGCTGTGTTTCCCCACATTGCAACAGTGACAACACTTCAAAAGTACCACTAGATTGTAAAGTGTTTTGTGATGCCATGAGGTCATGAAAGATACTATGTAATTCAAGTTCTTTGTCATTACCTCTCCCTCCTCCCAGGTTAGTCACAGATGCTGGTAAAATAGCAGCTAAGCTCAGGGAGGGGGTTAGCCTGACCATTCACTCCTTGTAGAAAAGTACTCTCAGATTTGAGCATAGTTGCGAGCCACTCACGAGTAGCATGTGTTTTTGTACTTTTTAAAAATAAATGTGTATAATAAGTATTTTGAAATACTTAGGGCTCGATTTTAAGGAAGGAGGCGGGTTGATGGCGGGCCCGCTGCTCAGCGTCTTCCGGACCCGCTCCCGGTTGCCGCAGCCTCGCAGATCAGATTTTACGTTGATCGGCCTCGTTACGGCCGACGTGCGGGTCCCTCCAGGCAATTGCTTGCAGTGTGTCAGATTCTCGCCTCTGATGACGCGTTGTTTCAGTAAAGATTTAAAGGGGCACTGTCCCCTTTGCAGAAGCATTCGCTTTTTTCCTGTCAAAAGTGCTGGCTGCTGCAGGAATGGCAGCGCCAAAAACTAAGGCTGCACCCGGGTTCAATGAGGGCTCCGCCCATGCTCTTGTGGAGGGAGTTATAGGACAACAGGAGGTCCTCTTCCCTGGAAACGGAAGGAGGAGGCCTCCTCAGCAAAGCAAGGGCAGCTTGACTGCAAATTGCTGTGGAGGTCAGTTCAAGGTCTGTGTGCAGATACACATGGGTTCAGTGTCAAAAAAGTTTTAATGATCTGCTGAGATCACCTAAAGTGTGGCCTCTGTGTTCTGGGAAGTGGAAGTTCAAGAGTGAGGGCTCAGGGAGAATTCCATTTAGAATGTTGGTGGTGACACTGAGTGAAAAACTCCTGTTTATTGGACAGATAATGCCTGGGGTTTTGAGAATGTGGGACTTATATTCATCTCCATGTACCAGCCACCTGTGGTTGAAGCATAAGCTTACTCGAATCTGGCATGGATGAGTGCATCCCTTGCCTGACGGCCAGCAATGTGGTCGTGTGCTGCTGGATTGGCCACATCCGGCCCCGCAAAGCATCGCTCCCCGTCGTCCTCCTCGTCCTCTTCTTCCGAGGAGGCTGTGCGCTGAGCCACTTGTTCGTCTGGCAGCACTAAGCCACGCTGCTGTGCAATGTTGTGCAGGTCACAACAGACAACGACGATTCTGGACACCCTGGCTGGGGCATACTGCAAGGCTCCACCAGATCTGTCTCTGCATCGGAAGCGCATTTTGAGCAAGCCGATGGTTTGCTCGATGATGCTTCTGGTGGATATGTGGCTCAAATTGTACCGCTCCTCAGCATCGTTTGATGGCCTCTTCATTGGTGTCATAAGCCATTTTTTCAGGGGATAGCCCTTGTCGCCAAGAAGCCATCTGGAAAGTTGGGTTGGCGGATGGAAGAGCTGAGGCACAGTAGACTGGCGCAGGATGAAGGAGTCATGGCACCTGCCAAGGTACTTTGCGCAAACATGCATGATGATCTTCCTGTGCTTACACACCAGCTGGACGTTCAGGGAGTGGAAGCCCTTGCAGTTGACAAATGCAGCTGGGTTGTGATGGGGGGCCCTAATGGCTACATGTGTGCAGTCTATGATGCCCTGCACCATTGGCAAGCCTGCCATACCGCACGCACGGTCCCACTTGGGCAACTTTGCAAAGAGGGCATCAGTGATCTGCGTGATGCAGGTGTGTGCGGCTGACTGGGAGATGCCGCTGATGTCTGCAGCTGATCCTTGGAAGGAGCCCGAAGCAAAGAAGTTGAGTGCGGTGGTGACTTTGACAGCCACTGGTAAGGAGTGTCCACTCGCTCCTCTGGGCTCCAGGTGTTCGTGCAGCATTGCACAGATGTCAGCGACTACGTCTCTCGAAAGTCTCAGCCTCCTTTGGCACTGCTGCTCAGTCATGCTGAGGAAGCTGATCCTCGGCCTGTAAACCCAGTGTTGAGGGTATCTCCTGCGGCGAGGTGCAGCCCTGCGCTGAGGCCCTCTGCCCTGTGCATCATTAGGTGGCTGAGGAGGAGGTTGGTGCTCCTGGTGCTGCTGCCATGGCTGCTCTTCCTACAAATCTGACGACCAGGATGAGAAGATGTAAATGTTTCCCATCCCGTTGCTATAGATTTCAGTTGAGGCAAGAAGCTTGCAAGCGCACACTCAAAGTGGCCTGAAGTTATTCCATTCAGGTAACACTGCAGATGGGTGTCAGCTTGAACAGTCACAAGGTCAGTAGATTTGCAAAACTTATCCCTAACCTCCAACAACAAAGTTGTTGCATTTGAATGTCAGCCATGTTACAGGAGCGCTTTTAAAGTGCTGCACCAATGACTACAAATCATGTATCCGAGGAAACTCGTCTCCTTGCAGCTGGCATGTTTCTGACAAGACGGGAAACAGGAGCCAGAAGCACGAAAATGGGAAACCACTATAAAAATAGGATTAGCAAGGCAGTTAACAAGCTGTTAACTGCCTTAATTACCTGTCCCAACAGTTCCCGTCGGGTCAGTTTGGGAACGGCTGACCTGACACTCACGAAAATCGCATGGGGGTGGGAAGGAGACAGGTTGGCAGTTTGAAGCCATTTTTTCCGATTTTCGCTGCCAACCCGCCTCCTCAGGGCTATTAAAATCAAGCCCTTAGAAACACATGCACCCATGAACATTCCAGCAAGGAAACTGAGAATTTGGGTGGTGGGGGGTGGGACTTAGAAAGACGAGGGCTGGATGAGGGAGATTAGATGAATAATGCAAAATGGTTTAACCAGGAGGGATGTTGTGTAACCTGAGCCAGAAACAATCCTCTGTTCATGGTTCCTGCAATGTCTATGGGACGATGTGTCTGGCATCTCTTTTCGTTTGACTACGATTTTAGTTATTTACCAGTCGATCTCCCAAAGCCGTTGCACACGAGAAGTCAAGTCCAAGTGTGGTCTTCAGGTGGAGCGAGGTTAGTGGATTGAGGATAACTGGACCAGTGTGCACAGTTATAATTCAATCAACAACAACAACTTGTATTTATATAGCGCCTTTAACGTAGTAAAATGTCCCAAGGCACTTCACAGGAGCGTAATTGAACAAAATTTGACACTGAGCCTCATAAGGAGATATAAGGGCAGAAGGAGGTAGGTTTTAAGGAGTGTCTTTAAGGAGGAAAGAGAGGTAGAGAGGCAGAGAGGTTTAGGGAGGGAACTCCAGAGCTTAGGGCCTTGGCAGCTGAAGGCACGGCCGCCAATGGTGGAGCGATTAAAATCGGGGATGCTCAAGAGGCCATAATTGGAAGAGTGAAGATATCTCGGAGGGTTGTAGGGCTGGAGGAGATTACAGAGATAGGGAGGGGTGAGGCCATGGAGGGATTTGAAAACAAGGATGAGAATTTTAAAATCAAGACCTTGCTTAACCGGGAGCCAATGTAGATCAGCCGGCACAGGGGTGATGGGTGAACGGGACTTAGTGCGTTCTCCTCATTTTAAAGTGATATATTCTGTCCTTATTTTTATATCCGTTATAAATTCCTATTTCCACATTTATAATGGAGAATGTCTATGTAAATCGTGTTATGCTCCAACTGTATTCTCCTGCCAGTGGTGGTACTTTCAATTAGCAGCTAAAGATCATTAAAAAAACTAAAAGACAAAGGGGGAAAAATTCAGTTGGTTGCGCCTCCCGTTAGCGCCTTAAGAGGGCGCTAATGGGGCGCAAAGCCGCTAGCGCCCGGGCGCAGCGATGTTTGCGCCGCTCGGGAACTTAACTAGACATTGTGCGGCGGCGCTAAACTTTACCGCCGCGACCACCTGCGCGCGCAGATTGTGACGTCATTCCATGGTGCAACGCCCTTGTGGCGCCCCGGAGCGGAAATTGAGTGGCGCCCCCTGCCTTACCGCCTGGCGCATCCAACGACCGGAAGACTGGAACGCTATCAATCGCTGTGGGGCCGGGGGGGGGCGCTATTTAAAGGGGGCCTCTTCCTGTCTTTTTCTGTGGTTGACATTTTTGCACCACTCGTTCTGAGAGAGAGAGTGAGATTCGGAGAGAGAGAAAGAGAGACTTCAGCATTGAGTCAACGCTTTGTGAGGTAGTTTTGCCTACTGATCCTAACTTCGCTGGTACTTTGGTTGCTGTCCTTCATAACTTTGCTTGCAAAGAGACTATGGGGGCTGCACTGAATGGGGGCGTCGTCCTGCTCCAGCTGAATCGGAGGACACAGAGACGCAGAGAGAGAGTGGCAATGATGGCCAGACGGAGGAGGGCCAACAGGCGTATGTACAGGAGAGCTTACCCTCCCAGGGTATATCGTGAACAGCTCTCCTACATTCATATGTCTGAGGAGCTGTGTTTGCGAAGGCTGCGATTCAGCAAGGAGGTGGTCACTGAGCTCTGCCACCTGCTGCAGCCAGATCTGCAGCCTCAACTGAGGTCCAGGACGTCTCTGTCGGTGGCAGTGAAGGTCACAGTGGCTCTCAACTTCTATGCTACTGGCTCATTTCAAGCTGCTGCTGGGGACCTCGCCAATATCTCCCAGTTCGCGGTGCATTGCTGCATCCGGCAGGTCACAAATGCCCTCTTTAAAAGGAGACGAGAGTTCATCTCTTTCCCCATGACCCCAGACAAGCAGCGTGACCGCGCTCTGGGCTTTGCGAGGATAGCGGGCTTCCCCATGGTGCAGGGCGCCATTGACTGCACGCATGTGGCTTTGCGTGCTCCACATGAGAATGCCGAGGAATTCCGGAACAGAAAGGGGTTCCATTCCTTGAATGTTCAGTTGGTCTGTGACCACAGACAGCTGATACTCGCTGTCAATGCCCACTATCCTGGCAGCTGCCACGATGCGTTCATCCTGCGCCAGACTACTGTGGCAGAACTTTTCGAGGCTCCGCATCAGCCAGTTGGTTGGCTTCTCGGGGACAAGGGGTATCCATTGAGCACCTGGCTGATGACACCGCTCCGTACGCCCAACACCCCTGCTGAGCTGCGGTACAACGAGAGCCATCAAGCTACCAGGAACATCATTGAGCGCACAATCGGCGTGCTGAAGCAACGGTTCCGCTGTCTCGACCATTCTGGAGGAGCCCTGCAGTACTCGCCTGAGCGAGTATCCAACTTCGTAGTTGTGTGCTGCATGTTGCATAACATGGCAATCGTCAGGACCCAGCCAATGCCACCAGGCCTTGGAGCACCACCAGAGGAGGAGGAGGAAGAGGACGAGGAGGATGATCATCAGCAGCACCAAGGCGGGAGGGCGGCCCACAATGGTGAAACTGCAAGGGCCGTCCGTCAACGGCTGATAGCAAGCCGCTTCTAGGGCCCCTGCTGTGGAAATGGCTTCTGCCATTGCTAACAACATCAATGAACCCAGCACGCAACCCCTAAGCCGGCCAAGGCACCAATGATTCCAAACACCAAACATGTATATTTTGAATACAAAAACTTATTTATTTTACAAACTCTGTGTGTGTCATTTCCTCATGACAAACTCATAGAAATAAACACAAAAAAACAGTCATTAACATAACTGGTTCTCACAACCTGGAGATAATGTCCAAAACACTAGACAAAAGTTGGACCACGAACCTCGGCCTTTAATAAAAAAATGACCAGCATTTTGTCACACCTCCTACTTTTTGCCCTTCGAGGGTGATCTCCTTCCCTTGCGCACTTCCCCCCTTCTAACCCTACTGCTCCTCCGTAATGGGACCTCAGTGGCTGCAGCAAGGCTGGTGGAAGGCTGCTGATTGTCAGACCCTGACACTGCAGATGCCCCTGAAGGATGGCCTCAACCAGTTCTGGGCCTGGAGAGCCCGGCTGCAGACTGCACCAACTCTGCATGGGCGACAGCAGTCTGTCCTACAGGCGGTGGCAAGTGCAGTGGAGAAGTGACAGTGTTGGCAGCAAGAATGCTGTCATCGTGAGAGAGGACAGCAACTCCCTGCTCGACTGACACACTGGCACTCCCACGGGGCAGCACTTCAGCATCCGGAGCAATCTGCTGGAGCACAGATTGCTGGCCTGCTGCGGCGCGGTGAGAGCCCCGGGGACATGTGAACGAACCATCGAGGTTGGCAGCAGTCAGTGCTCGCGTGGCCTCAATCTGAGTCTGCATGAGAGCAGTCAGAGATGGGATCACGGCAGTCAGTGACTGAATTGCAGCACTAAGCATTAGTGTGGCATCCGCCTGTGCTACAGCGAAGTGCTCCACACTCCTTGCCAGTGACTCAATGCATTCGGGCACCCTTCCCACTGCACCCATGAGCTCAGTGTGCATGCCCACCGCCTGGGTGTTCATTTCTGCGATCAGCCGCTCCTCCTCTGCGTCCATTGCAGTAGGAGTCGCTGGCATACTCTCCCTCTGGGGAGAAGGCCCCCGTTCTTCCCTATCCCCATGGCGTTGCTGCAGCCCGCTGGGTCCTGCAGCTTCACCCTCATCAGACCCTTCCCCCCTGCTCCCCTCCAGGGAAGGCGTGTTCCCAGTGTGGGCATGGGCTTCCTCGGGAGAGGGTGGCACTGATGCTCCGGCTTCCTCTTCCTCCTCGGCTGCAGCTTCACTCCCACTGGCAGCTTCAGGGCCCGTCTCCTCAGCTGGTGAATCACCATCTGAAAGCAGGGAGGTACAAGAGTGGCTTTAGCGTGAGGACAGGGTGGCAGTAAGGGAGGAATAAGTGCAGCGAGTTAGCAAGTTGGATTGAAAGTGTCAAAGGCTGGTGTTGTGAGGGACAAGTGGATGGACAGAGGACAAAAAGGTGATGACCTTACCATTGCTGTCCAGAACGGGGTCGGCGTCTCCAGTGGCGACGGGACCGCTCACCCGGCTTGCCACAATCCTGTGGACGCGCTCCTCAAGATCGCTGAGGGTTTGCAGCTGAGGCCGCCCTCCACCTGTCCGTTGCTGCTGTCTCCTATTATGCGCCAGCTTGGCCTGCAAGAAAAAGGACAGCATCTGAGTAAATATACAGCCATGGTCTTGCCTGATGTGCCTCCCATAGGTGAATAGCCCTTACTGTATGCAGCCATGGTCTTGCCTGATGTGCCTCCCATAGGTGAATAGCCCTTACTGTATGCAGCCATGGTCTTGCCTGATGTGCCTCCCATAGGTGAATAGCCCTTACTGTATGCAGCCATGGTCTTGCCTGATGTGCCTCCCATAGGTGAATAGCCCTTACTGTATGCAGCCATGGTCTTGTCTGATGTGCCTCCCATAGGTGAATAGCCCTTACTGTATGCAGCCATGGTCTTGCCTGATGTGCCTCCCATAGGTGAATAGCCCTTACTGTATGCAGCCATGGTCTTGCCTGATGTGCCTCCCATAGGTGAATAGCCCTTACTGTATGCAGCCATGGTCTTGCCTGATGTGCCTCCCATAGGTGAATAGCCCTTACTGTATGCAAAGTGTGGAATGTGTGTGTGTGTGTTTCATGAAAGGGCCATAGGTGTTGGATGAGTGTTGTGCATTGGGGTTTTAAGACCCTCTGGCCATAGAGTGAGGTTGAGATGGAGGGATGGAGAGGTATTGAGAAAAAGCCACTCACCCTGACGACCCGAGTGAGGTCGTTGAACTTTTTGCGGCATTGAACATGGGTCCTGGGCACCATGCTCCTGGAGGAGACGCTCTGAGCCACCTCCCTCCACACTCTTCTGTACTCGCGTGGCAAAGGCCTCCTGCCACTCTCAGGGAAGAGTATAGATCTTCTGCGCTCCACCGCGCCAACCAGAGCATCCAAGGCCCGCTCGGTGAAGCGCTGAGCTCGTTCTCTCACCCTCTCCATCCTTGGCAGCAAAATGGATTCACAGGTCTCTCCAGGCCGAGATTCAAGGCTGCAATGAGCAGGGTGTGGCTGGGGAGCAAGTTGGCCCCCCCCCTTTAAGAACTGGCCGGCGCCAGTGTGTCTGTGTTCCCTCGCTAACTGGCAGCACCTGCGCTGCGCTCGCGCGCTGAGTTAGCGCCTCACTGCTCGGCCTTTGCGCCTTAAGACAGGTGTGCAGCGCCTGATTTAGCACTCCACTCACCTCCCGGGGCGGTAAAAGTGAAGTTTCCAGTCAGTGGCGATAATTAGCGCCAGGCGCTAATTTTTGCGTCCAGACGATATTTGCGCCCCAAACGGGGCGCGACCTAATTTTTCCCCCAAAGATTTTAATGAGATTGAGCATAATCACTTCATAACAAAGATTCTTTTAATTCCTGCCTGAAATTTTGCTTCTTAGTTTTATTAGTTTCTCCAGAAACTTGAGAATCAGTTATTTTTACTAGAAACACTTAACTGCTTCAAAAGAATAAGGAGCTTTTCCTATATCTTAATGTTTGACCGTTGTAACAACAGTTATTGTTTAGCTTGTCTTGGCCACTGTATATTCAGATGTCATTCTGTCTCCATTTACAATTTTATTATGTTTATACATGTTTTTAAAAATACATCTATAGCAGAGATTTGTTAATGATTAAAATAATGAGATTTAATATGTACCAGGTATTTCCTGATTATCTTGCAAGTATGATTGTATTAATCTATGGTAAATGGTTTTGGTTGCCCATTCTAATATTTTAAGAATGAGAAGAGATAACAGTTTTATCACAGTGACATATTGAATCATTAATGAGCTCTTTATACTCTGTGATCACTTCCTGCTTCCCAACATGCTGTCAGTCACTAAGACATTCTGGTCTCTGCCAAGACATGTGGGCCGTCGGCGGACTTTAGGAGACTTGTACATCAGTGTCTGGGGTCAAGGTGGATGGAGACAAGTGCTTGCTGTTACAGTGTCCTGTGTTTGTAGCTGCTTGCTGTATTTACGTGTCGTATATGTGTCTCGTCTATGTGTTTTGCATGAACCTGTTTAGCAGAATTTGCTCTTCTAATGTAATTTTATGTTTATATTAACAATATAACCCCAGTTATAGTCTGATAAACTTTGTCTAGTTCCTTACTTCATAGGCTTCTGAACCCATTATCCTTTGGGAAGAATATTGTAGTCTTGCTCCAACTGTGCAATTCTACTTAGAATGGGGTTTTCAATAAGACCATTCTTGGCTGTAATGTAAGCCTAACAATGCCATGATATCTTACCTGTGTAACAGGTATTTGAGCTACTTGCAGAGGAAAGCCATTTTGTAACCATCTAATCTGTATATGCAGATAAGACCTAATACAATATCTTGTTAATATGCTCTTACAAGATCGTAAATTCAGATGAAGCACATCCTTCACCCATTTTAGATCTTATTCTTCCAGAATATCAACTCTATCATTCTTCATGGCATCCTATTCCAGCTGTTTATCGCCACCTTCCTGATGTCTGTCCTAAATTTGCCCTTCACAATCCTGAATCTGTGCCTTTTTGTTCTGTTGTGTTAACATATCATTAAGTACTGTTTCAGGCTTACTTTCTCTACCCCATTCAGTATCTTATTTACCTCTTGAGGGTCAGCACTGAGATGTCTCTTTCGAGACCCCAAGTTTATCAAGTAGTTCCTCATAGTTCTTCCCTCTGATTCTGGGATAAACCTCCTCATTCTCTGTGCATGCTCTCAGGCCTGGATGTACAGGTTCAGCATGACTATGAGGAATTTGAATTCAACTGATTTGGACAAATAACTCGGCATTCTATTTACTTTCATTATTGTTGCTTCACATTGGACATCGCAAGTGACAAATTAACTAATGCCACTATGTCTCTTTCTGACACCCACACACCTCAACAAGTTCTGTTCCACTTGTGGCGTATATATGATTCCTATTTTTACTTCCAATATATAAAGAACCTTGCATTTGTCCACATTGAACTTCATTTATCACTGGCTAACCTAGGTGCAAATCATCGTGAGCTTTCTTTGTTGCCTCCTTGCTTGGTGTCATCTACTTTGCATTGAGACTGCAATATCCAAGTCATGTACATGCACCAGGGACTGGCTGGGTCTCGGCACAGAGCTCTAGGGCACCCAACTCAGTACCTCCCCCATTGTGACCTAGAATCATAGAATTTTACAGAGCTGCAGGCTATTTGGCCCATTATACTTAGACCAGCTTTCTGAAAGAGCTATTCCTTTAGTTCAAATCCCCATATCCTTTCTTTTTCAAATATTTATCCACTTCCTTTTAAAAGTTTTTGTGGCTTTTGCTACCACCACTGCTTTTGGTAGGGTATTCTATGTCCTAACAACTCTACAACCCCAGGAACAAGTGGGAAGGGGGCCGAAAAGTCCAAAAATTATTTGCGCAATCTTCGGGGACCCTACGACCACCAGTTGAACCAGGTGTGCTGCCAATCCTGTAAGAGACAGGAGATGTGGGAGTTGCTAGTGTTGAGTGTCCCAATCCTTTCCCCCTCCTACGCAGCTGGCCTTGTTGAGGATGAGTTAAGGCTTTGCTTCCACAAAGCTGAGTGAGAATTTCGGTGCAAAATGAGACCCAGCATATCCAGGTCCCAGCCTAATTTCCAGCCCATCAGGCACCGTCCCACCAGAGTAACTACAAGAATGCAAGGGCCACCGATTTTTGGCCCTGTGGTAAATAAACTTTTGATAAGCTTTGATGTCATCTACATTGTCATTTTTGAACTTGAGATGGATGTCTCTATTACCAGATCTCTATACTGCATCATGACTTTTCCCCTCTATTCATACGATAGACGAGTCAATTATATGACCCTAACCCTCTCTAGCTCCAGTCACACTGACCTAATACCAGAGTAAAGGCACAATCCTTTGTACTTATACTTTTACATGGGGAAAGCAAAAAGATAATTTTGCGCTCTTGTGAGAAAGCATGCCTGCTAAATTTAATGTACATTTATTGCACTTGTGGTATAAAGGTATAAAGTAAATATTGTGATTCACATTGCATGATCTCTGAATCCTAACCATTATATATGTTCACAAGGTCAGATTCGGAACCAGCATTGAATGAGTTGAAGAGTTAAGCCAGTTAAATAAAACTTCAGTTCAAGGTTGTATCCTATAATGGGAGCAGTCTGTTTCTTCACTGTTGCCAAAAAGCCCTAAGTGCTCTGGTAAAAGTGAAATGCTGACATTACTTCCTGTACAGAATTGCCCAAAATTGCTTTCCTTAACAAATGCGATAGCTTATATCATGGGACTGGGGCACAATGATTATTAATTTTTCTGATGAAATTTACCACAACATCTGGATAGTGGAAATGTAATTGAAAACTTGCATGGTGTTCATGTTTCCTGTAGCCATAATGTACTCGTCATCTTGACCATTTGGTTTCTCCTACGCAACCACCCCTTCCTTCCACCCTGCCCCCTGCTGCAGCATGAAGTGTTAACACATAAAGAAGGTTGTAGTGAATCAATACAAGCATATTCCATTCATTGGAACACTGTAAAATTCTATATTGATGAAGTTGTTGGTCATACACAATGAGCTAAATTAAGTTCAGTTTAAGTGAACTAATTTTACAGAGCTTCAAGCATCATTGTTAATCATACTTTAGTTTTGCTAACCCCCATAAATACTGGTCTCCTGCATGGCACGTGCTGTTTTGAATGTAAATGTAATATAAACTTGTTTTTTCAGAGGAGAATTTTGTTGTCATTTATCCATACTCGGCAAGAGATAATGATGAGATTGATTTGGAAAGAGGTGCAGTGGTGGAGGTTATACAGAAGAACCTGGAAGGCTGGTGGAAAATCAGGTAATTCAAATACCCTAATAAGGTGCTTAGTTTTAATATGGCATGAGGGAAGATTGTGGCACAGGACATCATTACTGTGGCTTATCCTTACTTCATTGTACTTGGGTAAAAGGCAGTATGGATATTGCTTTGTACACAATTTTAAGTGATAAATTGAATTTACTTATTTTATTAAATGTCATTTTCATATAAGTCCCGATTTTGTGAGAATGGCAGCAGGAGTCCCTCCCCCTAATTGGAGTAGCCTACTGGCATATGACAAGCTTGCCCAAAAGCTGAGCATGTCAAACAGTTGACTGGAAAGCATAAAATCCAATGAGACGTCAGCTCTTAAGTTGATGCTGTAGAGTTAAGAAGTGCTGCTGCAGGAGGCCCACCAACAAGAAAGTTAGCCTTATTTGAAGCTGAAGGCTACTGTTACAAATTCAGATCTGCCATAGATACCTTCTTGTGTTTAGTGGTGTCAGTTATTCCAGGGCACGGTCTAAGCATCTTACTTTTAATGGGAGTTGACCCACACAGCCCTATATCTACTTGTGTGATAACATGACCCGGGGGTATAACAATAGTACCCCCTTGTGATCTGAACCAGATATTTGTGTCTTTTGCATGTATATTACTTCAATCTCTCCAACAGCAGACTGAGCAAACACTTGGTGAGATGAGGCCTGATATGAAGCGATAAGATGCTTTATTTTACAGTAAGGTGAACATATAGAACAGCAGTTATGATTGGACTCACTTCATTCAAACAGTACCACTTAACTTTGCATAGTGATTAAGAAACAAAGAACACGCCTCGTTTCCCCACATTGGTGGATTGCCTTCCTTGACTTAAACAAGATGACTGCTAACTGTTCATGCAGCATTTCTGACCTCTTCGTCTTGGTGAAAGACTTCACAGCTTTTTGCTTAAAAACCTAACTGCTTGCACAGTATTCTGCTTCAAAAACCTGCTGCCAGCCTGTGTCTCAGTCTCTAGTTTATGTCTTGCTGCTCACAGCCAGAAAACGGGCTCAGAGACTTTCCAGTACAACGGATGTGAGGTTCTTTCTGATTGTCGAGACAGTCTGAAAAAATTGCTTATGGAAGCAGCATTAATGCCAGCTCATTAGCATCTTAACTACCTGTCACCCCAGCCTTTTTATTTAAACTGAACTGAAACACACTTTTTTTTTGAAAAACTAATATTTAAAGTTGCTCTTTTCCCAAATACTTACTATGGAAAATGGTCAAAAAGATTTCAAAAAATGACAGCCACCCTCCAGTAAAGGCACAGGTGCCAGCTGCATAAAGAGAAGGTGCTGCCTGAGTCACTGAGGTTCCTCCTGCGAGGCTGAAAATGATTGCTGCTACTGGGAGCAAGGTGAAGGGAAGTACGCTTTTCACTTTTGCACAGATTTCATGAGGGGGCCCATGAAGCATGGCACCAACAGAAGCTGGAATTCCCATGGCCTGTGGGAGCTACAGCTTCAAGCATTATCCTTTTGCGTACACCCATACATTGGGCCAGAAATTCGGCTCTCCGGCTTCCTGCGGGTGCAAGAATCGCGCGCGTACTTACATACCGCGCCTGCCGTTCTGCTTCGGGCCCGCGTGGAATTCGGCTCCTGGGCCTCCTGCAGCTGCCGGCACGCAGTGCTTGCGTATCCCAGGGGCGCAGTTAGTTCGAAGCGTCCCCTGGGATCACGTGGGCCGTGGAGAGCCAATCGGAGCAGGGAATCTTCATTCATAGATTTGACCTGTCGGCCCCAAAACCTCACTAAAACTTCAAATAAATAAAAAAAATCACATTTTTAAAATAACTATAAATTACAAAAATTAACTACTTTAAACAAAAATTTAAATTTTTGAAAAAATTAATTCCACTTTTTAACGGTGCTAAAAATAAACTTACCTTTCTTTAACGTATGTAAAAAAGATAAACCTGTTGAAAAAATGTTTAAATAGTACTTAATTCACCACTTACCTTGTTAAAAGCAGGCCTTGCGCCTCCTTTTCTCCTGCGCAGCTTCTCCGTACTTACCCTCACGGAGAAACCTGAAAAAAAAAAACCAAAGTTCGCTGTGTATGCGCTGCCTCTCCGGCGCACACGTTCGACCTCTGAACCCCTTCCTTCAGGGGAATGGAAGTTCCGGTTTCCAGCGCATGTGCAGTGCGTACTCACCTGTGGAGACCCGAATTTCTGGCCCATAATTGCCAAAGCTAGATGGTACAGAGTTCTTGAAGGTAGAGGGGACCACTGAGGAACAGCAAACAAATGCTCTAGTTTACAGCTTGAGGCACGTCTCTGCTGCTAGGGGTTTCTCAGTAGATCCAGAGGTTAGTTCTTGTCTCCTAAGAGCCATCCACCCAGTGTTTCTTCTCTTTTCAAAATCGTGGACAGAGTAGACTGCCACAGAATGAATGCATCAGGGCTGCTTCCTGTATAATGGTTATTGCTGTGCAGACAATCTTTCTATAGTCAGAAACCACCTCAACATTAATTGAGTGCAAACCCTTGCTGTTCATGTCGGCCATGGGATTATTGTGAGAAGCCACATAGGTGCCATCTACAGTGTCTTGCACTTGAGGGAACCCTGCCACTTGGTGAAAGCTTTGCACCTTATCCAGCTGATGCCTCCTTTTCAGAGGGGAATTGATGATGGTGCGGTCCTTGCAAACAGTGTTTAATACTTGCTTGATACCTGTGTGCACTGAGACAGCCTGCTGTGCAGATATCCCCTGGGTGGCTTGAAAGATCCAGCAACATGACAGGTTCATGTGATAACCTTCATTTCTATGGGACCGAGTCATCTGTGCCAGATATCTTCAGGTCCTTCTGTAGCAGATGGCCAAACTCTATGACGGCCTCTTTTGTGAAATCCAGGTGGCAAAAACAGATCTCGTCTGACGTGCCTAGGTACGTGTGTGTGTGGGGGGGCTAGACACTTGGATCCCAGGGTGCACGGCAGCACATTCAGAACCAACAAAGGAATACCCAATTTCCACACTTTGGTGTGGTTTAAATGGCAGAAAAGTGAAAGAACATATAAGGCGTAGTTCAGGCAAATAGCATTGATGCATTTAAGGGGAAGCTAGATAAGTGCATGAGGGAGAAAGGAATAGAAGGGTATATTGATAGGGTTAGATGAAGTGGGACTGAAGGAGGCTCGTGTGGAGCATAAATGCCAGCATAGACCAGTTGGGCCGAATGGCTGGTTTCTGTGCTGTACACTTAATGTAGCTCGATGTATTGACCCCTCCCCCCCCCCCCCCCAAAAAATGTAGACTACCTACTACTGCAAGCAGAAAAATGCAAAATAAAACAAACACTTTTACCCATAACTTAAACTGTCACTTCCTTTCAAGAAGCCTGCAGGCCAGGTCCCAGAATTCCCTTGTGCTATGGATGGAATTTCAGCCAAAGTCATGAGATTTGGTGTGGGACCAGTTTTAAATAATTATTCCATTTCAGTCAGGCCTGTACATGGCTGTAGCGCACCTTAATTTTTGCTCTCCAAATTGGCTGTTGCAAAACGCAACACACTACAAATCAGATATGCAATTTTACAGCACCTGCCCACCACCAGTGAGACCCCTCGCCATTGGTGGGTCTTGAACAAAATTGGCCTAACTGTATTAACAGGCTCACAGAAAATCTAGTACTTAAATGGTTAAGCTCTAGCCAGATAAATAAAGAGAATTATGACGTAGGTTTACAAAAATTGCCATCTTAGTCAACCTTTTATTACTTGAAGTGGTTAAGTCTCATGGTGCCGCTTCCTTTTTCCGGCTTCTTTTCCAGAATAGAGCTTATTATAGTGCACTGAGCAAATAACGAGCATGTGGATAATGAGTCATTGTAGTTAGGATTAACAGATGTACAGAGCAGAGTGGCTTGAGGTCCTACAATTACTGTATTTTCTTCTGTTCTCACACATTATGGTAGGAGTGTGGTCATCTTCGGGAACTCCAAATTATGTCATGGTGACAAAAACGGTCATTTTATGTACACCTCCCCCAAGCAAAACAAGACATCAGGGCCTAGATATTCAGTTGTGCCCAAAAATGGGCACACAGTGGGTGGGGAGCGTGCTGCAGACACCTGTTCGCATGGAAGCTCAGACTGCTACCATCTTGGCCCTGGGGTCTAGCATTGATGGGGGCTTCCAGAGCGTCACATCACTCGTGCACTCTGTTTTCATGCAGAGCAGTAGGAGTGCTGAGGCACAGCCCCAGGAGCATGGCATCGACTCCATGGGAGAGGCACCCATTGTCCAAGATGCTGTAGTCTGTAGCTGGGCCCTCAATGTCCAGAACTGCTCGAGGTCGCCCATCATGGCCGTCTGATGTGTTCTCAGTGGAAGCTCAGCTGCCTTTGACCTCCCAAGCTGCAGCTAACAGGGCTACACTTCATAGGATACACTCGGATAGTTAAACAAGCACACATACAGGCACTAGGGTTTGGCACATGGGTGATTTTAATTCTGCAAGCTGACTGATATCCACTTATGAAGTAAGTTCTAGCAGTAAAATGGTTCTCTGGATTTGATAGTATTTGGTGAAATGATCACTGCAGGAGGGCAATGGCTATGAGGACTTTGATTATAAAGATAGCGAGACTGTTGGTATATTGGGGAGGGGGAAGAGATAGTTTAGGTGAAATGATCTAGTGTGAATTGTTCTCGGAGAGCTCTGGCAGCTAGGGAAACTGGTTCTCGCTGCTGCTCCTTCAGGCTGTACAAGGAAACCTGGGGCCTCTGATGCTTTCCCCACTCTCCTGGCCAGGCTTCTCCTCCTGGACCCCTCTGATTCACTTACTTTGTGCTGGAATTGTTCCTGTGTGACCCCGGTATTTTCGCAGCCCCCGCACACATCGATTGCCCCCAGAGTGTTTTTTTTTGTTGCAAATGTTCAAAAAATATTTGAAGTAACAGCAGAAGTGTAAGTAGTAAGGAAACACAGGTCAGATTTCATACCATTTATCGAATAATGGTGACCCAACCCATAAATGGTGATTTTATGGATTTTGCACTTAAGGTGCCAAAATAATTTGGACTAGAGAGAAAAGAGAAATGGATGTGCAACAGCACCATCTATAGTCCTGTCTGGAGTAAATTATAGGAATATTCTGATAAATGTTCTTTCATACTAATGTACATGAGCAGTTAAATCAGAAATGTAGGATTGCAGATTGCTCTAATGCCACTTTTGCCCCTTAAATACAGAATCCAAAATAACATGTGTGTGGTCATAGAAATTCATCTTACAACAAATATCACTTTGAATTTGCTGCAAAATACAGAACTTCACTTCAGAATCATTGGCCCAGAAATTGATGGAAAAAATAATGGCGAGTTCACGGTGCTAACAGTTAGTGCGTAAAAAATCCCAGCAATTTGTGACGAAGAGATATGCCACGAGTTCCAATTCTCCACAAATTGCTGGATGACCTGCGCTGCTCCGCCATTAGCCTCACCAATACCGAAAAAATGACCATCTTGCCGCGAGCCCGCCCCTTGTGTGCCATGAAATTGCTCGATTTACACCATTAATACAAATTAATCTCGTTGCAGCCATTTAGAGCTGATAATTCATGTCGTAAGGACCCTGTTAATGATGTGATTCATGGTCCTGACATACCACTCAACCTTGGAAGCCCAGAAAGGTAACAATGAAATTGTGGTGTCTCACTCCCGCAAGTAATAAATTGTTCCTAGAGCTATTGTAAATTTAAAAAATATTTTCTTACTTTTGCTTTCTGTCTCTTTTTTTCTCTCTCTCAATTCACTCACTTTCTTTCCCCCTTTATTTCTCTTTCTGTATCTAATTTGACTCTAATTCACCCTATTTCCTTCTCCATCTTTAAATATAATTGATTAAGGAGATAGACCATTGGACCCGACATTCACGAGGTCCCAGATATCCGTTATCAATTCGCATTTGTGGTGCAAAAATAATACGACCTGAAGATTGAGGAAAACAAATCCAATTCAGGGCACTCGCCGCGTGATGTGCCACTCCAGAAATTTCTGGACCAGTAGATTTGATTTGACAAATTTGCATATTTAAAGGCATTTAACCTTAAAAGAAAACTAAGGAGGAAAAATTCGGTCGCGCCCCCTTTGGGGCGTTAACTTCACCGGGGCGCTACTTTTAGCGCCCCAAAAAAAGTTAGCGCCCCCGCGCCCAAAATTCACTGGTAGCGCCCCAAGAGGGAGGCGGAGGTGCTACTGGAAGCACTCCCCCTCCCTCTGGGGCACTACCAGGGAATAGTGGCGCAGCGGCACATCACGCCGCGGTACTGCAGGCCTTCCTCCCCTTAATAAAGGGGAGGGGCCGAGCGCAGCGCGACCCGGGGCCCAGCTGGGCCACCAGGGATTGGAGTGCCGGCAAAATAGCCCGGCACTCAGTATCACGGCCGGCACCCCACGGGGAGACTGCACAGGAGGCCGGGGACGGCAGAGGGGGCAGGTGCTGACAGGTGGCCACCTACAAAAATAACCGCCCGGCACCTCCCCTTTAATTTGCGCCACCCCGGCCGCACGTATGCCCCCCTGACCCTGTCGGGCATAGCGTCTGGTGGGGCGCTAAGGAAGTTCGCGGCTGGGGTGCGAGCAGGGAGCTGTGCACGGCAATGACGTCATTGCCGGAGGCACAGCGCTGCGGGGCGCTACCGGTTACCGCCGCTGCTAACCTCCCGCTGAATTTCACGGGAGGTGTTCACCGCGCCGCGCCCAGGCGTTGGTTGCTTTGCGCCCCATTAGCACCCTCTTAGGGGGCAAAATTCGGTTGCTTTGCGCCTCCCGTTAGTGCCCTAAGATATTTAAAAACCAATTGAACATATCTTTATCTCCAGATATTTTTGGTGAAAGCCTGAAATTGTGCAACTATTTACAAATTATTCAAAGCTAACATCTAGCACATCCTGTGTGCTCTGTTATCACGCGATTTAAATATAAGATCTTACAGCACATGACTTGCTGTTGCTTGTCTAGTACTGAGTGGTTGTGCCAGGAATTGGACAAAACTAATTAGAAGAAAATTATGAAAGGATGTTTTCACTATGGCTACTCAGTTCCTCTGAAAATAAATCATTGATGTGTTATTGAGTTCGACAAACACAAGAAATACTTACTAAAGCTGACTCTGACAATCGGGACTATATTCGTTGGCTACAACGTTGGAGTGTTGGGCGCTCTTCTGAGAAATGTGAATCCTAGTCTCTAACAAAATTGACATTGGGGTTCTCTCCTTCAGGCCGCATTTCACTGGAGAAAGGGAGAAAACTGGCTGGGGGAAGGGTTGCTTTTCTATACCATTCAGGCAGATATTCTAATGGATTGACTGGAGTAGTATTGATAGCAACAATAGAGATATGAGTTCACACTGTTCCCACCTCCTAACTAAAGGTAGTATGGATTTGGGGCTAAATAAAGAGGTCACATTACAACAAATAAAATCTTGAAATATGTCAATGTTTCATGATGCATTTTGTTAATGTCTTAAAATTACATTGAGCTATCTAACAGATACTGCCACATAAAGATTTAGAATAGGGACGAGCAGTAATTTAATATATTTGAGCTTAGACATACCAGATTCCGATGGTTTCCTTTTTAGTCACTGAAGTGTCTATCATTATTTTACAGGATATGATTAATTTGTTGAAATAAACTTAGTCACATTATGTAATATCCTTCTGATGTAACCAGTTGAGGAAGGATTAACATCCGTTTGGTATCTGAATTAGAAAAAAAAAATCCCAGTTCTGATTCCTATGAAAGGGTTGCTCATAGAATCTTTCATGACAATGTGAAACTGTCATCTTTGAATAAAGTCTCTTTGTAGATGAGAATGTATGGTTGGAACTACAGACAGTTCCCAGTAGCTGCTTTAAAATTGGTCTAAAAGGGATGCTTGTACTGCTGGTTCCTGACATTCAGTTCTCGCGCACCCAGTGGCAATCCCACGGTAAACTCATCAGAAACGCTTAAGACTGTCTGCCTGGACAACCCAGTAAAACAAAACAACATAGACGGTACTAGTGAATCTGGCAGGTTTACAGTAGGGTTGCCATTGGATGCGTGAGACTAACATCTGGGGACTTGTGCCAAAATTGGGAGAGCTGTCCCACAGACTAGTCAAGCAACAGCCCGACATAGTCATACTCACAGAATCATAGCTTTTAGCAACGCCCCAGACTCCGCCATCAGTGTCAGCTGTGGCTTAGTTGGTAGCACTCTTGCCTCGAAGGTTGTGGGCTCGAGTCCCACTCCAGAGACTTGAGCACAAAATCTAGGCTAACACTCCAGTGCAGTACTGAGGGAGTGCTGCACTGTCAGAGGTGTGCCTTTCGGATGAGACCTGCTCTCTCAGGTGGATGTAAAAGATCCCATGGCATTATTTCGAAGAAGAGCAGGGAAGTTATCCCCGGTGTCCTGGCCAATATTTATCCCTCAATCAACATCACTAAAACAGGTTATCTGGTCATTATTACGTTGCTGTTTGTGGGAGCTTGCTGTGTGCAAATCGGCTGCCATGTTTCCTACATTACAACAGTGACTACACTTCAAAAAGTACTTCATTGGCTGTAAAGCGCTTTAGGACGTCCGGTGGTTGTGAAAGGTGCTACATAAATGCAAGTCAGTCTTTCTTTCATCATCATCCCTGTGTATGTCCTGTCCCATCGGATGGCGGAGCCCAGCACACAAGACAAGGCTGAAGTGTTTGCAACCATCTTCAGCCAGAAGTACCGAGTGGATGATCCATATCAGCCTACTCCTGAGGTCTCCACCATCACAGAAGCCAGTCTGCAGCCAATCCAATTCACTCCACATGATATCAAGAAATGGCTGAGCACACTGGATACAGCAAAGGTTATGGGCCCCGCCAACATCCTGGCTGTAGTGCTGAAGACTTGTGCTCTAGAACTAGCCTCTAGCCAACCTGTTCCAGTACAGCTACAACACTGGCATCTAGCCGACAATGTGGAAAATTGGCCAGTTATGTCCTGTCCACAAAAAGTAGGACAAATCCAATCTGGCCAATTACCGCCCCATCAGTCTACTCTCAATCATCAGCAAAGTGATGAAAGGTGTCATCGACAGTGCTATTAAGCGACACTCAATAACCTGCTCACTGATGCCCAGTTTGCGTTCCACCAGGACCACTGGGCTCCAGACCTCATTACAGCCTTGGTTGAAACATGAACAAAGGAGCTGAATTCCAGAGGTGAGGTCAGAATGATTGTCTTTGACATCAAGGCAGCATTTGACCAAGTGTAGCAGCAAGGAGCCCTAGTAAAATTGAAGTCAATGGGAATCAGGGGGAAAGCTGTCCACTGGCTGGAGTCATAACCAGCATAAAGGAAGATCCTTGTGATAGTTGGAGGCCAATCATCTCAGCCCCAGGACACTGCTGCAGGAATTCCTCAGGACAGTATCCTCGACACAACCATCTTCAGCTGATTTGTCAATGACCTTCCCTCAATCATAAGGTCAGAAGTGGGGATGTTCGCTGATGATTGCACAGTATTCAGTTCCATTCACAACTCCTCAAATAATGAAGCAGTCCATGCCCGCATGCAGCAAGACCTGGACAACATTCAGGCTTGGGCTGATAAGTGGCAAGTAACATTTATGCCACACAAGTGCCAGGCAATGATCATCTCCAAAAAGAGAAAGTCTAACCACTGCCCCTTGACATTCAACGGCATTACTGTTATTACTATCAACATCCTGGGGGTCACCATTGACCAGAAACTTAACTGGACCAGCCACATAATTAATGTGGCTACAAGAGCAGGTCAGAGGCTGGGTATTCTTTGGCGAGTGACTCACCTCCTAACTCCCCAAAGCCTTTCCACCATCTACCAGGCACAAGTAAGGAGTGTGATGGAATACTCTCCACTTACCTGGATGAATACAGCTTCAACAACACTCAAGAAACTCGACACCATCCAGGACAAAGCAGCCCACTTGACTGGCACCCCATCCACCACCTTAAACATTCACTTCCTCCACCACCGGCGTACCGTGGCTGCAGTCTGTACCATCTACAAGATGCACTACAGAAACTTGCCAAGGCTTCTTCGACAGCACCCCCAAACCCACGACCTCTACCACCTAGAAGGACAAGGGGCAGCAGGCGCATGGGAACACCACCACCTTCAAGTTCCCCTCCAAGTCACACATCATCCTGACTTGGAAATATATCTCCATTCCTTCATCGTTGCTGGGTCAAAATCCTGGAACTCCCTCCCTAATAGCACTGTGGGAGTACTTTCACCACACGAGCTGCAGCGGTTCAAGGCAGTGGCCACCACCACCTTCTCAAGGGCAACTAGGGATGGGCAATAAATGCTGGCCTTGCCAGTGACACCCACATCCCATGAATGAATAAAAAAAATGACTTGTGTGTCGGTAATCAGCAGTGCAAGTAACCCTCTAAGGCCAGTGTAAAAGCAACTAGTACTGCCATCAATGATGCACTGCATTTAATATGCACCAAATAGGCAAAAATTATGGAATTTGATAAGAATATTCAGAATTCAGCAGCATAAGCATGAACAATAAGCTGCTGAAAAATTGCACTAATTAGCTTATCGTTGTTAAGTACTTTTGTTAATATTTTACCAATTCTGCAATATTAGTTGAATGTCAGCAATTCACCAAGATAGAAGGGTCAAGAGAACCTTGTGCTGATTTATCTCTTACTACACTTGGTTCTTGAATCCAATGTTAGATTTAATTTGTTACTTGCCACCAAATACAATTGAAAGTCAAATACTCACAATTTTGCTTTGTTTCCGTTTGGGCATTTTCACCATTTTGGATAGGGCTAAAAGTTATATCAAGGCCAGACAAAGTCCCAGTGACAGTACAGTGATCCTTGAAATAATGATGTGATAAGTGGTGACCAATAAGGTACAATTTTTGCATACCTATACATTGGCCTCAATATTTGTGGGGAGGGAGCGGGGCGGGGGGCAATGAGTTACAATTTTAACTACAAATTTGGAGAAGCAATTGCATGGAACCTTGGAAATTTCTTGGAGGTCGGGAAGCTGGAATGCTCTCCTACTCTTCCCAGTGGCTGGTTCAGTTACAGATCTGAGAACAGGTAAATTACCTGTCCTTTCAGTCACAGGTGGTGCATGACATAGGGACACCTGTAAGGAAAGAACGTAACTCATAAGGTGCCGGAAAAAACTCATAGCATGACTGCTTCTATATTGTTTGAGAGGTTTTCTCTATAATGGGAATAAAAAGACAGGACAACTTTGCTCTTACTGAGAAGCTGAAAGGATTCTTGAATATGGCTTTCAACCCAAAGCAGCAATTTTAAATTCATCCCATGCTCTAATTTATTTATTATTGGGCTATATTTTAAAATAAATACATCTTTACCAGGTTGACAGAACTGATTTTGAGAGTTCGGGTACAGCAACGTCATCGAACAAAGTTCATTTAGAAAACGCTTTATTTTTCTTGAACAGATATCAGGATCGGGAGGGCTGGGCTCCTGCCTCATACTTGAAAATGGCTACCAATGAACTCTTGGGTCAGAAGATAACTTCAGGGCAGTCTATCCATTCAAGTGCAATGGACCTTGATGGAATTGGCAAACAGCCAGGATCCACTAAAGAGATCAGAGAGAAGGCATCTTTATTTGACCAGAAAGATGAAAAATTTGAGTTCCGAGGGGCAGCATGTGCTGATGCAAAAGGCAGTAAGTATGCACTTGGAACTATGTAACAACCTAAAATAACTTCATTAAGTGTGACAAGAAACAGATGGCAGTCACTTGCTGGAACTACAAGAGTTCTCGCTTCACAGATTCCGTTTCGGAAGATTACTAACAGCACAGATTCCAGGGACATGCAGTAGTTGGGATTTTGAAAATATACTAGTTGATGTTGCTCATGGAAAAGGTGAAGTAAAAGTTGAGACTGTTCCTGAAGATAGGATAGGAGAGAATTGAGCAGGGGTATGGAGGTGTGGAGAGAGGGACAGTAAGACGATGTGTTTTGTTGCATGTCTATTACTTTTGATTTGTCAGTTTAATATATGCAATTATACTTTTGTGGCTATACACCTGAGATGTCAAGTTCCAAGGGCTGGCAGGAATGCCACTTTTATTGTAAAACTTAACAAATCCCATAATTTTTTTAATTTCCCAGGAACTTCAATGAATCGGCCCCTTGGATATTATTTAAAATATGGCTTCACACTGGCGTGGAGTTACACTGCACCCATTGCTGGTTTGAAATTATCTAATGGAAATGATCTTATAATTGCTGACTTCAGTGTGTTCAGGAGTCATATGGGGCCTGTCTTTTGAGTTGCACTGCCACTCATAGAAACAACTAGGGATCTGCTCTTGTGTAACCTGGATCTGTGTATCTAAATTGCCTATTTTCATTTTAGGCTTCATAAATTGCCTCAACAATTCTCACAGGCTGGCTATCTTCAGGCACTGGCTTTCTTTTGTCAAGTTTCAGACTGAACCTTTCAGATTTTATGTGGGTCAAATCTAAAGTCCAAATTCCACCAAAGGCTCATTCCTGCTGTGTGTTTAACCTTTTTCAGAATGTGAGACGTGTTGCGTATAGCATTTAACTTAAATTGTCTGAAGAAAGATGAAAATGCCTGTTCACCTATTACTTATAGTGAAAGTTGGAAAGGGTCTTGGCTATCTATACAACAAAAGTTAATTATATTTCTTTTAAACAATACAGAGTTACCAAACATGAGACAGAGGCCACCCCCACGAAGAGATCTTACTGTGGTGAGTATAAGATGTATAGCCTTTAATGCAACAGAAAAAATCCCAAATCACTTCACAAAACAGGCATAAATGAGGAAATGAGCACAGCCAGGAAGGGAGAAGTTAGGGGGAAGTTAGTCAAAAAAATTGGTTTGAAAAGTTTTTTAAAAATGGCTAAGACAGTTGCAGGTACTGTGATCAATGGTGGGGTGGAGGGGTTTGCAGACGAGGCCACAGAATCACAGGGCGTAGGAGATTTCAGAGTTAGGGTCGAGACCATTGAGAAATTTGAAGACAAGGACAAGAAGTTTAGCATAACTTCCTGGCTTTTGTACTTTATGCCGCTATTTATAACAAAGTGATTATTGCACTGCATTTTTTGACTCCCTCTAGCATGCACGCCTGTTTAGTCATACGCACTCGATCCAATCGCGCATGCGCAGTACGATATATGAGGAAGTCGGATGTAGGGCCGAACTACGTTGCAGAGCCTGGAGCTGCTCGAGCCTGAGCCTTCTACTGGGGCTTTTGGGTTATCTTTTGATTATCAATGACTGTACTAAAGGAGCCTCCAGGACTTTTGCCTAGAATATCGCTGTGATTATCTAAACAAACATTTTCGTGGCCTTGAGAGAGAGAGAGAGAGGGGGGGAATCCGCAGATTTAGAAATTGTGTTTTTAATTCCAAAGTCTAAATCGTTAATATAAATTGTGAACAATAGTGGTCCCAGTACTGAACCTCGTTGAACATCGCTTCCCACCCTCTGCCACTCTGAATAGCTACTCTTTCCCCCTACTCTCTGCTTAGTTAGTCAAGTTAGTCAAACACGATTTGCCCTTACCAAATCCATGCTGGCTCTCCTTTATTAGTCCATGCTTGTCCAAGTGGATGTTAATTTTCTCCTGATTTATTGTTTCTAAAAGCTTCCCCACCATCGACATTAAACTGACTGGCTTATAATTGCCACGTTTATCCTTCTCCCCTTTTTTGAACAAGGGTGTAACACTTTCACTGTAGATACCGACTGAACTCGCCACAGAAAGTTAGGGCTTGTCCATTTCAATCTAAGTACCATTTTTAACGGCGTGATAAGTCTTAATTACTGCCAAACAATCTTTCTGGCACTAAAAATTAACTTTTACAAGTGTGGAGTCTCATTCCTTCAGCTTTTAATTGTTGTTGAAGATTTTAAAAAAATGTAATTTGTTTTACTTTTTCTTTGTATCGCTTTTTTTTTCTTAATCCAATCTTTCTTTCCCTCTCTTTATTTTGCTTTCTGGACTTGATTTGACATTGAATTCACTATTCTAACTGACACTTCCTGTTTCAGACTCTGCGCTGCTCTTTAACAATTCTTCAATCTGATTGGTTAAAGAGATACAGTTGCATGCCTTGTTCGCACAGGTCCCATGTGTCCTGTAGAGGGCGCTGCACCATTTTGATCATCTACTTACAGCAAATTGCCTTGCAAAAGCTCATGGAAATTAATTGGGCAAGGGCAAGTCTAACAAATGTTTGCCTGCTACAGTAAATTCTGGCCTAGTGTAGCAGATTTTTGGATAAGTTGGAGTTTATGAAAGGTGGATGATGGTAGGGCATCAGGAAGAATATTTGACAGAGGTATGTATTAGGGTTTCAGCAGTGAAGGGGTAAAGGCGGACATGGGCGTTCTTGCTGATGGATAGAATGTGGGGTTTATAGCTCAGCTCAAACAGAATGCTGTGATTGTGCATGGTCTAGTTCAGCCTGAGTGAGTGGGAGGAGGGGGATGGAGTCAGTCCCTCCTCATTAACTTAGCGACAATTTTAAACTGATGACCCTTTGCCAGTGACTCCCGAACCCGAGATAAGTCTTGCCCTATTCACCCTATCAAAATCCATGCTGCTCAGCACACACCATCTGAAAGTCTGGATCTGCCCAGGACTCCTAATAAATGGGCTCCACGAATTAAACAGTAGGACCAATGCCTGCGTAGATTGGCCACAGGCTAATCCCACTGTTAAATTAGTATGCTTGGCACCTGTTTTATGCCCAAATAAAAAGCGCAACGCATTCCCCCCCCCCCCCCCCCGCCGGTGTTCTTTGAGAAATAAAATAGCCTGGCTATTGGCTTGAAGTTAATGACTAATTTGCCAGTCTACTGCTGTATTTTTCATGGCTTTAAATTTTTTGAAATATTTTAAGTGGCTTAAAATATGTATAGTTGCCAATAATAACTTTTCTTTAAAATCTTTTCACTGTTTCCAAATATACTAGCTTCTCTTTTATGTGGGAAACTATTAATTTAATTATAAAACATAGAGAATATGAAAGACAAAGCATCTAAGTGGACTAAGTAAATGATTTTAGATCTTACTGAATTTATAAACAGCCACGTGGATTGCATCTCCCCAAACCACCAACTCCTCCTGAAGTAGAAGAAGAGTTTTACACTATAGCTGCTTTCCAGACAACCATTCCCGATGGCATCAGCTTTCAGGCAGGACAAAAAGTTGAGGTAAGCAAATGAAAATGCTGTATAAATATTAGTAATGTAAATATCATCTTGAGCTCATTCTAATATGATGGTCTAAAAGAGTTTTGCTGGGGGACTGTGTGGCACTTGCCTTTTACTTCTGGACCCCAAGTTCAAATCCAGCACAGACTAATGGAGGAAAGTCTCCTGGGCCTTTTGGGACATCAGTCTGGGCAGTCTCAATCCAGTTCCAAACATGCCTGGGCCTAATGCTTAAAACTGACAATTGACAATGAAACCTGGGGTAAATCTCCCTCGGGCTCATCTGCTCCACTGTAACTTTGGCAGAAATCCAGGGTGTTCCACTAAAGTTATGGCAATGGAACGGAAGTAGCCCCAAGGAAGTTCTCCCTCTTAGACAGGCTGAAGGATAGTGTGGGAAATGGAAAAAATGCCACCCTAGTGCAGTAGGAGTCCACTCTCACTGCGGTACAGAGCTGAAGGAGTTTTACTCTGTATCTAACTATGCTTAACCTGACCTGGAGTGCTTGATGCGCATACTGGGTGTCTGAAATAGAAAATATTCCATTTCCCAGACAAACCCTTAATGAGCATTAACAAAAGTTTGAGTGTTACCCACTTTAACGAGGGCACATAAAAAAGACTTCCATTTATATAGTAGTTATATTTACATAGCACATGTTAAATAGCAGACACAGGATGAAGTTTGAAAGTTGTAAAGATGCAGATAATACAAAATTAGCGCAAAGATAAAATTCAAACTATAGGATCCACTTCAAAATAATTATTCTTGATAAACTAGAGGCTGATCACCAAACTTGCAGTCATGATAGTTTTGATAACAATTTGCTACCTAGACAGCAGCAAGTTTAATCAGTTCAATTTGAAGTTGCTGCAGTTAACACAGATTAATCCAATGAAAATGCTGTATTCTCTGCATTTTCAATTTGTGAGTATGACCTGAAGTTGACTGCATACTCTGAAAGGCAGGGAAAAGATGTCATGCAAATTCTTGTAGCTGAACTGGACTGAACCAATTTCTTTCAAAACATAATATGAGAGTGGTCTCTCCTATTGTAATGGGCTCAAAGAATCAATATTTAACAACAACAGAAAACGCTGAAAAAACTCAGCAGGCCAGGCAACATCCGTGGAGAGAGAAACAGAGTTAACGTTTCAGGTCGAAACCCTTCGTCAGAAGGGTTTTAACCTGAAACATTAACTCTGTTTCTCTCTCCACGGATGTTGCCTGGCCTGCTGAGTTTTTCCAGCGTTTTCTGTTGTTGTTTCAATTTTCCAGCATCCGCAGTATTTTGCTATCGAATCAATATTAGCTACTCTTTATTGGTTAAGCAGTGGGGAATTAAAGCTTACATTTCCCCCTACATCTCCTTTTCCTTCTTGAAGGCAGCAGTTCATGGTGGGATATTGTTCAGGACCATCAATGGTGACCCTTCAGCACCTTATCCCACTTACCATGGTTAAGCCTGGACAGTGTCGATAAATATTTGATGGCTACCCAGATCTTCATCACTAAAGTTTGTTTTTTATTTTTCTCGGGATGTGGGTGACGCTGACCAGGTGTAATGTCTGAAACAGATGCACAGATCCAAGAATTTATATAATAAAGTACTAAATATATTTGAAATAATATGAAGTGTTTACCTCCAATATAATCTCTCAGTTAGGATCTTCTCCTCATTGGTTGGCGACACTGCAGTGTCATTTTGAAGTCATAGCCTTCATTTAATTCAGTGAGATTGCTCTCGAGACACTCCCCATCAGGGGAGGTAATTAGTGCTCCCTGTTTATTTATTGTATTATTACATTATGCTGATAAGTTACGCAAAATAAATTTATTTCTTGTTTGCTTGTAGGTAATAGAAAAGAATTTAAGTGGTTGGTGGTACATTCAGATAGATGATGAAGAAGGATGGGCTCCAGCTTCTTTCATTGACAAGTACAAGAAATCAAGTAATGCTTCAAGGGCAAATTTCCTTCCACCTTTAGCACAAGAACTGGCAAAACTTAAACTTTCAGATGGAGCTACAGGAAGCAGTACTAATGGAGATAGCGCCTTTCTAACTCGAGCTTTGCCCAAAGAGCCTCCACAATCGAATGATATTGATAATGAGTCAGTAGTTCAACACAGACTGAAGGATCGGAGAGGGAAGGATGCAAGTAAGAGCCCGTCTTCTGACAACAAATTCAATTCCCCCTCAAATGTAGAATCTCAATCCAAGTCGTGTTCTCCTTCAAGTGTAATAAGCAATGACACTTCCAGGTTTAACAAAGATAAGCCAGTTCTTCCATTAAAGAAAGAACAGATTAACAGCAAGTTAGAGGTGGAAGCAGCAGATAAACATTCAAAAGGACTTCCACCCAAGCCCCCTGTACCAGGAGGTATTTTACCCATTTTGCCACCAAAAATGGTACCTAAAGGAGACAAGAAGCCGAATGCTGAAGCAAGTAAAATTACACAGTCAAAAGGACTTGAGACTGGGCCTAAGATAATAGCAAGTGAAATTGCGAGGCCTAATCTAAAACCTGTGGGAAGACAAGCAAAGTCAAAGCCCGATATAGAAGACAAATCAGTGGAATCGTCCCCAAATCTACCACTAAAGCCAAGACCTTTACTGAGACCTAAGCCACTTCCTATCACAAAAGGAGAAAGTCAATCTGAATCTGAAGTTGACATCTCTAACCTGAGAAGTAAGTTAAGGAGAGCAAAACTGCCAGACAAAATGGGGGAGCAGGCCTCTTCCCAGAATGTTACTGGTAATCAAAACTATTCAAATAATCAATCCTCAATAGATACGTGTAGCAGCTCTCATGGAAACATAGGAAATGAACCTCAATTGAAGCAAGATTTAGGAATAAGCTCTAAAATAAGTGAAGTGAAAGTTCTTCAGGGAGAACAAAATGGCCTTGAAAATGTACAGAATGATGGGGATGAGCCTAGTATCACTGAAGAGAAAGCTGGTACTTCAAAGAGTTTGAAGCCAATTGAGAAGAAAGTGGATGACGCTCAACTGAAAGGCCCACCTTCAACAAACAAAGAAGGTCCACCTCGCCCAATCGTGCCACCTAGAAGACCCCCACTGCCAAAGAAAACCTCCATAGAATCTGCAGATATGAAAGGTCATCAGAAAGATACAGCTGAGAACAAACCTACCTGGGGACAAAATAAACCTGCCGTACCTCCACCGAGATTTAAATCAAGTTCTTCTCATGATTACAGCAAAGATGATATTAAACCTAGGGGAGGTTCAAAGGAGCTCCTTCCAGTAAAAGGAGCTGTTTCATCCAAAGTCCATGAACATAAAAAAGAGCCTCCAAAAGTAACAGAAAGACAGACAGAAAAATTAGAACAAGGAAAAGAGAAGATTAATGCTGCATCCATCAACTTAAATGTGCCCAAAGATGAAGAATCAAAAGAATGCCTTTTTGTAGCTCTTGCAGATTTTGCAGGAGATGAGGAGACCGCTGGATTTAAGGAGGGAACTGTTTTTGAAGTATTTGAGAAAAATACCAATGGATGGTGGTACTGTAAAATCCTAAATAGCGAGCCAACATGGGAGGGCTGGGCCCCTTCCAATTATCTAGTCAGAAAATAAGTATCTTAGTATAGTTTTTTTTTACACTGCAAGATGCTTTTCATATGTAATATTTAATTAGCTCATTAATTTATAGGTTTAAGCTTTCTAAAAGCAACTTAATACATTCCTTGTATTTCTTCAACCTAAGTTGGAACAACATGAAGTGCATGGCCACAGAGTACAAGATTTCAGTAATGATTACACATTTTTCTCATTTTCATTTAACATCAATCTATTTTAGTCATGATGGTCTGCCAGTCATCATCCAAGAGCAAACAAGTACCTTTTTGTTTGGATAACACGCTAGCGGTTATGGTGCTGGACTAGCAGCCGAGATCCCACCATGGCAATCTGCCAGATTGTCTTAAAACCCGAACTGGTTCACTAATATCTTTGAATTAAGGAAACTAGCCACCTTTACTTAGTCTGGCCTAAATGTCCACATTATGTGGTTGACTCGCAATGCCTTCTGAGATGGCCTAGCAGGCCACTCGGTTGTACAAAGAGTTGCTGGGGAAGAGTAGTAAATGCAGCCAGCATCACCCACACCAAGAACAAATTGAAAAAAAATTAATATCAGTGCTCAGTTTATGCAATACTTACCCAGATTATTTAAAATGTTGTATTTTCCTGGTTGGCAAGAAATTGAGAATGTGGTGCTTGATTGCCAATTAAATATGCAGTTGAATACTTCAACATAATCTTGAGATTTGCAAAATTCCAACAGTATAAAGGTTTATACTAATTGCAGGCATCTTGTAATGCAAATCTGGTACGAACAAATTCTGCCAAAAAAACTGTTGTTCCTTCTTAAATGATAACATTACTCTGCATCACTTTTTGTATTCTTTTTCTTTTATATTGTAGTATTGTGCAAAAGTAGATTATGTAGTTTTAAAACACCTTAGTCAATATACTGCTTCAGAAGGCCATAAAAAGATACAGCTATGTTAAAAGGGACGCAGTAGTTTAGCCACTGATATAATGCACGTAAAGGTTTAAAATTCAGTTACACTCACAGGTAACATGTAGAGTCTGCTAGCTGTAGAGCTTCCCTACAAAAGACAGAGCATATAGATTTCTGTAATCAATACATATTGTGAAACCTAACTACATACAGTTATGCCATTGGGTATACGTCAAATACCTCTGAGAACAAGGAGTTCTTATGTTTGAAAGATAAGTGGGTGGGTGACACTTCAATCCAATTAGCTATTTGGTGATGTTCTTTAGTGATTGAGAGGTTTAAATTCAAATAAAACAGCAGGGTTTGCTAATAGGTTTAACATTGAAACAAACTCACTGTTAAATAGAGTATACCAAGAACAATGACTAACAGAATTTAAACTCAATAATGCTTCTCTCTTCATTCTTGTTGCACAGATTATGCTTTTGGCTAATTCCTCATGAATGTAAACTACATGGGGTCTTTACAAGGTAACACCGAAAACACATTAGTTGTAATGTAGCGTAGACTTCATCAAACATTTATTGGGTTTATTTGCTTTAAGAGGGCTTGACTGGTATCAAGTATAAACTCTGGAGCAAGAGACTTGAAATGTGAAACATGTTTTTAAAAATTGTTTGTTAACATGACTTCTCTTAATAAAATTGAAAGGCATTTCAAAGTAGCAGAAGTAAAATACCTCACATTTGAACCAGGGAACATGAACATTCTCATGTCAAGCAACACCAAGAAAGAATATTTAAGCAAGCTCAATGCAAAAGTAACAGTATATACTTTGATTTGGTTATGATGAAAGAATATCTGTACAATGTTTATGCAGCACTGGAGATTACACTGGTCCCACACCCATTCCTATTCTTTAGCTTTGCTCTTGCCTTACAGTGGACAGCATCTGAAACACCTAAATCCATTGTCACCTAGCATTGTAGAATAAATGTCAATTTAAAGTGTTTAACACATGAATGCGACTAGTATATTTTATCCATGCACTTCACATCAACACTGGTTTGTCAAAGTTGCCATCGACACAGTCGGCAACAATGTGTACTGCCAAATGCCACTGGAATGGAAGCTTGACCAGGGGAATTTCCATATGTTTGTGAGTTTGCACACGAGAAGGAGGTGTGTATAAAAGATTACATTTTGATAGCTAGAAACTTACATTAAGTGCCAAAACATTTGTGAGTAACAAAATTGTATCGGGTTGCTAAAATCCCAGCTTGCAAATGCAGCGTGTCATGTGCTATTCCCAGAATATACTGAAGCAAAAGAAAAGCCTAACTAGTATGCACATCCCACCTACGGTTTGACTCTTAATAAATTGGACACTACAAGACCTGAAATTTCTCACAATAGTCACTATTTTCATCATTGAAGGTATTTTTATAGTTGCATTGGTAACTGTGGTTTTGGAGAAAAGATGGACCAGTGTTACTATTGCTTATC
The DNA here is from genome assembly GCA_030390025.1 of Squalus acanthias. Classification (NCBI taxonomy): domain Eukaryota; kingdom Metazoa; phylum Chordata; class Chondrichthyes; order Squaliformes; family Squalidae; genus Squalus; species Squalus acanthias. The sequence continues at coordinate 144,335,340 of CM059427.1, read as the reverse complement.
TCGGTAAAATAATTAGATTACCTTCCACAATTTTATCACATACAATACACATTTGGGTTATGAGTAATATTCTGTGTTCAGAATGGTTTTGCTATGGAGTTAATGGCAACTCTTACCAGAAAGCCTCATACATTTGAAGTTGGCTCACATAATCCCATTCGGAAAAAAATCCAAATTAAAAGGTTTTCCCTATTGCACTACAAGGCTATTATTTCATAATAATCTTCTAGACTTTTGTTGGATTACATATCCTCGGCTATATTAATCACTACTCACTGTACAAATAGTTTACTGAGAACAATCATTAACAGAATTTAAAATTGAATAATGCTTCTCTCTGAATTTTTGTTGCACATTGGAGACTGAAAGGAGAATGAAACTCTTGAGTCAAGTACAATAAATGGTAAGTGCTTGCTACCAGATCACTCTCCTAGTTAGTTAGCCATATACATTTACAATTACCCTTAGTGCAAGATTTCCCTATCTGGAAATGAGGATCCCCCCCCCCAATTACACACAACAAACAGCAACTTCTCAGTAGCTGGTTACAGTGAGCCACTGCATAGTGCTTGACATGGGTTAACCCAAAGAAAGGGGGAAAATGTGGAGCAGGAAGGAATAGAAGTTTCTGGGCAATCACCATGCGGACGAGTCCACTGTCCAGAATTAGCCACCAAGTGGGTCTAATTAAACATTCTGCTGGGATCATGAGGAATGATAGAATGTGAAGCACTGAGAGATGTTTTCCAGCATTAAAGGTGCTCTATCAATGCAAGTTGTTGTTGGGGAGGCAGGAATGAAAGTTGGCACTGGTGCAGAGGTTGGTTGTGAGGTTTGAATTTGGGCAGAGTTTTGCACTGCATCTGATCTAGACCACGCATGATCTAAGAGTACTTCATGTCACAGGACACAGAGTGGAAATGTTCCATTTCATAACACTGATATTCTTCACCTTGATAAGCACATTTACACAAAGAATAAATAAGAATAAAGTACAGGGTTTATGTTTCAACGTGCATTACCTCTGTAAAAGTTCACTGAACAGCATTAAAATCCTGAATATTAAGTGAAATAGCAATGGCTTTTGCTGATCTTTGCAGTTGATAGGAACAGTTTTATGTGGGAAAGAACAGCAGCTTATTAATTACTGACTAGGTATGATGGAATTCTGGCCTTGATGTCATGTATGCCATAATTCTGTTCAGTTGTCTGTAATTCAGATACCATTACTGTAGAAAACATTACAAATGATAAACTGTCAATTTGAATTTTAGAGAAGCGCTCTCTCAAATTGCAACTGTGTTTTTTGTTACAAAGGTTTATTTTGTAGAACATTAATAAACAATTACAGCTTTTGTTTTAAATATTTCTTGTACACTATTTTTGGGAAGCTTGGTGGGAATTCTGTATTGAAGCTCATATCACGTTTCATTTCAGTTTAATTAAAGACTTTGGGTGTCACTCCTTTTGGGCGCCAACTTCGCACTAATTTTAGCGCCCCTCCGCCTGAAATTTAGTGGTAGCGCCCCAAGCAGGAGGTGGAGCGTTACTGGAAGCGATCCACCTCCTTCTTGGGGCACTACAACTGAATATCGCAGCGCTACGTGCAACAGCGCCACATGCGTCGGCACATAGCACCACGTCATTGCAGGCCTCCCTCCCCTGATTAAAGGGGAGGGGCCTAGCGCTGCACGCACCGGGACCCTGTTAGACCACCGGGGAGCAGGGTGCCATGGAAACAGCCCGGCCCTCAAGAGGAGGGCCGGGCTGAGGGATCGCGGCCAGCACCCTGAAGAAAAAAGTGAAAGGGGGCAGGTGCTGGCAGTCAGCCAAACAAAAAATAGCTGCCCGAAACTTGCCCTTTAAGTAGCGTCGCAGCGGCTGCAAAAAACACCACCCTGACCCTGTCGGACATATCATCCAGCGATAGGTCAGGGGGCGCAACCCAAGTTTGTGGCCTGGGCGTTACGCACAGCGATGACATCATCGCCGGTGGCAGAGCGCCGCGGGGCGCTACCACCTACCGCCGCCGCTAACCTCCCGCTGAATTTTGTGGGAGGCGTTAGCAACGCTGCGCCCGGGCGCTAGGGGATTTGTGCTCCGTTAGCGCCCCCTGGGGGTGCAAATCAACCCAATTTTCCCCCTTTCAGTGTTAAAAGGATATCACAATCATTGAGAAGTGCTCTGCTGCTGTATGATCATTTCACAAAAATACTACCTTCACCAACAGAACAGATATATAGGATGCCCCATGCAATGTTTATAATAATAGATAATACTATTATATATTGCTTATATTGATAACCCGGTAGTTAACAGATGACAAAGTAAGTTTTTTAGGTCTTCCATACCAGCATAACATTTTATATTCCAGAATTACATTTGCAACACAATCACATTTTCAATATACCTCAGTGTTTTTATTAAATTTTGTTTTGTCTACAGATTTTTCACTGTTAATTAAAATAAAGGTTCCACAAGCTTCAATATTCAGAGGGGAGATTTCTTTCAGTGATGTGTAAAGGAGTGGGTAGTTATACTCAGTATCAATCCATTACATTTTTTGCTTTCCTTTTTCCCTCCTCCTCCAATTGTAAAGGGCTTGACTTCCTGTTGGAGTATAATTCCAGAGGCTCACTCAATTGGTCACTCATCAGCTTTGAGTATCAACAGGCTATTCAGTCACAGAAAGCATCACAGCCACACTCAATCTGTACTTACCTGGCTCCCACCCATGCACATTTCCAGCAGGGGTTGTTAAATGGGAATCGGGAACAGAAACCCTGGATAAGTTTCCCCTTCCTCTCAGGGGAATTGTGGCACATATCAGCGATGGAGACTGGGACCTTCCTTAGTATGGCTTAGCTAGTCGGATTCTGAGGTGACTTCAGATCCATCATCTGTTAAAAGTATTGCAATATTGCTGTGAACCCAACTTTCTTTTACCAAGTAATCCTCAGGTCTAAAGTCTGGAGGATCGTGGTGATCCCAGCCGACCTGTTGCCTCAGTCTGCACAGAGCATCATTAAACGGAGTGTACTTAAACAGAGTGTTTTATTTGGGAATTTGGAAAGAGTAGGAATTCAAAGAAGAGGGGGAAGGAGTTGTTGCTTTTTGCCTACACCACTTGTAGTGCTTTGCGTTACAGGTAAATATTTAATTTCAGTATCCATAACTTAATCTAGGTCAAGTAAGTAGCCAAGAAACTACACTGTAAATAAAACAAGGTCATCTAGGGATGGCAATGCCGGTGGTGTGCCGCAACTGCAGCATGTGGGAGTTTGTGGAGAGCATTGTGATCCCGGACAATCACGTTTGCAGTAAGTGCCTGCATCTCAAGTGACTTCAGCTCAGAGTTTTTGAGCTGGAGTCTGAGGAGCAGGCATTGCAGGGCATCAGGGATGGGGAGACTTACTGGACACTTTGATCCAGGAGGCAGTCACACCCCTTAGGTTAGGTAGTGGTACAGGTCTGGTTAGTGGTCAGGGACAGGAGGGTGTGACTGCAACTCAGGCAGGTAAGGGGACCCCAGGTGCAGTGCTGGAGGAGCCTCAGCCTTTGCCCTCCAACAGGTATGAGGTTCTTGCTGCCTGTGTGGATGAGGGAAAAGTGCAGGATGGATGAGCAGGCTGACCATGGCACCATGGTGCAGGAGGCCATTCAAGTGGGGGAAGTGAAAGGGAATGTAGTTGTGGTAGGGGTTAGTATAGTCAGGGGAATTGATACTGTTCTCTGCAGCTGCGACCGAGAGTTCCTAAGATTGCGTTGCCTGCCCGGTGCCAGGGTTAAAGACATCTCCTTGCGGCTGGAGGAGAACTTGGAAGTGGGAGGGGGAGGATCCAGTTGTCGTGGTCCACATAGGAACCAATGACATAGGTAGAACTAGGAATGAGGTTCTGCTGAGGGAGTTTGAGGAGCTAGGAACCAAATTAAAAAGCAGAACCTCAAAGGTAATCATCTCTGGATTGTTACCTGAGCCAAACACAAATTGGCATAGGGTCAAACAGATTAGAGGTTTAAATGCGTGGCTCAAAGAGTGGTGTGGGAGGAAGGAGTTTCAGTTCATGGGACACTGGCACCAGTACTGGGGAAAGAGGGAGCTGTACTGTTGGGGCGGGCTCCACTTAAACCAGGCTGGGACCAGTGACCTGGCGAACCGAATAACTAGGGCAGTAGACAGGGCTTTAAACTAAAGAAGGGGGGGTGGGGGTGGGAGGATTCAGGAAAGAGTAAATTTAAAAGCAGTAAGAGAAATGTCAAGGCTCTAGAGCAGAGTAGAGTTTTGGGTAAAAATAAGCAGAGTGGGTCAGGAAGGGACAGAGAGAGTAACAAAGGTTAATAAGGCATCAGTGACTAAGGTGACATCAGGGAAAAATAAAAATAAGTCAAAGCTAAAGGCACTATATCTGAATGTGCAAAGCATTCACAACAAAATAGATGAATTAATAGCGCAGATAGAAATTAATAGGTTTGATTTAATAGCCATTACAGAGACGTGGTTGCAATGTGGCCAAGGTTGGGAACTAAATATTCCAGGATACTTAACTCTTAGAAGAGATAGGCAAAATGGAAAAGAAGCAGGGGTAGTCCTGATAATAAAGGATGGGATAAAGACAGTAGAGAGAAAGGATCTTAGCTCCAAAATCAAGAAGTAGAATCAGTTTGGGTGGAGCTAAGAAACAGCAAGGGGCAGAAAACATTGGTGGGAGTTGATTATAGGCCCCCAAACAGTAGTTGTAATGTAAGGCAGAGTATATATCAGGAGATTAGAGGCGCATGTAACAAGGGAGACTTTAATCTACATATAGACTGGGCAAACCAAATTTGCAGTAATAGTGTGGAGGACAAATTCATGGAATGTATGCAAGATAGTTTTCTAGATCGGTATGTTGAGGAACCAACTAGGGAACAGGCTATTTTAGATCTAGTATTGTGAAACCAGAAAGGGTTAATTAATAACCTGTAGTAAAGGGACCTTTAGGGAAGAGTGACCATAATATGATAGAATTTTATATTGAGTTTGAAAGTGATTTAATTAAATCCAAAACTAGGATCTTAAATCTAAACAAAGCAAACTACGTAGGTATGAGGTAGATTGGGAAACTACATTAAAAGGTATGATGGTAGAGAAGCAATGACAAGCATTTAAAGAATTAATACATAATTTACAACAAATATACATTCTTTTAAGGCACAAAAACCCCACAGGAAAAGTGGTCCAACTGTGACTAACAAGAGAAGTTAAAGATAGTATAAGATCAAAGGAAGAGGCTTATAATGTTGCCAAAAAGAGTAGTAAGCCTGAGAATTGGGAGGATTTTAGAATTCAGCAACGGAGGACCATGAAATTGATAAAGAAAGGGAAAATAGAATATGAGAGTAAACTAGCGAGAGACATAAAAACAGACTGCAAAAGCTTCTATAGGTATGTAAAAAGGAAAAGATTAGCAAAAGTAAATGTGGGTCCCTTATAGGCTAAGACAGAAGAAATTATAATGGGGAATAAGGAAATAGCAGAGAAATTAAACAAATACTTTGGCCGCGATATCGCCTACCAAGGCGGGCTCAGTGCAGCCAAGGTAGGTGGAGGGTTGTGACCCTGCTCTCGGTTCCACCCCACTCTGAGAAGAATTTTCCGTTGATTGGGTTTGTTAAGGCCGCCCTGCGAGGTTCCCCGCAAATTAAAAGGAAGCAGGTCAGGTAATGACCAACACAGCCTGATTGCACATTGCATAGGAGGGCACAAGCAGGGTTGTTGTCAGGAGGACCAGGCTGCAGTGGCGCAAGCCTTTCAATGTTCTCAGTAGATCACAAAATGTTACTGCAAAGCCACTCTCCGCCTCATCCTGCTGTGCCACTCATCACATCCTCATCACTCTGCCTTTCTGACCCTACTCCTGCACATCTTTACTCACACCAACTTACCTTGTACCTCCACCCATCCATGGGAACACCACCACCTCCAAGTTCCCCTCCAAGTCACACACCATCCTGACTTAGAAGTATATCACCGATCCTTCATCGTCGCTGGGTCAAAATCCTGAAACTCCCTACCTAACAACACTGTGGGAGTACCTTCACCACACTGACTGCAGCGGTTCAAGAAAGCGGCTCACCACCACCTTCTCAAGGGCAATTAGGGATGGGCAATAAATGCTGGCATTGTCAGCGACGCCCACATCCCATAAACAAATAAAAAGAAAATCCCTATCTACATTTTCACTTCCCCATCTCACTAGCCACCCCCACACTCACCCTCATCCTACTACAAGCATACCAACTAAGAACACACAAGGGTAGGCACTTGGGTGGTTTAGCCAATGTTCATGTGAAGTTTCTGGTAATGTGCAGTCAAACATTGAAATCTTTATTTTCAACACTTTGCGTTCTTGGACAAATTTTTATGCACCTTTGGAAGTGGCTTAGTGAGTTGCAGTGAATGGTGAGACATAAGGATACCGCCCCAGCAATGGTGATGAGTGTGAAAGGAATGGCTTGGACATTGTAGGGATGCTTTATGGTGCTGGTGTGGGGTGGTGCCAACCTGGCGCATCATGTGGCAGCCAGGGTGTACAGCATCAAGTGAAGTAAATCTGGCCATGGTGAGGCCATCCCTGGCAGCAACGTAGTCGGGTGCTGATGCCCTCTGTCCTGTGCAGCATCAGGTGATTGCGGAGAAAGTTGGTGTTGTTGGTGGTGCTGCTGGTGTGCCTGGTGATGTAGGTGTTGGGCTGATCATGGTGCGATCCTGAGGACCAAGGTGAGAGTTGTTTTTAAGGGCACCAATGCTGCTGGAATATATGGCAGCTGCAGTTGATCTGTCAATGGTGAGAGAGCTTGCTCCAAGGAGGTGACAGTGGATAGAGAATTTACTCCAAACTGCATAAAGCTCAAAAGTGGGTTCCAAATCATGAAGGCTCCAGCTTCTAAGATTGGGAAGTGTACAACTGTGAAATGGTAGATTTTATACCACTTTTGCATCTGTCACCTATTCACAGCAATGGAGAGTCATTGAGAACACAACATACTTACCTGACATGATACCCGCTCTCCGGAAACCTCGTTAAAAACCTGGTAAAATAGTAAGTACATGGAAAAATGGTGCTCAACTACCTTTTAACAAGCTTTTAACTATCTAAATTGGTTGACCCGCCGCTTGGTGTCGGGTCTATTCAGGGATGACAGATCCGACACTTGGGAAACTGACAAGGAGGTGGGTTTACAGCAGGATACCGACCCGTTGTCAATCATTGTGATTTTGACCGGTAAATTTCCAGCCTTTGTGTCTGTCTTCACGGAAGAAGACGCAAAAGACACCCCAGAAATAATGGTGAGCCAAGGGTCTAGCGAGATTGAGGAACTGAAAGAAATTAGTATTAGTAAAAAATAGTACTGAAGAAATTAATGGGACTGAAAGCCAATAAATCCTCTGGACCTGATGGTCTACATTCTAGGGTTTTGAAAGAGGTGGCTATAGAGATAATGGATGCATTGGCTGTCATTTTCCAAAATTCCATAGATTCTAGAACGATTCCCCTGGATTAGAAGGTAGCAAATGTAACCCCACTATTTAAGAAAGGAGGGAGAGAGAAAACAGGGAACTACAGACCAGTTAGCCTAACATCAATAGTAGGGAAAATGCTCGAATCTATTATTAAGGATGTGGTAACAAGGCACGTAGAAAATAATAATAGGATTGGGCAGAGTCAACACGGATTTATGAAAGGGAAATCGTGTTTGACGAATCTGTTAAGAGTTTTTTGAGCTTGTAACTAGCAGAATAGATAAGGGGGAACCAGTGGATGTGGTGTATTTAGATTTTCAGAAGGCATTCGATAAGGTGCCACACAAGAGGTTATTAAACAAATTTAGGGCTCATGGGTTGGGGGTAATATATTGGCATGGATTGAGGATTGGTTAATGGACAGAAAACAGAGTAGGAATAAATGAGTCATTTTCGGGTTGGCAGGCTGTAACTAGTGGGGTACTGCAAGGATCAGTGCTTGGGCCTCAGCTATTCACAATCTATATCAATGATTTGGATGAGGGGACCAAATGTAATATATCCAAGTTTGCTGATGATACAAAGCTGGGTGGGAATGTAAGTTGTGAGGAGGATACAAAGAGGCTTCAAGGGGATATAGACAAGCTAAGTGAGTGGGCTAGAACATGGGAAATTGAATATAATGTGGAGAAATGTGAAGTTATCCACTTTTGTAAGAAAAATAGAAAAGCAGAGTATTTTTTAAATGGTGAGAGATTGGGAAATGTTGGTGTTCAGAGGGACCTGGGTGTCCTTGTACACAAATCACTGAAAGTTAACATGCAGGTACAGCAAGCAATTAGGAAAGCAAATGGTATGTTGGCCTTTATTACAAGCGGATTTGAGTATAAGAGTAAAGGCGTCTTACTGCAATTATATAGGGCCCTGGTGAGACCACACCCTGGAGTATTGTGTACAGTTCTGGTCTCCTCACCTAAGGAAAGATATACTTGCCATAGAGGGAGTGCAACGAAGGTTCACCAGACTGGTTCCTGGGATGGGGGGATTGTCCTATGAGGAGAGATTGAGTAGACTAAGCCTATATTCTCTGGAGTTTAGAAGAATGAGAGGTGATCTCATTGAAACATACAAAATTCTTACAGAGCTTGACAGGGTAGATGCAGGGAGGATGTTTCCCCTGGCCGGGGTGACAGTCTCAGAATAAGGGGTCGTCCATTTAGGACTAAGATGAGGAGAAACTCAGAGGGTGGTGAATCTTTGGAATTCTCTGCCCCAGAGGGCGGTGGAGGCTCAGTCGTTGAGTATATTCAAGACAGAGATCGATAGATTTTTGGATATTAAGGAAATCAAGGGATATGGGGATAGTGCAGGAAAGTGGAGTTGAGGTAGAAGATCAGCCATGATCTTACTGAATGACGGAGCAGGCTCGAGGGGCCGAATGGCCTACTCCTGCTCCTAGTTCATATGTTCTTAAAATGTCATTGAGTAGGTAGGGTGATTAGAGAAAAATATGAGCGACACAGTGAAGGAAAATGTTTAAAGCTGAAATCAAAAAGATAAATTGTTCAGACTTGAAGGGATCATTATCGAGGGAAAAGATGGGCTAGTATTAAAGTAGTATTTAAGGCAATGATCAAGAAGTGACAAGATCAAGAAGTCCTTCAAAGATTGAAGGACAGAAATCATGGATAGAAAAGATGAGAAATATTTCAAGGCATAGACCAAGATAGAAGGAACAAAGAACATAAGAAATAGGAGCAGGAATAGGCCACTTGGCCCCCTCGAGCCTGCTCCGCCATTCAATAAGATCATGGCTGATCTTGGGCTCAAAGCCACTTCCCCGCCTGCTCCCCATAACCCTTCACTCCCTTATCTTGCAAAAAGTTGTCTATCTCCACCTTAAATGTATTTAATGACCCAGCCTCCACAGCTCTCTGGGGCAGAGAATTCCACAGATTTACGACCCTAGAGAAGAAATTCCTCCTCATCTCAGTTCTAAAAGGGCGACCCTTTATTCTAAAACTGTGCCTCCGCGTTCTAGATTTCCCCACGAGGGGAAACAACCTCTCTGCATCTACCTTGTCGTGCCCCCTCAGTATCTTATATGTTTCAATAAGATCACCTCTCATTCTTCTAAATTCCAATGAGTATAGGCCCAGCCTGCTCAACCTTTCCTCATAAGTCAACACCCTCATCTCTGGAATTAACCTAGTGAATCGTCTCTGAACTGCCTCCAATGCAAGTATATCTTTCCTTAAATAAGGAGACCAAAACTGTACGCAGTACTCAAGGTGTGGTCTCACCAATACCCTGTACAGTTGTAGCAAGACTTCCCTGCTTTTATACTCCAACCCCCTTGAAATAAAGACCAACATTCCATTTGCTTTTTTGATTACTTGCTGCACCTGCATGCTAACTTTTTGTGTTTCATGCACAAGGACCCCCAGGTCCCTCTGAACTGTAGCATTTTGTAATCTCTCTCCATTTAAATAACAATTTGCTTTTTTATTTTTCCTGCCAAAGTGGATAACCTCGCACTTTCCCACATTATACTCCATCTGTCAAATGTTTGCCCACTCACGTAGCCTGTCTATATCCCTTTGCAGGTTCTTTCAGTCCTCTGCACAACTTGCTTTCCCACCCATCTTTGTATCATCCGCAAACTTGGCTACATTACACTCGGTCCCTTCATCCAAGTCATTAATGTAGATTGTAAATAGTTGAGGCCCCAGCACCGATCCCTGTGGCACCTCACTGGTTACCGTTTGCCAACCGGAAAATGACCCATTTATCCCGACTCTCTGCTTTCTGTTAGTTAGCCAATTCTCTATCCATGCTAATATATTACCCCCAATTCCATGAGCTCTTATCTTATGCAGTAACCTTTTATGTGGCACCTTATCGAATACCTTCTGGAAATCCAAATACACCACATCCACTGGTTCACCTTTGTCCACCCTGCTCGTTACCTCCTCAAAGAACTCCAGTAAGTTTGTTAAACATGATTTCCCTTTCATAAAACCATGCTGACTCTGCTCGACTGCATTATGAATTTCCAAATGCCCTGCTACTGCTTCCTTAATGAAGGCCTCCAGCATTTTCCCAACGACAGATGTTAGGCTAACTGGTCTATAGTTTCCTGCTTTCTGTCTCCCTCCTTTCTTAAATAGGGGTGTTACATTTGTGATCAACAATAACATACTAACAACTAGAATGATATAGAGATTGAAAGAGGGCATTGAAAGTAAAAAAGGTGAAGAGAGACTAGAACTCAAGACTAAAAGAGAATGAAAAATCATGACAGAATCTAACAAATAGCATTAACCAAGGTCAATTTAATACTGCTATAACACAAGCTTTAGTAGCACTATGCTTGTAAAATCTGAATGTAGACCTGTCAGCATACCCTATCTCTTCATTGTGGCGGTATTAACAAGGTCTTGACTAAGTGGCAGTTTCATAGCAGCACTGTGTGAGCTCCACTCTAATACAAGCTGCGAAAATTATGCCACAGAAACCATTTTATAATGTCACGACGCACATCAATGTCATGACTTTGCTCCTCTAATACCTAAAGCATAATTGAAATTCAGATGATCTGCCTTATATTCTTAGGGGGAAAAATTGGACGCTATGTCCGACAGTGTCAGGGTGCCGTGCTTGCGGCCGGGGCAGCGCAAATTAACGGGCAGGTGCCTGGGCGGCCATCTTTTTTGGGCCGCCTGCCAGCACCTGCCCCCTTTCACCTCCTCCTGCGGGCCGTGATTTTTTGCCAGCTATCCGGTGGGCGCTGCACTAGGCCCCTCTCCTTTAACCAGGGGAGGGAGGTCTATAGTACCATGGCGCTACGTGCATGCTGCACGTAGCGCCGAGATATTCAATGGGAGCACCCCAAGAGTGAGGGGGAGCGCTTCCAGTAGCGCCCCGCCTCCGCTTGGGGTGCTATCAATCAATTTCTGGCGCGGGCGCTAACTTTTTTGGGGCACTAAAATCCAGCGAAGTTAGCACCCCTAAGGGGGCGCGACCCAATTTTTCCTCCTTATAGTTGTCCCAGCTACAGAGAGCACTTTGGGAGAAGTGATAGAGGGGAATGGGGGAGCGGGAGACCGGGAGAGGAGGAGGCAGTAGAGAAGGAGGGGGAAGTAGGGAGGTGGAAGATGGCGAGGGGGGTGGGGGGAGGGGAAGAGAGGAATAGAAATAAGAGGGGGGAGGGGAGAGAAGTGGGTGTAGGTACAACTGCAGAAACAACGGTGAAAGGGCAAGCACTTTTCTAATTGTGTTCTTAAATTGCTTTGCCAATAGCATTGAGAATTGGGTTATAGTGTGGCTGCATAATGTATCCACTCCAAAGGTGGTGATAGTAATGTGTGCGTGCAAATAAAAATATATACACCTACACCTTTGACTGATGCTACTTTAAAAGGGCTCAACATTTCCCATAAAAAGCTTTGCATGGCTGCCTCCTACTGAAACACTTCAGGTTGGGGCTGCCAGCAGGGAATGTGATTCGTTGCTGGGCTGGATACACCTGGGAGCACGTTCACATGTCAGGTGGAGGCATCAGGCCTGGGACTTAAATCACTTCTGGGCCGCATTGCACTGAGTGACTGTGCCATGTATCAGGGACAGTGCCAGAAGCCCTATTCCACATGCAGGGAGAAGTTGTGGGGCTAATTGCTAAACTAGGTATCAGCATGGTGAGTGCCATGGGCAGGTGTGGGAGGAGAACTGGGAGCTGACTGACAGCAGAAGCCAGCAGGAGAGCAAGATTTAGATGGGACTTGAGAAATTTATTGTCTGTTACTCATTGCCTACTGGGGGACATTACAACTACATCAAAAATTCTCAGATTCCAAAAAAGAATTAAGTTACAAAAACACCCTCAAAACTCACCTTTACCAAGATGTCTGCTACAGAAACCTTTGATGCAGAGATGCCGGTGTTGGACTGGGGTGGACAAAAATGAGAAGTCGCACAACACCAGGTTATAGTCCAACAGTTTTATTTGAAATCACGAGCTTTCAGAGCGCTGCTCCTTCATCAGGTAAAGTGAGGGAATACAAATCAGCAAAGCATATATAGACAGAGAACAATGTGTTTCTGACTGCCCTCCATCACACCTCGGCAGAGATACAATCAGTCAGGAAGGCATTACATCAAAGACACAGCAAAATACAGCTAAGACAATGAGGTGGGGTCACAGGGGGTCCAACGTGTCAAATGCTGCAGTCTGCAGTTAAGCTTTTTACTTTTTTTTAAAACTGGAAATCACATCTGTGAACAAGACAACGATGACTCGAGTCTGGATGACTCTACGTCATGTAGCGTGACATGAAACCAAGATCCCGGTTGAGGCCGTCCTCATGGGTGCGGAACTTGGCTATCAGTTTCTGCTCGATGATTTTGCGTTGTCGTGTGTCTCGAAGGCCGCCTTGGAGAACGCTTACCCGCAGATCTGAGGCTGAATGTCCTTGACTGCTGAAGTGTTCCCCGACTGGGAGGTAACAATCCTACCTGGCGATTCTTGCGCGGTGTCCGTTCATACGTTGTCTCAGTGTCTGCATGGTCTTGCCGATGTACCATGCTCTGGGGCATCCTTTACTGCAACGTATGAGGTAGACAACGTTGGCCGAGTCACATGAGTATGTACCATGTACCTGGTGGGTAGTGTCCTCACGTGTGATGATGGTATCTGTGTTGATGATCTGGCATGTCTTGCAGAGGTTGCCGTGGCAGGGTTGTGTGGTGTCGTGGTCGCTGTTCTCCTGACAGCTGGGTAATTTGCTGCGAATGATGGTACTTTTGAGGTTAGGCGGCTGCTTGAAGGCGAGTAGTGGAGGCGTGGGGATGGCCTTAGCGAGGTGTTCGTCGTCATCGATGACATGTTGAAGGCTGCGAAGAACATGGCGTAGTTTCTCCGCTCCGGGGAAGTACTGGACGATGTAGGGTACTCTGTTGGTTGTGTCCCGTGTTCGCCTTCTGAGGAGGTCTATGCGATTTTTCGCTGTGGTCTGTCAGAACTGTCGATCGACGAGTCGAGCGTCATATCCCGTTCTTACGAGGGCGTCTTTCAGCGTCCGTAGGTGTCCATCGTGTTCCTCCTCGTCTGAGCAGATCCTGTGTATTCGCAGGGCTTGTCCATAGGGGATGGCTTCTTTAACGTGGTTAGGGTGGAAGCTGGAGAAGTGAAGCATCGTGAGGTTGTCCGTGGGCTTGCAGTAGAGTGAAGTGCTGAGGTGTCCGTCTTTGATGGAGATTCGTGTGTCCAAGAATGAAACCGATTCTGAGGAGTAGTCCATGGTGAGTTTGATGGTGGGATGGAACCTGTTGATGTTATCGTGTAGTCCTTTCAGTGATCCTTCGCCGTGGGTCCAAAGGAAGAAGATGTCGTCGATGTATCTGGTGTACAGCGTTGGTTGGAGGTCCTGTGCAGTGAAGAAGTCTTGCTCGAACTTGTGCATGAAGATGCTGGCGTATTGGGGTGCGAATTTGGTCCCCATGGCTGTTCTGTGTGTTTGGGTAAAAAACTGGTTGTCGAAGGTGAAGACATTGTGGTCAAGGATGAAGCGGATGAGTTGTAGGATGGCGTCTGGAGATTGGCTGTTGTTGGTGTTGAGTACTGAGGCTGTCGCAGCGATGCCGTCATCGTGGGGGATACTGGTGTAGAGTGCCGATACGTCCATCGTGGCGAGGAGTGTTCCTGGTTCAACTGGTCCATTGGTGCTGAGTTTCTGTAAGAAGTCTGTAGTGTCGCGACAGAAGCTGGGGGTTCCCTGTACGATGGGTTTCAGGATGCCCTCGACGTACCCAGAGAGGTTCTCACACAGGGTTCCGTTGCCTGATACGATAGGACGTCCGGGTGTGTTGGCTTTGTGTATCTTTGGGAGGCAGTAGAAGTTTCCCACGCGGGGAGTACGTGGGATGAGAGCGCGTAGGATGCTTTGTAGGTCTGGATCGAAGGTCTTGATCAGTCTATTGAGTTGGCGGGTGTGTTCTTTGGTCAGATCTGCGGGTAACTGTCTGTAGTGTTCCTGGTTGTCCAGTTGTCGGTATGCTTCTTTGCAATAGTCCATTCTGTTCTGTATGACGATGGATCCTCCTTTGTCCGCTGGTTTGATGACGATGTTGCGGTTGGTCTTGAGAGCGTGGATGGCGTTGCGTTGTGCTCGGGTGACATTCTGGACTGTCTTGTGAGTGCGGCTGATGAATCTGGCGTTGATGCATCTCCTGAAACCTTTGAGGAGGCAGAAATGCTATAGTCACCCAATGGCCAGGGCATAGAACTGCAGACAAACTCAATTACAGTAATAAGGAAAACTTTTTTCCACAGGGATTGTGCAGTGACTGAGGCTTGAAATGAGAAACCCTACTACAGCGCCACTCACAGGCGTTGCAAGGAATTACAAATGTATCTTTCGGGACATTAATTACGCCGAGAAGTACATTTTCATTTTGTATTTTAAATTTGTCATCGCTTGTTTGTTTTGTAATATGTTCGAAGTGATTAAGACAGATTAATTTTTTTTGTGCATCTGAGAGAACACAAAAACGAGAACATGCGAATATATGAAAATGACGGACAAGAAAAATACCGACTGATTCATCCAGCCTGTCCTACACACTGCTGATGCCTTATGCATCATAATACAAGCACTCCGCAGGCACCCGGAGCCATGTGCTCTCTTGGGAGAGGTAAAATATCTGACAGAAACCCAGGCCAATTAGGGGAACAAAAACTGGAAAATTCCTCTCTGACCCTCTTAGGCAATCAAAACTAGTCCAGGAAATCACATTAGCCCTGATTTACATTACAAGATTTTAAATGTAAAGATATCTGTTGTACAAGGTGATCTCCGCCCCAGCCAGAAACAAATCCAGCTCTCACTTAATGGGATACAGCGAATCAGCATTCACTGTGCAAGCCGGCAACCTGTTCCACAGGTCCACTGTTCTCTGGAAAAACAAGTACCACCTAATATCCAACCTAGTTCAGCCCTTGTGTAACAAGTGAGCCTGACCCTTGGTCCACCCTCACCTATCCAGTTGAAATAATTGATCTACATAAACTCAACCTAATCCCTTCATTGTTTTATAAATATTGATCAAATCATCCCTAAGTCAACACTTCTCTACGGTAAAAGACCCAGCCCATTGTGCCTATCTGGGTAACTTACGGTGTTTTTAAAACTAGGAATTAATCTTATGGCCTTCCTCTGCAGCCTTTCCAAAGCCTCAATATCCCCACCATGTGAGGAGACCAATAGTGGAGACAGATGGCACGATGGACTCAGATGTCTGTGTGTACTGGGCGACGTTAATTGTTCAGGGTCAAGTAAAAACAGGATGAAGGTGGAACCCTGTTAACTGGTTGGGGCCCTAGAAATAATGGTTTTAAAATACTACTTTTCCCTCTCCAATAACACGTGCAGTGGATATGGAGTAAGATTTGCAAAGTGATGACTCTATGCATACAGTAACAAAGTCAGCACAACTTCCAGATATGTACATGGCAACCCCCATCACCTTTCAAGGAAAAGACTAGCAAGGCTGACACTTGAACTATTGGCTGAGGTGATGAAAGAATTGGGTCAACATATTAGTGACTCTATGTGACACCATTGATTTTTTTAATTCGATGTGGACATCACCAGCAAGGCCAGCATTTATTGATAAGGTGGTGGTGAGCCACCATTTCAGAGAGTTGTTAAGAGTCAACCACTACGCTGTGTGTCTGGAGTCACATATAGGCCAGACCAGGGAAAGACAGCAGATTTCCTTCCCTAAAGGGCATTAGTGAACCAGATGGGCTTATTATGACAATCCAGTAGTTTCATGGTCACCATTAATGATACTATCTTTTTATCCTTTATTTATTCCAGATTTATTTAATTAACTGAATTTAAATTCCCCAGTTGCCATGGTGGTATTTGAACTCTTATCTCCAGATTTATTAGCCCAGGCCTCTGGATTACTAGTCCAGTAACATTACCACTATGCTACCGTTCCCTTGCTATGCTACCTTTTCCTTACTATGCTACTGTTCCCTTATATGGGATCTAGTGGAACTCAGAAGATTGAGTGTGAGCCCATAAACATTGCCTTACTCGTCTGAGATGATGGACATGATCTCAACCCCTTAGCTTGGACCAAGCTAAAATGAGTGTAAAAGAAATCTCTGTAAACGGGGAAATTGGAATTGACAAGCATAATGCGTATGAATGGGAGGAAGCAATGTGCACTTCCCTCCAGAAAAAGGGGCATGGTATCTCAGCACTGATTTTAACCTAACTCGCTGGGCAAGAATGGGACAGGTTCGGGTCGGATGGTTGATTTACACACTATCTGATTTTATGCTCCATCGACTTCATGGTGCTCCTGTGTAGTCCATGTGGATTGCCATCAGTCGTATTATGTATGGTGGGCTTTCACTGTGTTCATCTGTACCCTGTGCAGGGGCTAAGGTGCAAGCACTCCCTCCAGCGAGCTGCTTTCTGGGCCGTCCTATCCCTATCCCCCTACCTTGCTCCTGAGCACTAGTGCTGGGTGCATCTCCATGTGCAGACCCCTCTAGCCTAATCTCTGATCTATGCGAGGTGCCAGTCTCTGAGCTGATATCTGCAAGTGTATGGTCAAGTGACATTTCCTCTTCTGCAATACTGCCTCTTCTTCTACTTCCTTGAAGCAGTGTGGAGATTCTGAACTTGAAAGGGACAAAAGTTAGCATTTAGTGGCATGGGTAAGCAGAGACAAACGAGTAGCTCTGTAAGCAGCAGCAATTTGTTCTGCATAGTGTGTGAGGGTGAGATTTAAGTGAGAAGGAAATGAGGGAAAGATGATGTAAAATCCTGCGGGACATGTCCTCCAGCCTCATCAGAGGCCATGTTCCTGATATGCCCTCAGCCAATGATGTCCATAACTACTTCTTCAAAAGAGGATAGCACATGAACAATGACCATTCTCCTGTGGCTGTCTGCTTCCTGTTATATGTGAGTTTGCCCTGCAAGAAAGAAGGAAATGTGTCTGTGTTATAGAGTAGTGAGAAGTTTTGAGGACATGCATGTCAGGGTAGCCTAACATCTGTTGTTGGGAACATGCTGGAGTCCTTCATTAAGGAAGCAGTAGCAGGGCATTTGGAAAATCATACTGCAGTCAAGCAGAGTCAGCATGGTTTTATGAAAGGGAAATCATGTTTAACAAATTTGCTGGAGTTCTTTGAGGATGTAACGAGTAGGGTGGACAAAGGTGAACCAGGGAATGTGGTGTATTTGGATTTCCAGAAGGCATTCGATAAGGTGCCACATAAAAGGTTACTGCATAAGATAAGAGCTCTCAGAGTTGGGGGTAATATATTAGCATGGATAGAGAATTGGCTAACTAACAGAAAGCAGAGAGTCAGGATAAATGGGTCATTTTCCGGTTGGCAAACGGTAACCAGTGGGGTGCCACAGGGATCGGTGCTGGGGCCTCAACTATTTACAATCTACATTAATGACTTGGATGAAGGGACCGAGTGTAATGTAGCCAAGTTTGCGGATGATACAAAGATGGGTGGGAAAGCAAGTTGTGCAGAGGACTCAAAGAATCTGTAAAGGGGTATAGACAGGCTAAGTGAGTGGGCAAACATTTGGCAGATGGAGTATAATGTGGGAAAGTGTGAGGTTATCCACTTTGGCAGGAAAAATAAAAAAAAATTATTTAAATGGAGAGAGATTACAAAATGCTACAGTTCAGAGGGACCTGGGGGTCCTTGTGCATGAAACACAAAAAGTTAGCATGCAGGTGCAGCAAGTAATCAAAAAGGCAAATGGAATGTTGGCCTTTATTGCAATGGGGTTGGAATATAAAAGCAGGGAAGTCCTGCTACAACTCTACAGGGTATTGGTGAGACCGCACCTTGAGTACTGCGTACAGTTTTGGTCTCCTTATTTAAGGAAGGATATACTTGCATTGGAGGCAGTTCAGAGACGATTCACACGGTTGATTCCTGAGATGAGGGGTTGACTTATGAAGAAAGGTTGAGCAAGTTGGGCCTATACTCATTGGAATTTAGAAGAATGAGAGGTGATCTTACTGAAACATATGATACTGAGGGGGCTTGACAAGGTAGATGCAGAGAGGATGTTGCCCCTCGTGGGGAAATCTAGAACTCGGGGGCATAGTTTCAGAATAATGGGTCGCCCTTTTAGAACTGAGATGAGGAGGAATTTCTTCTCTCAGAGGATCGTAAATCTGTGGAATTCTCTGCCCCAGAGAGCCGTGGAGGCTGTGTCATTAAATACATTTAAGGTGGAGATAGACACATTTTTACAAGATAAGGGAGTGAAGGGTTATGGGGAGCGGGCAGGGAAGTAGCTTTGAGCCCAAGATCAGCCATGATGTTATGAATGGCGGAGCAGGCTCAAGGGGCCAAGTGGCCTATTCCTGCTCCTATTTCTTATGTTCTTATGTAATAGCGGTACTGGTGCGTGAAAGATGGCAGAGGTGTGAGGAGGTGAAGGAAGTAATAGTGAGGAGAATCACAGGTGCAGAGCATGGTAGTAGGAACAGAAAGATGTGGAGTGAAGTGTGCTGCAGTGATTGGTGGAGAGTGCTGGTAATCAAAAGAGGGAGTGCTGATGCTACAGGTAGTGTAAGGCTAAGCAGAGAGCAATGAGAGTTACGAGTTAGGAGGCTTACTTTAGCTGGCCTTGTGAGGTCATTGAACTTTTTACTACATTGCAGCCATGTCCTGGGGGTGATGCTTCTGGCACTAACCCGCTTTGCCAGCTCTGCTCACTCATGCCGGGCAGCTTCCCTTAATATCTCCCTGCTGCCTTGTAGATAGAAGCTGTCCCTCCTCCTGCAGAGCTCCTCCACCAATACCTCCAATGCAGCATCAGAAAAATGGAGGGGGGGGGGGGCGGCCTTGCAGCTTCTCCTGTGCCTGCCATTATCAACAATCTTCAATGACAGTTGCCTACAAGCAAAGTGTACCTCCGCTTTAAGAGGTTCAGGCTGCCTTTAAATGGCATTACAAATGTACGCTATTGATGCCCCATTAGGTGAGCTGCCAATGGGCAACACAAGTAGTGCTGGCAGCCTGCCTGTTTCATTTAAATGAATTAGGCCCACCAATTTGGGGCCTTAGTTGTGTCTACATGATTGTGCGTGTGCTCCAAGTGATAGTTCAGCAACGCCAGTGGTGATATGCACTGTATCCTCCCGAAATCTACCATTACTGTCCTTTTTGTGTGAAGCCCCCAAAACCCAGAAACCTCAACCACCTTTTAAATAATTGAATCATGTCAGGCATGCAGATGCTGGTCATGATTCATTTTAGCCATATATATATAGCACCTTTAACATAGTAAAACGGCTCAAGGCGCTTCACAGGAGCGCTATCAAACAAAAATTTGAATCATCAAATTTCACAGGAGCGATATCAAACAAAAACAAAACACAAACTACTAAAGTCAACCGTTGCATTACTCAGAGTACCATCATGTAAATCCTAACCATCTTGCATTCAGTCAGTTTATCAGTGGTGGGTAAAGTTTTAGAAACAATAATCAAGGAAAAAATTAACGAGCACTTGGAGAGGTTTAAGCTAATTAAGGAGCGCCAACACAGATTTGTAAAAGGCAGATCGTGTTTAACTAATCTAATTGAATTTTTTGATGAAGTAACAGAGAGGATTGATGAAGGGAATGCAATGGATGTTGTCTACATGGATTTTAGGAAGGCGTTTGACAAAGTACCACATAGAAGGTTGGTAAACAAAATTGAGGCTCATGGAATAGGTGGGTCAGTGGCAGCTTGGATAAGGAATTGGCTTAAGGACAGAAAACAGCGAGTTGTGGTAAATGGCTGTTTTTCAGACTGGAGGATGGTAGACAGTGGTGTTCCCCAAGGGTCAGTGCTGGGGCCAATGCTTTTTTTGATATATATAAATGACCTCGATATTGGAATACAGAGTAGAATTTCTAAATTTGCCGATGACACCAAACTTGGGGTGTGTGGCAAACAGTGATGATGATACCAATTGACTGCAACAGGACATAGAAAGGCTAGCAGAATGGGCAGACAAGTGCCAGATGGAATTTAATACAGAGAAGTGTGAGGTGATGCATTTTGGCAGAAGGAACAGGGAGAGGCAATATGCACTTAATGGCACAGTTTTAAAGAGTGTGCAGGGACAGAGGGACCTGGGTGTTAATGTGCATAGGTCCCTGAAGGTGGCAGGACATATTGAGAGTGGTTAACAAAGCATATGGAATCTTGGGCTTCATAAATAGAGGTATTGAGTACAAAAGTTATGCTGAACCTTTATAAAGCGCTGGTTAGGCCACAACTGGAGTATTATGTCCAGTTCTGGTCACCACACTTTAGGAAGGATGTGAAGGCGCTTGAGAGGGTGCAGAGGAGATTTACCAGAATGGTTCCAGGGATGGGGGATCTTAGCTACAAGGACAGGTTGGAGAAGCTGGATTTGTTTTCATTAGAGCAAAGGAGGTTGCGGGGTGATTTGATAGAGGTGTACAAGATTATGACAGGTTTGGATAGCCTAGACGGGGAAAGGCTGTTCCCACTAGTTGATGGTACAAGGATTAGGGGACACAGATTTAAGGTTTTGGGTAAGAGATACAGGGGGGACGTGAGGAAAAACTTTTTTACGCAGCGAGTGGTGATGACCTGGAATTCGCTGCTGACGGAAGTGGTGGAAGCGGAGACACTCAATGTTTTCAAGGGGAGACTGGATAGGCACTTGAGGGAAATAAACTTGCAGGGCTACGGGGATAGAGCGGGGGAATGGGACTGACTGGATTGCTCTACAGAGAGCTGGCACAGACTCGATGAGCTGAATGGCCTCCTTCTGTGCCGTTATGACTCTATGGAGGAGAAATTCAGTATCGCCCCGTTTGGGGCGCAATTATCGGCCGGGTGCAAAGTTTAGCGCCTGGCGCTAATTATCGCCTCCGACTGCAAACTTGGCTTCTATCGCCCCTGGAGGTGATTGGAGCGCTAAATCAGGCGCTACACACCTCTCTTAAGGCGCTAACGCTGAGGAGCGAGGCACTATCTCAGAGCGCTGCGAAGCTCATGTGATGTCAGTCAGCAATGGAACACAGACACACTGGCGCTGGCCAGTTCTTAAAGGGGAGGGTCGATCTTGCTCTCCATCCACACCTTGCTCATTGCAGCCTTGAATCTCGGCCTGGAGAGACCTGTACATCAAATCTGCTGGAAAGAACAATGGAGAGACCCAGGGAAAGAGCTCAGAGTGCAGTCCCCACAGTCTCTTCTAAATTGATGCAAGGAAGATCAAATCAAAATGAACCTGCAAAGTGCTGCTCAGTACCCAAAACTCCTCAACACAGCGTTGAATATCTCCAGAAGTCTCCCTCTCTCACTCAGAATGCGTGGTGCAAAAATGTCACCCAAAAAAAAGGCAGGAACCGGTCGCCTTTAAATAGCGCTCCCCCAGTCCCTTCCCGACTGCAAAATGCTCCCCTCAACCTGTCGTTGCTAGCGGCAGGCGGTAAGGCAGGGGGCGCCACTCAATATCCGGTCCGGGGCGCTACACGCTCGACTGACGTCATGATCTGCGGGTGCAGGAGATCGTGGTGGTAGTGTTTAGCGCCGCTGCAAAATGTCTGGTCAATTCCACAAGCGGTGCAAACATCGCCGCACCCGGGCACTAGTTGCTTTGCGTCCCATTAGCGCCCTCTTAAGGCGCTAACGGGAGGCGCAAACCAACCAAATTTTCCCCCGATGACTCTGTATCTTACATATGTGCATTGAATGTACTGGCGAGTTTGTATGCACTTGAGTATCCTTGTGTATGGGAGGGGCTATGCCTTTGCAGGGAGGGAAACAAATGGGTTGGCAGTTTGATACTATAGTCTGATACTAAAAATGATCTTAAATTTCACATTTCACATTGCAAGGGTAAGCAACACTCAACACATCCAACCTGAGCAGAGCAGCAATCAGCAAAGTTAATAATGGCCCGAAAATTAGACCTAATACGCGAGAGTACGCACTGTGTACTCTCGCGTTTTAGGTCTCCAATTGCCGGTTTCCTGCATGCACTGCGCATGCGCGGTGAAAGGGTTAATTTGGAATGGTCAAATTCAATTTCTATATAATTTGCACTAAAACCATGAACAGTGAAGGTTTTGCAAATTGAGACAACAATTGATAAGCTTACAGCTGCCAGGAAATGAAGGTCTTGCAAATTGGGACAAGGAATAGATATAATTACAGCTGCCAGACAGATTTCTGAGGGAGGGTTCAGTATTTAATAAACGGTATTGAAAGGGGCCTTTTACAAAGTTAGCTAGAGACCGTAGGCACGGTGCCAATCACAGATAACATACAGTAGTAAACTGTGGGATTAGACTATGCTCAAAAAGGCATAACAATATGTAACTGCTTTTATGATTATTGCCAAATAAATATAGATAAAGGCAAAATATAATCAGGTGATTAATGTAATACCATGTAATTGGATGAAAATCGATGTATGATGGCATGTAGCCAAAAATATTGAATATAAGCTGTACTGAACAAAGGTTAAATGAGAAGGGGGTACACAAGGTCGAGGGACCTTTCTTGGCTCTTCTCCCAAAGTACTTTGTCTAATAAACTGTGTGTTTTTGAACTTCATCTAGGCTCTGAGAATATTATTTTCTCCCCAACACGCGGGAAACCGGCACTTTGTGAATTCAAAAGGGGGCGGTTCCTAAGTGAACCGCGTGCGCGCTACAGGCTGTGCGCACGCAGTGCACTTAGTTATTTTTTCAGCTTTGAACGCGCAGGTAAGTGGTGAACATTTTATACATAAAGAAAGCAGGCGTAGGACCCCCTTTTTACAAGGTAAGTAGTTAATTAAGTGTTATTTTAAATTTTTTTCAACAGGTTTATCTTTTTTAGAGACTTTAAAGAAAGGTAAGTTTATTTTTATAACTTTTAAAAAGATTTAAAATTTTTTCAAAAATTTAATTTTTTGTTTAAAGTGGTTAATTTATTTAACTATACTTATTTTATTAATGTGATGGCTTTTTTAAAATTTAATTGAGGTTTAGCTGTTCTTTTGGGGGGTATAGTATTCATAGCTTTGACAGGTCTTCCTGTCAAAACTATGAATGAAAGATGGTGTGCTGCCATTGGCTCTAACTGAATCACGTGATCCCAGAGCTCGCACGAACTAATTGCGTCTCTGGGTCACGCAAGCACTGCACGGTTCCAAGAGAGAGAGCCTTTCAGACTAAAGTTCGTGTGGGCCCGGAGCAAAAAGGTAGGTGCGGAGTGCGATATCGCGGGGATTCCTTACCCCCGCGGGAACCCTCACTGTTTAATTTCTGGGCCATTGTGTTGAACTGCATAGCTGAAACAGTCAGAGGAAGTTGTGATCAAACTGTACAGTGCTCTGGTCAGCCCACACTTTGAGTGTGTCCAAGCTGCGGTCACCAAGAAACAAGGGAGACTTCAAGCATTTGAGGCACTTGTGAGAAGAGCCGCAAGATTGATTCTGAGTGTCATACGTATGAATGATGAGGAAATACGGGGGAAACTTGGGCTTTTAAGCCTAAAAAGCAGGCATTTGAGAAGTAATCTTACAGAAGGTATGTAAAGTTGTTAAGGGAATGGAAAAAGTAAACCCAGAATACTACTTTAAATTGCAAAAGTAGAACATGGTGACACAGATTGAAACTAGTAAAAGATAAATTTAGAATTGATGTCGGGAAATTCTTCATATAAAGAGTGATCAACGTACGAATAGACTGCCAAATAGAGTGGTGGAGGCAAAAGCCTTGGAATCATTTAAGTAACAACTGGATGCTGCAATGGGGGAACTTTAGATGTTTAGAATAGATTAATTAAGAAGGGCTGAATGGCCTTCAACATCTGTAATTATCTTGCGATTTCTGCAAAAATGATTGAGGCTCCAAGAAAAGGAAAATGAGGGCAAGTAATCTTTTGATTTTCATACGTATATGCAGCACAAACTCATCATAACCATTTTATCCAAAGCTATCATTACAAAATTTGTGGTCCCAGTGCAAGTTCAATTACAGACACTCAAACCACAAAAAGACCCATCCCTAATTTTTAGATAAAGGAGCTTGATTATCTAGCTAGCCTGTTGTTCTATTGGCCCGAAAGCGATAGGAAGGCTGTAGTCTGAATTGAACATGCAGTAACCAAAATGGGCGAAGCCAAAGCATTCAGAGGTTTGATTTCAGCAGTAGAGTCTCAAGCCTAATGAAAATAACATACTATACAGTGTAGCGCTTTTTGTTCCATATTAAAATCTGTGCAAAGTACATTGTAATATATTTTTTTCTGCCTTTAGAACAGTTTGTTCTCATTACGAGAATAGTGAAGGTTATGAAAGAAATGAATGTACTGGATGTACAAAGGTTCATAAATGCACTGACAGTACTAAAAGGTTCTCAGAAATGAATATCCCATTTAATGGATGTAAGACTAGAGAGAGAGTATTCTTCTGATTTGCTTGACCAGACAAGCAGAATTACCATGGTTTCCTAATATGTCTTGTAGAATGTGTCTAAAAATTCTAAGACTATATTCATTTAAATTGCATATTCCTGTGAACTACTGAAACAATTATACTGCAGCAGCTCTCATGTGAGTACAATCATCCTTCTAGTCAGACATTGTCATTATAAATCATTTCCCATCATTTGTCCTTCTCTGCTGTTTAAATGATCTCACTATATAAAAAAAATAGTTCTGGTTAATGGACAGTTGAGAATTCTAATTCCTAGAGTAGGAAGAACCGACACACTGAGCTTTTTTCTACCGTAAACTATTGCCTGCAAGTTAACAATGCACTTACTGATATCAATGGTGAGCAAGAGCTTTCTCTAATCTCTGTGCTGAAAAAGTGAGAGAAGAAATGACTTGCACGCACCCTTAATTCTCATTTCACAGTTAATAATTGAGAATTGTGCATATTTACTGTTGATGTGCAAGAATGATATTCTCCATACTCCCTCGTGATAACTAACTGCTAGCAGCATGTTTTCATTCCAATGGTAAGTTAGAAGAAATTTCACCAGTTTAACAGCAGCTATTGAGTCACTTGCTCTTTGTTTTAGTCTTGTAATCAAGGATATATTGAATATACTCATTTTCAGCAGGTTAAGTTATGAATGATAATTAAACATGAGCACCAGGAGCACTGTTCTCTGGGTGCTGTGTGAGCCTACAGCCCAGAGACCTGAATTTGCATTGTGATGCCAGATCAGCTTATTTAAGTAAATATTCAGGGATTCAGCCGCACCTCCGGTTAAGTCATGGCAGTGGAGCCTGAGCAGCTCCAAGGAAATTCCCGGCCATAATTGGGCACAGAGGAACATTATACTAACATCATTAGCAGTATTTTCTAGGCTGAAATAAGTATACTGATATAACAAGAGGCAAGAAGCAAGTATATTGGCCCGGAATTTGCATTTGTAATGACGACGAAACGGTGGCATAGTGGTTAGCACTGTTGCCGCACAGCGCCAGGGACCCGGGTTCGAATCCAGCGTCGGGTGACTGTCTGTGTGGAGTTTGCACATTCTCCCCGTGTCTGCGTGGGTTTCCTCCGGGTGCTCCGGTTTCCTCCCACAGTCCAAAGATGTGTGGGCTAGGTTGATTTGGCTATGATAAATTGACCCTTAGTGTTAGGGGGGGGATTAAATACGTGGGGATAGGGTGGGATATGTGTCGTTGCAGGCTCGATGGGCCGAAATGGCCTCTATCTGCATTGTGGGGATTCTGTGATACGGTCAGCGCTCGCTGTCATTACTCTGCAAAACTGGCAGCAAATTCTGGCGTCCTCACATGCACAGTTAAATGCGCAAATCTAGGAAGTTGCTGTCAGTGATACCCTGTTCCTCCACAGGGTGCGCTGTCGCAGTCCTTGCAGATGCAATCAGCACAAAATCAGCGAATTGATGCAAACTGTAGCTTTTTATGCTCTATTCTCACTGTAAAAACCCTTAAAAAATTTAAGGCTTGTTGACTGAGGTGTAACTGATGTTTTAACAGTGTTCTAAGTCATAATTACTGATGAACAACCTCTCTGGCCCTGAAAAAACGAATTTTATATGTGGAGTCTCATTTCCTATATTATATGATATTCCGCTTTCTGTAAAAGTATTAAAAAATGAATGATAAAACCTGGTTTTTACTTTCTCGTTTGCTGTGTGTGAGAATTCTTCAATGTGATTGGCTGCTTAGCCTGCTTGATGACATTACTGTTGCTGGAGATCCCCTTTCGGTGACGCCAGAATGAAATTAACGTCAGGAAAGGTGAAATCCACGCCACAGAGATTGCTAGATCTTTGTGGGCAGCATTCTTCGAGGTCAGCGGTGAGCGCCGTCACTTCGTCGCTGACTGCAAAATCCAGGACATTATTTTGTTAATTGTAGATATTAACAGTATATTCAATTTGCTGCTTTAGTTTTCAGTCCAATTTAGTGGGGCATATTTTCTCCTGTGAAGTAGTATATGTATAGAACAGATTTATGTGTGTAGGAAACACATTCCAAAATGCTGAAAAATAACTAAACAAAAGGGCGGATTTTTCTCTTCCGAGGATTCCCCTCTACAGTGGTTGACAGGGCCCTTGACCGTGTCCGTTCTATCTCCCGCACTTCTGCCCTCACCCCTGCCCCTCCCTCCCGGAACCACGATAGAGTTCCCCTTGTCCTCACCTTTCACCCCACCAGCCTTCACATTCAACGGATCATCCTCCGCCATTTCCACCACCTCCAGCTTGATCCCACCACCAAACGCATCTTCCCCTCACCTCCCCTTTCAGCATTCCGTAGGGACCGCTCCCTCCGCAACACCCTAGTCCACTCCTTTATCACCCCCAACACCCCTTCCCCTTCGCCCCGCACCTTCCCGTGCAAGCGCAGGAGATGCAACATATGCCCTTATACCTCCCCCCTTCCCACTGTCCAGGGCCCCAAACACCCCTTCCGGGTGAAACAGCGATTTACTTGTACTTCTTGCAATTTAGTATACTGTATTCGCTGCTCACGATGTGGTCTCCTCTACATTGGGGAGACCAAACGCAGACTGGGTGACCGCTTTGCATAACACCTTCGTTCAGTCCGTAAGGGGGACCCCGAGCATCCGGTCGCCTGTCACTTTAATTCACCTGGCCCCGATTACATATATATATATTTTTTATCCACACTTTTTGTTTATGCCTTCTGTTCTTCTCTCCCACATGCCAGCGCAATTTACACTTCATCTAGAGCCATCCTTTGTTTCTTAACCTGTCCCATTACCATCTCCTTTTGCCTTGAATATCTCTTAATGTCTCTTAACCTCTCCTGCCTTCTATCCTATCACAGACCTTCCCTTTTGTTCTTTCATCCCCTCCCCCATTTCCCAGCCCCAAACTTGCTTAAAAATCTGTTCCATTTCCTGCTTTTTTCCAGTTCTGACGAAAGGTCATGGACCTGAAACGTTAACTCTGTTTCTCTCTTCACAGATGCTGCCTGACCTGCTGAGTATCTCCAGCATTTTCTGTTTTTATTTCAATAAAATGCATGTGGTCATACATGCACCGTTGATCAATCCCATCGCTTATGTCAACAAAAAAGGATTCCAAATGCTCAATGTCTAGTTCATTTCTGACCAGCAGCACCACAACAAATTGTTCACTTTATTGGCAGCTGTCACAATGCCTCCAAGGGTAAGACTCTAACCTCGGGTTGTTTCTCAAAAAGCGATTATCCCCTTGTTTATCCCTGCCTTGTTGATGCGAAAGGCAAAGTTCCTTCCAAATTTCCCCAGTTCACATTTACCAAGGTTTAAATTCACAACTAGTCCAACAATGCAAACTCCCGCTGTGCTAGACAACCGGGGATTCTATACAAGATAAGGAGTAGAGAATAAAAAACCTTTGAAGAAGAGTGGGAGCACCGTTCCACTTTAAAAAAATAAATCTAAACCAAAACTTTGGATCTGGAGAATTCAAAAGTGCAATAGCATGTACAATCCCAATATCAGCATTTGACACACATCAGCACATGAATGAGAACGTTGCTGCCGTGGTCTTCATCGGACCAGTTCAGGATTTTGAGAGAATCAGTTTTTTTGATCTCAAAATTATTTTAAAATCTCCACACGATGATGTTAAAACTATAAGAACACAAGAACTAGGAGCTGGAGTAGGACATCTGGCCCTTCGAGCCTGCTCCGCCATTCAACAAGATCATGGCTGATCTTCTACCTCAACTCCACCTTCCCGCACTATCCCCATATCCCTTAATTCCCTTCGTTCCCAAACATTTATCAATCTCTGTCTTGAATATACTCAACGACTGAGCATCCACAGCTCTGTGAATTCCAAAGATTCACAACCCTTTGAGTGAAGAAATTTCTCCTCATCTCAGTCCTAAATGGCCTACCCCTTATTTTGTGACTGTGATCCCATGTTCTAGATTCCCCAGCCAGGGGAAACATTTTCCCAGCATTAACCCTGTCAAGCCCCTTAAGAATTTTATGTTTCAATTAGATCACCTCGCATTCTTCTGAACTCGAAAGGGGAAAAATTCGGTATCGACCATTTTGGGGCACTAATATCGGCTGGGCGCAAAATTTAGCGCTGGGCGCAAATTATCGCCGGTGACGAGAAATTAGTCTCTGGCGGCCCTGGAGGTGATTGGAGCGCTAAATCAAGCACTACACACTTCTCTTAGGGCGCTAACTTCGGGGAACGGGGCGCTACCTCAGAGCACTACTCAAGCTCAGACGATGTCAATTACCTTGTACTCAGACATACTGGCGCCTTCCAGTTCTTAAAGGGGAGGGTCCATCATGCTGCACAGCCTCACCCTGATCATTGCTGCATTTGACCTGGGCCTACAAGGAGGTGCAAATCTTCAACAAAGATTATCATGGCTACTCAGAAGCCCAGGGAGAGAGCTCGCTGGTTTAGTTGTGGCTGTGGAACGCTGATGGGCAGTGCTGTTTCCAGACACTGGCAGGAGGCCATTGCCCCGGGAGTTCACAAGGGTGTGGAGGGAGGTTGGCCAGTATGCATCATCCAGGAGCCTGGTCCAAAGGACTCTCACCCAGTGCCACAAGAAGTTCAACAAACTCACTCGGGTGGTCAGGGTGAGTAGATGCTTGAAATACCTCTACATCCCACCATTTCAACCTCACTCTGTGCACAGATGATGTAAAGTGCCAAATCCCCAACACTCACCCAACAACTATGCCCATCTACTAAAAGTCACATCCACATCTCACACCTTGCAGACATTGACGGCTATTCAACTATGGTAGGCACATCTGCCAAACACATGGCTGCACACTCACTCACGCACTGTCCTTTTTCTTGCAGGCCAAGCTTTCACATAACAGGAGGGAGCAACAACGCATGGGAGGAGGTCAGGCAGAGCTGCACCCCCTCACACAGCTGGAGGAGTGAGTTCACAGACTGATCGCGAGCCATGTCATGGGCGCTGTGGCAGTTGGAGAGGTCGATCCCCTTGGGGACAGCAACGGTATGTTCATCAACTCTCTCTCCTCTCTCATACCACTTCCCCCTCACAACACCAGCCTTTCCCACTTTCCATCTAACTATGCTGTCTACATTCCTTGCTCCCTTACTGCCCCCCTACCCTCACGTTAAAGCCACTCTTGTACCTTCCTGCTTTCAAATAGTGAGCTACCATCAGACCAGCCTGTCCCTCAGCCTCCCAGTGGCAGCGACGTGGGAGAGGAGGAGGAACATGAAGCCGGAGCCTCACTGCCTGCGTCTCCCGAGGGCGATACATCCGATAATGGGGCCACACGTTCGCTGGAGGGGAGCAGAGGAAATGGCTCTGATGTGGGTGAAGCTCCGGGACCCAGCGGGCTGCAGCAACACCATGGGGGAGGGGAAGGGAAGCTCGAGGGCCATCTCCCTGGAGTGTGAGTGCGCACGAGTTCTGCTGCACAGGACTCGGACCTCGATATCGCGGCGATGAATACTCAGGCGATGAGCATGCATACTGAACTCATGGGTGCAATGGCAAGGGTGCCCGAGAGCATGGATGCACTGGCTAGGAGCGTGGAGGAGTCCACCGCCAGCACAGCTGTCATCTGTGCGCAAACCCATGAACCCATCCTTGCCTCGTTGCAGAGGATGGTTGACTTGCAGAGAGACCGTGGGGACCCAGACCCCATGCCACATGTAATGGGTGAGGTGGCAGCATCTATTGCAGCACAGGCCGAGGCACCGCAATGGCTTAGTGCTGGAATCGAGTCATTGGTTGGTGCCATCCAATCTCAGACTGCTCTGATGCACTCTCAGATTGATGCCACGCAAGCGCTGACTGTTGCCATCCTCGCTGGGTCGCCCACAGTCCACCGGGGATCTCATGGTGCTGCAGCAGGCCAGCAATCTGTGCTCGAGCAGATTGCTCCGGATGCTGAGGTTCTGCCCCGGGGGTGTGGCAGTGTGGCAGTCGAGCAGGAAGGTGCTGTCCTCTATCAAGATGACAGCATTCCTGTTGTCACCCATCCATTGCACTTACCACAGCCTGTAACCCAGCCAGCCAAGACTGCTGCCGCCCATGCAGAGTTGGTGCAGTCTGCAGCCGGGCCCTCCAGGTCCAGAGCTGGTCGAGGGTGTCCTTCAAGGCTATCTGCAGTCTCTGGATCCAAGAGCTGGATTTTCCGGCCGGATGGTGGCGGGTTCGGTCTTCAGCGTGTTCCAGTCCCGCTCCCTGTTGCAGCCGCCCTCCATTAACAATTTTCCATAGACTGGCCTCATTAGGGCCAATGTGCGCACTCGCCGGCCCAATCGGTGGGTGCGGGTCGGCTTTCCGCGCTTGCGGACGCCTGGATATTTAAGGGGGCCATGTCCCCTTTGCTTTTCACTTTCTTTCTTCTGCATTTGAATGCTGGTTGCTGCAGGAATGGCCACACAACGCTCCAAGGCTGCTCCACGTTTCGATGATACTCCCTCCACAAGAACATTGAGGGAGTCAAGAGGACAAAAGGAGGTCCTCTTTCCCTCCGATGGATGGGGGAAGCCTCCTCAGCGCACAAAGGCAGCCTGGCTGCAAATTGCTGAGGAGGTAAGTGCTCAGTCTGTCTGTACACGCACCTGGGTGCAATGCAGAAAAAGGTTAAATGTCCTGATACAATCAGCAGAAGTGAGTATAACATCACACTTACCTTCAGTCTGCTTCCCATCTCTTCTCATCTCAATCACTCTGCATTGGCAACCTACTCCTGTACATCCCAACTGACCCTAACATCCCTTGCACCCTTACCTATCTCTCTCTCTCTCTCTCTCTATGTACAGAATGACTTCACCATCCTACTATGCACCCCTCACACTCGATCTCACTGTTATGCAATAACTAACAATGCACAGGGAGGGACCTTGGTATTGGCATCTCACTCCATCTTTGTCTCCCTCTAAACATTTATGTTATCCATTCTTATCACTGACTCCATCAATCTCGCTGAAACTCCACTTGTGTCCCTCATTGCAGGAAAAGAGAGCCCACAATAAGAGGGAGAGAGGGAGGACAGGAGGAGGCACACCATCCTTGGCGCATATAACCACCGCTGAGGAGGCAGCTCTGGAGATTGTGGGAGGTGCAGAGGAGCTGGAAGTGGGGGACGGAGAGACGGGCGCAGTACAGCAAGCTGGTGACAGAATTGATTTGCAAACCTATCATTTTGTTTTCATGAGTGACTGATATGGCAGCTGATGCTCATAGAAATATAGTTACGATCATCTGCACAATGGGATGTGTTTTCTACCTACATATTACATGGCTAGCTCATGCCTTTACTCCCCCACAGGACCATCGAGATCTCCCTTCCCCACTGTCCATGAGGAAGAGCAGGAGCACTCCTTAGAGGAACCTGCAGCCTCTGAGGGAGCAGCATCAGCAGAAATGAGCGCACCCAGCACCAGCGCAGAGACGCACACCTCGGTGGGTAGTTTGCGAGATAGAGTAGTGTTGTCACCTGGTGTATCACAGCTTACGTGAGCATGAGCAGACGGTGGAGACAGGGACAGCAGTGGAGAGTCCTCGTCGGAGGCCGCAGGGCACTCTAGTTCTGCTCAGCTGCATGTAGACGCTGTGCCTCTGGGCCCATCCAGAAAGAGAGTGGTGCTGGAATTTCAGCAACAAGTGCAGGAGGCTCTGACTGGGTTTGCATCCACGGTAACTGCAAGTGTGCAGAGAATGGAGGAGTCCATGTCAAACATGAGCAATGCCGTGGTGCACGCAACGGCGAATGTAGGTACCGCCATGGAAAGGATTGGAACCTCCATGGAAGATATAAATTGCCAGACTCAGGAGAACATGGTAACACTTCTAAATAGATGGTCATCTATGGAGGATAGATGGTCATCTATTGAGGAGCGAAATCAGAGGTTCATGGACGTCCTTGTTATGAGGAATATCAGCACAGAAATGGGTCCTCATGGCCCCACTGATGTGCAGTAAGGTGCTCTCCAGCTACTTGCTAGCAGTGAAGTGCGGGTGACCCATGAGAGGGATGGTGGTGGTCGACAACAAGGAAGTGGGGGCTCCTCTCCAAGCGCTCACACTCCCATTCCACTACGAAGCCCTCGGTCAGAGCTCCAAATGCCTCACCCAACTGATATGGTCATCTCTGCCCCTGCACATAGGAGGAGCAGAGTGATGCAGAGCCCTCCAAGGCTTCCAAACCCAGAGGACGCCCGCCAAAGGCATCTAAGCAGGCGCAGCAGGGAAGTGAGCATGCTGCCTTTACATCTGCTGAAGCCACAGGGGAAGCACCACGCAGAAGCACGCGTACGAGAAAGCTAAAGCACAAATAGTCACAAGGGTAATGACTTGGGTGATTTAATAGTATACCATTTCACGTTTGTCATGTTTATTTCTAGTGTATGAAAGTTAGGCGATGTGAATGATTTAATGCGTTGACCTGGGTGTGCTCAGAATTGGAAGTGTCACATTGAGGGCGCCTTTCATCTGCAGTGATGTTGGGGAGAGTTATAGGAATGCATAGTTTATTGATCAGATGCTGTATTGTGTGGAATGGAGGTCCTGCCAACCCTCATGTGCATGTGCAAGCCACATGTATGTACAGCGTAAAGTTAGGCGAATCTGGCGTGGATTAGTCCATCCCTTGCCTGAAGCCAGCAATGAGGTCGCGTGCTGGTAGCACTGGGACAGCCGCATCCGCCAGGTGTTCCTCATCGGCAGCATCATTCTCCTGTGTGTGCTGTGCCACTTGTTCCTCAGGCAGTGCTAAGCCACGCTGCAGTGCGATGTTGTGCACAGCACAGCAGACCACGATGATTCTGGACACCCTGGCTGGTGCATACTGCAGGGCTCCACCAGATCTGTCCAGGCATCTGAAGCGCATTTTGAGCAAGCCTATGGTTTGCTCCATGATGCTTCTGGTGGAAATGTGGCTCTCATTATAACGCTCCTCAGCTTCGTTTGATGGCCTCCTCATCTGTGTCATTAGCCAAGTCTTCAGGGGATAGCCCTCGTCTCCAAGTAGCCATCTGGAAAGTTGGGTTAGCGGATTGAAGAGCTGAGGCACAGTGGACTGCCGCAGGATGTACGAGTCATGGCAACTGCCAGGGAACTTTGTGCACACATGCATAATGTTCTTCCTGTGGTTACACACCAGCTGCACGTTAAGGGAGTGGAAGCCCTTGCGGTTCACAAATACAGCTGGGTTGTGATGGGGTGCCCTGATGGCCACATGTGGGCAGTCGATGACGCCCTGCACCCTAGGGAAGCCTGCCATATTGGCAAACTCAACCGCCTGCGCTGTTACACTTGCTTCATCCGTTGAGAAATGGATGTAATTGGCCGACATGCCGAACAGGGCATCGGTAACCTGCGTTATGCATCTGTGTACGACCGACTGGGAGATGCCGCTGATGTCGGCAGATGATCCCTGGAAGGACCCTGACGCAAAGAAGTTGAGGGCGGTGGTGACTTTGACAGCCACTGGTAAGGAGTGTCCACCCGCTCCCCTGAGCTGCAGGTCTTGGTGCAGCATTGTGCAGATGGCTGCGACCATCTCTCGCGAAAGTTTCAGCCTCCTTTGGCATTGCTGCTCAGTCATGTTGAGGAAGCTCATCCTCTGCCTGTAAACCCTGTGTTGGGGTGTCTCCTGTAGCGCGGTGCAGCCCTACGCTGACTGCCTCTGCCCTGTGCAGCATCAGGTGGCTCAGGAGAAGGTTGGCGCTCTTGTTGTCGGTGCTGCTGGTGTGCCTGGTTCTGCTGCTGCCACGGCGGCTCATCCTCAGAATCTGAGGACCATGATGAGAGAGTATAAATGGTTCCCATTATGCTGTTGAAAATGTCACTTGAGGATGAAATGTTATAAGCGCTCAGTCAAAGTGGAGAGAGGTTATTCCAAGGAAGTCACAGTGTATATAGATCTCACAACACACACTTAGAACCTCAAAACACCTGAACAATGTTTTCAACATCCTGCAATCAGAAAGTTCAGGCTTTTGAAATTCAACTAAAGTGGCAGGTTAGCTTTAATGCTGCTCTTGCAGTTGTGAAGTATTCAGCTTGTTGGAACACCCGACTCAATCGGCTGGCGTGTTCCTGGAACGCCGCGGAACATGCTGAAAATGTTGCAAAATTGAAAACCCCACTCAAAATAGGATTAAACAGGTAGTTAACAAACTGCCTCTCCTGCCGCTTGGTGTCTGGTCTGATCAGGAGTCGCAGACCCGACACCTTGGAAAGTCGCGTGGAGGCGGGTTCGCGGCAGGTTCGCAACCCGCCGTCAATCATCTTGGATTTAACTCCGGACTTGCCTCCAAACCCGCCCTCTGAGCGCCAGCAAAATCGCGGCCTGAGGTTCAGCAGCCTTCCGCCAGCCTTGCTGCAGCCACTGGGCCACCTTACGGAGGAGCAGTAGGGTTGAAAGGGGGGGGTGGGGGGAAGTGCGAAGGGGAGGGAGATCATTCAAGAAGGGCGAATAAGTAAAATTTTTCTAACATATGGGGGAATGTTTCTACCAAAGTTAGATGTCTATGTAAATATATTGTTCACTCTGTTAAGACTTATTTTGATGTGGTAAGAATCAGTTTTGTTTGTTAATGAACTGTTGTGTTTGTTTGTTATTGGTTGTGCTTAATAAGACAGTTGTTCAGAAAAATAAAATTTTTTATTGAAACATTACAAATTTCCTCATGTTACTCATTGGAACTTTGCCCGGTAATAGGGGCTGCGGGATGGCTGTAACGATGTGCTTGTTGATCTCAAAAGCCATCTTCTCTCTCATTCATCAGAAGCACTGTCTTATGAGGCGTTCACGAACGGCCCTTGCAGAAGCAACATTGAGTGCCTCCCTCCCACGTTGGTGCTGCTCATCCTCCTCCTCTGCCTCCTCCTGAGGTGGTCCACCAATCCCTGGTGACAATGGCTGGATCCTCAGAATTGCGAGGTTGTGAAGCATGCAGCACACAAGACGCCGATCGTCTGTTCAATGAGGTTCCTGGTGGCGATATGGCTCTCATTGTAGGCGAGCTCAGCAGGAGTGTTGGGTTACGGAGCGGTGTCATCAGCCAGGTACAGAGTGGATAACCCTTGTCCCCGAGGAGCCATCCACGAGGTTGATGTGGTGGTTGGAACAGGTCTGGGACACCAGTCTGGCGCAGGATGAATGCATTGTGGCTGCTGCCAGGATAGCGGGCATTGATGGCGAGGATACGCTGTCTGTGGTCGCACACCAACTGGACGATCAGAGAGTGGAAGCCTTTGTGCTTGCGGAAAACCTCTGCATTTTCACGAGGTACCCACAATGCCATGTGCGTACAGTCAATGGTGCCCTGAACCATGGGGAAGCCCACTATCCTAGCGAAGCCACATGCGCGTTCATGTTGTTTGTCTCCGGTCATGGGGAATGAGATGTACTCCCTTCTCCTTTTGTAGAGAGCTTTTGTGACCTCCTGGATGCAACAATGGACAGCGAACTGGGAGATGTTCGCAATATCCCGTTGAAGCCTGGAAGGAGCCGCTGGCGTAGAAATTGAGAGCCACTGTCATCTTCACTGCCACCAACAGAGATGTCCTGGTCCTGAGCCGAGGCTGGAGCTCTGGCTGCAGGAGGTGGCAGAGCTCAGTGACCACCTCCTTGCTGAAGCGGAGCCTCATAAAACACTGCTCCTCTGACAGATGAATATATGAGAATTGCTTCCGGAATACCCTGGGAGGGTAAGGTCTCCTGTGCAGAGCCCTGTTGGCCCTCCTCCCTCTGACCACGTTTGCCACTCTCTCTCTCTGCCTCCGACGGTGAAGCTGGAGGACGAGGCCCCGAGCTAGTACAGCCCCCATTAAATCTTCTAAATATGGTAGTAATAAAGCTGACAGAAATGGGAACCTGAAAAGTCTTGCTGACGAACAAAACTCCTTCAAGTAGGATAGCGTTAAATGTCTCCAGACGCCTCTCTCCCTCTCTCAACCTGCGTATGCAGGATTGATTGCCGACACGAAAAAGCAGGAAGCGCACGCCTTTAAATAGCGTTCCCCCAGCTCCCAGCCGACTGCAAACCGTCCCCTTCTACCTGTCATTCCTAGCGCTAGGCGCTGAGGTAGGGGGCAAGAATCAATTTCCGGTCCGGGGCGCTACCGGTGCAATGCGCGCTTAAATTACGTCACAATCTCCGGGCGTAGGAGATCGCGGCGGTAGTGTTTAGCACCACCGCAAACTGCCAGGTCAATTTCGCGGGCGGCGCTAAAATCGCCGTGCTCAGGCCCCCCGGAGGCGCTAAACAACCAAATTTTTCCCCCTAAGGAATATAGGCCTAGTCTACTCAATCTCTCCTCATAGGGCAATCCCCTCATCCCAGGAACATGTCTAGTGAACCTTCGCTGCACTCCCTCTAAGGCAAGTATGTCTTTCCTTAGGTAAGGAGACCAGAACTGTACACAGTAATGTTTGTAACAGCGCTGTTACAAACAAAGTCTACCATATATTTGGATGCAGGAGGCTGCCACCTAGTGGATATAATATTAAATATTTCAAATACAAATAGTTATTTACTATATTCATAAAATTTTAACTGGGAAGTAACAATTATTTCCATCTCCCAAAGTGGTAAGTACCCACAGCAGCATCTGAGAAGGGATGTAGTCTTCATGGGTATATTTTTGGTGAAGTTATTTTCTATTTTTCTCCCTATTCCCTTTACCCAGTCTTCCTGTGCCACGCATCAGCATTGGTGCAGAGGTAAGAGAGAGACAACCTACTCCTAGGCCTGAGCCAATGTTGCTTTAAATGTGATCAATGAGAAACACATGAGAGGAGACCGATTCTCTGACTTTCCCCACTTGGTCAACAAGGTATTAAAAATATAAATCTATTGATATCTCTCATTCATATACATACATATATGTGAACATCATTGTTTGTTCTGTCTGCCCTGTATGTTAGTTTGGTATCTCATCCATTGCAACTACATGACAGTTATAGGTCACATGGTTACCAGAAACAATCCTGGTGCCTTTGCTGCTGCCCTTGGCCTTCTACTCAATAGGAAGCCTCTGGAATCCTAACCTTGCCCCCAGGCCCTGGATTTCACTGCTCCCACTCTGGATGACTCTGGGTTTTGCTCCCTCCCTCTGACTGCCTCATGTTGGTTGCTTCTTCTCTTTGGCCAAACCATGTCTGAATGAGTCTAGGCCCCATTTCCCTGCACAACTATTTAAGTCTGCTCTCCACCCAGAATCCATGGGACTTCAGGTGAATGTGAATCCCTGTATCCTCTCTCTGGCCACTGTCACTCCATCTCTCTGGCCTCCTGTTCTCATACTTGAGTATAGATCTGGTGCTTTCCACTTTAAGCCTGCCTTCTGGCTCCTCACCTGATTGCTGTAGAGGTCAATTAATATTAATTCAGCATCACTAGCAGGTAGTAGTACGAGTAGTACAGCCCTTATAATATTGATTAGTTTTAAATTAGAAGTTTATAAAACTATGAAACGTAGTATTTGAACAAAATCACCTTTTAAAGCTGAAAAAACCCACTTTAGTTCTGATTTTAAGTCAAGGCAGGAATCTAGTGCCAAAGCGGGTGGCAAATTGCCCAGCCCTCTGGAGCACTAGATGCAGGAGGTTTTAATTCCTGGGCCTCATTTTCATGTACCGATATTGACTCCCGCCAGAAACCGACGAGAAACACGTCACTGTCAGCAGGCAGTGGTCAGAATTCATATAATGAGACAGTCCTGGGCAAGGTAAGGAATTGTGGGGAGGCAAATTGGAAAGTCTGCGATCAGGGTGGAGCCCATGGCAGGTGAGGCCCAAAGTATCCCTGTGTGACCAGGAGGAGCACTCCTGCAGGCTGGGTTAAAATCAGCCCTATAGATATTGGCCCTGAATTTGCGGTCGGAGGCTTCCCGCGGGGAAATGCCTCTGATCCGCAAATAAATTGCCCATGTACCTGGTGGTCTGGGAGGTATGGAGACTCGCGGTCCTGGGGCGCAGGCGGTTTGCAAGCACCCCTGGGATCATGAGGGCCGGCCCAACCAATAAAAGAAGGGAATCCCCATTCATGCTTAGGGGGATTTCATATGTACGGAAACCCCATAAGCATGAATGGGAATACCCCCAAAAATACACCTAGATATTAAATTTAAAAAAATACATATTTAAAATTAATTAAAATGCCATTTAATTAAATATTTAAAACAGAATTTTTTTTGCAAAAATAAATGTAAATGTTTTAAAGGGGCTAAAAATAACCGTACCTTATTGCACAGGTTTTTTAACGTACAAATGATTGATAATTTATTTTTATGTTTCTTTTAAACTCTTACGCTGGTAAAAGCAGGCCTTACGCCTGCTTTTACCAGGTGTAAGAATTTCATGGGCATTTGCTGGGCAGAAGTTGTCAAATAGCCCAACTCTCCGCCCGCGGATGCCCTTTCCCCGGGGATGCACAGGATCTGTTAAGAAGATTCTTGACAGATCACAAGTTCCAGGTTTTAGCGCATGCGCATGGCATGCCTAAACCCGGAACTTGTGCAGCCCTTACGGGCACGTACACACCTCGTACGCGCCCGTAGGGGCTGCAAATTACGGCCCATTAAGTTATATAAATGCTGGATATTGCACTTAACAGAACTGTACATTTGAGCCATAGTGCAAGCAGGGAGCTCTGTTACAGCGTCCTTATGTCGCTATGAAGTAGGGGAAGACAGACCTTCATGTGTCCAGAGATAAATATGTATATTCAGACTGCTTGCTGGCCTCAGAAAATGCTGAGTTTCACTGATTGAGGAGAGGTGGTGAGACTGTAGGCTCTTCCCAATCGGTGGAACTGAGTAGTGGCTTCTTGCATATCTATATTAAATATCTTGCATATGGCGTGTACCTCCTGTACACAATAACCTTACTTCACGTGTCATGATTTTTGAGTAACATCAACATTTATAATGGAAAATCCTATGTCAACATTCATAATGGAGAAACCCTATGTCAACATTTGGCCATTACACTCTATTGATTGACTCAAAGTAAAACAACAGCAAATCAAAACTGGTAAGGTAAGAGGTAAGGAACATACAAATCCAAAGGTAATGGCTAGAAGCTGCCAATGAGAAACTACTAAAGATTTATATTTTAAAAATCCTGAATGACCTCTCTGCAACCCAATTGTGGTAGGCACCAAACCCTGGATGTATGAGCATATGTTCTCATATCCAGCTTCTGCATAACATCTTCCAGTAGTTGTCATTACAAGCTTCAAAGTTTTCTCATTCACTATAATGGCAGACATCTGCAAACACCATGATAGCAGAACCTATGCAGGGCACCCCCCAACAAAGAAAATCCCTAACCACAGCCCCAAGCCCCTTGCACAATTATGGCCTTGTTTGGGGTAGGTGGAGGCTCCACTTCCGCAAGAGCAGGACCAGTGTATCTGGGTTTCGACCTAGATTCTGGCCATTCCGGAGGACTCCTGCTGAAATATGCCACAACAGCCATAGATTTTTGTGACCAAAATGCTTCCAGCATTTTGGCAACATGGTAGAGCTCCCCAAGCAGAAGGGTGAAATTCGATAATGCAGAAAAACGGGCGCGGGCACCACGATGCACAGATGATCTGCCCGCACCTTTTGAAAGGACCTCAGGCAGCACGTCAAATTCTGCGCTGCCTGCTAATTATAATAATTGTAGCGCACAGCCCA
The DNA here is from genome assembly GCA_030390025.1 of Squalus acanthias. Lineage (NCBI taxonomy): Eukaryota > Metazoa > Chordata > Chondrichthyes > Squaliformes > Squalidae > Squalus > Squalus acanthias. Next base: position 144,294,644 of record CM059427.1, on the reverse strand, counting down.
TCGCTGAACGCGCTGCTGACAGGCTGTGTGCTCAGCATGGGGCTGAAGTTCTTGATGTTTGCACAAAGCTAGCTTTAATTAAAGCTAGCCTGCTCCTCTTGAATTAAAGGGAAGGACCCACGCTGCGAACTCTGCAGTTTTTAAAAAAACTTACCTGGACCACCGGGGAGCGGGGGTGCCGCGTGATCAGCCCGGCACTCGAGCAGAGTGCCGGGCTGACCGATCGTGGCACAGACCCTGCCTCCAGAGGCGCAAGAATTTTTTTATTTTTTTAAATACAACTTTTTCTTAGGGCGGCCGGCCACCTCACCTTTAACTTCCGCCCCATTGGCCGCCCTGCTCGCGTCCCCTGCAGCAGTTGCTGCCATCGCCCAGCGCTGCTGCAGGGGGCGAAGGGGAATTTTTGTGCTGGGGCGCTACCGGGGTGATGCGCCCGGAGATGACATCACAATCTCCGGGCGCATGAGATCGGGCGCAACCCGGTAGCATTGCCGCTGCCCTCCCGCAGAATTTGGCGGGAGGCGTATTTAGCGCCGCGCCCAGGCGAAAAGGCCTTTGCGCCCCCCACGGGAGGCGCAAAAGTGGGGAATTTCCCCCTCATAGAATAGAATCATAGCATCTTACAGCACAGAAGGAGATCATTCGGCCCCATCACACCTGTGCCGGCTCTTTGAAATAGCTGTCCAATATAGTTCCACATCCCAGCTTTTTCCCCATAACCCTGCAAATTAGTCCTCTTCAAATACATATCCAATTGCCTTTTAAAAGTTCCAATGGAATCTGATTCCACCAGATCTCTGTGTGAAGACATTTCTCCTCATTTCCCCTCTGGCCAATGATCCACTTGCCCGAGGAAATAGTTTCTCCCTACTTGCTCTCTCAAAGCCCCCTTTGAATACTGCTATTAGGTCTCCCCGTAACCTTCTCTGCTCTAAGGAGAACAATCCCAGCTTCTCCAATCTCTCCACATAACTGAAGTCCCTCAGCTCTGGTATCATCCTGGTAAACCTCCTCTGTACCCTTTCCAGGGCCTTGACATCCTTCCTAAAGTGTGGTGCCCAGATTGTACGCAATACTCCAGCTGAGGCCTAACCACAGATTTGTAAAGGTTTAGCATGTTTTCCTTGTTTTTGTATTCAATGCCCCTATTTACAAAGCCAAGTAGAATCAGAAATTTACGACACAGAAGGAAGCCATTCAACCCATTGGGCTGGATTTTACCAGCCCTGAGGAGGCGGGTTTGGAGGCGGGACTGCTGGTAAAATCAAAAAGAATGGGAGTGGGTCCCGAACCCGCCTCCAAACAATCTTCCCGGGAGTCGGGTCCCCGATTTGCGCAGGGACCCGAATCCTAGCGGCAGGAAGAGGATTATAGCCACTTAACTGCCTGTTAACAAGTAGTTAACACGGTGAAGAGGCTTTTTCCCATTTTGAGACTTCTGCTGCGGGCTTCCCGACGTTGGGGAACCCCGCCAGGTTAAGTGAGGCGTGCTGTGGGTCTGTTGTAATGTTTGTGTATAGGTGACAGCTGCAGAAGTAGTGTGAAGGATCCAATGAGACACTGGTATCATAGGTAGGGAGATGTTGGGAGAGTCATTTTTAATGTGTTTAGATTTTTCTGTAGGTGACAAGCTTTGAAGTGTTTGCGTGGCCTCACCTCATTGGGAAAAGTGACAGATCGCTTCTGTAACCTCACCTGCAGCTGCCATCTGTTTTATCCTAAGGAGAGAGTCACTGGGTGAAAGGGCTCACCTTTGTACAGTGATTGTCAGTGTTTCACAGCACCTCAATGCTGTCAAACATTGACAAATCATCTGTCAAAAATAAATGCTACATGTCTCTTTAAGAAAACCGGCAGATGAAGCGTCATCAACTGACATTGGCTTTCCCTTAATTGGCTGGAAAGCCCGCAGGACGGGCATAACAAGGCCAATCAGGGGAAAATAGCGTCTGTACGTCGGACGTTGCTGGGGGCGGGACTAGAACCCGGAATGCAGCAGTCCCACCCCCAACTCGTCTCAGCAGGTAAAATCCAGCTCATTGTGTCTGTGCTGGCTGAAAAAGAGCAATCCAGCCTAATCCCACTTTTCAGCTCTTGGTCCGTAGCTTTGTAGGTTACTGCACTTCAAGTGCATATCCAAGTACTTTTTAAATGTGATGAGCGTTTCTGCCTCTACTACCCTTTCAGGCAGTGAGTTCCAGATCCCCACCACCCTCTGGGTGAAAAAAGTTCTCCTCACCTCCCCTCTAATCCTTCTAACAATTACTTTAAATCTATGCCCCCTGGTTATTGGCCTCTCTGCTAGGAAAAATAGGTCCTTCCTAGCCACTCTATCTGGGCCCCTCAATCAAGTTTCCCTCAGCCTCCTCTGTTCCAAAGAAAACAACCCCAGCCTATCCAATCTTTCCTCATAGCTAAAATTCTCCAGTCCTGGCAACATCCTTGTAAATCTCTTCTGTACCCTCTCCAGTGCAATCACATCTTTCCTGTAATGTGGTGACCAGAACTGTACACAGTACTCTAGATGTGGCCTAACTAGTGTTTTATATAGTTCAAGCATAACCTCCCTGCTCTTATATTCTATGCTTCAGCTAATAAAGAAAGTATCCCATATGCCTTCTTAACCACCTTATCTACCTGTCCTACTACCTTCAGGGATCTGTGGCCTATGCACTCCAAAATCCTCTGTTCCTCTACACTTCTCAGTATTCTGCCATTTATTGTGTATTCTCTTGCCTTGTTAGCCCTCCCTATACGCTTTCTTAACTGCCTTATCAACTTGCCCTGCTACCTTCAAAGATTGTGATTATGCACCCCCAGGTCCCTCTGTTCTTGCACTCCCTTCAAAATAGTAACATTTAGATTATACTGCTTCTCCATGTTGTTTCTCCCAAAGTGCATCACTTCATACGTATCTGCATTTAATTGCATCTGCCATGCGCCTGCCCATTTCACCAGTCTGTCTTTGTCCTCCTGAAGTCTGCTACTCTCATGCTCACTATTTACTACGTTGCCAAGTTTTGTATCATCTGCAAACTTCGAAATTGTACTCCCTATACCCAAGTCTAGGTCATTTATATATCACAAGAAAAGCAATGGTCCCAATACTGACCCCTGGGGGACCCCACTGCATACTTCCCTCCAGTCAGAAAAACATCCATTCACCACTGCTCTCTGCCTCCTGTCCCTTAGCCAATTTCATACCCAAGTTACCACCATCCCTTTAATACCATGTGCTTCTATTTTCTGAATAAGTCTGTTATGAGGTACTTTATCAAATGCCATTTGAAAGTCCATATATATAGCTACTGCACTACCTTCATCAACAGTCTCTGTTAATTCTTCAAAGAAATTAATCAGGTTAGTCAGACGCGATTTACCTTTAACAAATCCGTGCTGGCTGTCCTTATTCACCCATACTTCTCCAAGTAAGAATTAATTTTATCCTTGACAATAGTCTCTTGCAGTTTTCCCACCACTGATGTTAGACTCATTGGCTTGTAGTTACCAGGTTTATTTCTCTCCCCTTTTTTTAACAGGAGTGTAACATTTGCAATCCTCCAGTCCCCTGACACCATTCCCATATCCAAGGAGGAGTGAAAGATTATGGTCAAAGCTTCTGCTATCTCCACCCTAGCTTCTCTCAGCAACCTGGGATGCATCCCACCTGAACTGGGTGACTTGTTAACTTTGAGTGATACCAGCTTATTTAGCACCTCCTTTCTATCTATTTTTATCCTATCCAATATCTCTACTCCCTCCTCCTCTACTGTGACATTAACTTCATCCTCTTCTTTTGTGGAGACAGATGCAAAGAATTCATTCAGTACCTCAGGCATTTCCTCTGCCTCCACAAGAACATCCTCTTCTTTGTACCTAATTGGCCCACCATTCCATTAACTATCCTTTACTTTTTATTTGTTTATAGAAGATGTTTGGGTTCCCTTTTATGTTACCTGCTAATCTTTTCTCATACTCTTTCTTTGCCCTTCTTATATCCCTTCTCAATTTCCTCCCTGCACTCTCTGTATTCTGCCTGGTTTTCTATTGTATTCTGTACCTGACATTTGTCATGAACTTCCTCTTTCTGTTTTATTTGAACCTCTATTTCCTTTGTCATCCAGGAAGCTCTAGCTTTGGATGCCCCATCTTTCCTCTTTATGGGAATATGCGGGGGTTGTACCCGAACTATCTTTGCCTTGAAGGCCTGCCGTTGCTCATTTACTGTTTTCCTGGCCCTTCTCAAATCATTGTATTGTCTCTCTTCCAATTGGTATTTTCACCTTTGATTTTTCTTTGTTCCTTTCCATAACTACTTTAAACTTAATTATATTATGATCACTATTACCCAGATGTTCTCCCACTGAAACACACTCCACTTTCCCTACTTCACTCCCCAGAACTCGATCCAGCATTGCTTTATTTTTCTTGGGCGAGAAACAAATAAATTTCTCCTGTACACATTTTAGGAATTCTTCACCCTCCTTGCCCTTTACTCTGTTTTCCCCCCAATTGAAGTCCCCTATTTTTTACTGCTCTATTTTTTTTACATTTCTTGGAAATTTGCCTACAGATTTGCTCTTCTATCACCTTCTCACTATTTGAGGGTCTATAGTAAACACCCAGCAATGGAACAGCTCCTTTTCTGTTCCTTAACGCTAACCAAATAGATTCAGTCTATGAACCCTCTGGTATATCGCTCCTCTGTAGAACTGTAATATTATCCTTGATCAATATTGCCACGCCCCTCCTTTCTTTTTCTCTTCCCTATCCCTCATGAATACATTGTAACCAGGAATGTTTAATCCCCATTCCTGCCCATGTTTAAGCTGGCTCACCCATGTTTAAGCCAGGTCTCCGTTACAGCCAGTATATCATAACCCCATGTGGTAACTTGCGCCTGTAGCTCGTCAACCTTACTTGCAACACACATGCATTCCAACACCATACTAGTCTGCTTTGCTTTATTTTCTCCTTTTACTTCCTACTCTTACTACACTATCTTTTGTTCTGTTCTTGTTTGTCCCTCCTAGTTTTCTATGCACCTTGTATCTCCTCTCTGCTGCTGTGCCCTGGTGCCCCTTCCAACCCACCAATACAGAGAAATCATTGGTTGGTTCATTTTGAAGTTTGGAATACTTCAGCTTTTAACTGTGTTTTCAGGGCTTAAAAAACAACCAATGTTCTACCCACTGTTAGGAAATAACATCATAAAAGCAATTAGTTTGATGGCCTTCACACAAACTGCTGGTTAGTTAAAACAAAAGTAATTGCACTGTTTCATTGTAGGACGATAAGATAACTAATTTTAGAGCGGAGGAGCTTCGCAAAAAGCAAATTCTCGTCATTCAGCCCCCAGAGTTACACGAGAACCTGGAGTTTTGTCAGTTACCCTCCATCTGACCCCTGGTTGATGTTGTTTAACCTATACTTATTTCATACCATGCAGGGTGTGTGTGCCGAAGAAGTGCCAGATTCACATTGTGCTAGATCTGTATCCAGCATGGGCTAAAGGTAGAGAGCTAAACTATTCCATCGTATCGGACAACAAAGTCAAACATTGTTCAACAAAATTGAATAGCTGGACTATTGCGAACAAAGAATAACCAGATCAGTAATACACTCCACGTTAAGCATGGTAGAAAGCTGCTTTACAAACCACACAACCACAGGGACAGGTCAATATTGTCAAGAAACCTATAAATAGTGGCATAAATAACACAGATCATCCACAAGCCAGCCACAACTGAATCCAAGTGCCAAAATGTTTCACATAAAATGAATATCGACAATATGAGTAGGGTTGCCAACTCTGGTTGAATGTATTCCTGGAGGCTTCATTATATGACCGGCCCTACGCTCCCACCATTGGTCGCCCAACACGTCCATCCTCGTGGCACCCCACCTTCCAGTGCCAATTGGAAAGCGAAAAGGCTCCTTGCCCAACTGGATGAGGCTCTACTGTCAGTCAAACAGCCATTTTTCCCATCACCAATATTTTTATAACTAATAAACAGAAGTGTTCAAAGAAAATGAGGAAAGCACAATCTCTTTTAATTGCCCCTATGATTTTCTCCAGGGTTGCTTGAAGCTGTGTCCTGGAGATTAATCTTCAATTCCTGGAGACTCCAGCCCAATCCTGGAGGGTTAGTAATGCTAAATATGAGATGTATGCCAAGTGCAATATACCTTGGTATTCTGTAATCAGGGAAAATGTAAATCAAAATAAAGTGTTTAAAAAGTGGGAACTGGGTGGTGGAAGGGGTTAAGCACTTACCGCTCACTTCTGAGATCTCTGTTGAAATCCACCTAGACTGATGGAATTAAAGTCTTTGGCCTCGATAGTAACTTCCCCATGACGGGCGGAGCTTTAAAAGTGAAATGCGGTGAACACGACCCCAACCTGCCGTGCGGGTCCACACCACCAATTTACAGTGGCCAAAAAATGGGGCGTCTGAGTATCCTGCCATGGGGAGGAGAAACACTTAATTAATATATTTAAATTAGGCTCCAACAGTGCAATTTGGAGCCCGATTTGGAATTTACTGCTGCTGTCCGGGTTTCCTAGGGGTCGGGATACTCGGCAGGGAAACGGAGGCGGGAGCTGCCGGCTCCCCAAAGTAAGTGGCAGTTTCAGCACTCCTCGTGGGCCAGGAGGAGCAGGAGTGCTCGTCCCGGGCCCCTCCAGGAAGGCCTCCCTCAGCCCCGATTGCCGACCCCCGCCAAGCCCCAATTACTGACGACCTTCCCCAAGGGACCCAGCTACGGCTTCCTGCCATTGGTGTTCCCGCCCTCCGGGCTGTCCGTTCGGAGCTACCAGATGTTAATGAGGTCCTGCCGTGTTCGGCCTCACCGACACCCTCCCCACAACTATTGCGGCCTGTCGGTCTGCTGGCTTTGAGGATTGCCTGTGAAATGAGTTTAGTCAGTCTCAATCCAGTTACTAGTGAGTGGGTATGAGCCTGTAGCCCAAAATGTGGCACGAATTCTCACCTGAGTCTCACTCACAAAGGCCCCAGGATGGAAAATGGAAAACATGGTGGCCCTTCGGAGGTTGGAGCCTGAGGCACATCGTTGGGACAGATTGGCGGGAGGTTTCCTCTGCATCGAGCTGTGTTATACCCAACCGAAGAGTGTTCGAAGCATCACTGGGTTCCTGAAATAGGAAGAGTTCCATTCCCCAGCACTCAGCTTGATGAGCAGAATATTTAAAAATAAAGATTGATGAAGGAGGAAGCAAATTATGTTGAATTTAAACTAGTCAAACAAAGAGAAAGACCATACTGTGAGAGTAGATGATCATATCTCTGCAAATTTTATATGTCATAAAGGTACTGAAAAAAGGGCCTATCAGGTACGAATAAAAATGGGCCTAAATTTGTGGTTGGAGGCTTCCCACAGGGAAATGCCCCTGATCCACAAATAAAGTCTACGCCTGCCTCGGGAGCCACAGAGACTCACATTCCTGGGCCTTTATGGGAACGCCCGGGTAAAGGCTCACGTATTCCAGGGGCGCACACGGTTCGCAAGCGCTCCTGGAATCATGTGGGCCAGCCCAACCATTAAAAGATGGGGATCGCCATTACTGCTTATGGAGGTTCCGTATGTACAGAAACCCCATAAGCATGAATGGGGATCACATAAAAAACATATTACATTCCAAATAAAAAAAATTACGTATTTAAAATTAATTAAAATACAATGTAATTAAATATTTAAAACAAAAATTTAATTTTTTGAAAAATAAATGTAAACGTTTTAAAGGGGCTAAAAATAACCTGAACTTATTTTACAGGTTTTTATGTTTAAATAATTTTAAAACAATTATTTTTATGTTCAGTTAAACTCTTACGCTGGTAAAAGCTGACCTTACGCCTGCTTTTGCCAGGTGTAAGAATTTCACGGGCATTCACTGGGCAGTTCTTCGCCCGCGGATGCCCTTTTCCCGGGGATGCGTTCAAGCGCTCCTCTTCCTTCTCAGAGTGCTAACCCCGAATACTGGGGCAGTGCGTTCTGCAGCGCTATGCACTGGGCCATGTAGCGCTGCCGCATGGAAGGGCTCTTCCCCTCATTAAAGGGGAGGGCCCAAGCCCACAACTCTGCGGGGCCCTACCTGGAACATGGGGAGCGGGGTGCTATGCCAGCAGCCCGGCACTCAAGCACGGACCCCGCGTTGAAAGACGCAATGGGCTGCGACAAGTAAGTCGGCTGATTTTATTTCCCCTGCCCGCCACCTCCCCTTTACTTACCGCCCCGCGAGCCTCCTGCCGCTCCGTTCCCACCCCCTGAATCGGTTGCAGATTCAGGGGGCGTGGGCCAATTTTGCAGGTGGGGCAAAAACGGGGCGCTGCGCACAGTGATGACGTCGCCTGCGCAGCAGAGCGGGGTGCTACCGGTTACCGCTGCCGCTAAACTTCCGCTAAATTTAGCGGGAGTTGTTAGTGGTGCCGCACCTGGGCGAAAAGTCATTTGCGCCCCCCAGGGGCGCTAGCGAGAGGCGCAAACGCACTGAATTTCTAGCCCTGAGTATTTCCAGCATTTTCAGTTTTTATTTCAGATTTCCAGCATCCTCAGTATTTTGCTTTTAATTTAAAATCAGAGGTGGGAGCCAGGATTGATGTCAGTTAGAGAATTACCATTTAAATATCACAACGCTTGAGGACCAGATCAACAGCTGATAGGAATGCACTGGTTGAGGTGAACACCAACCTACATGAAAGTGCACATTTTGGTGGATCTTATGAACATATGAAAAGGGTGAGAAAAGGCTATCGAGCCTATCAATACTCACCATACCCACTAGATGGTGCACAATCTCCCCTAATTGCTGGCAATGCAGCTCTTCCCCAGTGGCAAGTGTGTGTGGAGGCAGTTTCCTTGCTGGCATAGTCAATTTTTTCCTGTGTCTGGTGGCAGAGGGTGCGGTGAACATGTTTGGGTTCTAAGGATTGACAGGTATCCATTTTAGATAAGGCTGATCCTGCTAGTTGCTGTGATAAGTGCGAGTGTGAGGGCTGCACCAGTTTAGTACTTACCTGGTCTCCTGTTAAAGAAGTTGAAAGTTTGCAAGCTTAGTTTACAGTTTTACTGTTGTGTAAGAGTTGGGTTCAAACCCCCTTGGAAACGCAAAATTCAAAACTTTTTCTGACAGTGAGGATGCTTTGAAACTTGGCTGGAAAAGCACCACTTCACAAAAGGTTCTGCTGCCATTGTGCTGACTAGGGATGAGGGGCCTGGAGTAAGCATTTTAACTATCGGGACTGGCTTCCCTGTGCTCTCTGAGTTGTGTCTCTCTGTGGTTGGTGATACATAGGTGGAGGTGCCGTTTGGGATTGTTTGCTGGTTTTCTCCTCATGCCTCACCTCAGATGCATTTTAAATGGAAAAGCACCAGCTTGCTTTCTTGCAGTTATAAAGTTCCATGTGGGAATGGGAGTCGACACTGGGATCTGGTGCTCCCTAGTTAGCTTTTCTTCAACTTCTTTATTTTCTCACTTCCATCGTTTTACTTTCCTTTCCTTGACTTCTTCATTCTCTCTCCTGCTTCCTTCCTCTTTGCCTCCTACACTATGCTGTAGTTCTTCTTTCTTTTCCTGCAATAATCCTTTTTTTCTCACTTCTGAAGGTTTTTTAAATTTAATTCTGCTGTACTCTCTCCTGCGGCAGCTATTTTTCCTCACACTGCTGTGTACAATGTAATATGCACAACCTGGAAATTTTTACTTCTATTACTTTACTAAATCCTTGTTAACATTTATCTGTGATAGTAGAGCACTTTTTCCACAGATCTTTAATGATTACTGCTTTTTTCATCTTCATTTTATATATCTTGTGCTGCTACTTTATAAGGAACAGTTATGCCTTTCCTTTGTGGTCTTCTTCAAGTGCTGCAATTTCTTTGAGTCACCGACAATGTCCTCCAAGCTGTTGATACTGCACCAACTCTTTCTGTTTCATTCTGTTGTGCTTGTTGCTTCCTTTGCAATTATGGGAGACCATGTTCATCCATCCTAATATGTTCACATTCCTCAAATATTATAATTTATTGAGGCTTGGTCACTTAGCGGGCTTTTCCCATAATTTAGTTGTGCTATTTCCTCCAAGATTTTGCACGAACACACTCTTTAACATTTATACAAGTTAAGTGTCACAGGAACATATAAAGAAAGACAGCAAAAGACCATCTGGTCAATCAAGCCTATCCCATTCAGAATGATTCAGCCCATGTGCACCAGCAACCTGATGTCCATTTAGTGAAAACTCTGGGAAATTCTTCTTTGACCCCCAAAGTTCTTTAATCATTATCTGACTTCTGACTAACTGAAAGAGACTTTACCATCACTACTGCACTTATCCACAATCCTCTTTTCTACTGCGCTTTTGACCTAATAGCAGATTAACTCCAGCTGAATTAGATACCTGTCCCTATTATTTTGACAATTATTCTCTTTATACTTTGAGATTAATTTGCCAATGGGCCTTTCTGTTTAGCCATTTGGGTTTCATTTTATCATGGACCTTCCTTTATCTGAGGAACATACTAAGTTTCCTTATCAATGAGTAGAAACATAGAAAAATAGGAGCAGCAGTAGGCCATTCGGCCCTTCGAGCCTGATCCGCCATTCAATATGATCATGGCTGATCCTCTATCTCAATACCATATTCCCGCTCTTTCCCCATACCCCTTGATGCCTTTTGCATCTAGAAATCTATCTATCTCCTTCTTAAATATATTCAGTGACTTGGCCTCCACAGCCTTCTGTGGTAGAGAATTCCACAGGTTCACCACCCTCTGAGTGAAGAAATTTCTCCTCATCTCAGTCCTAAATGTCCTACCCCGTATCCTAAGACTGTGACCCCTCGTTCTAGAGCCCCCAGCCAGGGGAAACATCCTCCCTGCATCCAGTCTGTCCAGCCCTGTCAGAATTTTATACGTTTCAATGAGATCCCCTCTCATTCTTCTAAACTCTAGTGAATACAGGCCTAGTCGACCCAATCTCTCCTCATACGACAGTCCTGCCATCCCAGGAATGAGTCTGGTGAACCTTCGCTGCACTCCCTCTATGGCAAATATATCCTTTCTTAGGTAAGGAGACCAAAACTGCACATAGTACTCCAGGTGTGGTCTCACCAAGGCCCTGTATAGCTGTAGTAAGACATCCTTGCTCCTGTACTCAAATCCTCTTGCAATGAAGGCCAACATACCATTTGCCTTCCTAACTGCTTGCTGCACCTGCATGTTTGCTTTCAGTGACTGGTGTACAAGGACACCCAGGTCCCTTTGTACATCAACATTTCCCAATCTATCACCATTTAAATAATACTCTGCCTTTCTGTTTTTCCTACCGAAGTGGATAACTTCACATTTATCCACGTTATACTGCACCTGCCATGTATTTGCCCACTCACTCAACTTGTCTAAATCGCCTTGAAGCCTCTTTGCATCCTCCTCACAACTCATAATCCCACCTAGTTTCGTGTCATCAGCAAACTTGGAAATATTACATTTGGTTCCCTCATCCAAATCATTGATATATATTGTGAATAGCTAGGGCCCAAGCACTGATCCCTGCGGTACCCCACTAGTCACCACCTGCCACCCTGAAAAAGACCCATTTATTCCTACTCTATGTTTCCTGTCTGTTAACCAATTTTCAATCCCTGCCAGTATATTACCCCCAATCCCATGTGCTTTAATGTTGCACACTAACCTCTTATGTGGGACTTTATCAAAGGCCTTCTGAAAATCCAAATACACCACATCCATTGGTTCTCCCTTATCTATTCTACCAGTTACATTCCCAAAAAACTCCAGTAGGTTTGTCAAACACAATTTCCCTTTCATAAATCCATGTTGACTTTGTCTAATCCCATTGATATTTTCCAAGTGTCCTGTTATCACATCCTTTATAATAGACTCTAGCATTTTCCCTACTACTGATGTTAGACTAACCAGTCTGTAGTTCCCTGTTTTCTCTCTCCCTCCTTTTTTAAATAGTGGGGTTACATTTGCCACCCTCCAATCTGCAGGAACTGTTCCATAATCTATAGAATTTTGGAAGGTGACAACCAATGCATCCACTATTTCCATGGCTACCTCTTTTAGTACTCTGGGATGCAGATTATCAGGCTCTGGGGATTTATTGGCTTTCAGTCCCATAAATTTCTCTAGCACTATTTTTTTACTAATACTAATTTCCTTTAATTCCTCCTTCTCACTAGACCCTTGGTTCCTTAGCATTTCTGGGAAGTTATTTGTGTCCTCTTCCGTGAAGACAGAACCAAAGGGCTGGATTTTGTGAATGGAGGCGAGTTGGAGACGGGACTGCTCTTGTCGTGTCAATGTCCCACCTCCATCCTCGCCTGACCAACCAGAGGGATTTTTCCCTGATTGAGCTTGTTAAGCCCGCCCTGCGGGTTCAGCAGGCCAATTAGGGAAGAAGTCACTGACAGAGCACCTCAACATCAGACGTGCTATCTGTCAAGACTTCTTGAAAGAAGAAATGTCAGCGTTTGACAGCTCTGTGAAGCTGTCAAACACTGACATTCTCTTTAGTTTGATGAGTGCTTGTGTTCAGGACTCATCAAACCTTTCAAATTTGTAAATTTCACATGGCTGTTGGTTTGGAGGTTCCAACAGCCAGCCTGTGAAATTGACAAGGAGGGTGTCGGCTCTCCCGATCCACCGCGGCTGAAGGCTGTAGGAAGAAAACAAGGTAAGTGAACACTTTTTAAAACTTATCACTCACCTTGCATACTTACTACTCCACACTTGCACCCATCACTCACCTCTACATCTTACTTCCAGGTGTCTCCGACTGCCGCAGACCTCTTCCACCTTTCCTCCAACCCGGCGGGGTTCTCCGAGGTCGGGAAGCCTTCACCTGTGAAGGTAAAATGGCACTAATCCTTTTTTCTGCCTGTTAACTACCTGTTAACAGGCAGTTAAAAGGATTAAATGCCTTTCCCGCCTCCAGGAGACGGGACCCGAAGCTGCACATCTTCCCGCCTCCTGGCAAAAGGGCACGGAGGAGGGGTGGGGATGGGGGTGGGTTTACCATCTGCCCCCACTTTCTCCGATTTTACCGGCTGTCCCGCCTCCATGCCTGCCTCCTCGGGGCTTGGAAAATCCAGCCCAAAGTATTTGTTTAATTGCTCTGCCATTTCCTTGTTCCCCATTATAAATTCTCCCGTTTCTGACTGTAAGGGACCTACATTTGTCTTCACTAATCTTTTTCTTTTTACATACTTGTAGAAATTTTTACAGTCCGCTTTTATATTCCTTGCTAGTTTACTCTCATACTCTATTTTTCCCCTCTTAATCAATCTCTTGGTCCTTTTTTGCTGAACTCTAAACTGCTCCCAATCCTCAGGCTTGCTACTTTTTCTGGCAACTTTATATGACTCCTCTTTGGATCTAATACTATCCTTAATTTCTTTTGTTTTCCTTTTGTGTTTTTGCGCCAGAAAGGAATGTATAACTGTTGCAATTCATGCATTCGTTCCTTAAATATTAGCCATTGCCTATCCACCGTCATGCCTTTTAATGAAGCTCCCCAATATGGAGTATGGATTTGAATGAATGCCATTTTACTTCTGTATCACAGTTATTCCTGTCTCGCAGCATCCCCAAAACTTCTCTATTCTTGAAAATGGCACCTTCAAATGTAGTGTCTTGTAAGCTGTTTGAGAAATATGAACAGACTATTGCAAGTGTGTTATAAATTGGCTGCAAGTATTTTGTTTAGACTAGCAGAATCATATTCCCAAGATTTGCAAGAATGTGCATTCCAGCAATTTTGTTAATAGGCCCCAAATTACTCACAAAAACCAACATTACTCTAGTTTTTTTCCCAATAAAGCAAAAATGCATCAGAGGCCAAAGTCTGCAATGAATTAAATAGACGGGGAAAAATCGGGTTGCTTTGCTCGAGGGGGCGCTAACAGGGCGCAAAGCACCTAGCGCCCGGGCGCAGCGCCGCTAATGCCTCCCGTGAAATTCAGCGGGAGGTTAGCGGTGGCGGTAGCCGGTAGCGCCCCATGGCGCTGCGCCTCCGGCGATGACATCATCACCGTGCGCAGTGCCCCACTTGCACCCTGGCCGCAAACTTCGCTCGCGCCCCCTGACCTACCACCAGATGCTATGTCCGACAGGGTCAGGATGCCGTATTTGAGTTGGGGCAGTGCAAATTAAAGGACAGGTGCCGGGCGGCCATTTTATTTTTGGGCCGCCTGCCAGCACCTGCCCCCTCTCGCCTCCTCCTGTGGGGTGCCGGCCGCAATCGGTCAGCCCGGCATTCCTCTTGAGTGCCGGTCTCTTTTGCCGGCACCCCGCGCTACCATTCAATTTCCGGTGCGGGGGCGTAACTTTTTCAGGATGCTAAAAGTAGCATCCTGGCAAAGTTAGCGCCCCAAAGGGGGTGCGACCCAATTTTCTCCCTAGCAAAAGGTTTTTAATCAACTTAACAAACTGGAACCGAGACTGAGTTTACAGATTTGTTGTAACATACTATACAGACCAGGGGGGAAAATTCGGTGGCGCCCCATCTGGGACGCTAACTTCGTCGGGGTGCTACTTTTAGCGCCCTGAAAAAGTTAGTGCCCCTGTGCCGTAAATTCAGTGGTAGCACCCCAAGCAGGAGGCTGGGCGCTACTGGAAGCGCTCCCTCTCCCTTTTGGGGCGCTACCAGTGAATGTTACGGTGCTACGTGCAACTACGCCACGTGCGTCAGCACGCAGTGCCGCGTCATTGCAGGCCTCCCCTGATTAAAGGCCAGTGCTGTGCGCAAAGCAACTGAATTTCGCCCCCCAGAGCTCTACAGAACTAAGAGCTGAATTCATAATGGAATATGTAGATCTAGGGCTCATGATAGAGCACTACAAATCAAAATAAATAATGTTTGATACAGATTAGATTTTTAGAAGAGAATGGAACATGCTATGCAATCAACTGTAGTGTTTGGTAATCTGATCTAGTTTGGCAAGTGGATCATACAAATGGATCAGGGTTTAGACATCAGCATCTGTCACTTCAACATTTTCATTACACAGTAATTATACGTTGTCCCTTTACCCACCTGTTTTCTTTCAAATTTCAGTGGAAAGCTTAGAATTCTTTTTTTTATATCTTACAAAATCACTCATACAAATTGCAGCATAAATATTTGTGTTAAGACAGAATCCATACGGACAGAGTTCAAAAATTGGCAAATAAGTGGCACAATTCTCGGTGTGCATTACAGGCCACCAAACAGTGGAGATGGAGGGAGAGATCTGCAGTCAATTCAGCGAGATATATACAAGAACAGCAGGGCACTAATTGTGAGCTAATTTAACTATCACAAGATGAACTGGAATAAAGGAAATGCATCTGGTCAAAGTGGGAAACTCTTTTTAGAATGCGTCTAAGATTGCTTTCCAGATCAGTGTTGTCCAATATGTTAGTCACTAGCCACATTGGCTAATTGTGAATCCAGACGTAACAAATTGCATTTTTCATTAGGAAATAAAAAATGAGTCATAGACACTGTTGTTGGATATGGGATCTCAATACTTGTTATTCACATTAAATATGTGTACTTTAACCTTTTTTGTGGGTTTGTTGGTATAACGGTATGATGAAAAGCAAAGTGTGGAACTGTTGTTTGATCATTGTGTACTTTATGTCCTTGGTTACTGCTTATTGGTCATCTGCTAAAATGGTGTGTAACACGGTGAAAACGCCAGATGTCAGCTTCATGGAAACGCTAGCAACATTGTATGGAAAAGAGAGCTGTTATCATGGTCAACTCGACCAATCGGAATAACCAATTCAAGCCAACAGAAGAAAGAAAAACTAACCAATAACTGGCAGCTCCCAACAGGGCACATCATGGCAAAGGGCAAGCAGTATCCAACTGGACTGATAGCAGGGGCAGGTCTGGCACGTTTTGTTGTGTGAGCCAACATTCTCAGCGATCACTCTGATGAAGTTAAAATACTGCTCATAACTGTTGGACAGAAACCTAGAAGCTGCACTAAGATGTGCTGTGTCTGATAAATTCATGCCAGAATTCCAAACTTTGGTGAAAAAGATGGCAAAATTTTGCACTGAATGGTGGTAGATGTTTGTTAAGGAAATATACACGTGAAGTACATTCACCTGTATTGTGTGTAAGACGTTTTCTACTAAAATTAGTGCATGTGGCTAAAACAGTGTTGCCTTAGCTACCCGTGGCTAGTCAGTGATTTCTATTGGACGACACTGTCCTAGTTCAGTATGTTCCTAGTCTAACAAGAAAAGATGCATTGCTTGACTTAGTTCTGGGAAATAATGTGGGACAAATACCTGATGTCAGAGTATGAGAACAACTGGGGAATAGTGACCAAAACATAGACTCAATGTAAATATAGAAAGGGATAAATAAAAATTCAAAGATAAGAGCGTGGGACTGGAAAATTGCAAATTTTAGTGAGATAAGAAGGGAGCAGAACTTAACTGACAGAATTGTTAGCAAACAGGATGATGGATCAGCAGTAACAACAACAACTTGTATTTATATAGCGCCTTTAACGTAGTAAAATGTCCCAAGGCGCTGCACAGGAGTATTAAAAGACAAAAAAATTGACACTGAGCCACATAAGGAGAAATTAGGGCAGGTGACCAAAAGCTTGGTCAAGGAAATAGGTTTTAAGGAGCGTCTTAAAGGAGGAAAGAGAGGTAGTGAGGCGGAGAGGTTTCGGCAGGGAATTCCAGAGCTTAGGGCCTAGGCAACAGGATGAGAATTTTGAAATCAAGGCGTTGCTTAACCAGGAGCCAATGCAGGTCAGTGAGCACAGGGGTGATGGGTGAACGGGACTTGGTGCGAGTTAGGACACAGGCAGCCGAGTTTTGGATCACCTCAAGTTTACAGAGGGTAGAATGTGGGAGGTCAGCCAGGAGTGCGTTGGAATAGTCAAGTCTAGAGGTAACAAAGGCAAGGATGAGGGTTTCAGCAGCTGATGAGCTGAGGCAAGGGCGGAGACGGGCGATGTTACGGAGGTGGAAATAGGCGACCTTAGTTATGCTGTGGATATGTGGTCGATAGCTCATTTCAGGGTCAAATATGACACCAAGGTTGCGAACAGTGTGGTTCAGTCTCAGACAGATGTTAGCGAGAGGGATGGAATCAGTGGCTAGGGAACGGAGTTTGTGGCGGGGACTGAAAACAATGGCTTCAGTCTTCCCAATATTTAATTGGAGAAAATTTCTGCTCATCCAGAACTGGATGTTGGACAAGCAGTTTGACAATTTAGAGAGGGGTCAAGAGAAGTGGTAGTGAGGTAGAGCTGTGTGTCGTCAGCGTACATGTGGAAACTGACGCTGTATTTTTGGATGATGTTGCCAAGGGGCAGCATGTAGATGAGAAATAGGAGGGGGCCAAGGATAAATCCTTGGGGGGCACCAGAGGTAATGGTGCAGGAGTGGGAAGACAAGCCATTGCAGGTGATTCTCTGGCTACAATTAGATAGATAAGAATGGAACCAGGCGAGTGCAGTCCCACCCAGAAGATAGGGTGCGATCTTGCCAGCCCTGGGGGGGTGGGTATGGAGGCGGGACTGCCGGGAAAATGGCAGAATTTGGGAGCGGGTGCCCAACCCGCCTCCGTGCCATCTTGCCAGGAGGCGGGTAGCCGTCCCGTGCTGGGCCCCATCTCCTTGGAGGCGGGAAGGGGATTAGTGCCACTTAACAGGCAGATAAGAGGAATATCCCCATTTTACCCAGACAAATGCGGGCTTTCCAATGGCTCCAAACCCCGCCAGGGTCACCGAGGCGGGTAGTGGGTCTGCGGGGGTCGGAGGGGTCCAAAAGTGCGCTGTGAAGGTAAGTGATGGGTGCAAGTGTGGAGAGGTGAGTATGTGAGGTAAGTGGAAAGTGTTAGAAAAAGTGTTTCTTCCTGCAGGTTTCAATCGTTGGGTATGCGGAGAGTCTCGCATTTCTGCGGCAGAGATGACAGATGGCCGTTGCATTCTCCAATGCAACAACCATCTAATTTCTGCAAAAAAAAGAGGTTTGATGAGTCTTGAATTCAAGAACTCATCAAACTACAGAGAATGTCAGTGTTTGACAGCTTCACAGAGCTGTCAAACGATGACAATTCATGTCAAACATTTTTGACAGATGAAACATCATACGCTGACATTCTCTGTAACCGGCTTTCCCTTAATTGGCCTGCTAAACCCGCTGGGCGGGCTTAACAAGGTCAATCAAGGGAAAATAGCGTGGGTTGGCCACAAATCGATGGAGGCGGGACTGAAACCCACCAAGCAGCAGTCCTGCCTCCAACGTGCCCCCATTGGCAAAATCACCCCCTTAGAGTACAAGATAGATACGCTCCTCTAAGGCGAAAAATGGAAGCATCAAAAAATAGACTTCTGCGGATAGAGAAACTAAACTGAAATTTAAAAGGGAAGTATATAATAAAGGTAGAGCTAACAATACCAGAGCCATCACAAGAAATATGGATAGTGTTGTGGGAAGGTGAACAGGGAGAGTAGAAGGGCTAGAGCCAGATTAGAATTCTTGGGATCTTGGGCACGAAGAACATCTGGAGCCCTCCATAACCTCCACCCCCCACCCCACACACACAATTCCCCTCCGATATTTAAAAACACAAACATGTAGTAAAATGCATGAAGAACTAGGCCCAGAGAATGTTTACATACTGCATTAATAAGGCAAAACATATCACAATATGCTACACTCCATATATGCACAGGCCCCTTTGTGGGGCCCCCATATTTGCCGGGACCCCTGTGCATGGGCCCTACATTAATCCACTTCGAGAAGGGCTAAAGAGAATATGAAAAAGCTATTGGATAATATTTTAAAAAGTAGTAGGGCTTCAATAAGCACATTCAAAGTAAAAGAATATTTAAAGAGAGGTAGGACCACTCAAAGATGAAGGGGGAATCTATTTTTTTTAAATTCATTCACGGAACGATGGCGCCGCAGGCAATGCCTGCATTTATTGTGGGGGATGAAGAGATGGTAGAGATATTAAATAAATATTTTGCAACAGTTTTTACAAGTGATGGTAGAAATGGGAATCTGGGTGCACTAGAGGAGGATATGGAACAATTGATAGAGGTAACTGTAGAAAAAGAATTGGTTCTAAAAAATGATCAGAATTCAAGATTGACCGATAGGTGGCAAATGTGAAGCAGCTGCTTTAATCTCTGTGCTGTGTAGTGAGAGCTGTCTTTATGGTTCACTTGCAGACAGAAGGCATCACTTAGGAGTGTACATTATGGCCCTCAACATCACATCAGGGGAGAATATAACAGGGTTTTTGACAGGAGCTCATGTACCATATCTGGCCTGACGAATGCATTGGCAGGATTTAATATCTACAGTATTTTCTACTGGTACATTTCATGTGAGTTGTACCTGGAGATAACTTACCAGATTCAATATGGAATGATGTGGCCTTTCACATCAGCCTCTGCAACTCCCTCCAGGTCTGGTGACTTTTCAATTTGCTGGTGTCAACGCTTTGGGTGGTAGCTCTGCTGCTTTTGTTGTAAGCAATCTTCGTTCTCTGTGTTGGATTTGTGCTCTTTCATTTATGTGAATAATATGCTGGGGCTTTTTTAAAAACCATATGATACTGATAAAAAAAAAATTGTAAAAAGGCACAAAAATCAGCATTTTCTTACAATGTGCATTTATATGATTGCACTAACGAGATTTACATTTCAAAATTGAGAATTTAGGGCCACTAATTTGTCTGATCTAGACAAAATGATTATAGGCTCCAACTTTTATAGTAATTTGAGGGTATAGTAGTAATATGTTGTTCAAATGTTTGCTTGACTGGTGCCAGGTCATCTTAATTCTGGTGATTATGCCTGAACGTTGAGCAATCTGCTTCCAAGCCTCCCTCTTGGTCCTTCGACTGGCGGGAACTCAATCAGCTACAGGTCCTGCTCAGTAAAACTGGGTTTCCTTGACTTTTTTCTGCTTGCACATGTTGTTTTACAATCAGCTCTGGCAGCGATGTTACCACTCAGTTATTTATGGGAGCCAATGGCCTCATTTCCTATTTATTGATGCGCTTAATATTGATTAGCTCTGGCCTCTACTGATTTGGCAGCTTACAATTTGGCACCTGGCGCTAATTTAAAAATCCTCAGTGCTGAAATGGAATGCAATCAGCTGAGTGGCAACTGAACGTCATGTCCAAGAAAATTGAAGAAACTGAAGACGATTGTTTAATATGCGTCATATATGAACCCCTCACCCAACTCATTATTGGGTGAAATCGCGCCACTTATTGGTGACAAAATACACTTTTTTTCATCTATACTGGTACAGTAAGTTTTTTTTGGCAAGATCCTGTATTGTATTTATGCCAATTTGATTATAATTCACAGCTAATCACATTTAGGAAACAAACACTGCTACGTGAACATTATGTAGCCTGATTTTAAAGGGATATAATGCTGGTGAGAATAAGATACATCAATTGTTAATTAAAAAAATCATTAATAAGGGGTGGGGATTGGATGCAGAAAGCATCTTTCACACGCAGATACTGCTCAATTAGGAGACATTTTGTTTGTCAGTTATATATCTCTGTGACAGTACACAGGATCCAAATCGGGTGAAAACTGAACTTTTACCAAAAGGGATTTTTTATGATGTCTGTAACAATAATTCAAGCAGACTAGTCCTTACCTTTAAGGGACTGTAAAACTTAGAGAACCTCAGGTAGGTAGAAAGCAGCAATTTATTATGAATTGGTTAAGATATAACACACAAACTAAATGCCACAGAATAGGTCTCAAAAAGACTTTATATGCCTGATCATGTGAGCAACATGGGAAGCATTTGGTCACAGAACAAAGGAATGTTACAATTATGCAACTGTTTACAACAGCAACAAAACTGCATTTTTTTCTTAAAAACCCCAGTATACATAGTGAAGCAGTCTGCCATGAAACTGTACAGTATGTATTTATTAAAAACCAGAATCAACAAAGTATTTTGAGGCAAATAATTTACAAAAAGTAGCAGAAACATAATATTTGCAGTGTTTTCATCAAATTAACCTGCAACAAAAAGGGATGAGGGAAAGAACTTGTATCTGATACTCCCCTTTGAGAGACATTGCTGTTTCATTTTCATCTACTTTCTGTTTTTAAATTAAAGAAGGAACTCAATTTTCAAATAATCAAGCTACTTTGAGCAAATTTTATGCTGACTTTTGCTTGATTTTTTAATTAGTGCTCTTTGTATAAAAATAACATAAATCATAGCTTTTCAGGTTCAATTAGGCAAATAAAATTAGAATGAATAGAATTACGCCCCTATTAAAGGGAATATCCATATATTTTGCTCTTTCGTAGTTAACAAATACATTCTTACACACGTTAACAGAAACAAAGTATCTCCCCCAGATCCTATATAAACAATATGCTCAGACAGTGGACAGCATTTTAACCTTCACTTGGTGCAATGACAGTGCAAAGATGTGGGTAAATCTAGTCAACTTACGATCAATTGAGATCTTAAGGTGCTGAAAATCTGTGTGTAAATTATTGCTCTGCATGGTCAAATCTACCGCACGAGAACAAACACTGGCCACTGGTAGTGCCAGGCAGGGTATACCAACATTCATCGAATTTGTTTTCACTCAACACCCATCGAACTTTTTGCAGCATTTTTCTTTAAATATATACAAAAAAATCTTGGTGCGTACACCAAGAGAATTTACTAATGCTAACCAGCTTCAGGAAATAAATCGAACGTTTCCACAGGTGATAATGCCAAATGTTGCTGCACAAGGCAAAATCTTCATTGCACCAGCAGGAGGAGGTTAAAATCGGGACCACTATCTCTTGAATCGACATAAGATAGATGCTAAAACTGCTTCCAAATCAAACTAATGCTAGCGACTGATTTCTTTTGCTTGGTTGCATGGTTTTCGAAAACAGACACAAGCCAAGAAAGAGCGATGCCGATAGTGGAAATGCAGTGTAACAGTTTAAAACCTTGTGAGGATTGAGAACGTAAATGTAGCTTAAAAAGCCTTAAAAATAGTCCAATCAACCGCACACCCAATTCCTTTACACCTTATTGAAGCTTATAATGTTACACACAATGTGAAGTGCATCTTGTCCAAAGATGACAGCAGCACTGCAAAAGTCAATCATTGTCATCTTTATTTGTAGGCCTGTACAAGGTTTTACTGCAGCAGTTTTACAGAAATTACATGGAACATTGGCTTTTTTTTATGGTAACACATTAATCTGAGAAAAAATGAACAAGCATGACCTGAAAGCGCAGTTACCTTGAAGTAAAACTAATCATGTAATTCTTAACATGATATATCCAGTAATGTGTAAAATGTAACTATTGCGCAACACTGTTAACATGTCTAAAGTGATAAGGTTAACTCCTCTTTGGTCATTTCTTAAAAGACTTGCAACATGTTGAGTGTAACACTCGTACAATAACGTGACAAAGTGAAGATAACACCTATTAGCACAATAGATCAATTAAGGGCAGCCTGTTTGCTCTCCCCAGAAAGAGGCTGCTAGTTGGTCACAGATGAAGAAGTGGTTTCTGTCCATACCACTGAATATATTGGCCTGAATTTTAATAATTTGCTAGGTTGGGAGCGGGGGTGGGGGGGAAGCTCGGAAGCGGTCGGGAAACCCAAACCCGGAAGAACAGATTTCCCGCAGGCCCTACCGAATTTAACGGCAGCGCCTGATTTGCATCGGAAACCTCTGTTTCCCACCTGCAGCCAGGCCTGCTGCACTAGGCCGCAGAGATGAGGGAGGGAATGGATCGCGTGGGGGCCAGAGGAGCAGGGGGAGGAGCGGGTTTGGGACCGATTGGGAGCCGGCTGGGAAATATCTGGGGCCGGAGCGGCAGATCGGGGGCCGGAGGAGCAGATCGGTGGGCAGGCCTCGTGGCGGGTCTCCGATCGCAGGGGGTGGGTTAGGCAGGGACGCTGGATTCAGGAGGTAAGTGTAAAGGTACTTACCTCCTGGATACAGCAGTTCTCGCCTTCCATTAGCTGGCGGGTTCCATGAAGCCTGCAAGACCCGACCAGCTACAGTTAAATTTAAAATAGACGTTAAATCTGAGGCACGGCAGCCTCATCATAATATTTAAATGGACGACCTGCCTCCTGGGAGTGGGTTGGCTGCCCGCCCCCCATCCCGCCTCCGTTAAAACCGGAAGTGGGCGGGTTGGAGATGGCTTCTGTTCGGGATTTTAACACTTTAACTTCCCAAACGACCCCAACCCACCTGTTTAAATTTTCTTTTACCCCGATCCCATTAAGTCTAGTTTATCAACACTCCCTAGGAAGGCTTTCAAGTAGAAAGTTCCAAAACCAGTTTGCGTTAGAAATTTTTTAACCTGGGTTATGAAAAAGCAATAATAGTTAAAAGTGTAGCTCCCCTAAAGGCTTACTGGAAATAAATTACCACCTTGTGCGATAGTGAGCTATATAGACAAGGAAGATCCCTGATCTGTACTGACCTCTGTAGGGCAGCAATAATGGTGTTGGAATTAATCTCAGTACCCCAGGGTAGGGAGCTGGAAACTGGGCTAATTACTCTCCTGGAAAATGCACAAGTATAGATTTGGAGAGAAGTCAGGATTGGGCTTAGCTGTAACGCTTTGATGATCACATAGCCTGACACTTGCTCCTTCGGCTCTCTCAGTATGAAGAATGGTCATTTGAATGATGTACTGATGGATGGATGGTGTCACTTATGAAACTGTAAACCAGCATGAGTCAGTGCCTTCAGAAGAAGTGGGAAGAAAATTGTAGTGAAGGAAAAAAAAGGATAAGTAAAAATATTTAGATGCAGGTGAAATCTACAGGAAAACAGATGCTCAACGCCAGAGGCTTGAACACATAATCTAGACCAACACTTCAGTGCAGTACTATTGGAGATACCATCTTTTAGATGAGGTGTTAAACCAAGGTCCAATCTTCCCTCTCAGGTAGACGTAAAATATCCTGTGGCACTATTTGAAGAAGAGCAGGGGATTTCTTCTGGTGACCTGGCCAATATTTATCCCTCAACCAACACCACCAAAAACAGATTATCTGGTCATTTATCTCACTGCTGTTTGTGGAACTTTGCTCAAATTGACATGTTGCCCTACATTACCACAATGACTACACTTCAAAATACTTCATAGGCTGTGAAGCACTTTAGGACGTCCTGAGGCCGTGAAAGGGACTATTTAAATGCATGTTCTGTCTTTATTTCTTTAAATAAAGCAAATAGAAATAATGCACACACTCTCTATATGGTGGTGATGTCATTGTAATATTCTCTGTTTCTTGACTTTCTATCAGTGTCCATTGTTTACACTAAACCCAAATTACTGGGGCAAAGTTTTACTGCATTTCCCAAAGAGTGCCAACACCTCAATGAGATATGTCTCATTATCTGCTTCTACTTTTAGGCAGATGTTTGTTCGTACTGGATGTAGATTTCCTCATGCACTGGGGTATGATAATTGACGTATGAATATAACCTGAATGGGGCGCAAGACTCCTTTGTTTATTGGCAAGTAGTGACAAGCCAAAACTGTGAGATGTAGGAAGCATTTAACAGGTGAGTACATTAGGACGGAATCAGTAGCTTTACAATATGACTAGTCTATGTACACACATAAATAAGCAGAGCCTATAATGGAAAGAGGCACCGAACCTGAACTGAACAAACACCCAAGATAGTTACACCAGCAGTGTTGAAAGTAATAATGGATAAAGGATGCCGAGATGGAACTGAGGAATTATAAAGTGAGGAGAAAACAAAACCAAATGAAACTAGCTGTGAGTATTAAGTCAATTTAATTACATATTTAAATCCTAATTTCAATGTGATAAATTATTCAAAGATTTATTGTATACTTGTTCATATGTCCTTAAAAGAACGTGTTACCAAATGTTGTAACCAGCTATTTAGAGAAGAGTTTTGCCAGTTCTCGATGGCAGTCCAGTCAGGCCTCAGTAAAAGGGATACTCGCCCTTTAATTTCATGTTTCGGTCTCATTCCCTCTTTTGTAACTGATCTACTAATCTTTTCATTCACAGTGCAGGCACACAGACACACACACACACACACACACAGAATCACAAACCTTGGACAACAAAAAAACATTTAAATTAAGTGCAAAAAACAGAAATGATAATGCTTACACTATATATTGCAGGCAAAATTTGTACGAAGTGTCTGTTGAAGTTTATGGTATGCGCCATCATCTTCAATATTGAAACAATAAGCTAACAAAACTAGATACTATTTTTTGTACAAAGTCAGCAAATTAGGCAAGCTATTAAATACATTTGTGTTACATACAATTTTCACTCCATTATCAAAAGGAAAATATTTTAGTGGTTGTCACGTGAGTCCTATAAAACTACTTTGCCATTAATCAGTGAATCTATAATAGTGGCAGTTAAAGTTCACGGGGAATCAGAAAAAAGTGCATCACCTTCCTATGTAAGGCACCTGTAGCTTTGAATCACCACAGAAAAAAATCCAGCATAAATCTTCATACCTGTTAAAGCCAAGTTGCAATATCTCTTTGCTGGCATGTTATCCAAGGCTCTGAAACGTATGAATCAATTAAAACTTTGCTTAATGGAGCCAGGCTTCCCTTGGGTGCCTTCCTTCCCCTGCCCTTGACTCTTTCCATTTTCTTCCATTTCCATGGAATGAACTCTTCCATGTCCTGATCCATGGATCACTGGGAGGCAGACCTCCATCAGGGAAGGCAAATTGAGAATCTCAAGTCCTTCTTAGAAGGGCCTGCAACTGTAGGACCAGCTGATAATGATCCAAAACTCATGAAATGTCCTGATCATTAGGTGCAAGAAAAAAAGGCCAATTTCTAAACAAATAATAAAACAAAATTTCTTAAAAGAACTGGGTTATGGTAATTGTTACATAGTTTAGATTGTTTTGTTAAACTTGAGTTTTTGCCAAAAAGGGATACTGCAACTTTAGTCACATCAAACTCCCCAATTCCTTCAGTAAAAGTCACTGCTTGATGTTTTAGAAAACTTAAACAAAATAAATCTCAATTTGGGGGCCCATCACCACTGGTGAGCTATCAATTTTGGCATGCATGTACTATCCACAACAGAACGGAAATTAGATATTAATTAATCTGTTAGAAATGTGTATGTTCTCTTCAGATTAAATTTAAAATGTACTTTGAAGGCATACAAGATGTTTCAATTGAATGTGGCAATTGAGCTCTCTCTAAACAAATTTGCAGGCTGTTGTGCATGAAGCAGACACGATAAATATTAATCTTTGCGGAGAACACCTGGGGAAAGACCCATCACTGACCTCTGCAGACCAACAGGTAACTGCTTGTGGAAAATAACCTGCTTACAATTAGTCATTAGGGATATTGTGGTAGATGTGATCATGAGATACGGTGATAATTATGGCAAAATACATTTCTTTCTCAAATTAATTGGTCTGTGTTGATGATTAATATTTGTTCTTGTAGTGATCACAGAGCAGAAAAGTAAATCAGAAGAAGGTTACTCTTCATTGGAACTGCTGAATCTTAGCTAGGTCAATTTAAGCAGTGCTCAGTCTGGCTGCTAGATGGTGCCCAAATTTCTCCACTTGAGTTCTACCACTTGTTGGTCAATCATGGGGCGGCATTATTGCCACAGATGGAGAGGTGTGCAGCCAGCCCAGTTTCCTGTCCGCAGGTGACTGGCAACAGGAATAGGGACAGAGAGGGGGAAGAAGAATAAGAGATAGAGAAAATAAGTCGAATGAATAAGAGTACAGCCACACTTTGTGAATGTGTATAACTGAAATCAGAGTGAGCAATAGAAGCTTTCCTTATCTATAAAAACGCTACACTTTTTTAAAAACTATAGTGTGGATTGAGAAATAGTCCTTATAGGAGCCAAGTATCTCATGGACGGTATATCTTAATGACATCCTTTATAACTCGCCTGCAGATGGGGCAGCAGGCATTGATCTGTTTCTTCAGCTTAAGACCGCAGTCGTAGCAGAGACACATATGTCCACAGGTGTAAATAACTGTGTCGACCTCACTGTCGAAGCAGACGGCACACTCTCCATTTTTGCTATTCTGGGGTTCAGGTGGAGAGAAAGACGGGGAGAACTGAGGGCTCAGTGGAGAGCTGGGCGCAGTCACTGTGGGAAACAGGAAAAACATCATCAGTTGATACCCTAAACCACCAAATAACAAAATAGCACTGAAAAGCTGCATCCTGAGTATGCAGTGTGTGATGCAGAACAAAAAGGGAGTTCACAAACGTTTATGACAGCAGTAAGAAATTCTTACGTTCTCATTGGCATTATAACTAGGCGATAAGATTAATCTTGAACGTCTTCCATGTTACACAACTGCAGCACATGGTCTTACAGTTCTAAAACAGGACTGTGTTGAGGGACTACACTAGCAAAAATGCAAAAAGCTGTCATATTTACAGCTCATTCAAGTTGTTTCAATCCTTAATCATTTGTTAACATAAAAATGTCTTCATATAGGACCATTAAATTAGTTAAGTTGCCTTCCTCTACCTAACGAATGTTTTAAAATTCTTATATGTGCAGCTGACTTAAAATATCTAGTGACTGTTGCTATATCCGCAGTTGCCTGGTTATGGCTCCTGTTCCACTTTTGTTTCTGGGCTGTACATGG
This sequence comes from Squalus acanthias, assembly GCA_030390025.1. NCBI lineage: Eukaryota > Metazoa > Chordata > Chondrichthyes > Squaliformes > Squalidae > Squalus > Squalus acanthias. The sequence goes on along the minus strand of CM059427.1, from coordinate 144,266,942 downwards.
TGCCATTTTGAAAGTGTTCGTGCCTTTTTTCTTTGACAATATTGCATTGCACTGCCAAATGTCATTCCTCGCCCAGGAATGACGCAAATATTTATGAAATTAACAATACACACTATGGTAGTTATCAACAAATACTTCAATGAGGAAGAAATGAGCAAAAGCCAATTAGTGCAGGAACTTGTCTTGTAAGTTTAGGTCAATGTACAGTAACTGTTCATAACATATAGATACATAGAACAGTACAGCACAGTACAGGCCCTTCGGCCCTCGATGTTGTGCCGAGCATTGTCCGAGACCAAGATCAAGCTATCACACTCCCTATCAGTTTGCTACATTATGGTAATAGGTTTAAGAATGGCATTTTACTGTGTGAGGTAACCTTCTCAATTGCGTATTTGGAACTGACTTCTGGTAGAATCCACTTGGAAGGTTTTATGGGAAAAAGGGACTAGCAGGATTGAAAAATAATTGGTAAGATGCAATGATTTGTATCTTATAGAACAAATGTTTAAAATGAACATACCTGGGACATGCTGAACATGTGTCTATTTTAATTTCTATGTTAGGCTAATAAAAGATATCCCATCAATTACTTAATGAACCAGGCCAGCTGGATCAAGTCTTTCATAACGATTGAAAGACGAGAACAACTTTAGTAGAAGCCAAGACTTAAATGTTATAGCCTTGTATTCTGTGTTATAGCCTTGTATTCTGTGTTATAGCCTTGTATTCTGTGTTATAGCCTTGTATTCTGTGTTATAGCCTTGTATTCTGTGTTATAGCCTTGTATTCTGTGTTATAGCCTTGTATTCTGTGTTATAGCCTTGTATTCTGTGTTATAGCCTTGTATTCTGTGTTATAGCCTTGTATTCTGTGTTATAGCCTTGTATTCTGTCAGATTCCCTCCTAAAACACTGAAATATTTTGTGAATAACTTATAGTTCTACTACCCAAGAATAACTGAAGAAGAGTAGAAGAATGTACCAGTGTGCAAAAGCTCATGTATTACTCTATTTTCTGAACGGAAGACTACTTTTGAATGGCGGCAATGACAGACGTGCGCTGTGGTGCTTCACCTTGGATAGAAAGCACTAACTGTGCTTGATTACACACTGTCCTATCATCTAGACAGTGTGATTCTGTCTGATGCAAAAAGTTAGACAGAACAAAGAGAGAAAGAAAGGAACTGGTACATGTTATACAAAATAATGTGCTACACACATACATATTAATCCAAGGCCACCAATGTCCTACATAAACACTGGTATTTCACTCCTGATAAATCATTTTTCTACATTTAGCAGCAATTTTTCTCTGTCTATAATCTTTGGGAAGTTCTACCTGCAGCATCATACACTCAGGAGGGATGGACCTGGGAAGGATGGAGGTTTGAGTCATTCTGGGCTGCTCAAGTACTTCATCACAGCTGAATAAAAAGCAGTGTTGCAGTTCAGCTGGTTCATCTGCATCCTGAATTTAAAAATGAGTTAAAAAAATAAGGCACAAATATTTTCCAGGCTGAGAACTCTGGCTGTTTTGCAGACAATCATGCTGTTTGGTTTGTAGGCGCACTGACTCACTACTTTTTTGTTTTTTGATCTGCTATAAAATTCAGTTTCAATGGCCCGTAATTTGCGGTGTGGTGCATACACGCCCGTTAGGGCCGCGCAAGTTCTGGGTTTAGGCATGCACGAAAACCCGGAACTTGCGATCTGTCAAGAATCCCGTGGAAAAGGGCATCCGCGGGTAGAGAGTTGGGCTATTTGCCCAACTTCTGCCCAGCGAATGCCCATGAAATTCTTACACCTGGTAAAAGCAGGTGTAAGGCCTGCTTTTACCAGCGTAAGAGTTTAAATGAACATAAAAATAATTTTTTTTCTATCATTTAAACATTAAAAAACCTGTGCAATAAGGTAAGGTTAATTTTAGCCCCTTTAAAACATGTAAAGTTATTTTTCAAAAAATTTAATTTTTGTTTTAAATATTAAATATTTAATTAAAAGGCATTTTAATTAATTTTAAATATGTATTATTTTTTTTATTTATTTGGTGTGTGGATATATTTTTGGGGGTATTCCCATTCATGCTTATGGGGTTTCCGTCCATACGGAATCCCCAAAAGTATTAATGGGGATTCCCTTCTTTCATTCTTTGGGCTGGCCCACGTGATCCCAGGGGCGCTTCTGAACCGTCTGCACCCCTGGGATACGTGGGCCTCTTCCCGCAGGTACCCGGAGAGTCCCCAGAACCGCGAGTCTCCATACCTCCCGGACCACCAGGTACGCGGGCATTTTATTTGCAGATCGGAGGCATTTCCCTGCGGGAAGCTCTGACCGGAAATTCAGGGCCAATATCTATAGTTATGCAATGGGTTCGATATGATGGAATGCGATCACGTCATCGCGGTCAGAGAAAACACTGCAACACACAGTCGGGATTACCTTATCGTAAAGTTAATACAAAGTGTATCGATCTTAAATCAATAAGATGGAGAATTCTTCTAAAAATAACTGGGAGTAAAGGCTGAGATGACAATAAAGAAAATGCATTGCAGACAATCCTTTAGATGGCGCTCATGCCTCTTCTCTCCATCATTCAATGAACTCCTCTTAACCTGCTATCCTTCAGGAAATTCACTTTGGCATTATTATAATCTGTTGTAAAGTTCCCATGACATCGAGCATGTCCTTTGGCCTCTGTGTCTATTTCTGTTTAAATAAAGAATAGTCTATGAACCTTATTCATGACACAGTAACATACAACAGGACTCTCCGGTTGTACAAATATAGGTTTTTGTACTTTGCTGACTGGAATCAAGACTTGCCCACAGGAGAATCATGCTTGCGCACAATTTTAATTTTTTGTTAGCAATGTCAGTTACCGATGATAAATATCGTGAAACTGAACAGCTGTTTCATAAGTGCTTTCAGTTATAAATGACAGATTTTCTGCAGTTTGTGGTACTTTAATTGGTAACCCGTACTTTACCTACTGTTATAGCATGTTTACTGCAAACACTCATGTGCGATGCTTTTAAAATTTATATGGTTTATATGGTTAAGCATATGAAACTTTAGACTAGAACATTCTGCTCTGGGCTGATATGAATTGGTATTATTTTCTCTCTCTCCACATAAACTTTGCTGATTTAAGGTTTTTCAGTGCCCATAAGAATTTTGTAAATCAGTCTATTAAAAATATACAAAGAAATGTAGTGGAGTGTGACTAGTACTGTTTTACTACCAATTTGTTACAGAATTCATCCCAATACACAACAGGGTGTACCGATTGGTCTGGAATCAATCCCATTTTGCCAAAAAAGGAATGCTTGAAGGCTCTTGGCTAAATGCAATTTCTGCAGGCAATATAAAGCAACTGAAATTGAGTGAGGGCCCGACATCCCACTCCACTAGGACCGAGAGACTGGAGCCAATAATTAAATGAAATTGACATGCCTGTGCCTATTCAGAGTGGCACGGCACATATACAATCATGGGTGTCTAAGCATGTGCAATGACATTCTGAGTTTTGGACGCTGTTATGTGCTCGGGTGTGAGTGAAATACCAGCTGGTTAAATCCCCTGTGTTGGAGTTGTTTCTGAGTACAATAACTGCACAAGAGTTTGCCAGCAAGATCCTAACAGTAAGCTAAGGACATTACAGTACACTTGGGGTCACCTGTGGAATTTTAGAGGGAGCTGTTGTCCACCAATTTTAGTATGTCTCACCTCCTGACTCCCCAAAGCCTTTCCACCATCTACAAGGCAGAAGTAAGGAGTGTGATGGAATACTCTCCACTTGCCTGGATGAGTTCCTACAATGCTCAAGAAGCTCGACACCATCCAGGACAAAGCAGCCCGCTTGATTGGCACCCCATCCACCACCTTAAACATTCACTCCCTCCACCACCGGCGTACCGTGGCTGCAGTGTGTACCATCTACAAGATGCACTGCAGCAACTTGCCAAGGCTTCTTCGGCAGCACCTCCCAAACCCGCGACCTCTTCCACCTAGGAGGGCAAGGGCAGCAGGCGCATGGGAACACCACCACCTCCAAGTTCCCCTCCAAGTCACACACCATCCTGACTTGGAAATATATCACCGATCCTTCATTGTTGCTGGGTCAAAATCCTGGAACTCCCTACCTAACAGCACAGTGGGACTACCTTCACCACACGAACTGCAGCGGTTCAAGAAGGTGGCTCACCACCACCTTCTCAAGGGCAACTAGGGATGGGCAATAAATGCCGGCATTGCCAGTGACGCCCACATCCCACGAACGAATAAAAAAAAAATCCCTCACAATGTCAGTACGTGACAGTAATACATGTGACTGATCTTCAGCCACTCACATTCAGCACTACTTCATACACATGTACAGGCTGTATTGTATTTGGTTTTTAGCACACTGAGAAATGTGAATAACGAACTGGGATGCCACTTTATCCTTTTCTTCAGTGTTGTTTGGGATGTTAGAATCATAGGCCTAGAAATTGGCCTCCTTAGCGCCTCCTGTTATCGCCTCCGGGGGGGGTGATAACGGGGCGCTAAGCACTTACCGACCGGGTGCGGCGAGAAGATCGACTCCCGCTATATTCGGCGGGAGGTTTGCGGTGGCGGTATGGCGTTGCGCCCCGATCGCCTTCGCCCGGAGATTGTGATGTCATCGCCGTGCGCATCACCCCGGTAGTGACCCGGATCCGAACTTTGGTTCCATCCCCTGCAGCATCGCCGGGCGAAAACACTGGCAGTTGCAGGAGGCATTCATCGGGAGGCCGGGCGCTTCGGGGGCGATACATAAAGGCGAGGTGGCTGAGGTACGTGGAAAAAAATTTCAAATGCTCTTTCTGGTTTTTTTTCATTTTTCTTCGCCAGCGATCGATGAGCCCAGCACTCTGCTGCAGTGCATCGGGCGGATCGTGGCTGCCGTCGGTGACCAGGTAAGTTTTCCCCTTGCAGAGCCTGCAGCGACGGCCCTTCCCTTTAAGGGAGGGAAGGAGCCTTCCAACGTGGCAGCGCTGCATGGCCCATGGTGCAGCACTGCACACCTACTACCCCGCCTGCTGTGCGCCAGGAAGGAAGTGGAGCGCCTGGAGCGCAAACCCTGAATTTTTTAGAAGTTGAAAAACATTAGCGCCAGGCGATACCGAATTTCTCCCCCATGGAATATTACAGCACAGAAGGAGGCTGTTTTATCAGCTCAGTCTGTCACAGTTTTTCTTCTGCATTTTAGTGAAAGATAAAACATTCCTTTAAGAGATATATAGCTGTACTTTAGTATGTGTTGTTGTCAGCAGCACATATGTACTTTGCACTAATTGGAAGTATTTATTGAATATATACTGATACAAAAACAGTCAAAACAAAAAATCTTGTAAATATACAGGAAGGTATATTTTTGTTAAAAAGTAGTCATTTTTTATGTTTAAAATCAGCTGGAAACACTGACAAATGTTGGTGTTATTGCCTTTAATTGGATCACATCCAACTTGAATATTTTGCCCATTCCTTTGCGTTGCATATCAATACTGTGGGTGCTGATTGCTATACAGTACATGCTAGATAATGGGGATATGTTGGAATGGTTGACAACTGCTGCATTGACTAACATACAAAAACAGGAAACAAGCTGCAAATCTGGCCATCAGCCACAGCCTTCCCCTAAAGTCCTTTCGTCACTGAGACTTACTCCCAAAACACATCACCTTAAAATATATGTATCTACCTTGTGATTTTTCAAGATGGATTTCCAAGTTCAGCACAGCCCCACATCACAGGCAAAATTCCATAAAGGAAATGCCCCAAAACATTAAATATTAATAACCAGTAGTAAAGCTATACTTTACAAATACTAGAAAATAGGATCGATACGACTATAAGAAATGGGTTTTACCTATTTTGAAGGATTTCTGAATAGAAGAATTAAATAATGTAGATCATAGAATGTTATATTGCATAAACAGCCCATTCAGCCCATCAATTTTGTGAAGGTGTTTTTCTCTATGAGCCACGTAGTCTAATCCCACTCTCTTGCTCGCTCCAATACTGATATTCCTTTTCAATTAACTATCTAATTCCCTTTTTAAAGAATTTTATGGACTCCGCTTCATATAAAATATAAAAACAGATAGCAAGAGTTTCTATAGTTATATAAAAAGAAAAAGGGTGGCTAAGGCAAACATAGGTCCCTTAGAGGATGAGACTGGGAAATTAATGGTGGGAAACATGGAGATGGCAAAAATGCTGAACAAATATTTTGTTTCAGTCTTTACGGTAGAGGACACTAAGAATATCCCAACACTGGACAAACAGGGGGCTCTAGGGGGGGAGGAGCTAAATACGATTAAAATCACTAAGGAATTGGTACTCAGTAAAATAATGGGACTCAAGGCGGATAAATCCCCTGGACCTGATGGCTTACATCCTAGGGTCTTGAGGGAAGTGGCAGTAGGGATTGTGGATGCTTTGGTAATAATTTTCCAAAATTCCCTGGACTCAGCAAAGGTCCCGGCAGATTGGAAAACTGCTAATGTAACACCCTTATTTAAAAAGGGTAGTAGGCAGAAGGCTGGAAATTATAGACCAGTTAGCCTAACATCTGTGGTGGGTAAAATTTTGGAGTCTATTATTAAGGAGACAGTAACGGAACATTTAGATAAACATAATTTAATAGGACAAAGTCAGCATGGCTTTATGAAGGGGAAGTCATGTCTGACAAATTTGCTTGAGTTCTTTGAGGACATAACGTACAGGGTGGATAAAGGGGAACCAATGGACGTAGTGTATTTAGACTTCCAGAAGGCATTCGACAAGGTGCCACATAAAAGATTATTGCTCAAGATAAAAAATCACTGGATTGGGGGTAATATTCTGGCATGGGTGGAGGATTGGTTATCTAACAGGAAGCAGAGAGTTGGGATAAATGGTTCATTCTCGGACTGGCAACCAGTAGCCAGTGGTGTTCCGCAGGGGTCGGTGCTGGGTCCCCAACTCTTTACAATCTATATTAACGATTTGGAGGAGGGGACCAAGTGTAACATATCAAAGTTTGCAGATGATACAAAGATGGGAGGGAAAGTAGAAAATGAGGAGGACATAAAAAACCTACAAGGGGATATAGACAGGCTGGGTGAGTGGGCGGAGATTTGGCAGATGCAATACAATATTGGAAAATGTGAGGTTATGCACTTTGGCAGGAAAAATCAGAGAGCAAGTTATTATCTTAATGGCGAGAAACTGGAAAGTACTGCAGTACAAAGGGATCTAGGGGTCCTAGTGCAAGAAAATCAAAAAGTTAGTATGCAGGTGCAGCAGGTGATCAAGAAGGCCAACGGAATGTTGGCTTTTATTGCTAGGGGGATAGATTATAAAAACAGGGAGGTATTGCTGCAGTTATATAAGGTATTGGTGAGACCGCACCTGGAATACTGCATACAGTTTTGGTGTCCATACTTAAGAAAAGACATACTTGCTCTCGAGGCAGTGCAAAGAAGGTTCACTCGGTTAATCCCTGGGATGAGGGGGTGGACATATGAGGAGAGGTTGAGTAGATTGGGACTCTACTCATTGGAGTTCAGAAGAGTGAGAGGCGATCTTATTGAAACATATAAGATTGTGAAGGGGCTTGATCGGGTGGATGCGGTAAGGATGTTCCCAAGGATGGGTGAAACTAGAACTAGGGGCATAATCTTAGAATAAGGGGCTGCTCTTTCAAAACTGAGATGAGGAGAAACTTCTTCACTCAGAGGGTAGTAGGTCTGTGGAATTTGCTGCCCCAGGAAGCTGTGGAAGCTACATCATTAAATAAATTTAAAACAGAAATAGACAGTTTCCTAGAAGTAAAGGGAATTAGGGGTTATGGGGAGCGGGCAGGAAATTGGACATGAGGCTGAGTTCGGATCGGTCGAGGCCCTGTGGGTGGCGTAGCGGGCCCAGGGGCTGAGTGGCCAGGTCCTGCTCCTACTTCTTGTGTTCTTTAGATTTGAGGTGAGGATCAGATCAGCCATGATCTTATTGAATGGCGGAGCAGGCTCGAAGGGCCGATTGGCCTACTCCTGCTCCTATTTCTTATGTTCTTATGTTCAACAAGAGTTTGTGGTAGAGAATTCCACATTCTATTTTGTAACATTTTATTTCAACAAGATATTATGAACAGAAAAATTAGCAAACATTTACCAATTAATGGTCCCAGTGTAAACATTTTAAAATAATATATCAGTTTTCACGCTGATATGGCGCTACTGTATATTCTCAACAGGTCATTTATGGGAAGGTGCAGTGACAGCCTAGTTATGCATATTTGTACAGTAATTTACATGCTTCAGATCCAGGACATACATGGAGTGGGGGCAGCATAGCTGGATAGGGTGCAGAGGTGCTATCCCACCTTTTCTAGGGGTGTCTTAGGTTCAATCACTTTTTCTGTAAAACCTGGGATCAATGGTGCTGTGTTCTTATTGCCATTGTCCCATCCCTTCTTCTGCAGGGGTATGTTGTGGTGATCGTTGTAAGGGGCCTGTTGTATAAGCCTCCAGGAAGGGCGTCCAGAATGCTTGATATTTGCCCAGTTCCAAGTGGAGGCCTTACAGCATATGTCCATGGTGCCTCATCCGCAAGTTTGTTGTGGGAGGAGTAAGGAGTCACCATTGTGGATGGGTACATCTTCTTGCTGCTAGCAGTTAGAATTATGTAAGTCTGTACATCTCCGGTGGATCTTGCACCTTTGGAAAACAGGGCAGGAGATTCCACCATCCTCCGTGTAAAGACATTTTTTTCCCAACTTACGTTCCCTCTCACTATTGTTTCGCCAACTAGTGGAAACAACCTATTATTTATCTTCTGATCCCGAAGACCTCCATCAGGTCATCCCTTATCCTTCTCTAATGCATCTAATGAAAAAAGCCCTAACTTCTCAATGTAATGTTAAAAAGATTTCCATTCTCCGGCTCATGAGCCATTCATTATGCTCCCAGTCACTGCCAATGCAATCAACCAAAGGTCAACTACCATCTACCTTTTCTCCATCTCTGTGGGGAAGCCAGCAGTTTCTGCATGGCACTGATGGTATGGCTAAGATCAGAGGGTTGTTTGAAATTGTAGGTAAGCAATCACATCTCTATAGCACAGTGGTTTAGAACTTCGCACAGCCACAAATTAATTTTTTTAATACTTTTGGCACGTTCATTAAGATGATTTCCACATTGACATCCCTGGTCCACTTTGTTATCAACCACCTCCCAACATAAAGTTCCCTCCACTCAGTCCCAACAATGTGCCTCAACATTCACCTCAAAAGAGCTCCTTCTAATTCATCAGTGTAAATTTTACCTTTTCCTACACCAATCATCCTGTGGCCTTTGAGGGCTTCAGCACAAGTGTGCAAAATGGCATTCAGTGTTGTGCTCGCTAGGAACTGAGTTGAGACCGTCCAAAATAATTTTGCATAGGACCCTTACAACCAGAGTAAAAGGAGTTTTATCCCATCTGTCGGGGCTGGAGTTGAACCCAGTCCAAGGGTCAAATAACACACATGCTCACTCAGTTCCCAATATTACATCATTAATTCGAACAACTACACTGAGTTTCAATCACACAGAAAACATGGGTTATTATTTTAATGCAAAAATTGGAGATATTTCCTTACCCAGTGATGATTCAGATGCAGATGAGGACCTATTAACACTGAACGCCATGTCAGAGTCACTGTCATAGTGGGAACCACCTGGAGAACCTGAAGGAGATACATCTACAGGGCTGGACTGGGATGTACCTGTAGATGGAATATTAAAGCACATTAACTCCAGTGAGTACAGTTCCATTCATTACACATTTTTGTTGTAGTGCTCAGCATGCACAGGAACATTGGTATGATATAAATTCCAGGGCACATTATACATGTTTATTATATTGTGACATACTTTTGGATAACAGACATAAGTAAATAGAAATCCACATTGAACCTATACCAGTTTAAACTGTATTTAGTGTAAATGCGGTTGACGTGGCGTATATGGATTTCCAAAAGGCGTTTGATAAAGTGCCACATACTAGGCTTGTCAGCAAAGTTGAAGCCCATGGAATAAAAGGGACAGTGGCAGCATGGATATGAAATTGGCTAAGTGACAGGAAACAGAGAGTAGTGGTGAATGGTTGTTTTCCAGACTGGAGGAAGGTATGCAGTGGTGTTCCCCAGGGGTCGGTACTAGGACCACTGCTTTTCTTGATACATATTAATGACTTAGACTTGGGTGTACAGGGCACAGTTTCAAAATCTGGAGATGACACAAAAATTGGAAGTATAGTGAACAGTGAGGAGGATAGCGATAGACTTCAAGAAGACATAGACAGGCTGGTGAAATGGGCGGACACATGGCAGATGAAATTTAACGCAGAAAAGTGCAAAGTGATATATTTTGGTAGGAGAATGAGGAGAGGAAATATAAACTAAAGGGTACAATCCTAAAGGGTGTGCATGAACAGAGAGACCTGAGGGTATATGTGCACAAATCGTTGAATGTGGCAGAGCAGGTTGAGAAAGCGGTTAAAAAAGCATATGGGATCCTGGGCTTCATAAATAGAGGCATAGAGTACAAAAGCAAGGAAGTTATGATGAACCTTTATAAAACACTGGTTCGGCCTCAACTGGAGTATTGTGTCCAATTCTGGGTGCCGCACTTTAGGAAGGATGTGAAGACTTTAGAGAGGGTGCAGAAAAGATTTACGAGAATGATTCCAGGGATGAGGGACTTCAGTTATGTGGATAGACTAGAGAAGCTGGGGTTGTTCTCCTTAGAGCAGAGAAGATTAAGAGGAGATTTGATAGAGGTGTTCAAAATCATGAGGGTTTTGGACAGAGTAGATAGAGAGAAACTGTTCCCATTGGCGGAAGGGTCAAGAACCAGAGGACACAGATTTAAGGTGATTGGCAAAAGAACCAAAGGCAACATGAGGAAAAACTTTTTTATGCAACGAGTGGTTAGGCCTTGGAATGCACTGCCTGAAAGGGTGGTGGAGGCAGACTCAATCATGGCTTTCAAAAGGGAGTTAGATAAGTACCTGAAGGAAAGAAAATTGCAGGGCTACAGGGAAAGGGCAGGGGAGTGGGACTAGTTGAAGTGCTCTTGCAGAGAGCTGGCATGGGCTCAATGGGCCGAATGGCCTCCTTCTGTGCTGTAACCATTCTATGATTCTAATGCTCATTACTACCATAAGCTGAGGTTTGTAGCAGCGCCAAAAAGAAACCTATGTATAATTTTACCCATCCTCTTTAAACTGTCTGAATTGGCAATAAGGGTAATACCCTACCGCGTCAGTAAACCCTATTTTTGTTTTGTGAGTACATCAAGGTGATGGAGCTCAGTGCTCGGAAATGGAAATATATTTACACTTTGGGCAATTAGGGCCCATTTTGGCACCAATCCAAGGCTAAGTGCAGAATGGCCAGATGGAGACTAAAGCTCTCTACTCTGTCCTAACAATGTGCCTTGACATTAACCTCAGGGGAATACTCCAATGCATCAGTTAACATCTATTCTATACCAGCTTGAATCATATTTTGTACTTGTCATTAAACAAAACTGAGGTTTGTGAGAGCACCAAAAAGAAAAGTATATCTTATTTTATTCATCCTGTTTGCACCAAATGTATTGGCATCCAGCATTTAATTGGCTTTATCAACAATTTTAGGGACTTCAATTATACAAACTGATTTACATTTTTTTTCAACGAAACAATTTTTCAGTGACAGCACCACAGTGTCTGCATTATTGGAGGTACCATCATTAAGTTTAGATTCAAACTGAGGTACTGTCTCTCTGTCTCCTCATGGGAGGATATAGATGAGTCTAATTATAAAGATTATTCACATCAAACACTCACGGCCCAGCACAGATGAAATATGGAATTTCATTTGTCTACCATTATTGTCGGCCATGGCTTAGTGGTAGCACTCTCACCTCTGCGTTCGAAGGTTGTGGGTTCAAGTCCCAATCCAGGGACTTGAGCACATAAATCTAGGCTAACACTCCAGTGCAGTACTGAGAGAGTGCTGCACTGTTGGAGGTGCAGTCTTTCAGATGAGATGTTAAACCGAAGCCCCGTCTGCCATCTGAGGTGTGTCTAAAAGATCCCATGGCACTATTTCGAAGAGAGTATGGGAGATCTCCCCAGTGTCCTGGCCAATATTTATCCCTCAACTAACACCTAATGACATGCAAAAAGGATTACGACTTAGATCTTGAATTGACTTTAAAATAAATTTGTTAAATGCTAAATAGCTGCATTCTAAGTCATGAAGGTTATATTTCGAGCACTAATGTTTTATGTCATGTAGAAATGAGACTCATATTTTAAATGACACTGATTATTATTAAAGTGCTGGGTGTGCTCTTGTGTATAAATCAGATAACTAATTGGGCATTCACCACCAAAATGTCTTCAATGATATGCACTGGCTGCTGAGAAGATCAGAATTTCTTCAGAATCAATGTACATCACAATAATGGACACAAAAGGGGTGTGTTGACTCTCTAATAAATATAATTTACAGTACAAGTTGTTCAGTTCAAAGGATCAGTCTCAAGCCATCTAATGCCTGGCAAATATATCTGTAAAATGTTCATTTGTTTTCCTGGGATTATTCAAAATCCTAACCACTTGTTTCCAAGCTCCCTCTGTTAGCTGGAAGAACAGGCAGGTAAATGACACAGCCTATGCACAACCCAACATGAGGCTGGTAAAGAGAAGACTTCCAGGTGATCTAATTGATGTTTCCAAGAATATGAAGGGCATCGTTAAAGTTGATATAGCCTGACTGTTCACCATGGTGAATGGTTCAAAATTTGGAAATATGCAATCAAAAGAGAAGGAAGGTATTTTACACAAAGGACAATTTATGAAAGTATTTATGAAATAAGTTATCAAGGAAGGCCATTAAAGGAAAGGTAAATTGTGTCAGAGGATTGGAAGGTAGAAAATGAGACATTGCTGTTCAGAAAAAGGAAACTGAGATAAGCCAAGCTAAGGTTAGTCTTACTTCAGTTGTTGGTAAACTGCTCAAGTCTAGCACACAATGGAATTACTAAACAGGGATTTCTGAAAGGCAGGTCATGCTTGATCAACTTTATAGAATTCTTGGAAGAAATAACAGGGGACACTTAAAAAAAAAAATGGATGTGGTCGATGGAGATTTTCAAAAATACATTTGATTCGGTACTATAGAAGAAATTTATGGAAAAGTAATGGCATATGAAATTAAAGGGAATGTGGCCAAAAGATAGAAAGATGGTTGAAGGGCAGAAAGCAAGCAAAGGTTTTCAGACTGGAAAAATGTTTCACAGGGGTTAGTATTGGGGCTGCTTTTATTTACTATATAAATAACTGATCTGGACTTATAATTGAGAGACCAATATCGAAATGTGTTGATGACAGCAAATTGGGAAGTAAGGTAAATTGTGATGAGGTTTGCAAAAGACTGCAGGGGGAAATAGATAGCCTAGTAGGGTAGGTGGCAGATACAGTTCATTGTAGAAAAATCTGAAGAAATAGATTTTGGAAGTAAATAAAGGAAAAGAAATACACCAGAAATAAAGAAAGACTTGCATTTATATAACGCCTTTCACGACTACTGGACGTCCCAAAGCGCTTTACAGCCAATGAAGTACTTTTGAAGTGGAGTCACTGTTGTATTGTAGGAAATGCAGCAGCCAATTTGCGCACAGCAAGCTCCCACAAACAGCAATGTAATAATGACCAGATAATCTGTTTTTGTTATCTTGATTAAGGGATAAATATTGGCCAGGACACCAGGGATAACTCCCCTGTTCTTCTTCAAAATAGTGCCATGGGATCTTTTACTCAGAGAGCAGATGAGGCCTCAGTTTAACATCTCATCCAAAAGACAGCACCTCTGACAGTGCAGCACTCCCTCAGCACTGCGCTGGAGTGTCAGCCTAGATTTTTGTGCTCAAGTCTCTGGAGTGGGACTTGAACCCACAACCTTCTGACTCAGAGGGGAGAGTGCTGTCTATGTTCAATTTTAAATGGAGTAGGAGAGCAGAGGGGACCCCCAGTGACCAGACACACTAATTATTAAAGGTGGCACTGCAAGTAGATAAAGTGATAAAGGCAAACAAAATCCAAGGTTTGCATCTGGGTCTTAGAATACAAAAGCAAAGATATTTAACTTATACAAGACCTCAAATTTGGCACTCCATTATAGAACAAAAAAACAATGGAAAAGGTGTATTATAGATTTCACTAGGATGTTGCTCGGATAATTGATTACAGTAATGGAAAGACTTGAGAAGTTGTTTTTTTGAGAAATATAATGGTAGATTTTAACCTCCTTGCAAAGCAAGGGTGGGTTGAGGGGGGTTGAGATGGTAGGGAAGAGCTGTAAGGGTTGTGCAGCATTCCTGCCCCCAACTCGCCATCTTAACTTACCTCAGGAGAAGCACAAGAGGGCACCTACACCCGGCAGGCAGGGGCCTACTTTACATTGGAAAGTCACAGCCCAATGGTGTAATTGGCGTGGTAATGGCATATTATCTTCTGGATTCGGGAGGCCCACACGGGGCCAGCCCCGACAACTGGACCATGGTAGGAATTGCAAAGTGGCCAGAAGAGGCAAGTTTAAAAATGTAACTTTTCTGTGGATCCTTGTTGGCCAGGAGGAGCAGGACTGCTCCCCCGAGCCACGCAAGGAGCCCCTGGGCCACCCCAGCCCCTGCTTTTCCTCTCCTCGCAGTGCCTGAATTGGCTGCCAACCTCCCTCCCCAGCACTAACTTTATGCAATTGGCCATTCGCTTGGGCCCCCGGCTTCCTCGGGCTCCCGACCTGATTATCGGTCCTGCCCGCTGGTCCTGACGTCACTCCCAATGGTTTTGGGCAGAAGGCCATCCTGCTTTATTCAAACGAGGACCAGGAGTTAAAATGGCCCGGGCCACATGCTGAGCTGCCCACAGTTTCCCTCCCACCACGTACCCCTGCCTGCCCCCATTAAAATCGACTCCCGAGAGTTGAGAAGGTTAAGGGGTGACAATAGGTCTTTGATTATGAAAGGGTATGTTAAGATAAATAGTGATAGATTGGCGACATGACAATATGAGGACACAATTCTAAGATAATTACAAAAAGAACCAAAGGGGGCATTGGGAAAAAATCTCTATACAGAGCATGGTAAGAAAGTGGAATTCTCCGCCACAAACTGTTGTTGAAGCAGAGCCCATCAATTCTTTTAAAATGGAGTAAAATAGTTGCTTGAAAAACAGACCAACTAAAGGATATGGGGAATGTGATGGAACGAGGTGGCTCATGTGCAGAAAAGAACCAGCACAGACTTAATGGGCCGAATGGCCTGTTCCTTTGCTGTAACGTTTGATGATAAACTGTGGTGATTCAGAGATCCTAGCATTTCAACTGTGTGTTCATTCCACTGCCTCACATGGTCAGGTTTAGTAAATTTTACTGGTTAATTTCCCCAGTGATTTGATGGTGAAAGTCACAGCCATTACAAGAACAGAACACATTTAAATATACAAACAGTATACAAGGATATTTAAATATCCTTGATGTATATATTCTGCCAAACAAAATATTTTGCTGGCCTATAGAACTTTCTACATGGGATAAGAACTGATTAAAGTCCCTTTAAGAATTGTAATTCTCTTTGAGGATTAGCATTCTACAGGATTTGTACCAATATCTCTCGGAGAGAATTATATGTTCTCAAATGAATTTTGAATAGGATAATACTTTGGGTCGTATCCCTACTTCCGTCCTGATGGCAATGATTCATGCAGCAACTGTCCTGCAGGAGCTCACCTCAGTAGTTCTGTGTGTGTGTGTACAATGAGCTGAACGCCATCATTTCCTTGCCCAGCAACCACACAAGTGTACTTCCAAAAAGGATCATTGAGCAGCTATTAGCTAATAGCAGAAACCCTGTCCAAGTGTCCTCTCCCTATCCCTGGGGCTCTTCTAGCCTGTATGGTGCAGAATACCATACAGCAAAATTTACCCACTGAGCCATCAAAGAAAATCATTTTTCGCTATTTGAGTAAAGAAAACAACTTCAATATATGTTTTATAAGTCATCTTGTAACCATAATTTTAGTAGCCTTTACATGTGGGACTAATAAGCAAGTACGCATGTACTTACCCAATATCCTTAGCTGATTGACCACTCCATGCAAGCTGAAGAACACCCACAGTGACTGAGTGGTGTCCACATAGACCAGCATCCCTATGTTTATTCCATTAACACGATGATGGAGCTCACCATTTGGCAGAATGGTGAAACTGAAAATATCACCACTGTTGGGCACTGAAAAGCCTCTGTATACTACCCAATATTCCTTACGATCAAGCAGGAAGTCTGGATCCGCTGGGAGCTCATTTATTCGCAGAGTGCTGGGGTCGCATGACGTCACACCAAAGAGCAGAGCACCATAATATGGCAACCCTAAATGCCCCACCTCCACATACAGGGTCTCCCCAGTATGCAAAGGCCGATCAGAGAACACCAGGGTCCTAGTACTCTCCTGCCAGTTTGTGCATGCTCCCATCCTGTCCTGAGAAAGGGTGACATCAGGCCCTCGTATATGGTGAAAGTGAAGGTCGGTGTCGAGAAAAGATGGCAGGCCTCGTGAGCGAAGCCGTCTGTTGGTACAACACGGTAAATTATGATTGTCTGGTGCAAGGCTTTGAACTTCACCTAGATTTAGGTTTGTGATTTTTGCCACCACAACACTGTTCTCCAGTTCATTATTATTGAAGTTGGCGTTGTCATGACTGGTCTGAGGAAGGCAACCGCTTAGTCGTGCTGTGTTGAGTCGTGCTGAAGTGATGGTTTCTGCAAACATACTCTCTGCAACAGAAACATAGGGAAATCATTACTGGTGTTACATCTTTGATCTGAAAACATCTCTTTCCACAGATATTATGATGCCATAGACATGTGCAATACTCAGCGATATTAAAAAGGTGAATTTGCCCAAACTCCATTAACTCTAATCAAAACTACCAATTAAAACATATATATTTTAACTGTGCAGATCTGTTCTTTTACATTTTATTCTGTCTGATTAGTTTCCTGCTCATTCCTGTTTCCCCTCACCTTGAAACTAATTTAGATGTATGTTAGTCAATAACAAGAACTGTGGTATCATTAGCTCAGAATCTAATCACTGCATGGAAAAGGTTAATATTTTTTCCCTGTTTTGATGGTATTTTTCCAAATTGAAATTTCTCCTCCCTGTTTTAAAACCAGCGAGTAGGACTTGGAACAAATGAGAGCCTGCACAAATCAGAACAACAATCGGATGCTGGCTGTTGCATACACTGTGTGCACCTGCATGCACTCACACAGCTAGATTGTTTGCTGATCAAGGTGAAGAATGAGAGTGCTGGGAAATCAAGCACTTTATTCTATGTATCCAGAAACAATATCTAGCTCTCCCTGCTCAGGGAGTCAAATATAATGTAGAGCTCCTTTAAGTGATCCTATCAATACATCAAACTCACAATATTGAAAAGCAAGCCCCCACCCTTCACCAGAATGATATTTCCAATTCCTACATGTTATTACTGTCTAACCTCTTACAGCAATGGTTAGTGTAGAAGCTGTGAGTACTTTATGTTGTGCACAGTACCCTTGTCCACTGAGAATTGGATACAAGTGCATTCATCACAAGGCCTTCAATAACTGACACAGAGAAGAATTCATCAATCAAGCATTTAGCCTAGAATCAAATCCAAAGGTTAAAGTCTGGTGTTCAACACACTAAGCCAGAACTAGACCTTCAAGACTGAAAAGAGAAGGGGGACAACAGATGACAGAATGGGCTCAGAAATACAGCAGCAATAGGACATATGACATGGATGGTTCTCTGTATTGTTTGGATTGGGAGAGGAGGGAGAAAGTTGCTTGATTTCTATGTCCTGGGTCTTGTTGGAGCTATGGACAGTCCTCGGCCAAATCACTGAAAATCAGCCAGCAAAAAAGATGTGCTTTTTTACACGGGGGAGGTTTACCAACAAGTGACACTAAAACAAACCATTAACGTTAAAGGAGACTTGCCCCTACAATCATTATAACACTTCTATAAACACTCTTGAACTAAACTTTATTCCCGCACCCTTGGTTATTGCAGCTTTTCTTTGATTAGTGCCGCAGCCCACATTACCGAGTTACATTTAAAGACCATCACTAACAGTCAATTGTAGACTGTTCTGAAAAGGCTACTTAAGAACAATAATTGAACTAAGAGTTCTTATGAAGAAATAGTTATTAGTTCTACCATTACTATAATTTCAGTCGTCTGTGAAAGCCAATCTGACAGGCGTGGGTGGACTATAAAATCATGGTGTTTTTAAAGCTCCTTTCACAGCTGTACAAACTAAGAATGGCAAGCTTTGTTACAGCAACCATACAGAATATATTACGGCATGCTTGTTGTTGGAATTGGAATTTGCGGTCCCATTTGAGCTCTCTTTATCAAGTCGTCAGTACAAATTGAGCTGAATTGATGAAGCTGCCTAAGGAGTACATCAAGAACTTGCTTCATAGGCAGGCTTTTAGTCATTTAGAATACAAGGGCCTTCACTGTGGTTCATCTGCTGAATGACTCAGATGAAATGCCATATATGGTAAAGCCTCTTCTAGCAGGCACTAAATCCATGGGGATTAAGCTCGATTCCTCATCTATTTCTGTTAACTAAAAACATCGCACCTGATGGCTTCTGGGTGTTACCACTCAATCCTTAGAACTGATTTGTTTTCACTGTTGTGCTTGAAACCTGGTTAACTTTTAATTGCTTATTGGTTAGCTGAATTTTTTTTTAAATGGATAGTCATGCAAGTATTCAGCTACTAGTGGAAAGCCCCTTCCTTTAAAACAACACAGAATCAAAGAGCCACAAAGGTAACAGCTAATTATCATCTTAATTTGTCCCCAAGGAGACTACATGCTGATGTCCGGACATGCAAATACATTGGGAATGATGCGCTATTTTGGTTCCAGATGTTTCCTCTGCATCATGAAGTGGGAAAAGGGAGGATTTTTCCTGTATTTTCCTGCAACTGCAAATCAGTTTTTTTCCCCTTGTTTTGAACAGTGCAAAATATGTACCAGCCATATGGATTTGAAAGGGGATTTGTTTTTTGCATTAAATAAACTAACCATCCCCCCACCTCCATTATGGCAGATAATGTTTTATTTAAGAATCAAATAACAGTATGTTAACAGTCGCAGTCTTTGTGGCATGTGTATTGTCATGACGGCCACAGTTACAGGCAGGGCCATCTATAATACTACCAAATTGCCATCAACCACAGCATTTTAAAACGATTTGAAAAGATTCATCAAGTCATTTAAACCACAGGTCTGCTGTCATTTCAGCAGAGACAGGCAGCGCTTGCTTATTTTAACTGTAGGTCCTGTTTCTCACATGGCAACGGATAGTGAATGGAATGGAATGTGAGAAGCAGCGAGTGGTTCTTGTGGGATACAAGACAGTCTGCAGCTTCTGAATCTAATCACTGATCAGGCCTAACCGGATGCTATTGGGGGAGTTTACCAGGTTAAGAATACTATGATTAAAGCACAAAGATTACAGGCTGTAGTAGCCAATTAACCATTTGTCTGCCCTCGCGCGTTTATCTCTATTTTTCCTCCATTTAGTTTTCTCAGTAATAACCACTCACCCAGACATATCCTCCAATCAAGCTAGGGACCCCATCCACAAATCAGCAAGCTACTCATGTTTCAACTCTGTATTTGTTAATGATTTGCTTATGCATAGAGGCATTATCTGTACTCATCATGTTGGCCCATAGTGAGCTCAGATGCATTGTGAATTGGCACCTAATTTATGTAGCGGAGAGGATTTACCTACTGTGCCTAATATCCCTGTGGCAAATAAGGGCAGTAGTCACATGAAATTTGACCCTGAGGGAACCATATCTAAATTGCACACTTAAAAATAGGAACAATATAAAATAAAATAGTTCTTCTTGAAATGTTGTTAGAAGAATGGTGTTTCATAAAGTGATCATTTAGAGGATGTTCCAGTATCCAAGATGATCTCTAGTTTCTAGGCACATCATTCTAATGGCTGTGACTGTTGCCAAACTTCTCACGGGATTTTAATACTGAAATCACTTCATTTATAGCATGCAACATGTACAAAGGTCGAAGAGGTTTGCTAGCTGACAAAGGATATTTTCAGACAGCAATTATAAAACTGATGTCATTTGTTGTGATCATTTGATTAAATGTGATATTATATAATGTGTTTTATGCGCTGCATTAAATACTTTGACAATGTATTTGAAATCAACGTTTTGTGATAATGCTTAGTTTCTTTTGAAGTATTCCTTCATTATAAATTGAATTCAGATTCAGTGTGTCATGAAGAGTGGCTTCATTGTTTAGCGGCTTCATTGTTTAGCAGCCATCAGCAACAGTCCCAGCTGCTGTTTTTTTTGGCCAGGCTCCACCCTTTCCATGGCCGCACCTCATACATTATCCATTAAGCAATTTTTACGGGTAGAGACTGATAAATTTAGAATATCCATGAAAAGAAGGACCATGATTTCTGATTGAAAGCATGCAAATTTGAGCAGGGGTACTGTGGCTTGATAAGATATGATATCAGTTGACAACCTAGGTGTGGCAGTAGAACTCCATAAATGACAACTTATTCCAGATTGCTGAGTAACTGTCATTAGCTAGTATACAATTTGGGACTATGCTGTCAAGTGGCCTTCAATCACCAACCAAAATTAGGCCACTAAAATATAATGGGATGGGTGACTGGGTGGCAATGTTGGTTGGCAATCTGCCTTTTTGAATCCAGTCCATCTCAGCTTCCAAGAGGCATGGACACATGAATACATGCCAACCATCAGCAATTCACCCATGTTCCAATTTGTTAACGGTTCACAAGAAAAATCAGCTTTTTTCACTGGGATTGAAGATATCAGTATTAACCATTTAGATTCCTTGGAGGGTGGGACTGAAGGCCGTTAGGATCACTCAGAGACATTAGAAGATGGGGCTGGAGGTTGTCAGAAACAGAGCTTTTCCCACTGTTACAAATATGATCAGGGTATAGCTACAGCTAAAGTCATGACAATCCCATATCCAACTGTATTTTCAGTTTAACTCCTCATCTTCAACTGTCAGAAGGGCTATATTAAAGGCTGTTTTTGAGATTGTGTACATTTTTTGAAGCTGTTGGGTCAGTTTTTGCTAGTTTTCTACACTGGTAAGTACCCACACACACATTTGGCAAACTTACAGACACCAAAAGGATGGTTGGTGTAGGTAGCAGCAAAATTCACAGTGGGGTTAAAAGGGAAAAATGGTCTAGGAAGTACTTTTGTTCAAAGCAGTTGGGATTTTTATGGAAAAAAATAAGATACTTACTAGAATTGTTTCTGATATGTTAATAAAAACATCTTTATCGCAGCACAGAGGCCTCAATATGTTGTGCCAATGACAAGGCCAACAAGGAGCAACCTGGAGCAAGTCCATAGCAAACAATGGCAGCTGTGACTTCAGAGCAGTTCGAGGGCTGCCCTGGAGCTGTCCAGTCCTGGAAAACCATGTAAAGGATGCAATTACCAGAAGTTCCTTGGCTCCAGAGCACCCATCAGACAGGTTGGAAGTTGCAACTTCCACTGTTTGCGAGGGAGACATGAGGATTTTTCTCAGTGAACAGTCCAGAAGGGAGGGACCTACTCAACAATTTCCAGGCGAGCGGAAAAAACTCATTTTTAAACAAAAAAACCCCAAGATATTAATAGGCTGATCTTTCAACTTCAGCAGGGGTGTAATACGAGCGGTAGTGGATCGGCCGCCTGTTAGAAAAAGTCACTTGATTTTCATTTTCATCGACTTCAATGGGAACGAAAATTGGGCTGGGTGTATAAGGGTGGCCAATCCGCTTCTGTCCAGTTTACACCCTTGCTGAAGTTGAAAGTTCCGGCGATTGATAACGATGTAATTTTCTACAAAAAGAAGTACCCTGACAAAAATTTACTTCCTCTAGAACTTCCTTCCTTCAAGGCACATTATTGGGGCAGAGTGAAAGCAACTCTACTTCTGCCTGGCTTTTATTTGATATGGGAGTGTTTGACATGGACACCTGGTGACAAGAGTGGAAAAGGTACTCTATTCCCCACCACCGATATCTCTCACCTTTATGGGCACAATATTTCAGTAAAATATGTAAATTAAAAAGATGTAAAAATTGGTAAACTTTCAGTGACAACAATAGGGATGTAAAGTAGAAAGAAAAGAGTGTGCTTTCCTCCTCATACACTGGTACATGATTAATGGTTTTAACCCATTAGAAAATGTGCAGCATTTTGGAAAAAGATCCATTCTGCACCCCTCCAATTGAAATAAAAATGTGGTTCTGATGTGCAAGTTTGCAGCTGGTTTATTAATAACTGAAAAATGACTTCATTCGCTGACAAAGTGAGTATGGAAGAAATTCATGGCTTATTCAGGAATTATTTTCACCTCACATTAGTCTGTGCGCACTCCTTCTGTTTTGCTGTGCATTAGATCTTAATCTTGGATTTTGTAGCAGTAAAAAATAGGAGCATGTACTGACAGGAGAATTTTTATCCCACTAATTGAGGGGTTGCAAATTATTAGAGGAAAGAAGAACTGCCATTTAGAGCCGCTCTACCACATAACTAGGGAAGATATTTTTAAATATCCAATTGGAATGAAGAAACCACATTGTTCTTCCAAACTGTAGTGTGTTGTAATGAACATTTTACATTGCACTTATGGCTGAAGCAACTGAAAAGTAGAATTCTAGAACTGTCTTGGTTTATGCTAGACCTACATTTGCATGCTTTGCAGGAGTGATGCTGATACTGGAGAAATGCACTATGCCTCAAAAGGGTCATGTTACCCTTTTAGGTAACTTTTGGACAGGCTCAGTTTCTGGAACATCCTGCTCCAAAAATAACATCTTACCATTGTCATATTGGCTCCAGGAAAATTCATGCTATGTAAATGTGATAATTGCTGCAGTCATGACATTTTTGCAATCGGGCTATTTTTAAATATATATAATATATATTTAGCACAGTTATTAGCTGATGGGATCACATAATGATGAAATGACATCACTGCACATCTCAGTTTACAAGCACCTTTTGATTCCTTTCATTTTATAAGGATGAGGTTGATTGTTTAAACTGACATTGCTGGTGGCTGAGTCACTAACACTGCGATTTAGTAAAGATCCTTCAATTTAAAATACATAATTCTAAGTAATTTACACTAATGTTATGCAGATTAAATTGTGTGTGATTCGGTTGGGCAGACAAAGCTGCATGCTCCCAACACCAATATCAGCTTAAACTAACACTTACATGCTATGCTGAAAACAAAACATGCTGCTTTTTCATTCAAACTTTCATATTAACACCATAAGAAAGTATACAAAGTACAGGAACTTTAGGCTGCTCGCCCACCCACGAGCTAAAAGGCAGGAGCGCTGCTCTGAAACTGATGCAAATCCAAAAATAATTGTTTTAATTGGTAGACTGTTAATGGCAGAATTACAAGATTAGAGAAACTGCAAGTTTGCAAATGCAAGGATGCAAGTTTTGAAATCTAAAGTTACAAGGCTAAAAAAAAAAGTGCAGCACTGAAATGCTGTGACAACACCCCAACTGTTTTACTGAATAAATTGTCTGGTTTGTTCCCTATGAGTTGAGATATCATATGATCTCACAGATCTTTACACATAGCTTCTAGACAAAAACTTGACCAGAAGTCTCGAATTTTGGCCAGTTGTTGTCGACATTCTTTCCCAAAATCATTTCTAACTGGATGGTTGCTGAAGGTCACACCACACCATCACTGGCACATGATCCTTTGACTCTGTAATCTTTTGGGTGTGTTCTTTTTTAAAGTGTATTTACTGTTTGGAGATGGAGATTGTAGGCTACTCCACGATAATTGTCAATGCCACTTTGTGACACTGATATGATGCGGAGATGCCGGTGTTGGACTGGGGTGGACAAAAATGAGAAGTCGCACAACACCAGGTTATAGTCCAACAGTTTTATTTAAAATTACGAGCTTTCGGAGCTGCTGCCCCTTCGTCAGGTAAAGGTACAGTGAGGGAATCTATTACACAGTATATATACACAGAGAACAATTTGTCTAACAGCTTGTATCTCTGCAGACAAATTGTTCTCTGTGTATATATACTGTGTATTAGATTCCCTCACTGTACCTTTACCTGACGAAGGGGC
Organism: Squalus acanthias; assembly: GCA_030390025.1. Classification (NCBI taxonomy): domain Eukaryota; kingdom Metazoa; phylum Chordata; class Chondrichthyes; order Squaliformes; family Squalidae; genus Squalus; species Squalus acanthias. Next base: position 144,242,650 of record CM059427.1, on the reverse strand, counting down.
AGCAGCTCCGAAAGCTCGTAATTTTAAATAAAACTGTTGGACTATAACCTGGTGTTGTGCGACTTCTCATTTTTGACACTGATATGGCACACTTGCAAGCAAATTGCCTTCTCTACCTTCTAGATTGAGAGTCCTGCCTTATAACTCACAAACCTTGGTCTCAACAGTGACAGGTACCGATTGGATTAAGTGATAGGCAACCCAGACTTGTTAGGGGACAGGTACTTTAACAATTATCCTAGAGGGCTACTCATCCCGACTCTTCTTTAGAATTATTGGAGGTTTTATTTTTACTGTTGGAATACTCACCAAGCATTTGGACCTCTTGTGTAATTCCATAAATGTCAATCAATGCCCAGAGTGGTCCTGAAACATTAATGCCACACTGAAAAAGAACAGGGTCTTCATCGTTCACATTGTAAAATACTCGTCCATGTCTGTCCACCCAGAAAGCAAGGACATTGTCTTTCAGAGCGAATCTTTCAGGTAACGCTTTGGCCCAGTAACCAGGCCTGGTTACCAAGTCAGGACATGCATACTTTGGGATGTCTACAGAGCTCATCAGAGAGGGATCGTGACTTGTAAAACCAAACCGTAAAGCACCACTCCATCCATGAAGGACCACTGATAACCGTAATCTCACTTTCTCATAAAGGTGAACTGGACGGTTGCTGAAGGTTACACCATTACAGAAACTGTTTTTCCGGGTGGCTTTTCTGAAATGCGAATCCAGACGAACGTTTTTGCCTTTGGCCTGCGAATGAAACCTAGGAGGTTCAGCGATGTTAGGATGTGCTCTCCGTTCATGACTGCTAGGTGGGACTGTGTAATACTGTCGAGCAGATCCAGAGCGGGCCTGGTGAGTTGCATCTGTAAGGTAAAAAATAAATGGCATTAGAAAGGCTGGCAGACTTTACTTCAATATAACTAACTCCATTCCTTCATGCAGGTAAATTGTTTATCAATAATAACTTCCAAGAAACTGAACATTTTAACTGGTTTGACATCAGAGTTAAGACATTTGATACAAGTGTTTGGTTATTGTTAGGTACTTATTCTTTAGATATTTGTTTCCTGCTCCTTTTTCACGTTCTATTCCAACTCCACGATAACTTCACAAATCCTCCCCCAGCAGGACTGTAGTATGATCTATATCACTGGCCCCTCAATTAATGATATTAATGCTGTTCTGCAACTACCCTGCAAGAAGTGTGATTCAAGCCAGAAGAACTTGGTAACATCAGTTTCCATAAAAAAAAACTCTTCCTCTGTTAAGCTGCTTGATCTGGTGGCATGGCTAAAAACTGGTGAAATTGGCCAATAGAGGCAGTGAGCTCCTCCGAATATCTGATAGCTCTAGCACTCAAACTCAACCTTTTGTTGAACAGTCCAGCACCGGCTCTTCAAGTTCATCTTACTGGATAGCACTGTTTAGAAAGAACCACTTGTCTTACGTAGATTGTTTTTGGCTCAGAAGGAACAGATTTCTATCTGTTGTGACTACTGCAGTGGACAGGTTAACAATATAAACAAATTAAGTCTGCACTTAGAATTGCCAAGACATCAACCACCTGAACCACATTAGTTGCTTGAACATTAAAAGTTTTCATTAAGAAAAATCCTTCTACCACATTTCTAAAAAATGGTTAGCAACATCTTAAATACTTAGTTAACAGTTGTAATGAAAATTGTATCCAATCATTTAATATTTATGTGCTATCTGTATTATACATCAGAATACTTTGTAAAACTATATGCAACAGACAGATTTGAAAGTGTTGGATATTTGAGGGATTGTATAACGAGATTGGGAATGCTCCCAAATCATGTTGCTCAAACCTGGTTCAATCTGTAAAACCCAGAATGGGAAAAGAAACTCCATTTTGTCTACATATTCACATACTTTTGTGACTTGTTATGTGTTAAGCAGGGTGGTATTCTGGAGTAGCTCCAGAATGGTTAAAATACATCGTATAAGAATCTTTCCAAAATAGGCTCTGGTCATAGCTTCCTCATCACTGATTGGTCACTATGCTTCTAGCTGTATTGAATGCTCTGCTACCTCTGTTATTGGCCCTTTTATTGGCTACTATTGTCATCCAGAACCAGGAATAAGAGAACCACTTTCACTTAACATTTCTGTGTGTTGATTGAATAAATATGATTGAGATAATTGGAGGGATGATTTCAAAGTCAGGGACTACTGCTGGTTGGGTGATTTTGAATATACTGCATCAGCAAATAGATTACTGGAAAAGGAAACTTCAGATTTAAAATAAAGATAGAAATCAATACGGAGGAGGCGGAAGCCAGCTAAGAATATGGAATAGAACAGCTGACCCTCACAGATTTTAGTATCTTTTTCCAAATCACCTTGTACTATGACTGCTTATCCAGGTGACCTGCACATAAAAAGAATTGGCATCTAAAATGTAAAAAGTAAGCAGCCAGGCACATGGAGTAAAACAACAAACGTATCAACCTTCATAGAAATTTATTAATAACATTTTCAATCTCCCTTCTTCTAACCTCCATGTGTGTATGTTTTAGAAGACAATATAGTGAAATAAAACAAGAAAAAGAATAGTCTTTTCAGGAATCAGATTTTAGTGGCCTGTTAAACAAACATCAAAATACTGTAGATGCTGGAAATCTAAAAACAAAAACAGAGAAAGCAAGAAATTCTCAGCAGTTCAGCATCTGTGGGGAAAAAAAAAGTCAATCAGTCGACATTTCAGGTCTAAGACCCTTTCTCAGGACTGGTCAGATGCCTCACCAAGTGGCCAACCCGATGAGTAAAACATCATGAGATTGACTTCAGGCACTGACTGACTCACTAGAAGCACTATTTAAAGGGGCACTCAGCTGCAGGTGCTCAGATCGTATTATGTATGTGGTAAGTGGATTTGCTTGTGAGAAGCAGACCACCAGTGGGGGATCCCCAATCTTTAAACATCTCACATCCTATGAGGAGAAGGCCATGGAGCTTGTGGGGAGGCATTCTGCTATGTTGTAGGAGACGTTGAGGTTGGCAGCATATTGCTGGCACCAGGTTAGTGACTGAACACCTAAACCGCTGCCCTGGCATCTCCGTGAAGCTCCACACAGACACAGGCTTCCACCCTCTTCTCTGACCCTTAACCTCACCCATTCTTAGCTTCTACCCTCCTTTCCTGCAGATTCACAGCAGTGGGGGGGGGGAGAACAGGAGGAGGAAGATAATGATGATGATAAGTGGAAGAACAGCACAGACACAACTATCTCCTTATCAACTATGAAGATGATGAGGAGGAAAATAAAGGGAATGATGATGAAGAGGGAGATAAAGGCAGACCGACGCCACAGAGAGGCAACAGTGCAGGCAGATGAGCGTGGCTGTGAGTCCTCAAGCAGTAGGTGACAAAGCTGCCCTATTGCCTCTTTGATGAAGTACACTCTTATACACACCTCCTCAGTAAGGTCCTCATAGGAACTGCGCTGCCTGCATATTCAATGGTAGGAGGAGGAGTAGTATCTGGTGAGCTGCATCCTCTTTAAATGCTGCTTGACTCTCCTTTGCTCCATGCTGTGCTCCTCCTCCATGATAATGGCATATAAGGGTATTCCCATAGGGAATGCCATACTTGCTCCCGAGAAGCCCTCACTTGGGGTAGGGGGTGGGGTAAATCTGCCAGTGATTTGACCCTATCAGAAGCAGCAAGAAGAAAGCCCAGGTGTGTATGGGCAGAATTTTTTTTGAAATGACAGCAGAAACGTTTCCCAGCTTCAGGAATCGCTAATGAAACTCTTCAGGCTCAGGGACTCCTCACTTCTACAATAGCAAAATACTGCGGATGCTGGAAATCTGAAATAACAACAGAAAAAGCTGGAAACACTCAGCAGGTCAGGCAGCATCGAGGAGAGAGAAACAGAGCCAACATTTCGGGTCGGGTCTGACGAAGGGTCCTCGACCCGAAACGTTGACTCTGTTTCTCTCTCCTCAATGCTGCCTGACCTGCTGAGTACTTCCAGCATTTTCTGTTGTTACTCCTCACTTCTACCTGTCTAAGGAGATCCTGGTAAGAGCTGTGCCTTATAATTCTCAGTCTAAGTTACCCCAAGTGTATCACAACATTAAATGCAGGAAACTTGGAGTTGCAGCACCATTGGCCATTTATTTAAATGAGAGTACTCAGGACTTGGCAGGTGGATTGTGGGAAGGGCCAAAAAGTGCGAGCCAATTTGGGAAAACTGGCGAAAACAGCTTCTCCTTGATTTTCCTGCCACAAAAGTTGACAGGCACCCACTATGCACTGGAAATACGCTGCAGAGGTTATTTTACAATTCAACCCCAGGTGGCACTACACCCCATAAATGACATAATTTTAACATGATGCGGAGATGCCGGTGTTGGACTGGGGTGGACAAAAATGAAAAGTCGCACTTCTCATTGTGTGACTTCTCATAATTTTAACAAGTTAATAATGTAAAGAAAAAATGATCCATTTTATAGTGTTGGCTGTATTACATTACAAAATTATTTCCATTATATGAAAAAGGTCTCGTGCGCCGAAAAAACTGCAGCATTTCCCATTTTTACCACTTTAAAGAATGTTATTCTGAAACCAAGATTAAAAAAAGGTTGCGTTTATTTCCAACACCAGATTTCTGATTGGTCCCCTTGGAAGGACAAGACATACCCAGCAGTTTCTATGGAATGTGTAATTAGATCCTGCCTGCCTAAGTAATCAATTACTTTGCAAAGTGTAATTCGAGCCATTCTCACTGCAAGGGTCCAGACAGAACAGGCTCACATAGAACAGACAGGGCTCACCCTCACGGGTTAAGACCTTCTCCCACCCCCCAAACAAGTTCCTGCCCCCCACCCCCCACAAGTTCCTAACCTTCCCCCACCCTGCCATAGATGGGGCATTGTGTGTGGGTTACGGATTGTTAACAGGTTTATTGGGTATGAAGTGAATAGTGACAGTGTCATGACTTCCGGATTTCGTCCAGTCCAATGATGTCACTTGCCACAAACGCACCGAGCTTTCCGAGAAATCAACCTGGTCTAGGGGGAAGAGAAAGAACGTGGTGTGGGTGTAAAGGGGGTGGGGTTGGAAGAACGTGATCCGTCTTACCATCTGGATCATGTTCTTGCTCTCATTCCTCCCCACCTTTAGACCTGGATCACGTTCTTCCCCCATCCCCACTGTGCTCTCCATGCTCTTTATCCCCCGCCTCAAGTTCCTGACCTTCTCTCCCACCCCCTTGAGTTCCTGACCCCCTCTCCCCTCTGATTCTCTCTCTTCCCCTTCGATCCTTTCTCGCCCTTCGATCCTCTCTCTCTCCCGCTCCTCTCTCTCTCTCTCCCCCCTCCGATTCCTCTCTCTTTCTCCCCCTCCTCTCTCCCCCTCCTCTCTCTCTCCCCCTCCAATTCTCCCTCTCTCTACCCTCCTTTCTCCCCTCCTCTCTCTCCCCTCCTCTCCCTCACACCTTCTCCCCCTCCTTTCTCTCTCTCCCTCTCCCCTCCTCTCTCTCCCCCCTCTCCCCTCCTCTCTCTCCCCCTCCAATTCCCCCCTTGCCCCCTCCGATTCCCTCTCTCTCTCCTCCCCGATCCTCTCTCCATCCCCCATTCAATTTCCTCTCTCTCTCCCCTTTCGATCTTCTCTTTTCTCCCCCTGCCACCAACGGATCCAGTGACCTTCTCCTTACAGAGCCGAGGAAAGAGTGGCCCACGCTGCAAGTCACAACTGTTGGTTACTGCGCTTGCGTGGCTCCGGGATACCGCGCGCATGCGCAGAAGGCCGCAAAAGTGTTCATGCAGATAACCACTCCGTTAAAAAAACCTTGGTCACTGGACAAGATTTAGGTTTTTATATAACATTAAAATGCTATTTCATGTATATAAAAGTCAATAGTGACAATACTGAACATCAAACAGCAACAGCAGCGGTACAGAATTCATTTGAAGAGGGATTTAAGATATTACAGGAGTGCCCATCGCCACAGAATAAAGAGAATACCTCACCAATGATAGCAAGAGCCAGGGTTCTTCCACCTACACAAGAAGTCATCATAACTTACTCCCACCTGCAACATTTGCAGGTTGCGGATCTGTCAAATTGGTGAAAAGAGTCATAAATTATTATCCCTGGCAAGAGAGTCTCAAGACTCAATTGGCCATTTATTGCATGTGATACACTAGCTTATTGTATAAAGTGATAAATTGGTACTTTTATGACATAGACCAGAACAAGCTGATTGCTGGCAACAGGCATCTGTTTGTGGTGGGCAGAAGCTTGTAACAGAGCTCCTTTGACAATTAGTGAAGACCGTGACTTGATTTTTAAAACTCCACGTCAAAGAAGCTTATACCACAAACATAACAGCTTTTTCCACACATCTGCCTTATTAATTCTATTTCACTAAAAATATGGGGGGAAAAATTGGTCAGTGACTATTTTGGGTCACTAACATCGCCTGGGCGGTAAATTTAGCGCCCGGTGAAAAATAGCGCCGGTGATTGCTAACTTCAGTTTTAGCGTCCCAAGAGGGAGGTGCAGCGCTAACCCCGAATACTGGGGTGGTGCGTTCTGCAGTGCTAGGCACTGGGCCACATAGCGCTGCTGCATGGAAGAGCTCTTCCCCTTATTAAAGGGGAGGGCCCAAGCCCACAACTCTGCGGGGCCCTGCCTGGACCACCGAGGAGTGGGGTGTCGTGCCAGCAGCCCGGCACACAAGAGGAGTGGACCCCGCGTTCAAAGACGCAAAGGGCCGCGACAAGTAAGTCGGCTGATTTCTTTTCCCCCTGCCCGCCACCTCCCCTTTACTTACCGCCCCGCGAGCCTCCTGCCGCTCCGTTCCCGCCCCCTGAATCAGTCGCCGTCATCGCCCGGCGCAGATTCGGGGGCGCGGGCCAATTTTGCAGGCAGGGTGAAAACGGGGCGCTGCATACGGTGATGACATCGGTTACCGCTGCCGCTAAACTCCCGCTGAATTTAGCGGGAGTCCGTTAGCAGCGCCACGCCCGGGTAAAATGTCATTTGCGCTCGGGGCGCTAACGAGAGGCGCAAATGCACCAAATTTCTAGCCCATGTTCTTTTAAGTCGATACAGACAAAACCCACATAACCCATCACAATGGAAAAAAACTAACAAGAAATACAATTAAATTAGATTTTTTAATCCTAGGACATGTCCAGGCAACGTTTTGACTTGGAAATCAATCATTAATTAGATGGACCACATGCATAAAAAATGAAAGTGATGTTGGTACTGTATAGGATGTGTTGCTATGGATATTAAAATTACACGTTTATCAATTTTGTACCTTAAAGTAGACAGTGTTCTAGAACAACATTCAAGGAGATCGTCACTACCATCCTGTAAGTTAACTGCATTACGTCAGTGCATAATTTGGTACAGCTAAAGTCTTTTTCTAACTCTTATTCTCAGAGAGTTGCTGACATCCATTGGTAGAACAATGAAGCAGCTGACAAATTCTCATGACATGACATGTTGAAAGAAAAAAATCCCCAAGCTAATTCAGCATTAAGCTTTCATAATGCTCACTTGACATATGGTTTTCAGACACATCTAAGCATTGCCACGGCCGCAAGAACCTCTGTTTTGAGCAGATGCAATGTCACAAGTTATTGAAAGAGATATAGACTGAGCTGGTTCTTATATTTTTATTCGAATGTGGTCTGTACTGATCTATCTGGAGTTACAAAAAATGAAAGATTAGTTTTATTACTTGGATTACAAATGTTCTGATGTTTTGTATCACCAACACAAGATCAACTGCAGAGGTAGGAGCACGGAGATGTGCTCTGAACACGTACGCATAACAATTGTATTACAGGGGAACTTGTGCGTCTATTTACAAATAATTGGCCCTGGGGATGGAAATGGACACTTGACTATTTATTTGGTACTAACTGCTCCATTACATTAATTTTCCAGTTTTCTATTGGGAATAGATAAAAAGTTTTTTTCTAAAAAACACAGAAATGCAAAATGGCCATCACAAAAAATGAATTAAATGATGTCTACTCAGCTTGTCCTTATAATTACTGCACGTACCAATGAGAATTAGCTTAGTATTGAAGTGTTGGGAAGGTCCTGGTAGTATATTAGTGTATACTTGTTAACATCTGTTGGTAACCTCTCCAATTATACATTCTTCTATGTGAGGTGAATTGTTCAAGGTATCTTTTCCCTACTTCTAAAATAGTTTGACAATCTTTTTCTTTCATTTGCAAAATACAGATATGACATCTATCATTTTCATTGCAAACAAACGAATTCAGTTACATTAAAAGGATGCATTTCCAGTGTGTTCAGAGGTCTCTTTGGATTTGGTATTTCTGGGAATCAGTGGGTCGGCATGGCTGTATTAGCCCAAACAATAAAACATGTTGCTATGAGCAGAGTTAATAGAATGTACACAAACAATGCTTGGCTCTCACAGAGTCCAGCTGAGAATGGACAACATTTGAGCAGAATTATCTCAGACTGATTAAAAGAACAGTCCCATTGAAGTGGCAAACCACTATATAGAACACAAATGCTTTGTAATTGAGTTGGGAAGCTAACAGTATCATTATCAGACTGCTTATGAAAAACAACTATTTTTTTTATTTTGATTCTATTGAAAATTCCATGCAGGGAAAACAGATGGTGGCCCAAGTGCACTTCATAGGAAGTTTACAATTTAATGGACATAACCTGATTGTTAGTTTTCAGTTGCTCACATTCCATTATACATTTTAAAAAAAGCACACAGTATTCTTATGGGAAAAAGGGAGTGGGTGGGGAGATAATTGCTATTTGTAATCATGTATTCACAATGCGAGGAGATTACAGGGGCTCTTAAGAGTTTGCAAGGTCTATTAACAATAGTCATCCTGGAATTTTATGAAGCAGAAAATATTTCTGAAAGCCTTTTTTATAAGATGTCAGTTTTCATGTAATTACAAAAGTGACACAATCCTACAAAAAAGGCTCTCCATAACTGAAACGCTTTTACTAATGCATGACTTTACCACTCTGTCTTTGCCTTTTACAATTCAGAAAAAAATCACTCATGCATTGTAGGTTTTATTTTCAGATAACCTTTCAATATTGAGCAAGAAAACTTTAACAACTACAGTAAAAGAGCAAATTCCTTTTAAAGCATTGCTCCAGTCACATTCTACTAGCTAGCTGCAGCCATTTGAGCCCAGTTAATTTTTAATGCTAATTAATAAATCCAACAATAACTTCCCCCTGGAAAAATAAGAACATGAAATGGGAGTTAGTGTTCCTGTTCCGTGGCCGGGCGTTGCCGTTTTGGAAGTGCATCGCTGTAAAACGCATCACAGCTGCACCTTCCGACTCACAGCTTCACTCCGTTTCCTTGACAGCACATGGTACTATGACAAATGTGCTAAATTATAACATCTGTCATTGTACCAGATGAAGGGCAATCTTTTCTTGAAATTGCCTTAAATTGAAAAGAAATAATGATAAAATAACTGTTTGGTTAAAAGCTATATAAACGTTTTGCAAATTAACGTTAAGATTTTCTGCTCAGCGCTCCTGACATATGCTGGGAGAGTGTTGGAAAATTCTGTATCCCCAGCCCATGATTTTCCAACTGTTGAAATAGCTGATTGGAAAAGCATGGGCGGTGGGTGCACATTTTCCCGATACGGTGTCTGACAGGAGCGCGGAGGTGGAAAATCCAAGCCACCAATATCTATTTTGAGAATACTGCTCTGTAAGAATAAACAGGAGCACTGTTGTTCCTGCCTGGGGCCGACCATCCTGGAGCTATACTGTTACAGAACTAATTTGTAGAGCATGTTAAAATGTCAGTGTCTTTGGCTTAACCAGAAGAAAAAATGCTGTTGGGTTCATATTGCTTTGTTGGAAAATCTGACTGAAGCAGGGAACAGATCTTTGTTTACCACAGAAGCTTGCAAAAGGAAACATCTGGGTTCTAAACAGTACACATATTGTATGGATTGTATAATCATGCACGGTATGGTACATTTAGGAGCAAATTTCTTTTGCATCACAAATGTTTGTACAAATATTGAATATAGTTCAATCAAAAAAAAATGCCAAAGTATAATGGCAAAAATTCACAATATTGAGTAAACAATAATACATGTCGTAGCATCTGAATGCAAAGCGCCTACACCATGTTGGGTTATAGTATGAAGTACACTGGGTGAAAATCTTTCAGTATCTGCAGGAGTTTCTGCTATATTTCAATGGTATAATGAAGGTTGCTCTCTTCTTACTAAGTTTCAAAATGGGAGGCAGGAGACACCAGTCTGTTAGTAATAAGCCAATGCCTTGGGTTTAGAAATCAGTTTTAAAGTTACTTTGATAGCTGGGATGGCATGACTAAAATATTAATATGTATAGCTTCACAGCAAGAGTTGTAATTTTTAGTTGAGATCAGTTGTCAAGCCCAGTCTACGGAAAATATATAAAGGAAGCTGGCATTACTGCTTTGTTTCGTAAGGTGTAAATAATATTAATATCTTGGTTGCTTATCTACGTCAAATGATAACTTCATATGAAAGAAGTACCATACATAAAATTGCAGTTCAGGCTACTAGATTTTAGTTTTGGCAAAGCCTAAGATGCATTCTCCAGGAGCAGATGGGTGATATCTCATTGTAAAAGTTCACAGAAAAGGAAAGAGAAATGCATCTGTTTAATTCAAAGGCACCAGTGTTTGCACTGTTGTTTGCCAAAGACAATAAGAAGTATCTTTGTTGAAAATAGCTGTATTAATCCCTTGTGGACTTGGTGTAATTTTCTCCAAGTACTGCACTAAAGAGTATCTTGTTGATATTTTTACTCTTGTTCTTATTTCATCTGTAAATAAACCTGAACAAGTAGATTTAGCCTGCACACAGTGGTCTAGTAGTGTGGTTTCTCATGCCTTTTGAGGCAATGGAAGAATGTGGTGGGCATCCAACATATTCTCTAGCAAGAGCTTGAATGCAATTTGGGGTGAATTGATAGAACTGGGCTATGCTAATGTATATGTGGCAGATGTTAATGATACAGTTTTCAGATCATAAGAAATGTAATTATTTAGGGTGACTGTAGTCTAGACATGAACAGGCAGTGGGGAAAAGCCCAAACTGAAACAAGGTATAATCATGGTTTTGGTTATAAACCAGACTGGTCAACGTCCTTACCAACTTTTACTCAAATCACAAGTTACTTGAAGATCATTTTTGTGTCTCATTAAACCCCAAAAAATGCACCATGCTCAACCTCTCATTAGCTCTCCTTCCACTAGTTGAGGAGGATGCCAGACTATCTGATTCCAAGATTTTGTAAATAGTTCTCTGTTATCTGAATTCTAGAGAGTGCATGTTAGTGCTCCAGGTTAGCTCTCCTCTCTGTGGGTAAGCACTTCAATCTCCAATCATTAACTGTCCCTGGTAGCTCTACTAAAATGAGAAAAGCAACATATTAGAAATTGCAGGCATAAACCTACAACTTCCCACTCTACGTGGTTAACAAACGGGCACCTTCTGTTTTCTTAAATCTTTTAACTGCCGTAAAACTTATTTAAACTCTAAAGATAGTCATTATTTTTCAATAGACTATCCAACTGTCCTTCCCTTAGGCTAGCAAGCTTGACAGTACAAAACAACAACAACAAGAACTTGTATTTATATAGCGCCTTTAATGTAGTAAAACGTCCCAAGGCGCTTCAAAGGAGTGTTATAAGACAAAAAATTTGACACCGAGCCACATAAGGAAAAATTAGGGCAGGTGACCAGAAGCTTGGTCAAAGAGGTAGGTTTTAAGGAGCGTCTTAAAGGAGGAAAGAGAGGTAGAGAGGCGGAGGGGTTTAGGCAGGGAATTCCAGAGCTTAGGGCCTAGGCAACAGAAGGCACGGCCACCAATGGTTGAGCGATTATAATCAGGGATGCTCAAGAGGGCAGAATTTGAGGAGCGCAGATATCTCGGGGGGTTCTGGGGCTGAAGAACATTACAGAGATACGGAGGGGCGAGGCCCTGGAGGGATTTGAAAACAAGGATGAGAATTTTGAAATCGAGGCGTTGCTTAACCGGGAGCCAATGCAGGTCAGCGAGCACAGGGGTGATGGGTGAACGGGACTTGGTGCAAGTTAGGTCATGGGCAGCCGAGTTTTGGATCACCCAAGAGTTTACATAAGGTAGAATATGGGAGGCCAGCCAGGAGTGCATTGGAATAATCAAGTCTAGAGGTAACAAAGGTATGGATTAGGGTTTCAGCAGCAGATGAGCTGAGGCAAGGGCAGAGACGGACGATGTTATGGAGATGGAAATAGGCCGTCTTAGTTATGTTGCGGATATGTGGTCGGAAGGTCATTTCAGGGTCAAATATGACACTAAGTTTGCAAACAGTGTGGTTCAGCCTCAGACAGATGTTAGGGAGAGGGATGGAGTCAGTGGCTAGGGAACAGAGTTGTGGCGGGGACCGAAAACAATGGCTTCGGTCTTCCCAATATTTAATTGGAGAAAATTTCTGCTCATCCAGAACTGGATATTGGACAAGCAGTCTGACAATTTAGAGACCGTGGAGGGGTCGAGAGAAGTGGTGGTGAGATAGAACTGGGTGTCATCAGCGTACATGTGGAAACTGACGCTGTGTTTTCGAATGATGTCGCCAAGGGGCAGCATGTAGATAAGAAATAGGAGGAGGCCAAAGATAGATCCTTGAGGGACACCAGAGGTAACGATGTGGGAGCGGGAAGAGAAGCCGTTGCAGGTGATTCTCTGGCTACGATTAGATAGATAAGAATGAAACCAGGCGAGTGCAGTCCCACCCAGCTGGACGACGGTGGAGAGATGTTGGTAAAGGATGGAGTGGTCAACCGTGTCAAAGGCTGCAGACAAGTCAAGAAGGACATGGAGGCATAGTTTACCTTTGTCACAGTCACAAAGGATGTCATTTGTGACTTTGATGAGAGCCGTTTCGGTACTGTGGCAGGGGCGGAAACCGGATTGGAGGGATTCAAACATGGAGTTGCCGGAAAGATGGGCACGGATTTGGGAGGCGACAACACGTTCAAGGAATTTGGAGAGGAAAGGCAGGTTGGAGATGGGGCAGTAGTTTGCAAGGACTGAGGGGTCAAGAGTTGTTTTTTTGAGGAGGGGTGATGACGGCAGATTTGAGGGAGAGGGGGACAGTACCTGAGGAAAGAGAACCGTTAACAATGTCAGCTAACATGGGAGCCAGAAAAGGAAGTTGGGTAGTCAGCAGTTTGGTGAAAATAGGGTCGAGGGTGCAGGGAGTGGATCTCATAGACAAGATGAGCATGGAGAGGTCATGAGGGGAGATTGGAGAGAAATTGGAGAAAGATGTGAGTTCAGGGCTAGGGCAGGGAGCAACCTTAGTGGAAGTTTGGCCCATTGGGCTAGGGGAAGGAAGGGAAGTGGCAGAGGCAGCTGAACGCATGGTCTCAATCTTAGAGACAAAGAAGTCCATGAGCTCCTCACACTTGTTGTTGGAGGTGAGGGTGGAGGAGACAGGGGAGAGGGGTTTAAGAAGATGGTTAGCAGTGGAGAATAGGAGCCGGGGTTTATCTTTGCATTCCAGAATGATTCTGGAATAGTGAGCAATTTTGGCAGACGAGAGTAGCACCCGATAATGCTCTTTGTGGTCCAGCCAGATCTGGCGGTGAATGGCTAAACCAGTTGTCTGCCATATCCGTTCAAGTCTGCGTCCCTTGGACTTAAGGGAGCGAAGGTGAGGGCCGTACCAGGGGGAACGGTCTATAAAAAGTTCATATTGGTACTGTGGGCTAAAGCATAGTGGTGCCCATTCAATTCTAGCAACTCTCTTGAGAGTTGTACAAGATTCTGAACTGTTTGCTTTGCTTAATTCAATAAGGAGTGTAGAAGAGCATGCCAGGAGCAGCACCAGGTGTACCTAAAAATGCGGTGCCAACCTGGGGAATCTGCAACACAGGACTACATGCATGCTAAAAAGCAGAAGCAGCATGCTATAGACAGAGCTAAGCGATCCCACAATCAACGGATCAGATCAAAGCTCTGCAGTCCTGCCACATCCAGTCGTGAATGGTGGTGGACTTTTAAACAACTAACGGGAGGAGAAGGCTGATGAATTATGGTGGAGCCCAGCATGTGAGTGCGAAGGACAAGGCTGAAGCGTTTGCAACCATCTTCAGCCAGATGTGCCGAGTGCATGATCCATATCGGCCTACTCCTGAGGTCCTCACCATCACAGAAGCCAGTCTTCAGCCAATTCGATTCACTCCACGTGATATCAAGTAACTGGATACAGCATTGGATACAGCAAAGGCTATGGGCCCCGACAGCATCCTGGCTATCGTGCTGAACACTTGTGCTCCAGAACTAGCCAAGCTGTTCCAGTACAGCTACAACACTGGCATCTATCCGACAATGTGGAAAACTGCCCAGGTATGTATTGTCCACAAAAAGCAGGACAAATCCAATCCAGCCTATTACCGCCCCATCAGTCTACTCTCAATCATCAGCAAAGTGATGGAAGATGTCATCGACAGTGCTATCAAGCGGCACTTACTCACCAATAACCTGCTCACTGATGCCCAGTTTGGGTTCCGCCAAGACCACTCAGCTCCCGACCTCATTACAGCCTTGGTCCAAACATGGACAAGGAGCTGAATTCCAGAGGTGAGGTGAGAGTGACTGACCTTGACATCAAGGCAGCATTTGACCGAGTGTGGCATCAAGGAGCCCTAGTAAAACTGAAGTCAATGGGAATCGGGGGGAAAATTCTCCACTGGCTAAAGTCATACCTAGCACAAAGGAAGATGGTTGTGGTGGTTGAAGGTCAATCATCACAGCCCCAGGACATCGTTGCAGGAGTTCCTCAAGGCAGTGTCCTAGGCCCAACCATCTTCAGCTGCTTCGTCAATGACCTTCTCTCCAACATAAGGTCAGAGATGGGGATGTTCGCTGATGACTGCACAGTGGTCAGCACCATTCACAACTCCTCAGATAATGTAGCAGTCCATGCCCGCATGCAACAAGACCTGGACGACGTTCAGTCTTGGGCTGATAAGTGGCAGGTAACATTCGCACCACACAAGTGCCAGGCAATGACTATCTCCAACATGCGAGAGTCTAACCACCGCCCCTTGACATTCAACGGCATTACCGTCGCCAAAACCCCCACCATCAACATCCTGGGGTCACAATTGACCAGAAACTTAACTGGACCAGCCACATAAATACTATGGCAACAAGAGCAGGTCAGAGGCTGGGTATTCTGCAGCGAGTGTCTCACCTCCTGACTCCCCAAAGCCTTTCCACCATCTACAAGGCAGAAGTAAGGAGTGTGATGGAATACTCTCCACTTGCCTGGATGAGTTCCTACAATGCTCAAGAAGCTCGACACCATCCAGGACAAAGTAGCCCACTTGATTGGCACCCCATCCACCACCTTAAACATTCACTCTCTCCACCACCGGCGTACCGTGGCTGCAGTGTGTACCATCTACAAGATGCACTGCAGCAACTTGCCAAGGCTTCTTCGGCAGCACCTCCCAAACTCGCAACCTCTTCCACCTAACAGGACAAGGGCAGCAGGTGCATGGGAACACCACCACCTCCAAGTTCCTCTCCAAGTCACACACCATCCTGACTTGGAAATATATCGCCGATCCTTCATCATCGCTGGGTCAAAATCCTGGAACTCCCTACCTAACAGCACTGTGGGAGTACCTTCACCACACGGACTGCAGCGGTTCAAGAAGGCGGCTCACCACCATCTTCTCAAGGGCAATCAGGGATGGGCAATAAATGCTGGCCGTGCCAGCGATGCCCACATCCTCTAAACGCATAAAAAAAATGGTGGCAAGGATGAAAACATGAAGGGGAAGAAACAAAGAGGAGAACTGGGAGAAGATCAAGCAGAACAAAATCAAAAGCCCTCTAAGGCAGAAAGTGTTTACACATTAGAAGCTTAACAGTGGAGGGCTCAGCCTATGTTCACAAATAGAGGTTTTTATGCTCAAGGATATCAAATGTCATGGAAATTTTAGTTTGAATTCTCACATGAAGTTCTGTAAATATAGGCTCTTTCCACTAATCATTTACAGATATTAACAGTACACACGTCTTTGGATGTTGTATTCGGGGCACTTAAAATAAACCAATAGTTACTATTACTAATACATCTAACAAAATACTATTTTAATACACTTTTTCTTTTAATTAGCTGCTACTATTTCTTTCCTAACCAATGACCTAATTTACGCTCCTCCTAAAGGTAACAGCCAACATTTCTCAAAACAAAACCACAGATAGAAATATTCCAGGAAGACATTTAAGTTCCACAACATTTTAAAAGTCAGTGCCTAATCTGCCTTCAAGAGAGGAGGAACCAAATTATGATCTTCCCTCAACCAGCAAAGAAGGTCCCTACTATCACAGGAAGTAATGAAACTTTTTATATAAAAAGTAGACAAATAAACAGTTTGTTCAGCTCCATGTTTGTGATGATAATTTTATGTATTTTTGTGAGGAGTAGTTGTTTATTTACAACGGTTTGATTATACAAAATCTTGCTTATTGGTTGGAATTACTCTTTGTGGACATTTTGTTTACTCAGCATTTTTAATTGAAGTAAAAAAAATCAGAGAAAGCAAATTAAACAAACCTTTCAGGAAAATGTCAGTTCTAGCTGTGAGGACTTTTGGCTAAGAACATGCTGAGGAGAGATTTTTATATTCCAAAGAAAACAAAACTTCATTAAGCATATAATTAGCGATTACAGAAAACAGATTTTTAAAAAAATATTTCACTATTTTTTTCTTTCTTCTGAGTGGGGAACCCCTGATGAACTGTATTACTATTGGATTAATGATCTGTTAAAAATTACAATGTAATGAATCTTATTACAATCGTATGTTTGTTAACTTTAGAATTGAAATTTTTTTTTGGATTGTTCAGTCTGTCATTCCTTCTTATTAAATAGTTTTTAAACAGCTAAGAAATTCATCGACTGTAGTTTTAAAGCTGCTGTCTGACCTACTTATACTGGCTTCCCACACATTTTGTTAGTATAATTTTTCAGAAAGAACTAGCAAACGAATTGCAGAAAAATACTCTTTTTATTGCTCAGTATTATAGGGCTGGATTTTCTCAATGGGGCGCGTTGGGGGCGGGACTGCTGGTTGTCGGGTGATTTGTCAGATGAATTGTCAGCGTTTGACAGCTTTGAGAAGCTGTCAAACACTGACAATCTCTGTTCTAAGGTGAGTCTTTGGACTGAAGACGCACCAAACCTCTCTCCTTAGCAGAAATCAGATGGCTGCTGCATCAGAGAATACAGTAGCCATTCTGTCATCTCTGCCGTTGAGATGAGGCACTTCCGGATCCCCAAGGGTTGAAGCCTGCAGGAAGAAGCAAAGGTAAGTAAACTTTTTCTAACACTTTGCACTCACCTCTCATACTTATCTCTCCACACTTGCACCCATCACTCACCTCCACAGCGCACATTTCGACCCCTCTCATCCCCGCAGACCCACTGCTCGCCTCGCTGACCCTGGTGCGGTTCGCAGCCATTGGGAAGCCCGCACTTGTGTGGGTAAAATGGGGATAAGCCTCTTAACTGCCTGTTAACTACCTGCGCGAGTCGGGGACCCGCCTCCTGGGAAGATGGCCCGGAGGCGGGTTGGGAAAGGGTTCGGTACCCGCTCCCAGTTTCTGCCATTTTCCCGGCAGTCCCGCCTCCCCAGGGCTGGCAAAATTCCCCCCTTAGACATCAAATAAGGGTGTTGTGATAAAAATGATGCATTTAATCTAAGATTGAGCACAGTATTAGCTTCTTAAATTCTGTCACAGTACATAACGGGTAAAAAAAACCCAGCTTCACTCACAGAAATCATGGCCTAGGTATTTGTTTAAGCCAGTTTTCAAGCGCCAAATGGGTGCAGGCTATGGTCCTTGAACCCGAAGACAGAGGCCCAGGAATTGTTCCTCAGGCTGCACCTAAATAATCGCGGCGAGCTGACATCTCCTTTTGCACCTCCACAGGCAGCTTGCCCGATTGAAGAATTAGGTTTTGAAGTTTTGGACCACTGCCTCACAGCTGCCGCCCTCAGGTAGGTCCCAGGGGTGGGTGGTGCGATCTCGGGCAGCAGGAGTTCTGTGGAGCCAGGAGGAGCACTCCTGCTGCTTTTGGTTCCACATCAATTTTTTTTAAATAATTGCAGTGACGACCACTGGCTAGGCTGCATCCACATCTAGAAAACCTGAGCAGAGCAGGCCTGATACTTGCTCAGCTCAGGGCAGCCCAATTTCTCGGAACATATGCAAGGGGCCTAATGCCTGTTTTAGGCAGCCACCCTGGGTGCATGAAAAATGGCCCGACCCCCATCTCGGATTGGACGTTTTTCAGGTGTCTCTGGGGCACAGGATTTTGGTCCCTGAAATTGGACCTTGTTTGGCCCGTTTTAATCCTCTCCCCATATCTCAGCTTAAAGTGATACAAATTTTAGTCAGTTTGCTTGTGGCTTTTGTCCAATGGAGGGGAAAAGACCATTCAATTCAAATACAAACATCATGTGGGATTTGTTCAAATATGTTTGATGGGCAGCATTTTGAATTTAACAGACTGTTATTTAAAACTGTCTCGGTACAGCCACTTTTTAAGGGTATTTATCAACCTGTCTTGTACAAGTTGGGGAGTCTGTCTGTAGTCTTTAAAAAGCTGCTGCAAAAGTATATATTGTGTTACTGCTACTTTCACTTGTTCTTTCACTGTTGAATAAAGTTGTTTAGCAGTTTAAGCCCAAGTCCAAGTCTAGTGTAGGTTACTTTACTGTTTTCTGAAGACAATAAGATTAACATGAATGAATGGGATAAAACCAGTAACGGAAATAAAGTGAAGAGGGTTCTCTGTTCGTTCCCTTGGCACACAACAATTTAACACAAGTATCTGGGCAAGCGAAAACACTTTGGGACAGAGGCGCTAGGGCTCACATATGAGAGCAGTCTGAAGCACAGAAGCCAAACATATCTAGGGTAACAAAAAAAGGAAATTCAAAAATGCAATAACCCTTACTGCCAGAAATCAGTACCTCAACAAGTGAAATAGGTCTGTACCACTGAACATTCCGTGTAATATGTTGTCTCAGACAATATCCAAGTGACATTTGGCTTGAGGTAAAAGAATTCATGGTAGCCTACCATTTTAACTAGTGATACAAGGATATAAAAATGTATAAGGAAACAGTTTATTTTTAAAAATAAAAGTATTTCTGTTAATTGATTGAATTGCAAGTTGTTCATTTTTTTCAAAGCAATTGTTGCAGAAAGAAAATGAACAACTTTGAATTTAAAATGTACATATCTTTATAGAATCTCGAAGACACTTCCAAGACTTGAGTAGATTACAGTATTGCATCAATTATTATGGCCTTTCTTCACCACATCATGAAGTATTACTTTGGGGAATTTGTGCTGAATTACCAACAATCAAAGCATCAAATTACTATGGACATTGTGTCAATTTGGGTTTGTTACAAATTTTGGGTCTGCCTTAGGCCATCTCGTGGTTTAGCAACACTGGTCACTCTTGGATGCAGATCCTGCCTTTCTTACATGCAAAATTTCACCCGTACTGCCCAATATCTAGTTATGCAATAGGTGTAACAATAGGCCCTACTTGTTATCTGAACTGGTACCATGTCCACTGCAAGTGCCATTACGTGCATTTCTCCAATCTTCTGATAGGCAGACTGATTAACACTTTAGTGAGGCAAGGCCAGATAAGAATACTTAAGCTGCTTTATTTTAAAGGCAGTAAGTAAGCTTACAGAGTAAAAGTTATAACAAATCTCCCTTACTGCAACTTAATATCAGATTTTCCTCAGAAATGATAAGAAAAGAAACACAGTGCTCTGTCCCGGTAAATGGGCTAAATCAATATTGCCAACTCGCAAATTTATCATGAGAGACCCGATTTCTGAGTGAAATAAATCAGCACTCATGATCTCGTGATGGAACTCCGAAATCTCGGGATTTTTTGGGGGAGCGATTGCACGCAAGGCATATCAGTCCTTCTGCGCACGCGCACCCATATGGGGGAGCCTGTTAGACCTATTTAGCCGATGCAGATTGGTTGCTATTTCCCTGTCGTTGATTGGTTGCTATTTCCACATTGCTGATTGGTTGCTGAACTGATGCAGATGATTTACTGCAGTGTCCAGTGTCCTGAGTAGCTCACAACTGCTACCCGTGATGCATTGTACCAGTTTGCCCTGCAATCTCAGAGCCATGTGTAGGACCTGGACCTACCGTGAGAACAGCCTAAGAGTGAGGAGCTGGACCTGGATTTAGAGCTGCAGCTGGAGCTGTAGCCAGGCAGGAAGCGGAGCCGGAGGTAGGCCCGTCCCACCCAGCACCGACAGCCAGAGCTGCGGGCAGCAGCAGGTAACGGCGGAGCTCGGGGTGGGGGTTGAGGCCGCCAAGGGTCTGAGATAGCAGCACTGGGGAGGGGAGGGGATCAGATTGGTGCTGCCCTCATTGGGCCCACTTTGCGGGGAGGAGATTTTCCCCTTTGGAGAAGGAGATTCGGTGGCATAGTGGTTAGCCTCACAGCGCCAGGGACCCGGGTTCGAATCTGGCCTCGGGTGACTGTCTGTGTGGAGTTTGCACATTCTCCCCGTGTCTGCGTGGGTTTCCTCCGGGTGCTCCGGTTTCCTCCCACAGTCCAAAAATGTGCGGGTTAGGTTGATTTGGCTATGATAAATTGACCCTTAGTGTTAGGGGGGGATTAAATACGTGGGGTTACGGGGATAGGATGGGATATGTTAGGGGGAATTAAATACGTGGGGTTACGGGGGTAGGGTGGGATATGTGTACTGTGGGGATTAAAGCAGGGACAGGGTACTGGATTGGGATGATCAGCCATGATCGTATTGAATGGTGGAGCAGGCTCGACGGGCCGAATGGCCTACTCCTGCTCCTAGTTTCTATGTTTCTATGATTTGCCCACATGGGTCTCTTATAGGGGAGGGTATTTGCCCCCTTTTGTGGGGGGAGGGGATTTACCCCCATGAGCTCCCTTGCACAATCTTTTTGTGCAGTTCCACTTCACAATAATATTCTTACCAGTGAAATTGGAATAAAATTTGCCCCCATGGGCAGGGATGAGTGGTACGGGCTGGTGCGATGGAGCTGGGGGTACAGCCCAAGCCTGTGTGGGTGCAGGTCACATATCTTTTTTGGTTTATTTTTGAAAAAAATAACAACTCATGATTTCTATACCAAATCTCTTGATTTTTAAGAGGGTGGGGCTGGCATCACTGCTAAATGTACTTGCTTTCGGTCAGTCTCAGCATTGATTCAGGCCAAGGCTTATACTGGGCCTGGTAAGCTTGAATCTTAAGGTAAACTGCCTTACTTTCTTCTCTCTCAAGCTGACCCCGAACATATGGGTCTTTGTTCTTTTATTCCTTGTGTTCACAGGAAATGGGGGGACGGGTTCCACATCTCCCCTCTTGTCTCGGATTGGCGAGTAGGGCTGCCAATTTAACTGGGCACAACCCTCCTAAAAGTGGATTCTTACCAGACAGCCCATGCTGTGAACACAAGAATAGCACCATCTCCTGTGAATAGCCTACTGGAAGTCTAAAACAAGATAACAAATTACATATTGTCCTAAATTGTTATGGATAATAGTTTCAATGGCTACTCCATTAACATACCAATCTCTTCTTTGTTTCAGCAGCTCCAGTATTGCCCTTTGTTAAAAACAACAAAGAGGTGGCGGTATCTTAAAGTCCAGAACTTGATTTCATATCAGAAAGATTTTATAGCTTAAAACAAAAATCCCTCCTGGGTAAAATAGCCAATAATACCTAATTGTGACAGGGTTGTTGTGAACATTGCACTTGCTAATTTTGAAAAAAAAAATTGGTTTAATAAAAAGGAAATGATTTAATAAATATGAAGGTTAAAACTGTAAGATAAGTAGTTCTTTGTTTTAAATGCCCCAATCAAACCCAGTCAAAGTACTGTATTACGATCTTTGTGTTGTGCAACATGTTCAAAATTTGTTGGCAAATGATGTGCTTTGAAAGTAATTTACAATTTGCTGCATGCAAGGGCATGCCAGTGAATTTCAGCTTGTGAATACAAGGTATTGTTGAGCTGTCCAGGCAGTAACAACAAGCAAAGGGTCTCAGCAAGGAGTTATTTGTGACTTGCGGTCAAGAGAATTAATGCCAGGGCAGCATGACAAAACAAAAGGGTACAACTGTATGCCACTGGCACCAAGATATGAAACACAACTTTATTCCACCATTAAAAAAAGATTAGTGTCGATAAATCAAAGGCAGCTGGCACAGTCATCCATCAAAAAACACACTGCAGGCACCAACAATACACCCCAGTGTTATAATTTTTTAATGTACATTATAAGTCTGACATTAACGGTCTATAGTTATACTTTTCGTCATTTCCAGAAACAGCAACTGCAAACACTCCAAATTACTACTGACATAAATCAACAGAAACAACTATTTACAGACACTTAAAACATCCCTAACATTTAACTTCAAACAGAATTATACTGACCTGGAAACAAAGCTTTCAATGTCTTGTAATGATTGCATTAGTTACTATTAAGTGTCCTGATAATAGAGTTATTTGTTCTCCACTGGCTACATTTATATAATGCTTGTTTGGGCCTTTTTATTTTCAACGTGATGCACTGCAAATTTTTCAAACTAAGTTTAGCGTTCCAAAAATGTATAAATACGTCAGTCTGTGCTGTGCACTTTTTATTTCCTCAGTCCAGTTTTTTCACTTGGATAAATAGCTTGGTGTTTAGTGTACTTTCCATAGGTCCAGTTTGCATGTAATGCTTATGCGCAGATCCATGAAAAACTGTTTGCCACTTCAGTTAGTAGTTGAGCTGTTCTGACCACATTGTTTCCCAGATTCAATACCCCATGTGTTGAGTTAGCTGATCTTTGCTGCAGTGGCTGCAAGAGGGCTACAAATTGACATATTCCCTTGGTGTCGTATTTGACCCAGAGATGAGCTTCCGACCACATATCCGGCCATTACTAAGACCACCTACTTCCACCGCTGTAACATCGCCCGTCTCCGCCCCTGCCTCTGCTCATCTACTGCTGAAACCCTCATCCATGTCTTTGTTACCTCTAGACTTGACTATTCCAATGCATTCCTGGTCGGATTCCCATCTTCCACCCTCCATAAACTTAAGCTCATCCAAAACACTGCTGCCCGTATCGCAACTCGCACGAAGTCCTGTTTACCCATCATCTCTGTGCTCGCTGACCTACATTGGCTCCCGGTTAAGCAATGCCTCGATTTTAAAATTCTCATCCTTGCTTTCAAATCCCTCCATGGCCTTGCCCCTCCCTATCTCTGTAACCTCCTCCAGCCTACAACTCTCCGAGATATCTGCGCTCCTCCAATTCTGCCCTCTTTTGCCCGATTTTAATCGCTCCACCATTTGCGGCTGTGCCATCAGATGCCAAGGACCTAAGCTCTGGAATTCCCTCCCTAAACCTCTCCACTTCTCTACCTCTCTCTCTTTCTTTAAGACGCTCCTTAAAACTCTTTGACCAAGCTTTTGGTCATCTGCCCTCATATCTCATGTGGCTCGGTGTCAAATGTTATTTAATAATACTCCTGCGAAGCACCGTGGGCTGTTTTACTATGTTAAAGGCGGTATATAAATACAAGTTATTGTTGTTGGATTAGGGGCAAGATTAATTAACCAAAACTTCTACCCCTGATCACTATCCAGCTGGATATAGGTGCGGCATAAGGACAGGATTGGGCTCAGTTGTGATGACCTCCATGGTCAAATAACCTACCAATAGTTACCTTCAACGCTCACACATGAATAACGGCCACTTGAATGATGTGCTGCAGGAAGATCAGTGCCTGTGAAACTGTACAAGGAGTCAACACCTTCAAAAGAGGAGGTGCAGGGCAGAGCAAATCAAATTAGCAAGAAAAAAGAAAATTAAGTGAGAAAAATGTCTGCCACAGTCACTGCTAGTTATAATAGCTGGAGATGTTCCCCAATCCTTACCACCTTTAGAGGGCTTACCACCTCTTAAAGTTATTTCCTTGTTGCTACAGCTCTGTGTGTCACTCAGTAGTACTCTAATTACATAGAATCACATAACATTTACAGCATAGAAACAGGCCATTCGCCCCAACTGGTCTATTGTGGCGTTTATGGTCCACACAAGCCTCCTCCCATCCTACTTCATCTAACCCTATCAGCATACCCTTCTATTCCTTTCTCCCTCGTGTACTTATCTAGCTTCCCCTTAAATGAATCTATGCTATTCGCCTCAACTACTCCTTGTGATAGCAAGTTCCACATTCTAACCACTCTCTGGGTAAATAATACTCCTGTGAAGCGCCTTGGGACGTTTTACTACGTTAAAGGCGCTATATAAATACAAGTTGTTGTTGTTGTAAAGAAGTTTTTCCTGAATTCCTTATTGGATTTATTAGTGTCTATCTTATATTTATGACCCCTAGTTTTGGACTCCCCCACAAGCGGAAACATCTTCTCTACGTCTACCCTACTAAACCCCTTCATAATTTTAAAGACCTCTAGCGGGTCACCCCTCAGCCTTCTTTTTTCTATATAATAATGCAGGTGAATTGCTATATTTATTTGGACTGAGATAATCAACCTTTTGTGGGGTTTTCTCTGTTCTCTGTTTTAGAAGGTAGGAGTCACTCTGTTAGAAATATCGCTTAAGATTCGGGCTTGATCGTCTAGTTGGCTTTCAGCCCTGCAACTTGCTACTTTGAACACAGTATTTAAGGCACTTTGTTTAATTTGATTTGCTTGTAATTAATTTCATCCAAGAAATTAATCAAGAAATGAAGAGTATTTTTCCAGTTTGGGAACCTTACTTTCGGAAGGATGTCAGAGCCATGGAAAGGGTGCAGAAGAGATGCACTAAGATGGGTTGAGAGGCTTTATGTATGAGTGATGAGAAAAGCTGGGGCTCTTCCTATTAGAACAAAGAAGGTTGCTAGGGGATCTTACAGAGGTGTTCAAAATGATGAGAGGTTTAGATAAGGCTAATTCGGAAAAACTATTTCCACTGATCCGAAATAACAACAGAAAATGCTGGAAAAACTCAGCAGGCCAGGCAGCATCCGTGGAGAGAAAAACAGAGTTAACGTTTCAGTTTGAAGACCTCTCGTCAGAACTGGAAAAAAGCAAGAAATGGAATAGATTTTAAAGCAGGTTTAGGGACTGGGAAATGGGGGAGGGGATGAAAGAACAAAAGGGAAGGTCAGTGATAGCATAGAAAGCAGGAGAGATTAAGAGACATTGAGAGACATTAAGAGATATTCAAGGCAAGAGGAGGTGGTAATGTGACAGGTTAAGGAACAAAGGATGGCTCTAGATGAAGTGTGAATTGCGCTGGCAGAATGCAGGACAGCTGCCATGTGGGAGGGAAGAAAAAAAGGGCCAAACAAAAAGTGTGGATGAAAAAAATATATATATGTGATAGGGGCCGAGGTTCTGATCTGAAATTGTTGAATTCTATGTTGAGTCCAGAGGGCTGTAGAGTGCCTAATGGAAAGATGAGGTGCTGTTCCTCGAGCTTACACTGAGCTTGAGGAACAGCACCTCATCTTTCGATTAGGCACTCTACAGCCCTCTGGACTCAACATAGAGTTCAACAATTTCAGATCAGAACCTCGGCCCCTATCACATATATATATTTTTTTCATCCACACTTTTTGTTTGGCCCTTTTTTTCTTCCCTCCCACATGGCAGCTGTCCTGCATTCTGCCAGCGCAATTCACACTTCATCTAGAGCCATCCTTTGTTCCTTAACCTGTCACATTACCACCTCCTCTTGCCTTGAATATCTCCTAATATCTCTTAACCTCTCCTGCTTTCTATCCTATCACTGACCTTCCCTTTTGTTCTTTCATCCCCTCCCCCATTTCCCAGCCCCTAAATCTGCCTTAAAATCTATTCCATTTCTTGCTTTTTTCCAGTTCTGACGAAAGGTCTTCGACCTAAAACGTTAACTCTGTTTCTCTCTCCACGGATGCTGCCTGGCCTGCTGAGTTTTTCCAGCGTTTTCTGTTGTTATTTCGGATTTCCAGCATCCGCAGTATTTTGCTATTGTATTTCCACTGATCAGTGAGTTGATAGCTAGAGGTCAGAATTCATTACCAAATGAACCAGGGGTGATTTTGGTCTCTCTACCAGCCAGTTTTACAACGGGAATAAGGCAGTAGGACTAAAATCAGAATAAAATACTTACTATCTTCCCACAAGAGGCCCACCTGCTGCCATTTTCTAGTTGAAACAGGCAGCAGCCTCATTAGGCCATGAAAATTGAGGTCCTACAATGTAGACTGGACACTAATGTATTTTTGTCCTCCAAAGCATTGCGCCCCTGAGGTGTAAGACTTTTTGGCAGCAGGCATAAATCCCCCCCTCCACCACCACCACCACCAAATTGGCCTGGCCCTCCACTTTAATGACCTTTTACCGGTTCCGTTTGGCTCCACGGATGGGCTATTGGATTTCTCACACCCCTTTCAGAATGCGCTGTCAGTTCGTCATTTCCATGCAAATGAGGCCACCCATGAAAATGGTCCAGGCCTCTAGCGAGCTCTGCCCACCACCCGCCCAATGTATGTGCATGTCAAAATTCCCCCCCCCCCCCCCACAAGTTAGAGCTCAGGTGAATTTCATTTTTTATTATTATCAGAGGGTTGTTAGTACATGGAATGCCCTGCTAGAAATAGTGCTGGAAACAGAATCCATAATAACTTTTACAAAGGATGTGGACAAATATTTGAAAAGGAAAATTTAAAAGGATTGGGGGAATGATCTTTCCAAGAGCTGGCATAGGCACGGTAGGCTGAATGGCCTGCATCTGTACTGAAATATTCTATAATTATAGCTCATAAAAGCTGGACATGTACTATGAGCTTTTGGAATATGTACTACTGTGATTTTCACTTTTTAAATTAAAAAGTAATATTACCAACATGTAGAAGACCAGGAAATACACATGAGCATCTCCTAACATAGGTTAAGTTGAAAATTGAAACCACCTTCACACACTCTCGTTCACCCCATTTCATGTACATTTACTTAAACTATTTGTTTTGACATTCAAAACATTTTTCTTTGACAGCACAAAGAAAAACAGAGATATTGCAACTTGAACACAACACTTTTTTTTCAGATGTGGCAGAATCTCAGATAGAACACATGTTGACTATATCAGCTCCTTAAATAGAAACAACATTAGACATCCTCCAGGGCACGCCCTCACCATATCACGCCTTGTATAACTCCCAGAAACAGCCTTAATGAGAGCATATATAATCTGATACCTCAAGAGATTCTAATTCCTAACTTATAAAGCATGGGGTGATAATTTTTCCAAACATTATGAAAACATGTTTTGTGGTACAGTTGTCAAACCATGTTTATACTGTACTTCATGCAGTACGAACATGACAGTTGGTGGCAATATTGTTTCCCAGAGATAGCCGGCAGTGGCTTTCTGCATTCATTCGTTCATTATATTGTGAACACCCACATTTTGGTTGCAAAGAGACTCATCCGATTATTGCGGTGTGGAGCACTGCTCACCGAAATGCCTGTCGCTAGGAGCAACTGTCACATTGTCCCACCGCCTGTTCAGAACTTTTTGAAGCTCAAGGCAATGAAGCGTCTTCTAACTGAAACACACACCTCCCACCCTTCGACAGCTGAAGACTGGAAACCCCCATGCAGCAGTTAGTTGTAACTAAAGATAGCAGGAGTTTGAACAGTCACACGGAGCTCAGTCCACAAGCAGCGCAAAATCTATTTTTTTCTTGAAGGCACTGACAGCTATGGGGAATTGGTTTCCTCGCATCCTATTTCTTTCACCGGCCTCCGCTTTTTATAAAAAGAAAAACACCCTAATAAGTTTCCATACCTCTATATTTATAACTGTTTAAGTCACGAAAGGTCTTGCAGATCTATTTATAATTCCTTGGAATGACTTAAGATCAGAGGTGATTGCCATAAACAGAATTGAGTTTTTAATCTATCCAAAATTGATGTATTCATGTTCACTATTTTTAAATATAAGCTTGGCCACATCCAGCACTTAAACCCACAAACGTGCACTTCTCCTTCACAGCAAGTTATTTCCCCTCTCCAATCCCCATGTCCTTGTCAGGGATGATATAATTCACTCTTAATTTTATTATAATCAGCTTCTCCAGTCGGTCTCCCGGAACAAAAGGATGAAATGCTTCAAAGAGCCGGGGGTAAACTGCCCGCCGAGGCTGCGGCTTGAACCGATGTGAGCGGCTCGGAAGGCGAGTGGATGCAGGGGGAGGTGAGCCCAGCCCAGCTCCACCAACACTCGGCGCTCGCACAGCCCCGAGTCCAGACAAAGCGGCGCATCGAAACCGGGAACCGCTTTGGAAAAATCATTCCCTCCCCAAAAAAAGACCCCATCTGACGGCCTCGGCTCTGTAAAATGTGCCTCACTCAAACCGAATGCATCAGACACAGGGCGAAAGCTGCAGACTCCGCTAATAATGAGGACAGACCGCAAAAATAGTCCAAGGGCATTTTATTCACGAGGAAAACCTATTTAGATCGGAAGCTATTACGAATTTCACAGCTCGGTTTCTGAAGAAGCTGTAAAATAATTAGCTGTGGCGCACAGAAAGAGAGAGAGAGGAAGGCGGAGGAGAGGAAGCTTCCTACCTGCATGTGTTTTCTGAGCACTGTTTCCCATCACTTCCTTTCATTTAAAGTAAGGCAGAGCTGGGGTTTTTTTTGTGTGTATATGACCAGTGTTGTAATTTCTCCTCTTGGCTTCAGAAGGTCCATCTACTCGCGGGAGCAAGTCAGGTTTTTTTTACACAAATAGGAGGAGGTTTGAGACTCAAAAGTGATCTGCAAAGCACCGCCTGCCTTCGACACAAAGCGAACCTGGGCAACTGCTGGTGCGCGCTGCTCCCCAGATGGGAGATCCGAGCCCTTCTTATCTGTGGAATCGCGCAGAGAGTGGAAATGGCCAGGCTCCGAGAGACACACAGGAGTCGACGCCGAACCGACCCACTGGTCCTCGAGTTATTGAAAGTCAACTACTTCCGACTGCGATCTACAAATGATCCTGGCAACGGCGCTGCCCATCTCCCCGTCACTGGTTTCCACCGTACTAAATCGATCATTCCCGTGCAGTCAATCCCAGTTCATCAGCCACACCGCCTCGGGAATCGAGACACTGTACAATGCTGCTGCTAATCTTCAGCGACAGGACCAACATTTCTATTATTTCCTGTCAAACTGACTCCCCCCACACAGTCACTTAGTAATCAGAAAACTGATTCTTAATCTGTGACTGGCATAGTGTAAGGTCGACATCATGCCTTAGGAATGCTTTATAGAGTCTAATGTACAGAATAACCCTCTGGTACACTCAGGGTGGATTATAGAACCGTTGTGTTATGTAACATCATTTCATCTGAAACTTTTTTTCAAAAATAGATTAATCAAGTAAATTGAATTTCTACAGGATTTCTCCATTTCAGCATGGAAACAGTATTTTCTTCACTGGGATCACACATTGATTTTACATTTTTTTTAAATTTAAAGATCATAGATCTGGGAAATTCCAGTTTGCTTGAAAGACAATAAAATCAAAATCGACTACTTAATGAGAACTGCGATTTTACACCAAAATCCCATTGTATATATACTGGCAGTGAGTTTTGCGGTTACAACTGAATAAAACCATTCTTAAGCACCATAACTTGGTCAAGTAGTTAATGAACATCAGAACCTCAAGCAGGCATTGTAGCCTCACTGACTCACTGCCAGCACTATATTTTATATATTGCTAAATCTGGTTTTCGCATCTTATGATTGTACAGTTGGTCCCGAGCATAGTAAACATGGTATGACATATGTGAAAAAGCAATAACACCGATAGTGGTATGTGGGCCGAAGGTGTACCATTTTAGGTGGCTTATAGTATGGATGAACACATTTTAATAATTCCCTGTATATAATACAAATATTAAAATATCCTCATTTCTGCATGCATATAGCTATGGTATATTTTCACTGGCCGTGTTTGCTGTGCAGAGTACCTGCAGTTCTTTGAATTCCTGTGAAATTCATCAGTGAACAACATGCATTTTACATAGAAGGCATTGGTGAATTTCACAATGCTCCCCAACTTTGCTGAAACTCAGCGGCTGAATTTTACAGGCGCTCAGAGTGTGGGTTTGAGGTGGGTCCGCTGTCAAAATCAAAAAGATTGACAGCGGGGCGGTATCCCGCTCTAAACCTGCCTCCTTGTAAGTTATATAAACATTACATTGATAATGAGAAAGACACCCTGGAGTGACTAGCCTTGTGACTATTTGTGTGGGATCTTTCTTTTTCAGGTGCTTCTACATCGTGCTAACCCTGTGGCTTCAGCAGAGGTAAAGGCAGCCTCCTCACCTCCGTGCTGCACCTGCTTAGATGCCTTTGGCGGTCGTCCTCTGGGTTTTGGAGCCAGTGATGGCCCCGCCAAAGTCTGTGCATGCGCAGACTCGGCCATCACTGTCCGGGGCGGCATCTGGGGCTCTGACCGAGGGGTTGGCAAGGGGGTGGAAGTCAGAGCACTTGGAGAGGAGCCTCCACTTCCATGTCCCCTCCCACCATCATCCCTCTCATGGGCCACCCGCACTTCCCTGCTAGCAAGTAGCTGGAGAGCACCTTGCTGCACTTCAATGGGGCTATGAGGGCCCACCTCTATACTGACATCCCTCCTACAAAGGATGTCTATGAGCCTCTGGTTTCTCTCCTCCATAGATGAGCATCTATTTTGAAGAGAAACCACGTTCTCATGCGACTGGCGCCGTGTCTCCTCCATGCAGGTGGCCATCCTATCCATGGAGGAAGCTATAGTTGCCAGTGAGTGCGCCACGGTATTGCTCATGTTGGAGATGGACTCCTCCATTATCTGCACACTCGCAGTCACCACGGTCGTGAAACCAGTCAGAGCCTCCTGCACTTGTTCCTGCAGCTCCAGGATCGCTCTCTTCCTGGATGGCCCCCGAGGCTCAGCGTCTGCATGCAGCTGAGCAGAGCTAGGAGACTCCTGTGCCCTCCGACGAGGAGTCTCCACTGCTCTCAACGTCTCCACCATCTGCTGCTGCTCAGTTGTGATCTGTGAGACACCAGGTGACAACACTACTCTATCTCGTGACAGACCCACCGAGGTGTGCGACTCTGCGCTGGTGCTGGGTTGCATGTCTGAGGTGACGCTGTGCCCAGGAGACTCCTCTGAGGAGTCTTCTTGCTGTTCCTCCTGGACAGTGGTGGGGGGGGGGGGGGGGGCTCTTCATGGACCTGTGGGAGAGTGAAGACATCAGTTAGATATACAGGATGTCTACTGCAGACACATACCATTATCCAGATGATGAGCATTCATTTTCTGTTGACATCAGACCCCATATGAGTGACTGATGATAGGCATGCAATTGTATGTAAATTCATTCTGTCACCAGCTTCTTCTACTGAGCCCCTCTCTCCGTTCCCCACTTCCGGAACGTCCACCACTCCAGCAATCTCCAGTGCTGCCTCCTCTGCACTCGCCAGATATGACGTGGTTTGTTGAGGCCCTCCTCCCGTTCTCTCCCTCTTATTGTGGGCTATCTTTTCCTGCAAGGAGCGAAAGAAGAGAAGGTTGAGTGAGAGTGATGGTATGAGTGTAAGGAATGGAATGGCATAGAGCTTTACAGGGAGACTTTGATGGAGTGGGTTGCCAATATCAAGTTGCCTCCTTTTGTGTTGTTAGTTGCTGTCATTGCATTACGATGAAGCTGAGTGTGAGGGCTGCGTAGTAAGATGGTGACCTGATAATGTAGATAGAGATAGAGGGATGGATGAAGGTACAAGGGATGTTGGGATGAGTAACGTTGTGCAGGATTAGGGGTGGCAATGTAGAGTGATGGGAATGTGATGACAGGCACAGCAGCATCAAGGTAATTGTGGCTTAATACTCACTTTTCCTGATCTTACTAGATCATTGAACCTCTTGCGGCACTGCACCCAGGTGTGAACCACCACTGACAGCCCCGTTACCTCCTGCGATATCTGCAGCCACGCTGCCTTTGTCTGCTGGGGAGGCCTCTTCCTGTCGTCCATAGGCAAGAGAGCCTCCCTACGTGCTCTCACTCCTTCCACAAGATGATGGAGGACTCATCTGAGAAGCGAGCTGCTGCTCATTGGCGCTGCAAGCTCATAGTTCAGAGATGCAAACACTCACAGCACTGAATGGCATGAAATTGCAACTGAGACTAAATGGGGCCATGGCCCCTTCAAATAAACCAGCAATAATCGCGTCATCCGGTGATGTCACCAGACCCGCACATTTTAATTGGATGCGCAGGGCGGCCAAACAAGGCCCATTCGGGCAAGATCATCTTTATTGACGGGATCCAAGCAGCAGCGGGGTCGACCCCCGCTGCCGACCTATCCTGCCTTGAAGCCTTGAAAGTCGGTGAAATCGTGGCCTAACTGTTTTCATCAATCAAATATCTCCACAGAATGGCAGCAATGTGAATAATTTAGTTCAAAACACAAGATCAAAAAGAGGAAGGGAACAGAACAAGACAACCCCCGACCCGGTAAAAATCACAGAAAATCCAGCACTATGAATATAACCTGTACCAGGAATTGTTACTGGCTTAAACAAAATGTTTATCGTACAAAATAAGTTACAATAGCTTACTGAGATTGGCTGGAAAAAATGCAAAATACGGTTAGTTTTCTTTTGGCTCAGTTGGGGTAGCACGCTTGCTCTAAGGCAGGAAATTGGGCGTTTAAGCTTCATTCCAGGGGGTAGATCTTGACTTTGAGCGATAGTGTTTAACAATGGAAATAAAAATCGGGAGAGATATAAAACGGACTGCTGACTTGCTTATTTTACACTATTGCACAAAGTCAAGATCTCCCCCCAGGACTTTAGAACTTAATCAAAATTAACACATCAGTGCAGTACTCAGGGATCACTGCATTGTCAGAAATGATGTCCTTTGCATGAGATGTTAAACCAAGATCCCATTTCCATATTTAGATGGATTTTAATATATGAAGAAGAACAGGGAAGTATCTGTCCAACACGCTCCTTCAATCAACATCACAAGAAACATATTTTACTGGTCATTCACCTCATTGCTCTTCATGTGATTTGGCTGTGTGCAAAATGGCTGCCATGTTTGCCTACACTGTAATTCATTGTATATGAAGCATTCAGAGATATAACAAGGGGCTATTTAGATGAAAATCTTTCCAAATGAATAGTAAAAAAACACAATCTTTAGACTGCTGAAGGAAATTTTTTTATCTATCTGGGCCAACCAGTTTTATAAGTTTTCAGCTCCTGCACAGTGACACTGGAACAAACAGTAATGGTACAGTAATAAAGTTACTCAAACTTCAGGAGTAGCTTGATCGCTGTAATATTAACCCTAGACTACTCAAATAAGCACGTAAAATAAATTTTGATGAAAAATAACATTTTTTAACATGAAATCTGCTCCCAATCTCTCTTCCATTCTTGATTCTATTTTCATTTTTACCTTCTATTTATTTCCGATCTAATTTATCAATCTGGTTCTTTTTCTAACTTTCAAATCTCTCCCCAACCGTACATTTTGAAAGTGGGAGCAACCTTCAAGAAAATACTTAGGCCGCAATTTTTTCATTGGAGGCGGGTTGGGTGCGGGTCAGGTGGTTTCCGGCTTCCAGTCCCGCCCTCAACTGCATCCAGCCCACAGACGTGATTTTACGTTGAATGACCTTGTTAAGCCCGCCCTGCAGGCTTGCCGGCCAATTAAGAGGAAGCCGGTCAGATGACGTCATTTGATGACGCGTCATCTGCTGGTTTGCTTAAAGGGACCACGCACAATTTTTTTTGACAGCTGATTTCTCAGTGTTTGACAGCATTGAGGTGCTGCAAACACTGACAATCACTGTACAAAGGTGAGCTCTTGCACCCAGGCTCTCCAATGACTCCCTCCATAGGCTGGAATAGATGGTAGCTGCAGGTGAGGTGACAGAAGCGCTCTGTCACTGGTGAGAGAGGTTCCCCCAATGCGGTGGCACTGGACATGGATTTCAAGAGTTGTTACCTCAAGAAATGTGTAAATGCATTAAAAATGAATTTCCCAACATTTTCTTACCTCTGAGACTCACCAGTGCACCACTGGATCCTTCACACCACTTCTGCAGCTGTCATCAATGCAGAAACATTACAGCAGATTCACAACACATCACACTTACCTGGCGTGGTGTCCGAATGCTGGGAAACCCGAGGCAGAAGCGGCAAAATTGAAAAATAGCCTGTCAACTACTATCAACTACCTGTTAACAGGCAGGTAATTGGCTTTAATCCTCTTCCCGCGCTAGGTGTCGGGTCCCTGCACAGATCAGGGACCCGACACTTGGGAAAATTGTTTGGAGGCAGGTTGATGGTGGGATCGGAACCCGCCGTCAATCAAAACGATTTTAACCTTTGACCCGCCTCCAAACCCACCCTCTCAGTGCCGATAAAATCGCGGCCTTAGTTTTCATCATCTGAAAGCCAGTTTTAGGGATTGACTTTTCAGCCAACCAAAAACTGAAAGGGGAGAATAATCACAACACAGATATGAGCAGGTCACTGTACCATGTGGTTTTGACGCTATGGGGAAGATGTGGAGGCCATCAGCCCTGTGGGAATGGGGTAGTAGTGCTCCGAAAATGATGGGGAATGACTTACCACCCTATTTCTGCCAACCGTGTAGCCATCCCTATCTTCCACAGGGTCCAATGGTGGGTAGCTGGAGCACCCACCTGAGTCCGGTGGTAGGCTCTTTTCATATGCAAATTGGGGTCCTATGATGTGCATTGAACCCGGATCGGCATTTTAAGACAGTACTGGGCGAAGTGGCGCTGTGCACACTCTGCACGGTATCAAGTGGTGGTCCAGCTTAAGAGGAGCCCAGCAGGTAAGTTTTAATTTATTTTTGTGGGCTGAGCAGGAGTGTTCCTCCAGGCTCCATAAAAACAACTTGTGCCACTGCTACACTGGTTCCCCACCCCCGTCCACCCCCTCCCCCTCCCGAGAACAGATCTCCTCCCCAGACCGACCTAAGTGCCTGTTTTGTTTACACTGCACATCCAGATCCCAGTGTCCATTCTGAATGAAGTGGAATTTTATGCTCCAACACAAGAGAAAGAAGATTACCTATTTGAACCAAAGTTCATCAAATACCATCACCTCCAAAGCACGAGGCTGAAAAACATCTCAGGCTGGATTTCCCTCCTTTTGCCGGGGAGGATCAGGATGGGACTTCCATTTGCCACTCCTAACCCAGCATGACCCTGACCCAGTTTCCTGGGATGGGGCTGTTCATCTGTACAAGGCAGGCTCCTGGTGACATCTTTGTATCAAGAGGAAGCCTGCCATTGCCGAAGAGGGAAATGCAGGTGGGGCTGCCGCAGGACATCCGCTGTAACACCAGAGGAGTGAAGGCCACTTAAAGAGGCAGAAGAGCCCCAAAGAGCAGCACATTGATTGACTGAACCAAGGCCGAAGAAAGGTAAGATTGTGGGGTCCTCTCCCTCCAAAAGGGGCATCAGTGGACTTTTCTCTGCTACTCTAGGGACATTTGTCCTGGCATCACTGATGCAGTAGTAGTGGAAGTCTGGGAAAGCAGGCCCATTACTGGGCCCTGCCTCCGCACCATCATTTACATTTACTAGAGTGGAGTAGGAGTGGCGAGCAGCCTTCCTTGCTGGAGCAAGGGAGGAAAGTCTCGGTTGGGGCAGAGATTCAATAATAGGCCGTCCTGCCTGGTTTTCTGCCTTACTGTTATTCTTCTCATTATGTGGAACAGTTTAAAAAGAGAGTACTTGGAGGCACTGCTAAAAATAGACTCATGAGCTCTAATATCTAGCTTCAATTTCATTGAATATTCTAATGTATTTGCAATTGAATTTTGAGTAAGATTCTACGAGTTTGTTGCTAATCTTGCAGTTTGCAGGATTCACCAATGTGACTTCCTCAGCTCTGCAATTTCAAAATTACCCAAATTCAAAATAATGTCCAAATATTGAGGCCGCGATTTTATCGGCACTGAGAGGGCAGGTTTGGAGGCGGGTCAAGGGTTAAAATCATTTTGATTGACGGCGGGTTCCGATCCCTCCGTCAACCCACCTCCAAACAATTTTCCCAAGTGTCGGGCCCCCGATTTGCGCATGGACCCGACACCTAGCAGCGGGAAGACGATTAAAGCCACTTACTTGCCTGTTAACAGGTACTTGATAGTAGTTAACAGGCTCTTTTTCAGTTTTGCCACTTCTGCCTCGGGGTTCCCGACGTCCGGACACCACGCCAGGTAAGTGTGGCGTGTTGTGAGTCTGCTGTAATGTTTCTGCATTGATGACAGCTGCTGAAGTGGTGTGAAGGATCCAATGGTGCACTGGTGAGTTTCAGAGGTAAGAAAATGTTGGGAAAATCATTTTTAATGCATTTACACTTTTCTGTAGGTAACAAGTTTTGAAATCGATGTCTAGTCCTACCTCATTGGGAGAACCTCTCTCACCAGTGACAGATTGCTTCTGTAATCTCACCTGCAGCTGCCATCTGTTCTAGCCTATGGAGGGAGTCATTGGAGAGCCTTTGTGCAAGAGCTCACCTTTGTATAGTGATTGTCAGTGTTTGCAGCACCTCAATGCTGCCAAACACTGAGAAATGAGCTGTCAAAAAAAATTGTGCGTGGTCCCTTTAAGAAAACTGGCAGATGACGCGTCATCAAATTACGTCATCTGACTGGCTTCCTCTCAATTGGCCGGCAAGCCTGCAGGGCGGGCTTAACAAGGTCAATCAACGTAAAATCACATCCGTGGGCCGGATGCTGTTGAGGGTGGGACTGGAACCCGGAAACCACCTGACCCGCACCCAACCCGCATCCAATGACAAAATCGCGGCCTGAATCTTTACAGCTTTTATTTTCTGAAAGTTATAAGAGACAAAGTCATGCAAAATTCAAATGCTGTACATTATAAATCTGAATTAATACACTGCTGCTATTGAATAAATTATCAAGTTACAAATTTGCTCCATTTCCTGTTTTTGTACTGACAAGCTAAAGGAGATCACAAATGGTTAACATTTGTGCTTGCACCATACACAAAAAGTTCACAATTATTTCACAAAATCTTTCTCAGCACTTTTTCTGAAATCAACAGATGTTCTGATTTATTGATGTATATAGTGATTGTGGTGCCACAAATCTTTAATGTGTATTTATTTGTTCTATTCTTAAAGGTATGTGGTGCTGTGCTAGTTTATTGATGCAGGGTCTCAGTGTAAGCTGGACCTCACTAATTCTTCTGTAAGCAGCCCCTGTAAAAATAAAACTCCAAAAAATAAACAGGTTAAAGCTTTCATCAGCACATTCATTCTTTTAATTAATGACATTTTGTGTGTTTTAATGAACAACTTTTGCAGGAAATCGGTTTGATGTTTTTACATCGGAAAACTTGATGGAACATTTGATTCAAGAAGGCTGAATGCCATACATCCCTTTATTTTCTTACATATAATAACCACAAGAAATGAATTACTCTTGTTGGTGGGAGGAAATGTGTAATTAACTATCTGACTGTAAAATATTTTACAGGCACATCAATAAAAAAAGGAAGGAAGGGATGGGAATAGGGCCATTAAGGGATAGACAGGATAATACCACAGGTAATGATAGAGAGATGGCAGAAATATTAAATCATTATTTTGCTTCAGTATTTACCAGGGAGATAGAACAGGTGGACATGACATTGGATGATGAGATTAATAATGAGATAAGTGCATTTAAAATAAAAAAGGGGATATATTAAATAAACTAATCAGACTCAAAGAGGATAAAACCCCTGGTCTGGATGGATTGCATCCATGCATTTTAAAAGAATCTAGGGAAGAGATAGCAGAGGCATTACTACACATATTTAGTAATTAGTTAGAAAAAGGTGTAGTGCCAGAGGACTGGCGGATAGCTAACGTAATACTGATGTTTAAGAAGGGGGATAGAACATTTCCAGGGAATTATAGACCAGTCAGCTTAACATTGGTGGTAGGAAAAATAATGGAATCTCTACTAAAGGGGAAAATAGAAGAATATCTAGAAACTAAAAATATAATAATCAATAGTCAGCATGGATTTCAAAAGGGAAAGTCTTGCTTGACCAACCATATTGAATTTTTTGAAGAAGTAACAGAGAGAGTAGACAATGGTAATGCAGAAGATGTAATTTATCTGGATTTTCAAAAGGCCTTCGATAAGGTATCCCATAATAGACTGATGAACAATGTCAGAGAATGCGGAGTCAGGGGACAAGTAGCAGAATGGATTGCTGTCTGGCTTCAGGACAGAAAGCAGAGAGTAGGAGTAAAGGGTAGCTATTCAGAGTGGCAGAAGGTGGGTAGTGGTGTTCCACAAGGATCAGTGCTGGGACCATTGCTGTTCACAATTTACATTAACGATTTAGATTTAGGAATCAAAAACACAATTTCTAAATTTGCAGATGACACCAAATTGGGGGGTGGTGGGGGGGGGGGGTGGTGATAGTCAATACTGAGGAGGACTGCAACACATTACAGGAGGACATTAATAAACTTGCAGAATGGGCAAATGAAGTTCAACACAGATAAATGTGAGGTTTTACATTTTGGTAGAAAGAATAGGGAGGTCACTTATCACTTGGAGGGTGCGAGTCTAGGTGGGGTAGAGGAACAAAGCGATCTCGGAGTACAAATACACAAATCACTAAAAGTTGCGACACAGGTTAGCAAGGCCATAAAAAAAAGCAAACCAAGCACTAGGGTTTATTTCTAGAGGTATAGAATTGAAAAGTAGGGAAGTTATGCTAAATCTGTATCGCACCTTGGTTAGACCACACAGAGTACAGCGTACAGTTCTGGTCACCATATTATAAAAAGGATATAGAGGCACTGGAGAGGGTGCAGAGAAGATTTACAAGGATCAAACCAGAAATCCGAGGGTATATATATCAGGAAAGGATGAACAGGCTGGGTCTCTTTTCTCTTGAAAAAAGAAGGCTGAGGGGTGACCTAATAGAGGTCTTTAAAATTATGAAAAATTTTGATAGAGTGGATATAGAGAGAATGTTTCCACTTGTGGAGAAGAGCATAACTAGAGGCCATCAATATAAGATAGTCACCAAGAAATCCAATAGGGAATTCAGAAGAAACTTCTTTACCCAGAGAGTGGTGAGAATGTGGAACTCGCTACCACAGGGAGTGGTTGAAGCGAATAGTACAGATACATTTAAGAGGAGGCTAGACAAGCATATGAGGGAAAAGGGAATAGAGGGTTATGCTGATAGATTTAGATGAGGAAAGAGGGGAGGAGGCTCATGTGGAGCATAAACGCCGGCATGGACTGGTTGGGCTGAATAGCCTGTTTCTGTGCCGTATATCCTGTGTAATCCTATGTAATCCTATGTATATTACTGCAGTCAGATGCAGGTGCAGCCCCTAAAAAGTCTTAGGTTATCATAAAACATAGAAAATGTTTTGAAAATAACACTGTGATGCATCTTTAAAGACTAGCTTTCAAACTACTGTGAAATATATGTGGTGTGGGGCTAGAGCAATGACATCTTAATATTTCAACCATTCTTCTCTGAAAGGACCCATTAGCCTCACTATATTACTATGAAACATAAAATTTATTCTTTCAATTCATCAAGTAAATGTCTGAGTTATACATTTTTCTAATTGTCTATTTCCTGTTGACCACTGCAATTATCACAGTTTAAAGTCTGCACAATGAGGAAAATGCAATGGCATGATTGCATTTAAAAGCAATGAAAATGTCACCATTTGCTGATATATTATCAATGATGAAATCAATTAAGTAATAGGCTCAGACTGTTTGTCTCAGATTATTTATGCCATATAGTAATACCCATCAGTGAGAGCTGACCTACATTCATTTTTACTGAGCTGAATCTGACCTGGGTGTCCTGAGGTGGAAGATAGTGACAGACAATGCATCACCTGGTCTTGTCACCTCTTCCAGTACCCATCAATGTCCTTTTTGTTTGAGTGGCTTCACATGTACCTGTACTGTACTAGGCTACTATTCCATCAACTCTACTCAGGATAAAATCCACAACAGCTTTCAAGGCTGTATATTTCTCAATAATCAGGCATAGTTCAAAATAAAGTTGTTCTAGTGATCCACACTAATAAAAAAGCTGAATAAATGCTTCACAGAAAAACTACAGCCATCTTTGACGAAATATACATTAAATTCTTGAAAATGTCTGCCATTTTCATTAAAAAATGGAAATTAAACATTGAGCTGATATGTTGGTAAATTCAAAGTCCTATTTATTGGAGTTGAACTTTGGAAATGGACAAGAATATCAGCAGAGCTGCAACATAGACTGAGTGATGGGGAAGACGGTGGGATGAGGATGTCAGATCAAACCAGCATAAATGAGTAACTTTATGGTATGAATGTCACAATAACTTTAGCATACAAGTTCAAGCTGAATCTGAAACAGCCACATTACCAAACATCATTACGACAAGGGAAAATGCAGCTTTAAATATTACAATATTGTGAGAAGGTCATCAGAAATGGCAGAGAATAGTTAGTGGTAAGTATATTTTTTAAAAGTTATATATTGAACTGGGTGACATAATAGACATAATGAGAATGTCAGTATCTCATGAGTAATAACAATTCAGCTCAATTATCTTGTTACTTATTTATTTTCACTATGAAAGATACCAGATAAGATTTTGAAAAACGTTTTTATTAATTGGGATGATCTAATTTCTAAAATAGTTTTTGATGATTTGGCCTCTTCCTGATGTCTAAAAGGCTGCGACCCATTTAACCATAAAGGGCAGGCAGTATTTAAAAGACAAACTCTGCTGTGCAAAACACTAATAAATGTCCACAACTTACTAGAAAATCCTGAATAGTGATAATTTGATACGTTTAAAATGTGTGGAGGAGAGAATTTTAAATTGCATTTAATATACTCACATATTAACTGCAAATATAATGGGACAAACAATCAAAATATAAAGAAAGCTTTTCCAATCCTGTAGTTAATGTTGAGTTTTTGGTAGGATAATGGGCATCAGGTGAATCGCATCACCAGCAAGTAGGACAATTGCACAGATGAAAAACCGACACAACTTATCTGGTTCTGCAGCAGATGCATGTCCTGTCTGTTGAGTATGGAGTGTGCAATGTTGGCGATAAAGTACTTCAGAAGATGTACCCTTGCAGTTTGTAGTTTTGAATTTTCACATGGAGGCTCCAAGTTCAAATGCCAGCTTCAACTGACATTCAGAACTTGGCTTCCCACATTGTGCCAGTTTTACCCGTTCTTAATTCAACCACAAGATGGGGTGCTTTGCAGCCGAGCAGTGGGTCACCTTAGTGAGGACAAACTGACAGCACTGGACCCAGTGTGCAGAAGCACACCTATGGTCAGCCATTCCTAAACCATCCTATAGTCCTCTTGGAGGCATCACGGCATCAGTAAATTCTGTAGTGATCTATGAAGAAAGGCATTACATACCATTGCATAAAAAAGTAGTGCAAGAAGTCATAATCCATTCATTCAGTTCCTTTCCCAAATTTATCTATTCATCTTAAAAGTGAATCACACTTCCTCCAGACACATCTCAGAGAAATACAGTGGATAAGAATAAGCAACTGTTAAAGGAGAAAGAATGCAGAGTATAAAAAGATAAAGCATTTTACATCTTAAATTTACAAACTATGGTTCAAGACTGTGGCAGAGTAGTGGGGGTTCATGATCACCCCCCCAACCCCCCCCCGCCACCCAACACATCTTTGGAGGAGCGTCCAGGAAACTTGTTCACCCACCGCTGGCCTCCAGGTTCAGCCTGCAAGTTTGTGCAGTCCCCGGCTCAGCCTTTGAACTAGGTATGTTGGCATTTCCTCATTCCCAGCTTGGTCCTCTTCTTGCCAAGTCGGCCAAAGCTTGAGTGTGACCCTCCCAGTAAGACAAACCTAGCTCCGCCACTGGTTGAAGAGACCAAGTACAACACATATCAAGTGCTAGATTTTACAACTGGTAATAAATAGGGTTGGTGCTACTGACAGCAGTAACTTGTTTTCCACGTGGCAGTAGCAGCAAGAATCGGGTTTTGGCAGCACTAGGGGCCTTTAACTGATCCTTAGGGAAGGAGGTTGGTTGGTTGGCAGTAAAAGTGCAGAGTTTTCTCCAGTTCTGTTGTCAACAGGTTAAGACTGGATATAATTTCCCCCTCGCTGAGTTTCCTCCCATCAGATACATGTGGTGCCTTTGTTAGAGCATGGGTGTTCTTCCTTATAAGTTACTACTCAAAATAATAGGGTTCACAGCATTACAGGTAGATATTCACAGATTTATTAACAACAACTTGTATTTATATATAGCATTTAAGGTAGTAAAATATCTCAAGG
This sequence comes from Squalus acanthias, assembly GCA_030390025.1. Taxonomy (NCBI): domain Eukaryota; kingdom Metazoa; phylum Chordata; class Chondrichthyes; order Squaliformes; family Squalidae; genus Squalus; species Squalus acanthias. Next base: position 144,200,081 of record CM059427.1, on the reverse strand, counting down.
CGCTTCACAGGAGTGTTACCGAACAAAATTTGACACCAAGCCACATAAGGAAATATTAGGACAGATGATCAAAGATGTAGGTTTTAAGCAGTGTCTTAAAGGAGAGAGAGAGGTAGAAAGGCAAAGAGGTTTAGGGAGGGAATTCCAGAGCTTAGGGCCTTGGCAGCTGAAGGCATGGCCACCAATGGTGGAGTGATTAAAATCAGGGATGCTCAAGAGGCCAGAATTGGAGTTGATAACTATTATTGACAATAATTAAACATACACTTAACAGCAGCACTTTTGGCAAAACCTTGCGCATTTACTGGAGAATTCACACGTTAACTATTCACACATTAGCTATACAAAACCTTGGTTAGACCACACCTGGAGCACTGTGAGCAGTTCTGGGCACCACACCTTATGAAGGATGTATTAGCCTTGGAGGGAGTGCAGCGTAGGTTTACCAGAATGATACCCGGACTTCAAGAGTTACGTTACGAGGAGAGATTACACAAATTAGGGTTGTATTCCCTCGAATTTAGAAGGTTAAGGGGTGATCTTATCGAAGTTTTCAAGATATTAAGGGGAACAGATAGGGTAGATAGCGAGAAACTAGTTCCACTGGTTGGGGAGTCTAGGACTAGGGGGCATAGTCTAAAAATTAGAGCCAGACCTTTCAGGAGTGAAATTAGGAAACACTTTTACACACAAAGGGTGGTAGAAGTTTGGAACTCTCTTCCGCAAACGGCAATTGATGCTAGATCAATTGTTAATTTTAAATCGGAGATAGATAGCTTTCTGTTAACCAAAGGTATTAAGGGATATGGAGTTAGGCCGCAGATCAGCCATGATCTCATTGAATGGCGGAGCAGGCTCGAGAGGCTGAATGGCCTGCTCCTGTTCCTATGTTCCTATATTCTTCATATGCTCCGATGTTAACAGTTCTTGAAGTTAACAAAGCTGATCAGGCCTCATCGAATTCTGAGATATCTCCCCCAGCATCGACTCTTTTATACCCTTTTTCTTCAATCCTGTTATGTTTCAGCATTACCTAAACTTCTTTTCATGTCCCTTATCAATAACTTCAGTTTTACACATCCTGATTGATCTGTCAATCAAATTTTTAGTCTGAAGACAGTTACAGAAATTCACGAACTATCAGTAGCCTTTTAACCATCTGTGAGGGTGTTACTTTTCCATCACTCTAGGCCGTATCCGTTTGACAGATGTAACCTTCGAAGGTTGCCTGCGCAAGTAGCCGTTTATGTCTGATGAATATAACCCTTTCCTGCCACCTTCATCAAGCTATCATAAAAATGTCGCATCTCTCCTGCATCCCTGTGATATTGAAAGACGAATAGCCTACAAGATACCATGTTGTCTACACACCCAGTCCTGTGTCTTAGAATTCTCAAGGCTTATTACAGGATCTGTTTATATCAAAGGAATAATCAAACTGCTAGTAAGATCAGCTACAATTGAAAAGTTACAGGATACAGTTAATATAAAGAAAGAGAACAGGACTGAAGTTATGTGGTCTGATGGCAATATGTCCCAAATCAAGACAGAAATTATTAAGATTTTCTTACAGGAAAGGGACCCTAATACATTAACTCCACCTGTTGAACTTCTTTCCCCCCCAGTTTTTCCCCTTCTGCTCTCCCTGAAACACATATGACCTGTAGATGAGTGAGAATGGGTGAGCCTGCTGTTCCTAGTGTCTCACTCATGCGTTGGTCAGTAGAAAATGCTGAGGGGAGTACTGGTCCCTCCAAACTCCTCTTGGTCAAAGTAGTGTCTGAAATCTGGGACTCAGTGGAATGGGGTTGGAAATCAATCTTGTGTTGCACCATTGCATGGTGCTCTTCTGTAATGTTTCAATGCACTGAGCCACTATGCTACCCACCTAGTAAACTTCTAACTTTAAAACTTAAAACAAATGTTTCTTTCTTCATTTTGTTTCCAATTTTTCTGTCAATTTTCTCCCATTCCTCCTCTCCTGAGGGCATTGACTCCCTGATGAGTATGGTTCCACAAGAAGCAATCACCTTTCAGACCTCAGTCAAATGGCCATTATTCATTTTTAAACCTTGACATTGATTGTCAGTAGGCTATTCTATCCTGGTGATATCACACTGAATTTCACCTTATCCTTACCTGGCATTCATGTGTTCACACATATGAACACACACTCACTAACTTACACTGGATAGTGATCAGAAGCAGCTACCTTGTCTGACCTTCCATTCCTTAACCCAAGAGTGCTGAAAGCTATTATAGCACTGATCACCATCTTGGCTAAAATCAGCTAACTTGAATTTTTTAAATGTCAGCATTACACCATTAACAATAGAAATATTTTGCCTTAAAAAAATTAAAAGTGATTTAAAAACTTTATGCAAAGATGCACTTAAAACCATAATTTTCAATAGCCTGTACTGGTTAGGGTTACTGATAGAAGCTGAAAAAAATAAACAGACAATGATTGAACTAACTCTAACTCTCTGAAACCAGTTGTACAACTTGTATTGTACTGCCTTAGGTCATAACATACAACATTAAGTTCACCAATTCATTAAAAAAAATAGACACCCTTTAACCGGACTTGTAATGCAGGTTTCATAATACTTCATGGCTGGGAATAAAATAAAGATTCTTTTTAAAAGTCAAAAAAGGATGCGTCACATACATTTATCTGGTTTCCAGTTATGAAAAGTCACTTAATGTATCTTAATAATATAGGATTATGAATTTAATGAGTAGATATTGGTCTATTGATGTGGTTGACCGATACCTAGAACTGAAATTTATAAATTGCTCTGTGGAGACAGGTCCTTAGCAGATTTACCTCTTCTCGACAATGTGACATAATCTGTCTTAATCCCCAGTGGAACCAGTACCTTGATAAACAGAGGTACAGCTAAATGGGCTGTCATTCTTTATTCAGCAGGATCCAGAAAACAAGTGGTGACTTGTACAGGGAGTGACGCGGGTGATTACAATTTATTGCCCTCAATGTACAAACAATTGCTTGAAATGCTGCAGCTGGAAATGCCCTTCTGATGGATTATTGCTCAACTGCTCCTACTGCTGGGTTACTCCAGCTTCCAAGGACAATCGTATTTGAAATAAAGCTAAGGTCCACTCACAAAATTCATACAAACTGGAATTTGAGAGTCTACTTCAATACATTAATGCAGTAGATTGTTTCAGTTTGTACAGAAATTATTTGGTAATTGGCATAGGAAGGCTAAATAAAATCCCCAAACAAGCCTTTGGGCATACAGTATTTAATAATGACAAGAAGATGAATAACTTTTAGCTTGTGTTCACAGCAAAAAGGCATTCGTCATTAGCCGACCAAATCTTCTATGAACTAAATCGTTTGCTTATGCATGATTTGAAAGGGATAGTTTGCCACAGTATTATGTGCTGGATGCCAACTATGTTCTCCTGTATATTTTAAAAGACAGTACGTATTACATTAAGACCACCGTGTCCAGGTTAAAGCTAATAGTCACATTTATATACAAGGTAGTTACTCAGAAGCAGAAAAAAAACAGAGCAAGCTACTGACAGCACAAACACTTAGAAAACAATAACGTTTGAATCAGTCCAGAAGAGTTTAAATATTTATTTCAGAATGTATTTCTCATATGGCGTGATAAACTGCAAGACTCTTAGCGGGCATGTGTATGGTTGACTTCCTGGTTGCAATGTCTGTATATGGGTGAGGCAATATTCCTGCCCACTGCAGAGTCAGAGTTAATTACAGAAACGGAAATGGAACTGAAAGTTGAATTCTGAACTGGAGCACCGCTGAGGAGACAAGTAATGCAGTGCCTTTATGCCAAAAGAAGCCTTTCACGTGTCAGGTGTTAGAACCAGAGGACACAGCCTGCAATTGAAGGGGGTAAATTCAAAATTAATCTGCAGAAGCAATATTTCAGTGAGCGAGTGGTCAATCTATGGAGCAGGCTCAGTAGAAGCAGTGAGTATTGATTCATTTAAACGCAAATTAGATCGATTTCTTTTGGAAATTAACATTTTGGTATACAGTATATGAGTAATTTGAGGCATGACATGTGGTAAGCGTAGCATGCTTGGGAGGAACAGGGTGACTTTGGACCTATGGTTCCCATAGCTCTCCACCACTGGGGTTTTCTTGTGTCATTTCTGGGTGTGTTGTAGACTAATTGATAGAGACTGATTGCTATGATTAGTCAACAACTCCATTATCACTGTATCATGTGACTACCAGGAAGGTAGAAGGTAAACTAAATGGAGCTTGGTCTTTTGTATTTAGGAATTCCTATAAGTAATTTCTGAATACAGGCCACAACATTAATAAGGAAAAACCCATCAAGGACAGACAACTTTTACTGATGTGGCTGAATCAGGAGAGTTTTGAATATTGGCTACTCCTCTGACCCAAAGATAAAAGAACTCTTTTATTATTACAGCTAACAAAAGTAAATTTTAATTCACATTACTCTGTCTATCTAAATTCATATAGAATTGTATAATAGAGACATTTTTCACAGTCTATTTTCATTGTTTACTAAGATGAGTTCTCATCTTAGAAATAACCCCATATTTCACAGATGGTGGCAGGGGAAATGTTAAAATGATATAATTGGAAATGTTAAAAATGTATATAAAGAATTAGACATATATTTAAAAATAAAGCAGAGAGATCTGACAGATCTTCTAATTTCTAAACATCCTGGCTGGATTTTTCTCTCCAGTCATAGTCAATCGAGAACAATTCTGTTTGTGACATTCTTGTCATTACCACAGAAACTCTTTATTCATCACTTTCAGGTAGATCCTAAGCAGTTCCTATAATTTTCCAGTAATAAGTATCTTTAATGAAAATGCTGTTGGTTACAATAATGACTCAATGCAAATAAGTCAACTTCACAGAAAAACGAAGCTTACGGTGGAGTTGAGCATGGTGAGACAGCCAAGCTGCTATAAAATGGGTTAGCTATTATCCATAAACGGGTGGAACAGTGGAAGATGAAATTCAATAGGGGTAAGTATAAATGATTGCATATTAGAAGAAAAAAATGGTGAAAAGTGAACTCTATAGTTAAAACAACACTTTATGTGTTGAAAGACAATAATCAAAGACAGAATACAAACTCCCGCCTCCCCCAAAATGGAACGTATTGAATTACCTAAAGGTACGATGCTAAACCATATTATGGGCAACACGGTGGCATAGATGGGCAACACGGTGGCATAGTGGTTAGCACTGGTGCCTCACAGCGCCAGGGACCCGGGTTCGAATCCGGCCTCGGGTGACTGTCTGTGTGGAGTTTGCACATTCTCCCCGTGTCTGCGTGGGTTTCCTCCGGGTGCTCCGGTTTCCTCCCACAGTCCAAAAATGTGCGGGTTAGGTTGATTTGGCTATGATAAATTGACCCTTAGTGTTAGGGGGGGATTAAATATGTGGGGTTATGGGGATAGGATGGGATATGTTAGGGGGAATTAAATACATGGGGTTACGGGGGTAGGGTGGGATATGTGTACTGTGGGGATTAAAGCAGGGGACAGGGTACTGGATTTGGATGATCAGCCATGATCGTATTGAATGGTGGAGCAGGCTCGACGGGCCGAATGGCCTACTCCTGCTCCTAGATTCTATGTTTCTATATTAGGATAGGACAGGTTGGAAGATGTCATGTGAAAGTTGTAACTTCAGTACTGTGTCCAGTTTTGGTCACTGATGCACAAGGGAGATATATAAACCCTGAAGGAGGTGCAGAGAAGAGCCATGAGGTAGATACCTAGGAAGTAAATTTGCACAGGGTTCTCCTATTTGCCTGCTGAAACGTTGGTGGAAGAGCCATAGAAACCCCGGAAAAATGGCGTAAACATCGCTTACACCATTTTTCTACGGCTCTTTCACTGACGCGATGGTGGATGAGCAGGAGAACCCTGCAGAAGTTATCCACACAAGTGTCAGAGGACTGAGTCTGAGAGAAGACTGGAGAAACTTGGGCTCTTCATTCTTGAAAGGAATCAACTGACAGCAAACCTTCTAGAGGTATATAAGATAGTAAATGGTATAGTAAATGTAATCCAGAACACAGTTAGTTTCAAGTTAAACTGTGATCGTAGAACAATGGAGAACATAAAATCAATCATTTCAGTATTGGGGGAGGGTGAAATCTACACATTTTTCTGCATGGATGGACTCACTGTTATTCTGAATACTTGCATAAATTAACTTTTCAGCAAAATCAGACATTTTCTAGGTCACCAAGATATATGAGGCTGCATGCTGTGGATCATCATGAAATATAATTTGGTCAATCAGCAGCTACTCAATGAAATAATTGTGCTGCCTTTAACCTAATATTTTGCAGCAGTACATTATGTAACATGGCCACCGCTGAGGATGGTGGAACGATTCCCTGTGTGCTCCTTATTAGGACCCAAATAACTGTAAATGGAGTCAAAATAAAGTACAAACCGAGGCCAAAAATATTTACAATAAAACACACATACAGTCATTCCTTATTCAAATAAGCTACAACACACCCAGTAAACATAGTAAGCATCCCTAATCACATACAATTATACATTCCACAAGGATACTTTACCCTAGTTTAAATTTGGTCTTATCTCACCACTTAACTTGTGTTACCCTCCAGCATACTTTCGGCAAACAGAATAAGGGCCATTATAAAAGTCAGACTGGTTCTACTGGCACTTTAATTCCATTCTTTGTTTGTCATGGTCCATTTGGTTTCTGTGTGAGTTACTGATGTCCTATACCTGGGCACAAAAGTAGCAAAAAGGTGCCCCAGTGTCCTTGCATGTCTATCTATCTGAAATTAGTATTGGCACGTGATAAGATCAAGAGAGCACGTAAATAACCTGCAGACCCATCTGAAGCAGCCCCAGCAGCAGGCTCTGATAAGCCCTCTAGTGCTACTCCTGAAATTTTGTATACTGGCAACATGTAACACAAATGTAACAAAGGCTTCTGCAGTGTGACCCTTTTAAGGAACACCACCAGGCTTTCCTGCTGCTTATCAGCGTATATTGCTGGGCATGCTTCAGTTGCTTCAGGAGGTTATGTATGTGCTCTCCTGTCCTGTTTCATTGCACTCCTAATTCCAGGTTGATAAACATTCAAGGAGGCATATCATGCAAAAATACTGGAGAATCCTTTTTGCTCATTTTGTTTAGGGTATAGGAGCTTTTCATTCTTCACAGAGCCTCCGAAGACCATGTTCCATTTTACACTTAAATTGTATCCCAACTGTGGCCTCCTGCGGTATTTTAAGAAATGCCAATTGGGCATTCCGAGGTCAGGGATTGAGCTGCAAGTATGCATGTGGTGGAGCAAGCTAGTCAGGCCCAAAGTACATCATGCCTATGGCCATGTTTTACACTGCTCCTTACTGTTCTGTGCCAAAATGAGGAGCAACATCTGAGCAGTGAGTTACATTTTCAGCTGGGAGAAGCAGCATAGGCCAAGCTCTTCAATGTGGTGGTATAGCTAGGATCAGGAACTCAGTTGGGAAGAGGGGGAGGTGTGGAATGAAATTGAGCATTCAATCATTCATTCGGCAATACCACGACATCTGTGCTTCAATATGCTACAACACAATAAGCCCTGCAAACTATATATTGCAGTAAAACATCCTCGCTTGGCATAGCTCCAGAAACATCACCGAGTCTATCAGCGCTAAAGGTACCATGGCAAGTTATAGCTTAATAGATACAAGGAAGGATTTTAATTTTTGATTTTGTGTTATAATTGGAGATTGCTGTTAGAATTGTATAAAGAATGCTGCAAATGGCAGCTCTTTAGAGCAAAGGGTGAAAACAGAAAGTGGCCACAAGGTTGCCAGAACCCAATACATGTTTGCTTGTTCCTTGCTAACTGAACTTGTTTAATTCTTCTATTGCGAGATCATGAATCATTAATTTTATCTGGGAAAAAAATGGAGCTTAACAGTTACAGATGGTATTGTAGAATCTCAACAATTCATTGGCAGTAAAATGGAGATGAAAAAAAGTGTGCTAAATTGTTGCCTGTATTGGAGGAAAATTAAATGGTCTGTATTATATTTAGTTTAAAGATAAATTTAGCAACTGAGGCTTGTAAAAGGAAGATTTTTAGAGAATGCTAAAAGCTGTAATTTTTTTAATTCATTCAGTTATTTCCATGTAATCTGTTCTAAAGCACTGCATAAATGGGTCTTAATGGCTGTATAAAGAAACACGATTGTGTTGGATCTCTGAAGCTTCTTTTTCCAGTAAATTCAATATAAAATGGCATGCTAGCATACAATCTAATAATCCCAGGCCTATATTTGCTATGACTGAAAAGTATCAGAATGATATTGAAATTCACGGAATACAACAGACAACTGCTACTTTTGTGCAGGGATATGAAAATGAAATGAGGGATTTTCTTTTGCATTGACTTCAATGGAAAAGAAAACCCAGCGATGTGTAAAACGGATTGCTGATTTGCTGTCGCCCGTTATCGCCCAAAACTAAGTTCACTCCCATAGTGCGGTGCTATTTCAACTATTTTAACACATATGTAAGCGAGCCTGAATAGGGTTAAGGAGTTCATTATTTTTCTAAGATAAGAATGAACAATTAAAACTGATGCACTGTAGGCTAGGTATGCAGTCCAGGTTGTTTGTGTGGATTTGTCAAGGATCATTGGCAACCCTGAATGCTATTAATTTTTTAATTCTTTATTTTAAATGTTAACAAAAAGTGAAAGAAAGCCAGCCATTTCCTGCTGGTTTCTTACGAACATCATAACTTATCTTATCTCCATTAGGAAGATTAGCTCCCAATCTTGAGAAACTTCCTAAAATACTTAACACCTATCGTGCCTATGTAGACTACTTCCCCACAGGAACACATAAGCAGTGGTCTTAAAGGGACATGCCAGGGCTAAGCACAGTTCCTCCACCTTAGCAGCTAATCATCAGAACTGTGCTCCAACCCTGAGACTGTCTATGAGCAATGCCACAGACGATCAGCTATTATTATATACTAATAAAATAGGCTGACCTCTAGGGAACACACAAGACAGAGATTCTCTCAGTATACATCTTACTATCATTGATAACTTGAGATAGCAGAATGTAGTGTTTAAGTTTAAAAATAGGCATGAGTTAATTTGTTTTGGTTTCAGAGAAATGCTGAGGTCACACCATTGAACTATAGTCCAGGGACGTTTTAAGGACCCATCAGACAATTAGTGGACATTCAAGTAGGAAGATTTTGCTTTGCCTATTCTGTTTGACATGACTGGCATTCTATTAGTGCCTGGAATAATTTGATAGAACTGTGAAATTTGAAGTAAGTTCTAAAAAGAGGGAATTAATTAGAAGAAAATGTTTGGTCAAAGGTCAGGACTTATAGTCCAATTTGGATATGTTGTGATTGTTCCATAACAACTAAAAAAAGTAACTCAACAGTCGATTTAATCTGTGGTCTCTAGAAAATCCTAATCATGTGGCAATATTTCCCTGTGTTGGCTATGAGGCCCAGGTCCATTTGTTGGGTAGGTTAATGGATAACTTGAATGCTTCAGTAAGTTAGAAAGTGAATGCCAACATCCCTCCTCCTTATGAAAATGAATTACAAAGAATGAGCATTGACAAACAACCTTTTGGTTTATTTCTGACATTCTGTTGAGTTTAAGATAGATTGTTTTAAATAGTAGGTGCTGAAGGTATTATTGTCAGTTACATTTCAGTGTCAGCCGTGGCTCAGTTAGTAGCACTCTTGCCTCAGAACAAGTCCTACTGCAGAGGCTTGAGCACAAAAAAAGTCTAGGCTGACACTCCAGTGCAGTACTGAGGGAGTGCTGCACTGTCGGAGGTGCTGTCTTTCGGATGAGACGTTAAACCAAGGCACCGTCTGCTCTCAGGTGGATGTAAAAGATTCCATGACACTATTTCGAAGAAGAGCAGGGGGAGTTATCCCCAGTGTCCTGGCCAATATTTATCCCTCAATCAACATCACTAAAAAAAAAATGATCTGGTCATTATCACATTGCTGTTTGTGGGAGCTTGCTGTGCGCAAATTGGCTGCTGTGTTTCCTACATTACAACAGTGACTACACTCCAAAAGTACTTCATTGGCTGTAAAGTGCTTTGGGGCGTCCTGAGGTCATGAAAGGTGCTATATAAATGCAAGATCTTTCCTTCATTGTGGAGTACCAGCTTGGAGAGTTAATAGGGTCGATTTTATCTCTACCTGCCTGACGGAAGCCACAAGAGGACAAGCAGTTAAAATCGGCCCGAAGACTGACCCACCGAAGTTTGCGTTGTTCCCGCTGTTTTCTATTTAAACTCCTGTTCTAAGCAGGCAGCAAGGACACCTGCCTGAAGCCAGCGGGCTCCTTCTTTAACTATGCAGATTGGGGTCTGACATTATCGGGCCCTGACTTCAATTTTAACCAGTGACCTGAGCAGAGAAGCCGTTGTGGCTTTTTTTGCCAGGTAAAGATAACAGGAAGAGGAGCCGGGGCCAGGAGAGGGCAAAAAAGTTTCTTTTCTTTAAAAAAAAAACTTTCCTTGCAGGGTCAGGAGAAGAGGGAGTGCTCTTCCCGACCCCACAAGGAAAGTTTAGGCCTCCTGATCATGAGCTCCTCCCAAAACCGTCTCCTGTGATTTACATACTGTTCCTTAGTTCTTTGTGAATGTTTCATTTTCGAAAAAGTTCCTGATAATAACATTCATTCTTGACAAACAAACAAGGTACTAAGTCTGCTCAATTGTATAGCCTCTGAATACATCAGCTATTTATGCTTCAAACATACATCAAGATCTAAACCAATATCTGGAGCATTATGGGCAGCTCGTTGTGACAGTAATTCTAAATACGCATTTAAATTCAAAGCTTCATTCAACATTTCTCTCTAGGTGTCTTCAAACCCTGCCACTCTACCGTTCTTACAGTACGAGCCTGTCTTTAGCGCAATAATTCCTTTAACTTGGGAAACTGGAGTTTCCATTTATGATAGATTTCAGTTTCATGCAAGGGTTGAGTACCAGCCCACCCCCAAGACCATTACCATTGTCATTTCGTGATCACTATAAATTCCATATCTGAAAATGTAAGATTGTGACGTATTTATAGATTAGAAAATATCAAGTTACTTTGCAAAGGATTAAGGAACTGTTGGTGGTGGTTCAATGTAATCCTAGTGTGGGTATACTTTAGGTTTATTATTTTACCATTATTAAATTAATGCTTTCATTAAAATATATCCAGAAGCATGACACTGATACAAGGAGGTCACTGTGCAAGTTTACTCTACAATGAATTCAACAAAAGCACTTGGAGTTTAAACAAGATTTCATGATATATAGAAGCACCTGTTGAGAAACTGCTTTTATGTATTTTTGCACTTAATATTCTATTGTGATATGTAATGGCCATCTCAATATTCATCACAAAGTACAGGATTTGTCCATATTTAAAATAAGTACAAACGGTTCCAGGTGAAATTCTGACCTTCATGAACTAGCCCATCAACTCCACGACAGAAGGCCAGAGCTCAGATCACAATTTGAACTGTCATTGCCATTCAGCCATCTGCTTGAGGGCAAGTTACACGATTCTTTACCACAATCTCTGTGAGAGAAAGAGAGTGGGGGAAGAGCAGAGAGGCGGGTGAAGAGAAAAAACAGCTCAACCTTTTAGGTATGTCACTTAGAGGACTGACAAAGAGCTATCATCAACGACAACCATGTTGATGCCTGCTGGCTGGACTGACCTGCACTCCCAGCCAAGGAGTAAAGTATAGATTTGGGATGGATATACTAAATGATGGGCAATTATTTTTAAGACACCAGAAACACTGAAAACCAGTTATTTGCCAATTTATATCTGAACCAAGTCAAACCAAAGGAATAAAAGAAACTGGCGCGTGTGTCCAGTAGTAAGCTCACTTAAATTTAGGTTTGAATACCAGTTAGTTAATACAAAAGCAGGAGTAATTTTGCCACGGCAGGTGGAGAAGTATTCACTGAATAATGATTGCAGTTCAGCATTCTGTGCGCTGCATCCTGTTTCAATACGCCTACCCACTGTGTCGTCATGCCAACGCACATTGCAGCTCCCAAAGCTCTACTTCCCATTCATTTCAAAGGGAATCAAAGTGCTCTTTTTATAAAAGCAGTCTTACTAGCTGGCATAAATGTCACTCATATTTTCGCTCTGAATTCTGTACAGTGAACACCAAATGATGTAAATAAGCAATGGTACGCTTTGAAAGCTACTCCGCTTCTCACTGAAATAAATGTGAAGTGATATCTTCTTGAGCCCAGTTTGAACTTCAGGCTGTAACACCCACATTCAGATTGGGTCAGCATGACCTGAATTAAATGCAGTCCACCTTGAATGGTTGTCTCAAGTCAGTTAATGCACTGCTGCCTGAAACATTCACAAAGACTTGATTATTACTGATAACTAACAGGATATTTACATCTATGCTCTGCACTAATCTGATACAAACCAGCCTCGGAACCACAATCACGCCTGGTTTCCCACAGCACTTTTTCCACTAAGTTTTTTCCCATCTCTCTGGAAGGAGCTGGCTCAGCCTGGAGTATGTCCATTAGCCTGCACGTGGTCTTTCTGAATGTATGAGCCTGTACTTGCAAGTACAATAATGGAACACTACACACTACTTGGAATACACTATTCTTGGAATACACTATTCCTAACAAAAGGTACATTCTTGCCCTGGAGAGAATTGACAAGGAGGGCTAAGGTGAGTTGGTCAGTCAATTCATCAGCTTCCAAGTAACAAAGTTTTCAGACAGATAAATTCTTGCTCTCAGTGGAAGCCTGGGCTGGATTGTGGTACGAGGTTGCTCCTGAGTGGGCATCTGCTGCAACTGGGACAAACATGAGGGACATGCTCATGGAGCTCTTCAACAATCACCCCGAAGGGGACCTTGACATAAACTCCATCCTTTGTTGCCATCATGACCAGGTTTGGTTTGAGATCTTTGCCCTTATGGGGGAAAGTGTCTATGCTACTCACATGCCCTCTCCCTCCAAAGGAAGAGATGACCTACAACCAGCACTACAGAATACAATTAACGAGGAGCAGCAGTGCTGAAAACCCTGAGTGCAAGAGAAGGCGTAAAAATTATAGGCAGGTAGACAGAAGAACCTGTGAGAGAAGGCAAGGTGGCAACAGAAGGTTGGTAAAAGCTGGAAAAAGCTCATCATAGATAGTTGCAACTTTATGTGCTTTCTCAAAGTATTGTAAAGCCCTTACACTCAGCAACTACTTCTTCAAGGGTGAATGTTAGTCTGTGCAGCTAAATAAGAATTTCTGTGTTTCAGATCATAGGTGGTGCTTTACAGGGAGAGACTGGTCACGATGATGACATCCAGGCACTTGCAATGAGGAAACTACTGCACGATCCACAGGGTTAGCTGCTGTCGCTTCCTTACCAACTGTGTCCTGGCATCTTATGTACACAAGCACCAGCACAGAGACGCCCACTTGAGGCGAAGTAGCGAGTGAGTCAGAAGGATTTTCACCAGGCGAGAAACTGAGCATCAGTTTGCATGAGGATCTGGGAGTGGAAGAGAGGGAGACTGCCATTCTTCCATGGAGGGTGGAGAAACTACTGCCATAGAGACCCATAGAATCCTTGAAAATGTAAGAGAAAGGCTGCTCGAAGCTGGTCTATCTGAAACAGTTGCTTTCTTGAGATGAGAGTCACTGCAAGCCTTTAGGCATCTAGGGGGACCATTCCAGCCACCCACCACTTAACCTCTTTTTAACTCGGGGAGCACCTTGTAGGAGTAGTAGATTAAGAGCACTAGCAAGTAAGTTGGCTGGCACAAAGGATAGATATAATGTTAAGAAGTAGTTGTAGATAAAGTGATTGGAATTTTTGGTGAATATGTTGTTCTGTAAAGTAAACATTGCTTGTGCACATAGCGACTTCTGAGTTGATTGCTGCATAAGCTTTCATATTTTGAGGATTTGGATGATGGCAGGGGAAATGTAGGCTTCTGTCTTATAAAGGAACTTGGCAGAAGTCTTTGACAATGAGGAATTTTGTGAGGGTGTGGTTTAGTAAAGCACTGCTCTGCTGTGCCCTCCTTTGTCTGGCTGCTGGCCATCCTGTCCCATATCCTCTCCTTCCTGTGTACCCTCCTCACACTGGGGGGAGGGGGGGGGGGGCGGGGAGGGCAAGAGGTCCTTCCATCCCATCTTCATCATCATCACCTTCAGCCTCAGCTTCTGGAAGCAGCAAGCCTTTCTTCATTGCGATATTATGCAGAGCACAGCAAGCAACAATGATTCTTGAGACTCTCATTAGGCTGTACTGCAAGCTTCCACCAGATTTATCCAAATGCCTAAAACAGAACTTGAGAATTCCTATAGTCTTCTCTATGATATTTCTTGTAGTAGAATGGGCCTCACTGTATCTGTTGTGCCTTTTTGCCTGTGGAAGCTTTACGGGAGTCATCACCCATGACTGCAGAGGATAACCCTAAAACCCACTGAGCCAGCAGGATACCTGGCCCAGAGTCATGAGGGCTGGTAGGGTGGACTGTCTCATGGTGAAAGTATCATGGCAACCTTCTGAGCATCTGGGATTAAGGTGCAGGATAAGGTGATGTGCTGCTAGTGTGCAATCCCAATTAACAGAATGAAGGGAATATTAACCCAAAAAAACGGGTGGGTTGGAGACAGGTGGGAAGTTAACATGTTAAAAGTCTGAATCCCGACCACAACCTGCCACTTCCGGTTTTAATGGAGGCAGGATGGGAGACGGGCAGCCAACACACTCCCAGGAGGCAGATCTTCCATTTAAATATTATAATGAGGTTGGCATGCCTCAGATTTAACGTCCATTTTAAATTTAACTGTAGCTGATCGGATTTTGCAGGCTTCGTGAAACCCGCCAGTTAAAGTAAGGCGAGGACTGCTGGATCCAGGAGGTAAGTACCTTTTCACTAACTTTCTGGATCCAGCATTCCTGCCTAACTCACCACTCCACGAGGTGTCCGATCACCCCTCCAGGCCTCTGATCCCCCCACGAGGCCTCCCTGCTCCCCTACCCACCCCATGCTGCTCCTGGCCCCGGTCTACTGCTCCTGGCACCCCTGTGCTGCTCCCGGCCTCCTGATCTGCTGCTCCTGGCTCCACGTGCTGCTTCGGCCCCCGCTCTGCCCCTGGCACTCCGATGCTCACCCGGCCCCTCACCCCCCCGCTGATCACCCACCCCTCCACCCCACTCCCACTGTTCGTCCGGCCCTCTGTTCAGCCGCTCCAGCCCCCGATGAGCTCTCGACCCTCCCCGGCCCGCTCCTCTGGCCCCCAATCGGTTCCAACCCCCCTGTCGGTTCCCCCCGCACCACCACCCCTGCCCCGTGCTCCTCCAGTTCCCCCCTCCCCCCGAGATACCTCCTCTCTGCGGCCTAGTGCCGCAGGCCTACCTGCCCCCAGACAGCCAGCCTCTCAATCTGCCTGGCTGTGGGTGGGAAACAGAGGTTTCCAATGCAAATCAGGCCCTGCTGTTAAATTCGGCAGGGCCTGCGCAAAACCTGTTCTCCCGGGTTTCCTGACTGCTTCTGAGCTCCCCCCCACCACCCTGCTCCCAACCTGCCTCCTGATTAAAATTCAGGCCAAATTCTTTCCTATTCATAAAATAGAAGGGATCATCATATGGGTCTTTAGAGTTCAGTCAATTCCACCTTGCACCCGTGGGAACTCTGCCAGTCTGTAGAATACCATAGCTCTCTCTCTCTCTATGCTTGCTGACTTCCATTGGGAAGGATATGAATTCAACAGCCCTCCTAAATAGAGCACCAGTGACATTTCTGATGCCGTAGTGAACAGCTGACTAATGTGGGAAAAGCCATAAGACACTACTTGGAAGGATCCAGTCACAAAGAAATTGAGGGCAGTAGTGACCTTGACTAGTACAGAAAACTTTGTTCTATTGGTGAAAGTGGGTTGCACTTCTTCAGCCAGAATTTGACATATTTCTCCAATAGTCTTGTTGGGGGAAAGTGCAGCCATGATAGTCTATGTAAGACCTTCTTGGTCTGTACACTCTGGTGAGTGGGTAGGAGCATGCAGGGAAGAGATACCTTCTGTGATGCCTGATGCTAAATGCCTCTAATATAATCTGGGGGAAATGGGTTAGCTTGCTGCCCCTCCCCCAAAACTATTTACACAGTTAAAGAGGACTGGCATTCTTTTGTCAAGGGATAATTCTGGTGCAATTTTTTAGCAGCAAATTTGAGGTGGTAGCCTCCTAGTACCCATATAGAGGCTATCATTTGCCACCATCAACATCCTGGGGGTCACCATTGACCAGAAACTTAACTGGACCAGCCACATAAATACTGTGAAAGAGCATCTCAGAGGCTGGGTATTCTGCGGCGAGTGTCTCACCTCCCGATTCCCCAAAGCCTTTCCACCATCTACAAGGCACAAGTAAGGCGTGCGATGGAATACTCTCCACTTGCCTGGATGAGTGCAGCTCCAACAACACTCAAGAAGCTCGACACCATTCAGGACAAAGCAGCCCGCTTGATTGGCACCCCATCTACCACCTTAAACATTCACTCCCTCTACCACCGGCATACCATGGCTGCAGTGTATACCATCTACAAGATGCACTGCAGCAACTCGCCAAGGCTTCTTCGGCAGCACCTCCCAAACTCGCGACCTCTCCCGCTAGAAGGACAAGGGCAGCAGGTGCATGGGAACACCACCACCTCCAAGTTCCCCTCCAAGTCACACACCATCCTGACTTAGAAGAATATCGCCGATCCTTCATCGTCGCTGGGTCAAAATCCTGGAACTCCCTCCCTAACAGCACTGTGGGACTACCATCACCACACGCGGTTCAAGAAAGCGGCTCACCACCACCTTCTCAAGGGCAATTAGGGATGGGCAATAAATGCTGGTCTTGCCAGCAACGCCCACATCCCATAAATGAATTTAAAAAAACCTGAATTAGGCAGTAATTCAGACAGCAATCCAGCCCGTGATGTCACGTGCAATATTCCAAATCCTTCTTTAAACAAATAATTATCAAAAACTGGATCAAACCTGTGTTTTTTTCCTTTGGTTTTCCTGGACAGACTTGTTAATCAATAACCAAGATTATGGTTTCAGTTGGTTGACAAACCAACTGTACTCAGTAGATTAAAAAAACACCTCTTACTGGCCTCTAGCTTGCAAAGGGTGGGTTTGCTTTCCTAAACAAAAGCATTCTATGAGAATGGTTGACCTTTTAGGTACAAAATCATTAGTTTAGTTAATTTTAGAAGCTGTCAAGATGAAAAACAGTTATTTCTATCACCGCCACTTCAGAAATATCACACAGCCAAGTATTAAAACAATGCAGTCTCAAAATGGCGTGAAAACAAGGCTGTTCTTTAGTTGCCTCAACTCACACACTTCTATTCTTAGTAAGGGTGTGTTTCTGCCTGTGTGTTTTTGCAGTTGAGCAGTTGAACATTATCGAGCCATTTTCTGGTCACCAACTATGACAAATTTTGGACTAATGCACATATTTCTGCAAAATACAAAACCATATAATTTAAAGTGGTACTATTAAAATCTTTTCTCATCATTATTTTTTAAAACTGGAATCATTTTCTATTCTAACTAAGCAGGTCACTTTACACAGCACTCAACTGTGCAGTTTGTTAATAAAAATGTCCACTGAAAATGGAAAATACTGTACTCGTGATTTATGATGTGATTTGATCAAATAGAGCATTGACTGATTAGTCTAACTATACTCAATGGACATGAATGACAGTCATGGGACAACCTCTGAGCTGTCCAGACAATCCAGCCTGCACTGGAATAAGTTTCCAATAATAACCATCATAAAATGAAATTAGAAAAGGGAGCAAAGCCGCTTAATTGATAATATTCTTGAAATAAACTGAAAAAGAATCGTTGTAAGTGCACCACACAGGTTTAACAGGAGACAACAAAAAGGGGGTAAATTTCTGTTGGGGTTCTCCCGGCCTAACTTTATCGGAAGAACAGCGGAAACATGGAAAATCGGCAGTTTTAAACAAGGTTCCGGCAGAATAACAGCAGAACACCCTTGGGCATAGTATGGGTGTGACACTTTTCATGAGTGTGCGAAGGGATGTGATAAAGAGGGCTGGGAGGAGGCTTGTGTGGAGCAGAAACACCAGCATAGTCCTGTTGGGCCGATCGGCCCGTTTCTGTGCTGTACATTCTATGTAAGGGGAGAAGAGGATGCTGATGTCACTATTAATATAATAGCAAAAGCAAGATACTGGAAATGCTGGAAATCTGAGATACAAACAGAGAATGCTGGAAACACTCAGCAGGTCAGATAGCATCTGTGGAGAGAGAAACAGAGTCAACGGCCCCGATATTTAATTGGGGCCACGAAGAGAGCCAGGGTGGGGGGAGGGGTGAATTTCCAGATGGCAAACCCAGAATTTCACTCTTTAAAAGTACTCCTTTAAAAATTTTCAAGCCAGCCAGGGGAAGTAGGAGGTTGCAGGAGGGAGATGGGGGGAGTTAGAGATTGCGGGGGTTGGGGGGTGGGGGGAGTCAGAGATAACGGGGAGAGTCAGAGAATGCGGGGGAGTGAATGGAATAGGAGATTGCGGGAGGAGTTGGAGTGGGGGGGGGGTCAGCGATCGGGGAGTGGGGGTAAATCGTAAATCGCGGAGTGTGGGAGAAGAGTTTGAGATCACGGGAGGGGGTCAGCAAAGAGGTTAGTTTGTTGGGCCTGGAGGAAACACTCCTGCTTCTCCTGGCCCACAAGCAGTGCTGTAAATGCACTTATCTCATGGATGCAGTCCTTTTCGCCTCCTTTTACCTGCCGGGATTCCCGAGCCCCAGGAAACCCCACCTCCATGAGTTAACAATTAAAATCTGCTACAATGGAGGCACGCAGCCTCCTTAAAAGATTTTACTGTCCGACCCGCCTCCCGTGAGAATATAACGAGAAAAGGACATTAAGCCCATCAGCTTGCTCCATCATACAGATTCTGTTCCAAGGACCTGATCAGTCCAATTTTCTAATTTTTATTTTTTTAATCTAGTATTGCAGAGGTGCAAGAACTAAAATTAGTGATAATGGGGGACTTCAACTATCTTAATATAGATTGGGATAGTAATAGTGTAAAGGGCAGAGGGGGGAAGAATTTCTGAAGTGTGTTCAGGAGAACTTTTTTGATCAGTGCGTTTCCGGCCCAACGAGGAAGGAGGCATTGCTGATCTGGTTCTGGGGAATGAGATGGGTCAAGTGGAGCAAGTGTCAGTAGGGGAACATTTAGGGAACAGTGATCATAGTATCATAAGGTTTAGATTAGCTATGGAAAAGGACAAGGAGCAATCTAGAGTAAAAATACTTCATTGGAAGAAGGCCAATTTCAGTGGGTTGAGAA
This sequence comes from Squalus acanthias, assembly GCA_030390025.1. Taxonomy (NCBI): domain Eukaryota; kingdom Metazoa; phylum Chordata; class Chondrichthyes; order Squaliformes; family Squalidae; genus Squalus; species Squalus acanthias. The sequence continues at coordinate 144,180,656 of CM059427.1, read as the reverse complement.
TGGATCTGACACAGGTAAATTGAAATCAAAGATTGGCAGGCAAAATTTAATCAAACAATGGGCTGCCTTTGAAGAGGAGATGTTCGGATACAGTCAAGGTACATTCCCACAAAGCTAAAAGGTAGGCCAACCAAAGTCAGAGCTCCCTGAATGACGAAAGAGATAGAGAGTAAGATGAAGCAGGAAAAGAGCACGTATGACAGATGTCAGGTTGAGAATACAAGTGAGAATCAGGCTGAATATAGAAAGTTCAGAGGGGAAGTGAAAAATAAAATAAGAGGGACAAAGCGAGAGTATGAGAATAGATTGGCAGCTAACATAAAAGGGAATTCAAAAGTATTCTATAGGCATATAAATAGTAAACGGGTAGTAAGAGGAGGGGTGGGGCCGATTAGGGACCAAAAAGGAGACCTATGCATGGAGGCAGTGGGCATGGCTGAGGTACTAAATGAATACTTTGCATCTGTCTTCACCAAAGAAAAAGATGCTGCCAAAGTCATAGTGAAAGAGGAGGTAGTGGAGATACTAGATGGGATAAAAATTGATAAAGGGGAGGTACTAGAAAGGCTGGCTGTACTTAAAGTAGATAAGTTACCAGGACCGGATGGGATGCATCCTAGGATGCTGAGGGAAGTTAAGGTGGAAGTCACGGAGGTACTGGCCATAATCTTCCAATCCTCCTTAGATACAGGGGTGGTACCAGAGGACTAGAGAATTGCAAATGTTACACCCTTGTTCAAAAAAGGGTGTAAGGATAAACCCAGCAACTACAGGCCAGTCAGTTTAACCTCAGTAGTGGGGAAGCTTTTAGAAATGATAACCAAGAACAAAATTAACAGTCACTTGGACAAATGTGGATTAATTAAGGAAAGCCAGCACAGATTTGTTAAAGGCAAATCGTGTTTAACTAACTTGATCGAGTTTTTTGATGAGGTAACAGAGAGGGTTGATGAGGGCAATGCGGTTGATGTGGTGTACATGGACTTCCAAAAAGCGTTTGATAAAGTGCCACATAATAGGCTTGCCCACAAAGTTGAAACCCATGAAATAAAAGGGACAGTGGCAGCATGGATACAAAATTGGCTAAGTGACAGGAAAGAGAGAGTAGTGGTGAGCAGTTGTTTATCGGACTGGAAGAGGGTATACAGTGGTGTTCCCCAGGGGTCGGTACTAGGACCACTGCTTTTCTTGATATATATTAATGACTTGGACTTAGGTGTACAGGGCACAATTTCAAAATTTGCAGATGACACAAAACTCGGAAGTATAGTGAACAGTGAGGAGGATAGTGATAGACTGCAAGAGGACATAGACAGGCTGGTGGAATGGGTGGACACGTGGCAGATGAAATTTAACGCAGAAAAGTGCAAAGTGATACATTTTGGTAGGAAGAATGAGAAGAGGAAATATAAACAAAATGGTACAATCCTAAAGGAGGGTCCATGAACAGAGAGACCTGGGGTTATGTGTGCACAAATCGTTGAAGGTGGCAGGGCAGGTTGAGAAAACGGTTAAAAAAAGCATACATAAGACGGAGGAACATAAGAACATAAGACGTAGGAGTAGGTCATTTGGCCCCTTGAGCCTGCTCTGCCATTCAATAAGATCATGGGTGATCTGATCTTGGCCTCAACTCCAATTCCTTGCCCGCTCCCCATAACCCTTGACTCCCTTACCATTTAAAAATCTGTCTATCTCCACCTTAAATATATTCAATGACCCAGCCTCCACAGCTCTCTGGGGAAGAGAAATCCAAAGATTCACAACCCTCTGAGAGAAGAAATTCCTCCTCATTTCCATTTTAAATGGGTGCCCCCTTATTCTAAAATTATGCCCCCTAGTTCTAGATTCCCCCACGAGGGGAAACATCCTCTCTGCATCTACCCTGTCAAGCCCCTTCAGAATCTTATATGTTTCAATAAGATCCCCTCTCATTCTTCTAAACTCCAGTGAGTATAGGTCCAACCTGCTCAACCTTTCTTCATAAGACAACCCTTTCAACTCCGGAATCAACCTCGTGAACCTTCTCTGAACTGCCTCCAATGCAAGTATATCCTTCCTTAAATAAGGAGACCAAAACTGTACGCAGTACTCCAGGTGTGGTCTCACCAACGCCCTGTACAGTTGTAACAGGACTTCCCTACTTTTATACTCCATTCCCTTTGCAATAAAGGCTAACACTCAATTTGCCTCCCTAATTACTTGCTGTACCTGCATGCTAACTTTTTGTGATTCATGTACAAGGACCCCCAGATCCCTCTGTACCTCAGCATTTTGTAATCTCTCCCCATTTAAATAATAATTTGCTTTTTATTTTTTCCTACCAAAGTGGATAACCTCGCATTTTCCCACATTATACTCCATCTGCCAGATTCCTGCCCACTCACTTAGCCTGTCTATATCCCTTTGGAGATTCTTTGCATCCTCCACACAATTTGCTTTCCCACCTATCTTTGTATCATCAGCAAATTTGGCTACATTACACTCGGTCCCTTCATCCAAGTCATTAATATAGATTGTAAATAGTTGAGGCCCCAGCACTGATCCCTGTGGCACCTCACTAGTTACAGTTTGCCAATGACCCATTTATCCCGACTCTCTGTTTTCTGTTAGTTAGCCAATTCTCTATCCATGCTAATATATTACCCCCAACCCCGTGAGCTCTTATCTTGTGTAGTAACCTTTTATGTGGCACCTTATCGAATGCCTTCTGGAAATCCAAATACACAACATCTACTGCTTCCCCTTTATCCACTCTGCTCGTTACATCCTCAAAGAACTCCAGCAAATTTGTCAAACATGATTTCCCTTTCATAAAACCATGCTGACTCTGCTTGACTATATTATGATTTTCTAAATGTCCTGCTACCACTTCCTTAATGATGGACTCCAGCATTTTCACAATGACAGATGTTAGGCTAACTAATCGATAGTTGCCTGGTTTCTGTCTCCTTCCTTTCTTAAATAGGGGCGTTACATTTGCAGTTTTCCAGTCCGCTGGGACCTCTCCAGAATCCAGGGAATTTTGGTAGATTACAACCAATGCATCCACTAACTCTGCGGCCACCTCTTTTAAGACTCTAGGATGCAGGCCATCTGGTCCACGGGACTTGTCCACCTTTAGTCCCATTCGTTTGCCTTGTACTTTCTCTCTAGTGATTGTTTTAAATCCTCTCCCCCCCCCACCCCAATTGCCCCTTGATTATCCATTATTGGGATGCTTTTAGTGTCTTCTACTGTGAAGACCGATACAAAATATTTGTTCAAAGTCTCCGCCATTTCCCTGTTTCGCATTATTAATTCCCCAGACTCTTCCTCTAGGGGACCAACGTTTACTTTAGCTACTCTCTTCCTTTTTATATACCTGTAGAAGCTCTTGCTGTCTGTTTTTATATTTCTTGCTAGCTTACTCTCATAAGCTATCTTCTCTCTCCTTATCATTTTGTTAGTCGTCCTTTGCTGGTTTTTAAAAATTTTCCCAATCCTCTGGCTTTCCACTATTCTTTGCAACATTGTATGCTTTTGTTTTCAATTTGATACCATCCTTTACTTTAGTTAGCCACGGATGGTTCATCCTTCTCTTGGAGTCTTTCTTTCTCTCTGGAATATATCTTTGCTAAGAGTTATGAAATATCTCCTTAAATGTTCGCCACTGCTTTTCTACAGTCTTACCCTGTAATATATTTTCCCAGTCCACTTTAACCAAGTTTGCCTTCATACCTTTGTAATTACCATTATTTAAGTTCAGGACACTAGTTTGAGACCTAGCTTTCTCTAGATCATTAATTAATCCAGCCTCGTTACACATTACCAGATCTAAAAATAGTCTTCTCCCTGGTTGGTTCCACAACGTATTGTTCCAAGAAACCATCCCTTATACACTCTAAGAACTCTTCCTCAAGTCTACCTTTGCCAATTTGCTTTGTCCAATCAATATGAAGATTAAAATCTCCCATGATTATAGCCGTACCTTTCTTACAAGCCTCTATTATTTCTTGATTTATATTGTGTCCTACACTGTGGCTACTGTTTGGGGGCCTGTAGACAACACCCACCAGTGACTTCTTACCCTTATTATTTCTTATCTCCACCCAAACTGATTCTACGTCTTGATCTTCTAAGCCAATATCATTTCTCATTACTGAACTGATCTCATCCCTTATTAACAGAGCTACACCACCTCCTTTTCCTTTCTGCCTATCCTTACGGAATGGCAAATACCCCAGAATATTCAGTTCCCAGCCTTGGTCACCTTGCAACCACGTCTCTGTAATGGCTATCAGATCATACCCATTTATTTCTATTTGTGCTGTCAACTCATCTATCTTGTTACGAATGCTGCGTGCGTTCAGATATAGAGCTTTTAATTTTGTCTTTTTACCATTTTTCCCTACTCTGACCCTTCTTTCTGATGCACTCTTATGTGTATACGCTCTGTCCCTTCCTGTCACATTCTGGTTAAAATTACCCCTATCGCTACCCTGCACTTTTGTCTTCTCATTTTTCTTTGACTTTTTTAATTTCCGCTCAGCGTACCCCTCCCCCCCACTATTTAGTTTAAAGCCTTATCTACAGCCCTACGGGATCCTGGGCTTCATAAATAGAGGCAAAAATACAAAATCAAGGAAGTTATGATGAACATTTATAAAACACTGGTTCGGCCTCAACTGGAGTATTGTGTCCAATTCTGGGCACCGCACTTTAGGAGGGATGTGAAGGCCTTAGAGAGTGTGCAGAAAAGATTTACGAGAATGGTTCCAGGGATGAGGGACTTCTGTTACGTGGATAGACTGGAGAAGCTGGGGTTGTTCTCCTTAGAGCAGAGAAGGTTGAGTGGAGATTTGATAGAGGTGATCAAAATCATGATGGGTCGAGACAGAGTAGATAGAGAGAAACTGTTCCCATTAGCGGAAGGGTCGAGAACCAGAGAACACAGATTTAAGGTGATTGGCAGAAGAACCAAAGGTGACATGAGGAAAAACTTTTTTACGCAGCGAGTGGTTAGGATCTAGAATGCACTGCCTGAAGGGTGGTGGAGGCAGACTCAATCATGGCTTTCGAAAGGGAATTGGATTAGTACCAGAAGGAAAATAAATTGCAGGGCTACGGGGAAAGGGCAGGGGAGTGGGACTAGTTGAAGTACTCTTGCAGAGAGCCGGCACGGGCTCGACGGGCTGAATGGCCTCCTTCTGTGTTGTAACCATTCTATGATTCTATGATAGCACAATGTTCTAATAAACTGGGATAGTGGAAGCATTCTTTATCATTTAGGGCATTTCCTCTTGTAGCAGAAAAGTAGATGCATGATAATACAAGTGATATCCTGGAAGACAACTCAAAGGAGGTGAATTCCGATGGGGATTCTACTGATCATCTGCTGTAACTGTGATGGAACAGCTGTGGAAACTGGAGAAAAATGCCATTTTTCAGGACTTCTGCAGCTCCAAAGTATCGGATGAGCAGGAGAACTTATGCGGAAATTCACCTCCTTCAAGGCTATTTGTCTACTAATATCATAGCTTTCAGGAGTATTCCTATCCAAATATGAGCTGGGAAATTAGCAAAACAAAAAGCTCTCTGTTTTTTAAAATTTGTTTATGGGATGTGAGCGTCGCTGGCAAGGCCGGCATTTATTGCCCATCCCTAATTGCCCTTGAAAAGTTGGTGGTGAGCTGCCTTCTTGAACCGCTGCAGTCCGTGTGGTGAAGGTACTCCCACAGTGCTGTTAGGTAGGGAGTTCCAGAATTTTGACCCAGTGACGATGAAGGATCGACGATATACTTCTAAGTCCGGATGGTGTGTGACTTGGAGGGGAAATTGGAGGTGGTGGTGATCCCATGCGCCTGCTGCCCTTGTCCATCTAGGTGGAAGAGGTCACGGGTTTTGGGAGCTCCTGCCGAAGAAGCCTTGGCGAGTTGCTGCAGTGCATCTTGTAGATGGTACACACTGCAGCCACGGTACGCCGGTGGAGGAGGGAGAGAATGTTTAAGGTGATGGATGGGGTGCCAATCAAGCGGGCTGCTTTGTCCTGAATGGTGTCGAGCTTCTTGAGTGTTGTTGGAGCTGCACTCATCCAGGCAAGTGGAGAGTATTCTATCACACTCCTTACTTGTGCCTTGTAGATGGTGGAAAGGCTTTGGGGAGTCAGGAGGTGAGACACTCGCTGCAGAATACCTAGCCTCTGACCTGCTCTTGTTGCCACAGTATTTATGTGGCTGCTCCAGTTAAGTTTCTGGTCAATGGTGACCCCAGGATGTTGATAGTGGGGGATTCGGCGATGGTAATGCCATTGAATGTCAAGGGGAGGTGGTTAGACTCTCGCTTGTTGGAGATAGTCATTGCCTGGCACTTGTGTGGCGCGAATGTTACCTGCCACTTATCAGCCCAAGCCTGAACGTCATTCAGGTCTTGTTGCATGCATGCTTCGACTGCTTCGTTATCTGAGGAGTTGTGAATGGCGCTGAACACTGTGCTGTCATCAGCGAACATCCCCATTTCTGACCTTATGTTGGAGGAAAAGTCATTGATGAAGCAGCTGAAGCTGGTTGGGCCTAGGACACTGCCCTGAGGAACTCCTGCAGCGATGTCCTGGGGCTGTGATGATTGACCTTCAACCACCACAACCATCTTCCTTTGTGCTAGGTATGACTCCAGTCAGTGGAGCGTTTTCCCCCGATTCCCATTGACTTCAGTATTACTAGGGCTCCTTGATGCCACACTCGGTTAAATGCTGCCTTGATGTCAAGGGCAGTCACTCTCAGCTCACCTTTGGAGTTCAGCTTTTTTGTCCATGTTTGGACCAAGGCTATAATGAGGTCGGGAGCCGAGTAGTCTTGGCGGAATCCAAACTGGGCATCAGTGAGCAGTTTATTGGTGAGTAAGTGCAGCTTGATAACACTGTCGATGACACCTTCCATCACTTTGCTGATGATTGAGAGTAGATTGATGGGGCGGTAATTGGCCGGATTGGATTTGTCCTGCTTTTTGTGGACAGGACATACCTGGACAGTTGTCCACATTGTCGGATAGATGCCAGTGTTGTAGCTGTACTGGAACAGCTTGGCTAGAGGCGTGGCTAGTTCTGGAGCACAAGTCTTCAGCACGATAGACGGGATGTTGTCGGGGCCCATAGCCTTTGCTGTATCCAGTGCGCTCAGCCGTTTCTTGATATCACGTGGAGTGAATCGAATTGGCTGAAGACTGGCTTCTGTGATGGTGGGGACCTCAGGAGTAGGCCAATATGGATCATCCACTCGGCACTTCTGGCTGAAGATGGTTGCAAACGCTTCAGCCTTGCCTTTTGCACTCACGTGCTGGGCTCCACCATCATTGAGGATGGGGATATTCATGGAGCCTCCTCCTCCCTTTGTTAACACCTTGTTAGGAACCAATCATGAGAAACATATAAAGGTAAACTGATTATGGAACTCCAGGTCATAACTGGCATTGCACATATGAAAGAAGGGCAAGATTTAGACAGATCCCAGGGCAAAGAAAGCGTTTAGTGAACAAGATGCAACAGAAAAGCACCAGTCAGGAGGTCATCAACCGTTTTCACCCATAACTGAAGCAAGAACCAGATAATACCTCTCTATAACTCCTGACTTGGAAGTATATCGCCGTTCCTTAATTGTCGCTGGGTCAAAATCCTGGAACTCCCTCCCTAACAGTACTGTTGGAGTACCTTCACCACACGGACTGCAGCGGTTCAAGAAGGTGGCTCACCACCACCTTCTGAAGGGCAATTAGGGATGGGCAATAAATGCTGGCCTTGCCAGCGACGCCCAGATCCCATGAATGAATAAAAACAAACGTAGTGATGTGCCTGTGTTACTGAAGTCGCCACTTCATATTTTACTGGTGTTGTCCCAAGCTCACTGGAAGACTGCACATTGTTAACTATCTTATATACCTCTTTGAGATCAGCTTTCAAATATCTCCAACTTTCAGGCTGAAAAGCTCAAGTTTCTCCAGTCTTTCCTCAATAACTCAGACTTTGACAGATCAGCCTTGTGACTCTGTTCTGCACTGAATTCAGCACTTCAATGTTTCCCACGTGTCACGGTGACCAGAAATGGACACAGTGCTCAAGATTTGGTCTGACCTGTGCACGTACAGCTTGATCACAAGTTCCTGTGACTTGCATTCTACAGTTTTGACGATGTAATACAACATTCTATTGGCTGTTGCTTGCTGCACTTCAAACTTACTTGCATCTTGTATAGTTATCACCTCTCCTCTGACTGTCCTCTTACTGTTGTTTTACTTCTGCAACTATACTTTTATTTCGGCCTCTCTTTGTGCTCTGATCGCCCTTGTGACACGTATCTCCACATTCCTAAATTCATTGCAGCGAACCTCTTCCCCTTTCCCCCTGCAGAATGTAATTTTTCTCCTTTATTTCACCATTTGATTTGATTTTTAATCCATTTAGGGTCATGTGCGTTCAGTCTGAGCTTGCTAATTCCAGGTATGTACTTAATCTGCACAGTAACATCCAAGGTCAGGGCATGATCAGCTCATTTAAATATGAAGCTCATTTAAGTATGGCCACATCTCGGGCATCCACTGAAGGTGCAGAAGATGTAGCACTAATGACTATGAAGACTGGGAGGTGTGCAGGCAGTGTCACTGCCAGACTCTCCCTCAAAAGGTGCAGCTCTGCAGATGTTTGGCCACATTTAAAAGATGGTTGAACTGGAAATTCTGTTGGCAGAACTTCCAGAGTTTTTAGGCCAGGGCCACAGCCTGGAGACCCTGGTCAGCCCTACTTCCACTTGAAATGATCTGGGCGGGTAAGAAGGGGGTGGATGGGGGGGGGGCGGGGGGGCGGGGGCACGGGTGCATGGGAATTACAGTGAGCAAAAGCTCTCCTCCTACGTCCACTTCCTATTATGTCATGGGTCCTGTTTTCTTGGCGGAACCCAGTGTTTCCAAGTCATGTCTGATTTTCCTTCCCCTCTGTTGAATTCCCGGCTGATTTATGGAATGCAGATTGGGTGGGTTCTACAACAGGCTGGCAATCTGCTCTGCCAGGCTACAACCGAGGCAGTCAAGTTGAAAATGACCCCCTATATATTTTTTACTGCTGAAGGAGCAGAGCAGATCAGCAAAAGTCAGGGAGTCAGTAGCGAGTTATCGTATAGAATTCTGCTGTTTTGTCTTGTGCTCTTAATTGTCAAAATTACTGTCAATAAACTATAAATTCAGTTTGGAGCCTGCCATTTATTCAAGTGTGGAGCATTAGTATTTCCCTCTTTTGGAACAACTGGGAGCGAGGCGAGAGTGCCAGTTACACCGCCAAACTATGATCTGTGAGAGCCCTAAAGGTGGGAGTTATCTGCGGAGGCAGCAAGTCGAGAGGCTGCAGCTTCTGGATCATGGATCATAGGGGGCATGAGGTCTGCTTGCAGAGAGTGCAGCAAGATGGCTGAAAATGAGTACATTCATGAAAAAAACCACAAACCCATTGGTAAGCTGTTTGAGAAGTTTTAAAAGAGTCTTGTGTATTAAAAGTGTGGTGTGATTACCTATATCTTGCTCATCAACACTTATGAATTCATATTGGATGACACGACACCTAATAAAAGTGCATATCGGCACCATTTTATTTGGAAGTTCGAAAAACTACCAATAGCACTTGGTTTGAAAAGAAGAATATAGTCCTTACGGGGATACTTTCTACTGTTTTTAAATGGCAAAGTATACTTCAAATTCCCATCAACGTTTTTGCTGAAAATAGTGAACGATGGAAAATATCCCACCCAATTTATTATATGGGTGTTTATGATATTTTCATAATAATAACTGACAGCAATGAAGATAAAACTTACATCGAACTGAAGTTAATTAACCCTTAACAACCTTCTTCTGGTGCCATCTCCTATGCATCTATTTAGACAATAAATGGAACACTGCATTGCCGAAGGTACCGTACCAAGCCTCTCTTACCCATACAAACAACAATCTCACGTTTTTAAAATTCAGAGTGCTATATTATTTTTCTGATACCCGAGGAGAGTGAATTGCACAGGAATTGAATTGTATCTGGATAAGTATAGAGTTAAAAGGCGACGTGGGATTCTGCACCCTGAAACCTGACCCTTTTACCATAACAGTACTTGTTACAAGTACAGACCCGATAACCTCGTGGGAGGTTTGCATTCCAGTGAACACTGCCATTTTAGTTTAATTTATGACCCATGGCTAACAGCAGTTTTAACCAAGATGAGCTTTTGTTTAAACAACAATTTACACGTTGGTCTCTAAAAGGAATCATGAAATGTCGAGCAGTTTGAAGCTTGATGATTCCTTCTAGGAATGTTTTGAGAAACCCTGAACATAAAGTGGAAACGTCATCTTTTCTAGTAGCTAATCTGACATTCTGAAAGACATGAGGGAGCCTAGCATTCCTGGGAAACATTTATATTCTTTGGCATGTAATCAGTGGAAACTTGACTCCCTTCCTTCTCTCTACATATAAATTAGTAGTAATACTAAAGTAAGGATTACTACTTGCATAGTAAGTCATAGTAGATGATTTTCCTACTACAAAATGTAGCAAACTGCATAAATAAAGGATGACATTACAACAGTGGTTAGATTTATGGGTGGTAGAAAATCACATCGGTCAACCATGCTTTTATTTGTAAAACGTATTTGTCAATGTTTTTGCTTGTTCTTTTTAAATGTATTTCATATTGTAGATGGTATTGAGTGACCTTTGGTGACAATTGGGGGGGCGTGGCTGTGTACAATCAGTTCTGGAAGTCTCCCAAGTCTATCAGAGTGCAGCGGCAGAAAAAAAAGAATCATGGTGGTGAGCTGCATGCCATTGGGCACGCAAAAAAAAAAGTAGCTGACTGCTAGGCTTTGGCTGTAGAGAGAAGCTGTTGCTGTAAGCGAGCTGGGTTGTGTGAGGGATTGGAGGGAAGAGGAACTAAACCACAGAATGAGCTGAAGAGAAAAGTTAGATTATGTTTTTCATGGAAAAGCAGTCCTTCCTTTATTTGTTGTTTGGAATGAAATAAACCTGTCAATCAGTACACGAGACTTGCAGCAGTTAAAGTACTGCAAAACTAACTCATTTAGCAGTAAAGAAAAGTTATATCCGCTTAGTGCTTAAACCTTACAAAATACTTTTTACATCATTATATGCAAAACAATGAATTCTGAATAGCTCGTAAAAGAAGAGACAGTCCTTGGAGAATTGTACTGCGTATCAAATACATCTGTTTTGGGCGGTGCAGAGGCAAATATACATTCTGTTACTTCCAAATCCAGATGTTTGGATACAATTTTTAAATTTGGAAACATTTAAGGAACTTCCTTGCGATCAGGGCAGCTCATTGCCATGCATGCAGCAGAGATAACAATCAGGGTTCAATTTACTTAAGACACTCTGCCTGAGCTGTTCAGTTTCCAGAGAGAATCAATAGCCTACAGGAAGCATTGGTAACATAGCAACTGCACACGGTAACAAAAGCAAACTAAAATATAATCAAAATGTTAATAAATTAAATCCACTGTACTGAGGGCAAAATATTTATTTGCGCACTTTATTGAAGATCATCGGCGAGCAAAGATATACTCATAAGATTACATGTTGCATGTGAGCGGTGGACCTTACACAACTAAGGTGTTGTTTTGGAGCTTGCTAGCCAGAAACTGTGTCTCGTGAAACAGATAACTAAACAAGGGGAAAAATGTGCTGGGTTTTGTATTAGTGATTCCCACATTAAATGGATGCTGGAGGTATTAGTTCAACACTTGTTCTGTGATTGATCATATCACAGTGCTCAGCAATCCCACAACTGTGTTCTACTGGTCTATATCAACAACAACAACTTACATTTATATAGCACCTTTCACGTAGTAAAACATCCCAAGGTGCTTCACAGGAGCGTTAGCAAATAAAAGTTTGACACCGAGCCACATAAGGAGATATTAGGACAGATGACTAAAAGCTTGGTCAAAGAAGTAGGCTTTTAGGAGTGTCTTAAAGGCGGAGAGAAAGATAGAGAGGTGAAGAGTTTTAAGTAGGGATTTCCAGAGTTTAGGGACTAGGTAGCTGAAAGCATGGTTGCCAATGGTGGAGCAATTAATATCAGGGATATGCAAGAGGCCAGAATTGGAGGATCGGGGATACACAAGAGGCTAGAATTGGAGGAGCAGAGAGATCTCGGAGGGTTGTAGGGCTGGAGGAGGTTACAGAGATAGGGAGGATAATGCAACTTGGAGAGAATGGTGGACCACATGGATGGGGGCTTTCAAGGAGTCACTCATCTTCTGCCATCTGCTCTCCTGCAGATCAGTTGAAGTGACGAGCCCCAGCCCGACAGGAGTGCAGTAGTATTATGTGAGCAGTACGTGCTGCTTTCTCTCAGCATATCACTATGTCTGCTCATTCACCACCCCTTCAATCAATACCCATCATGGTGCCTGGATGTCGGCTGGGCCAGACTGACCCGGCAGTAGCCGAGCTGCCGCAGTGTGTAGTCAGGCCCTGACATCCTCAATCAGCTAGAAGTTGTCAGCCACGAGCATCTCAAGGGTCCATCAGTGAACCTTCTTTTAAGAAAGGCACCATGGGTAGACATTTGAGTGAAAAATTAATTCAAGGCAATTATTGTGTTTGGCACGAATCGTCTGTTCACATTTGGCACTTTGGTCTGCAATGTGGTTTTATAGCTGTTTCTGAGTCTACATTGTCAGTATGTCACTGATATAGAAGTTGGCATAAAGGTTTCACGTTCTTTAATGCATGATTAAGTGAGTGGTGCAGGATGTAACAAGGGCTGTGAATGCAGAGGGGCTTTGTGTAAGTTTTTAAGGCCGGAAAATGAGCCGGTTACTGGAATCGCTGTGCAATTAACTCATCCCTGTAATTTCTTGCTGCAAGGTGTTGAGGTGACCCTCCTACTTCTGCTCCAACCTCGCCTTCACCCTGGTCTTCCTTGTTTGATGAGGACTGCTGCTGTTGCTCTGCCTCTTTCAAATGCAGGCTTCTGTGGATGGCAAAGCTGTGCAGGATGCAGGAGACTGATATTGTGGCAAATTGTAGGGAGCCCCCAGACCGGTCAAGACTTCTGAACCTTATTTGAGGAGCCCTATATTGTGCTCAATTATGATCCTGGAGATACCATGGCTTTACTTATACCTGTGCTGTTCAGGTATGGTGGGGTTGAGGAGGGGTGTCATGAGCCATGTGTGTTGGGTGTACCCCTTGTTCCCCAGCAGTCATCCTGTCACATTTCGGGAAGGGTTGAATATTGTGGCGATAGTTGAGTGTCGCAGAATAAAAGTGTCATGCCAGCTGCCTGTCATTAGTATCTACTTGCCACGAACTGAAACTAACAAGGAGGTTGTTGGAAAGAAGCTTTGTATTTTTAGATTTCTAGCAATGCTGCCTTCCTCTTTAGGACATTTATTGATATTTTCAGAATCAAGGGACCAACCCATTAATTCAGTTGGTTTAGAAAATAATTCTCACTATTCTGGTGGCAGAAATGAACCAATAAATCTCCTCATCCCCATTACGTTCAAATTGGTGGGGTAGCACAAGTGCCAATCTTCTTTAAATCCAATTCACCTCAACTAAAGTTTTTCTCTTTAAGTTTCTTCCCTCCTCTCCTGAAGTGGCCAACTCGTGCTCCATTAAAGCTGGCTGCCATCTGGTACCTCATGCAAAATGCTCACTCTTCATGCGTGAACCTAGGCAGTGAATATCAGAAAGATATTGAGCCAAGGGGTACTACAGCTGAGCCCAATCCTGCTATCACAATATCAACAACAACAACTTGTATTTATATAGCACCTTTAACATAGTAAAACGTCCCAAGGCGCTTCACAGGAGTATTATAAGACAAAAAATTTGACACTGAGCCACATAAGGAGAAATTAGGGCTGGCGACCAAAAGCTTGGTCAAAGAGGCAGGTTTTAAGGAGAATCTTAAAGGAGGAAAGAGAGGTAGCGAGGCGGAGAGGTTTAAGCAGGGAATTCCAGAGCTTAGGGCCTAGACAACAGAAGGCACGGCCACCAATGGTTGAGCGATTATAATCAGGGATGCTCAAGAGGACAGAATTAGAGGAGCGCAGATATCTCGGGGGGTTGTGGGGCTGAAGGAGATTACAGAGATAGGGAGGGATTTGACAACAAGGATGAGAATTTTGAAATCGAGGTGTTGCTTAACTGGGAGCCAATGTAGGTCAGCGAGCACAGGGGTGACGGGTGAACGGGACTTGGTGCGAGTTAGGACACGGACAGCCGAGTTTTGGATCACCTCAAGTTTACGTAGGGTAGAACGTGGGAGGCCAGCCAGGAGTGCGTTGGAATAGTCAAGTCTAGAGGTAACAAAGGCATGGATGAGGGTTTCAGCAGTGGATGAGCTGAAGCAAGGGCGTAGACGGGTGATGTTACGGAGGTGGAAGTAGGCGGTCTTAGTTATGCTGCGGATATGTGGTCAGAAGCTCATTTCAGGGTCAAATTTGACACCAAGGTTGCGAACAGTGTGGTTCAGCCTCAGACAGATGTTAGGGAGAGCAATGGAGTCGATGGCTAGGGAACGGAGTTTGTGGCGGGGACCGAAAACAATGGCTTCGGTCTTTCCAATATTTAATTGGAGAAAATTTCTGCTCATTCCGGAACTGGATGTCGGACAAGCAGTCTGACAATTTAGAGATCGTGGAGAGGTCGAGAGAAGTGGTAGTGAGGAAGAGCTGGGTGTCGTCAGCGTACATGTGGAAACTGATGCTGTGTTTTCGGATGATGTCGCCAAGGGGCAACATGTAGATGAGAAATAGGAGGGGGCCAAAGATAGATCCTTGGGGGACACCAGAGGTAACGATGCGGGAGCGGGAAGAGAAGCCGTTGCAGGTGATTCTCTCGCTACGATTAGACAGATAAGAATGGAACCAGGCGAGTGCAGTCCCACTCAGCTGGATGAAGGTGGAGAGGCATTGGAGAAGGATGGAGTGGTCAACCATGTCAAAGGCAAGAAGGACGAGGAGGGATAGTTTACCTTTGTCAGTCACAAAGAATGTCATTTGTGACTTTGATGAGAGCCATTTCAGTACTGTGGCAAGGGCGGAAACCTGATTGGAGGGATTCAAACATGGAGTTATGGGAAAGTTAGGATTTGGGAGGCGACAACACATTCAAGGACTTTGGAGAGGAAATGGAGGGGTACGGTAGCATAATAGCTATGTTACTGGACTAGTCTGGAGACGTAAATTCAAATCCCACCATGGCAGCTGGGAAATTTAAATTCAATATATTTGGAATAAAAAAACCGTAATCCATGAAACTACCAGATTGTCGTAAAAACTTATCTGGTTCACTAATGTCCCTTAGGGAAGGAAATCTCTGGGTCTGGCCTATATGCGACTCCAGACCCACAGCAGTTGAATCTTAACTGCCCTCTGAAATGGCCTAGCAAAGCATTCAGTTTTATTCAAGAAGGCAGCTCACCAACACCTTCTCGAGGCAATTAGGAATGGGCAATAAATTCCGGTGACGTCCACATACTAGTCCAGTAACATAGCGATTATGCGACCGTACTCCTCCCTTTCCTCTCCAAAGTCCTTGAATGAATAAAAAAAAAATCCACAGACGTGTGCTGTCTTTGAGAGTCACTGGATAGCGATCAGAAGTGGGAACCTTGGCTAATGTTTCTCAGCTCTAACTAGGGGCACTTGGCTAATTGTAGCACTCTTATCATTGACCTCCCTGAGATCAGCTAATTTATATACACCTATATATATATATATTTTTTTTAATTAGTTGTATTTGGCAGATTGTGGTCTGTCGAATCGGACGTTTAGTGGCCTTACAACCAACGCAAAAGGGATTACAAACATTCTTTGGTCATTTTTGGATGTTACAGTCAAAAAACATCAATGGGAAAGGTTTTTTTAAACAGTTAAACACCACAGACATGTTTGAACAAAAAGGACACACATGTGTATAAACATTTTAATTAACGCTCATGCATTGTTTATTTTCATACTATAGGGAGTTACTGTAAAAAATTCAGAAAAATAAACACAAATCTATTCTTAGCAAGGAACTGAAATTCTTTGCAACAGGCTTTTTCATTAGTTTATTTTTCTGGTGACATTTGTTTAAGTAGGCATTATGGCTTCCTGTATATTTGCTTGCTTTGGCCCTGTCTTTATTACAGCATGCCAGCAATATTTCAATGAGCTCTGCTTCTACATTTCAAACTAATCATGTCTAAACTGTAAACCAATCCTACTAATCTTGTCCAGTGCCCCCACCCCCCGAATTGAGAATTCATCTCTCAGATTACCTGAGAGACTCAGACAGGCAGAGTCCCGAAGGTAGTCTTTGAAGTACCAGCTACAAGATTTCTGGATTCTCAATCTGCCTCATCCATGGGGGAACCATATAGGGACAGCACATGTCTTATGACATATGGATCACAGGAGTCCACAGTATTGCCGCTGCACCAAAAAAAAGTATCTTCTCACAAATAAAGTGTATGGCGTAGAAATGTGGGCATTTTGGGCAGATGGGGGTGGAGGGCGTTGCAGGGTACATTTCCTGAGTGGTGAGGCCTGAGGCGCTCATGATATTGGGCCTCGGGACTCATGTCAATGGAGCTGGCGTGGCGTGAACAGCCAGCCGGCGATGAGGAGTGCAAGATCAGGCCGCTGCGAGCTTCACTCAAGTGAAGCCGGGGGGGCGGGGCAAGATTTAAGAGGCTGGGCGGTCTGGAGGATTAGAAGCTGGGAGGATCAGAGGCTGGGGTTCGGGAGTTAGGATAAGGGTCTGAATGATCGGAGGCCAGGATGGGAGGAGCGTAGTGCCGATTTGGGGAAGGGAAAGAGAGTGGGTATGGAGCAGCAATCGTGGGGCGGGGAACAACAATCGGGGAGGGGGGGAGAGCAGCAGTCGGGGGAAGGGGCGGGAGCAGTGATAATTGGGGGTGGGGGGTTGCGGCGGCCGGCATTCTTTAAATGTGGGCTACACATTCAGGTACATTAAAATACACACAGCAAAAAATAATGCCAGACACTAAAATATTATGATGTTCAGAGCACTTCAGGATACCATTTCAAACTGTACATTGGTCCTTCAGCATCTCCAGATTTCTCTGCAAGTTTTGCAAGTTTAGACATCCGTTGTTTTTATGCACCCTTGAGGTCACACAGCCAGTGTTCTTTATTTCAAACATCCTTGTCACCTGTGTAAGCAGCTCAAATGAGCAAACATACTTCTTACTGAAAAGGAAGAAAGGCAGCTTGCAAAGATTCTACGAAAATAATGGTGGGTCAGGTGAGACATGTTGTTGGATTTAGGTTATTTATATATGTACTTGAGCTTGTGTCGTTCAAGGGCATACTGACTCAATTCATCTTGGAAGAACGTGAACATGCTTAACTTAGGCACAAACATATATAGCCATCTGTAAATGTACCAGCATTGTTGCTCTGCAAACACTTTTTTCAAATTCCAAGATAATTTTATGTTGGTTGGAATCAAGTTCTGTAACAAATCAAATGTGAAGGGAGAGGTGTCTGAATAAAGTATGCAAAAAGGGGTCCTATGACCTCAATAGGATCCTGATGCCATTTTCATGAACCTCAGCCTGGTGAATGCTCAGTGATGAGCCCACCCAGTAGATGGTATAGAACGGAAACGGCCACTGCCAGTGCTATTTAAAGAGGAACTCGTCTGTAATTACTCAGATCATTGGTATCTGGAGAGTTGGTGGAGCTTTTCTGAGAATGTTTCTTTTTGGCTGATACTGTGATTTTGTTTTTGCATTTCTTGGCATTTCAACCAATCTGTAAGCAGAGAGATTTTCTTCCTTTACTGAGTGATGGGAGTAATATTGGCCACCCCTTACAGGCTGCAGGAAGAGGAGGAACAGGAGCAGCAGCAACAGCAACAAGTGAGCGAGCTTGAGGGAACTGCACGTGGCCCTGAAAGGAGTAGGGCTGCTCACAGGTGGCTTAAGCCTGTTCATAGGGTCTATAGGCCCACCCTGAGATACCTGGACCTCAGTAAGGAACAGTGTAGGAGGAGACCGCACTTCACATGAGAGGCCTTATCAAGAATCTGGAAACTGCTGCCGCAGGAGCTAGCGCCCAGTACCACAGATGGCACCGAATTACCTCTGGCAGTTAAGGTGAGCATAACCCTGAATGCAAACCATCGTGCCAAGATTACTTTCATGTTAACGGGTGCCTCATTTTAAAAGGTGCAAGCTCGCTTTGACTAGGCGTCGGGCCTGCCAGTAATCCTGCTCAAAGCGGTAAGCTGCCAATCAATGTAGGCAGCTCACCTGTGAAATACGAAATGAGGCCTGAACATCAAAATGGTTCAGGCCTCTTGCTGGCGACATTGGGTCGGACTCTCGATTGCCCCACCCACCGCGAGCCCCCCGCCCCATGCACTACAATTAAAAATCTCAGCTATGCTGTTATATCGGAGTTGCTTTCAACCAAGCTAAAAATAATTTGTTTGAATAATTTTCATGCACTTTGATCAAATTTGGAAACTACACTTTTCATGGATGACATGTAGCACATCAAATGTAATGAATAAAGGCATAGCTCTGCTCATCAGTCATTCACGAATACAGAAACTGTACAGAACAGCTAACTTTAATAAAAATAGAAAATGCTGGAAATACTCAGCAGGTCAGGCATTATCTGTGGAGAGAGAAACAGAGGGCTGGATTTTGCCAGCCCTGAGGAGGCGGGTTTGGAGGCAGGACTGCTGGGAAAATGGGAAAAATTGGGAGCGGGTCCGCACCCCGCCCCCACCCGCGCAGGGACCCGTCTCCTCGAGGTGGGAAGAGGCTTTTCACCATTTTACGCCTGCTGATGCGGGCTTCCTAACGTCGGGAAACCCCGCCAGGTTCAGCGAGGCGAGCAGTGGGTCTGCGGGGGTGAGAGGGGTCGAAATGTCAGCTGTAGAGGTGAGTGATGGGTGCAAGTTTGGACAGGTAATATCAGAGGTGAGTGTAAAGTGTTGGACAAAGTTTCCTTACCTTTGCTTCTTTCTGCAGACTTCAACCTTTGGGTATCCGGGAGGTGCCTCATCTCAACGGCAGAGATGACAGAATGGCTACTGCATTCTCAGATGCAGCAGCCATCTGCTTTCTGCTGAGGAGAGAGGTCTTGGTGAGCCTGTGTGCAAGGGCTCACCTTAGAACAGAGATTGTCAGTGTTTGACAGCTTCTCAAAGCTGTCAAACGCTGACAATTCATCTGTCAAAAATTTTTCGACAGATGAAGCATCATACGCTGACGTGATCTGTCACCGGCTTTCCCTTAATTGGCCGATAAGCCCGCAGGGCGGCCTTAACAAGGTCAATCAAGGGAAAATAGCATGGGTTGGTCAGACGTCGCTGGGGGCGGGACTGAAACCTGGAAACCAGAAGTCCCGCCTCCAGCACATCTCCATTGAGAAAATCCAGCCCAGAGTTAACGTTTCAGGTCAATGACCTTTTCAGGTTGATGACGAAAGGTCATTGACCTGAAACGTTAACTCTGTTTCTCGCTCCACAGATGCTGCCTGGCCTGCTGAGTATTTCCAGCATTTTCTGTTATTATTTCAGATTTCCAGCATCTGCAGTATTTTGCTTTTGTAGCTAACTGTAATGGATGGAATTATGTGCAGAATAAAATTGTAATGCCAAAAAGTTTATATAAAAGAAATGTTGTAAAAGATTCATTAGGGACATATGGTCAGGAAATCTCATGTGCAGCAAATTACTCATTCTGCTTAAATTATAGACCAAGCCAATAAGTAGAACCACTAAAATCTCAGCCAGCACCATATTAGCCATATCAGAAAGTTGGCAGCAATTTGATCATGTGGAAGGGGTAGGACTAGTTTATAGTTACTGGCTGCTGCTCAACTTAGCCAGAGATGTGCACAATATGTAATATAATTAGTAAAATGCTGATAAATTGCAGGAAATTCATTTTGTCCAGATACGGAATATCTAATGAAGTCTTTAGTAACAGTTGGCCACAGTTTGCAAGTGCTGAGTTCAGACAATTTACCAAGGAATGAGATCTCATTCACACAAAATGAGGTCTGAATTACCCACAGTCAAACAGGCTCCTGGAGAAATAAGTGCAGACTGTAAAGAATGTGATGAAGTCAATGGGAGGATAGTGGGGATGATATGTATAAGAATCCACTAGTTTACCATAGTACATTAAGACAAAAATATAATTCTCATATAGAAAGGTATATCGTATATGTATGCTTTTTTTCTATAATGGGCTGGTTGGAGATGGCTTGTTTGCACTATAGCCCCATAGAGCTTTGATGAAGAACTAGTTAAATTAAAGGCCGGGGAAGGGGTATTTTGAATGCTGCCATTATAATAATCAACATTCCATGCAGGAATATTATTTGAAATTGGTATGTCTAGAATAGTAGCACAAATGAAAACTGCAGGCTTATAAAAGTTGCATTATACATGGCTTGATGATAAAGAGAATGCATTAGTGAATTTCCATGGGCCCAATCAAAAAAAAAAGTATTTTCTATCTGATGGTTATATACAAATGCAACTTTTTTCCTTTCTGTTACCAGTAGTTTGTATGTGTAGGGTAGAGAGTCACATTATCGACTGACTAGCCTAGAAATCCAATCGTGCCCAAAAGCACCAGTTACTATCACTGCATGCAATATACATGCTGCCCGCTAAACATTCATCCATGCAGCCAGCACTACAAGCCTATTGGGGAGAGGTGGGCTGATATCCAGCACACTACTTAAAGGCAGCCAGCACCCCTTAAAATGGAAGTGCATTCTGGCACAAGAACAAGTTACTGAGAAAATGCCTGAAGGAGGGAGCAAGCGGGCACTGAGGTTCTTCGATGCTGCACTGGAGGCCTTGTTGCAGACAGTGGAGCTGCCATATTGGTGGCTTAGTAGGCTGTTTAGCGCCTAGAAAATGAGCATTGTGCTGTCGAATTTAAAGGCAATTACATGCCAAAGAATATAAATATTCCCCAGGAATGCCAGGCTTCCTCATGTCACTCTAAATGTCAGGTTAGCTACGAGAAAAGATGGCTTTCCCACTTTGTGTTCAGGGTTTCTCAAAACATTCTTAGAAGGAAACAAGCTTCAAATTGTTCATCATTCAATGATTCCTTTTCGAGTTATACGAAAACATAGTATAATCATCTTTTCTCAGTAATATTTTGTCATATATATACACACCATAAATTAAATCTAAAATTGGAGCATTCACTAGAATGCAAACCTTCCATGAGGTTACTTTACTTGTACCAAGAGCTGTTACGGTGCAACGCTTCTTAATTCCATACTTATCCAGTCGTAATAAAATGACTGAGCTCTTGAGCAATTCATTTTGAATATCATAAAAATAATTTAATCATCTGAATTTGAAAGCAAATTAAATGATTGTCTGCACGAGTAAAGGAACCATGATCGCATACTGGCAGGTAAGTAATGTTCAGTTTATTATATAGATATATGTATTAAAACATAGTCTGGAATCTGCTGCCTGATGTAAGCTGTTAACAGTTAAATGCCACTTTTATCTTCACCGCCACCAGTTATTATATTGCTGAACTGTGAAACTATCAATATCTATAGATTATTAAAAATCAGCAGGCACGTCCTGCCTACAAACCAAACTTCCGAGGTTACAATTTTGAGCAACACCTTTTATGTCAACTACTGTATATCAGGTACACACACAAGTTTTTGGGTCTTTTTTACTCTAGATTTTTTGGTCTTTGTATTTTAGATCACTGACAACGGAGTCCCAACTCCCTATGACTTCAAGAGTATCTTTGCGAGTGTCGATTTCTAGATAAGCTTTCGGCAAAATCCCAGGCAATTTAACAGAACAGCTGTTCTATTAATTTGTGCTCCTTTCACACTCTAAATGCTATGCTTTTATAGGTTACTGTGATATATACAGTATTTGTTTGCTTCTCATCACTGTGGGAGCTGTAGTAGTCTGAACTGTATCTCTTGGAAGTTCAAAACTGAATCAAACAACAACACACATTCATATAGGATATTTAATATAAAGGAATGCCTCAAGGCACTTCAAAAAAAAAGAAAGAGCTCACCTTTCACAACCTCAGAACATTCCAAAGTGCTTTACAGCCAATGAAGTACTTTTGAAGTGTAGTCACTGTTGTGATGTAGGAAACGCAGCAGCCAATTTGCGCACAGCACGCTCTCACAAACAGCAATGTCATATTGACCAGATAATCTGTTTTTTAGTGATGTTGTTTGAGGGATAAATATTGGACAGGACACCGGGGAGAAGTCCCCTTGCTCTCTTCAAAATAATGCCATGTGATATTTACATCCACCTGAGAGCGCAAACAGGGCCTCGGTTTAACGTCTCATCCGAAAGACGGCACCTCCTTCAGTGCAGCACTCCCTCAGCACTGCACTGGAGTGTCAGGCTAGATTTTTGTGCTCAAGTTACTGCAGTGGGACTTGAACCCACAACCTTCTGACTCAGAGATGAGGGTGCTAGCCACTGAGCCACAGCTGACACTGACAAATACATGTAAGGAAATCGATGTCGAGTCTCAGAAGGCTGACTAAAAGCTTGGTCAAAGAGATTGATTTAAGAAGTAGGAGAAAGAGAAAGAGATGAGAGGTGGAAAGCTTTAGGGAGTGACTTCCAAAAAGTAGGACTGAGGCAGCAGATTGCACTGTCACCAGTGGTGGGGAAGATGCACAAAAGACTTGTCTCAAGAATGGAGAACTCAGTGGGAGATGTAAGACTGAAGGAGATTTCAGAGATAGGGTAGGGCAACATCATATAGAGATTTACAAACAAAGTAAAGGATTTTAAATTAAATGCATTTGGGGATACAAAACAAATATTAAATCAGGGCAGGCCAAGGATGATAGGCGAGCAAGACAATAAGTGACAGAAAACAAGCAGCAGAATTTTGGATAGATTGTAGTTTATGAAGGCTAGAGGATTTAAAAAAAAAATTCATTTATGGGATGTGGGCGTCACTGGCAAGTCCAGCATTTATTGCCCATCCCTAATTGCCCTCGAGAAGGTGGTGAGCTGCCTTCTTGAACTGCTGCAGTCCGTGTGGTGAAGGTTCTCCCACAGTGCTGTTAGGGAGGGAGTTCCAGGATTTTGACCCAGTGACGATGAAGGATTGGCGATATACTTCCAAGTCAGGATGGTGTGTGACTTGGAGGTGGTGGTGTTCCCATGCGCCTGCTGCCCTTGTCCTTCTAGGTGGAAGAGGTCGCGGGTTTGGGAGCTCCTGCCGAAGAAGTCTTGGCGAGTTGCTGCAGTGCATCTTGTAGATGGTACACACTGCAGCCACGGTACGCCGGTGGTGGAGGGAGTGAATGTTTAAGGTGGTGGATGGGGTGCCAATCAAACGGGCTGCTTTGTCCTGGATGGCGTCGAGCTTCTTGAGTGTTGTTGGAGCTGCACTCATCCAGGCAAGTGGAGAGTATTCCATCACAATCCTTACTTGTGCCTTGTAGATGGTGGAAAGGCTTTGGGGAGTCAGGAGGTGAGACACTCGCCGCAGAATACCAAGCCTCTGACCTGCTCTTGTTGCCACAGAATTTATGTGGCTGGTCCAGTTAAGTTTCTGGTTAATGGTGACCCCCCCAGGATGTTGATGGTGGGGGATTCGGCGATGGTAATACCGTTGAATGTCATGGGGAGGTGGTTAGACTCTCGCTTGTTGGAGATAGTCATTGCCTGGCACTTGTGTGGCGCGAATGTTACCTGCCACTTATCAGCCCAAGCCTGAACGTCATCCAAGTCTTGTTGCATG
The DNA here is from genome assembly GCA_030390025.1 of Squalus acanthias. Lineage (NCBI taxonomy): Eukaryota > Metazoa > Chordata > Chondrichthyes > Squaliformes > Squalidae > Squalus > Squalus acanthias. The sequence continues at coordinate 144,156,852 of CM059427.1, read as the reverse complement.
CGGGCATGGACTGCTTCATTATCTGAGGAGTTGTGAATGGCGCTGAACACTGTGCAGTCATCAGCGAACATCCCCATTTCTGACCTTAAGTTGGAGGGAAGCAGCTGAAGATGATTGGGCCTAGGACACTGCCCTGAGGAACTCCTGCAGCGATGTCCTGGGGCTGTGATGACTGACCTTCAACCACCACAACCATCTTCCTTTGTGTTAGGTATGACTCCAGCCAGTGGAGTGTTTTCCCCCCGATTCCCATTGACTTCAGTTTTACTGGGGCTCCTTGATGCGACACTCGGTCAAATGCTGCCTTGATGTCAAGGGCAGTCACTCTCATCGCACCCCTGGAATTCAGCTCCTTTGTCCACGTTTGGACCAAGGCTGTAATGAGGTCAGGAGCCGAGTGGTCTTGGCGGAACCCAAACTGGGCATCCGTGAGCAGGTTATTGGTGAGTAAGTGCCGCTTGATAGCACTGTCGACAACACCTTCCATCACTTTGCTGATGATTGAGAGTAGACTGATGGGGCGGTAACTGGCCGGGTTGGATTTGTCCTGCTTTTTGTGGACAGGACATACCTGGGCAGTTTTCCACATTGTCGAATAAATGCCAGTGTTGTAGCTGTACTGGAACAGCTTGGCTAGAGGTGCTGCTAGTTCTGGAGCACAAGTCTTCAGCACGATAGCCGGGATGTTGTCGGGGCCCATGGATGGAGAAGGCAGGAGGGAGATGGACAGATAATGCACGGCTAGAGTGGGTGAGGAACTGGGGGAAGGTTGGGGGCTGACTGAGCAATTAATAACTAAACCAGTTGTGTGCCAGATGCACTTCAGTTTCGACTCCTTTGACTTCAGAGATGGAGATGAGGGCTGTAGTTGGGTAGTGACAGGGGTGGGAGACAGCAATTGATTTTGTGAGAACAAGAGCATCAAAGGCACAGAGAGGAAATGATTAAGCAGGTCAGCGGCAGTGGAGATGTCTTTATGGGTATAAGTTCAAAGGTGAAGGAGTCGGGAATCTGCAAGTGAGTTTGTGAGGAGTGGAGGAGAGTTTTTTTCCTCATGAGCAGATTAGAATAATGGCAGAAGGAAGGCCATCTCAGTGAGGCAGTCCATGTGGGCTTAGGAAGGCTGTAAAGAAGAAATATTGTGAATGGGAGGTGTGAAGGATGGAAGACCATAAGGTACTCAAACCCGAAAGTGCTGGAGGAGAAGTGGGAGCATTCAAGGAGATTCTTGGCAGTGGTTTGGACAGGGCAAATGATGGAATGTATAGCCAGATAACAAGGCTTCTGTATAGAGCAATCAAAGATTTGAATGGCTGCAGCTCCTTCAGTATCCTCAGAAAAAGTTACTGGAACTTCTGGATTTGAATAACTGTCAGCCACATTTAATAGTAACTGGCTGTCATACATAGAATCATAGATAACTGAACAAATCACATGGTTTGTTCAAAAGTAGTTTGGCCCCTTCCTCAAACTTTGCAGACAACTGATGAATTTACAACATTTGTATTGAGTTAAGCTTGAGACAAGATTCTGACTTTAACTGGTTTATTTTAAATTACTTATGACTAGTGACTGAATTAAAGGGATCTCTGCAGTTAAGACAAGACAAAACAACATAATTTTGAACACAACTTTTGTTCTAAGATCAAAAACTGACACTCAGATGCAAAGTTAACTCCTTTAAATAATATGATACACAATAATTAACACAAAAGAACCACCAATCTCTAATAACGTATAGAGTTAACTGTCTGAAATAATACACCCAAACTGATGATATCTCTCTCTCTTTTGTTTAAACTCACAACTATAATTCTGCTGTGAAATGTATGCACTCAATGGCCCTGACCTTTGCTGGGGCGGGATTTCCAAGTGGTGGGGAGGAGTTCTGGTTGGGGAACGCTGTTCACAACGTGCGTGTTTTTTTTCCCAACAGGATCCCCGCCCGGAAGCCAGCCTGATTGTCAGGCTTGGCATGCTGCAGAAGAGGCCGCAGCCCAGGAGCAGGTAGGTTTCCTGCTACTGAGGTAGAGATCGTGGTGTGGGGGGGGGGGGGGGAAGGGTGGTGGTATAGAGTGTTGCTTGGAGGGTCAGGGGTGACCTGCGAGGGTTAGAGAGAGCTCGAGAATTGGAGGTGTGGAGGGGGTCATTGACTGTGGGGGGGTTGGAGGGGGGGGGTTGGAGGGGGGGGCGTTGGCAATTCCGGGGAGGGAAGCAGGTTGGTTTGGGGGCCAGGCGGAGGCACTCCTGCTTCTCCTGGCCCACAAGCAGTGTTGGAAAGGCACTTACCTCTTCCACACAGCAGTCCTCGCCTCCCTTTAGATGATGGGTTTCCCGAGGCCCGGGAAATCCGGCCAGCCAGCGATAAAGCTGGAAGAGAGATAATATCTAAGGCACACAGCCACATTTAAATATTTAAATGAGCAACCTGCCTCCTGGGAGTGGGTTGGTTGCCCGCCCCCCATCCCACCTCCGTTAAAACTGTAAGTGGATGGGTTCGAGGCGGGCTGGGATTGGGTTTGAGATTTTTAACATTTTTAACATCTCACTCAACCCAAACCCATCCAATTTTAGGGGTTAAAATTACCCCCAGTATTTGTAATATTGACAAGAGTGTTCAAAGATTGTGAACTGTCTCTTTCAATTTTTATTTTTTATTGGTTTCAGGCATGGGCTGTTGGAAAAAAACCACACACATGAAAAGAACACAGTAACTGCTCCAAATTTCTACAATTATTTTTTCCAGATCGTTCTCTTGCAATAATTGCTTGAGGTTTATTGCATCAATGCGGTTGCTTTCATGCCCTTAAAGGGATAATGTCTTGCTGCTAGGAAGGCATGTGATTACATAAGCATGCCATTTTGTTCAGCTCAGTCTGCCCTCCAATCCTACAAGGGTGATACTGTACATTGATTGCTGATCAGTTAACCATGAAATTCCAGAAATAGAGACGTTACCATTGTCTACTGCGAAAAACATTCTTTAAAAAAAAAAGTATAATTTCCAGCCAATGTCCCTTTCTCACCCTCCTTTATCTTGAAGCCCATTCCTGTACTCATTAAACTGACTTTAAGTAGATAATCAGCTCTCTGGGAAAGAGTCAAGTCATGGATGATAACAGGCAGCCAAAGTGAATTATAGATTTGTACAAAGTTCAAAAGGTTTGTCAAACTACTCGTGAGATACAAGCTCAAAATCACAAAGAACATCATAAATGTCATTGTAATTTATCCCTGCCCAGCTGTTATTTTACATAAAAGTGGATACCTGGGTGAGGCGAGATAACTGTAGTGGCAAGGAGGTCAGCACTAGTTCTCAACGGACACATAAGAACATAAGAAATAGGAGCAGGAGTAGGCCATTCGGCCCCTCGAGCCTGCTCCGCCATTCAATAAGATAATGGCTGATCTGATCTTGGCCTCAACTCCACTTTCCTGCCCGCTCCCCATAACCCTCGATTCCCCTGTTTTTCAAAAATCTGTCCATCTCCGCCTTGAATATATTCAATGACTCAGCCTCCACAGCTCTCTGGGGTAGAGAATTCCAAAGATTCACGATCCTCTGAGAGAAGAAATTCCTCCTCATCTTCATTTTAAATGGGTGACCCCTTATTCTGAAACTATGCCCCCTAGTTCTAGATTCCCCCACGAGGGGAAACATCCTCCCTGCAACTACCCTGTCAAGCCCCCTCAGAATCTTATATGTTTCAATAAGATCACCTTTCATTCATCTAAACTCCAATGATATAGGCCCAACCTGCTCAACCTTTCCTCATAAGACAACTCTTTTCCTGTCTATTGTAAGACTTCACAGCTGAGATATATTTACGTCCTAATTCTCCCATATTCTACATTTTTTTCCCCCCTGGGTTCATTAACTTAACCTTTTAATTATTTTTTCCTTTGGGGTCCAGGCCACAATCCCAAACAGAACTCCGAGATGGACCCCACAACCGCCTGTTTTTGGTATGGTCCCTTGGAGAGCCAAGAAAGTGAGAATTCAACATATAGACATCGCTGCCTCTGGCCCTGTCCCCTCTGATCTTACAAGGCTGCATGGGAATTCCCTGACGTATCTGGGTCCCAGCTTAAATTCTAGCCCCATCTGGAGACTCCTACTGAAGTTACTATGGGGGCCATGATTGAAGGGCAATAAATTTTCGGGGCCTGTATCTGTCAGGTTAAATATTAGCAGCTCCAATCACACGGATAACATTGTGACACAAATACACCCTACATTGCCTAAGAGAGCATAAGCTATCATTCTGATACATGGACCAGGTTCACTTTTGAAACTTGCGGATGCCATTACCATGAAGTAATTCCCACGACACATGTCAATGAGGAATGCTGTTTCCTCAGAGGTAGAAGATAAGCTTAAAAGTCTTTCACCATTGCCATATCCTGTTGATGGCTTAATCTGACTTGTAGTGCCGCTAGTCTAGGACATGATGAAAACTGGGCTGCCCACTTCTTTGCTCTCAAGTCATTAATTCCTCCTTCACGCTGGATTCATTAGCACAGCTTTATCAAATTTGAGCCAAACATAACACAAAAGACAATATTACATTTTGTGCTGTGCAGATATTTCCTCCCCGTGATCTTTAAACTTTTTTTTGCCAAGGGCCATAAATACAGCTTGAGTGAAAGCATCTGGTGATGCCTCATTTTATCTTCTACTGTAATAAAGCAGACAGCAGAATTCATGGTCTGTTTATCACTAAAACAGCACAAAATTCTCACAGGAAACAGACTGCTTTTCCTGTCTATTGTAAGACTTCACAGCTGAGATATATTTACGTCCTAATTCTCCCATATTCTACATTTTTCCCCCCCTGTGTTCATTAACTTAACCTTTTAAAATAAATGAACACTATCCACCAAAACTCTTAAGAGATCCTTTTTATATATAGTTTAAGTATATTTAATCAAATATCACAGGATGTTACCAAACCAAAATAGAAATGGGAGTCTGCCGTTTCTACTATGCATTTGTAAGAAGCCCTATGCCACACGAGAATTCGATTCCCTGCTCAATCTGTGTTTGCCATGGAGGAACTGGTTTCCTGTGATGCAGTGCGTCAAATAAGGATGTTCAGATAAATGAGAAAATTCAATTGATTGATCCTTACAATAGATTTCTCCCCACCCCATCTATTACCGGTTCATCATGCCCTAACCTAAGGGCTCTGAATCTTCGTTTGATCACCCTTGCTCCTAATTTTCATGTTGCAGTTACTAAATTTTATTATTCTGTTTCCATTATATCACGCCTAGCCTATTTTGCCAGTTTTGTGATTTTACGAGAGAACAAATCAAACCTTTGGTGAATTGCAAAGCCAATACTAATCAAAAATGAAGTATTGTGTCTCCACATGTAGAGTACTTTCTGAAACACCATTAGTACAATAAAAAGTGGACTTTGTTGTAGAATGATATGCTTCGTTCTATAATGAAGAGAGATATGCATTGTCTAAATGATTTGTGTTTTAATCTTTCACATCTAATTAGATAGCTTAGAATCTATCCGGTTCAGGAAACAAGGGGTTTCCTGGCTAGAACCACAGGTACTGCTATCATACCTAAGGGCGCGATCTTGCCAGCCCTAGGGAGGTGGGACTGCCGGGAAAATGGCAGAATTTGGAGGCGGGTGCCCAACCCGCCTCCATACCATCTTGCCAGGAGGCGGGTAGCCGTCCTGCCCCAGGTCCCGTCTCCTTGGAGGTGGGAAGAGATTACAGCCACTTAACTGCCTGTTAACAGGCAGAAAATAGGCTTATCACCATTTTGCGCACACAAGTGCAGGCTTCCCGAAGGCTCTGAACCCCGCCAGGGTCACCGAGGCGAGTAGTGGGTCTGCGGGGGTCGGAGGGGTGCAAAAGTGTGCTGTGGAGGTGAGTGATGGGTGCAAGAGTGGGAGCGGTGAGTATCTGAGGTAAGTGCAAAGTGTTAGAAAAAGTGTACTTACCTTTGTTTCTTCCTGCAGGCTTCAGTCAGTGGGTATGCAGAGAATCTCGCACCTCCGCGGTAGAGATGACAGATGGCCGTTGCATTCTCCAATTCAACAACCATCTAATTTCTACAAAAGAAAGAGGTTTGATGAGGTCTTGAATTCAAGACCTCATCAAACTACAGAGAATGTCAGTGTTTGACAGCTTCACAGAGCTGTCAAACGATGACAATTCATCTGTCAAAAATTTTTGACATTCTCTACAACCGGCTTTCCCTTAATTGGCCTGCTAAGCCCGCTAGGCGGGCTCAACAAGGTCAATCAAGGGAAAATAGCGTGGGTTGGCCACAAGTTGATGGAGGCGGGACCAAAACCCGACAAGAGGGAGACCCGCCTCCGAAAGCTCCCCATTGGCAAAATCACCCCCTAAGTCAATGTTCGACAACTGCCATAAAAGTAAGACGCTAAGACTACTTACGGGAGTAACTAATGCCACTGAACCCTACACAGTATTTACAGCAGATTCAACTTTGTAACTAATGGGGCTAAAAATTCGATTAGGCCGAAAACGGGCATGGGGATTGCGATCCGCGATCGGCCCGTGCCCGCTGAAAGTAGTGCAGGCAGCATGCGGCATTTGTGCTGCCTGCTAATTAACATTATGATGCGCGCAGCCCAGTGCTGAGAGCACTGCTGAGTGGCTGAGCGCTCAGCAGGAGGCCGAAGTTCATGCGAGGCTAGCTCTATTTAAAACTAGCTTCCACTTTTAAACGCAGTCTGCACCTCTTAAAGGGGAGGTGCATTCAGTAGCTCACTGAACTGGCTGTCAAGGCAACTGTCAGTCAGTTATGGCTCAACAGGGCAGAGAAAGGGCACCCTGGTTATTAGGTGCTAAGGAGCTAAATTTCGCGGCCATGATGTTTTACAGCTGCAAAGCCAGATTAGATTTAACTAAAGAAACAGTAAAAATTGAATTTGTTTCAACTAAGCAAATAAAAGTAAAAGTTACTGAAACAATGGATGTTTCAGTATGGTGCACAGTCATTATTAAGATTCAATATTAATTTCTTGCATTTGGATAGCATTTCTCTTTTTTCTTTATTTTGTCGTTGCCTAAATTCGCTCGTACCCCAAATTGGGTGCAATTCAGATTGCGTGTAGTGACAGCGGACCAAAACTAAATTGGTTCTCGGGCTTCATCATCATAATCCAGGTGAGCTGTGCATGCCAATTAGGCACCACGACGCAGCTTGCCTGTCTGCGTCTAACCAGTTTCAGCTGGGCCTAGGCCCACGGATAAGTCCGGCAGTGGGGTGGAGGTGATCGGGAGGGGGTAGCGAGGGCCACCAGCTCCTTTCAACTCTACAAAAAAAAAAAATTTTTTTGGAAGTTGTGACGCTGGAAGCAGCCCCAGAAATACCAGTCGGAGCTTGCGCATCACGAGCCCTGACTAGGTTAAACAAATTTAGGAGTCCAGGGGGGAAAAATTCAGTTGGTTGCGCCTCCCGTTAGCGCCTTAAGAGGGCGCTAATGGGGCGCAAAGCAACTAGCACCCGGGCGCGGCGATGTTTGCGCCGCTCGCGAAATTAACTAGACATTTTGCGGCGGCGCTAAACACTACCGCCACGATCTCCTGCGCCGGCAGATCGTGACATCAGTCGAGTGCGCAATGCCCCGGTATCGCCCCGGAGCGGATATTGAGTGGTGCCCCCTGCCTTACCGCCTGCCGCTAGCAACGACAGGTTGAGGGGAGCGTTTTGCAGTCAGGAAGGGACTGGGGGAGCGCTATTTAAAGACGACCACTTCCTGCCTTTTATTGTTGGTGACATTTTTGAACCACGCATTCTGAGAGAGAGAGAGAGAGAGACTTCTGGAGAGATTCAACGCTGTGTGAAGGAGTTTTGGGTACTGAGCAGCATTTTGCAGGTTCATTTTGATTTGCCCTTCCTTGTATCGATTTAGAAGAGACTGTGGGGGCTGCACTCTGAGCTCTTTCCCTGGTACTCTCCATTGTTCTTTCCAGCAGATTTGATGTACAGGTCTCTCCAGGCCGAGATTCAAGGCTGCAATGAGCAGGATGTGGATGGAAAGCAAGATCAACCCTCCCCTTTAAGAACTGGCCCACGCCATTGTGTGTGTGTTCCATTGCTGACTGACATCACATGAGCTTCGCCAGTGCTCTGAGGTAGCGCCTCGCTCCTCGGCCTTTGCGCCTTAAGACAGGTGTGAAGCGCCTGATTTAGCGTTCCAATCACCTCCAGGGGCGATAAAAGTCAAGTTTGCAGTCGGAGGCGATAATTAGCGCCAGGCGCTAATCTTTGCGCCAGGCTGATAATTGCGCCCCAAATGGGGCGATACTGAATTTCTCCCCCCCAGGTCTGTAAGGGGTCCAGCAGCCTCGTTTCAATATTGAAGTGAGGTCTGCATTCATTTCAGGCAGCCATCAAGTTCACCTAAAAAAAGGCCTCGACTACCAATTTAGCTGTGGCCCACGCCCCCTTGCAGATTGGGCATGGGCCTCTGCACTGCTAAATTGGTTACTGTTGAATGTTGAATTTAGGCCCCATTGAATCTAAACTCTGTACTTGAGGTCCCAGACTTTGCGATGGGTCACATTCTGTACCTGTGATTAGGAGAGTGGATTTTAGAGCACGTACCCTGGAATAAACCACGACAATAAATACATACAAAATAATTCACAGTTTCTCTTTGTCAGTGAATTATCAATGTATACATTTCTTAGGACCCCACATAAGTCTATACAACTGTTTTTATAAGTGCAAGATTCAGACAGTCACACGGTTATACTTTACACAAGTCTTGCCGAATTACATTAAATAGGGATTTGAAACAAAATCTTAAAAGAGCCGAATCTTACCCAAAGAAATGTGTTATAAAAATTATAAAATTGCTCTCTAAATATCTATTACATCAATTCATGGATCACCAAATTACCCCTCTCCATATAATTTTCATTATAGATAAGCCCTTATTTTCAATTCAATAGCAATAATAAATAGGTACATTTTTTATAATGTATACTGCTGTTCAGACAAGGAGGGCATGGAACATTGGGAAATCCACATTTTACAACATAGCTTTAGGTGACATAGTTTCAAGAGGCTTATCTATATTGCGGTTAAATGTTACATCAAACTATGGGACAAATCAATTTTACAAGCAGACTAATACTGGACTTTGTCTGTTGGTTAAAATACTTAAACTAAGGAATAACAGGCTGATGTACTGATTCACTTGCCAAATAGAAGAGTAGAGAAAGCTTTGAAAACTGTACAATCTTCAAAAGCCCTTTATCAGTTAGAGTGATACAGGTAAAGAAAACATATAATTCTGACTGTTCTTCAAAGTAGTTTTTTTCTCCTCTGTCAGTTATCTAGTTCATTCTCAGTTTGATAGAATCAGACATAAATTTCTATTGTTTAATTTAGGTTCTCCAAACCTAGCTAGGTTTTTATTACAACAAAATGGTTTTTAAAATAAACTAAATGAACTAAGCTTTGTTTATTGTAAAATGTAATGAGATATTTAACAAGGCAGGACCACATAACTAAAGTATGTGAATTATGTGATTCTTATCTGATTTTTATGGGTTTAAAAAGATTCTCATGTCATTCACTGGTTTGATCCAAATCAGCCATTTTAAGATTTATTGTTCAGTTCAAATGTATTTTTTCTTTAAAAAACATCACAGTGCAAAGGGAAAATGACCCTTTTGAAACAGTTAACTGCTTAATGTCCAATCTATGCCAATAATTCATTTCAGGCCCATAATCCTACCCACTTCAAATTAGGTTTACAAACATGTCCTTGGAAATGCCCCACCCTTTTGTCCTATTTCCCCATTGTTATAAAACAATAATGTTGCATTCCTTAGTCTACTCTATTGAATATGCTGAAGGTATGGAATGGTGCCAAAGGACACTAATACTTAAGGAGGAATATGAACATTAAAATCACTCCCTTCTGTTGGATTCTTTGCTGTATCACTAATTAGCAGTAAACTCACACTTCAAAAATAGTACAAGTCTTGAAAAATATTATTCTGCCTGATCTTCAAAGATAGATTTTGGAACACTCTAACTGATAAAGGGCTTATGAAGATTGTAAACAACATCAAAAAATGTGTGTTCAGTGTTAAAATAACACTGCTAGTAGCACTCTTAATGTCATCTGCAAGTCATTTAAAGGGTGGTGGTGACCTGTTGGGCATTTTATGGTCAGACTCGGTTCTTAGAGAACAGCTGCTTGGAAAAATGTTTATGCAAGTTCACCACACAAAAGGTTGAAGGACGTCAGCAACAGCAGATGCTAGAGGGTGAATTCAGCATTCTTTAATCTTCGCAAAGTGAAGAGGAAAAAGGGGTGGAGACCCTTTAGCCCAGGTCATTGTCTCCATAGAGTTGCGTCGGAATTCCTGGGATTGCCCCAAGGTATGTCACTGATGCAGACCCAGTGCTACAATGTCAATGAGGCTGAAGGGGGTATTCCTGACTTCCAACCTCATTTTTCTCCTCTCAAGTTCACTGGGTGTGTTTGTGAAGAGGTACTGAAGAAACCTGGAACAATGGTCTGTGCTGGGACCCTCAGGGGCTGAAGGTCTGTGGGAGTCTCTAGGGTAGGCTGGAGATGAAAAAGAAGGCATTAGGACTAATGTTACAGTGTCGGCGGACCTGTGGGAAACGAGGCGGCGGCGGCGAGGTTTAAAAGAGGCGGCAGAGACCAGGTAGGCCTCACCAATCTCCGAGCTCAGAGGGAGGGAGAGAAGTAAAAAGTAATCGAAGTGTGACGTCACCAGAAAGCAGGTAAGTGATTGGTTGGTGAGTATTTCTCTCTTTTTAAACTTAAACTCTGTGGTTTATAGTTTCTAAGCTCTCTGTGGTGTAGTGGGGACTGTTGGTAAACCAGGGCCCTTAAGTATATCATTTAACTGTAGTGTAATTGCTGGGATTGATTTGATTTAATTTAATTTGAATTAATTAAAGGGTAAGTCATGGCAGGAGAGCTCGGCCCCGTGGTGTGCTCCTCCTGCGCTATGTGGGAACTCAGGGACACTTCCTGTGCCCCTGACAACCATGTGTGCAGGAAGTGTATCCAGCTGCAGCTACTGGCAGACCGCATTGCGGCGCTGGAGCTGCGATTGGATACATACTGGACCATTCGCGATGCTGAGGACGTCGTGGATATCACATTTGAGCAGTTGGTCACACCACAGGCAAAGGATGCACAGGCAGAAAGGGAATGGGTGACCAACAGACAGAGTAGTAGGCGCAGGCAGGTAGTGCAGGAGTCCCCTGTGGACATCCCCCTCTCAAACAGATATACCACTTTGAATACTGTTGGGGGGGATGGCTTATCAGAGGAAGGCAGCAGCAGCCAACTTCCTGGCACCAGGGGTGGCTCTGCTGCACAGGACGGGAGGAAAAAGAGGGGTAGAGCTATAGTGATAGGGGATTCTATTGTAAGGGGAATAGATAGGCATTTCTGCGGCCGCAAACGAGACTCCAGGATGGTGTGTTGCCTCCCTGGTACAAGGGTCAAGGATGTCTCAGAGCGGCCGCAGAACATTTTGGAAGGGGAGGGTGAACAGCCAGTTGTCGTGGTGCATATAGGTACCAACGATATAGGTAAAAAAGGGGATGAGGTCCTAAAGTAGGAGTTAGGAGGTAAATTAAAAAATAGGACCTCAAAGGTAGTAATCTCAGGATTGCTACCAGTGCCACGTGCTAGTCAGAGTAGAAATAGAAGGATATTTCAGATGAATACGTGGCTAGAGGAATGGTGCAAGGGGGAGGGATTCAAATTCCTGGGACATTGGAACCGGTTCTGGGGGAGGTGGGACCAGTACAAACCAGACGGTTTGCACCTGGGCAGGGCCGGGACCGATGTCCAAGGGGGAGTGTTTGCTAGTGCTCTGGGGGAGGGTTTAAACTAAAATGGCAGGGGGTTGGGAACCTGAGCAGGGAGACAGAGAAAAGGGAAACAAGGATAAAAGCAAAAGATAGGAAGGAGAAAAACAAAAGTGGCAGTCAGGGAAATCAACGGTTTAAATCAAACATGGCCACAGTAAATAATAATTCTAATAGGTCTAAGAGCGTTAAAAAACAAGCCAGAAGGCTTTGGGGGAGAAATTCAGTATCGCCCCATTTGGGGCGCAATTATCGGCCGGGCGCAAAGATTAGCGCCTGGCGCTAATTATCGCCACCGACTGCAAACTTGACTTTTATCGCCCCTGGAGGTGATTGCAGCGCTAAATCAGGCGCTTCACACCTGTCTTAAGGCGCAAAGGCCGAGGAGCGAGGCGCTACCTCAGAGCGCTAGCGAAGCTCATGTAATGTCAGTCAGCAATGGAACACACACACAATGGCACGGGCCAGTTCTTAAAGGGGATGGTTAATCTTGCTTTCCATCCACATCCTGCTCATTGCAGCCTTGAATCTCGGCCTGGAGAGACCTGCACATCAAATCTGCTGGAAAGAACAATGGAGAGTACCAGGCAAAGAGCTCAGAGTGCAGCCCCCACAGTCTCTGCTAAATCGATACAAGGAATGGCAATTCAAAATTAACCTGCAAAGTGCTGCTCAGTACCCAAAACTCCTTCACACAACGTTGAATCTCTCCAGAAGTCTCTCCCTCTCTCTCTCAGAATGCGTAGTTCAAAAATGGCACCAACAATAAAAGGCAGGAAGCGGTCACCTTTAAATAGCGCTCCCCCTTTCCCTTCATGACTGCAGAACGCTCCCCTCAACCTGTCGTTGCTAGCGTCAGGCGGTAAGGCAGGGGGCGCCACTCAATATCCGCTCCGGGGCGATACCGGGGCGTTGCGCACTCGAGTGACGTCATGATCTGCCGGCGCAGGAGATCGTGGCGGTAGTGTTTAGCGCTGCCGCAAAATGTCTAGTTAATTTCGCGAGCGGCGCAAACTTCGCCGCGCCTGGGCGCTAGATGCTTTGCGCCCCATTAGCGCCCTCTTAAGGCGCTAACGGGAGGCGCAACCAACTGAATTTTTCCATCTTTGTGTCTTAATGTGAGGTGGATGAATTAGCTGCGCAAATAGAGGTAAACGAATATGATTTGATTGGGATTACGGAAACATGGCTCCAGGGTGGCCAAGGCTGGGAACTCAAGATCCAGGGGTATTCAATATTCAGGAAAGATAGGCAAAAAGGAAAGGGAGGTGGGGTAGCATTGCTGGTTAAAGAGGGGATTAACACAAATGTAAGGAAGGATATTAACTCTGATGATGTGGAATCTGTATGGGTAGAACTGAGAAATACCAAGGGGCAGAAAACGTTAGTGGGAGTGGTATATAGACCTCCAAACAGTAATGCGGAGGTTGGGGATGGCATTAAAAGGGAAATTAGAGAAGCATGCAATAAGGGCACAGCAGTCATCATGGGTGACTTTAATCTACATATAGATTGGGCTAACCAAATTAGTAACAATACCGTGGAGGAGGAATTCCTGGAGTGTTTACGGGATGGTTTCCTGGACCAATATGCCGAGGAACCAACCAGAGATCAGGCCATCTTAGACTGGGTATTATGTAATGAGAAAGGATTAATTAGCAATCTTGTTGTACGAGGCCCCTTGGATCGGAGCGATCATAATATGATAGAATTCTTCATTAAGATGGAGAGTGACGTAGTTGACTCAGAGACTAGGGTCCTGAATTTAAATAAAGGAAACTACGAAGGTATGACGCGCGAGTTGGGTAGGATTGATTGGGAAATGTCACTCAAAGGGTTGACGGTGGATAGGCAATGGCAAACATTCAAAGACCGCATGGATGAACTACAGAATTTGTTCATCCCAGTTTGGCATAAGAATAAAACAAAAAGGTGACTCAACCGTGGCTAACAAGGGAAATTAGGGATAGCATAAGATCCAAGGAGAGGACATATAAATTGGCCAGAAAAAAAAGTAAACCTGAGGATTGGGAGCAGTTTAGGATTCAACAAAGAAGGATAAAGGGATTAATTAAGAAGGGGAAAATAGAATATGAGAGGAAGCTTTCAGGGAACATAAAAACTGACTGTAAAAGCTTTTATAGATATGTGAAGAGAAAAAGATTGATGAAGTCAAGCGTAGGTCCCTTGCAGTCAGAATCAGGGGAACTTATAATGGGGAACAAAGAAATGTCAGACCAATTAAATACATATTTTGGTTCTGTCTTCACAAAGGAGGACACAAATAACCTCCCAGAGATGTCGGGGAACATAGGGTCTGATGAAAGGGAGGAACTGAATGAAATCAGTATTTGTAGGGAAATGGTGTTAGGGAAATTGACGGGATTGAAGGCCGATAAATCCCCAGGGCCTGATAATCTACATCCTAGGGTACTTAAGGAAGTAGCCCTAGAAATAGTAGATGCATTGCTGATCATCTTCCAACATTCGATGGAATCTGGAACAATACCCATGGATTGGATGGTAGCTAATGTTACCCCACTATTCAAAAAAGGTGGTAGAGAGAAAACGGGGAATTATAGACTGGTAAGCCTGACATCGGTAGTGGGGAAAATGCTAGAGTCCATTATAAAAGATGTAATAGCAGAGCACTTGGAAAACAGTGACAGGATCGGATAAAGTCAACATGGATTTACAAAAGGTAAATCGTGCTTGACTAATCTACTGGAATTTTTTGAGGATGTAACTTGTAAAATAGATAAGGGAGAACCAGTGGATGTGGTGTATTTGGACTTTCAAAAGGCTTTCGATAAGGTCCCGCATAAGAGATTAGCGTGTAAAGTTAAGGCACATGGGATTGGGGGCAAGGTATTGACTTGGATAGAGAACTGGTTGGCAGACAGAAAGCAAAGAGTTGGAATAAACGGGTCTTTTTCCGAGTGGCAGGCAGTGACTAGTGGGGTACCGCAGGGATCGGTCCTTGGACCCCAGCTATTCACAATATATATTAATGATCTAGACAAGGGAACTAGATGTAATATCTCCAAGTTTGCAGATGACACAAAGCTGGGTGGGCGTGTGTGCTGCGAGGAGGATGCTGAGAAACTCCAGGATGATTTGGACAAGTTGGGTGATTGGGCAGAAGCATGGCAGTTGTAATATAACGTGGATAAATGTGAGGTTTATCCACTTTGGTGTCAAAAACAGGAAGGCAGATTATTATCTGAATGGCAATAGATTGGGAGAAGGGGAAGTGCAACGAGACCTGGGTGTCCTTGTGCACCAGTCGCTGAAGGTAAGCATGCAGGTGCAGCAGGCGGTTAAGAAGGCAAATGGTATGTTTGCCTTCGTAGCGAGAGGGTTTGAGTACAGGAACAAGGATGTCTTGCTGCAGTTGTACAGGGCCTTGGTGAGACCACATCTTGAGTATTGTGTGCAGTTTTGGTTGCCTTATCTGAGGAAGGAGGTTCTTGCCATGGAAGGAGTTCAGCGAAGATTCACCAGGCTGATACCTGGGATGGCAGGAATGACGTATGAGGAGAGATTGGGTCGATTGGGCTTATACTCGCTGGAGTTTAGAAGAATAAGAGGGGATCTCATTGAAACTTATAAAATTCTGACAGGACTGGACAGACTAGCTGCAGGAAGGATGTACCCGATGGTCGGGGATTCCAGAACCAGGGGTCACAGTCTAAGGATAAGGGGTAAGCCATTTAGGACAGAAATGAGGAGGAATTTCTTCACCCAGAGGGTGGTGAACCTGTGGAATTCTCTACCACAGAAGGCAGTAGAGGCCAATTCATTAAATATATTCAAGAAGGAGATTGATATATTTCTTAAGGCTAAAGGGATCAAGGGATATGGGGAGAAAGCAGGGACAGGGTTCTGAATTTGGATGATCAGCCATGATCGCATTGAATGGTGGAGCAGGCTCGAGGGGCCGAATGGCCTACTCCTGCTCCTATCTTCTATGTTTCCTTCACCTCCCTCACTCCCCACCACAGAGGATCTTTGAGCCTTCGGAACGGGAGCTGTGTTCCAGTTTCCTCCCGGTTTTCTGATGCTAGGCCTTACCAGAGAGTGCTCTCGGAGCGGCCTGGGTCATGCAGGGTCATGTGATTCCCTCCTCTAACAGATGCAGTGCACCTCAGAAACAGAGGAAGTTCTAACCTTAGATCTGCTGTAATGCCAACTTCTGCTTTAAAAAAAAATTAGAGCCATGATAAATTCATTTCTAGCACCAGGCATTGTTGGAGCTATGACCATATCAGTTACAGCACTACAACCTTCTCCTCTGAATACAAACGCGATCAAATTGTATTGTAAAACCTCGTCTATAATGACATCCCTTTAATGTGGGCACTACTGCACGTTATTCAAATTACCTTGCTGTGCATACAACACCAACAATGCACATTTCACAGGTTACTTCAGATCTGTAAAAAATATTTAAAAAAAGTCAAGCTAAACTTTTTCAGCAGTGTAAACTGACCAGGATAGGCATTGCTCCGTTTCATGTTGTAAAATTGTAAAATATATTTGCCAGATTTTTTCAACTTGGGCTTACAATAAAAGTAATTATAATATTAAAAAATTGCAACATTCTTCCTAATCTTCCTAATCACTATTTATTATCATTTTTACGTCATAATAGGAGTGTTGGCTTATCAGATACTTACTTATATACAGTGCAAACAATTGAGTCACCGGCTGTTAACCTGCATGGAGCTTCAACTATATTTAAATGACATTGTGTAACATTGTGGATTTAGAAACCCTAAAGTTAAGGGTCCAATTTCCCTCGTTCATCAGTTCATCATTGTGCAATCTGCATGCGCCATGTATCACTACTGGCTATTGTCGATAGTGTGATTTTTTTTCATTCAAAGATAAAAGCAGAGACTGAACTGGAGAGGCGAAGGAACAGAAGAAGCAATTAACCCTTATTGCAAGGACACCTCCTTTATCAGCCCACTGCCAGCATACGTCCACCAGGTGTGAAGTAGAAGGCCCATGAATTAAGATGGGACCCAGATATGCTGGGATTGAATCACCACAGCAAGTGACCTGGGGAGCCTGTTGGGGCAGAACCGCCGTCCACACTAAATATGGTCCCTTATCAAAGGGGGCATGGTCGGGGGGGGGGGGGGGGGGAAGAGATCTAACAGACCTGTAGTTTCCTCCTCTTTACCTTGGGCCCATCAGGTGGCCAGTATGCAGGAGAAAGCAGCAGTACTGGCTTCCCAGTCTGAGTCTTGGCCTGGAATGTCAAACAACATCACAAGCTAACTGATTGGTCCCTTTGCAAAGGCCCACGAAAAACTCTCGTTGGGCCGGGGCTGCTGAGGTACTCTCAAGTGGCTGCCCAGCACCATAATAGCTGCACCACCCCTGCTCCAGCAGATGCTCAAGCTGTGCCCACAGTGGCACAGGTGCCCACCTTTATTATTTAAATGAGGGAACCTCCCCTGGATGCTCCAGTTGGGTCAGTGGTGGTGATTCCTGGCACTTATGTCAGGATCAGAGGTCCGCAGATTTAGGGCCCACATCAGAGGATAGTACAAAGGCCCCAGTATAATACAATATTTATATCATGAGCTGGAATTGACTGTATATGACATCTAAGTAAGTACCACGAGATACATAGAAGTCATTCCAGGTATTATGTTCTAGATGTACTGTGTTTAAAACAAACTCGATTACAGTCTTTATAAAAGGAGTGATTTTGAGTCTTGGCTCATTCTGCAAGAGTACAGGAAGTTGTTCGAAATGTTAAATGCTGTCAGCTATTAGCATTTGAAGAACGGCTGCATTTGTGGTAATTAGGGAAATAAAGCAATGACCTTGAGGAGGGAAATGTGGGGGCCTGGAATAGAAGTGGTGCCTAGGAACAAGGAATAGTTAGGAAATACAACAATAAACTGCAGTAGCATGAAAGAGATGAGCACAAAGGGAAAGATATGAACTATTTATTTATAAAGGTAGGTTTTGTACAGACTCGGTGTGTTCAGAATTTGATGGCTGTGGAACATTAAGCTGGGCTCGAGCTGCACAGATTTGAATAGTTCCCCAGAATGCAGCATCCCAGTGTTCCAAAGTGAGCTTCCATAGTGCAAAATACAATCAGCAGCTATCAACTTCAACATTCATCTACCTTCCTTAGATAAGACAGTTCCTTTTGTCACTGATTTTTATGGTAATAAAATAACAGTTCCCTCACTATCTTCAGCAACTTGCATAAGTAAATAAAATGATATCCACCTGAAGTATCTTTGTAGAGCACGTAAAACACAGAATACCTCCTAGTTCTTAATTACACTGTAATGTTAGGGATCAAAAGACCACAAATTCTGGAAAGAACAAATATGCTTTTATATGATCCCGTATCATATTCTCAGATATATCAAGGTGCTTTACAACCAATGGGTTACTTTTTGAAGTGCATTCATTAATGTTATGCAAGCAAATGCAGCGCATAATATGTGCACAGCAAGGTCCCACAAACAGTAAATGAATGAATGAATGACCAGATAATATTTGGTGGTGCTGGTTGAGAAACGAATAATGGCCAGGACACTGGAAGAACTCCTTAAAAAATAAGCATGAATGCTGGAAACATGAAAGTAAAGGGCTATGCATGAAATGTTGACCCATTCGGGCCTAAATTTGTGAGTGGTCACTGAGTCATTCCAGCACTTCTAGAAAACGGGCTCATGAGATCAGATAGAGGTGAAAACCATTCTTGATTACTAAGACCGCCTACTTCCATCTCCATAACATCGTCCGACTCCACCCCTGCCTCAGCTCATCTGCTGCTGAAACCCTCATCCATGCCTTTGTTACCTCTAGACTTGACTATTCCAATGCACTCTTGGCCAGCCTCCCATCTTCTACCCTCCATAAATCCATGCTCATCCAAAACTCTGCTGCCCGTATCCTAACTCGCACCAAGTCCCGTTCACCCATCACCCCTTTACTCGCTGATCTACATGGGCTCCCGGTTGAGCAACGCCTCAATTTTAAAATTCTCATCCTTGCTTTCAAATCCCTCCATGGCCTCGCCCCTCCCTAACCTCCTCCAGCCTTAGAACCCTCCAAGATATCTGCGCTCCTCCAATTCTGGCCACTTGCGCATCCCCAATTTTAATCGCTCCACCATAGGCAGCTGTGCCTTCAGCTGCCGATGACCTAAGCTCTGGAATTCCCTCCATAAACCTCTCTGCCTCTCTTTCCTCCTTTAAGTCATTCCTTAAAACCTACCTCTTTGACCCAGCTTTTGGTCACCTGGCCTAATATCTCCTTATGTGGCTTGGTGTCAAATTTTGTTTGAGAATGGTCTTGTGAAGTGCCTTGGGACATAATACTATAAAGGCATTATATAAATGCAATTTGTTGTTGTTTTGATCATAGACGTCCTTGATTTTAATTGGATTCTTTGCAGTACAACCTATTTGCCAACACAAAAGTTTTCTTATTCTTTTGGTAGAGGAAGTCATTTGCTTTTATTTGCTGGAGTGCAGCAAACAGTGAGTCATGAGGCAAGCAGCACAAGATGAACCTGAGGAAAGACAGAAAAAGACTGCAATGTGATTTTTATATTCAGCTGCACCATTGGGTGAGGGGGGAGGAGGAGAGAAGCCTGATGAAATGCAAATGGTTTGCAATGTTTTTAGTGCTGCCAGAGACATTAACATTCCCTACCCCTCCTGTAAACGCTACTGTTTAATAACAACATCTTGTTCTGTGTGGGATGGCCAAATTTTGTTTCCTTTCACTTATGCCATGAATGAAAGTGAGTTTTGATTGTCTTTGTCTTTTTCATATGACTTATGATCATTCTTCTTGTTCAGAGAATAGTCATGGTGTTGCTTTTGACTTTTTCGACGACCAACTGCGGAGTGTGCCAGCTGGCTACCCGTACCAACGGTGAAGAGGTAGCCATTATTTTCGACGAATCACTGAAAGTTAACGTGCAGGTACAGCAAGCAATTCGGAAAGCAAATGATATGTTGGCCTTTACTACAAGAGGATTTGAGTATAAGAGTAAAGACATCTTACTGCAATTATATAGGGCTGTGGTGAGACCACACCTGGAGTATTGTGTACAGTTTTGCTCATCTTACCTAAGGAAGGATATACCTGAAATAGAGGGAGTGCAACAAAGGTTCACCAGACTGGTTCTTGGGATGGGGGGATTGTCCTATGAGGAGAGATTGAGTAGACTAGGCCTATATTCTCTAGAGTTTAGAAGAATGAGAGGTGATCTCATTGAAACACACAAAATTCTTACAGGGCTTGACAGGGTAGATGCAGGGAAGATGTTTCTCCTGGCTGGGGAGTCTAGAACCAGGGATCACAGTCTCAGAATAAGGGGTCGGCCATTTAGGACTGAGATGAGGAGAAATTTCTTCACTCAGAGGGTGGTGAATCTTTGGAATTCTCTACCCCAGAGGGCTGTGGAGGCTCAGTCATTGAAGATCAATATTCAAGACAGAGATCGATAGATTTTTGGATATTAAGGGAATCAAGGGATATGGGAATAGTGCAGGAAAGTGGAGATGAGGTAGAAGATCAGCCATGATCTTATTGAATGGCGGAGCAGGCTCCAAAGGCCAAATGGCTTACTCCTGCTCCTATTTCTTGTGTTCTAATGTTCTTATTTTGAGGCATTGGCCTCATTTACATCGGGCCGGTGAGCTGGAGGGGCGGCAAGTGGGCATCCTGATGCAGCTCGCTGGATTAAAGCTGGCCAATAACAGGCCGTCCTGGCTGTCATTGTCATCAAGGTAAGTGCGGGGAAGGGGTTGCGATCGCCGAGGGTGAGAGTTCCGGGGTGGCTGTGGCTCAGATTATTTTTGTGGACCTCGGAGGAGCATTCCTCCCAA
Organism: Squalus acanthias; assembly: GCA_030390025.1. NCBI lineage: Eukaryota > Metazoa > Chordata > Chondrichthyes > Squaliformes > Squalidae > Squalus > Squalus acanthias. The sequence goes on along the minus strand of CM059427.1, from coordinate 144,136,090 downwards.
AAATATCAAGCTTACCTCTCCCCACATTGGTTGGGGCTAAGGCTACCGACCCTATTTTGAGGTCGTTACTGGCCCATTAATGCCAGGCAATACATGTTAAAATCAACCCCGATGCCTTACTGTTGTCAGTGACACACTCACTAAGGATCTGAGTTTATTTTGTCTTGTTTTACAGGTTCATGCTACTTTCTCTCAAATTCTGATTATTCTCCCAATCCGCCTTAAAATCAGTTACAATTTTTTTTCTTTCTTTCTTCCTCTTATGCCTCCCTCCCCAATCTGCAGTGTTGACTCCTTACACAGCCCTCTGATACTTTGCCCAACTGACCATTCTTCATCAGAGGCCCCAGACAATAAGCGTTAGCAAGCAGAGGCATTACAGCCAAGCCCAATCCTCTTCTCATTTTTGCACTTCCATTAGGGGGACGCTGGATAGTGATCAAGAGTGAAAAGCCAGGCTGATTTTAGCTCCCCAACCCAAGGCGCCAAGGCCAATTGCACTGGCATCCTGGCTGAGATCAGCTAACAGGACACACAGAGGTCTTTCTAGTCTGCAATGGATGGCCCACTCACTGATTAAGCAGTATTTAAACAGTAGTTCAACAGTTTTCAAGTTACTAAAAATAAATTCTCATTAAAAAGTTATCATCAGATTATAAGTCAGTTAATCAGTGTTTGATTCTAGCTGACGGTCAATGTGGTGATCTGGAGCAGCTCGCTCGCTCGATGACCTAGAGGGAGTTAGCTATTGCCACAAAGATTGTAAATTTTCTTTAAAGTCTACTACACCCAGCTGTTGACAACAGTTGATTTCAATGAAAAGCATGTTGCATTTAAGGTCCAAATTAATTATTTAGGGAGAGGATGGCGAGCAAAAGTACATGTACTTTGTGAGCGAGTTGGAAAAGTGTACAGTTGGCAAAGTGGGGGGGGGGGGGGGGAGTATGTTAGCATATTAATTTTCACTGTACATACATTATAGATAGCTCTTACCAAAAACATGATTACAGGAGTACAAAGATTTCATATAACTTTAGTGTTGACACATTACCCATAAGCCAGCAAATGATCCATTATTCTCATTATGAAATTCAGTAAGAAAACTTTGATATTATTGCTCCAGAGAAGTTGTACAATATACCCGACTTAATTAATTTAATTAAACAAAGTAAAATAGATTACAAGGTTAAAAAAGATTTCTGATATGGAATTTTCACATGACTCTCGGCATGGAAACAAATACTGATTATATGATTATATGGGGAGCGGGCGGGGGAGTGGCTTTGAGCCCAAGATCAGCCATGATCTTATTGAATGGCGGAGCAGGCTCGAGGGGCCAAGTGACCTATTCCTGCTCCTGTTTCTTATGTTCTTATGACTGATAGTCTGATGAGATCCTTCCCCCGATGGCCTTGTGGGATTCAAAATTTGATACCAGTATTGCAGATTTACAACTTAATTATATATAATGTAACCTAGACCTTAAGGTTTAGAAAATTGATTTACTTGATGGAATATCATCAGAAATTTGGCCCCCAAATTTCTAGAGGCCTGCTCTACAGTGCAAGAGCAGTGAGCAGAATCCCCACCTGCCATAGGCCCAAGATATAGGCCCCATGGATAGGGCCATTTATATATGCTGGAGCAGCAACATCATGCTTGCAAGGGGTGCCTGCCCCCAAGCGGTCTGCTGGACGGTGGCGTGGCCCAGAGCCGCTCTACTATGGGTAGCCCGAGGCCCATCTTGGGACTTAAGAAAAAAAGGTAAAAATGTCTTGAGCTGCGAAGGAAACCATGCTTCATTTAATAAAAGGTAATCAACCCCTTATCTTGCTCAAGCTTCGGAGTCCTATTCTAGGACCTCGGTGGTACTCATGCCAGCTGTCAGCTGAAGTGAGTTCTGCTGAAGTCTATAGAGGATGTAAAGGATGGATTTACCAAGGAAGCCTGGAAACTCCCCCCAGACCAGACACAACCCCTTGATGTGGGGGGAGAGCATGAAGATCCACGGTTCCCCCAATGGAAATTAAAGGATCAGTCTATATAGAGGGAAAATCCTGGCAGTAGCAGGTTCCATCACAAATATATGAATCCCCCACCCAGGCAGTATTTGAGCTTTCTACTCTCTCTGACTCCAGAATTTTTGGTGCAATGCAAAAACAAGAGACATCAAATATTACAATTAAAACATATTTGGAATGCACATCATAGTGCCAACACAAAGATCACATCGATCCAGCTAATTCCACAGCACTATGTATTTCAAAGAAGAACCCAATTTGACATTGGCGTGGCACAATGTGTCTATGAGTGTAGGTGTGGACAGGTACAGAAACTGTGGACAGAAATCTTAGTGGTAATTTTTCTAGTAGAATTATAAAATGAAGTGACAATATGTTTGGGCAATTTTAAAACAACTGGCAGAATGCCATACTACCCAACAGAATATATTTTCAAGCTCTGCACACTGACATTTATTTAAATGATAAATCATAATATTATTTTTAAAAGCAGCAACAGAAATCAATGTTATACGGCTTATTACAACCTATCAGTTAGTCATTTCCAAACCCAGAAGCAAAAGCAATATGTTCCCTGTGGATGATCTTATTGGGGAAATATGCAACAACAAAAAGAATGATTTGCAGCTCTTTACATTAAAATTTATGATCACCATTATTTAGATGGAAACCATAAAACATTGTACTGTTAAAGGATCATCTAAAAACAAAATGCCTTTTTTAAAAAAGAGATGGATATAATATTCCAATTCTTCGACAGCACCTCTACCACCGAGAAAGACAAGGGCAGCAGGCATATGGGAACACCATCACCTGCAAGTTCCCCTCCAAGTGACACACCATCCTGACTTGGAAATATATCGCTGTTCCTTCATCATCACTGGGTCAAAATCCTGGAACTCCCTCCGTAACAGCACAGTGTGAGTACCTTCACCACACGGACTGCAGCGACTCACCACCACCTTCTCAAAGGCAATTAGGGATGGGCAATAAGTGCTGACCTTGCCAGTGACGCTCAGGAATGAATTTAAAAAAACTTTAAAAAAGAAGTGGTAACTCGTCTGTTAAATAAAATAGAACTTCTCCATTCCATTGCCTATATATGTTATTGGTTATTGGAATTTTTTTCTTACCATTTAAAGCCCGATTGCTTAGAGTAAGTTACTCAAGAGTTAAATTAGCTAAACCCAATACGCAGCTGCACATCTTCACACAATAACCCGGTAATCGGTAATGTCGGTGTTTTTTTTTATTTGATAACAGTAATTTGCTTGATATCTGCAATATGGTTGAATACATATTCTACTGGAAAATTTGAAAGAGCTGTACTGTGATAAATTAGTCTGAATCCTGGTTGATACAGTCTGAAATGTTGTAATGCTTCAGACAACTGTATGATTGACAGGGAGCAATTTCTGGATGATGTACATTGATTCACAACTACTGCATCAAATCTGACCTTGGAGTACTTTCACCCTTTTCCAATGTAAAGGGAAGACCTCTGCATTACTGCCTTCATTTCTGAATTTCTAACATGAACATCCACACTTTGCTGACATTGGGAACATACAATAACTAATTTTCTTTGAACCATGGCTTACAGACCAAGAGTTGCTGTGATTCAGAAGTTATGACTAATCTTACCACGACACATTCTCAGCTCACAGTGGCATTCTTCACACATCAATTACTTTGATGCAGAAGTAATTGACAAAATCTGACGTTATAATGGTGCTGAGGTGTTTCGATGCATACAGTGTGCAGTATAAAATGGGACACAATTCTATACTGAGGCTTATAGGTGAAGTTAGTGATGGGCAGGAGGGCTGACTTTATGCCCTTGTCTCAAATTCTGAACAATCATGTTCTTGCCCTGCCATGGAAGAATTCTATGATTTTGTTTCCCATCTGTAAACACCTACAACACTGGCCTGAGATATGGGATTGCTCAGGATACAGCTTCAGAAATACTTGCAAAACCTGCATGTACTTGGGAACCTATGAAAGGCCAGTTATTGACAAACCATAATGAACCCACAAGGTGGCTGGTTGGTACTTCAAAAACAATTTAGAGCTCTAGATCTCAGAGTGCCTTTGACAGAACTTTTTGTAGAGCAGTGACTAATGTGATTCTCCAACTAAAATCTTGCCAAATTGAAGGTTATAAGAATGTTTTCTTTACCTTTTTAAATAAAGTGTTTACAAAAATGAGAGCAATGCTCCTGCTACCACCATTTTAGGTGTGGGAGGACTGAGAACTGTGTCTGCATATTCCCACTCACCTACAGTTGCACTCAGTTTCCTCGGCAGCATGTGGCACAGAGACAAGAATAATATGTCTATCAATTTAGTAGACATAGTATCGAGGGAGGCAGAACTTGCCTGATTTGAAGGAACACGACCATTGTAGAAATGTTAAAATTAAAATAGCCTTTAAAAGAATAACCTCAGGATTTTTTTTTTTTTTTTAATTGGCACATATTGAAAATGAATACTGAATATATCATCTCGACATTGGACAACTCTGACATACAGTCACTGGTGTGAGTGGGGAAAACTAAATAATATCATCTCAGTGAAGCTGACTAGGATAAATAGGTACATGTGTGTTGCACTGTGTATTGCATGTAGCAAATGCACAGTCATGCTCGGAGTTGGTGTGGCCAACATAACACATATATAATTGTCTACTAGCCCAAGGCTTGAACTTGCACTGTGAACTAGCAGCTACGATCACTGCTTCTCTGGCATTAAGCTCTTGTGTCTATATCTGGATCAAGGATGTGATGAGGTCTGCAGCCGAGTGGTTCAGGCAGAACCTGAACTGAGCATCAGTGAGCAGGTTATTGGTGAGTAGGTGTCGGATGATGCACTTCCAATGACGCCTCCCATCACTTTACTGATGATTGGGAGAAGGCGGATAAGATAGTAACTGGCTGAGTTAGATTTATCTTGTTTTTTGTGGAAAGGACATATCTGGGCAATTTTTCACACTGCTGGATAGATGCCTGTGTCATAGCTGTACTGGAATTGCTTGGTTAGGGCAGGTCTTCCACACTGCAGCACATGTCCAGTACACGCAGCCGCTTCTCAATGTCATGTGGAGTGAACCAAATTGGCTGGATACTGGTATCTGTGATTGTGGGGGCCTTGGGAGGAGGCCAAGTGGAATTGTTCACTTAGCACTATAGTTCCTTGGGACCCTTGCTGATAAATAAACAATAAAAATGCATCTTTTTGTATGGTTGCTAGAGACACCAGATTCTCGGTGCAAGGCTGCATTAATGGCCAAATAAATTCTACCAATAGCTTCTCACCATTATGTACAATAATAACTAACATTTTTACAACACTCTTCAAATACAGGAGCAAGGATGTCTTGCTGCAGTTGTACAATGCCTTGGTGAGACCACACCTTGAGTATTGTGTGCAGTTTTGGTCGCCTTATCTGAGGAAGGATGTTCTTGCCATGGAAGGAGTGCAGCGAAGATTTACCAGACTGATACCTGGGATGGCAGGAATAACGTATGAAGAGAGATTGGGTCGATTAGGCTTATATTCGCTAGAGTTTAGAAGAATGAGAGGGGATCTCATTGAAACTTATAAAATTCTAACAGGACTAGACAGACTAGATGCAAGAAGGATGTTCCCGATGGCGGGGGAGTCCAGAACCAGAGGTCACAGTCTAAGGATAAGGGGTAAGCCATTTAGGACTGAGATGAGGAGGAATTTCTTCATCCAGAGAGTGGTGAACGTGTGGAATTCTCTACCACAGAAGGCAGTTGAGGCCAATTCATTAAATATATTCAAGAAGGAGATTGATATATTTCTTAAGGCTAAAGGGATCAAGGGATATGGGGAGAAAGCAGGGACAGGGTACTGAATATGGATGATCAGCCATGATCTCATTAAATGGCGGAGCAGGCTCGGGGGGCCGAATGGCCTACTCCTGCTCCTATCTTCTGTGCTTCTATGCTAATAGAGAGAGAGAGACATCTCAGAACACTTTACAAGCCATGTAAGATACCTTCAGTTTTGTTGGCATTAGGTGTAGGAAATTATGGCTCATCTAATTGGCTGCTGAAGAGAATGGCAAACAGCCACTGGGTCAATGGAGAAGACAGACAGGCGGAGCTGAAAGGGAAGGGTCTAAGAATTGTGACTGTGGGGGCACAAGACAAGAAGCCATTTGAGACAATGTAATTGTGACAATGCGACAGGCAAGAATGGAATCAGGAGAGAGCAGTGTCACTGAGGTGAGCTGTGGGGGAAGAGGCTTTTGAATAGTATGGTGTAGTTGACAGTGTCAAAGGCAGTGGAGAGGTCAAGGGGGTGAAGCTGGACGGTGAGCTATAGTTGCAGTCATATATAATGTAATTGGTGACTTTGACAACAACAACAACAACTTGCATTTATATAGCACCTTTAACGTAGTAAAATGTCCCAAGGCGCTTCAAACGAGTGTTATCAAACAAAATCTGTCACTGAGACACATAAGGCGATATTAGGACAGATGCCCAAAAACTTTTTAAGGAGCATCTTAAAGGAGGAGAGGTGGAGAGGTTTAGGGAGGGAATACCAGAGCTTAGGGCCCAGGCAGCTCAAGGCATGGCTGCCAGTGTTGGAGCAATTTAAATCGGGGATGCAAAAGAGGCCAGAATTGGAGGAGCGCAGAGATCTCGGAGGGTTGTAGGATTGGAGAAAGTTACAGAGATTGGGAGGGGCGAGGCTATGGAGGGATTTGAAAACAAGGATGAGAATTTTAAAATTGAGGCGTTGCTGGACTGGGAGCCAATGTAGGTCAGCGAGCACAGGGGTGATGGGTGAACTGGACTTACTGAAAGTTAGGATACAGACAGCAGAGTTTTGGATGAGCTCAAGTTTATGTAAGGTGCAAGATGGGAGGCTGGCCAGGAGAGCATTGGAATAGTTAAGTCTTGAAGTAACAAAGGCATGGATGAGGGTTTCAGCAGCAGATGAGCTGAAGCAAGCACAGTCTCAGTGCTGTGGGCAGGGCAGACACTTTTTTTTGGAGGTCTTCAAACAGGTAATAGTGGGAGCATAATTACAAGGCAATGACATACTCCAGAAACCTTACAAAGAAAGGGAAGCTTGGAAAAGAGGTAGTCATTGAAAATGAGGTAGTAGTTGGAGAAGGTGGAGTAGAGAGAAGGTTTGATGTAAGCATATTGTTTGAAAATTAATATTAAAGTGAAAAAGATAAAGGGCTGGATTTTGATACTGGGGTGGGTTGGGGTCGTGTCATCCACTTTTTGTGTTATCCACCTGACTGCAATTGGATGTGGGAGATTGATGCAATTTTCACCTAATTGGGCAATTGAGTTCCAGCATGTGGGAACCCATGAACCAATTAGTGTTTTCAGTCTGAAAGTAGCCTCTGAAGATGTCATCATTGCTGCTGCATTGAAGGTCTTCAGAGACTGCCTGGCCTTTGCTGAGAGAGGACCTGGATGCAAAATGAGCAGCAGCAGCCCTAAGTCTGCTCCCAGATATTTCTACACCACCACTCCCAGATATGTCTCCTCCCCATCCATCCAGCCATCCAGCCAGCTAGCTTTCACATTCGTGGTTCAGAACAGGCGTGCTTCACGTAGAAAAAGGGTTAAAATCACAAAGGCCTTATCGAGGCAATTTAGTACTTGTTAAGGGCCTTAACAGCCTAACGGAGTCGGGACCAGCAGACACGATTTAATGAAAATTGCGTGGAGGCGGGATGGAGGTGGGCTTGTGCCCGCCCACCAGTTTTCGCAATTTTAACCCCCCACACGCCTCCAAACCCACCTCCACGGGTCAATGAAAATCCAGCCCATAGTGTTACAAATGCAATATGTTTAGAGAAATCTGCTCGTTGCCAGCATTTATTTCCCATTAAAAAGAGATTTCCATCAGTTGCTTAATGGCCATAACAGTCTGGAAATAGGCTGAAAGCTATTTTAAGACCCATTTGAAAACCCTATTAACTAGTAAAGTCACTAATGCACCAAAATGGTTATTTCTATTTATTCGTAATACTTTTGTGCCTTTGTTCTTTAAAACTGGTTACTTTCTCCCATACAACAGGAAAACTGGTCAAATTCTGCCTCTCTCTTATTAGTAGATGCTGTGATACTGTACCAGTATTGCAGCAAAACAGATCAGAAATATCTGCATTTAAAACCATAAAGTATTACAAAACAGGGATTTGCAGGTTATCAGGGATAAGACAATGAGATATTACAGTATATAATTAAAGAGACCAAGATGAGACCAGATGTAGTTATTATTACAGAAGAATAATTAATGTAATACTTTTGAATTCTAGATATAAAATATGCAAATCAGAAAGCTGCTCTTGCTGAATCATGCAGTGACCTAAAAATGTAATTACGATGAAAGATCCCCAGGCTTTAAGCTTGCAACCATTCTTACAGACTTTAATTAATGAAAAAAAAATCCTTTGCATGGTTTTCTTCTGCTTCATTTTGAGAACTATAGAAAATTTAATCTTCTTACTCGATTCATAATTTTTTTTTTTATTTGGGTAACAAATTTCTCATATTGAAGTGAAAATAGCCGAATGATTTTCCCGAAGCACCTATAAAAGGCTCCCGGGAATAACAACGGGCGCAATCTTGCCAGCCCTGGGGAGGCGGGTATGGAGGCGGGACTGCCGGGAAAATGGCAGAATTTGGGGGCGGGTGCCCAACCCGCCTCCGTGCCATCTTGCCAGGAGGCGGGTAGCCGACCCGCGCCGGGTCCCGTCTCCTTGGAGGCGGGAAGGGATTACAGCCACTTAACTGCCTGTTAACAGGTAGTTAACAGGCAGATAAGAGGATTATCCCAATTTTGCCCTCACAAGTGCGGGCTTCCCGAAGGCTCCAAGCCCCGCCAGGGTCACCGAGGCGAGTAGTGGGTCTGCAGGGGTCCAAAAGTGCGCTGTGAAGGTAAGTGATGGGTGCAAGTGTGGAGAGGTGAGTATCTGAGGTAAGTGCAAAGTGTTAGAAAAAATGTACTTACCTTTGTTTCTTCCTGCAGGCTTCAATCGGTGGGTATGCAGAGAGTCTCGCACCTCCACGGTAGAGATGACAGATGACCGTTGCATTCTCCAATGCAACAACCATCTTATTTCTGCTAAACAAAGAGGTTTGATGAGGTCTTGAATTCAAGACCTCATCAAACTACAGAGAATGTCAGTGTTTGACAGCTTCACAGAGCTGTCAAACGATGACAATTCATCTGTCAAAAATTTTTGACAGATGAAATGTCATACGTTGACGTTCTCTGCAACCGGCTTTCCCTTAATTGGCCTGCTAAGCCCGCTGGGCAGGCTTAACAAGGTCAATCAAGGGAAAATAGCGTGGGTTGGCCAGAAGTTGATGGAGGCGGGACAACGACCCGACAAGCAGCTATCCTGCCTCCAACGTGCCCCCATTGGCAAAATCACCCCCAACGTTTCTATTCCACAATTTCTATAACTTTATAAACAGTATTATTGTACAGAGAAATATTGCTATAAGTAGTGAGACTTGACTTGTCCTCCCATGTTTTTTCTCCGTCCGTTCTTCTGGGGCGGACTGTGGATCTGTGCCATTCCCAACTCTCAACAGCCAAACTGAGTCTGACAGTTCATCGTGTGGCAGGAATTCCTTGGGAGATTCCCTGCCCTTCAACGACAAGGTACAATGCTACAATTAGTATTAACACACTGTCAGGTAGGCCTGCTTAACTGAAAGATTAATCAGTTGTAAAATTAATCCCAGTCAAGAACGGTTGTAATTTGCGATTTTATATCTTTAAAATAGCCAAAATTCGGATCAAAGTGGTTCCAGAATTTTCAGTTTTTATTTCTGATTTTCCCCATTCTAATCATCATATTGGCCCTGAATTTGCGGTCAGAGACTTCCCACAGGGAAATGCCTCCGATCCTCAAATAAAATGCCCGCTTACCTGCTGGTCCGGGAGGTACAGAGACTCGCGGTCCTGGGCCTCTCCGGTTACCTGTGGGAAGAGGCCCAAGTATCTCACGGGCGCAGGCTGTTCGCGAGCGCCCCTGGGATCATGTGGGCCGGCCCAACGAATGACAGAAGGGGAATTCCCTATTCTTGCTTAGGGGGATTCTGTATGTACGGAAACCTTATAAGCATGAATGGGAATACCCAAAAAAATACTCTACAATTCAAATAAATAAAAAAATCACATATTTAAAATTAATTAAAATGGCATTTAATTAAATATTAAAAACAAAAATTTAATTAAATTTTTTTTTAAATGTTTTAAAGGGGCTAAAAATCAACTTACCTTATTTCACAGGTTTTTAAATGTATAAATTATTTTAATTTTATTTTTCTGTTTTTTAAAACTCTTACGCTGGTAAAAGCAGGCCTTACGCCTGCTTTTACCAGGCGTAAGAATTTCACCGGCAGAAGTTGGACAAATGGCCCAACTCTCTGCCTGTGGATGCCCTTTTCCCGGGGCTGCATTGGATCTGTCAAGCTCTGGGTTTTCGCGCATGCACAGCGCATGCCTAAACCCGGAACTTGCGCAGCCCTTACGGGCGCATGCACACCACGTATGCACCCGTAGGGGCCGCAAATTACGGCCCATTGTGTACCTTACTCTTGTCCCCATTTGGAATGCTGAGTGGTATCCTTTTTAGTTTTAATTCCTGAAGTTAGAAAGAATGAAGGTTAGGGTTTTAAAGAACCTGGGAAAATCAGCAATTCAGGTAAATCTTGGAGAAACTGTACTTTTGCGAAGATCTATCAAAGAGGTAACCTACTACTAGAAAGTACTGCTGGCTTCTTGAAATCTTGATAGTATATTAAAGAAGATCTTTATCTTGCTGTTGTCTCTGCAGTCTGTGAATCTAAGCCTTTGAAAAACATATATCTTCGTATATAATTTGCACACTTTTTGAACAGTAAAATTCCCTTAGTTCTTAAATAAGACATCACCGTCTTTAAAGAAAATGGGCTGGATTTTCATTGACCCGTGGAGGTGGGTTTGGAGGCGTGTGGGGGGTTAAAATTGTGAAAACTGGCGGGCGGGCAAAAGCCCGCCTCCACGCAATTTTCATTAAATCGTGTCTGCTGGTCCCGACTCCGTCCCACCTCTAAGAGGCGGGATAGGCTGTTAAGGCCCTTAACAAGCACTAAATTGCCTCTATAATGCCATTTTGAAAGGCCTTTGTGATTTTAACCCTTTTTCTACGTGAAGCACGCCTGTTCTGAACCACGAATGTGAAACCTGGCAGGAGCATGGCTGGCTGGCTGGGAGTGGTGGAGGAGACATATCTGGGAGTGGTGGTGCAAAAATATCTGGGAGCAGACTTAGGGCTGCTGCTGCTCATTTTGCATCCAGGTCCTCTCACAGCAAAGGCCAGGCAGTCTCTGCAGACCTTCAATGCAGCAGCAATGATGACATCATCAGAGGCGACTTTCAGACTGAAAACACTAATTGGTTCATGGGTTCCCACATGCTGGAACTCAATTGCCCAATTAGGTGAAAATCGCATCAATCTCCCACATCCAATTGCAGTCGGGTGGATAACACGAAAAGTGGATGACACGACCCCAACCCGCCCCAGTATCAAAATCCAGCCCAATGAGTCTGAACTGCTGCAGAATAATCTGTCATGGGAATAGAATTCCATCACTAGGGAATTTGAGCTTGAATTGAACACTGTACAGCAGGATTTAGCTGTGTTTTAGTTCAAATGTCACTGTGAAACCTTCATGAAGGGCATGGCCTAAGCATTGCTGGAGACAATGGTACTCAAGGGATTCAAAGACACTTCTCACTACAGAAATAAATAAAACTCTCAATATGAGCTGTCCATCACATCACATCAATCATTATAATCATTAGATTTAAGGATTTCATGCTGCTGTGCTAGCATTATTAATAGCTATTCTAATCAGGAGCAATGAACAGGATGAAAGGTGTCATTCGCAGTGATTTATACTGAACACACTACTGCCAGTGGCAAGAGTGGGCAGTGATCATTATATCCCTAATTGCTATCTCTCAATCTGCCACACTTGGGTCTTGTTTGATTTAAAATAGTAACATTAACTATATGCAAACTAAATTCAACTTCAGCAGCCTTCTGCATTACAGTGATGCATCAATATAATAATACCCAGAGATAATAGATGGCTTAAAGTGAGTTACAAGACAGTAATTCGGTGGAACAATGCTGGGAAGGAAGTGGAATTCTACAAGATAATACTGGCAGGTACGTTGAGGAAGAAAATAAAATAGTTGCACAAAACTAGTATTTTCTTCAAGTATTCATTAAAAAGGTTAATACTAACTTGATATCCAATGGTTAGCCTTGGCTCAGTGCTGGTACTCTTGTCTCCGAGTCAGAAGGCTGTGGGTTCATGTCCAACTCTAGATTTGCCTATTCCAATGCTTTCTTGGCTGGCCTCCCACCTTCCATCCTCTGTAAACTTCAGCTCATCCAAAACTCTGCTGTCCTATTCTAACTCGCACCAAATCCCATTCACCCATCCTCGTTGACCAACATTGGCTCCCGGTCCAGCAATGCCTGAAACTTAAAATTTTCATCCTTGTGTTCAAGTCCTTCTATGGCATTGCCCCTCCCCTATCTCTGTAACATCCTCAAGCCTTACAACCCTCCAAGGTCTCTGCACTCCCCCAATTGTGGTCTCTTGCGCATTCCCGATTTCTATCACCCCACCATTGGCTGCCGTGCCTTCAGCTGCCAAGGCCCGAAGTTCTGAAGTTTACTCACTAAACCTCTCTGCCTCTCTCTCCTTTAAGACGCTCCTTAAAACCTACCTCTTGACCAAGATTTTGGTTACCTGTCTAATATCTCTTCATGTGGCTTGGTGTCAAATTTTGTTTCGTAAAGGCGCTATATAAATGCAAGTTGTTGTGCACATAATCTAGGCTGACACTTCAGTACAGTACTGAGGGAGTACTGCACTGTTGGCAGTGCTGTCTTTTGGATGAGACCAAGGCGCCATCTGCCTTCTCAGGTGGATGTAAAAGACACTACTCAAAGATGAGCAGGGGAGTTCACCCCAGTGTCCGAGCCAATGTTTATCTCTCAGCCAACATCAGTAAAACAGATCATCTGTTCATCATCTCATCACTGTTTCTGGGACCATGCTGTGCACAAACTGGCTGCCCCATTTTCTACATCACAACAGTGAGTACACTTCAAATGTACTTCAGTGGCTGTCAAGCGCTTTGGGACGTCCTGACATTGTAAAAGGCACAATGTAAATGCAAGTTCTCTCTTTTTCCTTGTGATGGAGAGTATATGCATCGGAGGCTCAGCCCCAGGATCGAATAGGATGTCGGGACTGCGAACAGTTTGGTTCAGCCTGAGTCAGCATTGTTGGTGGCAGAATCTTCAGACACCTCTCCCTACTTTCTGGACCTCCCTTCCTAAACCCCTCTATCTCTCCACCTTTTAAAAGCTTACGAAAACCTATCTTTTCAAATCAAGCTTTCAGTCATCTTTCCTAACTGTCACCTTGTTTCAGCATCCACATCCTTCATCTATTTTATTTTCTTGTCCCTCTGCAAAACGCCTTAGGCTGTTTTCTATACTAAAGGTGCTATATAAATGCAAATTGTTGTTAATTAACACAGAATTAACTTGTTTGCTGGGAATCTGCCATCAGTCTCAGATATACCTGTCACCTATATCTTAGTGGCCTCAGTAAATTTTACATTTCACGAGGGAGAGGTATCAGGTGGGAATGCTGTAAACAGGGGAACCAGAAGAGAGTCCTGTTTTTTTTCATTTGTTGTCACCTTAAGCTATCTATTGCCAAGCCAGTAATGAATCCAATCAGTTAATATGTAATTTATTGTCAACATGGCTCAGTTGGTGGCACTCTCGCTTCTGATAAGCAAATTATGGATTTAAGCCCTGGTCTAGGACTCGAGCCATTAACTTGGCCTGACACTTCAGTGTGCAGTGCTGAGGAATTTGTTACAATGTTGGAGGCACTGTCTTGTTGAGATATTAAACTGAGGAGCCAATTGCCGGCTCAGGTGGATGTAAAAGATCCAATAGCACTACTTGAAGAAGAGCGGGGAGTTCCGCCGGTGTCCTGGCTAACGTGCCTCTCTCAACCATCACCACCAAAAACAGATCATCTTGCCATTCAATCATTTGCATTTACAGCAGTAGGAGCTTGCTGTGCATTAACTGGCTACTTCGATGGTCAATGGAACAAGTGACTGCATTTTTCAATTTGTAATTCACCAGCTGTACAGCACTTTGAGGCACCCCGAGAACATGATAAGGCACCATATAAATAATTCCATCCTTTATTTAAAAACTTCACATGTGGAACTTTACAAAGTAGTTCCTAAAAATTTAGGTAACTTATATAACTGAATAACCTTCACTCATTAATGCATTTAACTTCTGAATACACTCAAATAAATAATAAAACATTTTTTCAAAATGTGCACAGATCACTGGGAAAATACAGATATTTTCTTTAAATAGTTTTGTACTTCAAAGAAACTCTAAACTTAAAAAAAAAAATTGATAGATGGTCATCCAATCCAGAGAATGTAGAAAATTGTTACATTACTGCAGTGAAGAGTATTCAGCAAATGACACACAGGACAACAGAATCCAGTTCAGTCCTGCATTTCAGGCCCCACACAATATTTTGATGGCCCTGATCCCAAGTCACTGATATTTTATAGCAGATGAGGCTCGACGCAATGTAGTGGAAATCTGGCAGAAATTTAAGAAAAGTATCAAATGATGTCCAGAAATGGCCTATCAGAGCACATTCCTCTATCACTCTAATCCTCCCAAACAACTGCATTTTGAACGCCTCTATTTTTCTTTTGTTTCCATTATCCTGCCTGTCTGTTTTAAACATTTATCAAGAGGTGCTTCCTACTATCTGTCCTTGTACACCAGTCACTGAAAGCAAACATGCAGGTGCAGCAAGCAGTTAGGAAGGCAAATGGTATGTTGGCCTTCATTGCAAGAGGATTTGAGTACAGGAGCAAGGATGTCTTACTACAGTTATACAAGGCCTTGGTGAGACCACACCTGGAGTAGTGTGTGCAGTTTTAGTCTCCTTACCTAAGAAAGGATATACTTGCCATAGAGGGAGTGCAGCCAAGGTTCACCAGACTGATTCCTGGGATGGCAGGACAGTCGTATGAGGAGAGATTGGGTTGACTAGGCCTATATTCACTAGAGTTTAGAAGAATGAGAGGGGATCTCATTGAAACGTATAAAATTCTGACAGGGCTAGACAGACTGGATGCAGGGAGGATGTTTCCCCTAGCTGGGGGGTCTAGAACGAGGGGTCACAGTCTCAGGATACGGGGTAGGGCATTTAGGACTGAGATGAGGAGAAATTTCTTCACTCAGAGGGTGGTGAACCTGTGGAATTCTCTACCACAGAAGGCTGTGGAGGCCAAGTCACTGAATATATTTAAGAAGGAGATAGATAGATTTCTAGACACAAAAGGCATCAAGGGGTATGGGGAGAGAGCGGGAATATGGTATTGAGATAGATGATCAGCCATGATCATATTGAATGGCAGAGCAGGCTCGAAGGGCCGAATTGCCTACTCCTGCTCCTATTTTTCTATGTTTCTATGTTTAAAAATGTACTTTATACATCCTATTATGCTTTTACAACAGTGAGTGTGAGTCATGCCCAGGTTTAGGCTCTGAGCTTTCAACACCTTCCTGGTAATGAGGTTAAAGAGTTCTCTTAGTCTCTGTCCCTGCTCGTTGCTCTTTTCCCTGCACAATTCTCAGGGCCTCAAAGTCTTCCCTCCCCAGGAGGCCGTGCTCCTGCCTTGCTCACCTCCCAAGCCACATGCCTGTTCCCTCCTCTTTCTCCCTGAGCCAGCTGGCTTGCTCTTGCTCCCCTTTTAACACACATCCCTGCTTCGCCTCTACCCACCTGCTGGAACAATACTGGACTGGTTCAATTCCCTTGGCAGAAGCTGCATTTAATTTTGTGATAAGCTTTCGATCGCCATTAAAAAAAAAAAATTTGGCAATTAAATACTGTTTTTCAGTTTTTTTAAACTTTCTCAAATCAGTAGATGAAAAAAAGACCTTGCATTTAAATAGCAACTTTCATGTCCTCAGGATATCACAAAGTGCTTCACAACCAATTAGTTATTCTTTTGAAGTGTAGTCACTGTTGTAATGTAGGAAACGCAGCAGCCAATTTGACGGCAGCTTACTCCCACAAACAGCAATGTGATAATGGCCAGATAATCTGTTTTAGTGCTGTTGATTGAAGGATAAATATTGGCCAGGACACCAGGGATAACTCAAAAAGAAAAAACTGCAGATGCTGGAAATCTGAAATAAAAACAGAAAATGTTGGAGATACTCAGCAGGTCAGGCAGCATCTGTGCAGAGTGAAACAGAGTTAACGTTTCAGATGAAAGGTCATCGACCTGAAACGTTAACTCTGTTTCTCTCTTCACAGATGCTGCCTGACCTGCTGAGTATCTCCAGCATTTTCTGTTTTTATACCAGGGATAACTCGCCTGCTCTTCTTTGAAATAGTGCCATGGGATCTTTTACCTCCACCTGAGAGGGCAGACGGGTGCTCGGTTTAACGTCTCATCTGAAAGACGGCACCTCTGACAGTGCAGCACTCCCTCAATACTGCACTGCAGTGTCAGCCTAGATTTTTGTGCTCAAGTCCCTGGAGTGGGACTGGAACCCACAACCTTCTGACTCAGAGGCGAGAGTCCTACCCACTGAGCCACAGCTGACACTGTATTTCAAGTTTAACAGATTTAAATCAGATGAAAAATAATTTCTTTCAAAGGTAACATACAATCAAGAAAATAATTGCAAATTGCAAGTAATTGTATTTGTTTCTAGCGACGTCCTGTTCCTTGCAAAGTAGACTTCTTTAACAAAAACGAAAACCTCGACAGACATTGTACAGAGAAGCAAAAGTAGAAAGAGGAAAAAGAATGAGCTGTCAAATATAATTGTCTATATTAATCTGTAAAAATAGTTATGGGAAAAACAAATTAAAATAAGAATCGGGGAGGAAAGTGCAACAAAAGAAAATGTGAAAATGCAACATCACATACAACTGTTTTTTGCACTTTGCTCCTCATGCTGGGTGTGCCTGTCTGAGCTCCGATACCTGTCCCAGCTCTGATAACCATCATTAAACTATACTAAAATCTTGGAACAAGTTATTGCTTGGAACTATAGTCGTCGATCAAATCTTGGGTGGAAGGGCATTATTCTGCCATTGGATTTGGGTGGTGCAACAGGAGATAGAAAGAGAAGTCTAACATTTTCCTGTTTAAACCGAAGAAATATTCTAACAATACGAAACAAGGATTGAGGAACTCTGTGTTATGGTATAGCCAGATAAAGCAGCTAAATATTATAAATCAAAAAACATTGTTGCTGCCATTCCTACATTTGCATAACCTTGCTACTCCCTTTTGATCCAGAAAATGTGTTGCGTTGAGTCATTCTCATGGCAGTTCAGCATTTTTCACATTAGGTAACTGCGAGGCTGTCAACAGATTCCAGAGTATTTTGGCAGTTGCCATTTCTAAGCATCTGCACCTGTAAATAATGTAAATGTACAAGGCCCAGATGGGTGATGTCCAACTTAATTTTGCAAAGGATCAAATTCCATGTAAAAGACTGAGCTAATTCTTCAGCGTCCAGCCATGAGTTCTTTGCTGAAAACATTGACAACTTAAACTGCATGGCATGCCAAGCAAAATATTAAATTCTTTTCTTCTTATGTGTTGAATGATTGACTATTCGAAACGAATGTCAACTGGTCAAGTTCAGTGAACTTCTATTTGTGACAGTCAGACTTCATTTCAACTAAAGAAGACAATCTCTGTAGTCTGTTTACAAATTCCTTCATAATTGGTACATGACTCTGCAGGACTATAATTCTGTGAACACTTTATTGAACTTGATAGCTTTTAAAAGGAAGGTGAATAAATATTTTAAAAAGAAAAAATTAAAAGTGTATGGGGAAAGGACAGGGGGAATGCAACTAAGTGGATAGTTCTTTCAGAGAGCCAGCAAAGCAAAGAGGGCTTAATGGCCTCCTTCTGTGTTGTAAAATTCTATGATTCTATGAACTGAAACTTTTCGATGCACAGTTCAATGTTCTTAAAACATCATTTCTTAAGAATGTTAGGAGATAGTTGGAATGATAGTCACTCAAGACGTAATCGAAAAGCAGCAAATATCGGTTGGCCAAACAATGGTTTTGTCATGAAATGGCAATTTCTATAGCCCATGAGGAATGTAATTAACAGGATTTGACCTGGCAATTGCAAACCTGTTGATTAAAAGCTTATTTGGAGAACAAAAAGGCACAGTGCTCTGAAAACCTAGAATGATACTGACGGAACGAGAACTGACAGAAAATTTGCAGCTGTATTATCATACTAGAGGATCAGGCGATATTAATTTAATAATAATTTGCAGAATCCATGAGATATATTTCTCCTGACATTGCTAAAGTAATAAGTGCAAACTGAAAGGCTTTTTTGTCATTCAGGGGAAAAAAACAGCATTTTTTTAAAAGCTAAGTTTAGATTTGTGCCAATAAATCTTTAACTAAAATAGATGTACATCACTGAATACTGACAGCTAGAAGTAAATATTTGGAGCAAAGTCATCTCTAGCACACCAAATGGGTCTCATGAATGGGAAAGATCTACAGGAGTTGCTGAAAGATAGAACAAACCTACTTACCAGCCAAACTGATGCGGTAAAGGGTGGTTGCCTGATGTTCGGGTTCAGTAGAGGGAGCTTTACATTTCTGGTGCTAAAACTAATGTGGGAGTACTGAGGGCCAAAAGTGCAAATCTCTTATATTTCCGAGCACTCACATTCTTCAGCTCAAGCGGCACAAAAATGTACCCCTCAAAATAATGATTCCACACGAAGATGATACAATGACCTGTAGCAAATTAATTAGTGAACTACAAGTATTACAAGAATTAGTATGCCAGCTGAACGAAAGTTGCAGTTACATTTTATTTATTTCTCCAATTCCTCACTGTTGGCTACTCTTGAAGTTGTTGGTGGCTCTGTGCGATAAAATAGGATTTGAGTGATTGTGATAACAGTGGTTCCAGAAACTTCAGATGTAACAAGAGGGAAGGAAAAATGCCCGCAATAGTTTATCCACAATTTTCAAGAAGCAATGTTTGAAGTTTCACTTGAAGTAAACAGCACTTTCGCAGTTATCAATGCCCAGTAAAGAGAGGTTGGCAAATGGTTTAAAAATCTGCTGAACTCGCAAACCCTCCACATTCCAGACTAAACAAAATCTTCCACCTTCAATGAACACCCAACACCATTGAACAGACTACTTGACATTGCTTATATAGCTTTAGGTCTTGTCGCTATCTATCATAAGCATTAGCAATATGCATCACAGCTTACATCAGTGATGATGCACATAGGAGAATTTTCAGCAAGCTCACGAACACAGCAGAATTTATGACCCACTTAATATCTACAAAAGCTATTAAGCAATTAACTTTCAATTAACTTCAAGTATGATTTTGCCCCATTATGATGTTCCTGCTATAAATAGGGTCAGGTCAAAGGTTATCCAGGCTTTGCAAGAAACAAGATACTATTTATAGGATGTAATATAGTTCAGGAGTAAGGTGCTCAAAAGTACTCAGAATTAGGATGGTTAACAAGTGTATGTACCATGCGTTTTTAATATACAATGCTTTAGCCTTGGACTGCTCAAAAAATAGGAACTTTGCACAATCAGCAAAACAAGTGTGTTTACCACGTTAAAAGGTGAAACACCTTCAAGAAAAAATGTTTGGTCAATGTATTGTGTGTAGTTACAGACCCAGAATACAAAGATGAAATGGATAATTGAGTCACTTGTGCCAAGGTCACTCCGACAATGAGAAACACAGTCATAAAGAAAGTGAAGCTTTAAGGATCAAAACAAATTTTATATCCAAATACAGAGATTTGTTTACTTGTATTCTGTTACAAATTGTACAGGAAACTATAGACACACACCAAAAGGGCAAGAATCATTCATGACCTTGAAAGTGGTTTGGAACTTCCCAAACTTAATTCACTGGAGACTCAGCATACTACTTGGAAACGTATAAAAAGTTAAAGGACTCTACGCCAAACAAGTTAGAGCTCAGTAATAATTATTTGTAACAACTGTAGAAATGGTTGTGTTTTTATTAGCTCCCTATGCACTCAACTGCAATAAACTGTTAGTTGCAAGATTGGAGTTTACCACAACTTTTCAGAAAATATATATTCTCAGCCGTGACCCTCTTTTCACCAAACACTCACATACTAGTTGTACAAGTGTTGCACTCCACCTTGAGGATGGCTAATTCTGAAATCACATTTACATAGCATAGTTTATATTTAGCCTGGTTATGAAACCAAGTCTTATTGTGGTTAGAACAATGCGAGTTGTGCAAGTATACTGCACCAGCAGATGACTGTCAGGTGTTAACAGGCAAACAATAAACACTGTGTACCGTTTATGAGCTTTATTACAAGGGGCTGCCAAATCCCAAGCATTTTCTGCACATTCAGCCAATATAAAGAAGTGTGAGATGATGGTTACTTAAAATCCATGTTAAGACAGAGTGCTTCAACACATCTTGTTTTTGGCATCTTAGCCTTTCCTCAGTTTCCTTCACTGTTTGGAATAACAATCCTGGATCTACAAACCACAATTTAATGGAGATTAACTACACAGCACTTGTTAATGGGAATGTTAATTTAAAGGAATATTCACTCAAATATCAACTCATTCTCCATAAATAAAGAACACTCACTTCTCTAACCAAAAGCAGGCATGTAGTAATAGTTTAGACTCGGTGTAATTGCTAGCCAATCTGATAACTTACTGAGGCAGAAGATGTATTGTAAAGTCTATTGCATAAGTCACCTCCGTGTACTGTATTTAAATCACCCGGAAAAAAATGCATGAAGGTTAAACTTTAGCAACAGAGATTTATCTTTTTGAAAATGTATTATTGTTTAACTTAGGCTCAGTATGTATTATTGTTTAACTTAGGCTCAGTTTTTGGAACATTCCAATGTGGAGCTACCATGGCAGATTTAATGTTGCTGCAAAAGCAAAATCCACAGTAATTATAATAATGTATATATAAATAACAATTGCACTTTTTTGTGGTGAGGCAATGTCATTGTCGCACAGAACGTGTCATTGTGCACCTGTGTTTACAAACACCTGGCAAGGGATATACCATTTATCATTAGCAGGATGGCAATGCCTCCTTAAACAAAAAAAAAGTTGCCTGTAATTTATTTAAGGAAATACCTTTTAGACAAAATATAATTAACACTCATCTTAAGCAGCTGAAGTATAGGTAATAAGAATATTTCAATAACCTCATCCTTATAATATACAACAGATTAACAATAGTGTTAGTACCAAGAAGCTCACCTCATACAAACCTGCTCTCAGTGACAGCTAATGACTTTAATTTCATAGAAGGAGGTCATTCGATCCATCGTGCCTGTGCCGGCTCTTTGAAAGAGCTATCTAATTAGTCCCACTCCCCATAACACTGCAAATATTTCCCCCTTCAGGTATTTATCCAATTCCCTTTTGAAAGCTATTATTGAATCTGCTTCCGCCATCCTTTCAAGCAGTGTATTTCAGATCATAACAACTCACTGCATACATTTTTTTTTCATCATGTACCTCTATCAAATCTCCCCTTAACCATCTCTGCTCTAAGGCGAACAACCCCAGTTTCTCTCGTCTCTCCACGCAACTGAAGTCTTTCATCCCTGGTACCATTCTAGTAATTCTCCTCTGCACCCTCTCTAAGGCCTTGACATCCTTCCTAAAGTGTGGTGCCCAGAATTGGACGCAATACTTCAGCTGGGGCCTAACCAGTGTTTTATATAGGTTTAGCATAACTTCCTTGATTTTGTACTCTATGCCACTATTTTTCAAGCCACGGATCCCATATGCCTTTTCAACTTGCCCCGCCACCTTCAAAGACTTGTGTATGTACAACCCCAGGTGTCTCTGTTCCTGCAAACCCTTTAAAATTGTACCATTTAGTTTATATTGCCTCTCTTCAATCTTCCTACCAAAATGAATCACTTCATACTTCTTTGCGTTAAATTTCATCTGCCATGTGTCTGCCCATTTCACCATGGCCTCCTGGAGTCTGTTACTATCCTCCTCACTGTTTACTACATTTCCAAGTTTTGTGGCATCTGCAAACTTTGCCCTGTCCAGGTCATTAATATGTATCAAAAAGAGCAGTGGTCCCAACATCGACCCCTGGGAAACACCACTGCACACTTCCCTCCAGTCTGAAAAATAAACACTTTTCTGTTCCTTAGCCAAATATGTATCCACACAGCCACTGCCCCTTTAATCCCATAGGTTTCAATTCTGCTAACGAGTCTTTTGAAGGTCCATATACACATCAACCACGCTACCCTTATCAACCCTCTCCGTTACTTCATCAAAGAACTCAATCAAGTTAGTCAAACGCGAACAAATCCGTGCTGGTTTTCATTTATTAACCCATATTTTTCCAAGTGGCGATTAATTTTGTCCTGGATTATTGGGGGCGATTTTCTGAGTCCCGAGGAGGCGAGTTTGGAGGCAGGAAAGGTTGGAAAAATCGGGAAAAATGGGTGCGGGTTCGGAACCCGCCTCCACGCGATTTTGCCGGTGCCGGTTTTGCAGGGCGGGCAACGGTCCCGTCTCCAGCTGGCCAGAGAGGTTGTTAAGAGGCTTAAATGCTCGTTAAGGGCCTCTCTAAGCCTATTTTGAGAGGCCCTCGCTATTTTTCGACCATTTCAGCGTGTTCCACGACAATCCTAGACCACGACAACTAAAACTAGCGGGTTGACAAGTGGGTGGTCTCCTCACAGCTGCAGGTCCAACATTAAATCGGAGATTTCATCAGGGATTAGTTGCAGGTGGCAGAACTTTGCTTTAAAAGGTCTTTGAGCACTTTTAGCAGGCCTTCCGAAGTCAGAGGTGCTGCAGCTTGAATCTATCAACTGTGGGACCTCCTTGGAAGACCCTCTCCCCGCTTGCAATGAGCGCTTCCCCAACGGAGGCATCTGCAAGCAGCATGGGAACCATTCGTTTTCTTTCATCATAGAAGATAGGAGCAGGAGTAGGCCATTCGGCCCCTCGAGCCTGCTCCGCCATTCAATGCGATCATGGCTGATCATCCAAATTTAGTACCCTGTCCCTGCTTTCTCCCCATATCCCTTGATCCCTTTAGCCTTAAGAAATATATCCAACTCCTTCTTGAATCTATTTAATGAATTGGCCTCTACTGCCTTCTGTGGCAGAGAATTCCACAGGTTCACCACTCTCTGGGTGAAGAAATTCCTCCTCATTTCTGTCCTAAATGGCTTACCCCTTATCCTTAGACTGTGACCCCTGGTTCTGGACTCCCCGACCATCGGGAACATCCTTCCTGCATCTAGTTTGTCCTGTCCTGTCAGAATTTTATAAGTTTCAATGAGATCCCCTCTCATTCTTCTAAACTCCAGCGAGTATAAGCCCAATCGACCCAATCTCTCTTCATACGTCATTCCTGCCATCCCAGATATCAGCCTTGTGAATCTTCGCTGAACTCCTTCCATGGCAAGAACATCCTTCCTCAGATAAGGCGACCAAAACTGCACACAGTACTCAAGGTGTGGTCTCACCAAGGCCCTGTACAACTGCAGCAAGACATCCTTGTTCCTGTACTCAAACCCTCTCGCTATGAAGGCCAACATACCATTTGCCTTCTTAACCACCTGCTGCACCTGCATGCTTACCTTCAGCGACTGGTGCACAAGGACACCCAGGTCTCGTTGCACTTCCCCTTCTCCCAATCTTTTGCCATTCAGATAATAATCTGCCTTTCTGTTTTTGACACCAAAGTGGATAACCTCGCATTTATCCATGTTATATTGCATCTGCCACGCTTCTGCCCAATCACCCAACCTGTCCAAATCATCCTGGAGTTTCTCGGCATCCTCCTCGCAGCACACACGCCCACCCAGTTTTGTGTCGTCTGTAAACTTGGAGATATTACATCTAGTTCCCTTGTCTAGATAATTAATATATATTGTGAATAGCTGGGGTCCAAGGACCGATCCCTGCGGTACCCCACTAGTCACTGCCTGCCACTCAGAAAAAGACCCGTTTATTCCAACTCTTTGCTTTCTGTCTGCCAACCAGTTCCCTATCCAAGTCAATACCTTGCCCCTAATCACATGTGCCTTAACTTTACCCGCTAATCTCTTATGCGGGACCTTATCAAAAGCCTTTTGGAAGTCCAAATACACCACATCCACTGGTTCTCCCTTATCTATTTTACCAGTTACATCCTCAAAAAATTCCAGTAGATTAGACAAGCATGATTTACCTTTTGTAAATCCATGTTGATTTTGTCCGATCCTGTCACTGTTTTCCAAGTGCTCAGCTATTACATCTTTTATAATGGACTCTAGCATTTTCCCCATAGACCTCAGATTCGGATGAGGAGCATCCACAGCAGCAGCAGAACCAGGCAGCTCAGCAGCAACAGCAGTAGGAGCCCCTACCTCCTGCTCAGCCACCTGATGCTGCACAGGGCAGAAGGCGCCAGCGCATCGAGGCACCTCACCGCAGGAGATACCTCCGACAGAGGGTTTACAGACAGAGGATGAGCTACCTCAACATGAGTGAGCAGCAGTTCCAAAGGAGGCTGAGACTTTCGCGAGAGGTTGTCCGAGAGATCTGCGGATTGCTGCAGCAAGACCTGGTGCCCAGAGGAACGGGTAGACACCCCTTACCAGTGGCTGTCAAAGTCACCACCGCACTCAACTTCTTTGCCTCAGGCTCATTCCAGGGATCATCAGCAGACATCAGCGGCATCTCCCAGTCGGCCGCCCACAGTTACATCACGCAGGTTACTGATGCCCTTGTCGCTAACGCCCACAATTACATCCAGTTCTCAAGGGATCAAGCAAGTATAACCGCGCGTTCGGTTGGCTTTGCAAATATGGCAGGCACGCCAATGGTGCAGGGCATCATAGACTGCACACATGTGGCCTTTAGGGCGCCCCATCACAACCCAGCTATCTTTGTCAACCGAAAGGGCTTCCACTCCCTCAACGTACAGCTGGTGTGTAACCACTAGAAGGAGTTCTTGCATGTTTGCGCCAAGTTCTGTGGTAGTTGCCATGACTCTTTCATCCTGTGGCACTCTAGTGTTCCTCCACTTTTCAATCCACCAAACCAACTTAACGGATGGCTCCTTGGTGACAAAGGCTACCCCCTGAAGAAGTGGCTAATGACGCCAATCAGGAAGCCAGCTAACAAGGCTGAAGAGCGCTACAACACCAGCCACACTTCGACCAGGTCCATCATCGAGCACACCATTGGGTTGTTGAAGATGCGCTTCCGATGCCTTGACCGATCAGGTGGAGCCCTGCAGTATACACCATACAGGGTCTCCAGAATGGTCGTGGTCTGCTGTGCACTGCACAACATCGCACAGCGTCGTGGCTTGCAGCTTCCTGATGAGCAAGTCGCTCAGTTCCAGGCCTCCTCAGATGAGGATGAGGAGGAGGAGGAGCAGGAGGAGGACAGAGCGCCGGTGTATCGACCAGCAGCAGTGGCAGCACGCGAGCACATGGCTGCCCGTGATGCAAGGGATGCACTTATCCTGGCCAGATTTGCATCGGTTGCCCATGTTGGCACATGTCCTTGGCTCCATCTTAAGACATCATAGACAATGGACATGACTCTCTGGCCTCCTTTCACTCTGGCCACCAACCTGCCAACGCAAGTGTCGCGGAGCCCGCAGTGTGGAGCTGCCTAAGGCGAAGGAACAGATGCCATGACGCCATCATTTTGCCATCAAATCAGGGATGGCATTTCATCAATACACATAAACATTCACCCAATCTGCACACAGATCTGGAGGTTATATCCCTTGCTAGCTGTACCCACACAGCCTTGGTTTCTTTGGGAGTCCTCTTCCTCCCAGATGAGTGGAAGAGCACCTCCCTGCTAGCTGTCACCCCCTCAACCAACATTTGCAGCGCCTCATCCGAGAACCTCGGGGAGGCCCTTGCCTTGGATTTGGACATAGTGGTTTCTCAGAATATGTTGCAGGTGGTGCAGCATTGGCAGAAATCCAGTGGAATGATCCAAGGCAGCAAGCAGCCCTTAAATCAGGCTGGAATAGAGATGTCAGCAGAGGCGAGTTTCAGTCCCAAAACACTAATTGACCAAGGGCATCCCAGACCTCTGAAATCAACTGGCCAATCAGGGGAAAATCGCAATTTTTTCAAAACTATCAGTGGAGGCGGGTTTCAAACCCACCCAAACTGAAACCCGCCACCAGTGGGAAAATCGCCCCCATTGTCTCTAAAAGTTGCCCCACCACCGACATTAGGCTGACTGGCCTGCAGTTGTTGGATTTATCCCTCTCCCCTTTTTTAAAACAGAGGTGTAACATTTGCAGTCTTTGAGTCGTCTGGCACCACTTCCATATCTAAACAGGATTGGAAGATTGTGGCCAGAGCCTCCGCAATTTCCACCCTTACTTCCCTCAGTAACCTAGGATGCATCCCATCACGACCGGGTGACTTTTCTACTTTGAACAATGCCAACCTTTTTAGTAACTGCTCTTTATATATTTTTATGCTATCCAATTTCTCTACCACCTCCTCTTTTCCTGTGATATTGGCAGCTTCCTCTTCTTTAGTGAAGACAGATGCAAAGTATTAATTTAGTACCTCAGTCATGCCCCCTACCGCCACAAGATCACTTCCTTTTTGGTCCCTAATCAGCTCCACCCTTTCTTTGACTACTCTTTTACTATTTATATGTTTATAAAAGACTTTTGGGTTCCCGTTTATGTTACCTTTAATCTATTTGCATACTCTCTCTTTGCCCATCTTATTTCCTTTTTCAGTTATCCTTTGTACATTTTGTATTCAGCTTGGTTCTCTACTGAATTATGAACCTGATATTTATCATAAGCCTCCATTTTCTATTTCATTTTAATCTTTAGTCATCCAAGGAGCTCAAGCTTTGAATGCCCTTCCTTTCCCTCTCGTGGGAATGTGTCTAGTCTGTATCCAAACTATCTCCTCTTTGAAGGCCTCCCATTGTTCATTTACTGTTTTACCTGCCAATCTTTGATTACAATCCACCTGGGCCAGATACCTTTTACAGCTCAGTGAAATTAGCCCACCTCCAATTGAGTATTTTCACATTTGATTTTTCCTCGTCCTTTTCCATAACTACTCTAAACCTAATGACATTATGATCACTATTTCCCAAATGCTCCCCCACTGAAACATGCTCCACTTGTCCCACATCATTCCCCAGAACTAGATCCAGCACTGCTTCCTTCCTTGTTGGGCTGGAAACATACTGATCAAGAAATTTCATGAATTCCTCCCCCTCTTTGCCCGTTACACTGCTATTTTCCCAGTCTATATTAGGATAACTGAAGTCCCCCATTATCACTACTCTGTAGTTCTTGCATCTTTCTGCAATTTGTCTGCAGATTTGCTCCTCAATCTCCTTCCTATTATTTGGTGGCCTATAGTATACATCCAACAGCATAATAGCTCCTCTAATGTTCCTTAATTCTAATCAAAATAGATTCTGTCTTTGAACCCTCAAATACATCATCCCTTTCTAGCGCTGTAATAGTATCTTTGATCAATACTGCCACGCACCCTTTTTTTTTAGTTCCCTATCTTTCTTGAATACATTGTAGCCAGGAATATTAAGTTCTCATTCCTCCCCTTGTTTGAGCCAAGTCTCTGTTATTGCCACTATATCATAATCCCATGTGGCTATTTATGCCTGCAGCTCGCCAAGCTTACTTACCATGCTCCGTGCATTTACGCACTTGCACTCCTAACCCATCTTAATCCGCCTCGCATTTCCCACCCCTGTCGGATATCCTCCTATTTCTGGACTACTTCTGAAATTTGAGTACTAACTGCACCCTTTGCCCAATTAGGATTAGCAAGTGTATTTTTGTGCTTACGAAGGTTGGCTTCCTGATGACATTTGGATAAAGGGACCAAAGATGTAGATGAGGCCCGAGGCCCAATTTAGGGATGACCTCGGGACTCTCTGTTTGGGCGCAGCGCAGCCTGAAAGCGGGCCCAGACTAATTCCAACCCCAACATCTTTTTATTGTGACCTGATGCCAAATCTCAAAACACTGCAACACCAGAGTATACATCCAGAAAGAAAACACATTCCAAACTAGCCAGAAATTATGCAGTCAATCCCTGCAGCCAAAAGTTACATTAGAGATGATTCCTTGTGTATCCAATCTTTGCCTCACTCTCTTTCATCAATCTTCGTTTTCCATGGAATTCTGTAGCCTTCATGAAAAACAGCATGAGTATATAACAGTTATTCTTTATGTTAACATGAATGATTATTCTCTTTGTTATAAACGTCTTCAACTACATGACTGGCAATCACAGTATTCTAGTAAATCAGGTGTCCAAACTGCAGCCCCAGGGGCACATCTGGCCTATGAACCCAGGCAATCTGGCCCATAAAGCCCAGGCAACTCACTTATATTTGTGCTTATATTTTTTATCCATTGGTTTGATTTCTTGGGCTGCAGGTTTGGAAAGGCCTGTTCTTCATGCTATAACTCCTAAGTCAGCACATTTAGATCTGTTCGTACCTGCGGTTTGAGATATGTGCAAATTAATTGGAAAACTGATTTAAACATTATATATGACTCATAGGGATCCATAGTCTGCACCCAGGGGTGGCCCACAAAGACAAAGAGCTTGGGTACTCCTGATTTGGATAATATGGCAAAAACACTAGAAAAAAAACAACTCCGTTTCTGGGGCCAATCTGGCCTCCTAATTTAATGTGATATTTCCGAATTTTTGGAAATGATGTCCCTCAACATATGCTGATTTAAGCACGAGTCCAGGAACATTTATGCTTTTATACTACACCAAGAGTTAGTTCCATTTTCACAATGGTGAATAGAGAATCACATTTGCATGGTCAACATGCATTACTGTGAAATTGAGGAAGCCAGATCCGTCTCAAATGCATCCATTTAACCCTCCTGCGACATTCAATGCAATGTTTAATGATTGATTAGATAGTTTTCTGTTTTCAATCACTAAAATGTGAATGATGGTACAGAGATCAGGAACTGTCACTTCAGAAACTTTACCAATTTAATAGGGCAGCCAGTGTACATTTGTACCAATACAAATCCACCTCTTCCAGATGACCTCATGTCTAGCACACCAACATGCATTTCACCATTTTATTATCCCCTTTAGCGGCAGCTCAACACCCAGCACCATTCCACACTCAATGCGGAAGTGTAAAATCAGAGCAGCAAAAGAAAGAATACTTTTATTTATATAGTGCCTTTCACAACCTCAGGATGTTCCAAAGCCCACTTTATTCACAGACAATAAAGTACCTTTATTGTTGTACTGTAGGGAAATGCAGTAGCCAATTTGCACCCAGCAAGGTCGCACAAACAACAATCAGATAAATGACCAGATAATCTGTTTTAGAGATGTTGAGAACACTGGAATAAACTCCCCTGCTCTTCTTCGAATAAAGCCATGGGATCTTTTATATCCACCTGTGATGGCAGGCAAGGCCTTGGTTTAATATTGTATCTTAAGGACGGCACCTCCGACAGTGCAGCACTGCCGCAGTACTGTGCTGGTGTCAACCTAGATTTCTGTGCTCAAGTCTCTGGAGTGGGACTTAAATCCACGACCTTCTGACTCAGAGGCCAGACTACTATCACGGTCACCTAAAATGTTGAATCGGCAGTGTAAGGAGATGCCGGGGCCTCATTCATTCAAGGCTTGCA
Organism: Squalus acanthias; assembly: GCA_030390025.1. NCBI lineage: Eukaryota > Metazoa > Chordata > Chondrichthyes > Squaliformes > Squalidae > Squalus > Squalus acanthias. The sequence continues at coordinate 144,106,169 of CM059427.1, read as the reverse complement.
CACTACCACTGAGCTACATCCACCATACTGACAGACCAGCCACTACTGGATCAGGTGATCTTTTTCACCTTTATGTAAAATAGAAACCAGGCGTAAAAGGGACTTCCCTATTCCCTAATGCACTCGGAATGATATCCATCTTTTGCTCTCAAATGACAGATTGAAGAAATCTGTCATTTGAAGGATCACACCCTGGTATTATTAGATTCAGTTTCTTAGCTATTCACCACTACATTTCAAGAATGTGCAATTAATTTACTGACCACAAAAATGTCAAAATGAGCACAGTAATTCTTTGCATAAAATTATATATTAACAATTGTAACCTCTCCAACTTTATCCACTTCTGACAAAGGGTCATCGACCTGAAACGTTAACTCTGTTTCTCTCTTCACAGGATGCTGCCCGACCTGCTGAGTATTTCCAACATTTTCTGTTTTTTATTTGTAACAGTTTATTTGTACAGCAATGTTTCATTAATATGAGTTGTTTCTTTACAGCTACAATATAGCTACAACTGCAACGAGTTAATCTACAACTTAAATGAATTGAACAACCAGCAGAAAATGCAGTTAAACTGGTGAGCTGTGAAACTGGGCTTTATGTAAATATTTGAGAAAAATGCAAAACAAACATTGGCTGGCTTGTGTACATTAACATGGTTTGTTTGACAAAAAAAGCACAGTTAAATTACTGTAGTGAGTGTCACATACCCACCCATGTAATGCAATGTTCTGAACAAGGCAAAAATGACATGGGTTTATGGAAAGTCTGGGCTAAGCTAAGTAGCTATTCAAATTGGCTCAAATATTCCTGGTACATGGCTTGTTTTAAGACATAATACGAAGAATAATATGAAATAGGTCAACAGGGGGAATGTTCTATTTGTTTCTTAAATATTTTACATGTACTTTTTGAATGTTCTAAACTTGTGCTCAACAGAGTGTTAAAACCGATGTTCCAACTTGAAATACCAATTACGAAGAACGAACAATACTAATGAAATTGCAAAACAAACAGAAATGTTATCAAACTAGTTTTCATCTGGATTCTGGAAAACAAGGCTGTGCCTGAAGTTTCAAATTTTGGCAAAGAAGCAAATTGCTCTGAAGTGCATGCTACAGAGCAGAGTGCTTTGCTTGGCAGAGCACTGCAAGTCCTATGTGTGCAACACTAATGGATTTAAACTGGGTCTGCTGCACTAAGTTGAGGAGCGGGTGTTCTCCAGCATCAGTCCTCATTCTGGCAGAAGTAACTCAGGGGAAGGGAGTCCACTTACAAGAGAGATGGGTTGGTCATCATTCCACTGAACTCTCCGATTTTCCTCTTTCAATGTGGTGTAAAGTGCTGCAAATAATACCAGCCGACAGCTGATATTAGAGTCTAATTATGCATGTATTTATGATCTCCAGCAAGGGGTTATCTTTCATTCAAGATTTCCTTCCCATCGACTCTAACATGGCGCATCACTATATCACAACAATATGTTCTGCTACATGTGACCCAATCAGAATAAAGTTTGGGGTGGGGGGAAAGAGATGGGAAATTCAGATTTTATTTGGCAATGGCAACATCAAACAAACAATTGTATTACATTTTCTCCAGTGTTGGTACAGGTACCACTGAAGTGGAAAATTGAGCAATTAAATCCCGTGTGTATAATTCAGTCATTTACCTCCAAGCAGCTTCAGTCTGCCAAATTTTTGCCCCTCCCCAATTCTGCTCCACTATTGCAAAATTCCTGATTTATGTGAAAGAATATCCCTTCTGCAGGTTTATACCCGGAATGCATATTATTTAGACCAGGCTTTTGCACTGTATGAGAGCTACAGGTTCAGTGTTCACCTTTATGCTCCAAGGCAAAAATATACATTTTTGTTTTTACATACAGCACTGATGCAGATCTCCTTCCAATTAAATGATTTGTTTACAAGTTTCAGTGCATATTTGAAGTTGAGACTGTAAACAAGAGAAAGTTGAAACCTTGAATTGAGAAAGAGCACTGACCCAGTTGGTGTCTTCACTAATATAATGTCAGAATGATGTTGGACTCATCAGGTGCCTGTGTTTAGCATCAGTAGAAAACGTACTTATATATACTGGTCACCACAGAACACATACCCACCAATAGCAATCCTGCTTATTAGCACAGAATTTCAAAACTCCAAGAGATGTCTTTTTATTTTGTATCACACCGGTTCATAAATTTTTGCTGCGTCAGTATACCTCATCTATGCACGATTATCAAATGGAACCTAAAAGCTTCATTTTAGAAAGTCTAATAGCGATGGCAGGTGCATTTAATGGCTCTCTGAGCCTTTCCATAATGTCCTATTTAATAAAACAGATAACACATACACCTTTATAGGAAGGACCAGGACCGGGAAAGGCCATAGTGATCCATCCCAAAATTCACAGAATACTGTGCTATGCTTTTTCTCTTATATCACCAACTCGGTTTTTGTTAACACTATCCACCTATATATTGTCTCCTTGGGCAATCTGGTCCACACATTCACCAACCAGTGTGTGAAGAATATGTAATTTTAAATAATGCATATCTAAAACAACACCATAACTACATATTTCACTTAGTATGGTAGGAGTGCCACACTGCATAATGGAAGGTGTTCTCATTGTAGAGACTAGACTGTCTCACTCTAGGCTCTCAGTACCCATTCTGTTCCTCCCCAACCTCCTACAATTTCTGGCGTATATCTGGTTCAGCCATTAACCACTTAGCCAAGTCAAGTATGGTCAAGTCTAACACTACTTGGCCATATCCTTCTACCATTTCTGGTAAAGATAACTCGAGACTTCTTTTCTTCATGATTACTGCCTCCTCAAATTCCTTTCTCCCTGCCTTCTCCATCCTCACCTCCAATACCAAGTACAAAGAGCTCATGGACTTTTTTATCTCTAAGATTCAGCTCATCCATGTAGCTGTCTTTGCTTCTACTTCCCCTCCTCATACTTCTGATCTGCCCCTGTTCCCCCGCCCATTCTATCTCTGATCCTCCATCACTCTTCGGTTTTTCTCCCCTTTCCAAGCTCATTTCTTCCATAAGACCCACCTCCTGCTCCTTTTGTCTGCTATTCACTTAACTCCTGACCACAAAGCTACTCCTCCTGTCCTCCATATTTGCCAGCATTGGTAATGGTTTCCTTTGGTCAGGCACCAACTCATTCCCTTTCAAAAAGCATGGTCACATCCAGAGACATGGACTAGGCAAAATCAACTGGTCAGGAAGAGTGAAGCCATAGTTTTTGGTCCCCACCATGAACTCTGCTCGCTTCCAACTGAATCGATCCCTCTCCCTGGCTATTGATTCATGCTGAACGAGGCCATACAAAACTATGGCATCCTCTTTGACCCAGAGGTGAGCTTCAAAATCCACATCTTATTCATCACCAAAATCGCTTACTTCCAACTACCCCTACCTCATCTCAGTTGCCATTAAAACCTTTATCCACACTTTTTTCAACTCTATTCTCCATATCTACAATATTTCCTTTGGCATTCTCCCATACTTCACAAACTCCAACTAGTTCAAAATTCAGCTGCCCATATCCCGTTCCGCAATATCTCACTTACCCAACACCCCTCTCCCTGCTGACCTACCAGCCATCGCAATGAATTTAAAATCTTTATTCTTATTTTCAAATTATTCCAAGGATTCTCTACAATCTATCTCTACAACTTTCTCCAGTCTTATATTCCCTCCGACATCCTTCAGACTCTGTCCTTTTGTGCACCTTCTTTCCTGCCCACTTTCTCACTGCCCCACCATTGCTGACAAAGCCTTCAGCTGCCTTGACCCCACTCTCTGGAGCTCGCTCTCTAAGCACCTCTGCCTCTCCACTTGTCTCTCCACTTTTAAAATCTTCTCAAAACCCATCTTTTTCATCACAGTTTCGGTCATCTCTCCTAACTCACACCATGGTAGCCATTCCTTTATTCGCTTCATTGATATTATTTTATCACCTGTTCATAAAGCACCTTGGAATGTTTTCTACATTAATTTCTCGATACAAGTGCAAGTTGTTGTTGTTAAAATAAAGAACTTCACTACAGTTATAATCACTCTCACGTTTAAGGGCCACAACCTACTCTGAATAGTTTAAAAACTAGTTTTAAAGAAGAAGTTAGGGGTTTGGATACCTATAAACAAGGAATGCACTGTTAAAATCTGTGTACTTCAGCAATAACCAATAAATACAACTACAAGGACAGAAATTCCATAAATCAGTGAACTTTATACTTTAGTATCAATGCAAGTTAAAGTCCCTCAAGCTTCATCCTCAGTATGACCCCAAATCATCCTCCTTACCAAAGCCCACACACAAAGGATTATTTCATTAGACCTTTTGTAGGCTGGAAACAAAATATTATTTCTTCAAACAATATTATTTTATATTGGTATATTATATAAAACTACACCCACTGTAAAACAGGGACTAATTTCAGGTTAGCATTTCTGCTGTGCTGCCTCTTGACTATTACAGATTCTTCCATGATGTCATCCACTGACCATGGCTTTTGAAAAAGGACGAGACAGAAATGTCACGTAATGAGTCCATGATATGACCTGAAGCCTGCTCAAACAATGAGGTTTTCTCTAGAGAACAGTTCATAACTTTGAAACATTATACTTCAACAAAGAATTAAAGATACAAGTAGGGGAAAAAAATTGTTAAATGAACACATGAAAGGTATGTCAATGTAGAAGAACAGCTGTCAGACTGTTTGCAGCAAAGATTAGTGTTCAGTAAAGAGATCGTTTAACCTCAGAATTGAGAAATCATCATTTTAGAATTAAATGGGGGAGTAATCAGTATGTGAAAGTCTCAAGTTATTTGACATGATAAGAATGTTGAACAAAACAGGAACAGAGCTCACTGGTTGGACAATATTTAAAGTATTGTGTACAAATGTAGTCACCACACTACACATATTGGAAAGGGTAATAAGAAGTATTCTGTGCAAAGGGGCTGAGTTGTGGGTATATATCCGAGAAGCATAAATTCTGCAATTTAGAAACAAGGTAGGTTAGGGAGACATCACTGAAATGTGCACAGTATTAAATGATACAGAAAAGATAAGTTAGACTGGTAGAAAATAGGGCATAAAGTTAAATTAGTAAATTTAAAACATATATTACATAAAATAAATCTTTACTCAAAAGATGATAAACCTTTGGAATAATCTACCAGATAAGGTAGTAGAGTCAAATGAAAAGGTGTTCAAAATATAATTGGATACCAGGTTGGATGAGTTGCCATGCTGGATGAATGAGTCTCAATGTGTCAAACAGCCATTTCTCAGCCTTGATTTTTTTTTCTATGTTCTTAATGTACAAGAGGAAATTACAGTTGACAAAGCACTGACCAGATCTTATCACGACAAACTAAAATGATGGTGATGGAAAAGATGATGCATATAATTCATGAAGAGGTTAAGACGCTCAAGAATACTCATCACTTCACTTATCTCGGTGGTGAAATACGCAGGGACAGAAATATAAACAGGGAACCTTCAAGCAAAATAGAACAGGCAGCTCCAACCTTCAAAGGCTAAACAAGATATGGTGAAAAATCTATATAAGGCAAATGGAATATTGAGCTATATCTTTAAGCTAATGGAGTACAAGTGGGACGATGTCATGCTAAAACTGTATAATATTCTCATCAGACTGCATTTCAAGTATTATGTCCAGTTTTGGTCACAAAGGCACAAGACAGATTTTCAAACTTGGAGCCAGTACAGAGAACAACAATGAGGCTGATCCCCAGTATCAGAAATCTGAATTTTGAGGGAAGACTCAAGTTGGACTCTTCAGCCTTAAATGACACAACCATATCTCAGAAGTATAAAAAGATAGTGAATGGCACAGGGAAAAAGTAAATCCTCAGCACTGCTATAATTTAAACTGTAACAGTAGGGTAAGGGTGGCAGAGATTTAAACTGGCGCAAGACAAATTTCAGATTGCTATGGGGCTGTCCTTCTTCACGTAAAGAGCGATCAATACATGGAATATACTTTGGGTGAAGTAAAGAATGCAAAATTTTTAGGATAATTTAAGAAATAGTTGGATGCTGTGAGAGACTGTTTTTAATGGATGGATGGCTAAGCAATTCAAAAGAAAAATCAGCATTTTTCCAATGGGATTGCAGTTTATCAACGTTAACTAATTCGGTAATTTGGAAGGTAGGATTGAACCCTGTCATTACTTTCTCTCATTGTTGGTTGCACACAAATTTGAGGCAGAAAAATTATAAATGAGCTGATCGATTAGAAGAGTCACAGTTGTGGGAATATTTACTTTGTTCCCAGGGAATATATATATAACAAATAAGCTGCTAAAATGCAGAGCTTTTATTCAATTTCCTCAAAAGGAACTTTCTGGAGCATACCTGAGTGTTGTATAATATAAACACGTTTATTTCTTTAAGATTGATTGCGGCCATATTTTGATAGTATGAATGTTCCTTGGTGAGAATGGATTTACTGACATTGGCCCAAAAATTCGTGAGGAAGCCTTCGTGCGAGGGTAAGGCCTCCCCGCGATCTCTCACTGCGCGTTGGCTTTTTCAGTTCCAGCTCGCACGAACTTGATGTTCTGGACAGCTGCTGTGCTGGGCTTGCGTATCCCACCGGCGTAGTTAATTCGTGCGAGCTGTGGGATCACGTGACTCAGTTAGAGCCAATGGCAGCACACCATCTTCCATTCATAACTTTCACATAAGTGCTGTGAAAGTTATGAATACTATAGCCCCCCAAAAGAACAGCTAAACCTCAATTAAATTTTAAAAAAAACCATCACATTAATAAAATAAGTATAGTTAAATAAATTAACCATTTTAAATAAAAAATTAAATTTTTGAAAAAATTTAATATCTTTTAAAAAGTTATAAAAATAAACTTACCTGTCTTTAAAGTCTCTAAAAAAGATATACCTGTTAAAAAAAATTCAAAATAATACTTAATTCACTACTTACCTTGTTAAAAGTGGGTCTTACTCCTCCTTTTTTTATGTGTAGAATCTTCCGTACTTACCTGCGCGTTGAAACCACTAAGTGCACAGCGTGCGCGCAGCCTGTAGCGCGCACGCGGTTCACCTAGGACCCGCCCCCTTTTCCATTCACCAAGTGCCGGTTTTCAGCGCATGCGCAGTGCATGCAGAAAACCGGCAATTGGAGACAGAATACGCGAGAGTACACAGTGCGTACTCTCGCGCAGCGGCACTAATTTTTGGGCCATTATTTGAGTTTTCCTGTCACTGTACTTGCAGCATTCCGTTGACATTTCAATAGTAACTTTCAAAAGGGAATTGGATATATAGTTGTAAAGGAAGAATTTGCAGAGTTATGGGGAAAGACTGGGGAGTGGGATCTAATTGGATAGCTCTGCTGGAGAGCCAGCACAGGCATGATAGGTCGAATAGCCTCCTGCGCTATAAGATTCTATGATTTATACACCGAATGATAGCAGGCTCCAAAATGTCAGAAAATACATCAAATTAGCCATCAATAATGAAAATATTTTATTGGGAAATACCCCAGCTCCCAACCAAAAGCATAAATCTGATGCCTTCACTACTCAGTGGAGGTTACATTGTTCGAGCCCATGAAGCACCATATTATTCTTGCGGATTAACTCCTGATGTGCTTTGTACTATTCAGAAACCTGTTTAATGCAGCCATATATTAATGAGTTTAAGTGCTTGAGACAAGTTAGCAGGAAAGGATGACTTCTTTTGCAGAATCTGCTCTGTAATATAAATGGGAAATTATGACAAAAATTGAGGATGATGTAAAGACTAAGGAAGGTTCAGTCATTAATGTAGCCACTACCAATATCAGAGAGGAGTAGGGAAGCACAGTTTAGTAAGTAGGAGCTGGGTTGTAACAGGTAAAATTTATTTGTTGCAAGCCTTACCACTGAATGCTATTCTGTCCCATTGAGGGGATATCTGAATAGAAACAAGATGACTTTGGAAAATGCAGACTTGTGAATCTGGAAAAAGTGGCAGCAGTGTCCTCATTGCTACTGACTTTTGAAACTTAATGGTTGGGACATGATCAGTAAACTTGCTGACCACTCCTTGTTCCCTATCCAATGCCTTAGTACCAGGTCATTGCTGTTCGCGGGATAATTGTTTTGCAATGGCTACTGCTAGATCAGATACACAAACACTCTCAAAGATTGGGTAAAACCTACTACACTGAAAAAAAAGCAACTGTCTATATAACTTGCAATGGAAATACATGTGACCTCTTCAGCCTTTACACAGAACTGTACCAGTTTTTATATCAATCTGTTCCAAAGTCTTGACCCAATACATTATGCAAATTTTCACAAACATGATCCTTGTTACTAAAAAATCTAAAGTGCACTGCAGTGTATGCTATTCCAAAAATATTGATTTCAAACATGGAAGAATGTTTAAATCTTCATCTGTATCAGTGTGGTGTATATTCAAGAAACCATTTTAAGCACCAGATATTTTCTGTGGAGCTTTCAGTATCAACACAAATCCTAATGTGCAGACCTCTTTTCTGAGCTATAGGGATCAATTGAGAAAAACTTGTAGAAATAATTCTTTGTGTAACTGCTACTGACTGATCATGGGAATCACAATCATTTTTGTAAATTCATCGTAAATATGGATCAAAAATGGTGAAAATTGTGTTCTACAATTTTCTTACTTCCCCATCACAATAGGAACTAAATAGGCTTATACAATATTGACTACCTTTCCCAAATTACACCAACATTACCTGTTACAGTGTTAGAGTTCGTGTTTTTCATTTTGTTCCTGGATGACAGGTAACCATTTGCTCCTGCACATTTTCCAGCATCTTTAATCTTCAAGCCCCCCTCCATTATCGGACTGGTTCCACTCAGACTGTAAAGCTTGTGCACGAGAGAAACAATTGAGATACAGCAGACTCTTGTTCTACAACTTAATCCAAAATGCATTAGTAAGGCTAACACGGTGTGTCTTTAGCAACCAGTATGACTTGGTAATGCAATGCAATGGGTCATGTGATAACTCTACTCAGGGTATCTTGGCCACCTGGGAAATTAGCCACAGGCAAAGCAATAGCTCAAATTCCCAAGAGAAGACTGGGACACACGTGTGCCAGCTGGGCTGAGAACCCTACACTGAACAGGTTGAATTTCAAAGGCTATTACTAATACAATACTACAGCAACTCTTAAAATACTGTACCAACATCACGTTAAATTACAATTATAAATTAAACTGAACATCATTACAATAATTGGATTCAGATAATTACAGGCAGCAACTTTAGCCATTTGGAAATAAATCTACCTTAAAGCTTGCAAAAGAAGCCCAATCTTTTGATAATACAGTAAGTTTAAAAAAAATAAACTACAAAGTTGTAATTCTGTACATCGCAAAACACTATAATTAAGAAAGCAAGTGGTCGTTTTGGTACGAAACTGTCATTTATTCTGTGATACAGAAAACCTACTGGAGTCAATCCTCAGAGGCTTACTTCCTGCTTTATTACTTGTCCTGTAAATTCACTGCAGAATAATCTAGGAGACTCAGGGGGAAATCTCATGATCTCTGGAATTTGGGTGGGGGACATCACAAATCACAGAGAAAGTTACTAAGCAGTTTTTCTGTTAAAAAATGATTTTGCAAAAGTTCATAGGTCCTGTTGATTATAAGACAAGTAGAGCTTTGAGGGAAGGGAGTTGCCCAGACCACCATAGCCTGCTCTGAGGGATACTTGTGGGCAGAGCAAAACCTCCACTGAAAATTTAGGGGAAATTTTAACTGGGAGTGAGATTTGAACGGGTGGGACGAGTGCCAAATATGCCCAATGTTGGCAGTGTGAGGTTCGGTCAATTTTAACTCAAGTCTCATTTGAAAAATAGTTGGAAAGCGAGAGTTAGCCGGTGGGCGGAAGCAGAAGATCAGGGCCGCGATTTTCCCTACCTCAGCGGGTCTGTGGTGGATCGCCGCCTCGCTGCTGGCTGCATCCCGGCCTCTGACATGACTTTCCACTGATTGGGCTTGTTAAGCCCGCCCAGTGAGTTTCCCGGCCAATGGAAGGAAGCAGGTCTGATGATGTAATTTGATGACACATCATCACCTGGTTTCCTTAAAGGGGCCATGTGCAAATTTACTTTGGCATTTGTGCTGTCTGTGTTCTACAGCATTGAGGTGCTGCTCATGGAGGGAGTCACAGCACGCCGGGTGGTTCTCTTCCCTTCCAATGGCGGAAGAGACCTCCCCAGGAGACCAACGCAGCCTGGTTGCACATTGCACAGGAGGGCACAAACAGGGATGTCGTCAGGAAGACCAGGCTGCAGTGGCGCATACCTTTCAATGATCTCAGTAGATCACAAAATGTTATTGCAAAGTCACATTCAACCTCATCCTGCTGTGCCACTCCTCACATCCCCATCACTCTGCCTTCCATACCCTTCTCCTATACATCCTTACTCACACCAACTTACCTTGCACCTCCACCCATCCCTCTCTATCTACATTATCACTTCCCCATCTCACTAGCCACCCCTCACACTCACCCTCATCCTACTGCAAGCATACCAACTAACAACACACAAGGGTAGGCACTTCTGTGTTTTAGCCAATGTTCATGTGAAGTTTCTGTTAATGTGCTGTCAAACATTGAAATCTTTATTTTCAACACTTCGCGTCTTGGACAGATTTGTGTGCACCTTTGGAAGTGGCTTAGTGAGTTGCAGTAAATGATGAGACATAACGGTAGTGAGTGTGAAAGGAATGGCTTGGGCATTGTAAGGATGCTTTATGGTGTTGGTGTGGGGTGGTGCCAACCTGGCGCATCATGTGGCAGCCAGGGTGTACAGTGTCAAGTGAAGTAAATCTGGCTTTGGTGACGCAATCCCCTGCATCCCGGACAGCAGTGTGGTCGAGTGCTGATGCCCTCTGTCCTGTGCAGCATCAGTTGATTGCAGAGAAGGTTGGTGTTGTTGTTGGTGCTGCAGGTGTGCCTGGTGCTGCTGGTGTTCGGGCTGATCGTGGTGGGATTCTGAAGACCAAGGTGGGAGAGTATAAAGTGCACTGATTCTGATGGAATAGATGGCAGGTGAAGTAGAGATGACAGAAGCGATCTGTTAATGGTGGGAGAGGTAATGAGGTCAGACTGGATGGAGACTTGTGTAAAGACTTGCAGCATTCTGAATTTGTAGTGGAAATGTAGTTTAGAGAAGCAAGTGGCTAAGGAAACATTTATCAATCAGCTGGGAGCTTTGACTTGACATTTAAAGCTGTCAACTCATCAGCTGATTCAATGGCACGTGACCTCCCGCCTCAGCTTCACAGACGAGGTCTAGGCACAGCTGGAAACCGGTGGGCGACCTGTCAAATTCAAAAAGCTGGGAAAAAAGCATTGTTAAGTGACCGTAAACAAGCTACTAATGATTTTATTTGCCTCCCCCACCGCTGCCTGTCGGGTTTGCTCAGCGCTAACAGACCCGACATCGGGAAATGCAGGTGTGCACGTTTTGACAGTGGGTTCCCGACCCGCTGTCAATCATTTTCAATTTAACAGCTGACCTGCCACCCATCCCGTCCGCTGAGCGCCGGCAAAATTCCGGCCCAGGTGGCAGAAAGCTGCCGGCTGGCACCAAAGGAAGTCCCAATGGCAAGAAGATTAACCATGGGGACGGGGTTTCGAGAAGGTGTGGGGGCGCACAGGGCAGGGAAGACCTAAACTTTCCTCGTGTGGCTTGGAGGAGCACTTCTGCTCCTCCTGGCCCCACAAGGAAAATAAAAACTTACTTCTTGCTATCTTTATCTGGTGGGGAATACCCAGCAGCTTCCCTGCTCAGGCTGGAGTTAAAGTTGCATTTGCTGCCCAATGACATCATCCGGGCCCGATCTGCATATTTAAAGAAGGTCCGTGCTGCCTTCAGATGCGTGTCTTTGCCATCTGCTCTGAAGAGCAGGTTAACATCAGGATTGGCGCAAAGCAGGTGGGAAATTGGCGGGCAAATCACCTGGGACATTTTGACTGCCCACCTGCCCGGTTTGTGCTGGGTGGGTAGGGTTAAATGTACACCCTTTGTTTCTGATTTAGTTAATTTTTCCATTTTAAAAAAAAAACTGTATAATAAATAGAAACAATTGTATTTCCCATATAAGCCAATAAAATAAATACTTATATAATTTCTGGTCTACTCACATGTTACAGTGCCATTTTTGATCTGATCACATAATAAAAAAACAGGAGTCGAACATACATCAGTATCTACAACAGTCTCACTATATAAAATTAAAAGAACATTGAAAATGGAAAAAAAGCAACAAGTCTCTCTCTCTCTATATACACACACACATAAAGAAAGATCAACATGCACTGGATGTTCTCCAAGGCAATAAAAGGTCTCAGAAGTGCAATCTTTCTTTTTCGAGTTCATGTTGTTGTCTCAACCCTATTTATGTTTTACAGCCTTGTAAAGGGCAATTAGGGATGGGCAATAAATGCTGGCTTTGCCAGCGACGCCCACATCCCATAAATGAATAAAAAAAACATACTGCAGGTTTATTTCAAAAGTTACTTATAGAAAACAGTGCAATGTGCCACAGATTGGTACAGCACACATCTGCACTTGTGACTATTCACACGATGAGTTCCCGATCTCAGCTGTGCTTCCAAGGAGGCATGAAGTAAATTCCAAGAACCTCACCACAGGGCGAGCAAGAATATGAGGCCTAGTGACCACTGTAACACTGGACTCTCTACAAACAAGTGCAATACAAAAGAAAACAAAATACTTTTCACAAAATGAAGAGCATGACTTTTTTCTTTAAAAGATTTAGATGAGGCTTTTCTGTTGCAGTCGAAAGGGGTTATGTCTTTTATGTGATGTATGGAGGCATTTCCAAATGTATACACTGATGACATTCTGGCATACCAACATAAAAGTTCACTGGACACAGATCAAATAAAGTAATTAATATTTATATTTGGCATTGCTCCATATCACATAAAATAAGTAAATAAATGTTTCAATGCAGTGATACATCTGGGTCACTGGCTTGGTTGCTGACATAACTAAAAGAGAAATAAAAATCCAGCTCATATTGGGGTAAGAATTCCTCTGGTTGCTATGGTGACTTCATAAATGAGTTTGTGCAGATTCTCTCTGTTTGGTAGTGCTAGCAAAAAAATAATGTTTTTTGAGGACGATTGCAATCTTGCTAGAAATAACTATTGGAGGAAATTTTCCCCTTATAGTTATGATTTTGCTAACTCAGTTGCAAAAGGAAAGCTCTCATTATGAACAATGTACTACAGTTTGTATTAATTATATCAGCCAGGTCAAAATATGTCCATGAGCTGTCCCTGTGGAGAAAAAATTCCTTCCTTAACTATGTAAAATATTAAAATGAGTGTCACCCATCCTTCCCAGTTTTATAAGTAGATAAAACTGAAACACCAGTCATCTCACATGCTGCTGGGTTTTCACACTTCAGTACACCGGAGGTTCCATAGAGTTTCATGCCAGTATGTAGAAGGGAGTGAAATTCCATTCCATTAACTTTAGGTTTTCCCATCAGAGACAAAAGCAATAATGAGTATAAGATAGACAAGAACGCAACCAGTTTAGGGCAGTGGAAAATGACTTTGTACCATGTCAGTAGTGCAGCAGTACAAGCTTGGAAACAAGTAATATTTATTGTTTGCACTGTTCTGGGGGAAGGGTGGGAGAATTCTTCAAATGTACACACACGGATGGTGATTATTAACCTTCTGCGCTGTATTTTATTTTGACTGAAAAGAGCTTAATAATGTTTGTAGCAGGCTGAAGCAGGCCTAGGACCCAGTGGTCATTTAGACACACAGACTAGAGCTTACAGTTCAAAACAAGTGACGTTTATTAACCCACTGCAGTTGTGTCTTCAAGTGCAGAGATGAACCAAACAGTAACAGGGACCACTTTCCAGCATACACATTTTCACTTTGCTCCTTCCTCTCTAACTGAACTATTTCCCTGCCTTTTATCCTTCTGGGTGTCGTTCCTGATTGCCCTTAATTGCCTCTAGAGATTTCTTAAAGCTGTATCACCTTGCTTTGGTCATTCTGAAATTTTACACAATTTCTTAAAGCTGTACCCCTACAGCGGCTACAGAGTTCTCAAAAATCTATGGCTTACGTATTATCCTTCTCTCACTCTGTTACATGTTATAGTAGGCACCTCCAGTTACATAAAACTCAAAAGGTGGGATTTATGCAGGGTGCAGTTATACTGTGGTAGGTTTGAATGAAAATTATTGCGACACAATCTCCTTAGAAGTGGTCTTACTCAAGTTGGTAGAGTGGAGTTTGGATCAGTGCTAACAATGTTATACTGCCTTTCTGGGGCAAGGACAAGGGAAATCATGGAACACCAAGACTAGAGAATAGAGTAGTGGATATGTACAACAGACTCCCAGTGAAAACAGTTAATGCCAAAAATGTGGATACAATATTTGGTCAAGGGCAGGAATGGACTGAAGATGTCAAATATTTTATAGAACATGATGACTCTTGAGCTGCTAGAACTATGGAAACAGCATGCCATGGAAAGTCACCAGTCAAGGATGAATAATGTAAGTTGTAAAGTTACACCGATATTCTATAGCTTCACTCAATATCCCTTTGGGGGCAGGGAGACACTTTTCAGAATCTTTCACCAAGCTATTAAGCTGCAGGTGGACTGTGGAAAGAATGAACTTGACGGACTGAATGGCTTTATGTTCAAAATATGTTCAAAATTGCAGTACAACAGGAAGTTAGTTGAAAACATTTCTGTACCACTTCTATTGATGCTTTCTATTGAATCAAAAGGCTCTTGTTAAAAATTGCTCATACAGATATTTGGGGAAGGCGGAATAGGGCTTAACTGTGACACGCGTAGTGGTAAAGCCTGCCAACACTCAGTCACGGTAGTTCAAGGGGACACCATTTCAAACTAATAAGACAAATTTAGTACTGACGTCAGTCAGTTCTTCGCAAAGTGATTAACAGATTCCCAGATAGAATAGCGGAGGCAAAAACCCTGGAATCATTTAAGACATAGTTGAGTGCTGCAATGGGGGAAGGGGACTCTGTTTTTTTTCTGAATGGACAAGCTAAGGTTGGCTGAATGACCTCCCTTAAGTCCAGCTTGTGAAGGCTCACAAATGAAGAATGGCCAGTTGGGTGACGTACCAGATGATGACAACTGCCTGTAGAATCACATCTTTGCAGGGCTCAAATTCTTTTAGGAGAGGAGGCAGTGAACAAAAAGGAGGAATATTGACAAAAAAAATCATTATAAGACAAGTAATGAAGAGCAGGATACATATGAATTCTGTGCCATTATGCTACTTGCTCAATGCATTAAAAAAAAAATCATAGTAAGTGACTTTAGGAACTTTCACGATTTAATTATTTTTAAATATTCTAATGAAAAATTTGTCTTTTATTTCTAGGCTGCTCATACCCCAGAACCAGTGTGAAGGAATAAGCCATATAACCTATTCAGAAAAATACACTATCTTATGAAAGAATTCTGGCCTTATTAAAACATGACAAACTGGGTTTGGAAATTTAGAAACCTAACTATGAAATAGCTATGAAAGCATTCTGGCAATTGAGATAAGACAGTTGTTGACCCTGAATAAATAACCTTCTTGAAACAGAAGGTGCATGGCTCCGACAAACTGACCTTTTGGGAACAAAACAATGGTTCACCCTGGATAAGGTGTTCTAATTTAAACTATGTAAAGATGGCACATAAGATAAGGAACATATGCCTTCGTAAAGATGACAAAGTAAGGAACACCTGCCGTCACACCGTTTTTATATGGTAAACTCAGAACACCTGGAGATGAGACAAGATTCTGTAATGCTACCAGCTGATGTGGCAGTAAGAGTTGCAGAGGTCAGCAGAAAAATGACTAGGGATAATTAATTTGCATCAGCAGAAAACCTTAAAGGAGATACCACTGGAAAAGGGTATAAATATTGAAGTTTCAAACGAGATAGCAGACTCGCTTTAATCGGGCAAAGCGATTCTCGACTTCAGAGGCGGCTCTGTAGTCTCCAACTCTTTGTACCTCGGTGATCAAAGGTATTTGATATTGATGGATATCCTGTATAAGAGAACTTTAAGGACTGTAATACTGTAGCGAAGTTAAGATTTAAAAGACAGATTCTCTGTTAAAAAGATAGTATGTTTTCTCTTTTTAGAATTGTTAAAGTTGCGACTGACTGATTCACCAACTGTAAATTGCATGTTAGTTCTTCAATAAATCTATATATTTTTAGAATTGTCTCGCATAAGACTTCTGAATCAAAAACTCGCGAACTCAATCTCTGTACACTCTTTGGTGAGGAGTTGCAGAATTCTGAGGGAGTTTTCCAGACCCTCATAATATCCGGGACGTTACAGTCTAGCTAAACTTATTAAAAGCACTATCTGGAGGACGGTAACATTCTCGGGTTGTTCCTTTCCTTTAGGGAGAGATAGCCCGGACCTTTAGACCCAATTAAGCGTCTTTAGGATTCGGCTACCTCAAACCTTAGTTGAAAGTGAATGTCTGAGAAATACGCTTGATCCGGGGTAGCCCTAAAGGGGCTAGGACTAGTAAATATCCCTTCACCAGCACATTATCACACTTGCGTGTTTTGAGCTGCTAGGGGAAGAGAAATTGGCAGACATCATTTTCTTTAAATTATGTTAAAACAGGTAACATGGCACACATTCCAGATCCTTCTACAATTTTATAGACGGGATGGAACAGACAGTAAAATTTGTAATAAAAACAGAAAATGCTGGAGATACTTAGCAGCACGGTGGCATAGTGGTTAGCACTGTTGCCTCACAGCGCCAGGGACCCGGGTTCGAATCCGGCCTCGGGTGACTGTCTGTGTGGAGTTTGCACATTCTCCCCGTGTCTGCGTGGGTTTCCTCCGGGTGCTCCGGTTTCCTCCCACTGTCCAAAGATGTGCGGGTTAGGTTGATTTGGCTATGATAAATTGACCCTTAGTGTTAAGGGGGGATTAAATACGTGGGGTTATGGGGATAGGGTGGGATATGTGTCGGTGCAGACTCGATGGGCCGAAATGGCCTCTATCTGCACTGTGGGGATTCTGTGATTCTGTGAGCAGGTCAGGCAGCATCTGTGATGAGAGGAAACAGAGTTAACATTTCAGGTCGATGACCTTTCATCATAGACCTGAAACGTTAACTCTGTTTCTCTCTTTACAGATGCTGCCTGACCTGCTGAGTATCTCCAGCATTTTCTGTTTTTATTTCAGATTTCCAGCATCTGCAGTATTTTCTTTTTGTTGTAGTAAAATTTGTAAGTTTGCTAAATTATGGTCGAGGTTGTTCTTCCCCAGGAAGAGTTTCCCCAGGAATGGAACCAGGAAGATGATGACTGTGGACACAATAAAGTGACTAACCAGATGATGAAAGACTACCCTGTTTGAACATTAGTTTTCATAAAAACCTAGTGGGGAGAAATTCGGTATCTGGCGCTAATTATCATCTCCGACTGCAAACTTGGCTTCTATCGCCCCTGGAGGTGATTGGAGCACTAAATCAGGCGCTACACGCCTCTCTTAAGGTGCTAACGCCGAGGAGCGAGGCGCTACCTCAGAGCACTGGCGAAGCTCATGTGATGTCAGTCAGCAATGGAACACACTCACACTGGTGCCGGCCAGTTCTTAAAGGGGAGGGTCGATCTTGCTCTCCATCCACACCCTGCTCATTGCAGCCTTGAATCTCGGCTTGGAGAGACCTGTACATTAAATCTGCTGGAAAGAACAACGGAGAGGCCCAGGGAAAGAGTTCAGAGTGCAGCCCCTATAGTCTCTTCTAAATCGATGCAAGGAAGGTCAAATCAAAATGAACCTGCAAAGTGCTGCTCAGTACCCAAAACTCCTCAACACAGCGTTGAATATCTCCAGAAGTCTCTCTCTCTCACTCAGAATGCGTGGTGCAAAAATGTCGCCGACAAAAAAAGGCAGGAACCGGTCGCCTTTAAATAGCGCTCCCCCAGTCCCTTCCTGACTGCAAAATGCTCCCCTCAACCTGTCGTTGCTTGCGGCAGGCGGTAAGGCAGGGGGCGCCACTCAATATCCGGTCGGGGTGCTACCGGGGCGTTGCACGCTCGACTGACGTCACGATCTGCGGGCACAGGAGATCGTGGCGGTAGTGTTTAGCGCTGCCGCAAAACGTCTGGTCAATTTCGCAAGCAGCGCAAAGATTGCCGCGCCTGGGCGCTAGTTGCTTTGCGCCCCATTAGCGCCCTCTTAAGGCGCTAACGGGAGGCGCAAACCAAACAAATTTTCCCCCCTAGCTCTTTTGTACTCAATATGATACGGTCAGTAGAGTATTAAAAGTGCACTGTTCATGGAAGGAAGTATGGCAATTTTCTTTTGGGAGAAAGAGTTCTGCGTTACTTTCACAATTAAATTACTTGGAAGTGATGTGGGATGTGTTTGGACGTCACTTATATTTTTGCATAATGTGCTTGTCAAATGCTTTTTCATAAAGACCTTTGTTAATGCATTATAAATATTTACTCACCATAGACGAGTCTAGTAATTAACTGAGAATTATTTCTTCATATGCTTCCAGTAATGACGTTATAATTATTTATTTATCAGCGGCAGCCAGTTGTCATCAGCCTGACAGCCATTAATGGCAGAAAAATGGATTTAAACTGATAAAGATACCACATAAAATTAAAAGAATGTACTGCAGGAGAGAAAGCTGGATGGGCTGATTGGCCTTTGCAAATATTTCATATGTTCTCATAAAACACAGTGAACTCTCTGGAATAATTTCAAGTTAGTAATCTAACACTCATTTCAGCTGATGGTTATAAACCACTGGGAACTTAACTTCTGTGGTTAATAACATCTTGATTTGTTTACTACCATGTAATCAAGTGTACTACCTATTATTCTCTATGCAACTGATTATTACCATATATCTAGATTTGTATAATTATACATGTTACACATGCAGATATGTGTATAAAGAGCATATTCTTAGCAAAGACATTACTAAGACTTTCAATTAAATGCATTGAACAATCTCAAAAAACTGGTCTATAGCTGCAGGAATATGAAAAATATCAAGTACCAGCATCTCTATGCTGGAATTGTGCTGTGTATTGACTGAAAGGGTACTAAACAAACACATTTATCACATGCACAGACAAGATTATAGGCAAGAAACACCATCAGAACAGTTACTCTATACCTTTATGTGCTGGTGTTAACAGGTACTAAGAAGTCGCAATTGTGTGTGATCTTTACTAAGGCAAGGATTTTTTTAAATTTGTTTTCTATCACTTCACTTTTCTCCTCGCTTCTCCCAGCTTCTAAGTTGTCAAATCGTGCTCCAGATCGATTTGGAATTCCATCATTTCAGTCCAAGCCTGATTTGAAGCTTGATTTCTATGCCCATTCTACATGTGGAAACTCAGATGGTGAGCGTTGCTAGGCTATTCACCACAGTAGACATCATAGCCATGCTCAATCCTGTTCTCACTCAACATTCACACAAATACACTTTCCAGAAGGAGTTACTGGATACCGACCAGGATCCGAAGCCTTTAACATGTGCAGAAGCCTGAGCACAGACAAGCGATTGAAGCCGGGACTTTCCATGCTGTACGGTTTAGTTCCTTTTCCCATTAGGCTTTCATGAGCCTCTTTTTTTGTTTAACCCAGGGACCTTTACCTCATAATGTGTCATTTGCTGTTGTAAGATTGCAAACAGAGGAAATCACCCAATATATTACTGAAGACTGGGCTCAAGTGATTACATTTTAGTTTGTTTTGAAATTTATATGGATACCACAGCAACTAGGAGAGACACTCTGGCGACATTAACATTTGAACAGGAAATTCGCCTGGAAGGTCATTGGGATGGATTTATTTAAAGTGAGCCATGACAGCAACACAAGTTTTTTTTTCTTTTTGGAGATTTTCCTGTAGACATGGGTTGAAGGCTTATCGTCAGTGGCAAACAATCAGGGTTAGTGCTAGCTTTGTACTTGCCACTGCTTGGTGAGAGGGGCCCTATTTTAAATATGTGTAAGTATTCCAGTATTTTGCTATTCTTTACGCTGCAAAAAGCAGTATTGCTGGGACAGGAAAAATAGCAAGCTAACTATCCAAGTCACAAACTGAGAGCCAAAACGATGACATTTATTTTAACTCTTTAAATATGCAGGATTTGAGAGAGTCAGAAAACTTCGTCCCTCACAACAAAAACCAAACACAAGCCATGCGCTGTAGAAATTTTTGCTAAGTTATCTTGGGGCATGATGATGAAGAGAATTTTTGGTTACCATTTTAGAAAACTTCAAAACCAGGGGCCTAGATTCCTTTCTCCCACAGCAGTAACCCGATCCGTTCATACCGGCAGTAAGACATTACCGTCATGCAAATACCATTTGGAGCAGTGTTACCTGACAGACCATCGCTGGCAGGTAAAGCCACTGTACAGCTATGCAACAAACAAGTTGACAATTGAAATGCCTGCCCAAGAAAGATTAAAAAGACCACACAGTCAAAATTTCCACAAAAATAATTACAATTATTATTTGGGAATATTAAGATTCCTATTGCGTTTTTATTCATTATTTCACGATTTGAGATTTTTTTTTAAGTTTAATAAATCTAGAAGATAAAATATTCTTTACTTCCGAATTCCAGATTACATTGCTTTCGATTGATGCACAAAAATAGCAATCGAAATACACAAAATCAGGTCAGCGAGTGCCCCTGCCACAATCAATAGGTGATCAATACAGTATTTATAGCTACTCATAGGGCCCGACCCTTAGTGCTACCAAGCACTGACACTAAGGACAAGACATAAGTGAAAACATTAAAAATAATCCGAGAACATCAGCAGAACAAGCTTCAAACTAAAAATAAAACGGGAAAATTGTCATAATTACATTTTTTGTGATTTGAATGTGTGAAATATATTTGTTTAAGATAAACTGCAGTACTTATGGTTGATTTTTTTTTTCAAGCATTGACTTGCGCAGGATATGAGGCTGGCTTAATTTGTTTATTCTGGGCTCCTATGTAAAACAGGTTTGGAATGAATTTCAAAGGGATTGTGTTGCAATGAATATAGTTTAAATATGAAAATATCTATTTATAACGTGTGGCCCTGTGGAACTGAAATGACTTAATACCCAAAGCAAATGACACTTATTTCTCCCACACTGCTTTTCTAATGAAAGAGGAGGGTACGTAACTGGGATGAGCTTCAAGGAAACTCCAAATGCACATCACTTACCTGCACTTATTTTAGAACAATGTGCCTGAGCAAATTAAAGCAAATCGCATGCAGTGACTTGAATGCAAACTGAAAGCAAATCCCCAAGAGGTTCAGGTTGACAATGTTCTACTGCATTATATTCATTTTTATTAACTGTTTTAGTAAAAAAAAAGTGTTAAATATACATCATTGTGAGGCATAGCTGAATCTATTAAGCAGAATTGATGGCTCTGTTGAAACAGCTTCCTTTTGAATCTATGAACTTTACAGTTCATTTCTGCATGGATCAATGTCATTTCATGAATTCAACATGAAATAAAGTGCTCCAGGCAATAAAAAGATTTTTTTTTACAACTCCCAAACATAAACCTTTCTGCTCTAAGAACCTGTGCACAAACATCATTGGGACAAATTTAACTGTGCCCACGCAGTGGAAACTGGGCAGGCTGGGAGTTGAAATTGCTCAGGACACTTACTTGCTGACATCCCACTCCCTTTAATTTTAACCTGCTCTTCTGAGCATATGGCAAGGACACCCGCTGGAAACTGGCAGGGTCCTTCTTCAAATATACAGATTGGGCTCTGATGATGTCTTCGGGGGTATGACTGCTATTGTAACCAGTGGTCTGAGCGGGCAGCCAGTGTGGATTTTCTGCCTGGTGGGAAGAGTCGGCACCATAAGAGGTCAGTTTTTAAAAAAAGTTTTTTTATTAAATGTTCCTTGTGTGGCCAGGAGGAGCAGAAATGCTTAACTGGGCCTCACAATGAACAGTTAGGTCTCCTCTGCTCCTCCTGAAACCTCTACCTTGTGACTTACCCGAGTGCCAGGACCATTCCTTTGGTCCCCGCCAGCAGCCTCTTGTCGCCAGACAATCCGCTCCCGCCCTCTGGCCAGCTGTCTTTTCACACCGTCTTCGGGTAGGCAACTGACTGGGGGCATGCAGATAAGGCCGGCTAGTTAATATTTCCCATCCCCCCGCTCCCCATCCCCAATTCACACCCGAATAAAATTTGTGGCTCAATTACTGACTTTTTTTGTACAGGGTATTTCACTTACAACAGAGACCAAATTCTGTTTTAAAATACTATGAGGCGAAACTCACCTCCTTTGCGCCCGCCGTTAGCACCTCCGGGGGGTGCTAATGGGGCACAAAGGGCTTATCACCTGGGCAGGGAGGCTAATAGCGCCTGCCGAGAAATTCGGCGGAGCACTACTGAGGCGCTAGCCAATAGCGCTGCGACCCGCCGGTAGCGCGCCGGCCGCTGCGTCGCCGGCAATGGTGTAGCGCCGTGACCCCTTAGCGCCCCGTGGCCGAAATTCGGCTGCGCCCTGCGAGACTGCTGCAGCGACAGCCTCGCAGGTCACGAACCGGGCCGCACACCGCTCACGGGGCAGTAATTAAAGGGGTGGTCTGGCTCCGCCCCGCGCCGACATTTTTGATTTTGGCCAACCTCCAGGTCGGCCCCTCTTGGCGGCCCTTGGCGTGGTCCGTGGCCGCCATTGCGCCGTCCGGCACCGCGTCTCGGTGCCGGGCTGCAGCCACGGCACCCTGGTGGGCTAGTGGAGGCCGTCAAACGGCCTGCAGAGTGCGCAGCGGCCCTCCCCTTTAACGGAAGGGGAGGGGCACTGAAATGTGTCAGCACTACGTGGAGTAGCCGCGTAGCGCTAGCCCTACTGCACTCCGGCGCTACCGTGCTTTGCACTCCAGGCACCGCCCTGAGAGGAAGTGGAGCGCCCGAGATAGCGCTCTGCTTCCACGACGGGGCGGTAAGTCCAATTTAGCGGCCGGGGCGATACTCCCGCCCCGGGTGCTAAATGTCTGCCGATAATTCAGTTATTGCCCCCAAATGGGGCGTTACCAAATTTCGCCCCCTATATATATATA
Organism: Squalus acanthias; assembly: GCA_030390025.1. Lineage (NCBI taxonomy): Eukaryota > Metazoa > Chordata > Chondrichthyes > Squaliformes > Squalidae > Squalus > Squalus acanthias. The sequence continues at coordinate 144,082,964 of CM059427.1, read as the reverse complement.
TAGATAGATCCTACTCCAGGTACAATACTCCTCAAATTCTGCACATTTATCTGACACAGAGGGGATGATTTTCAACTTCTCTTCCAGGCGGGAATAAGGCACTAGCAGCGCAGCACTTATTGGCCCATTCCCAGCGATATCCAGGTCTCCGCCATTTTGTTTGGGGCCTTGAAATTGACGGTCCAGGCACTCACTGAAAACAGGTTCTATGATGTCAATACAACACCAATGCAATTTTGATGTACCAATGGGCGGAACTCCTGCTGGCCCCAGAAAAATCAACTCCCACCCCAACTCCTGATGCCCGACATTCCATGGATCTCCTCTGGATCGCCTCTGCCTACCCTCCCTCTAAACTAACTGGAACTGGCTAAGCTTTGCAGTGGAGCTGTCAGATTTTCGGCGCCTCCAATCAGCAAGCTGCTCCAAATGCATGAAAAACTTGACGGAATTATAGTCAACTCAGCAGGCCAGGCAGCATCCGTGGAGAGAGAAAGAGAGTTAACGTTTCAGGTCGATGACAAGGTCGAGGAACAAGAGTAGGTCACTTAGTCCTTCAAGCCTGTTTCGCCATTCAATTAGTTCATGGCTGATCTGTACCTCAACTCCATTTAACCGCCTTGGTTCCATATCCCTTGATACCCTTACCTAACAAAAATCAATCAGTCTTTCAATTGACCCACCATCCCCAGTCTTTTGGGAGAGTTCTAGATTTCCACTACCCTTTGTGGGAAAAACTGCTTCCTGATTTCAATCCTAAATGGACTAGCTCTAATTTTAAGATTATGCTTCATTCTTCAGGATCTCCCACCAGAGGAAATAGTTTCTCTGTATCTATCGTATCGAATCCCTTTATCATCATTATAAACACTTCCATTAGATCATTCAAGGGAATATAAGCCAAGTTATGTAACCTGTCTTCATAATTTAACTCTTTAAGCCCTGGAAGGAAGTACTGAATGCATTACTCCAGATGGGCTCTGAGCAAGGATCTGTGCAACTGAAGCCATATCCTCACTTTTGAATTCCAATCCCCGGAGCTAAAAAGCAACATTCCGTTCGCCGTTTTGATTACTTTTTGTGCATTGCGCACTAGCTTTTAGTGATTTGTATACATGGACACCTAAACAGTGAATTACTCATTGAATTTAATTGGGATGAGTTTTGTATTCAAAAGTGGGAACCCTTCTGGAAAAAATCTTTAAAACAATGCTTCTAAATTGACGTGAGGATATTGACAGATACAAATTCCCAAATGATTGTGGGAGTAATGCAAACTACTGTAGCAGCTCAATGGAAGAATTAGGGCAGTGGTTTTTAAAGACGACACCACATGATCAGTCCATCTTTTTCGCCTTAAAGTGAATGTCACTAAGTTTCCAAAAAACTTCATAATTAACAAAAGTTTTTCTCAATGCAACTAACTAATCTTCACTGAAAGAAAGATAATCAAACAAAATATATTCATGACACAGTAAAATAAAAGACTTGCCATGTTTGCCTTCAATGTTTTGCACTTAAGGACGCAGCTAAGAAACAATAGATTGAGTTGGTTAATCAGAAAGTAAAATGTGACTGTCAGTTGTGCATTGAGGACCAAAGCAGTCTAGGTCAAAACAGCTGGGGACATAAATTCATTTCAGGCACTAGCGCAAAAAGTACAATAGCAAATCAGCTGCCTGTTTTACACTCTGCCTGATTTTGTTTTCTGTTGAAATCAGGCAGAGTGTAAAATAGGCTGCCGATTAGGTAGCACCGTTTTGCACTATACCCCAAGTCGAATTTCACTCCTCCTAATCTTGACATTTGTTGTGTGTGATCATAATAGACAGGAGATATCTACACAACCACATTCAGTGAGCATGGCAGATATAAACCACTTAACCAGAATTTCCTATCCTAACGACAGATACTAATCTCTTGGTAATATAATTACATATTTAGGTTTATTTCTGTAAATTAACTTAGATATTTGTGGTTATAATATCCTCTTATACTGGATTAAGAAACAACTCTCATAAGTATACCTTTAACACTAAAACAGTGTTTTCAGTGCTTCAATTGTGTTTTGAAGGCTTGTTTTGCAAGCGTTTCCCTTCATTAGTGATATGATTTAACAATGTACTTTTGAAGTACGAGATCTTCATAAAACTAAGAGATTACTATGCTTCATAGGATAGTCTGTATTCAAAAAGCTAAATTAATGCAGCCAAAACATATTTACCATTCATAAAACTGGCCTGCCAGACCTGAGATTGTCTTTTTTTTGCTCACCTCTGTGAAAGCGCTTCATATTAACTCCCCATCATACTATGCTGTTTGCATTGAAGCAAGCTTCAGAAAATGCAGGTTTTAAATATTAGTTTAATCCTTTGAATACTGAAATACCAAAATATTTTTTTGCAGTTATTACCAAACACATTATCTAATATGATATTCTGAATCTGACAAGTTAATTTCTATTTATAATACAGCTAGACAAAAATGAGGAGGACATCTGGACTTGCACAATGTAATGTGTGGCTAAAGTCCTCGAGGGTTTGGAGCATTGCTACTGAATGCATTCAACATGTTTAATTTAAAGTAACTACTGCAACATGTCTTCTAATCACTAAGCCATTCTATGGGCGTACTGCTAAAGGGACCATTTGATAAGGTTTCAATTTATTCTTTGTACATCTTAATGACTACATTTTTAGATTTGCTCAGGTACTTCCATTCCTGCTAAGTAATTCAATAATCTGATCTTCTCCAGAAAGCACAGCTTTTTCTCCTCTTCTGATTCCTTTTTATTCACTGCTATCTTGATTTCACTACTGTACTGAACCAGTTTCGACATGTATTACAGTTCAGTGGCAGTAAACCAAGCAACAACTTTTCATTACAATTAACTCATAACCTCCATTTCAAATGAATCAAATCCAGCACAATACATGCATGCTATGAAAAAAACGTTTGTGGAATAAATGGGGAAAAGCATGCAGTAGCCTGCTCAATCTCATCAGCCCTCTTAGATAACAAAAAGCTACAAAACTGGCTTATTCTTGTTCCTGCATTACTAATGGCAAATGCAGACAATCGCCCCATCTTGCTTTTATCCTTATGCAAACAACACCCAAAATGTGTTTTAAAACAAACAGTACTTTTTTTATTCCTACAATTGGTTCGGTGAAAGAAAAAAAATGAAAGCTTTATTTTTGTCACTATTGTTGTAAAAATTATTAATTACAGGTTTATAGAGGCCCTAAAATTAAGATATTATGTCAATCAAAGCTCTTTGTTTCATTCATAATCAGATGCTTGTATTAAAGGCATGTGGAAAGACAAGAAATGATGTTATAGAGATTAAAAGAAAGAAAGACTTGCATTTATATAGCGCCTTTCACAACCACCGGATGTCCCAAAGCGCTTTACAGCCAATTAAGCACTTTTTGAAGTGTAGTCACTGTTGTAATGTGGGAAATGCAGCAGCCAATTTGCACACAGCAAACTCTCACAAACAGCAATGTGATAATGACCAGATAATCTGTTTTTGGTGATGTTGATTGAGGGATAAATATTGGTCAGGACACCAGGGATACTCCCCAGCTCTTCTTCGATTAAAGAAACATAGCTTACCCCAGAAGTGAATTCAATATGTAGGGACTTCTGCAGGTTACAGAAGGGAAGAAGACCATAAAGGAGGTGGGGTAACTTTGCGTGGTCAGTAGAATTTGGAAATTCAGGAGGTGAATTTATATAGCAAGAGAAGATAAAATGAAATGAAATGAAAATGAAAATGAAAATGCTCCGGCTTGAATTAATAAGCAGGCAGAGGGGAGGATTAAGAGAGATCTGCTGTATAGCCTCTAGGCAGGAAAATGATGATGACGGCATATTGATGTGATATTAAGAGGTCTGTGACCAATAATGTTGTCATAATGGGCGACTTCAATAAAACCAATATAAACTAAGAATGCTCTAATGAAAGAGAAGCATCAAAATCAGAACAATACCAACAACTTGTATTTATATAGCACATTTGACGTAGTAAAACGTCCTAAGGCGCTGCACAGGAGTATTTTAAGACAAAAAATTTGACACCGATCTACATAAGGATAAATTAGGGTAGGTGACCAAAAGCTTGGTCAAAGAGGTAGGTTTTAAGGAGTGTCTTAAAGGAGGAAAGAGAGGTAGTGAGGCAGACAGGTTTAGGCAGGGAATTCCAGAGCTTAGGGCCGAGGCAACAGAAGGCACGGCCACCAAAGGTTGAGCGATTATAATCGGGGATCCACAAGAGGGCAGAATTAGAGGAGCGCAGATATCTCGGGGGGGGGTTGTGGGGCTGAAGGAGATTACAGAGATAGGAAGGGGCAAGGCCATGGAGGGATCTGAAAACAAGGATGAGAATTTTGAAATCGAGGCGCTGCTTAACAGGGAGCCAATGTAGGTCAGCGAGCACAGGGGTGCTCGGCGAACGGGACTTGGTAAGAGTTAGGACATGGGCAGCCGAGTTTTGGATGACCTCAAATTTATGTAGGGTGGAATGTGGGAGGCCAGCCAGGAGTGCATTGGAATAGTCAAGTCTAGAGGTAACAAAGGCATAGATGAGGGTTTCAGCAGCGGGTGAGCTGAAGCAAGGGCGGAGACGGGCGATGTTACAGAGGTGCAAATAGGCGGTCTTTGTTATGTTGCGGATATGTGGTTGGAAGCTCATTTCAGCGTCAAATATGACGCCAAGGCTGCTAACAGTGTGGTTCAGCCTCAGACAGATGTTAGGGAGAGGGATGGAGTCAGTGGCTAGGGAACGGAGTTTGTGACGGGGGCTTTGGTCTTCCCAATATTTAATTGGAGAAAATTTTTGCTCATCCAGAACTGTATGTCAGACAAGCAGTCTGACAATTTAGACACCGTGGAGGGGTCGAGAGAAGAAGTAGTGAGGTAGAGCTGGGTGTTGTCAGCATACATGTGGAAACTGATGCTGTGTTTTCAGATGATGTTGCCAAGGGGCAACATGTAGATGAGAAATAGGAGGGGGCCAAGGATAGATCCTTGGGGGACACCAGAGGTAACGATGCGGGAGCGGGAAGAGGAGCCATTGCAGGTGATTCTCTGGTTACGATTAGATAGATAAGAATGGAACCAGGCGAGTGCAGTCCCACCCAGCTGGATGATGGTGGAGAGGCGTTGGAGAAGGATGGAGTGGCCAACCATGTCAAAGGCTGCAGACAAATCAAGAAGGACGAGGAGGGATAGTTTACCTTTGTCACAGTCACAAAGGATGTCCTTTGTGACTTTGATGAGAGCCGTTTCGGTACTGTGGCAGGGGCGGAAACCTGATTGGAGGGATTCAAACATGGAATTGCGGGGAAAATGGGCATTTGGGAGGCGACAACACGTTCAAGGACTTTGAAGAGGAAAGGGAGGTTGGAGATGGGGCAGTAGTTTGCAAGGACGGAGGGATCAAGGGTTGGTTTTTTGAGGAGAAGGGTGATGACGGCAGATTTGAGGGAGAGGGGGACAGTACCTGAGGAGAGAGAACCGTTAACAATATCAGCTAACTTGGAAACCAGAAAAGGAAGTTGGGTGGTCAGCAGTTTGGTGGGAAGAGGGTCGAGGGAGCAGGAGGTGGGTCTCATGGACAAGATGAGCGCAGAGAGGTCATGAGGGGAGATTGGAGAGAAACTGGAGAAAGATGTGAGTTCAGGGCTAGGGAAGGGGGGAACCTTAGAGCAAGTTTGGCCCAGTGGGCTAGGGGAAGGAAAGGAAGTGGCAGAGGCAGCTGAACAAATGGTCTCAATCTTGGAGACAAAGAAGTCCATGAGCTCCTCACACTTGTTATCAGAGGTGAGGGTGGAGGAGACAGGGGAGAGGGGTTTAAGAAGATAGTTAGCAGTAGAGAATAGGAGCCGGGGTTTATCTTTGCATTCCAGAATGATTCTGGAATAGTGAGCAATTTTGGCAGACGAGAGCAGCACCCGATAATGTTTTATGTGGTCCAGCCAGATCTGGCGGTGAATGCCTAAACCAGTTGTCCGCCATATCCGTTTGAGTCTGCGTCCCTTGAACTTAAGGGAGCGAAGATGAGAGCCATACCAGGGGGAACGGCCAGGGTGAGAGAGGGTAATTGTTTTAGTTGGGACTAGGGCAGCAAAGGTGGTGGTGAGGGTGTGGTTGAGCAGATCGGTAGCTGCAGAAATGTCATGGTGAATGGAGGGCCAGAGACTGGACAGTTGGGATTTCATAAGTGCAGTTGGAAGAGAGTTGGGAGAGAGTTTATTCCAGGGGCGGACACAGAAGGAAGTAGGGTTGGGGGATGTGGGTGGAAGGGGGATGTGGGTGGAGAGTGAAACGAGGAAATGGTCAGAAATGGCCTTATCTGCAATTGACACGATGGGAGTAGCGAGGCCACGAGAGATGGCAAGGTCGAGGGGGTGGCCGTGAATATGGGTTGGGGAGTTTATATGGAGGGAGAGATTAAGGGAGGATAGGAGGGTAGTGAACTCAGAGGAGAGAGAGCATGATAAATTGAGATGGAGGTTGAAATCACCGAGGATGAGAAGTCGTTCGGTGCAGAGGCTGAGGGAGGAGAACAGTGAAGATATCTCAGTAATAAAATTTTTATGGTACTTGGGTCAGCGGTAGAGAACAAGAATTTTAAATGAGAGGTGAGAGGGGTGGAATAAGGTGAGATGCTCAAAGGAGGAGAAACTGCCAGAGGACTAAGGGGACAGACCAAGGTGCAATTTGGTGATGAGAGCCACACCGCCACCATGGTGGTCTGAACGGGGCAAGTGGTGGAAGGTATAGCCAGGTGGGGAGGCTTCATTTAAGTCTAAGGTGTCATCACCCCTCAACCAAGTTTCCGTCAGGGCCATGATATCGATGCAGTCATCCATGATAAGCTCATCGATGGCAAGGACCTTGTTCGCAAGTGAACGGACATTCTGGAGGGAGATGCGGAGAGGGTCGGTGATGGCTGCCCCATTGCCAGCGTCCACAGGGTCAGCGCTGGGAGGATGAATTGGACGGGAGGAGATTGGCAAGATTTGCCCCCAGTGGGCACGCTGGGCGGGAAGGTCGGCGAGAGTAGGATGGGACAGTTGGAGTTGCTGCTCATAAGGAGGCAGCGACGAGTGCCTCGATGGGCCCTTCGTAGGATGCCAAGAGAGGCACAGAGGGAAGCTGTGGGCTTATCTAAGAGGGAGTCAAGTCTGGGACGGCGGCAGGAGAATAGGAAGGTCGAAGAGTAATGAAGGATTGGGGTAGGGATTTGGGAGGGCAGAGTATCCGAGAGAGGAGAGATGAAAGGAGGCATGACGACAGGGGAGTGAGGTCAGGGAGGGATAGAGAGAAAAGGAAAATAGGGGGGAAAAGTGGAAAAAGAAATGAATGGCTCGGGTCCGGAGCGGCAGCCAAAGTGCGCACGCGAATGGACACGGGAAAAGCTCAGGTTACATAGGCCTGTTTAAATGTAATAATTAATGGAATACATATTTCCTGGTAGCTGGGAATAGGTTGGGGACAATAGTAGGGAGACCAGGGTCAAAGTCAGAGGTCCCATGGAAGGACAAGCCAACATAAGCAGGATGGGGCCGGTACGGAGCATCGACGAACCGCTGTCCAAAGCAGGTGAGTGAAGTCCAGAAGCTATTTGAGGATGGAGGTTGTTGCTGTAGGAATGAGAGTCGGTAACGATGCAGAAAGATGATGGTGGAATTAACGCAAGTTGGAGGTCATCGTAGATCAAAGCAGTGGAGAAAAAGTCAAACCATAAACCAGTGACCAGCAAAGCTGAAAACCGGTAGAACGAGTCACCGGACAGCAAGTGGAGCTGTTACCTACAAGCCAGCAGAGCTGAAAAACCAGTAGAACCAGTTCAGCAGACACACAGCCGGATGTTTAAAGGTACAAATCTTTTTGCAGCAGAGATAGAGACACAGCACAGAAAGAAAATCCTGCAGATGCTGGAAATCTGAGATAAAAACAGAAAATGCTGGACATACTCAGCAGGTCAGGCAGCATCTGTGAAGAGAGAAACAGAGTTAACGTTTCAGGTCGATGACCTGTCGATGTTCTGACAAAAGGTCATCGACCTGAAACGTTAACTCTGTTTCTCTCTTCACAGATGCTGCCTGGCCTGCTGATTATCTCCAGCATTTTCTGTTTTTATATTAGAGACACAGTAGTTAAGTCTTACAGCGTAATCCAGTGCAGAAAGGTAGCGTAATCCATTGTAGTTCAAAGCAGAAACGTAGTCTTGATGTCCGGAGAAGTCCAGGAGGTCGGTAACCAATTTGACAAAAGAATTCCGCAGCTTAAGACTTGAAGTGACTGAAAAACAGAGCAGCGCCACAGCCGCTGAGTCAAAGTGTGTAGTCAACGAGATCCTGTCCGCGAGGAATCCAGTGATAGAAGTCAAGGTTCAGCAGAGTTCCAGCAGTTGAAAGAGCTCAGTGAGAACAGAAGACACCAGGGGATGGGCAGAACTAGATTAAGTGGTACAAGATTGGTTTTTGACCCAATGGTGTAGATTTTCATCTTCACCACCTGGATGGTAATCTGGTGGAGCCAATCACTCGCCCTTTATAGAACCTGCCTGACTTTCATTCAATTGATTTCAATGGGATGAAAATTGGGTAAGTTCTACAATGGGTGGGCAATTCATTCCACCAGATTACCCCCCAGGGTGAAGATGAAAATCTACCCCAATGTGCCAAGTACCTCACCAGAGGTAACTCAACCTGGTTCTTAGAAGTGATTAGGATAGCATCCGGGAAACAGAGTTAGTGGAATCTCTAGGGGCCAGTAATTGCAATATAATGAAATTTAAGATTATCTGACAATCAGCCCTGGTAGGAACAAAAGTATTAGATTTAAAAAAGCCAATTTTCAAAAGAATGCAACATAAACCAAAAAGAGTTAAATGGGAACTATAGTTCAGTTTCCGACATTGAATTAAATAGAGGCAGGATGTCCAAGCCTGAAAAAGGAATATTCAAATTAAGGTGCGATAATATAACTTTCATGCGCACATCATTTTCCATTTCCACTTCCATTATACTGAGTGATCTACTCACCCATATAAAATGGTTCTCAGGCATTGTTAAGGAACAAGCTGTTAAGTCAGACTGTGAAAAATTAACAGTTAATGAATGCTATGGAATCAGCTTTAAGTTACATTACCATTAAGTATGCAATACTTTTTTTTTTAAAAGCAAAGAGGAAAAAAATGACATTAAAACCTCAATTATTGAGTAATGTGGTAACACAGCTTATTAATATTCTTGTGTGCCGTATGGAGCAGTGAAACATAAGTTTAAACCTGCAATCTCCATGCTATGAGTTCAGTCAGGGAAAGGTGCCGTGTGAAGGTCAGGCATTCTCCCGAAGGAGAAAGGAAAAACTGAGAGTGATTCAGCCCACACCTTTCTCAGTGCTTGGTTATAGAGCAGCATTGGAAGATGCCTGGGAGCAGGTTGGTTTGCAATCTTCTCAGCTTCAGAATTGTATGTAGAGACCATAAAAATGGAAAGAAAATATAATAAAGCAACTTGCAAGGAAAAAAAGAACACAAACAAGAGGTTTGGGATGCAACCATTGAATAGACATCTGTTGTGATCGCTAATTCCTTTATCCTATTTTATCTTAACATCAAAGAACGTTGGGAAAAATATGATCAAGCTCTGTGTTGTCTACCTTGCAATTTTATTAGGATCACGTGTATATATGTATGAGGTTTAAGCAGCTGCATGGACTGTTGCAGTACAATGAGATCAATGGAGTTTCAGAAAGTACCACGGATTATACTGTTGTTACTGTCAATCTTGTTCTGCTTTCAAGCTATAATGAGATGGTGATCTAGTGTTCATTTACAAAGACGCTCTCCATCTGTTGACATTGGTTCTGTGTGGTTGGCTGATTATCAAACAACAGCATGTCATGAGGAGGTCACTCTTTTTATCTATGTGTGTATACTTGTACACACACGCACACAGACCTAATGCATCATCATCTATGCTGACAGAGACTTAAATTCAATGTCTAAACATGGTGAATTTCTTTAATAATCTTCAATACTTTCATTCTTAAGTTTAAAAGGATTGCAGCCGGGGGGAGGAAGGGGGAATCTCACAGTGAAATAGATCCTGCCGTCACTTGACATTGACACATGCATATCTTCCAGTAGACGCCAATGGGTAGCCACACAAACACGGGCTCATTTTTCCATTCCCAAGCCCAGAAACACGGAAGTCTTATGGAATACTCCAACTGATGTCCTGATGGATCAGGTTCTTTTTAGAAGTACCAGGATGCTGTACTGAAGCTTTTTAAAGTCATTGCTTATCTACGATTCTCTGAACTGTGACTCAATCCTTCTCAAGAAAAGGGATATTGAATTTGGAGCTGATGTTGGAAACAGATTCAATTATCTTCTATGAATCATCAGATACTATCTGAGAATTACAGATACTGTCTGAGAATTACACAGTTTGGAGTTGATCTCAAATTTCCATCTCTGATGAGCATATGACAGGGATTTAGGGTTGCTACGGAGATGACCATTCGCTGGCCTATTTACCTGATTATCTTCAGCTACAGAAACATTTCTGCCTTTTGGTTAATATTACATTAGAAGTTTTATTAAACAAGGGCTGTGAACTCATGCCAGTAGCCCTGAAATTACACTGTGGGATACTTAACATGCTCTTCTGAAACTCTTCTCTCTGCTATCATAGCAGAGGAGTTAAAAATCTGTTAACACCCTTGTTGATTGACAAGGAAGGCCATTTGGCCCATCTTAATTGATCTATCCAGAGAGATACTAACATCATCCCAATGTAGTTCCAAAATAATTCTTGGGTCTTTTCCTCCATTATTCTTTTTGGAAGTTCATTCCACATGTTGATCACTCTTTGTGTGAAGAGGAATTTTCTTATATCTGCCCTAACTTTGCGCTTCTCCGGTTTGAACCAATATCCACTTGTTCTAATCCTGCAAAGTAATTTAACACATTACGCAATTGTACACTGGTATCCAAAAACATAACTTTATGGCCAGTATTCTGCTGTTTGGATGCAATATGGTGCTGTGTAGCACTAAAATACATTTAGTTTGAAGTTCACTAACTCTAAATCTTTTCTGAAAACCTTTGTAATAGAGTCTGTTATTCAAGAATTGCTTTTGTCAAAAACAATCCAAAGTTGCCCTGATAGTTATGCAACAAGCAGTATCTAGCGTACTTTCCGCCCGGGTGTACAGAAAGAAGTTTTTCAAACTATTAGTTGTGTAACTTCATATCCACTGATGGACAGAAGCACTATCGCGCTTTCGAAGCTTAAGAAACCATTTCCTCAACAGCGTTATCACTGCACTTGTGATAAAATCATTCATTTAACAATTAGCTGCCGCTGTCAATGGTTTCCAGGCACCACACTCTATCAGTAGCTTGCTGATTATGGCATACTGCTGCTATAAGAATGCTTTCATGGCTTTTAACAAAAGTTGGCCCACTTATACAAAACATTTCAGTTTCTTTTGCCATTCTCCTCCCCCCAAAAATTTAAAGATGTTTGACATGTGGATATGTTTCAGTTGGATTTGCTTTGGTTGGAATGTCTTGAGTTTCTTAACATTCAAGCAAAATAGTAGACTGGAGAGATTTAAGTTGACCTATTGAATCATCTGACCAGCATTTAACCCTACAATCCACTCACACTCAAGTGCTCTAGATACGATGCTTAAACCAACTCAGTAACTACAGTGATAGTACCTCTCATCTTTCAAGAGTGCAGTGCAAAAACACTGAAGGTCAACATGAACTGGAAGAGGCTTCACTCCAAGAGAACTTCGGGGCAGATTTTTCCTGCAACTTTGACGTTTCTCCTGTTGCATCTGAAAATCTTCAAACAATGTTACAGCCTAGCATTGGCAAAAAGGTTAGAAGCTCAGAGACATCTGACAAAACTAGTCAGATACAGCGCACAAAACTTACATATTGATGTGGGTTGCCGGTGTAAGCAATCCGGAAGGCAACAGTAGGAAGACTTTTGAGAATTCTTTTCCACAAGGACAAGTGGACATGCTCTTTAAGGTGGAATTGGACAATGTAATGAACAGTGTAATGGCAGGAGATTAACATTAGACCTGCAGATTGAAAATAATCTGTAATACGGAAAATAGATACACATTTCACTAAATAGTGAAATACATACATCCTGCACTGAAAAAGTAAACATTCTCACGGGGAATTTCCTCAGGGGTTCTCCTGATCGGTCATCATAAGTTCGGCAGAAGATCAGCGGAAACCCCAGATAAACAACTGGATTTCGGCCAACACTGGCTGCTGTAATCAGGAGAACCTCAGAGGAAATTTCCAGCAACTATTTAGAGAAACAAATCAACCTAATATTACATATAGAATCATAGAATCGTACAGCACAGAAGGCCATTCGGCCCATCAAGTCTCCACCGGCTTTTTCGAAGAGCAATCCAGTTAGTCCCACTCCCCCGCTCTTTCCTTATATCCCTGCAATTTTTTCTCCTTCAAGTATTTATCCAATTCCTTTTTGAAGCCTACGATTGAATCTGTATCCACCACCCGATCAGGCAGTGCATTCCAAATCCTAACCACCTTTGCGTAAAAAAGTTTTCCTTCATGTTACCTCTGGTTCTTTTTCCAATCATCTTAAATCTGTGCCCTCTGGTTATTGACCCTTCATCCATTGGAAACAGTTTCTCTTTATTTACTCTTTCTAAAACCTTCATGATTTTAAACACCTCTATCAAATCTCCTCTTAGCCTTCTCTGCTTCAAGGAGAACAACATACGTGCATTTTGTTTGAAACAGTATTCTTTAGATAAAGCAATGCATTAATAACATTTTTAAAATTCACATATACGTAATTACTGACTTCTGTGTTATCCTTTAGCTAATACTCTTACAGGTTCGGCAACAAATTGATAAATAGTGGGCAACATTAAACTGGAAACAAGAAAACAACATCTTTCCTACATTTAACCTTTATGGCTGGCATAATTTAACTTTAGTTGCTGCTGTTATACAAATAAATTCACATATGTGTTCATCTTTAAAAAAATTCTAGTATGATGTGTAGAATCATAGAATCATAGAATGGGAAGGCGGCCATTTGGCCCGTCGAGCCTGTGCCAACTCTCAGCTAGTCCCACTCCCCTGCCCTTTCCCTGTAGCCCTGCAATTTTTTTTCCTTCAGATACTTATCTAACTCCCTTTTGAAAGATAAGGTTGAGTCTGCCTCCACTACCCTCTCAGGCAGTGCATTCCCGATCTTAACCACTCGCTGCGTAAAAAAGTTTTTTTTTACGTTGCCTTTGATTCTTCTGCCAATCATCTTAAATCTATATCCTCTGGTTCTCGACCCTTCCGCCAATGGGAACAGTTTCTCTCTGTCTACCCTGTCCAGACCCCTCATGATTTTGAACACCTCTACAAATCTCCTCTCAATCTTCTCTGCTCCAAGGAGAACAACCCCAGCTTCTCCAGTCTATCAACGTAACTGAAGTCCCTCATTCCTGGAATCATTCTCGTAAATCTTTTCTGCACCTTCTCTAAGGCCTTCACATCCTTCCTAAAGTGTGGTGCCCAGAATTGGACACAGTACTCCAGTTGGGACCGAACCAGTGTTTTATACAGGCTCATCATAATTACCACACTTTTGTACTCTATACCTCTATTTTGAAGCCCAAGATCCCGTAAGCCTTTTTAACTGTTTTCTCAACCTGCCCTGCCACCTTCAACGATTTGTGCACACATATCCCCCGGTCTCTCTGTTCGTACACCCCCTTTAGGATTGTACCATTTAGTTTATATTTCCTCTCCTCATTCTTTCTACCAAAATGTATCACTTTGCACTTTTCTGTGTTAAATTTCATCTGCCATGTGTCTGCCCATTTCACCAGCCTGTCTATGTCTTCCTGAAGTCGATCACTCTCCTCCTCACTGTTCACTATACTTCCAAGTTTTGTGTCATCTGCAAATTTTGAAATTGTGCCCTGTACACCCACGTCCAAGTCATTAATGGCCCAGATATTCCGATCCCTACGGGTGTGTACGCGCTGTGGACCCAACTGTAGGGACATCGGAAATGCCGGTTTCAGGCATGCACAGCACATGCGCTGAAAACCGGCATTTCCGATCTGTCAAGAATGGTACCTTTTATTCCATGGGCTTCAACTTTGCTGGCAAGCCTATTATGTGGTACTTTGTCGAACGTCTTTTGGAAATCCATTTACACTACGTCAACCGTATTACCCTCATCAACCCTCTCTGTTACCTCATTAAAAAACTCGATCAAGTTGGTTAAACACAATTTGCCTTTAACAAATCCATGCTGGCTTTCCTTAATTAATCCACACTTGTACAAGTGACTGTTAATTTTGTCCCCGATTACTGTTTCTAAAAGCTTCCCCAATACCGAGGTTAAACTGACTGGCCTGTAGTTGCTGGGTTTATCTTTACACCCTTTTTTGAATAATGGTGTAACATTTGCAATTCTCCAGTCCTCTGGCACCACCCCCGTATCTATGCAGGATTGGAATATTATGGCCAGTACCTCCGCGATTTCCGCCCTCAATTCCCTCAGCATCCTAGGATGCATCCCATTTGTAAGGAGGAAATATATTTTGGAATTATTAAAGACAAAACGATTCTGTAGCAGAAATGTAACCATGATGACAACAACTTGCATTTATATAGTGCCTTTAAACTCCAAAAAACGTCCCAAGGCGTTTCACGGCAGCATAATCAGAAATAAATGGATGCTATGCCAAAGAAGGCGATATTAGGAGGGAGCTTGGTCAAAGAGGTGGTTTTTAAGGTAGGTCTTAAAAGGAGGAGAGGGTGTTATAAAGGTGGAGGAGTTTAAGGAAGGAATTCACAAGCATGGGGCTTTGGTGGCTGAAGGCATGGCCAAAAATGGTAGAGCGAAGGGAGGAGGCGATGTGCAAAAGGCCAGATTCAGAGGAATGGAGAGTTCGGAAGATGGCTGTACGGCTGAATAAGGTTACAGAGGTAGGGCAGGACAAGTTTTTTCCTTTCTGCTATATTATGTATTGTGTAACTCTCACTGCACCTAATGAATAGTCGAATTTTAAGGGGAAAAATTCAGTTGGTTAGTGCCTCCCGTTAGCGCCTCAGGGGACTTAGTGCCCAAGCGCGGCGATTTTAGCGTCGCTCGTGAAATTGACCAGTCGTTTCGCGGCGGCACTAAACACTACCGCCACGATCTCCTGCACCCACATATCGTGACGTCAGTCGAGCCTGCAACGCCCCGGACCGGATATTGAGTTGCGCCCCCTGCCTTAGCGCCTGCCGCTAGGAACGACAGGTAGAGGGAAACATTTTAAGTTGGGAAGGGGCTGGGGGAGCGCTATTTAAAGGCGGGTGCTTCCTGCCTTTTCTTGTTGTAAAAATTTTTGGTAAACGCAGGTTGAGAGGGAGAGAGACGTCTGGAGAGATTTAACGCTGTTCTAAGGAGGTTTGGTCCTCAGCACCACTTTTGAGGTTCCTGAGCACCAAGCTCTTTCCCTGGGCCTATCCATAAGTGCTTCCGACACAATTGCTTTAGAGGTCTCTCCAGGCAGAGATTCAAGGCTGCAATGAGCAGGGTGTGGCTGGGCAACAAGATGGCCCCTCCCCTTTAAGAACTGGACAGTGCCAGTCTGTCTGGCTCCATGATAACTGACATCGCCTGAGCTTCGGTAGCATTCTGAGGTAGTGCCTCGCTCCCCGACGTTTGCGCCTTATGCGAGGTGTGTAGCGCCTGATTTAGCGCTCAAATCACCTCTAGGGGTGATTGAGGCGAATTTTGCAGTCGGAGGCGATAATTAACGCCCGGCGCTAAACTTTGCGCCCGGCCGATATTAGCGCCCCAAATGGGCGATACCCAATTTTTCCCCCTGACTTTTATCAGTTTTTAAAAATTTAATCAGCAAAATATAGTCACACAATTTTATTTGTACAGGCTCAAGTTTGAAAAGGGATATTGCCCTGTTTCTTCATTTAAAAAGAGAGTAGTTTGTTCTTGCACAGCAGTAAGATAAGAAAAGCTTTGCAATATACCTTAACTCCATTATAACTGGAGTAAGAGTGATAGATTCCAACTCTCTGGAGACTTGAAAGTCCCTTTCTACTAATGACTGTTATTTGCTGTTCCTAGCATGGATGTGCATAAAAGTCTCTGGAGATGAATGCCGCCATTTACAACCATTTTTGGCTTCTAACTCACCATATGCAATTAATTTGAAGCTTGTTATTAAGTTTACTGGAAAAACAATAAAGTATACAAAACACTTACCATGCCAAGAATTTTTTTTAAATTTGTCATATGCACGGAAGAGTGAAATCAACATTGCACTTTGGTATTAAACAATCTCTCAGGCTTTTTCAAGCCAATACAAGATCCTCCCATGCTCACTGTTCCTGTTCTATTCCTATTTTTTGAGGTTATTTCAATGTTCCATTACTTTTGCTTCTGCGGAGAGTACTTGGGCATTCGCAGAAGATTTTAAAAGATTGTAATTTTATGGGGGTAATTTTGACTTGGTGCGATAGTGTAAAAACGGGTGATAGTGAATCAGCAGCCCGTTTTACATCTCTCCTGACTTTTACTTCCCTTTAAAGTCAAAATGACCCCCATTGTATTCTATTACAATATTTAAAAGTCTAGAGAATGCAGTAGAAATACTTGCAGGGTGTGTTCACCCCTAAACAGAGATTCAGCTAGTCTCATTTTTTAAGGAGGTAGTATTTTTAAAACTAATCAGGTAAGGGAATTAAGTAATAGCGGAAGATATAGAGTTATTGAATTGAAAGCAAAGACCTTCGTCACAATGGGGAATATTTTACTCCAATTCACCAATTTTAGTGAAAAAGCTGGTGTAAGTATAAAGCAGAGAAATTGGCATTTTCATGCTGTCCTTTTTGCTAAATTTAGAAAATGGAGAGAGATACCTCAGTGTAAATTAACTCATCTTTGGTATAGACTTATGTGAATTGACAAAATCTAATTTTTCTGTACTCTAAACACACAGACCATGAAATTACATTGTGGGACATGAGCAAATGAACTCTAATGCACATATCTAAGATTCCTCTCTCAATTTCAGTGGGTGTGTTAACCAATGTTCCCTGAAATTTTTTCTGGGTGCGCGGCCCCTTTAAGGGGCTGTGTGGCCCATTCAAACTTCCGCGCATGTGCAATTTTCCCATTTAGAAACCGGCAAGTGACCTGCGCGGGAGCTTCAGACAGCTGCGCAGCCACACAGCAATACAAGAACATTGGTGTGAACCCATTTAAAAATAAATGGTTGAACACCTCCAATTAAACAGTGGAATAAGAAATCTCAGACAAAAGATTCATCCTTTATTATTCCCATGGAGTAATTTCAGGGCTACAATGTATAAAACAGTCTGTCAAAATGAAAACATGGATAGTGTTTTGTGCCCATGGGGATGGCATCAATTCCCTTTTGTCACCTAGCAACAATATTGAGCTCAAGTCAGGTATAACACTTTGCAGAGTGAAGCTCCTTTTATGGAGCCGAAAAATACACCTTAAATCCAGCCTCAGAGGAGCACCTCATACCCCACTGGATTTTCTATGTTTGCACTCCTACCACCCTTCTGGCTGCTCTGAACCGCATTGCCAAATTTGTATTAAATGCTGAACAGTTTAGAGCATCTATTAGGAACGGGGTTGAGACACCCAAATGCATTTCACGCAACAACGACTCTTGCAGCTAATGCAGACCCCTTGCTCCACGATTCTGGATTGAATACAAAACTAGATCCAAGAGATAACAGAGCAATGCTAACCTACTGCACCAGATCAGGAGACTCTCTCAATTGAAAAAGAATTCTGAAATTATTTTCCCAATTGACGAGCACTAAAGATATTTAGCAGAGGCATTTCAGTAATTTTCTCTCTCCATCATTACAGGTTATTTTCTTCAAGTATTGTACCTAAAATTTAAATTTTCTGTTTAAACACTCCTGGTACGGAGCCTGACCTGCTGGCATTGCATATTGAAAAATCATGGGCTGCCATCCAAGCAATGTCCAATATGGATGGAAGAGCATTGTCTGCACCTGCCCAATAGTGGGCAAAGCTGCAGCCTGGAGCGCAGAAGCGAACTTTACCTAACATCTTCATGTTATAATATTATATACAAGAGAGATGGTTGGGGCAAGTTGCGAAACTGTAATATGCTCAAAAAGGTCAAATACTGCACGGCTCAATCAGGGGCCAGAAATCACAGGTTTCAAGCCCAGAGTGTGTTGTGGCCCCTACTGCATTGGCTCTCTGTTTCATTTTTGGAAAGTATTTGTCCAGCTCCTTGAAATTGCTCAAGGGTTGAAAGAACAGAAATAGGTAAGCGTGTATGTACAAATTTATTGTGAATAAAGAAAAGGGATCTTCACCCATCATCCTGAGCAGTTTCATACTATGCTTCATCTCCTGATTCATTTTATTTAAAAAAATGAATATTACACATAGTATCCAAAGGTTTATTCTAAGGGATGGTTGTTACTGGAATCTTGCGTTATATGACACAGCTACAAAACATGGGGGAGAAATTCGGTATCGCCCCATTTGGGGAGCAATTATCGGCCGGGTGCAAAGTTTAGCACCTGGCGCTAATTATCGCCTCCGACTGCAAACTTGGCTTCTATCACCCCTGGAGGTGATTGGAGCGCTAAATCAGGTGCTACACACCTCTCTTAAGGCGGTAACGCCGAGGAGCGAGGCGCTACCTCAGAGCGCTGGCGAAGCTCATGTGATGTCAGTCAGCGCCGGCCAGTTCTTAAAGGGGAGGGTCGATCTTGCTCTCCATCCACACCCTGCTCATTGCAGCCTTGAATCTTGGCCTGGAGAGACCTGTACATCAAATCTGCTGGAAAGAACAATGGAGAGGACCAGGGAAAGAGCTCAGAGTGCAGCCCCCTCAGTCTCTTCTAAATCGATGCAAGGAAGATCAAATCAAAATGAACCTGCAAAGTGTTGCTCAGTACCCAAAACTCCTTCACACAGCGTTGAATCTCTCCAGAAGTCTCTCTCTCTCAGAATGCGTGGTTCAAAAATGTCGCCGACAAAAAAAGGCAGAAAGTGGTCGCCTTTAAATAGCGCTCCCCCAGTCCCTTCCTGACTGCAAAACGCTCCCCTCAACCTGTCGTTGCTCGCAGCAGGTGGTAAGGCAGGGGGCGCCACTCAATATCCGGTCCGGGGCGCAACCGGGGCGTTGCACGCTCGACTGACGTCACGATCTGCGGGCGCAGGAGATCGTGGTGGTAGTGTTTAGCGCTGCTGCAAAATGTCTGGTCAATTTTGTGAGCGGCGCAAACATCGCCGCCCACGGGCACTCGTTGCTTTGCGCCCCATTAGTGCCCTCTTAGAGCTCTAACGGGAGGCGCAAAGCAACCGAATTTTTCCCCCCTTATCTTTTAAAATGTCTGTATTTAGTCAATCCCTATTATGCAAATAACCAGTTTGAAAACAAACATGCATTGATTGGTTTACCTTGCAAGTTGTTGCTGTTGTATTTTCAGGACTATTACTGTTGGCAAACATCTACTCCACAGCTGCAGGTATTCCAATATGCATTTGATTTCATATTTTTGACCTGTTATAATTTGGTAGACTGAACCATTATTTATTTGCCTCTTAATTCTAAGCAATTTGACTTTATTGAGGAAGGTTTTAAATAACTGTATAAAGCAAATACTGTAGTGAAAATCAGTGGTCAAAAAACTGGAATTTTGACAAAGTCAGAATTTTGCTTCTCAAATTATGATATTTTAACCACTGAGAAATTAAAAAAGGAATCTAACTGATAGATAAAGAATTACAATATATGTATGTTAGCCTATACACATTAAAAAGCACAGATAACAGAACATAACTAAAACTATGGTACTTAGCAGTTAAAAGAGCACAAGGATATTAGGATCTTATTTTATTAGGTAGCTCCTAATTAGCTGACTTTATAATCAAAGCCTCAACTTAATTAAGTTTACATGTGATCAGTAACCTATGTGAAACTTTACAGACATTAACAGCTTTTAACAGCACAGCGGCTTGTACAGTGATATAGTTAGGTAGGTAGTGGGCATGGTTCTTACAAGAGCACACTGAGGTCAGAATTTTATTTGATTTTACAGTAGCACAAGCAACAAGTGTTGCATGATAGATGGCACAAACACTCAGAGGTCTATCAACTGGCCCTGTTTAATTCAGAGTTTAACAGCACAGCTAATTTAATAGTGTTAAGTGAAGAGAGATTGAGATATTATAATGCAAGTTACGCATTAACTGCCAGCACACTACTGAACATTTCCTCTCACTGGGGCTAAAGCCTAATATCATGTAAACTAAGATTATCGTTTCCAATTATTTTTTGCCAAGGTATAAAACTGGAAAGGGGGAAAATGAACCTGGTCCCCAATGGGACAAGGATCTGCAAAGGGTGCTATTTTTCTGCAATTGTTCATTAATGTCAGTATATTGCTGAATGAAACTATAGCGCAGTTATCTTAACTCTAGACTATTCCTTTCTGGCACGACACACCAAAATAATCTATGGTAGTCAGTAAGGCACCAGTTATCTAACTCAACTAAATATTTAATTGGCAGCACAGGCAATATATTGTGTCACCATGATAAAATACTATGATACATCTATCATTAATAATATAATTAATCAAATATTGGCCCAAACAATACCTAAATTCTCTACCATCTTATGAGTAAAACATGCTGCCCTTCTGAAACTCTTACTAATGGGAAAATTCAAATTAAATGAGCATTAAAATAGTAACCTAAGGCAGCACCAAGTTCAGCGAAATAGAATACGCTTATAATAATCAGCCCAAGATTGTTAGAACCTCATGATATTCTCATTACAGAACTTTTAAACACAGAATCAGCATTTCACAAACACTGACCTCAGCATTTCGGGAATAAAAACAGAAAATACTGGAAATACTCAGCAGATCAGGCAGCATCTGTGGATGGAAGGCAGGGTAGAAGGCAGGCGAGATTAAAGGGCAAAAGGGATGATGCTGCAAGACAAAAGAGGATGGTAATGGAACAAGTAAGGAAACAAAAGATGGGTGTAGAGGAGGTGTAAATGGGACTAGCAGAATCATTACCAACAGCTGTTCCTCGAGCTTACGTTGAGCTTCATTGGAACAGTGCAGGAGGCTGAGGACAGAGAGGTTAGAGTGGGAGTGGGGCGGAGAATTAAAATGACAGGCGACCGGAAGCTCGGTGTCACGCTTGCGGACTGAACGGAGGTGTTCCGCCAAGCGGTCACCCAATCTGCGTTTGGGCTCCCCAATGTAGAGGAGACCGCATCGTGAGCAGCGAATACAGTATACTAAATTGTAAGAAGTACAAGTAAATCCCTGTTTCACCTGGAAGGAGTGTTTGAGGCACTGGATAGTGGGCTGGGAGGAGATAAAAGGGCAGGTGTTACATCTCCTACGCTTACAGGGGAAGGTGCCTTGGGAAGGGGAGTGGGTGTTGGGGATGATTGAGGAGTGAACAAGGGTGTCACGGAGGGAATGGTCCCTTCAGAATGCTGAAAGGGGAGGGGAGGGGAAGATGTGTTTGGTGGTGGCATCAAGGAACAGCACCTCATTTTTCGATTAGGCACTTCACAGCCTTCTGAACTCAACATTGAGTGCAACAATTTCAGACCATAACCTCTGCCCCCATTTTTTCGGACAACAGCTGTTGGTAATGATTCTGCTATTCCCATTTATACCTGCTCTGGATCTATCTCTTATTTCTTTACTTGCCTCATTATCTACCCTTTTTGCCTTGCACCATCATCCCTTTTGGCCTGCCTTCCACCCTATCACAGACCTTCCCTTTTGTTTTTTTCCTTCCCTCCCCCCTTTCCCTGCCTCTGTACTTGCTTAAAACCTGTTACATCTCTAACTTTTTCCAGTTCTGATGAAAGGTCATTAACCTGAAACGTTAACTTTGGCCGGAATTATGCCTACCTGGGCGAGTCGGTGCGGGTGGTGTCCGTGGCGGGTCGCGAACCTGCTGCTGGCTCCATCCCGCTGTTGAAAATGTACTTACTTTAATGAGGCCTATTAAGCCCGCTCAGCTCGTTACCCGGCCCAATGAGATGGAGCGAGTCTGGTGACGTCATTCATGACGCGTTTTCAGCCGGGATCTTTAAAGGGACCATGGCCACATTACATTTGAAGTTTAATCTACCATAGTGCTGTCAGTGCACTACAGCATAGTGGTGCTGCAAACACTGACAATGACTGCACAGAGGCAAAGGGCTGCACCCAGGTTCTTCGATGACTCCCTCCATATGCTTATGGAGGGAGTCAAGAGCACGCAGGGAAGTCCTCTTCCCTTCTGATGGGCAGAAGAAACCTCCCCAGGAGACCAAGACAGCCTGGTTGCAGATTGCAGAGGTCAAAAGCAGGGATGTAGTCAGGAGGACCTGGGTGCAGTGCCGCAAACATTTCAATGATCTCATTAGATCAGGAAACGTTAGTACAAAGCCACACTCACCTTATCGTGCTGTTCCTCTCATCACATCCCCATCACTCTGCCTTCCTTACCCTACTCCTGCACAGCCTTACTCACACCTTGCACCTCCACCCATCCCTCTCTCTCTATCTACATTATCACATCCCCATCTCACTAGCCACCCCTCACACTCACCCTCATCCTAGTGCAATCATACCAACTAACAACACACAAGGGTAGGCACTTGGGTGTTTTATCCAATGTTTATGTAAAGTTTCTGATAATGTGTTAAACATAAAAATCTTTACTTTCAACACTTTCCGGTCTTGGACAGATTTGTGTGCACCTTTGGAAGTGGCTTAGTGAGTTGCAGTGAATGATGAGACATAACGGTACCCCCCACAATGGTCATTGTAGGGATGCTTTATGGTGTTGGTGTGGGGTGGTGCCAACCTGGTGCATCATGTGGCAGCCATATGGGTGTACAGTGTAAACTTAACTAAATCTGGCCATGATGAGGCCACCCCTGGCCTCCCGGGCAGCAATGTGCTCCGGTGCTGATGCCCTCTGTCCTGTGCAGCATCAGGTGATTGGTGTTGTTGTGGGTGCTGATGGTGTGCCTGGTGCTGCTGGTGTTGGGGCTCATCGTGGTAGGATTCTGAGGACCAAGGTGATACAGTATAAAGGGCACCCATGTTGATGGAACAGATGGCAGGTGAAGTACAGATGACAGAAGCATTCTGTCAATGGTGAGAGAGTTCTTCCAATGAGGTGAGACTGGATGGAGACTTTGCTGGAAACACTTGCAGCCTGCAGAATCTGTGCTGGAAATGGACTGAGCAACAGCTTCTGCCTGAGGAAAGTGATCATCTGTCTGGTGGGAATTTTTACTGTACATTTGATGCTGTCAAGTAATCAGCTGGAGCAATGGCCACGCAACTCCCGCCTCCGGTTGACAGACATGGTTCCCGAGCTGCGTGAATCCCGGGCCAAGGAAGGGAAGTTTAAAAAGTAAGTGAAAAAAGGCTCTTAAGTGCCTATAAACTACCTGATAATGATTTCAATTGGGTCGTCCGCCGCTGCTGGTCAGGTCGGCTCTGCGATGACAGACGCGCCTGGGGGAAAGACGAGTGGGAGCGATGGGTACAGTGTCTCTGTGAAAGGGTAGGGAGTTGGATGGGTACAGTGTCCCTGTGAAAGGTAGGGAGTTGGATGGGTACAGTGTCTCTGTGAAAGGTAGGGAGTTGGATGGGTACCGTGTCTCTGTGAAAGTGTAGGGAGTTGGATGGGTACAGTGTCTCTGTGAAAGGGTAGGGAGTTGGATGGGTACAGTGTCTCTGTGAAAGGGTAGGGAGTTGGATGGGTACAGTGTCCCTGTGAAAGGGTAGGGAGTTGGATGGGTACAGTGTCTCTGTGAAAGGGTAGGGAGTTGGATGGGTACAGTGTCCCTGTGAAAGGGTAGGGAGTTGGATGGGTACAGTGTCCCTGTGAAAGGGTAGGGAGTTGGATGGGTACAGTGTCTCTGTGAAAGGGTAGGGAGTTGGATGGGTACAGTGTCCCTGTGAAAGGGTAGGGAGTTGGATGGGTACAGTGTCCCTGTGAAAGGGTAGGGAGTTGGATGGGTACAGTGTCCCTGTGAAATAGTAGGGAGTTGGATGGGTACAGTGTCTCTGTGAAAGGGTAGGGAGTTGGATGGGTACAGTGTCTCTGTGAAATGGTAGGGAGTTGGATGGGTACAGTGTCTCTGTGAAAGGGTAGGGAGTTGGATGGGTACAGTGTCTCTGTGAAATGGTAGGGAGTTGGATGGGTACAGTGTCCCTGTGAAATAGTAGGGAGTTGGATGGGTACAGTGTCTCTGTGAAATGGTAGGGAGTTGGATGGGTACAGTGTCTCTGTGAAATGGTAGGGAGTTGGATGGGTACAGTGTCTCTGTGAAATGGTAGGGAGTTGGATGGGTACAGTGTCTCTGTGAAAGGGTAGGGAGTTGGATGGGTACAGTGTCCCTGTGAAAGGGTAGGGAGTTGGATGGGTACAGTGTCTCTGTGAAAGGGTAGGGAGTTGGATGTGTACAGTGTCTCTGTGAAAGGGTAGGGAGTTGGATGGGTACAGTGTCCCTGTGAAATAGTAGGGAGTTGGATGGGTACAGTGTCTCTGTGAAAGGGTAGGGAGTTGGATGGGTACAGTGTCTCTGTGAAATGGTAGGGAGTTGGATTGGTACAGTGTCTCTGTGAAAGGGTAGGGAGTTGGATGGGTACAGTGTCTCTGTGAAAGGGTAGGGAGTTGGATGGGTACAGTGTCTCTGTGAAAGGGTAGGGAGTTGGATGGGTACAGTGTCCCTGTGAAAGGGTAGGGAGTTGGATGGGTACAGTGTCTCTGTGAAAGGGTAGGGAGTTGGATGGGTACAGTGTCCCTGTGAAAGGTAGGGAGTTGGATGGGTACAGTGTCCCTGTGAAAGGGTAGGGAGTTGGATGGGTACAATGTCCCTGTAAACTGGGTCCAGAAGAAGCAGAGTGGAAAGGGGTTCAATTTGAGTGACTGACTGTCGAGGTAACATTTGGGGACGTCTTATTCCGATTGCTCTGCCGAAATTCCAAATGTCACTTTATTTTCCTTCTTTTTTAGGATTAAAGAACTTTCAATCATTAAGTATAGAAATGCTTAAAATTAACCAGAAAGCAGCATATTTACTGTAAAAATTTAATTGGGCTAAACGTCCCCAGATACCCCCACCCATAGAAATCTACCACCAAATCTGTGCCGTCAACATTTGGATTTCCCCGAGGCGTTCAGGCACTGACATGTTTTATTCCCCAACACAAGTGAGGGATCGTTGTGTAGACCTACAGCTTCAGTTATAAAGCCCATATAACTACTTGTTTTCACATGTCATAGGCTTATAATCCTACATTGGTATGTATGTTATCACTCAGCAACAAAATGACTGCAAAATATATTCACATCAGGTTTTCTTTTTAAAATAAAAGTCCTCTCCCCCTTTTCCCCTGCCTCTTTATTTTGCCTCGAGCCATGCATCATGACTGACGTAGCAAACAGAAATCCGTTTCCTGGAGGTGTGAAACATCAAGGTAGGTTGACTCACCCTCACCCGAGGCCAGCTAAGATTGGTAATTGCAAAGAGCAATTATCAGCAACACCGAATATCTGTATTAACCATTTTATAACATTTTGTTATCTGCTTAGCTCGCACCCAAGTCCCGTTCACCCATCACCCCTGTGCTCGCTGACCTACATTGGCTCCAGTTAAGCAACACCTCGATTTTAAAATTCTCATCCTTGTTTTCAATCCCTCCTTGGCCTCGCACCTCCCTATCTCTGTAATTTACTCCAGCCCTACTACCTCTTTGACCAAGCTTTTGTTCATCTGCCCTAATTTCTCCTATGTGGCTCGGTGTCAAATTTTGTTTTAGAACACTCCTGTAAAGCACCTTGGGATGTTTTACTACGTTAAAGGCGCCATATAAATACAAGTTGTTGTTGGTGCTTTTGAAGATTTTGTTGCTGTTTTGTCAGAAGTTAACAGCAATTTAAAATGAACTTTTTAACTGAAAGTTCCATACACTGTGATGTATTCAAGCAAACATTAGAAATATAGTTATTTTCATAAGCCTTTGAATCACACAAGATATAACCCTGAGCTGAATGTATTGCTGTCCTTTCTCCTTCTCTAACTTCCACAAAGTCCAATTTTTCACTGCAGCATAGTACCCTGGCCTGTAGAGTACATTGAACTAACATGAATATGTTTTATAAAAATACAAAGGCATTGTAAGCAAGTTTAAAAATAAATAAGGACCCATGTTTTATTGCATGTTTCGTACTTTGTTGTCAAATGTTTTAAAATTCACTTTTTAGAAAACAAAGGGGTAACTTTAACCCCCAAGGATGAGTGGGAAAGTAAAAATGTTAAAATTCTCAAAACTGACCGCAAACCGCCTCCAACCCTCCCACTTCCAGTTTTAATGGAAGGGGTCGGGGGCGGACGACCAATTCACTCTCAGGAGGCGGGTCAGTCACAAACCCCCGAGATATCTGCGCTCCTCTAATTCTGCCCTCAACCATTGGTGACCGTGCCTTCTATTGCCTTGGCCCTAAGCTTTGGAATTCCCTGCCTAAACCTCTCCGCCTCTCTTTCCTCCTTTAAGACACTCTTTGACCAAGCTTTTGGTCACCTGCCCTAATTTTGCCTTATGTGGCTCGGTGTCAAATTTTTTATCTTTTAATACTCCTGTGAAGTGCCTTGGGACGTTTACTACGTTAAAGGCGCTATATAAATACAAGTTGTTCTTGTTGTTGTTGAAATCTTTAAAGAGGGCTGTGTGCCTCCATTTTAACAGCATTTTTCATTTTTAACTAACGGGAGCCGGGGTGCCTGGGCCTCGGGAATCCCGACAGGTAAAAGGGGGCGAGAAGGGCCGGATCCATGAGGTAAGTGCCTTTATTGCCCTGCTTGTCGACCAGGAGGAGTAGAAATGTTTCCTCCAGGCCCAACAAGCTTACCTCCACTCGATGAGGCACCCGTGATCAGCTGACCCCCACCACCTTGTGATGTCCG
This sequence comes from Squalus acanthias, assembly GCA_030390025.1. Lineage (NCBI taxonomy): Eukaryota > Metazoa > Chordata > Chondrichthyes > Squaliformes > Squalidae > Squalus > Squalus acanthias. Next base: position 144,055,874 of record CM059427.1, on the reverse strand, counting down.
AACTCGACACCCCCTCCTCCCGCGCGATGGGCGACCCACCCACCTGATGAATGACATCACGCCCTCCCACGATGACATCCGCTCCCTGGCTGCTTTCCCGCTCGACAGGCAAACAGTTTGCCAACCTGCCGGGTGGAAAACCTGTTGAAAAAATTTTCAAGACATCCTGCGGTAAATTTTTGCATGACGTCTGGGAAACATGTACTTCTGGGTTTCCCGTCCGAAAATCCGAATAAATATCAGGGCCAAAGATTCTAGGAATGAATAGTAATGTGGGAAAGAGTTAACCAGTCTTGTGAGTGGGAGTTATTAATGATAAACTCATTCATTGATGTATGACTGTCTGTTCAAATGCTCTACAATGAAACTGAGGATATTTTTTCAGGTCAAAAATAGCCTCACATTGGTTTGTCATTTTGGTAATATTTCATTTTCATGATGCTATGGGGAAGAAATGACTATTTCAAAGGAAGCAACAGAATCGCCAGAGACTACAAACAGTAATTAATATTTGGGTTGAAAAATTATGCCTGTTTAATTATTACTAACTTCCAAGTTGCATCTCAGAATCAAGCAGCCATTAAGTTGCCTCAACCGGTGACAGATACTAATCTCCACCACAGACCGACAGACAGCAACAACGGGCTGAATTTTGCCGGTGCTCAGAGGGCGGGTTCCGAGGCGGGTCCGCTGTCAAAAGAGAAAAGATTGACAGCGGGTAGGGAACCCGCTGTCAACCCGCCTCCACGCGAGTTTCCCAGGTGTCGGGTCTGTCAGCGCTGAGCAGACCCGACACCAAGCGGCAGGGGAGGCAATTGACATCATTAAATGGATTGTTAACAGCCAATTAAGAGTTATTTTTTGCCTACATTTCAATTTTACGTGTTCCTCCATGGGTTACCCGCTGCTCGGGGAACACATCAGCTCAGCATGTCCTGAGTGGATTAGCATTGAATTATCTCATGACCTGACAGCTGCCAAAGTTGTATAAAAGATCCCATGTTACAGCTGTTCACTTCCAAAGCTCAGAAATTGTTGGTTACTGCATTTGGAAGATACATTGAGCTTTCTGCAGTTTGCAAGTGTTTGGAGCCAACTCTCTATCCAGTGCCACCTCATTGGAACAACCTCTCTCACAATTGACAGATCACTTCTGTCATCTCAACCTCACCTGCCATCTATTCCATCAGCATCGTTGCCCTTGAAAATATCTCACCTTGGTCCTCAGAATCCCACCAAGATCAGCCCCAACACCAGCATCACCAGCAGCAACAACAACAACACCCACCTTCTCCGCAATCAACTGATGCTGCACAGGACACAGGGCATCAGCACCCGACCACATTGCTACCCGGGAGGCCAGGGATGGCCTCACTATGGTCAGATTTACTTCACTTGACGCTGTACACCCTGGACACAACCTGATGCGCCAGGTTGGCACCACTCCACACCAACACCATTAAGCATCCCTACAATGCCCAAGCCATTCCTTTCACACTCGTCACCATTGCAGGGGGTGGGGGGGTACCCTTATGTCTCACCATTCACTACAACTCACTAAGCCACTTCCAAAGGTGCACACAAATCTGTTCAAGACGCAAATTGCTGAAAATAAAGGTTTCAATGTGTGACAGCACATTACCAGAAACTTCACATGAACATTGGCTAAACCACCCAAGTGCCTACCCTTGTGTGTTGTTAGTTGGTATGATTGGACTAGGATGAGGGTGCGTGTGAGGGGTGGCTAGTGAGATGGGGAAGTGATAATGTAGATAGAGAGGGATGGGTAAGTTGGTGTGAGTAAAGATGTTGTAGAATTCGCAATATATCGCGATTTTATTAATAAGGAGAAAAACACATAGTTTCATTCAAACAGCTTTTATTTCAGCAGAATGCTGTCAGGTTTTCAAAGTGGACACAAGCAGCCTGTAAAATGGCCGCCACGCCTCGTGGCAGAACATTCTAGATTCTTCGATAGGCAGACAAGATGGCGTTCCAATAAACATTTGTGCAAGATCGATCAAGACTCAGCACATTTAAGATAATACACGAGACATCATGGGTTTGCAGTATACACATAAATACTGAAATCGGTCTCCCAGGTGCGAATAAGGGCTATTGTACCAAGTAATCAAGAACCCATCCAAAGACATTAATATGCAAAATCCCAACGACTCTACGATGAGAGAGCCGTTAGCGGGTAGTTACAGAAAACATTTGGAAGCCCCAAAACCCCTCCAGGGAGAACACCGACCGATTAAACAATGGGAAAGGTATTAACAGGTACTCAGACAGTTACGAGTATCCCCGAAACCCATTAAAACGAAGATCACCCTATACAAGAAATTTGAGCGCCAAACCCTAACAAAAGAAAAGACATTAAGGTTGGGCGGGAAAAGGAAGATTTTGCACTATAACTGCAAGCTCCAACCGTCCATCTTTCTCTTATCCTTTCGACTCCTTGCCGCCTGCCTCGTGTCTCTGCCTCTTGCAACTTTTAAAGACTGTTGAACTTTACGATCCGCACGGATCTACCTCGTGGCGTGCCGCGAAGATCTGTGTGGAACTGGGCTGTGAAGCCTTGAAACGGGCGCACCATCCCGAGAAGTCGGTAAACGGTTTTGGAACCGAAGGCCCGAGATGAGATGAGATGAGATGAGATGAGAAGAGAAGAAGACCATACGTATCGCCACGGTCAGTAAGCTCCGACCGCGCCTGTAGGTCGAATAGACATTTTCCTTGCCCAGGAAGACCTTCTTTTGAATTTTACAGAACAGCCAGGAAGACTATTCTTTGAATTCTATCGCATCAGTGCGAGGGCACAGGAAGACTCTTTTTTGAGTAGTATCGGAACTCCGAGGACAACACAGATCTTCATGACAGCAGACGTTCCAGCCTGCTAGCCGGAGCAGAAACGAGTAAACAAGTGGGGTACAGAGACCCCTGATCGACACGTGGGTGATCAGGTGCTGCGGTGAAAAACATCCGATCAGAGTTTTCGGAATTCTCCGAGTTATCACGAGTGGTGAGCATGAGTCTCGATCCTACAAGTCTAGTTTAGAGCAGATATTGATAGGGGAGGGTTTAAGTTTTAAGGATAATTGTAATGTGTGCCCCCATTTACGATGTGTCGTTCGTTCCTCGTTTCCCTGAAATTAGTTACATAACTGCTTGTAAGATTGTACTGTCATTAATCTGTGCTTATGACATGTATTTCGTGATCTTGAATAATATGCAATAAAGATTTTCCATTTCGTACCATTCAACCGGGTCTACCTGAGTTTTATCTCCATTACTGCTCTCGCATCTAAGTCCAGTGTCAGAACCGTAAGGGCGAGTGGGTCGAACCACTCACAGGTGTCTAGTGCTCCCAGACTGGCTGGAGACCAGAACAGGCAACAAGGCCTAAACCCGCACTAGCATCCAGGCTGCACAGAGCCACACGAATCTCACAGGTTCAGAGAGAAAACCCTTACAATGTGCAGGAGTAGGGTAGGGAAGGCAGAGTGATGGGGATGTGATGAGTGGCACAGCCGGATGAGGTTGAGTGTGGCTTGGCAGTAACGTTTCATGAACTACTGAGATCATTGAAAAGCTTGTGGCACTGCAGCCGGGTACTCCTGACGACATCCCTGCTTGTGCCCTCCTGTGAATATGCAATCAGGCTGCGTTGATCTCCTGGGGAGGTTTCTTCCACCCAAGGAAAAGGAAGAGGACCTCCCTGTGTGCTGTGACTCTCTCCATAAGCATTAGAAGCCCTATTAATGTAAAATCACTTGGAGAGTGCAATCTGCAGTAGGCAGCGGGCTGGGACCGCGACACCGACCTCGGCCGCCCCGGACCCGCCTCGGTCAGTGAAATCATGGCCAACATCTGCAATCCCTTCTTCGCCCCAGAAATACTGCAGTCTGTATAGCCTCTCCAATACCTTCACATCCTTCCTAAAGTGTGGTGCCCAGAATTGGACACAATACTCCAGCGGGGTCAAACTAGTGTTTTATTCCTGGCTTTTGTACTCTATAGCCTCTATTTATAAAGCCCAGGCTCCCATATGCTTTATTAAATGCTTTGTTAACCTGTCCTGCCACCTTCAATGATTTGAGCACAAACACCCCAGGGACTCTCTTTTCTTGCACCCCCTTTAAAATTCTTCCTACCAAAATATATCACCTCACACTTTTTTGCATTGAATTTAATCTGCCATGTGTCCACCCATTCCACCAGCCTGTCTATGTTTTCTTGAATTCTATTATGACCTACCTTACTACACTTCCACGTTTCGTGTCATCTGCAAATTTCAAAATTTGTACCCCCAAGTCCAAGTCATTAATGTACATCAAAAACAGCAGTGGTCCTAGTACTAAACCCTGGGGTACACCACTGAATACCTCCCTCCAGTCAGAAAAACAACTATTCACCACAACTCTCTCTCTTTTCTATCCCTTAGCCAATTTTGTATCCATGCTGCTACTGCCCCTTTTATCCCATGGACTTCAATTTTGCGAAGTTTAATACGTGGTACTTTATCAAATGCCTTTTGAGTCTATATACACAACATCAACTACACTTCCCTCATCTACCCTCTTTGTTACCTCATCAGAAAACTGAATCAAGTTAGTCAAACACAATTTGCCCTTAACAAATTTGTGCTGGCCCTCTTTTATTAGTCCAGGCTTGTCCAAGTGGCTGTTAATTTTCTCCTGGATTACAATTTCTAAGAGCTTCCCCCACCACCGACGTTAAACTGATTGGCCTATAATTGCCAGGTTTATCCTTCTCCCTTTTTTTTTTAACAGGGGTGTAACATTTGCAATCCTCCAGTCCTCTGGCACCACCCCTCTATCGAAGGAGGATTGGAAAATAGTGGCCAGCACCTCCGCAATTTCTACCCTTACTTCCCTCAGCAACCTAGGATGCATCCCATCCGGACCAGGTGACTTATCCACTTTAATTATTGCCAGCCTTTCTAGTACCTCCTTTTTAATCTATTTTTAATCTCATCCAGTATCCTGATAACCTCTTTGTTTACCGTAACTTTGGCAAAGTCATCTTCCTTGGTAAACACCGATGCAAAGTACTCATTTAGTACCTCAGCCATGCTTTATGCCTCCGCCAATAGATCTCTATTTTGGTCCCTAATTGGCCCCACCACTCCTCTGACAACCCTCTACTGTTAATATGCCTGTGGAGGACCTTTGGCTTCCCTTTTATGTTACTCGCTAATCTATTCTTGTACTGTTTATTTGCCCCTCTTATTTCGTTTTTCACTTCTCCTCTGCACTTTTTTTATTCAGCCTGATTCTCCCTTGTATTATCAAGCTGACATCTCTCATAAGAACATAAGAACATAAGAAGTAAGAGCAGGAGTAGGCCATATGGCCCCTCGAGCCTGCTCCGCCATTCAATAAGATCATGGCTGATCATCGATCTCAACTCCACTTTCCCGCCCGATTTCCATATCCTTTGATTCCCCTAGAGTCCAAAAATCTATCTATCTCAGCCTAGAATATACTCAAAGACTCAGCATTCACAGCCCCCTGGGGCAGAGAATTCCAAAGATTCAGAACCCTCTGAGTGAAGAAATTCCTCCTCATCGCAGTCTTAAACGGCCTACCCTTTCTCCTGAGACTATGCCCCCTAGTTCTAGACACTCCAGCCAGGGGAAACAACCTCTCAGCATCTACCCTGTCAAACCCCTTCAGAATCTTCTATGTTTCAATGAGATCACCTCTTATTCTTCTAAACTCCAGAGAGTATACGCCCCCTTTCTCTGCTTCATCCTACTCTCCAACTCCTTCGTCATCCAGGGAGCTCTGGCTTGATGAGTACATATTTTCTTCTTTTAGGGTAAAATTGTCAACAGTTATGGCAGGTAACCAAAATTATACTTACTTTAATAGTGGTGAGTAATTTTTAACCAGCCAATGTTAATTTCTGCCAGTAAGTTACTGACAGTAAAATCTCTTTATAGGGCACAGTTACCCTCTGGGAGCTTTAGTCCAGAATATTGTGTTAACTGGAGTGATACAGCGCAATATATGGAACAAGCACATACTATTTACAGTACACAAAGCCATCCCAAGGACAGCAGGAAAAAGAAAATCTAATTTTCAATGGCGTCCAATAAAATATTCATTACTTCATCTTTTTAAATTGAAAAGAATTGTGGGTGGCAGATAGCTTTCAGACTACAAAACAGATGTGACAGTTTTGGATTTTTGTTGCAAATGCTTGTGACAAACAACGACCAGCTATCTGGTGACTGCAATAATGTTATCACTAGAGTGAGCTCTCCATTAATCAGATAAAAGCACCATCATTCCTCATTAGGAATGGAACAGAGGGACTGTATTGTCACTGAAAGTTCTGTGGGATCACAATTCATCAGCACGTAACTGCAGTATACTAATGGTTCTATTAATCTCATCTACTTCATTTTCTAATGCTCTAAAACATTACAGCACCAAAAATTAAAAGGTTAAAGAAATTTATAGCTGCAATATCCTGTTTCATGTTCAATATTACTGTGCAAAATAGAAATACAGTATAGTGATAATGTCTCTTACTGATAATTCTGATCTATATTAATCCATAATTACTAGTTAAATATCTAAAATAATTCACACGTTTTTTGGCAAATGATGTTTGTTCTCCATTTACTGCATTTCATACAATAAGGGAGTTGTTTTGTGCGCAGAGTATTTTGCATTATTTAAGAGTTCTTCTTGTCTCCATGTGTTTTTATTATGCTTATTTCTTACTGTTGGAGTTTTGTCTGCTACTACAGGATCCCATTGTTTCTGTGCTATCTTTTTGCCTTCAGAAGGTTGTAAGTTCAAGACCCACTCCAGTAACTTGAGCACAAAAAATCTAGGCTGACATTCCAGTGCAGAGCTGAGGGAGTGCAATAACTATAAATTACATAAAATAACTATTTTAAACAATAATTGAAATTTTTGAAAACATTTATTACAGTTTTTAACAGGGCTAAAAATAAACTTACCTTTCTTTAAAGTATTTAAAAATAATAAACCTGTGGAAAAAATGTTTTAATTTTACTTAATTCACCACTTACCTTGTTAAAAGCAGGCTTTGCGCCTGCTTTTTCCCCGCGCAGCTACTAGGGACTTACCCACACGGAGAAACCTGTAAAAACAGCCGAAGTTCGCTGCGTACGCGCTGCCTCTCCCGCGCACGCGGTTGACCCGCGAACCCCTTCCTGCAAGAGACCGGAAGTTCCGGTTTCCCGTGCATGCGCAGTGCATGCGCAAAACCGGCACTTCCGGTGGCCCTACGGGTGAGTACACAGCGCGTACTCACCCGTGGGGACCCGAATTTCTGGGCCATTATCGGGTCATCATCACATTGCTGTTTGTGGGAGCTTGCTGTGTGCAAATTGGCTGCAGTGTTTCCTACATTATAACAGTGACTACATTTCAAAAGTACTTCATTGGCTGTAAAGTGCTTTGGGACACCCGCTGGTCGTGAAAGGCGCTATATAAATGTAAGTCTTTCCTTTTTTCCTTTTTCTCACAAAAGAGGTGGGCTTATTTCATTTCCTGCTTTTTGCCAGTTCTGACGAAGGGTCTTCGACCTGAAACGTTAACTCTGTTTCTCTCTCCACGGATGCTGCCTGGCCTGCTGAGTTTTTCCAGCGTTTTCTGTTGTTATTTTGGATTTCCAGCATCCGCAGTATTTTGCTATCGTATTAGTGTTTGGTCCACTGCCACCTCTCTTCTAGGAATGCCTACCTTGAAGAAGTTCTGCTCTTCTCTTCGACGGGACTTCCGTTCGTCTCTTCAACCTTGTTCATCTTCATTGCTTTCAGTTTCCCTTCTCATGCTTGATCAGGTATCTGCCAAGACTCGGTTTCACCGCCACATTACTTTCCTCAGCAACTGTCTCCGGTTCCGTCTTATTCCACGTGGATTCCAACTAAACTTCCACCCTTCGTGTTTCGGATCCACCCAGGATTACAAATATATCCAAGATATTCATCGTTCCTCGAACTACTGGTCTCACCGCATCTTGAGATCCACGCTCAACGCCATGCGGCGCCACATGAACACTCTCGACCTCTCTCTTCAGCAGCACCGACGCACTCTATCTCAAAGTTGTCCGGGCCCACAGTTCCATTTCATCCTTCGACTCATCCGACGCTTCAACAAAAAACTTTTTTTCTTCCTTTCTGATGTCAAGGATCGCAAGCTTCATCAACTCTTGAACACCAACGCCCCTCCGGAACCTTCTTCCCCTTCACTTTCCTCTGACCCCCCTTCTCCCAATCTCACCTCCTGCCGTGTTTTCACTATCCCTTCTGACCTTCCCTTCTCTGACCCCAAACGATCAGTCCTCAGCAAAGGCCTGAGCTTCATCCCCTTACGCCCCCACCTCAATGAATTTCGAGCTCGGCACGATGCTGAGCTCTTTTTCCGCCGCCTTCGCCTCCGTGCCCACTTCTTTGGCCAGGAGTCTTCCCCCCGCACGGCTGACCCTTTCTCCCGCTTTCAGAATTCCCGTTCTACCTGGACCCCTCCCTCTGGCCTCTTACCCTCTCTAGATCTTTTCATTGCAAACTGCCGCCGTGACATCGGCCGTCTCCATTTCTCTGCTCCCCTCACTCACTCCAACCTACCTCCCTCTGAACTTGCAGCACTCCATTCTCTCAGATCCAACCCCGACATTGTCATTAAACCTGCTGACAAGGGTGGTGCTGTTGTTGTTTGGCGTACCGACCTCTACCTAGCGGAAGCTGAACGCCAACTCTCCGACACCTCCTCCTACCTCCACCTGGACCATGACCCCACTACCGAACATCAAGCCACCGTTTCCAAGACTGTCACTGACCTCATCTCCTCTGGAGATCTCCCCCCCACGGCCGCCAACCTCATATTTCCCCAACCCCGCACAGCCCACTTCTACCTCCTTCCCAAGATCCACAAACAGGACTGTCCTGGTAGACCCATCGTTTCAGCCTGTTCTTGCCCCACGGAACTTATCTCTTCCTATCTCGACTCTAATTTTTCTCCCCTTGTCAAGTCTCTTCCCACCTACATCCGCGACTCTTCCGACGCCCTCCGCCACTTTAACAGTTTCCAGTTTCCCTGGCCCCAACCGCCTCCTTTTCACTATGGACGTACAATCCCTCTACACCTCCATCCCCCACCAGGATGGCCTGAGGGCGCTCCGCTTCTTCCTTGAACAGAGGCCCAACCAGTCCCCATCCACCACCACCCTCCTCCACCTGGCTGAATTTGTTCTCACATTGAACAACTTCTCCTTTGACTCCACTCATTTCCTCCAAATCAAAGGTGTTGCTATGGGTACCCGCATGGGTCCTAGCTATGCCTGCCTTTTCGTGGGATATGTGGAACACTCTTTGTTCCAGTACTACTCGGGTCCCCTCCCTCACCTCTTTTTCCAGTACATTGATGACTGTATCGGTGCCATCTCCTGCTCTCGCCCTGAACTAGAAAATTTCATTCACTATGCTTCCAATTTCCACCCTTCCCTCACCTTCACATGGTCCATCTCCGACTCTTCCCTTCCCTTCCTCGACTTCTCAGTCTCCATCTCTGGGGATAGGTTATTGACTAACATTCACTACAAGCCCACTGACTCCCACAGCTACCTGGACTACACTTCCTCCCACCCCGCCTCCTGTAAGGACTCTATTCCATTCTCCCAGTTTCTCCGTCTCCGCCGCATCTGCTCTGACGATGCCACCTTCCATACCAGTGCTTCTGACATGTCTTCCTTTTTTCTCAACCGAGGATTCCCCTCTACTGTGGTCGACACGGCCCTCGACCGTGTCCGTTCTATCTCCCGCACTTCTGCCCTCACCCCTGCCCCTCCCTCCCGGAACCACGATAGAGTTCCCCTTGTCCTCACCTTTCACCCCACCAGCCTCCACATTCAACGGATCATCCTCCGCCATTTCCGCCACCTCCAGCGTGATCCCACCACCAAATGCTTCTTCCCCTCACCTCCCCTTTCAGCATTCCGCAGGGACCGCTCCCTCCGCGACACCCTAGTCCATGGTGGCATAGTGGTTAGCACTGTTGCCTCACAGCGCCAGGGACCCGGGTTCGAATCCGGCCACGGGTGACTGTCTGTGTGGAGTTTGCACATTCTCCCCGTGTCTGCGTGGGTTTCCTCCGGGTGCTCCGGTTTCCTCCCATTGTCCAAAGATGTGCGGGTTAGGTTGATTTGGCTATGATAAATTGACCCTTAGTGTTAGGGGGGATTAAATATGTGGGGTTACGGGGCTAGGGTGGGATATGTGTCGGTGCAGGCTCGATGGGCTGAAATGGCCTCTATCTGCATTGTGGGGATTCTGTGATTCCTCTACCACCCCCAGCACCCCTTCCCCTTCGCCCAGCACCTTCCCGTGCAAGCGCAGGAGATGCTACACATGCCCTTATACCTCCCCCCTTCCCACTGTCCAGGGCCCCAAACACCCCTTCCAGGTGAAACAGCGATTTACTTGTACTTCCTGCAAGTTAGTATACTGTATTCGCTGCTCACGATGCGGTCTCCTCTACATTGGGGAGACCAAACGCAGATTGGGTGACTGCTTTGCGGAACACCTCCGTTCAGTCCGTAAGGGGGACCCCGAGCTCCCGGTGGCCTGTCACTTTAATTCTCCGCTCCACTCCCACTCTGACCTCACCGTCCTCGGCCTCTTGCATTGTTCCACGGAAGCTCAGCGTAAGCTCAAGGAACAGCACCTCATCTTTCGTTTAGGCACACCACAGCCCTCTGGACTCAACATCGAGTTCAACAATTTCAGATCACAACCACGGCCCCTATCACATATATATATATATATTTTTTCATCCACCCTTTTGTTTGGCCCCTTTTTTTTTCCTTCCCTGAAGCTGGCAGCTGTCCTTCATTCTGCCAGCGCATTTCACACTTCATCTAGCCTCAACCTGTCACATTACCACCTCCTCTTGTCTTGAATATCTCTTAATGTCTCCCAATGTCTCTTAATCTCTCCTGTCTTCTATACTACCACTGACCTTCCCTTTTGTTCTTTCATCCCCTCCCCCTTTTCCCAGCATTATACTTGCTTTAAATCGATTTCATTTCCTGCTTTTTTCCAGTTCTGACGAAGGGTCTTCGATCTGAAACGTTAACTCTGTTTCTCTCTCCACGGATGCTGCCTGGCCTGCTGAGTTTTTCCAGCGTTTTCTGTTGTTATTTCGGATTTCCAGCATCCGCAGTATTTTGCTATCATAGAGGTGGGCTTAAGATGGATACATCAGATCTTGAGTGAACGGTATTGAAAATTTTAATTAAATACACAAAGTAAAGATCAAGCTGAAACTCTCCTTTCATTTATGCATGTACAAAGATGCTCCATAAACACGAGATGTATGTTTTATTCTTTTCCCTTTCCCCAAACAATTCCATGTTTTTTTTCAGTTTCCTTCCTCTTCATCGCTGTTTTTGCCACTTCTGTGATCTTTGCCTTTTCACAAGTAGAAAACTTTGATTATTCCTCATCATTTTCCCATCTTCTCTCTCAGTAAGAGGCAAATAATGAAGATTAATATAAGAAATGTCTGAAATTTACCATTCAAGATACTACTTTGTCTCATCATAGCTGTCTGCTATTTTCATAAATGCAATTCCTCTAATTAGACATACATTAGCTGAGGTTGATGTCTTTGTATCGTCATAGCTGAAGTTACTAATTGCAATGTTGTATAATTGTAATGTTGTTCTTCTAAAAGCAATGATGGGAAAGAAGATAATGACTTCACCTGCAGGTTATTTTTTTTGCACATCTCTGCATTCCATAAAGGTTTTAAAAGTTCGACTGGGTTTCTTATACTCACCCAGTTATTTGAACTTTAACCCGAGAAAGCAAAACATACAAAGAAATAAAAGAGCATCGAAGATGCAATGTACTGCTTCCAACTTTCATTCTTTCCAAAGATCTTAACACTGTGAAACCCCATACCTACTTCAACCCTTCCTTCCTTCTACAATCTTCAGGCTTTTAAAACCCAAACTGGGCATCACCAAACCACTACTTTTTAAATTTACTTTGTCTTTTCTTTTCAAACTTGGTGGGTGCAGCTCTTAGCCTATGGTTCTCAATAACAGCGGATCCTGGCTAGGACATATATTCCTAAATCTTTTTTACACAATGGCTTGAGTGAAATCCTCAACTCTGTGGGATAGAGAATCAAACAAGTACAGTCTTTTAAACCCCAAGCTTAGTGTCCTCTGATCGCTACAACTTGATCTACCTCTTCCTTCTTACTCTTTGACCTTACTGGTATCCCGTGCTGTGGGTCTGCACCTGGGCCTTCACTTAGATTTTAACAGAAGAAACCTTGTAGAGATAAAAGGCTGGTCAGTGAATTAGAGAATAACTGCAAGAACTCAAAAGGGTAAAATGGAGTAAGAAAGAATCTATGAGGGATTATATATGAAAGAATAAACACACCAACATTAGGTATGAATGAGATTTTGCTGAAGAATTTGAGTGCAGCGAGGTTTACATGTGCAGAACCATCTTTCTGATTGAAGGAGTCCAACTTTATGTTAATAGAGGTTGATATACCCTCTACTGAAAAAACACTTGGGGCTAGAAATTGGGCACCTTAGCGCCTCCCATTATTGCCTCTGGGGGGCGATAACGGGGCGCTAAGCACTTACCGACCGGGCACGGCGAGAAGATCGACTCCCGCTATATTCGGCAGGAGGTTTGCGGCGGCGGTATGGTGTTGCGCCCCGATCGCCTTCGCCCGGAGATTGTGACGTCATTGCCGTGCGCATCACCCCGGTAGCGCCCCGGACCTGAACTTCGGTTCCGCCCCCTGCAGCATCTCCGGGCAAAAACACCAGCAGCTGCAGGAGGTGTTCATCAGGAGGCCGGGCGCTTCAGGGGTGATACTTAAAGGCGAGGTGGCCGAGGTAAGTGGAAAAAATTCTCAAATGCTCTTTCTGGGTTTTTTTTCATTTTTCTTCGCCAGCGCTCGATCAGCCCGGCACTCTGCTTCAGTGCATCGGGCTGATCGGGCCAGATCGCGGCTGCCGTCGGGGACCAGGTAAGTTTTTTCCTTGCAGAGCCTGCAGCGATGGCCCTTCCCTTTAAGGGAGGGAAGGAGCCTTCCAACGCGGCACTGTTGCACAGCCCATGGTGCAACGCTGCACAGCTACCGCCCCGCCTGCTGCCTGTTGCGCTCCAGGAAGGAAGTGGAGTCCTTGATTTCGTGCTCCACTTTCTTCCTGGAGCACAAAACCAAATTTTTTTAAAGTTGAAAAACATTAGCGCCTGGCGCTAACTTTTTCAACTTTTAAAAGTTTGCTCCCCAAATGGGGCTGTAATTAATTTCTCCCCCTTGATAGAAGTCCATTTTGGGGAGTATAAATAAGTAAAGCAGTCCTCAGAAACTTTACATGGTTCACTTTTGAACTTTAACCAACATATTCCTTCTGTGACTTCCTGTAGTAGAAAGCCAGTTCTGCAGATAATGTGAAAAAAAACTGAATTCAAATACTGAAAACTACCCAGTTCTCATTTTAGGAATAGCCAACTGCGATTAAAGCAGTTTTCATGCTGAGTCAAAAAGATAAATTTCTCTCTTACGGTGTTTTTAAAATAGTGTTTTTAAAATGGAAACAGTTTTTCTTTAGCAAATGTCAAAATGGTGATTGGTATCTGCAAGACCTAGGCCAAGTTATTTATTCTGTAAATCAGTGATGATACATGGTTTTCTGGTACATGCTAATTAAATTATACATGGTCAAAACCTTAACACATAAAGCGTGAACACTTGTGCATTAACATGATATGTAGTATTGCCTTCCTATTATGTAATTAAACAAGCATAATTTATGGTTTGGCAGCGGAGACTTTTGGACTATTTAAGTCTGGGCAACAGTCACGTTCTTTGAGCGTCCTCCAGCAGTCTCTTTAAGTTGGTTAGGCCACTCAGTAGCTGGTACAACTAGTCGGAGCATGGACACCGCACGTTCCACCTATTTGTACCTGAATTTCACAATCAGGGTCCTACAAGCGCCGTAGGTCCCCGATTTGCATATGTAAGCAATCTTCTGCCTGTTTCAGGTTGGTGGACTGCCCATTTACAGGCCTGCCTGAATATTGCATCAGGTGGGCCTTGGGTATCAAAAGGGCAGCCAACCTCTCCCCCCCGCCGTCCCCCACCCTGATTTTTAACTGCTGGACACCCGTTTTTCAGGTCATGAGTTGGTGGATGTGGTGTTAAACGGACTAAATAAGTCAAATTCTATTATCATCACAAGGTATTCTTAAAATATCTTTGGGGATTTGATTCCATAGCACAGTCTATTATTCTGTGAAGACCATAATTGAGTGGTCTTTATGATTATTAATATACATATATATTCCTTTACTTGTATATTTAATTTTTATCTCTTGTCTTATTTAAAGGATACACAGCCAGATTGTATGAATGATGTTTCGAGTTAGAGGTGGGCACTTGGGGGACGAAATTCCCATCGTTAGCACCTCCGGTGGGAGGCGTTAACGGGGCGCAAATGGCTTTTCGCCTCCCGCAAAATTCTGCAGGAGGTTAGCGGCGGTTGCGCCCAGAGATGATGTCATGATCTCCGGGCGCGGCGCCCCGGTAGAAAAATTCCCCCTCGCGCCCTGCAGCAGCGCCGGGCGATGTTACCGACTGCTGCAGGGGTCACGAAGAGTGAGGCCGGCCGCTCGCGGGCGCAATTTAAAGGTGCGGTGGCCGGCCGACATGAAAAAAATTAGCGGTTTAAAAAAAAAAAAAATTCTGAGCACTGGACGTGAGCTGAGTGCCGCGATCAGTCAGCCTGGCACTCACCTTGAGGTTGATCGCGCGGCACTCCAGCAGATGCCAAAAAAAATGCAGAGCTCGCAGCGGGGAGCCTTTCGCTTTAATTGAGGGAAGAGCGCCTGCATCGCGGCAGCGCCACACTTGGCCATGCATGCTGCTGCTGAGTACATCGCCCTGGATCGGGACATTCCCTGCCTCTTGCGCTCCAAGAGGCCAGTGGAGAGCTTGATTTTAGCGCTCCACTTTCCTCTATGAGCAAAAAATGGGAATTTAACAAAAGTTTGAAAAGGTTAGCGCCTGGCGCTAACTTTTCAAACATTTTTGACTTAGCGCCCCAAATGGCCCTCTGGGGGAATTTCTCCCCCCTGGTGTTTAACAGCACTGGAGATGGGAGGTCATGGGATTTAGCTGCACTGGCTTTGATAGCAGTGGGGTGTGGTCCTGGCGATTAGCCGGACCAGGGTGGGGATGCTGGAGTTTGACAGCACTTGGGTGAGGATACTGGAGTTTGGTTCACTGGTGGATTCCTGGTTATTGGTCAGTTGGGGAGTCATAAGGACATAAGGCTGACAAAAATGGGCGGGGGGAGGGGGCGCTGGGCTCTGGATCTGGCTACGCGCTGTTAAAAGAACTCTGCAAACAATAAATGAAGTGCTTTATGATTGGTTCCTGGAAAATAAATAAGTACTGTTTCCAGCCCCATCTCCACTACTGATAAGCCCCTCATGCCTAGCTCTAATTTCACTACCATCTCCATGTATATTAGGGGTTTAGAAAAGACAACATAAAAATCAAACTTAGGTAAAAGCACACATAGTAATAATCAAGGCTGCTCATTTGCAGTTTTCATGCAAGAATGGACAGAGTTGTAGAATTCAATTTCGAAGTACTCGTAAAAAAATCTCAGAATATCATGTAATAAAAATAGAACTTGCGATATGCACTCACTGAAAACCAGTGGCCCTGATAATACATTGTGAGTTACATGGTACAACACCCCTATTATTACAAAACACTGCATCCAGTTCCATAGGAGCAGCCTATCCTGGTTAAATTGGACAGCTTGTTTCGAATAGGTTCCTGGCAGTGAATAGGCACAACCCTGTATATTGTGGGAGACTAAAGAGCACTAGCACAGATCAATATTGTATACTTTTCGCATTTCAAATTGCTTAGTGTCATTTTAAAATAATGTCTGTAATCTGTTACTTACAATTGTAAGTTTGGGTT
The DNA here is from genome assembly GCA_030390025.1 of Squalus acanthias. Taxonomy (NCBI): domain Eukaryota; kingdom Metazoa; phylum Chordata; class Chondrichthyes; order Squaliformes; family Squalidae; genus Squalus; species Squalus acanthias. Next base: position 144,039,831 of record CM059427.1, on the reverse strand, counting down.
CTAACTTAATATTAACAGAAAGCAAACTGTATACAATGCTTTCCACCCCTATACAAGAATGAAGTTTTGCCACAACCTATTTTTAGGTTAGAGAAAAGGGGGGTAAAATTCAGAGGAGACTTCAATGGAAAGGAAAATCAGGTGGGGTGTGCAATGGGCGGCTGACACACTAGCGCCCAGCCGCAGTTGAATTTTACCCCCTTATGGTCCAATTTTACAGCTACCTCTTGAATCTGAACTGGCCTTAGCAGGAAAAATACGTTTGACAAAAGCTAGATGAGCACCCACCTGTTTCAGGCGATAGATCACCTGATTATGCAAATCAAAGTCTTACGACTTGACTAGCACCCTGATATCAATTTTCAGGGATACATAATAAGAGACTGCGATGTCAAACTAGAGTGTTAATATTTTCAATGATATCTAATGGCAGAGATTAAGGAATATTCCATGGCAAGATGATAGGATGGCAAAATTAGACTGATATGGTTTTACTTATAGAACCATAGAAGTTACAGCATAGAAGGTCATTCAGCCCATCATGTCTGTGTCAGCACTTCGCTAGATCAATCTAAAACGAATCCCACTGACCAGTCTCTCCTGATAGCCTTGTACCTTTTTCAGATTCAAATATTTATCCAATTTTTCTCTTAAAAGAATCAATCTTCTATGCCTCAACCACTCCTTTTGGCAAAGCATTCCAGGCTCCAACAACCTTCTGTGCGAAGAAATTTCTCTTAGCCAATATATTAGTTACTTAGCCACTGAGGCCTATCCAGCATAATGCCAAGCCTGTAATAATGGTGAAGAGAAAGTGAAAAAATATTTGACACAAAGTAAAACCTACAGTGCAGGACATGGTCACAACATGTTAAAATAATCAGTCTGTGTTTGTGTAAGGCAGTTCTATTGGGTTTGACCTCACAGTCAGAATACCCTTCATCTGTCATTAACCTACATTATTGTACGGCTACCATGCAGCACCATGATGTGGGCCACTTGCACTTTCCAAGTCTGCTTTAGTTAGTGGTTAAACAAAGTATGCAGTTATTTAGTTACACATTGAAACGTTCTAATTTAGAAAGTGAAAACATATTTAACATTCAGACGGTCAGCAGATTCAGGGGAGACTCTGTTTGGGCTGACTGATTTGGTTTGTTTTCAGCTCACGTACTCCAAAGTGCTGAAAATAAATATAACCAGTAAAAACACTAAAAGTAGCTTTATTATTGTAATATTAGTCCTAAATGATTAAACTTAAACATCTTAAAGACAATTTTAAATAAAAATGTAAGAAGTCAATCACAGTTTTGCCATGCTTTTTAGTTTCTCTTCACTATTCTCTTTCTTTAAATATTAATTCCACTCTTTTCCTAACGACAGGAAACTCTTTATTAACCGGCACCGACGGGACCGGTGTGGTGCCGGTTAATCAAAAAGTCCGGATAACGGAGAGTTATATCTCCCAACGTACGAGAGCCCCGTACACACTGACATGCGCCTGCATTCGGAGCTCCGTCTCCCCGGGGACCGCCAGCTGACCATCTGTCGTGTCCGCTGCCTACCCGGGCTGCACATTCCCCTCCCAATCTACACGCTCCGATACAAGGCAAACGCCTCGGGGTTTTTTTTAAAGTTAATTTTAAACGAGAGATGAAGGAAAACCCCGATTACCTACTCAAGAATTCTGCCGGTTAAGAGAGATTTCCGGATATTTGGGTGCCGGTTAATAAAGAGTTTCCTGTAATACAATTTATAACTACTCTAACCTTTTTCTTCACTAATATAAAGTTTGAAGACTCCCACTTCCCTTTAATCTTCTGTCTACCTTCTCCACCTTTAAAATGGATTTTTTTAAAACAAAAATGTAGGTGGAAAAATTGCTTATAAACACTAGTTTTCAAACCAATTGAAAGCCTAGATTCTATAGATTGACCAGGTTGCATCATAGGTAGAACCAAATCCACCTTTTAATCCTAAAAGCGCCTTCAGGAAGGAATCTTGCCAATGAGTATATTCATCAGCACCTCCCACGGCTTGAAAATGCTTAGAACACCCTACACATAAAAATACTCCAGAAGCTCTTTTAGCCCCTTTCACCTTGGGTTAATTCTCCTTTTCAAATTGTTTTAACTAAGTTCCCTCACACCTTCAGGTTCAATAACTGCCATTTAGGGCTGCAGAGACCCTTCCATCAATTCCTACGTCTGGCTGGAGCAATGGTAACAATGGCGATTTGTGAGTTTAAGAGCAGAAGTCAAGGCTCAAAGAGGCATTACACTGAGATGCACACCTTGTGGTACCAGCAGTCAGAATGTTAAAGCACCAAAATAAACAATAATGATAACATTGGCCAAGTAAATACAGAGGACTCGTGTTTGATGGAGTAGGCCAGGACCATCCAAATTTAATTGTCTATAGTAACCACAAGGAACAAAATTGTGACCCATGAATTTTACACAAAGTAGCCAAACAGCAAAATCTCAAATGCACCAGCATAAGAACTGCAGGTCCAACTTGTAACAACCGATTGAAGCTGCAGCCTGGGCACAGGAGTTTATGATATGTATCAAGACATAGTCACAAATTTCTTTAGATCAGAATCACATGCGTATAGATTTAAGTGTACTGATTTATTTGAACTAAAGACAAATAGTATAGTAAATTTCTTTCTTGCTTTTCTATCTACTCAATTACTCAAGAATTTTCAGCTGTTTCTTTTTCACATAGTGCTTGCTTATTTTGGCCATCTAGTTGCTATGACACCCTCTTCTGTTCAGAGTTATGGGTAAATATCAGCATGTCTTGCAGTTCCTACTTAAATCTTAAATCTCAACACTGTTCTAATTTACACAGTCAATAGAATTGGGAGGATGAACTTTGCACATGAACTAAAAGTCATCCAAATACACAGATCCAAAACTACAGATCCAAAGCATGCTGACATCCACATTCACATTTACTGATGCTCAATATTCATATCACCCTTCGATATAAATGGGTTGAGAAAGTATAAATTTAGATGCTGAAAGTTCACCTAAGACTACCTACAGGAAGGAAGTGCTACTTACTTGGTTCTGGGTAACAAGGCAGAGGAAGTAGGTAACCTAAAGTAGGGTAACAATTGGAAGCAGTGACCACAATATAATTAGGTTCTGACAAGAACAGAAAAGTAAGAATCCAAGGAGCCTGAGAACATTTAGAAAATAAATAGTGGAGGCTTTCCAGAAAATTTTCCAAAATTCTGTGGAAGGTGCCGGAGGCAGGTGGCAAATGAGGCTCCCCTCTTGAAAAAAATGAGAAAAGGATAAGTTAGGAAATTATAGACCAGTTAGTCTTACTTTCGTTATTAATAAACTGCCAGATTTGATAGCACGGGATGGAATTACAAAGCATTTGGAGAAACATGAGCGAATTGGAAATAGACAGAACGGATTTCTAAAAGGCAAATTGTGCTTAACCAATCTTAAAGAAGTAACAGAGAGAATATGGATTTTCAAAACGTGTTTGATAAGGTATCACAAGAAATATAGAGGAATGTGGCCACAAGGATAGAGATGGTGAAAGGGCAGAAGGCAAAGGGTAGGGGCAAAAGTAAGTTTCTCAGACTGGAAAGAAGTGGTGAATGGTGTTTCACAGAAGTCGATGACGGGGCTGCTTCTATTGACTATGTACATAAATGACCTAGATTTAGGAATAGAGGAAATTATACAGAAATGTGCTGATGACACCAAATTGGGAGTATTGAAAATTGTGACAAAACCTGCAGGAAGACATCAATAGTTAGCAACGTGAGCGGATAGTGACAGACGTAGCTCAATATAGAAAACGGTGAAGTAATTTTGGAAGTAGGAAAAAGGAAAGGAAATACATATTAAATTATAAGATTTTAAATAGAGTATAGGGATCTTGGTGCACAGGTACACAGATCATTAAAGGTGGCAGTTCAAGTAGATATGGTCAAAAAAAGGGCAAACAGAATCCTTAGTTTTGTATCTAGAAGCAAAAGCAAGGAGGTAATGTTGAATTTGTAAAATACTTTAGTTGATCTGTAGTTGGAGTATGCTGTGCCGTTTTGGGCACCCCACTATAGTAAAGAAATAAAAGCAACCGGAAGGGTGCAGCGTAAGTTTACTAGGATGTTACCAGTGAGACGAGGTTACAGTTGAGAAGCTGCATCTTTTTCACTCCACCCAAGAAGGTTAAGGGGTGATCTGATAGAGGTCCTCAAGATTTGTGATCAAGTAAATAATGATTGTTTCCAATAGTCAGCTACATAGCAATGAGAAGGTCACAGGCTTAAGATAATCACAGAAAGAATTAAAGGAGAGGTTGGGAAAAGATTCTTTGCACAAATTGTGTTTGGAATGGGGATTTTTGTCAGAAGTCATTTCAGAACTCATAATTTTTTTGATAAAAAGGTAATTAGACGTTGCTTGAAAATGAGGAATATTAAAGTGCATGGGAAATGACAGGGTATTAATTCATGTTAAGAACAACATTGGTGCAAATTTAAATGGACCAATGGGCCTGTTTCTGCACTGTAACATGTTATACGTTTATAATGTAATGCTGAGGTTTGCCTGAGGCCACCTCACATCCCAACAGCAGGTTCATGCAACACTATTATGCTGTGTGCTTTTGTGCCAATGAAGTTATAACCACCCATGATGCCCCTGAGGGAAAAGTTCAAATGTGACAAGTTATTAAGTTTGACATAGTTGTCTCTAGAACTGAACAGCTATGACATCAGAGACCATCTTGGTTCACAAAATCATCCTATTAACCATTATGGTAGCAAGTTGTACAAATGTATGAAAAATGTAGTAATCTTGCTTAAGATTTTTGAAGATAATTGTTGATTTAGAAGCCTTAATCCTATTAGCTGCTGCTAAAGCAAAGCCTAATTAAAGATGGGTGTAATTCAGCTGGCACTCAGGATACAAGTTAACTCTGCATGTATATGAGTATTACCTCTTTGTGTGGTCAGGGATAGGTTTCAGATAGCTACACACAAGTGAACACTGAAACCTGGAACTTTGCATAAACTGAACTGGATAGAAGAGATAGTGTGGCCATGTCACTTCGAGGAGGCAAATGTATAAAAAAGGTGGCGATTCTTCCTTTCTCTTCCACCTACTTTGGGTGGTAACCATCAGGCTCCCTGTGTACCAATTTCAAAACCGCAACACATGCATCTTCTCAGTTGGCGTGGCTTTTGTTGGGCCTAAGCAGGGCAGGATGGCCAAAAGTCCTGAAGTAGCCCAGGAACACTTCCAAAGCCTGTTCTGATGTTGGGGCAGGAAGTACGGAAGACTTGCTTGCACCCAGTGACTGGAACTTCCCAGGTAAGTTAGAGAGGGTGGAAGCCCAGCAGATCCTAATCCCACCCCAAACTACAGCACACCACCCCGCTGTCCAACAGACGATCCACCCTCATTGTGTCCTTGTTCTCCAGCGGAATTTTTGGCCTGAAATTTTTCTGTTAGTACATGGTGGTTACTCGGCTAAAACTGGTTACAGTTTGCACTCACAGCTTAAGCAATAACCTTCAGCTAACCTCTGTTCAATAAAGTTGAAGTGAATGAACAAGTTAGGCTCAGGTTACTTATTCATGCTATGCTACCTGCAAATATTTAAATTTAAAGAGATTCACTCACAGAAAATGATTCAAATACAAAATCAAAATCACACATTCGGGTAAAATTCAGCCACCCTAAAACTAACCTGCTAACTGTAGGGGAATCGGAACAAGCCCATTTTATACCAAGATGATCCGCCAACACATATTCTCACTATATGAGTAACATTCTTTTTTACAATATAATTGCAGTGAAACCCATCTTAAAGACCCTGGGGTCAAAAATCTGGGGGAGCAGCATAAGTGCCAAGATGAGCCAGCCTGGGAACCCATCGGAGTCAAGGGAAGGTCCCTTTATTAAAGTATCATGCCTAAGGTCATGCATACCTGTCTCCACGATGGTTCCTCTCCTTCAAAGGCTCACAGATTCACCAATGCAAGACCATGACCTAATTTCTGGCCCTTCACCCATTCCCACCAGGGTTACAACAAGAGCGCACCACAGATTTTTGGCCCTCACTTGTACTGAAGAACTACCTCGTAATAGCCCAAATAATATTAATAATTCAATGGTTAAATCTACATAAAGAGGTTATTAGTCTTTCAACCATCACCTAGTCTATCCCATTACAAGAGAGGATTTGCAGATCATTCCACAGGTACATTTTTATGCATTTACAGTATTTTAACCATCACTGCACTTACTGTAAATTTCTGTCTGTAAATTTCAACTATTAAAGGAAAAAACAATTATTTTACATTGAGCCAAGGTTCCTTTGCTGACAAATATCAGTTACAAATGGTCTAGATTGTAGATCAGATAATGGAAGCCACTCCTTCTACTTACTCTGCTGCAAATTAGAAAGGTAAAATAAATTATAATGACACACTTGCAGCTAGGAAACAGAAGGCTGGAAAAGGAAGTAGGATCAGCAGATACATTTAAAAGCCAAACCAAATTAGAATAGTATCTCAATGAAATTTGTATATAAAAGGCACTTTTTAAACATGGATGATTTTGAACCTTTACAGTAATTGGTGCTTCAATCAACACACTGTCTTTTATGCAACTCTGTAAAATACTTCATTAAAAATTAAATTATTTAGATATATTCGGTATTTAGTAGACAAAAGGACATTGATTGAAAAGATTTTTGATCTAGAGCTACTGTATTTACAATGACTCCTAATAATTATATGGACCAGTACCTTTATTATTACCATCAAGCTCAGTGCTTTAAAAATCCAGATAACTAAAAATACAATGCCTGGAATTTGCGGTCAGTGGCGAAGCGACGGCGATCGCCGCTGACCTCGAAGAAAGCTGCCCACAAAGATCTAAAGATCTCTGTCGCATGAATTTCAGCTCTCCTGACCTTGGTTTGAATCTGGCGCCAAATCAAGCGACTCTCCAGCGTCCAGCAACAGTGATGTCATCAAGCAGGCTGAGCAGCCAATCCCATTGAAGAATTCTCACAGACAGCAAACCAGGAAGTAAGATGCACAGATTCTAATTTACTTTTTATAAATTTTACAGAGAGCAAAATAAAGAGTGCGACATACACATATGATTAAGGTAGAAGCTGAAGTATCATAAACAAACTTTAAAAAAATTGGCATTCTACAATATAAAATTAGTTTTTCAGTACCAGAACAGTTGTTCAGCAGTTAATACACCATTAAAAACCCAGTTACACCTTTTTCAACAAGGCTTAACTTTTTCGGGGGGCTGGGGGGGCAGTTTAACAGCGATATTCCAGCGTAATAGGGGAAGTTTTCGTCCTTCAGTGTGATTTTGAATTGATTACCAGCTCTAGGGAGTTCCACAGCACAACCTGTGGCAGAGCAGGGAATGACTGACAACTTCCGGATTTCTGCATTTATCTGTGCATGCACTAAATCATGAAGTTGCTGTCAGTTTCAGAGGGGTAATGACAGCATCAACATATGCATAATAAATATGTTGATGTGATATATGTATCACATATATGTGTGCAATTATAGAGAGGAGAGAGAGAGAGAAAAAACACTAATAATTTGCTCTCTTATGAGCTCATAGGTCTCTGAATTGTCTTGGGACAACTTTCTAGCTTCGGTGGCATTGTGATTGTGACATCCTATCCAGTAAATGGAATCATAAGCTCTATTCATAAATCCTGTACTTGTACAAAAAAGGCTACCACTTATTTGACTGCTCTTACCTTCTCTCAGCTTCTCCCATACAGTAATTTTCCCCAACCTACTTATCCTGGATACTGTGCAGGGAACAGTTGAAGATATCTGATAAAGTTATTTTTCACTTGCAAGGATTGTGTGAACATTTCGGTGAAATGGAAACCATTTGTTTACCTGACCTGCCAGTTCTGGCAGCTGTCCCTTGTGTATCAGAGTGGGTTTCCTAAGGCAACAGTGTACATGAAGGTTAACTGTATTCAAATTAAACAAAACTCAACATCAGTTTAATTACTGATTATGATAGGAGAATTTTTTCAGAGGTCCTCCATACAGCGTACATTAGAAAGTTGTTTTTCTTAAAAGCAAAGCAATGATGAGAAGAAAATATTCAGCAACAACTGATAACATGGGACTGTGTAAAGTTAGCAGAATGTGCCATTACATTTAACCCATCAAAATGATGAAAACATTTGCTGCTCCAAAAGAAAATGGCTGAATGTGCTGATTAATGCACATACCTGCTCTATATATTTGCAATCTTGGGTGAGGACTGGAAAGCAAAGAGGTTGACTTAATAGAATTGATGCCCAGGTTTTCCTTTCGACGCTAACTATACAGCACAACTTCTGAGAGAAAGCTTCCATGGTAACAGCTACAACTAAGTAAAATACTTTGAATGAGAAGAATAAGTTAACTAAGGGGGGGTTGGTAGATTTACTGATCATCTCTAAACTGTCTATTTCTCAAAAAGTTAGCAGAGACTAAAGAGAAGGCCTCAGTTATAGATTTTTTTTTGTTTAAATGCAGTAAAAATTTCTCATCCATATCTTTGTTAAAACTCAGTATGAATGTCTCACCCATATGTTTATCCCCTAGAGCAGGAGTGTCCAAACAGTGGCCCCTGAACCCTCACATCTGATCCTTGAATTGCAGAAAATTCAGTAATATTCATGGTCATATTTCTTATGCGCTAATTTGTCCTTTGAATTGTGTGTGCAGAGTGCGAAGGGCTGTTACTTTGTTGGCAGATAAATCGTAAATCAAAATTCCAAGACCAGTTAGGAGCAACAGCTTGAAACATGCAAATCAACGGGAACATAGATTAAAATTTTATGGCTGCGATTTCCCCTACGTCGGCGGGTCCATGGTAGGAGACGTCGGTGGCAGGTCCCGACCCCGCTGCTGGCTCCAGCCCGCTCTGTAGAATGATTTTACAATGATTGGGCTTGTTAAGCCTGCCCAGCGTGTTTGCTGGCCAATTGAAGGAAGCGGGTCTGATGACGTCATTTGATGACGCGTCATCAGCCGGTTTCCTTAAAGGGACCATGCGCAAATTGATTTTGACAGTTGTGCTGTCAGTGTTCTCGAATATTGAGGTGCTGCAAACACTGACCAGCACTGCACAGAGGTGCACGGCTGCACCCAGGCTCTCCCATGACTCCCTCCATTTGCATTCTTGGACAGATTTGTGTGCACCTTTGGAAGTGGCTTAGTGAGTTGCAGTGAATGATGAGATATAACGGTACTCCCACAATGGTCATGAGTGTGAGAGGAATGGCTTGGGCATTGTAGGGATGCATTATGGTGTTGGTGTGGGGTGGTGCCAACCTGGTGCATCATGTGGCAGCCAGGGTGTACAGCATCAAGTGAAGTAAATCTGGCCATGGTGAGGTCATCCCTGGCCTCCCGGGCAGCAATGTGGTCGGGTGCTGATGCCCTCTGTCCTGTGCAGCATCAGTTGATTGCGGAGAAGGTTGGTGTTGTTGTTGGTGCTGCTGGTGTGCCTGGTGCTGCTGGTGTTGGGGCTGATCGTGGTGAGATAGCTTCAAGGGCATCTAGGCTGATGAAATAGATGGCAGGTGAACTTGAGTTGACAGAAGCGATCTGTCAATGGTGAGAGAGGTTGTTCCAATGAGGTGACACTGGAGAGAGAGTTTGCTCCAAACACTAGCAACCTGCATAAAGCTCAATCTGTCTTCCAAATGCCGCAATCAACAGCTTCTGAGCTTGGAAAGTGATCAGCTGTCAGATGGGAGCTTTTATAGCACATTTGCAGCTGTCAACTAATGAGATGATCCCATGGTCATACAATTCCCGAACTCCTTATCTGCCGTGATCCCCGAGCAGTGTGGACCCCCTGGGCGACCTCGTAAAATGGTAAGGTGAGCTCAAAATACTTTTTAATGGGCTGTTAACAAGGTCATAATGACCTGAATTTTCTCCCCCGTCGCTGCGTGTCAGGTCTGTTCAGCCCTGACAGACCCGACATCTGGGAAAGTCGCGTGGCGGCGGGTTGACAGCGGGTTCCCACCCAACCAACCACCGAATGCGCCCGCTGACCCCCTGAAAAATTCCCCCTTATATGTGCCCATTGTGGTTCCATGGTATGAAGCTATGTTGCCCATGGAGATAAAAGCTTGGACACTCCTGCCCTACAGTATAAAGTACAACAAATCCACTTCAACATTTAAAAAAATTATTCTTAATTTTTTTAAACATATAACTTAATAATAATTTCATAGTAGGAACAAGAAAGACGTTTCTTTTTAAACCAAAGCTGAAAGTAAAGACAAAATGAAGCCAATGCTGGTGCTGTAGCCTCTTCCAAGAGGCAGCATTTTGTTTTGAAGAGAACGCAGCCCACAATGTTGCTTCTTTTCAGACAGAGGAGGAAACTTAAGCTAAAAATACATTCTCAGCCTCATCTGAGGAAGTATCTGAGAAAAGTGTCTGCCTCTTCACGGCCAACCACTTTACCATCTGGATGCACTTGGAGCTGTTGGTTGCTTGTTTCCATAGCAATTTCATAGTCGCAACCAGCAGTTACTATCCTGTTTTCCTGTTTTCCTGTTTCCTGCTTTTATGATTGCACAAAGATTATGTTAGAGTTCATTATCCAGTTAAATATAGCGTATTTTATATTCCATGTTCATGTTTTATTATGGCAACTGCAATTCTAAATCAGGGCTATCCATTATGTTAGTCACTGTGGCTAATTGGGAATCCAGATATGGCTAATCACATTTTTGATTAGTAAATAAAAAAATAGAGTAATAGACACCATCATTGGGAATGTAATCTCAATATCATATATGCATTTGTACTTTAACCTTATATGTGCATTTATTGGTAAAATGATGAGACAAAAAAAAGCAGAGTGTGCGAGTGTTTTTTGATTGTTGTGGATGTTTTACTTGGCTCTTGCTTATTGGTTATTCACTTAAATGTTGTCTAACACGTGTGTAAATGCTGGACTTCAGCACTATGGAAGCATCAGCCAACATTGTATGCGGAGCGGAGCTGTCATCGTGGTTAGCTCCACTAATCAGACTAGCCCTCCAGGCCAGCAGAAGAAATCAAACCCAACTAATTACAGGCAGCTCTAACAAGGCACATCATGGCAAAGGGCATTCAATCGCACCCTGGATGGACAGCAGGAGCGGGTCTTGCACATCTCGTTGTGTGAGCCAATATTCTCAGCAATCACTCTGATCAATTCAAAGTACTGCTCACAGCTGTTGGACAGAAACCTAGAAGCTGCACTAAGATGCGCTGTGTCTGATAATTTCATGCCAGAATTTCAAACTTTGGTGAAAGAGAAAGACGGCAAAGTTTTGCATTGAATGGTGGTAGATGTTTGATAAGTAAATATATACGTGAAGTACATTTACCTGTATCATGCGGCTGTATGTAAGGCATTTTCTATAGTTAGTGCATGTTGCTGAAACAGGGTTGCCATACCCACGCCTGTGGTTAGTCAGTGATTTCTATTGGACAACAATTGTGGTTCTAAATTAGCAAAATTAAAATTTGTACACTAGAACCTTTTTAGATCATGAAACCATAATATCACCTCATTCATCTTGTAACACTATGTTGATTTTAGCAGGATTTACTGTAAATGAACTCCCAACAAAATATAATTCTGAGATTGTATGGGTGGTCTTAATGAAATTTGAATGATTCACTCTATAATGGATTACTAATATCATTAAAACCAGTTGAGAGAAAAATACCAAATGGCAACAGAAACAAAAAGAGTAAAATGTTTCAACGGCAAACAATATAACGGTCAACATTGCAATGGTAATTGTGGCAAGGTAAAAGAATACTTCTCGTAAAAAATCAACTTTTTTTGCAAAAACATTGCCTGTGGATTTCTTTCAAACTGAAACTACATGTTGATTTGCTCTGAGAAAATGGCAATGTCGCTGTGGGGAGCAACTTTTTAAATTTATGTTTTGCTCTCCATTTCCCTCTTTTAGACTTAGTAGTAAGTAGCCAGTATCCCATGCAATCATATGTTCCTTTAATTTGTTTGCAGGCATGCCACTAATTTCAACCTGCCCCAGTTATGATTGCTCAACCCAAAATCATATTCTCATCTTAGGCTATTTAATAATTACATCATTTTCACTAGAGCACAAAGGGAGCTCTGTCTTTTGGTTCCCCTCCCAAAAACACACGAAACAAAATCAGACGGATAATACAATGTGAAGTAATCCAGCTCTGTAACACTTAAGGCAAACATTGTGAAATTGTTGAGAACTCAGTTTGTAAAGAAACATAGACACTCCCTTATGCCACACACATGCACCCACCCTGTACAGAGTCAAACCTCATCATACCAAACATCACTATTACAGAGACACAGTGACCTCCTCATTGTACACAATAAAAAAAAATCTTAATTTTAATGTAATTTTCTCGTCCTGACAAGTCTAATAATGAGGTATCTTTGATTCCTTTTTCTCTTGCCTCTGTGTTTAGCACAAACTAATTCATCTCTAGTAGCATTAATCAATGATGAAAAAAGATCGGGGGAAAAATTCAGTATCGCCCCATTTGGGGCGCAATTATCGGCCGGGCGCAAAGTTTAGCGCCTGGCGCTAATTATCGCCTCCGACTGCAAACTTGGCTTTTATCGCCCCTGGAGGTGTTTGGAGCGCTAAATCAGGCGCTTCACACCTGTCTTAAGGTGCAAAGGCCGAGGAACGAGGCGCTACCTCAGAGCGCTGGCGAAGCTCATGTGATGTCAGTCAGCAATGGAACACAGATACACTGGCGCCGGCCAGTTCTTAAAGGGGAGGGTCGATCTTGCTCTCCATCCACACCCTGCTCATTGCAGCCTTGAATCTTGGCCTGGAGAGACCTGTACATCAAATCTACTGGAAAGAACAATGGAGAGGACCAGGGAAAGAGCTCAGAGTGCAGCCCCCTCAGTCTCTTCTAAATCGATGCAAGGAAGATCAAATCAAAATGAACCTGCAAAGTGTTGCTCAGTACCCAAAACTCCTTCACACAGCGTTGAATCTCTCCAGAAGTCTCTCCATCTCTCTCAGAATGCGTGGTGCAAAAATGTCACCAACAAAAAAAGGCAGGAAGCGTTCGCCTTTAAATAGCGCTCCCCCAGTCCCTTCCTGACTGCAAAACGCTCCCCTCAACCTGTCGTTGCTAGCGGCAGGCAGTAAGGCAGGGGGCGCCATTCAATATCCGCTCCGGGGTGCTACCGGGGTGTTGCGCACTCGACTGACATCACGATCTGCCGGCGCAGGAGATCGTGGTGGTAGTGTTTAGCGCTGCCGCAAAATGTCTCGTTAATTTCGCGAGCGGCGCAAACATCGCCGCACCCGGGCGCTAGTTGCTTTGCGCCCCATTAGCGCCCTCTTAAGGCACTAACGGGAGGCGCAACCAACTGAATTTTTCCCCCATCATCTCTTCATGTAACTATTTCTCTCCTTTTCTACAATAATTCATTCTGTTCCTCCCTCTGTCTTTACATTTGCTTTTTGCTCTTTTTCTCACCCTCTGTAAGGCTCTTACACGATTTCTTTATTGTGGTGCCTGTTTCTAAGTATCCAACTCCTTTTTTAAAAATTATTTCTCTACTCCTCTTCCCTTCTTTTCTATATCTCTCCATCTCTCCTCTATGGCTCTGTTATGTTTCAGGATTCTTTGGCCATGTTTCCACAAAAAGGAGCTAGAAAAGAGTTATTTTAAAATGTGTTTTGAGTTAAAGTTTGTTTTAAAGGAGTTCATTTCTCAGGACAGTCCCATGTGGGTTATGAATTCAAAGTCAGGCAAAAGGTGACATATGCTAACTGGAAGTTGTCTTTCTAAGAGACCAAATAATAAGCATTTCAGTGGTTAGTCCCGTAAGTGATAAATACCTTGCACCCACTGTATCTTTGCCTGACTGACCAGAAAAGAATAAAGCAGAATCTTATACACCTAAAAAGGCAGTCCAGCTTTTGGAAACAGGACTGTACAGTCACAGGCAGTGAAGTGCTGCAAGGAGGTTATTAAAGACAGGAGACTAAAGAGAGACATGTTCTGCCACGTGCTGTTGGACAGGATGCAAAGAGATTATTCTGTTTAAGTTAAGTAAGATAACCCATCGTAGTGGGGGTAGTTTTCTTTATTTTGTATTATTAAACAAATATAAATTGTACTGATTGAACTAAGCAACTCTGATCATACCTATTACCTTTATGTTTCTTCTTACTGTGGAATAAAGCAACTTATGATTCAAACCAAATTCACCTCATCTAGTGTTAACTCAGTCTGCCTTTGGGGAGATTGAAGAAACACGTGTGCAAAAGACACAGATATCGGTTCAGATCACAAGGGGGTTTTACTGTCACTCCCCTGGGCTATGCTACCGTATTAGTATATATAGGGTTGGGCGAGTACCATAAAATAAGTATCACAGATTGTTTTCAGGACTGACTGATGCTACTGAACGTGTGACAGTATCTACTGCAGACCCTAACTCATATGCTCCGTTACTGCTGTAGGTTTAGATTTAAAGTAATTGGTAGAAGGATTAGAAGGGAGTTGAGGAGAACTTTTTTCACCCAGAGGGTGCTACAGGTCTGGAACTCACAACCTGAAAATGTGGTAGAGGCAGAAACCCTCATCACATTTAAAAAGTACTTGGATATGCACTTGAAATGCCGTAACCTCCAAGGCTACGGACCAAGAGCTGGAAAGTAGGATTAGGCTGGATAGCTCTTTTTCGGCTGGCACAGACATGATGGGCCGAATAGCCTCCTTCTGTGTCGTAAATTTCTATGATTCTATAGGTGGTGTCTATGTTAAAGCCCAGAGCAAACAGGTCGATGACAGTCAACGTGTACTAGGTTGGAGCTGTGTATTGGGATTGGGTGGGGACAGGCTGTTCAGAAGCTGATGTAATACATATGGGTAGGTAAGAGAAACTAGGAGGAGTTGGAGTTGGGGATTCACAGCAAGTCTAAGT
This sequence comes from Squalus acanthias, assembly GCA_030390025.1. Taxonomy (NCBI): domain Eukaryota; kingdom Metazoa; phylum Chordata; class Chondrichthyes; order Squaliformes; family Squalidae; genus Squalus; species Squalus acanthias. The sequence goes on along the minus strand of CM059427.1, from coordinate 144,024,814 downwards.
GGGGGAGGGTAGGGCCGTGCTGGTGCATTGAGTGAGTGTGCAGAGGAGTGGGAGGGGGTAGTCAGCCTGGAGCAGGGTTTGGAGCACACGGTCTGTGGTCTCAGAGTACTCAGTGGTAGACTAGAGTATGAACTCAGCAGGGGTTAGGTTTGGAAGAATCTGAGATTTGAGATACTTGGATGGGATTGGGGCAGGGAGAATTTGAAAGTTGGGGGAGGAATCTGGCAGAGCACTGGGCCAAGAAAGCAGACCACCTGCAGCACTCACAGGTATGAGGTTTGAAGCATGCAGGAGTGGTTGAGAAGTAAAGGAGATGAATGGAATTTGTATTGGGGCAGAAGCTGGGTCTTTGAGCACTTGAAGCGGTGGCCTGGGCTCTTAAGCATTTGGCTTGGGATTTGCTAGGATCTGTGAGAATTCAATTGGGATGGGATTGGGCTCAAGGGAAGTGCTGGGGCCTTTGGGAGCATTGTGCAGGGCCTAGGTAATGTAGTGCAGAACAAGAGTTGGGAGCAGCCAAGGGGAGCGGAACATCAGAGGTCACCATGGGTGGGAAGCACAGTATGCTATGGTCAGGGAAAATCACACTTATGCAATAACCCCAAAGGGAAAGTCTAAATCAACAAGATAGGATCCAGCACAAAATGCAAGGTCGATGCTGGTAGGAGAGGGGTAGCCAATGACAGGGAGTGGGTGGATAGCAGTACTAGTTGGTGGGAGGGAAAGCTTTTAGAAACAATAATCTGGGAGAAAATTAACAGCCACTTGGACAAGGATGGACCAATAAAGGAGAGCCAGCACAGATTTGTTAAGGGCAAATTGCGTTTGACTAACTTGATTGAGTTTTTTGATGAGGTAACAGAGAGGGTGAATGAGGGCAGTACAGTTGATATTGTGTATATAGACTTTCAAAAGGCGTTTGGTAAAGTACCATATATTAAGCCTGTTAGCAAAATTGAAGCCCATAGAATAAGAGCGGCAGTAGCAGCATGGTACAAAATTAGCTAAGGGATAGAAAAGAGAGAGTTATGGTGAATGGTCCGCTGCTTTTCGGACTGGAGGGAGGTATACAGTGGTGTTCGCCAGGGTTTAGTACTAGGACCGCTGCTGTTTTTGATGTATATTAATGACTTGGACTTGGGGGTACAAGACACAATTCTGAAATTTGCAGCTGACACGAAACTTGGAAGTGTAGTAAACAGTGAGGAAGATAGTAATAGACTTCAAGAAGACAGAGACAGGTTGGTGGAATGGGCGGACACATGGCAGATGAAATTCAACCCAAAGAAGTGTGAGGTGATGCATTTTGGCAGGAAGAATGAGGAGAAATCATACATACTAAATGATGCAATTTTAAAGGGGGTGCAAGAACAGAGAGACCTGGGGATGCTTGTGAATAAATCTTTGAAGGAGGCAGGACAGGTTAACAAAGCAGTTAATAAAGCCTACGGGATCCTGGGTTTTATAAATAGAGGCACAGGCCTCGATTTTAATAGCCCTGAGGAGGTGGGTTTGGAGGCGGGTCTGTAGCGAAAATCGGAAAAAATGGTTTCAGACACCCAACCCGCCTCCATCCCGCCCCCACCCGATTTTCATGAGTGTCTGTTTAGCCGCTCCCAAACCGACCAGACTGGAACCGGTGGGACAGGTAGTTAAGGCAGTTAAGAGCCTGTTAACTGCCTTGCTAATCCTATTTTGATAGTGGTTTCCCATTTTTGTGCTTCTGGCTCCTGTTTCCCATCTTGTCAGAAACACGCCAGCTTCAAGGAGATGAGTTGCTGGAGGACATGATTTGTAGTAATTGGTGGAGCACTTTGAAAGCATCCCTGAAACATGGCTGACATTCAAATGCAACAACTTTGCTGTTGTAGGTATGGGATAAGATTTTGCACATCTACTGACCTTGTGACTGTTCAAGCTGACACCCATCTGCAGTGTGACCTGAATGGAATAATTTCAGGCCACTTCGACTGTGCGCTTGCAAGCTTGTTGCCTCAAATGAAATCTATAGCAAGGGGATGGGAAACATTTATGCCCTCTCATCCTGGTCCTCATAATCGGAGGAGTGGCAGCCGCGTGGCTCAGCACAGATCTTCCTGGGAAGAGGAGGAGGAGGAGGACGAGGGGCGCCTTGCATACCCTGTTGTGACCAGTGCAGCATTCCTCCAGTTCACTACTGCCCGTCAAGCAGGGTATGCACACTGCCATGCCACATTCGCATAAGCTTACTCTTCAATCATAGGTAGCTACCATATGGCTCTGTAATTGTAGGCAACATTTGTCCAACGTCATACATCATCTCGGGTATACCCGGTTATTTCCTATCACTTTCACCATAAGCATTACAAAAGCAAGTCGCCCTGAGCCCTCAATGCGCTTTTGCCATTTCCCAGAACACGTAGGCCACACAATCAACTGTATGCCATAATTTTTCTTTACCACATGACAAAAGGATCATAAACCAAGAACAGTCAGAAAAAAAGACAAAACACTCACGTGAGTCCCCTTGTGACTATATGTGCTTAATCTTTCTCTTACGCGTGCTTCTACATGGTGCTTCCCCTGTGGCTTCAGCAAATGTAGAGGCACCTTGCTGACTAGGATGCTGCGCCTGCTTACATGCCTTTGGCGGGCGACCTCTGGGTTTGGGAGCCTGGGAGGGCTCTTCAACAGTCTGCTCTTCCTGCGGCTGTAACGGCCATCTCAGTTGGCTCCCCAAAGTGGGTCTCTGACCGAGGGCTCCGCAGTGGCATTTGCTTTGAGAGGAGCCCACACTTCCTTGTGTCCTGCAAACAACATCCCTCTCATGGGTCAGCCGCACCTCAGTGCTGGCAAGTGGCTGGAGAGCACCTTGCTGCACATCAGCAGGACCATGAGGACCTGTATCTGCACTGGCAGTCCTCCTCAAAGCCTCCATGAAGCTCTGGTCCCTCTGCTCAATAGCTGCCCACGGCTCCTCCAGAGATGACATTCTATTTTGAACAGTTACCATGTTTTCCTGACTCTGGCGACTTATTTCCTCAATGGTGGTAGCCATCCTTTCCACTGAGGTAGCCAGCCTTTCCGCAGAGGTAGCCAGCCTTTCCGCAGAGGTAGCCAGCCTTTCCGCAGAGGTAGCCATCCTATCCATGGTGGTGCGTTCATGCACCATTGCCTCCACCACGGCAGTGCTGATGTTAGAGATGGACTCCTCCATTCTATCCACACTCGCACTAACCCTGGAGGCAAACCCTTCCAGAGACTCCTGCACTTGTTCCTGTATTTCCTGAGACGCTCTTTTTCTGGATGGCCCCAGAGGCACAGCGTCTGCATGCAGCTCAGCAGAGCTAGGAGATTGCTGCGATCTCTGCCGAGGACTCTCCACTGTTGTCACTGTTTCCACCATCTGCTGATGCTCACTTGTGCGCTATGATAGACAAGGTGGCAACACTACTCTAACTCGCGATGGCCCCACCGAGGTGTGCGTTGCTGCGCTGGTGCTGGGTGCGCTGAGTCCTGGTGACGCTGCTCCCTCAGAGGCTTCAGGTTCCTCTGAGGAGTAGTCTGGCTCTTCGTCCTGGATCGTGGGGAGGGGGGCGCTCGATGGTCCTGTGGGAGAGTAAAGGCATGATTTAGACATCTGATATTGATGTAGCAGACACATCCTTTTGAGCAGATGATACAACGCAATTCTCTATGAACATCATATGCCATTGCAGTCAATCACTAAATGTCAATGAGAGGGATGAAACTCTATTATGTCACCAGCTTCCTCTAGTGTGCCCGTCTCTCTATTGCCCACTTCGAGATCCTCGCCACCTCCGACAATTTTGTGTGCAGCCTCCTCAGCACTTGTCAAGGTTGCTAGGGTTGGTGTTCCTCCTCCAGTCAGTGCTCTCTCCCTCTTATTGTGGGCTATCTTTTCCTGCAAGGAGGGACACAAGCGGAGTTTCAAACACAGTGATGGAGTGAGTGTGAAGAATCCCTACCATAGAAGCTTTGAGGGAGACGAAGATGGGGTGAGGTGCCAAGAGGAAGCTAGCTCCCTGTGTGTTGTCAGTTGTTGTCACTGCATGACAGTGAGAGCGAGTCTAAGGGGTGCATAGGCAGGATGCTGAAGTGATTCAGTACAGAGACAGGGATGGATAGGTAAGGGTGCGAGGGAAGTAAGGGTAAGGCGAGATGTGGAGGAGCAGGCTTACAACTCAGAGTGCTGGTGATGAGAAGAAAAGGGAAGCAGATTCAAGGTAAGTGTGATGGGATACTCACTTTTGATGTTCGCACAAGATCATTAAACCATTTCCTGCACTGGATCCATGAGTGTGAACAAATGGACCTTGCGCTCACCTCCTCAGCAATGCGCAACCAGGCTGCCTTGGTCTGCTGAGGTGGTTTCCTCCGGCCATCCGGAGGGAAGAGAATCTCCCTGCTCCCTCTGACAGCATCCACAAGAGCATGGAGGGACTCATCATTAAATCGAGGAGCTGCCTGCCTCTGGAAGAAGTCATTGTGGTTGGAGCAATCTCACTGAGTATCAGAATGCAGAAGAGAAAGGCTTCGGCTGGATAGCAGCTTTAAAACCAGCTGCTATGATGACGTCATCAGAGGCGGCCAGCCGACCCGATCGCACTCATTGGACCGGCCAGCGCGCCCCAATGAACTCAGCAATCTGATTTAATTAAAATCGGACATCAACAGCTGATCCCGCCGGAAACGGCTCCGGAACCCGCCCACCATACAACCCGACTCCAACCCGCCTCGGGAATAAAAATCGAGCCCATAGAGTACAAAAGCCAGGAAGTTATGCTAAAACTTTATAAAACACTAGTTCGGCCCCAGCTGGAGTATTGTGTTGAATTCTGGCCACCACACTTTAGGAAGGACGTGAAGGCTTTGGAAATGGTATAGAAGAGATTTACTAGAATGGTTCCAGGGATGAGGGATTACAGTTATGTCAACAGACTAGAGAAGCTGGGGTTGTTCTCCTTGGAGCAGCGAAGGCTAAGAGGAGATTTGAAAGAGGTGTTTAAAATCATGAAGGGTTTAGGTAGAGTAAATAAAGAGAAACTGTTTCCAATGGCTGAAGGGTCGATAAAGGGAGGGCACAGCTTTAAGGTGATTGGCAAAAGAACAAGAGACGACATGAGGAAAAACCTTTTTACACAACAAGTGCTTAGGATTTGGAATGCACTGCCTGATAGGATGGTGAATACAGTTTAAATCGTAGTCTTCAAAAGGGAATCGGATAAATACTTGAAGGAGAAAAAATTGCAGGGATATGGGGAAATAGCAGGGGAGTGGGACTAACTAGATCACTCTTCGAAAGAGCCAGTGGCGACTCGATGGGCTGAATGGCCTCCTTCTGTGTTGTACTTTTCTGTGATTCTTGTGAGGGTTCTTGAAGAAAAATGACTGCAGGAAATGGGAGAGGATACAGGCATATGAGAGAATCAACATTTCCACAGCCTGAGTCCCTAAAATGCAAGGAGAGGTGGAATTATACAAAGGGGAAATGGAAATGTGTCAGTATCCACAAGCTTTTCTCCCATTTGGTTTTGAGGGTTGGATTTGGTTGCTCTTTTTGTGAATGGGATTTTTAAGAGATAATGGAACACGCTGTACGTATTTGTAAACATTTAAGTGCTTTTTGATTAGTTGCTTGACAAACAAAGTGGAAATTTGAGCAAATCAGCAGGTTTCTCACCCTGCAAACACATGGGAAACTTTCGGATACGTCAGACATGTGCCAGATGCAAAACCTTTAATTATAGAGATTTCACGGTCTGAACTTTGAAAATTGTCTATTATTTCTGAACAGCTGCCATCAAAGTATTATCACCAACACCCGATGGGAGAAAGTTTGGAGATGATTGAAGAATCTTCAACCAGGATCTCTTGGCTGAAAAGCCCAAATCAATTTTTATACCATTACTACACAGAAGAAAGAAAGAAATACATAATCACAGCATTGATTAGGGTGTTTACACATTCTGTCTACTGACTGCATAATTATCCACATTCGTGTCATATTGGCATCTCTATTAACACCTTGTGAGCCATAATAAAAGCACAATAAAAGCAAAATCTCAGTATATAGTAAACTCTTCAATAATATCACATCTGAGACAGCTAAAGTTCTAAACCAGGTGTATGAATCACTCATGAAACAGTCATTGCATTGGTAACTAGAGGGCATGAATTTGAGATCATCAACAAAACAATGAAGAGATTTTTTAGAAATTTAAAGAAACAAAATTTACACAGGGTTGTTGGGACATGGAATGCTCTACCAAAAACAGTGATGGAATCCATAATAGCATTTAAAAGGGAAATGGATCAGAACATAAGAACATAAGAATTAGGAGCAGGAGTAGGCCATATGGTCATTCATTAAGATCATAGTTGATCTTGGACCTCAACTTCACTTTCCCACCCGATCTCCACATTCATTGATTCCCCTAGGGTCAAAAATCTATCTCTCTCAGCCTTCAATATACTCAAAGATTCAGCTTCCACAGCCCTTTGGGGTAGAGAATTCCAAAGATTCACAACCCGCTGAGTGAAGAAATTCCTCCTCCTCTCAGTCTTAAATGGCTGACCCCTTATCCTGAGACTATGCCCCCTAGTTTTAGACTCTCCAGCCAGGGGAAACAACTTCTCAGCATCTACCCTGTCAATCCCCCTTAGAGTCTTATATGTTTCAATGAGATCACCTCTCATTCTTCTAAACTCCAGAGAGTATAGGCCCAATCTACTCAATCTCTCCTCATAGGACAACCCTCTCATCCCAGGAATCAATCAAGTGAACCTTTGTTGCAAGTATATGCTCCCTCAGATAAGGAGAACAAAACTGTGCACAGGATAAACATTTGAAATAGAAAGGAATAAAAGGGTATGAGAAAACAGCAGAGGATAGGTCTTTGAGAGTCAGTGCAGGTGCAAATGGGCAAATGGCCTCCTGCTGTGCTGTAAAATTCTAGATTCTATGAATTAGTGTGTAGGGACTTGTTAATTTAACATTTAGGGGGAAAAATTAGGTGTCGCCCCTTTTGGAGCGCTAACATCGTAGCGGCCCAAAAAAATGAGTAACCCTCCGCCTGAAATTCAGTTGTAGCGCCCCAAGCAGGAGGTGGAGCGCTACAACTGAATATCGCACGTAGCGCCGCGTCATTGCAGGCCTCCCTCCCCTGATTAAAGGGGAGGGGCCTAGTGCTGCGCGCACCGGGGCCTTGCTAAACCACCGGGGAGCAGGGTGCCGTGAAAACAGCCCGGCACTCCAGTGATCGCGGCCGACACCCCGAAGAAAAAAGGGAAGGGAGCAGGTGCTGGCAATCGGCCAAGAAAAAATGGCGTCCCGACACCTGCCCTTTAAGTAGCGCCGCCACGGCTGCAAAAACGCAAGCCTGACCCTGTCGGACATATCGTCCAGCGATAGGTCAGGGGGCGTAACCCAAGTTTGCAGTCGGGGCGCAAGCGGGGTGCTGCCCACAGCGATGACGTCATCGCTGGCGGCACAGCACCATGGGGTGCTACCGGCTACCGCCGCCGCTAACCTTCTGCTGAATTTCGCGAGAGGCGTTGGCGGCGCAGCGCCCGGGGATTTGCGCCCCATTAGCGCCCCGGGGGCGCTAACGAGAGGCGCAAATCAACCCAATTTTTCCCCCTTAATCTCTCATTTCCAGAAGTGTCAAGATGGTAGGGATTCACCTCTGGAGAGGCATCTCATAACATAATAGTGATATTCCAGTGTTGTGTGAAGCTCCCCATCCCCCTCCCAATCCCCATGGCTCAGCTAATTAAGGTAATAAGGAGCTGAGCCCGCAGAGTCATCTGATCACAGCTGGGGCACCAGAAGAAGCTTTATAATTGGCCCAGGCTTCCCTGGATTATGGAGGGGAAAAAGTCAATCAGGGATCTGATTACTATCCAGGAACTTTTGTTGGAAATATGCCTGTATGGATATTGAATGAGGACAGGACTGTGTTGCCCTGATGATCAAATCACATTCACTGTCGGAGTTCACATATAAAGAACAGGCACTTGAACAAGGTGCTGGAAGATGGCCATTATCTGTGGCCTCATACCCCAGCAAGGAGTTAACACCATTAGGAGAGGAGAGGAGAAAATGGGCAGGATAAAAACCAATATTTTTAATATGTCACTAGCAAATTATCAAATCTATCTCACTTCTGACTGTCCTTCATTTTTCATATTTCACTGCCCTTCAGTGTATCTTTTATTTATGAGAGTCTGAAACAATTTTCATCTGATCCAAGCTATTGTCTAGAACAGAATGCCAGTCTGGAACAGAATGCCAGTGCTAAATGATAAGACAGAACTGGGCATAAATTGAGCAATTAATGCTTTAGGCTCCTCACAAAAAGACCTAGACACGTCATTTAGCTAAGGTGCCAACATTCGCCAGCGTCTCATGGAGCAGGTAGTTTGTAGCAAAGAACGAGAGCCCGAGTACACCGTACCTGCTCAGCACCTTTGCACTACGTATTTTCAACATCAACAACAAATTTGGCAGAAATGAACAGACTGTCTGCTGTAATGTTCACTTTCTGCAGATTTCCTAAACTCATCAGAATTTTACTGATAGTAAATGCCACCTTGGTATCAATTCTTGCACACTAATACCACGGACCATTGCCGTACACGGATATTACCACCATAGTAAACCAGGTTATATATTTTAATCATTTAACAAGTTTAAGCATAAATGCTCATAACAAAAGTCACAAAGTCCATATGCTTATTGAAGAGAAACAGCAATACTAGAGAATGGAACAGTTACCGCTAGCAAAAGCATCAAGCATTCCCAAGCCTGATACAGCACAGATCAGATCCAATGCAGAACTCTCACTATATTTCCCAGACAGTGTGCCTAAACCACAATTTCCAAAGGTCAGTTTCCCTGGCTCCAAAATGGCCTTTGTTTACAAATTTAAATACATTCTTTGACCATCTGGAGATATTATATGATCAATGTTTAATTATAGTAAATCAAGAGTGATTTTGTATGGTGGGCTCCTGACCACTGAATGTCATTTATGATTTTTTTTTTGAAATAGCAATCAGAGAGATACTTTAATCCTGACTGCAAAGGTTAAATTTGGAACTGGTCACGGAGGTGAATAAACTGTGTTCTGAAAGATGAACACACCTATTTCTTTGAAGGGCACCGTCACTCGGAATGACAGCCTCATAACTTAAAAAGCCTGGGAAACTATCAAGTAGGTCAAAGCATCAATAATGTCAGCAGTTATGGGAGTCATGCAACAGCTGTTCTGCAAACACTGCATCTTTCAAACAATCTCAAAAGCATCTTGACTGTGAACACTGTGGTGGACTTGCACAGTAAACTGGGTACTGTTTGTTCAGAACAATTCTCCCATCTTCAGTTAGAACACAGCTTTGTATCAACTGATTAACCTTGAAAATTCTCCTGGTTACTTACAGGTATTGAGGCAAGATGTGCTTTCCAGCACCATGATTTGCATATAAATTATTGCAACTTGAAGCGCAGTATCTGAGCCGCAAGTAGCCCTCAACTCTTTGTGCTTCTGACTTCTAATACCTCTACATTACACACACCTAGATTGGAAGACTGCACTAAAATGAGTCCATTCTGAAGATTGAAGCCAATGGGAGAACTGCCAGCAAACAGCTTAAAAGGTTACAAAAAGGAAAGATATATTGGCTGTGAATCTTTGATTTCTTCTCTCCAAGTTGGCAGTGACATATATAGCAGCTATAATCACACAAAGTGTAAAAGTATGACAGCTAACTAATGCAACTTTACTAAAATACAACCAAATTTTGCTTTAAAAAATCTACATAATTTACTTAATAGTTTATATGGTCACCACCTTGCGTGGAAAAATCATTAGATTTAGTTAACTACTCACGCCTGACAAGACAGAACCATCAATTATTAAATGTATTTTGATGTGGAGATGCCGGCGTTGGACTGGGGTGGACAAAAATGAGAAGTCGCACAACACCAGGTTATAGTCCAACAGATTTATTTAATTTTACAAGCTTTCGGAGCTGTCGCTCCTTCGTCAGGTAAGTTAGCAGAGATAAACCTTTCCAGCCTGAAAATCAAAATTGATGGTTCATTTAATTTCAGAGATGATAAATAAATTGCCTGCATCTCATTGGACCATATTAACAACCTTGTAACTTATGGGTTGGAGAGGCAAGAGTCACTTTTAAAAAGTACAGACCCAAAAAATGTGCAGTAGACTTAAACAGGCTCTTACACTGCATTATGTAGTGATTGTCACAATGATTTAATATCATGTGACAGATAATGAACATACCACAGCATTTCAATCTGTTTATTCCTTGAAGTTGTTTTGCTTACAGTGTTAACAGGAATCATTCATCTTTCAGAGGCTGCTGCAGTGGGTCTCCATTTTATTATTTTTAAAACCTGCTATTCAACCTCATGGGTTAGTACGCGATTCATTGCCCATTGTATACTCGTCATTTTTAACTGTTTTCCTACAATCAGTGACTAAAAAATGGTACATATCTTGAAGCTAATAAGGATGAACTTTAAAATGACCATACCCTGAAGTTGCATTTGCTGTCTGTAAAAATCCTACTTAAGATAAGTGTGTAGAGTCCGAAACTAGTTTCTATTGGATCCAGAACCACTGCACAAAAGTGCCAGTAGGTTGGAACTAAATTGGGAACTCGCTCAGTGAAACCACAAAAATGGCAGTAGTGAGAAATGGGAAAAACTTCACCATGGTGCAGTAGTGGGTGTTTGTCTGAGATTAGGGCATATGGCCTGAGCAAAGTAGAGGGAGCCTTGTCCTCTAGCTGGCAGTGTTATATCAAATTTGGGAGTGCTTTATTCAGGCATTGGGCATCTAAAATGAAAAAGTGTTGTTCCCCATCACTGACCACTCTCAAGTTATTCAGGCTTAAAATGCGCTCTCTCCCAACAGCAAAGAAAGTTAGGACCACGTGCAATAAAATCTATCTGATTTCAATTCTAATGCACTCAAAGTGCAAACTCAAGTTTAAAGATGTGTTGTGTATAATGTGCTAATCTTCCCTGTAGAGTTCAGCAAATCCTTTCTGTATACATTTTAACTTAAACTTATATAAAAAATAATAGTTTTAAGCTGAATGAAAGATTTACCAAATCAAATTGTGTTACAAATTGATGGTTTAAAAGCCTCTTTGTGGTGGCATTTCAACCCAGTTCCAAACAGCTACAAACCAGTAACACACAACTAGCCATAATTTGACAATTCCACTCAATGAAGCCACAAGAATGACTGTTTTGGGTAACGGAACAAAAATCCCCCAAAATACAAGTTGCTTTTATGTTCATGGAGTCAAGCAACAATGTAGGATTGCATTTTGGTGCTTCATTTCATTTACTGAAATCACTAAACATGTGTTTTACATAAACAACAAGGATTCACTTGGTTGTGTTCTTCAACAACCTGTGAGTAATAAATATTCGTAGGAGTTGTTGAATTCCATGAATACCTGTAGAAAGATAAGTGCATCCTTCCTCCGGGTATATCCCACGGCATCATCTTGCAATGTCCCGTGAGGCTTTGTACCTGTTTCATTTCAGGGTTGAATTATGCAGTACCATTAGTTTCAGGTAGGCTTAATACCATGTTCTTCCAGAGTTTGGAAACATTCTTGGGACTCATTTTCTAATTGCAAGCTATATATTACAAAATTGGCCAACGACAGTTTAGACAGCAAATTGGCCAGTTCATGGTATAAGGTTCAGTTGAAAATTCCAGTTAATCAACAGAGGCAACTCAGCTAACAAATTATGGAATTATGGTGCTTAGGAGTCAGTGCGAGCTCAGTGGCAGCACTCTCACTTCTGAATCAGAAGGTCATTGGTTCAAGCCCCATTCCACTGGCTTGAACAGCTAGGCTGACACATCAGAGAGACATTATACCATCTGTTTGCTCAAATGGATGTAAAAGATTCCATGGCACAACTTGAAGAGCAGGGGAGTTCTCCTGTCCAACATTTATCACTCATCCAACACCATCAAAACAGAAGATATGGTCATTTCATTGCTGTTTGTGGGACTTTGCTGTGCGCAAATTGGCTATGCGTTTGCCTACATTACAACAGTGACTACGCTTCAAAAAGTACTTCAATGGTTGTGAAGCACTTTTGAGATATCCTGAGGACTTAAAAGATGCCATTTAAATGCAAGCTCTTCTTTTGTGCCATTTCAATTCACTTTAACACAGAAATTTGTTCATTAAGAAATAATTTCCTAACAGCGCTATGGCTTAAAAGGTTCTTTACATTGCATAGTATTCCTATTACTATTTTGGTTTTCACACACTTGATATGACAAGTAGCATGTCCTGAAGGCTGGGTGTCTAATTCCTGTGGTAGAAACACAGACTTGGCACAATCACCAGGCTTCCTATGTCTCCTGCAGTCATTAAGAATTGCATTTTGCTTGCAGAAGACGAAAATGAGCCCAAGGCAAGACAAGGAAATGGCAGGAAAGAAAAGATGAAAAATGAAACACACACAAAAGAAACTAAATTAAAGTAAGGGCATGAAGAGTGCAGAAGAGACAAAAATCAAAAATGATTCTGAAAGCTACATATACACTAAAAATACTTCCTGCAGTAAACTTAAAATATCACTGTTTGAAGGCGAAGAATTGTTCATAACTTTTGATTTTGTGCAAAACAGGGAGTCCATCTCTACCTTCCTTCAGTGTTGAAATGATTCAGTCATTACATCTCTGTTTGACTTTTCCAAACTGTAACAGATGACAGGCTGAGGAAACTATTAGCAAGGCTAGTCTTTCTAGAGGGCTGCCCCTCAGGAGCAGCATGTGGGCGGTTAAAGAAAAAGGTTCTCACACAAAAAAAATTCAAGGACTCGCCCACGCGCTCACACACTACATCCATTAGATAATATGAACTGTCAGCAGAATGTACTGTAGACTTGATGGAATGAAATCCCTCCAAAAGCTTTTTCTTGTCATGTCTGGCTATTGTTCACTGCTGAATTCAGGGCACGGGGGAGCGCGGGTGGGTGGCGAGAAAGCGACAGGGAAGAGTCCGATGGGGGCTGGCAACAGTCTTTAACACTGCTGTGGAGCCAAGAGCAGGAGCGCTCTTCTGAGCTCCACATCCAGGTAAGTACTTTTTTGGTGATGACATCCAGCGGCAAATTTAAGGACTGTCGGTTAGGCTGCGCATAGATCTGGTTTTCCTTAACGCAGCTGTCCCGCTGCTGGCAGTGGTCAGGGCAGACCAATTTCGGAAAAATCGGAATCAGGCGTTGTAACCCTTATTTGCATATGCAAAGGGCCTAATGCTTGTTTCAGGCATGGGTCTTGGACACCTCTTTTTCTGTCTTCACCAATACAGCAGAAGGCGCACTTTTGGCGCGGAATGTGCGCCTGCACATCGCCCGCCATATTGGATGCTTAGGAGTCTGTTTTACACCTGTAAAATGGGCACGGTGTTAACTGATTTCTAGGCCACTATATTTATACACTGGAAATATTCACGTCAGCTTAATAAAATCCAGTGAACTTAACAGATCCTGGTGCTACTTGCAGCTGAAAACGACTGCTCCTTTGACCTGGCACCACTGAGTATTATTCCAACTCCTTGGAAGCAAAAATGATCAAAAAGCAACTATTAATGGGATCATTTAACAAATCAGAATAAATAGAATATGCAACAAGGAACCCTGTGAACATGGAAAATGTTTAACTTGTGGCCCAACTACCACCCCACTTCACCTGACACATGTGCAGTAGTCTAGCCACTTAGTTAACACTTGGTATTCAAGAGAAAAGCCTTACACTGTTCAAAAATATATTTTGTTACAACTTTTTTGAAGAAAGTCTAAAGCAGCAATTTACCTAATCTGGAATTTATGCAAGAAAATTACATTCTTATCTTGACCTGTCCGGCTCTTGTCATCAGTGGAATTTGGGACCAAATCAGCAACAAGTCTGGAGTTGAAAATTGTGATCCCACTGATGCCAAAAATAAATTCCACTGGCAAAGATAGATGCTGAGATAAAGAAACAGGCATTTTCATGCAGCAACATCTACAGACCAAATATCAGTCTTTTTTTTGCTATTTCGCCAATACTTTTCTGCACTGACCTTTTTTTCCCCAGCGCTTGCAACTGTGGAAACATTTTGCAATTCACAGGAGAGGTATTTAAGAAAAATATTTCTAGGTCAAAACTTTTTCTTTTAGTGAGAGGGCTGGAGAGGAAACTACCACTGCTAAGAATTCTTCTGGTCACTACACGTAGGGACACTGTAAATGCATTTGTAAAGATTTCCTAAGTTCAGTATTTATTCCATAATCATAAATTTATTCGTATAGAAGCTGCATATAAATTTGCTAGAAACAGCACATTTACAATGCCACTACGCAATGTCCAGAAGACTTCTTACCCCTTAGCCCCAATTTAAAGACTTTAGTACAAATTTTTTAAGCATAGCAGGATGACTTTTCTTGCATCTAAGCATCATCGTTGAATGATCATCAATCTCAGCCACAATTTGTAATTTTAAGCAGATTTAAAATGTCCCTCGCTGCATATCAATTTGTTTTAATGTCTTTTATGGAATATTTTCTATTGATCACAGACTAAAAATGGTAAATCTTGGACCTGAGAACAGGGGAGTTTGGGACCCTGTCATAATATTTGGCCTAAATTTTCAGATTGATACATGTGGAGGACATGCATGTAACATGATTGTATTTTCTGGCCAAAATTATTCACATTCCCACATTCATTTATTTCATACAATCCTATTTTTCACATTTACCTCGTCTCCCATTGAGGAATATTTTTCTCTTGGGTAACTGTAATAACATCAATGCATAGAGTGGCCTTGAAAAGCCATCTTCACCATTTCATGGTGTATTGTGCAGGCTAAGGTTCTAGAACAGCCAGGAATAGCTGCTCTGATCAGTTTCCATCAATGAAGTTCCACACAGTTTTAATTTTGTCTATTGCTGCCTTTGTGAAAGTAGTTTGTCAATCTCAATCCAGATACTAGTGGGAATGCCACCCAAGTATAAAATTATTTTAATTCAGCTTAAATTGTAAATATTACTCAAAGAGGTTGCAGGACAGCTGGTGTGGAAAATCGGTGTAGTAAGAGGACCGGGGTCTTCAGCACATTGGGCTAAGGTGCATTGTTGAGTCAGCCTAGAGAGGACTTAATTTGCATTTAACCTAACCTGGAGTGCTTATACAATTAAAAACAAAGCAAATAATGGCTGCATTTACTGGAACACTGGAGGGGCTTTGATTAGTAGCACAATCTATGAACAGAAATTTTCACAGCCTCGAACAAATTCTTAAACATAATGACCCAGATTTTTTCAGTCAGCGGTGAAGCATTCGCCATTCATCACGCTTACAGCTGACCTCAGGCTTTTAAGCAACAGCTTACGGTTAGAGATCATTTTCAGCATGCCACCCTCTACAGGGGCTCTGTGGCATGTGTGAACAGGGCAAGCAACAGCATGGCTCTTCAACCAGACTGAAGAATCCTCACAGATAAGGCGGGCTAAAAATTGGATAGCCCCGAAAACGGGCGCAGGGATCGCGACGTGCGATTAACCCGTGCACGTTCAAAGTAATGCAGGCAACACGCAAACTTTGCGCAGCTTACTAATTATAATGATAGTGGCGTGCAGCCCAGCACTAAACACGTTGCTGAGTGGCTGCACGCTCAGCAGGGGGCCCAATTTCATGTGAAGCTAGGATGAATTAAAGCTAGCCTGCAGTTCTTAAAGGGGAGGTGCATTCTGGCTGCAGCAGGTACTGGAAGTCGTTGTTGAGGAGTGTGTGATCTACAGGAAGAGTGAAGATGGCGCAATGTGACAGAAAGAGGGCTCCCAGATTTTATGATGCAGCACTCGAGGCCCTGGTGCAGGAGGTGGACAGGAAGAGAGATGTCCTGTATCCACAGGGAGCCAGGAGGTTCTCCAGACAGATGCTGAGAAGGGAATGGGAGCAGATACCAGTCACTGTTAATGCAAGCAGTGTAGCTCCGAGAACGTGCAATGCAAGCAGTGTAGCTCCGAGGACGTGCCTCTTCTAGCAGCTTGTCCTGCTCTGTGGTGCCTCTGCTCATTCTCTTCATTATGTTGCCGGCCAAGGGGGATACAAACTTCTGCACTCATGTCTGGGAGCAGCTGGTCTGAGCAGGCCCTTTGCAAGTCAAGTCCATGAGCATGTGCACACCACTCCTTGTAGGCTTTAGACACTTTAAATAAGTGTAGAAAACACCAAACACTTCTACAAACTCAGCAACAGCTAGTAGAACTAAATCAACAACTAACCTGTAAGTAGGTGATGATCCCTTTAAATAGCACTGGTATGGGGTCCTTCCTGCTGTTGAACACATGTTTAGCTGTGCGAGGTTAAGAAAGGGCGTTAGCTCCAGCATTAAGGTCAGAAATGGCAGCACGGGCGTCAAATCAGCGTGACGTCACAATCTGCTTACTCTGCATACTTACGCATGTTGCCATCGCTGACACTAACGCCCTCACCAAAATGGCATATGGCGCGGCCTGCACCAGAAGTGTGCGTGTGCTGCTCAAAAACCATTTTTGAGCCAATTTGGCACCCATAGCACCCAACCAACGGGCACTACACAACCAAATTTTAAGCCCGCAGAGTTTAAACCAGGAAGTATAAATTAGAGTATTTAATTCATTGCAAAATCATGTACAGAAAGCAAAATAAAGCGAGGGAAAGAAAGATGGGATTAAGAGAGTTAAAAGAGACAGACAGAAAAAGTTAAAAAAAGGTCTTTTCAATTTTTTTAAAATCTCCAACAATAATTAAATTCTGAAAGACTGAGACTCCACACTTGTAAAATTAAATTTTCAGGGCCAGAGAGGTTGTTTGGCAGTAATTAAGACTTATCACGCCATTAAAAATGTACTTGCACCTGAATGCACCTGCCCTAACTTTTTCTGGTGCGTTTAGTGGGGTAACCCGTGGGTAAGTACAGCAACTTCACGCCTTTACATGGATTTCAATGCTGAGTATATCGACAAGGTACCGATGTAATGCAGCTTATGGAGGAGCAGGGCAAATTGGACAGCAACTTTCGGATTTCCGCGTTTAACTGTGCATGTGCAGACTCTGGAAGCTGCTGTCCAATTTACTCCATAATAACAGTCAGCACTGTTAGCCTTACGGTTATTCTTTACGCAAAATCCGGGCTAATTTACATTTTAACATATACGCAGGGGGGAGGTGGGGCTGAATTTCTGTAGTGGTTTCCTGCTCATTCACTGTAACTTCGGTGTTTTATGCTGTTTTTCCAGGGTTTCTGTAGAGGTCCTGCCGAATTTATGGCAGATGTGAGGGAGTACTCTCACGGAAATTCATCCCCATAGACCCTGGCTCTGGTTAACCTTTCAGTTGTTCTAATTAAAAGAAATATTTGAAGAGTATAAATACAGGAAATACGGTAGCACCCAATCAAGTTACAAGCAACATACCAACAGATGCTGGTAAATGATTAGTGCATTTGGACTTCTGGCTATTAATGCATGACTTATGAATTGCAGATTAATTCCATTGATTGCTTTGAAGTAGCCTAACCTAAAACAATAATCTCTATTTCTATGTGAATGATTTTGGAATGAAATAGTTTTACGTCAAATTTTGAACAATAA
The DNA here is from genome assembly GCA_030390025.1 of Squalus acanthias. Classification (NCBI taxonomy): domain Eukaryota; kingdom Metazoa; phylum Chordata; class Chondrichthyes; order Squaliformes; family Squalidae; genus Squalus; species Squalus acanthias. The sequence goes on along the minus strand of CM059427.1, from coordinate 144,007,122 downwards.
AATGGTTCAAGCTATTTCCCTATAAAAGATCAAATTTATTCTTAAAAGAAAAAAAATGAAGACGAAGGTGTAAAAATAGCCATCACTGTAATGGTTGGCACTAACTAGAAATTTATTTTGGAATAGTCAAGGCCAATAGGACAATTGTTTTGTATCTAAATTGTATCCATTCACTCTCTTAATTAATGCCTTAGAGACAGGAAGTCTATGCATCATGCACAGAAAAGACAACCAGAAAATGCAGCAGTCAGCTGTTCCACAAACCGTGCTTCCACCTCATGATTTTTACATCAAAATAACTGTACTCCCACACACAGGAAGGAAAGCCTTAGCCGATTTCTTTGCTAACAAAGTTTTAAAGAGTAGACACTTTGTAGACAAAATGATGGAAGAGCAAAATCCTTCAATAGTTTCTCACACTAATGGAGCAATAACCCACATCAAGAAGAGAAATTACCTAAAGGTTGCCCGTATTTATTTGTTCACAGAATGCAGGTAACACTATCAAGGCTGTATTTATTGCACACCCCGACTTTCCATGAGAAGGTGGCAGTGGGTCTGCACTGCACTTTTTGTGGTTATGCTGCTCACACAATGGCGTTAGGTGGCAAATTCCAGAATTTTGACCCAGTGACAATGAAGGAACAGTAGTATATGCCCAAGTCAGGATGGTGTCCGACTTAGAAGGCAACTTGGAGGTGACGGTGTTCACATGATATTCCTGTTCTTGTCCTTCTTGGTGGTAGAGGTCACAGAGCTGGGAGGTGCTGTCAAAGTAAGGTTGGTATACCGTTGAAGTAATCTTAAGAGTTTGACATTACTCTCTTCAGACTGCATGTCTGATATTAATGGGCGGATTTGAACTCGGAACAGGTTTTTAGTGGGAAACTGATCCGGCGAGTTGATCTCCTGCTCGGCAGAGGCAGCAGGGCGCCATGGTGATTTACCACCCCCCCCCCCCCAGGCCTCATTTAAATGCCACCGATCCACTTCCCGCTTGGAATGGATGTGAAGAGGGTGCAGAGTGACTCCTGGCAAGTGAGATTTGGGCGGCCCTTGGTCACTCGCAAGCTTCCAGATAAGCGATGGGGAGAGGGTATCTGGAGGGAAGAGATGGAAGTCCAGGGAAGGCCATGACTCACCTCGTGAGGCCCAGAGGAGCACGCCTGGCCTCACAAAGGGAAGTTTTAGACATACTAGTAGGGCTTGTTCTGTCTTCAAATCAGCTGCTGACCTGCTTCTGCCTAGCGGGAAAGCCACAGGCCCAGTTAAAATTACATCGGGGTCCTGTTGACATAATAGAACCCCGATTTGCATAAATGTAGGAGGCTCCCACCTGCTTTAGAAGGGCGCTTCATCTGCCTGCAAAACTCTGCTGGTTAACATCGCAAATGGTCAGAAATGGCCAGGATCTGAACAGGTAAGTACCTTGCTCATTTTTAATTGCCTGGTTTCCGCTGGGCAGGTAGAGTTAAAATCGACCCCTAAGTCTTGGATGACCCAAATTTCCTTCAAGTCAATGTCAGCAAAACTGAAGCCATCCTTTTCAGTTTTCCTCAGAACCTTTGTGCTTCTAGGTCCGGCTTCATCAACTACCATGGCTGCCACTCAGGCTGCACCAGGTGGTAATGTACTGCTCAACCTTGAGCTGTCATTCCTGCCGCCCTCAAATCACTCACCAAGCATTCTTCCACCTCCAGAAATCCACCTGCATTCGAACCTCTCTCTCTTTGCTGCCAAAACTCTAATCCATGCCTCCATTGCTTCTAGCATTGGTTTCTTAAAAGTCCTCCTCAACAGCGTGCTCACAAACTCTAGTTAATCCAAAACTGCACAATCCAAGTCCACTCTTGCATGAGGTCTGTATTTCCATCATTGTGGTCCTTGCAAGCATCAGTTTCTCTTTACCTTCAATGCATCAATTCCAAGGTCTGCATCTGTGTCTTTCAATCTCTCCGTACTCTTAACCAACATTATCTGAGTGATCTTCTCCATCTGTATGTTCCAGTTTGCAACTTCTGCTCCTCCAACCCTGCCTTACTGTTTCCCTTCTACCAGAGGAGCATGATCTCCTGCTCTTCAATACTCTCGCCCTAAAACACTTCCCCTTGCTAGCCCTTCCTTCAAAAGGCTGTTTAAAAACTTAGACGTTGAGTTTCCGTGGGGAGATTGTCTGCTGTAACTTTGAAGAAATAGCAATGGAAACGCTGGAAAAATAGCGTGGATGAGCAAGAGAACCCCTGTGGATATTCAGCCCCTTACTTTCTTGACCAGGCGCTGTTTCGTTCCCCACTCAATCTCTCCTACTTCTTACTTGGCATCATACTTCTCTGCCTTGTGAAGTGCTCCAAGTATTTTTCTCTATGATGAGTATCAAATAAATACAAATTGTTCACACAATCCTTGAAATCATAACTTGTAAGATAAAGCTAAATTCTGCAGCTGTGCCACTCCAAGGGGGAAAAATTGGGTCGCGCTCCCTTTGGGGCGCTAACTTTGCCGGGGCACTACTTTTAGCGCCCCGAAAAAGTTAGCGCCCCCCACGCCCGAAATTCACCGGTAGCGTCCCAAGAGGGAGGCAGGGTGCTACTGGAGGCGCCCCGCCTCCCTCTTGGGATGCTGCAAGTGAATATCATGGCGCTATGTGCCACAGCACAGTACTACAGGCCTTCCTCCCCTTATTAAAGGGGAGGGGCCTAGCGCAGCACGACCTGGGGCCCAGCTGGACCACCAGGGATCAGAGTGCTGGCAAAAGAGCCCGGCACTCAAGAGAAGTGCTGGGTGCACGGAGCGCAGCCGGCACTCCGCTGGGGGGGGGGGGGGGGGGCGGAGCTGCACAGAAGGTCGGGGACGGCAAAGCGGGCAGGTGCTGGCAGGCAGCCAGCAACAAAAATGGCCGCCCGGCACCTTCCCTTTAATTTGCGCCACCCCGGCTGCAGGTAGGCCCCACTGACCCTGTCGGCCATAGCGTCCGGCGGTAAGTCAGGGGGCGCTACCGAAGATCGCAGCCGGGGCACAAGCGGGAAGCTATGCATGGCAATGACATCATCGCCGGCGGCACAGCGCCGCGGGGCGCTAACGGTTACCGCCGCCACTAACCTCCCACTGAATTTCGCGGGAGGCGTTAGCGACGCTGCGCCCAGGCGCTAGTTGCTTTGCGCCCCGTTAGCGCCCTCTTAGGGCGCTAACGGGAGGTGCAAATCAACCAAATTTTTCCCCCCCAAAAGTTTAAAAACTGAAGGAACAAACATTTGAACCTTTTTTTAAACTCTGTGAGCAAAAATGTTCCCAACAAAGATGAATGCAACAGATGATCCTAACCAGGTAAAATAAGAGTATTTTCTAATCCATTCCTCACATCCAGTCCTATCCACAGTTTCTCAGATGGCTATTATGTTTCCCAAAGTCTTCCTTATTGGCCCAAGCTGCACAATCTTACAACAAATTTTCACATATCCAGTGTGTTTCCATAATGCCTTTACTTTTGCCATTTCTGTCTCCTCGGGAGCAGCAACTCTTGCCATTTCATAAAAATATAATTAAAAGGAAACTTAACAGGACATTTAGCTGCTTTTCATGGACTATTTCAGGATTTTTGCGACATCACCACATCCAACAGTGATTAATGAAACATGTGTGCTCCTATACAGAACATTATTAATCAGAGGAAAACAGACTCCCTTATCTAAGTTCTACTCTTCCTGCTTTCACATGCACCAAACAACATTGCACTATAGTCCATGCACATCAGCTTTCGTGTTCGGAAAGTGATAGACATGCAAGATGAAAAATAAACATACAATTTCCTAAGTTCAAGTAAAATGGTTGTATTAGAAGTCACACTAATAAGATTATGAGATCTGAGCCCAATAATGTCAAAGGTGGCAAGTGTGGAATAAGATTTTAAAAACCTTTGGTGAAAAATGACTCCCTGGCCTAAAATATTATCGACCAATGCCCCAGACCCCTCTCCTGTCTTAGAACCGTACAGCTCACATTCCCACTGTCAATTTCTCTTTCCTAGTTTCATCATCTTGCATTTGTCTACATTAAATGTAATTTGCCACTAAAGCAATCCACCTTCTGAACCGATCCAGATCCCTTTATATTTGGCTTGCCTGTTCCCGACTGTTCAAAATCCCTCCCAATTTGGGATCATCTGCAAAGTTAGATAGCTCCAATCATTTATATATTTTGTATACAGCAATGGGCTGTGAGTCCTTGCCATGCCAATGCAGCTTCATTCACAACCACCCTTTGCTTTCTCTGTTTTAGCCAATTTTCAAACCACCTCAGATTCTTGAATCCTATTCCATGCCTTACTACTTTGTGACTAATTGACTGTGTGACATATTATTAAAAGATTTGCACATCTCGCAGAATTTCTGTTGTCAACGCGGTCCATCATGTCCTCAAAGAACTCCAGTAAATGTATAAGGTAAGTTCTCCCTCCCATAAATCCATGCTAACTCTCTCTTACCATATCATCCTGATGCAAGTGTTTCATTATTCTCTCTTTCAGAATGCCTTCTAATACTTTAGTTGCGACTGATATTGGGCTCAATGGCCAGCCGTTCCCTGGAGTATCCACATTTCCGCTTATTAAAGATTCATGTTAGGTTTCAATCCTTAGGTACTACTCCCATTTCTAATGATTCCTTAAAGATAGCGTCATGGACATGACTTATTTTGCTAATCACTTCTTTAAGGACTCTTTTATGAAGTCCATCTGGGCCTAGTACCTTATCTACCTTCAACATGGGTATGGTAGTGCAGTGGTTCTGTTACCAGACTAGTAATCCAGGGGCCTAGACTACGTGGATTCATATCCCACCATAGCAGTTTAAGAATTTGAAGTCAGATTTTTAAAAATATCAGTAAAAGTGACCATGAAGCTGTCAGATTGTCGTTTAAAAACCCACCTGGCTTCATTAATGTCCTGTAGGGAAGAAAACCTGCCCTCCTTACCCAGTCGGGACTCCAGTCCTATAACAATGTTGTTGACTCTTAACTGCCTCTGAAGTGCCCTAGCACCTCATTAATTTTTATAAAATCACGACAAAGAAACACACTGACCATGTTATCTGAAATTTCTATTTCTTTTAGAAGTTTCTCTGTCCATCCCAAAACTTCAACCTCTATAGTGAGGAAATGTGCATGGTGGTCTTTGTTAACGCAGAAAAGAAGAATTAATGTGGCATATTTCCTATCCCCTCATCACTTGATTTGGTCACCTTTGGAACTTTTCAATACCCCATTATTTTCTTCTTTCACCTGCCTGATACAAATATATTTATAGAAATGCTTGATATTTATTTTAGTATTCCCTGCTATCTTAACCGTGTTTTCTATTTCAGCTCTCTTGTCCATTTTGTTAACCTCCCTTATGGTGTTTTTATGTGTGTCTTGGCTCACCATGCTACTCGTGGCATTATGTGCTGCTTGTGTCCCTCCCAACTGTCACCATTTATTGGTTTCAGTTCAGATACAATAGGATTGACGTTGTAGTATAGGAATTGCCACTGACTGCAGCAGAGGATATAGGGAGAAAATTACTCATCTTCTTGAAGATTTTGTGCAGTTTTCTCATTTTATCTAAGATATGATCTTGCTACAGTGTGCACTCAATACTGGACACTAAAACCATACACCATCTCTGTGCCCTACATTTAAAAAAAATAGATTTAATGGAAAGAATATCATCGAAATCTTTTGCTTTTGAGAATACAACAAAAAATAAAAATTCAGCACAAGCCATGTAAGTAAAATTTTTCAAAACAATCTAGTCTCAAACATAGACTAGTTAGTGACACCGTTGAAACCAATCTGCAATTAAATATTTTTCCCCATTAAACACGGCTAACAAAATAATTACAATTAAACTGCTTACTGAATTAATATATATATATATTGAGCCAGAAATTACGAGGCTCCACTGCAGCCACGAAGCCTGGCTAGACGCGAATGTGGGGCGCAGAATCGGGGCTACAATGTTGCAGTCCTATCTCTAACCTGCACTCCCATGTAACAAAGATCCACATCAGCAGTGAGGCCTCACAATCACTACAGTGTAAACAGAATAAGTTTCAAAGTCCCACAAAATATGATTTAAATCCCACTTGTGGCATTGACCATAACTCACAACTTTCTTTTCAGGTCAACCTACTCCCATGATATAAATCCTCGCCCACAGCTGTCAGTTTGAAGTGTATTGCATGGCTGTAAGACACAATCAAGAAGTTCACTGTAGTGTCAGCTTGGCTCAGTCAGTAACAATCTCACCTCAAGCCCCACTCCAGGACTTCAGCTTATAATCATGGCCAAAACTTGCAGGACTAAGGGGGATCTGCACTGTCCAAGGTGCTGTTTTTTCAGATGAGATGTTAACCCAAGGTCCTTTATGCCTCTCGTGCTGGATATTAAAGATCCTACGAGTTATGTGAGGGGGAGCAGGAGCTCTTCCAGTGTCCTGGCAAACATGCTTCCATCAAACAACATCACCAAATAAAAAACAGATTAACCGGTCAGTCATCTCATTGCTGTTTGTGGGACTTCACTGTGGCCAAAATTGCTGCTCGTGGCATTATGTGCTGCTTGTGTCCCTCCCAACTGTCACCATATAACAAGAATAATTGCACCATCTAATTCATTCACTTTGGGACATTTTGCAGAGATATGATGAGCTTCTATAAAAATACCGGCCTTTCTTTGCATTTGCTTCTCCTCTCATATCCAATGGTTAAAGCTATTAATTAATATCAGTAAATCTCTATGAAAATGAACAGAATAAATCTGCTTGGATACGTAACTGGATCCAAATGAATAATTAACTACTTCCAAAGTGGGAGATATGAAGAGAGAGAAAATGATCAGGTTAATGACATTTTTATTGGCTGAGCCACTTTGAAAATTGTATTCAAGAACGTCAACCAATTAACAAGTACATAGTCATATTTGTACTTTTAGGGCATTATTACAAGCAGTACAAGCTACACTTTGATGGAAATGCTGTCATTCATCCTAATTGGTCTAAGATGACCATTGAAAATCAAATTCTCCGATTCACTGGTCTGCTGCTCCACTGGCCACTTAATACCACTGCAACAACTCAAGAAAGTAGCCCCTGTTTGGTTTGTATAAACCAGCCAGAGATTAGTCTGGTCTGGAGTCTAGGCATCTAGTCTGGAGGCCATTATTGAGGACAATGCCTCAGTCAGGATTGAGGATGGATATAGGTCTGTATGACGAGTGCCAAGTGGGATTTTTGTTCATTAGTGTTATTGTAGCTGCCCTTAAAATGTCTGGGAAGGTCTTTGACACTAGCATACAGTGTCGGAGTTTCAGTAGGAGAGTAGAGCCTTATAAGGGTGACAAGATAACTATCAGGCACTAAGGTTTTAAAACTGCCAACTGGAGTGCACTGGCTGAGATTGGGGCATCGAGCAACTTTGCACTTTCCTGGGAGAAATGGGGGGAGAGGAAGTTGGATAGTTATCGTGCAGCTTGTTGGAGCTTGGCCTGACGCTCATAGTAATAGAGCAAGATGAATAGTTTACAAACTCTGTTTAATACAGTAGGGTCCGAGGTGAGGTTACTATCAACCCACTTACCAGTTTAAAAAAAAACACAAAAAACCCCCCCAAAAAAAACAACCAAAAAGAAAAACAAAAAAAAAAGTTAAAAGTTCAACTGCAGACGGCAGCATTTGACACGTTGGACCCCCTGTGACCCACCTCATTGTCTTAGCTGTACTCTGATGTGTCTTTGATGTAATGCCTTCCTAACAGATTGTATCTCTGCAGACAAATCGCTCTCTGTGTATATATACTGTGTATTAGATTCCCTCACTATACCTTTACCTGACGAAGGGGCAGCAGCTCCGAAAGCTCGTAATTTTAAATAAAACTGTTGGACTATAACCTGGTGTTGTGCGACTTCTCATTTTTGTCCACCCCAGTCCAACACCGGCATCTCCGCATCATGACCACTTAATTGATGGAATAGCCTGTTCTGTATTTGCTGCCCTAGGGTGTGTGCAGGGAGCTTCCCTGGCTTGTCATTCTGTTCCTGATGTTTGGCTCTAATACACCAGAGCAGCTCTCCCAGTGCGACCAATACCACTTTCTCTATATATAGCATTACTTCCAGAACTATAAAATACTTTTGCCGATTTCAGTGTGAACCAACCTCCTTGGAACACTTTCTTTACTCCCCAATAGCCTCTGCAGATACATCACTGCCCTGTATACCCGGCTTATCGCCATGACCAAAAACACAACAAGCCTCAGGGAAGCTTGGGAACATGACCTAGACTGCCGATTAAGAGAGGAAGAATAGAGAGAGGTATGATGAATAATTCTATACAGTACCATCTGTACCAAAATGCACAAAGGTCAACTCAAGATCATAACTCACACCTACCATACCCATACAAGCTCCACAAATTTTAATCCCTCCATACCAGGCAACAGAGTGGCTGTGGCTAGAAGGGAAGCATCCCCCACATATTCTTGTAATACCCTGACATCCAGCCATTCTCGACAGCAGTCCGGAAGATCACTCGGACTATGACTGGTCTTGCAATTCCAGAGGACTCAACTCAGTACTTGCTGGACCTGCCAATTGGAAAGGGAGGGCCTATCTGAGAGAAAGGATATATTTCACCTGATGGTTAAGTACAGCCCTCCTCAGTACAACATGTGGCTGAAGCACAAGTGGGACATCACATACCACAATCAAAACAAAGGATATTCACCTCTACCTGAACTGTGGAAATGCCATTCAGGCTGGGGCATGTTCTTGCATTTTAACTCAGTGCAAACCGCCCCTCCAGGACAGCAATCTACCCACTGACTTACAAGGGAAATGACTCCAACCCAGTTCTAGGTCTTAATTGACCCCCAGAAACCAAGACCAAATGCATTGCCTCAAACTCTTGACCTGCTTTGCTCCCAGTGCAAATACAGTCATGCCAGGACTATACATGAGAATGTACTTGTTTTGCGAATGAAAAATATAGAGTTGTCCCACTAAGAAAGAGTTGGAAGAACAATCTTGGATGGTGAATGTCACACTATGCAATATCTACATATTAGGAATAGATCATTTTATTTAAAAAACAGATACAGTGGCTATATTTAAAAAGGAGCTAGTGAGAAGCAAATACCTTTTTTTGAAGATTTGGACTCTATTTGACATATATGTGCCTTCAAAGCTCCTTGGATGTGACAAACTTTCAAGCTTCCTTACACCTTTAGTTGAATCTTAAGAATGTCATGTGTCAGCTTATGTAATGCAATGTGGGCTACAAAGCAATGACAATCTGCAAATAACTTCAAGCGACATGAAAATTTCTAAAGCCTGCAATTATTTCAAGGTTCCCACCATCACTGTAAGTTAAAAAAGAGAGACTGACAATCTCAGTTCTTAGGCAAAAATATCAAACAACATTCCTATCAAAATTCAGGCCCAGTGTTTTTTTAATTTAAATATTTTCTGAATATGACACAAGGGAGGAATGTTAACCCCGAGAAACGGGTGGGTTGGGGTTGGGTGGGATGTTAAAATGTTAAAAATCGGAATCCCGACCCCAGCCCACCTACTTCCGGTTTTAACAGAGACGGGCAACCAACCCGCTCACAGGAGGTGGGTTGGCAATTTAATATTATGAGACTGGAAGGCTCACATTTAACCACCATTTTACATTTAATCCTGGCCGGCCGGGTTTTCCAGCCCTCGGGAAACCCGGCGGCTAAAAGGAGCCGAGGACGACTGGATCCAGGAGGTAAGTGCCTTTTCACTTACATGCTGGATCCGGTTTACCTGCTTCACCCACCTCCCGCGATTGGATGCCCCGCCGTCCCCCACCCCCCCACAACCCTTCCGATCTCACCCACAAGGACTCCAATCACCCCCACCCCCCGCACTGATCCTTCCGATCTGCCCTCTGCTCTGGCTTCCAATCTTCCTTGTGGCCTCCGGACTGCAATCACCCTGGCCTCCGATCTCCTCAATGTTGCTAGGCTCAGGACTCCCGATCTTGCTCCCCCTGCTCTGGCCTCCACAATGTCGCCTGGCTCAGGACTTCCAATCTTCCTCCCGTCCCACCCCTGCCGGCCTCCCCAATTTCCCCCAGCTCACAACTCCTGATCTTCCGCCCACCCACCTCACCGGCCTCCCCGATTCCCTGATCAATCCCTCCCTCCTCTCCGCTCCCCGGCTGCAGCCTGGTGCCGAAGGCCTATCTGTCGACAGCCCGCCAGCCTCTCAATCTGGCTGCCTGCGGCTGGGAAACAGAGACAAAAAAATGTTAATCAAGTCCTACCGTTAAAATCGGCAGGACCCGAGGGAATCCTGTTATTCCGCATTTCCCAACATCAATCCAGCACCCCCCGCTCCCTCCCCGTCTCGGAGTTAATATCCAGCCCAAGAATTCTAGCTCCTTTCAAAACTGATTTTCTACAAGTAGTGCAGCAGGTTTGCAGTGTACTGCATCGTAATAATGCAACTTACATTCAACGTAGGAAACCATCACAGAAGTGTAAACAGAAAAAAATTGACAGCGAACCAAAGGAGGAGATATTAGAAGGGGTGACTAAAAGCTTGGTCAAAGAAAGAGATTTTAATGAGAGTTTTAAAGGATGGGAGAGAGACAGAGAAATTTAGGGAGGGAATTCAAGCTTAGGGCCTCGACAGCTAAAGGTACGATCACCTGTGCAAGAGGCCGGAGCTGGAAGAATGCAGTTTTCAAAGGGTTGTAGTAGGGCTGGAATGCACAAGAGTTCAGAGTTGGAGGAATGCAAGGTTATAAAGAGATATTGGCAGTGGCCTGGGAACAGCTGCTCAAATAAAGAAGGGCACTGATGAAATTTTAAAAAAAATGATTGAAGAAAGATAAATATTATGCGGTGACTGGTTGGCGCATGATCAATTTATTCTTTGTTTACTTCTTCACAGTTTTCTCCACTCTCACTTCCTTCTCTCTTCAGCTTCTGTCAATGGATTGTAGCCGCAAGATACCCATTTAACTATTATTTTGAAATTTACCTAGCAACATAGAATGACTCACAATAATACCAAACAAGAATGATGAATGATGCATCACAGCATTAGTCACATAGTAAAAACTCAGCTATCACTAGAAGCTGTCAAAAGACCAGATTTACTCAAGTTTTAATGAAAACAAATGTAGGTGTCCACTGTAGCCTCAAGGCATTTTTACTCTGCTTTTCCTCATTCAGGTTGGACAGCAAAATAGTTAAGGCTGAAGATTTTTCCACAGTTGCCAATGTTTATCTGAGATCTGCTAACGTGAGGAATATTTACTCAGGTAGGACTGGGCCTGTCAAATTTAACGCCCCCAGCCCCCCCACCCCCCACCCCCACCTTGAGACTGGAGTACGCCACCATCATGGAGTGCTTCATTTACTGAGAAAATCATATATAAAAGGAAGCCAGGTGGTGAAGAATAAGAATGGATATCATGAAAATGTGCTTTGGATAATTCAAATGCACACAAAGTAGCAGAAATCAAGACAAATCCGTGTCAGCACAGAACGCTGCGCATGTAGCAGATTATAGGATTCTATTCTCATGCTTTCGAGCAACCGTTTCTCAAGGAGGCTTGAAGCCATTTCTCAAAGTTATAGAGTCATAGAGTTATACAGCACAGAAAGAGGCCCTTCAGCCCATCGTGTCCGCACCGGCCATCAAGCCCTGTCTATTCTAATCCCATTTTCCAGCACTTGGTCCGTAGCCTTGTATGCTATGGCGTTTCAAGTGCTCATCTAAATGCTTCTTGAATGTTGTGAGGGTTCCTGCCTCTACCACCCTTTCAGGCAGTGAGTTCCAGATTCCAACCACCCTCTGGGTGAAACAGTTTTTCCTCAAATCCCCTCTAAACCTCCTGCCCCTTACCTTGAAACTATGCCCCCTGGTTATTGACCCCTCTACTAAGGGGAAAAGTTCCTTTCTATCTACCCTATCTATGCCCCTCATAATTTTGTACACCTCAATCAGGTCCCCTCTCAGCCTTCTCTGCTCTAAGGAAAACAACCCCAGCCTGTCCAGTCTCTCTTCATAGCTGAAGCACTCCAGCCCAGGTAACATCCTGGTGAATCTCCTCTGCACCCTCTCCAATGCAATCACATCCTTCCTATAGTGTGGCGACCAGAACTGCACACAGTATTCCAGCTGTGGCCTAACTAGCGTTTTGTACAGCTCCATCATAACCTCCCTGCTCTTATATTCTATGCCTCGGCTAATGAAGGCAAGTATCCCATATGTCTTTTTAACCACCTTATCTACCTGTCCTGCTGCCTTCAGGGATCTATGTACATGCACACCAAGGTCCCTCTGATCCTCTGTCCTTCCTAGGGTCCTACCATTCATTGTGTATTCCCTTGCCTTGTTAGTCCTCCCAAAATGCATCATCTCACACTTTTCAGGGTTAAATTCCATTTGCCACTGTTCTGCCCATCTGACCAACCCGTCTATATCGTCCTGTAGCCTGAGGCTTCCCTCCTCGCTATTTACCACCCCACCAATTTTCGTGTCATCTGCGAACTTACTGATCATACCTCCTACATTCATATCTAAATCATTAATGTACACTACAAACGGCAAAGGACCCAGCACCGATCCTTGCGGTACACCACTGGACACAGGCTTCCAGTCACAAAAACAACCTTCGACCATCACCTTCTGCCTCCTGCCACGAAGCCAATTTTGGATCTAATGTGCCAAGTTGCCCTGGATCCCATGGGCTCTTACCTTCTTGACCAGTCTCCCATGTGGGACTTTGTCAAAAGCCTTACTGAAGTCCATGTACGCCACATCAACTGCACTACCCTCATCCACACACCTAGTCACCCCCTCGAAAAATTCAATCAAATTGGTCAGACATGAGCTACCCTGACAAAACCATGCTGACTATCCTTGATTAATCCTTGCCTCTCCAAGTGGAGACTAATTCTGTCCCTCAGAATATTTTCCAATATTTTCCCTACCACTGATGTTAGGCTCACTGGCCTGTAATTCCCTGGTTTATCCCTACTACCCTTCTTGAATAATGGTACTACATTAGCTGTTCTCCAGTCCTCTGGCAACTCCCCTGTGGCCAGAGAGGTTCTGAAAATTTGTGTCAGAGCCCCTGCAATCTCCTCCCTTGCCTCACACAGCAGCCTGGGATACATTTCATCTGGGCCTGGGGATTTATCCACTTTTAAGCCCACTAAAACCGCTAGTACCTCCTCCCTCTCAATACTAATTTGTTCAAGTATATCACAATCCCCTTGCCTGATTTCTATGCCTACATCGTCCTTCTCCATAGTGAACACAGATGCAAAATATTCATTTAAAACCCCACCTACATCTTCTGGCTCTACACACAGATTGCCACTTTGGTCCCTAATGGGCCCTACTCTTTCCCTGGTTATCCTCTTGCCCTTAATATACTTATAAAACATGTTGGGATTACAACCTTTGAGGTCCTGCTTTTTAATCTGCTACCTAGCTCCCTAAATTCTTGTTGCAGGACCTCATCCCTCTTTCTACCCATGTCGTTGGTACCAATGTGAACCACGACCTCTGACTGTTCGCCCTCCCCCTTCAGAATGCCCTGCAGCCGCTCAGTGACATCCTTGACCCTGGCACCAGGCAGGCAACATACCATCCTGGAGTCACGTCTGCGGCCACAGAAACGTCTATCTGTTCCCCTTACGATAGAATCCCCTATCACTATTGCTCTCCCACTCTTTTTCCTCCCCTCCTGTGCAGCTGAGCCACTCGTAGTGCCACGGACTTGGCTCTTGCTGCATTCCCCTGAGAAACCATCTCCCCATCAGTATCCAAAACGGAAAATCTGTCGGAGAGGGAGATCGACCCAGGGGACTTCTGCACTACCTTCCTAGTTCTTTTACTCTGTCTGGTGGTCACCCATTCCCTGTCTGCCTGTGCACTCTTTACCTGCGGTGTGACCACCTTGTTAAATGTGCTATCCATGAAGATCTCAGCTTCGCGGATGCTCCACAGTGACTCCAACCGCAGCTCCAGCTCCGAAACGTGGATTTTGAGTAGCTGCAGCTGGAGACACTTCCTGCACATGTGTTTGCCCTGGACACCTAAAGTGTCCCTGACTTCCAACATAGCACAGGAGGAGCACTCCACACTGCCGAGCTGCCCTGCCATGTCCTACCCTTAATTTACTCCTTTTAAATTAAAGAATATTAAATACACTAGGGACCTTACTTCCCTTTAAACACTACTTACTCTAAATTAGAGACCTTACTTTTACTTTAATGACTGGAATGTAGAAATACTCACTGCTGGTTCTCTGTCCCCTCTTGTGCAGCTTTTTAGCTCCTGCTCTCCTGGAAGCTGACAAGGAAGGATGGAAGGAAGGATGGAAGGATGGAAGGAAGGATGGAAGGAAGGATGGAAGGAAGGAAGGAAGGAAGGAAGGAAGGAAGGAAGGAAGGAAGGAAGGATGGATGGATGGAAGGAAGGAAGGAAGGATGGAAGGAAGGAAGGAAGGAAGGAAGGAACTCACTCACTCACTCACTCACTCACTCACTCACTCACTCACTCACCAAACTCGCAGCTTAACACTCTGTTCCGATCTGCCCTCCGTGACAAACTGCACCCTAGCCTCCCTTATTTATACTGCTGAGATTTAAATAAGTGAGCTCTCTGGCAGTTACAGAACCAGATTAGACCACTTAATTAATTAGTTACTCTCACCTGCTCTCCAGCACAGAGCTTGCTTAGCCCTGCCCAAGCCTGGAAGAAACTTAAAACTTGAAACAGTAAATTTAAATGATAATTGCAAGCACACAAAACTAGAATTTATCAAAATAAGAGATTAACCTTTAAGATTTACTCCCTCACTCACCAAACTCGCAGCTTAACACTCTGTTCCGATCTGCACTGTTCTCTTAACAGTTTCGCAAGAAGGTTGAAGTTGGCCATGACTGCTTCGTGGAGTTGAGACCACCATCTACAAGGCACAAGTAAGGAGTGTGATGGAATACTCTCCACTTGCCTGGATGAGTGCAGCTCCAACAACACCCAAGAAGCTCGACACCATCCAGGACAAAGCAGCCCGCTTGATTGGCACCCCATCCAGCACCTTAAACATTCACTTCCTCCACCACCGGTGTACCGTGGCTGCAGTGTGTACCATCTACAAGATGTACTGCAGCAACTCGCCCAGGCTTCTTCGGCAGCACCTCCCAAACCCGTGACCTCTTCCACCTAGAAGGACAAGGGCAGCAGGCGCATGGGAACACCACCACCTCCAAGTTCCCCTCCAAGTCACACACCATCCTGACTTACAAGTATATCGCCGATCCTTCATCATCGCTGGGTCAAAATCCTGGAACTCGGTACCTAACAGCATTGTGGGAGTACCTTCACCACATGGATTGCAGCGGTTCAAGAAGGCGGCTCACCACCACCTTCTCAAGGGCAACTAGGGATGGGCAATAAATGCTGGCATTGCCAGTGATGCCCTGATCCCATAAACGAATATAAAAAAAACCTCCATTACAGCGGTTTCAACATTCTTGAGGGGTGCTTCTACTCTGTCAATGGTCTGTGCTGCTATGGTCTCCACTGCAGATGCTATTAGTGCTGTCCCATCCTGCATGGTACAGAAAAACATTCCTCTTTGATTGGCCAAAACTGGGTGGTGGACCTCTCCACAGCAGTCCCCTGATTTTACAACATGTGTTTGATGGAGACAAGAGATTTGTGGAAGAGGCTCAAGCTCAATGCAACATCCTGGATGTAAGCAGGCCCTACAAGGTCTGAATTATGGGGCAATTCAACATGGCAGATAACATGCTGAACCTCCATCCATCAACAGTTTGGCACTTTGGCAAGTCCACTTGTCCCTCCTCACCTGTGCTCTTATGTTTCATCTTGTGTTTCTTCCTCAAAATCAGGACTAGGACCTTCCAGTCTATGCTAGGCCTGTGCTTGTATCAAATACTGATAGTGACTGAGGTTGCTGTGTGAGTATGCTAAGAGGGCTGGTCATTGATAACACAGCATCAAAAACAAATTCTTCAATTGCAGATATTTGGTTCTCAAGCCACCTACCCACAAAAATTACACCTGTGTCACAGGAAATTGTTCTATATTAAGAATAAACCAGTAGTTTATGATGCTATATGCCAAATAATTCCTGACAGTCTTTCCTCACTTCTCCTTTTGAGTGGGTGTTTAACCTTTAGCGAACAATGCTGGTCTGGCTATATGTACCACCTTATCAAATCATCCCACATGTGCTCAATGTTTATGACGGGCCACTTTGCTTGAGAGAATATACTGACTTTTTGGAAGACTTGTCAAATTTATTTGCAGTTTTCTTACGACAACTTGTCAAAGATCTGGTCGTGGTGGCTGGTGAGTTCAGATAATAGAGCTACAAACACTGGAGTATATTTGGGTATTCCTGAACGCAGCCAATGCAGCAATTATTTCAGCAAAACAGTGAACCAGGTGACTAGAAATACCCTCTGGTCCAATATTTATATGCCTATTTGCTCAACAATTTATAGATCAGCAGAAGTAAATTTCAGAAGGATGTCAAGGCCTTAGAGAGTGTGCAGAAGAGATTTACTAGAATGGCACCAGGAATGAAAGACTTCAGTTACGTTAAGAGACTAGAGAAACTGGAGTTATTCTCCTTAGAGCAGAAAAGCTTAAGGGGAGAATTGGTAGAGGTGTTCAAAATCTTGAAGGGTTTTGATAAGAGTAAATATAGAGAAACAGTTTCCAGGGGCCCACTAGTGATATCTGTTTAAGATGATAACACGAGACCAAGGGCCATTTTGATGGTCTGTAAACAAGGTTAGAGAGACATTTTCATCCAATACGCACAAAAGATTCTAGAAGGTAATTCAGGAGCCTAACAGGGGCACAGGAAAATTCAATAATCTTATTATAGTTAGAGCAATAGAGAGCTGGGAGTATGTTAAATGGCTGTAACACAATCAAAGGGATCTTACGACACATGCACGGGAACTTGACCAACTTTTAAAATCATGACTGCAATACAGAGATTGTATCAAAATCTGCAAAATGCATTCCCGGATAGCTGGAGTGTTGTGCAATATATGGGTTAATTCACCAATCTGTTGTACCCATTCGGAACTTGTGCTGAACGGAAGCACAAGTCGGAGACATGGCTCCGACACTTTAGCACCAATTCTCTAATCTGCACTCCAATCGAGCACGGCTCCCCACTGAGAGTACAAGAATAGTGAATTTACATTCAACGATCTTCCACTTCATAAGTGCATTTTGCTATTTGGGCTTTGCCAGATAGGTTTGTATCTTCTGTCGCTGCTGTGCTCTCTGGGTTGCTGCGATCGGCTGCATAATTATTTTACTGCCCAGTTCCTCTGTCAAATTTTGGCCTCCAAGTATTTTATATTACAAAGAGAAGTACAGATGAGGAAAGCCACCGAGTCAATCCAGCTCAACTTTTCATAGAAACCTTCAGTTCCCTCATCATAGCATCTAACTGACTCTTAAATTATTCTCGAGTTTTTGCAATTTGAGTGCGACAATTTTTGGTGCATGTGGCAAACGCAGGGAACGATCAATCTGCCTGAATGGATAGGCCTGAGTCGCACCCGATATTAGGTCTCGGGCCTCATTATCATCAAGCCGACGAGCTGCGGACACCTAATAGGTGTCCCACGGCAGCTCGCCAGCAAAGAGGAATGGTAGATCGTGCCGCTGCAACGCCAGCAACGCCCTCAGGTAAGTGGTTAAAGGAGATCGGGAAGAGGGGGATCGAGTCGGAAGGGTAGAGGTGACCGGAAGAGAGGGTAGCAGTCAGGGAGAGCAGGACACAAGCCTGCATCAGGGGTGCCCCCATGCCATATAAATGGTCCACAGCAAGAAATCTCGGTGGTCCTGTCTAGCATCAGGGGGGGGGGGGGAGGGGTGTGGAGAGGGCAGAAAAATATCTCCCTTAAAGTATTACTTACAAAGATGTCTTTAGAATATTTAGAATTTTGGTCCAATTTCAGTCGTCTGGCTATATTTTTCCTTTCTATCTGTATATTATTGCTGGAGTGCCTTTTCTCTGCTACCATTGCTTGTCAGTATTCAATGCTGACATATTGCCCTTGTTGATGCACCGCAGGAACACTGCTAAGATTACTATTTCATAATAGCCACTTTGATTCTCCAAGAATTTTCTGAAAGGTGGTAAGAAAAAGCAACATATCTCCCTCTCCTAAGGTTAATAGGGTTTTGCTGCTTTCCTGTCTAGTACAGTATTAAAGACCAGATGTCCTATAGATCTGAGAATGCTGGTGTACAATTTTATTTTCTGGTAACCCAATGCCAAAATAAAATTTGAGATACAAAAGCACCAGTTATGCGATGCCAAATATCTTCAGGTCTGATATTATCATTATCAATGCCAACCACCTCACAGTAAAAAAAACCACTGAAATTAAAATGATATAAATCCTAAAACCGCACATTATCAGAACAAATACCTGGCAGTCAGTTTAAGGTATCTCTCCAATCTCTCAGAGTTCTGTTAACATTCATTCATAAACTGCAATTGTGGTTTCTGAAGTCATCAGAACCACTTGATTGAATTATATCTGAGTGACTCACTGGCAGACACACATTATCTGATATTTTCTTTCTGCGATTCAAAATATCTATTATTTACACAGGTATATATAACATAACTATGAGGTACCAGGTAACTGTAATTGAGGTCGACTGCCATTACAAAACTATGAAAATAATGTTTAATAAAATTCTAAATGCCATCGGAATTGTGTTTGAAACATTCTTTGACCTCTTATTTGATACTCAGCACATACATGCGGTGTGCATTACTGCAGGTTTTCACATGCTTCAAATATCGCACGGCCAACTGTGAATTCACCAGATGAGTCTATGACACAGAAACTTCGTCACATTTTTCCCAAAATAGATACCTAAAACAAAAGTAGATTTCTATCAGCTAGAAAAAAACCAGAAAATAGCAAAAAAGTGAAAAATGACTAATGTGAAACAGCTTCCTAACCTCATGAATTGCTCAAGAAAGACAGAGTAACAATGTCACAATGAATTATGTCCAGCATGCACTACAAATAACCACTGCAAGGGAGTGAGATCAAGATCAAAACGTATAGGGTAAGAGCATGTCTAAACCGCAATCTGCAAGATCATCTGGATCTTGGGGTAGATTACAGATTCATAATCACTTTCAACTGTATTGTTCTGGAGAGCATGCTCAATTAGATCCTCACATCTTCACTTCAAATCCGCTACATTAAACAGGGGCAAAGTTTACTTGGGCAGCACATTGCTCTAGAATGAACAACGTGATGAGAGAAGGGATTCAGCAGCATTGGAGGGAAAAGACAGTATTACAAGGATACTAGGCAGAAATACTGTCACAGAGTGAAGCACTATTAACAGTCAAGAACAAATCTCTGCCACAATGTTGAACAAGAACTGGGTAGGTTCGACATTCAGAACCTTCAACATTATTTTTACTGTGTAAATGCTCGAACTGCATTCGTACCAGCACCAATATATTTACAGAGATTGTTCCAGAACACGTGTGATTGGATTTTCACTTGATTTGTAAAGTAACACTAGGTTAACTGGCAACTTTTCCAAATTTCCTGCTGGATTCTCCCATTCACATTCAGCGGTTTTCCTTTCCACTTGATTAAGATGACCTTCATACAGGATAAATCAGTTCATACGTATTTTCAGCATTAAAAAAAATTACAGCCATTAGCCATCGCTGTAAAAGTAGCTGGTGTATTTGAACTCTTGGGGGTAGAGTTTACGCTCATTTACGGCAGTAATATCAGCGTAACCCGGGCAAAAGATCAAGGAATTTTAAACACAAATGAGTTACGCCCAAAACCACTTGCAGTCATGTTTTCCGTGATCTTTTACACTGGGTCAAGGTTCAATTCACCTGAATTAGGCCCCGCCCACAAAACTGGCCACGCCCCCAGGTCGGAATTGCGAGATTCCGCCGATTGTGCTGGTTCGGGAAGACTCTTCCCATTATGCTCATTTTTTAAAGTGCACAGGCACTAGTCGACACAATTTAAAAGTCTTTACATATCAAAAAATTATTAATTTACTGAGAAACTGACTGATGTACACGAATGAAACTATTAAGTGGTTCAGTGTAATTTTTAAAAGTCATTTTCAATGATTGTAAATCAAGTGGAGGACTAGACATTTATTAGAAATACTTATTTTTGGTGATAAACCCATTTTCAGCTGTATTAATAAAACTCCACCAGATTATCACTCTTAAATACATCAAGGAATACTTTTTAATGGAAAGAAAAAAAAATGACATTCTATTACACTGCCCAATTGCGTTAGTTCATGGAAGATTTTACATGGAAGCATGAACATTAACATAACCAGCGCAATTTGGAGTGCATTTTGGGCGCAATTTCCCGATTGTGCCCAAAGTGGAAACTCTACCCCTTGATCTCTTAACCGCTGATCTCTCTCCTCTCTTTGTATTGGCCAGATGCTTCTGACAAAGGGTCGAACAAAGTTTCAATTAATGGCCCTACTTGAAACATTAGCCTATCTTTCTGATCTATATGCTTACTGGCCTACTGTGCATTCCCAGCATTTTGCTTTTAAAAAAAATCACTGAAGAATTTGCATGTGTTGCTCAAGGTGGACAAATCAGAGCAACCCGGCTTTGTGTTGGCTTTCACAGATTGTGGTGGTACAGGCCAATCCAAATTATAAAAGCTGAGAGCAGCAGTGACCACAGAAACTACTTAATTAAAAGTTTTGTACTCCGATGACATGTTCTCCCCTGGAGGTCAGGAGTAAGCGATTCCCACCCCCGCCTGCCACCCCGCCCCCCTCACCCCGTCTCGCCTGTGTGCTTACCTTTACCTCTATGCCTCAATATTACATTACTCATGACTCCAAAAAAAGTGTCAGAGAGGAACAAATGTTTCACTTCTGTGCAGACATTACATTTGAATATATTAAAAATAGTGGCTAGTTTGTCTATGGATTGTGCATTGTTACATTAAACAAGGGGAAAGTTTACTTGGGCAGGACATTGCTCTGGAATAGGGAACATGGATATAGTAGCACTGGAGAGAAAATAGAGTACAGTAATCCCTCCCCAACCACGGGGGATACGTCCCTGAAAACCCCCGTGGTTGGTAAAACCGCGGTTGGCAAATATAAGACCTTATGGGAAAAATGGGGTTCGGGGGAACGCGGCCTGCATTTACACTCGTCAGAGCCTAGGTAAGTTGCTTTATTTTAAAAAACACAATAAAAAAGATCATCAATTACAAGGATACTAAGCAATTTAAGATCAGGGCATTTGCTACTTGAAAGCAAACAGAATGCTGGGTTACACTGCCAAATCAATGGAGTTCAAATCCTGAGAAGTTTTTCTGAGGTTCACAGTACCTTGCTCAAGCTGCACCTGGAGTGTTGTGTACAGTTTTGGTCACTGTGACATGAGGGGCCTCCAGGTCTCAGATGTAGTGCAGAGGAGAATAACAAAGCCGACCAACAGTGTCAGAGGGAAGAGTTGTTAGGAACAACTTGATAACCTGGGAGATTTCAGACACATCCCAGAAGGTACCTCATAGAAGCATTCAAGATACTAACAGATACTTTTAGAAACACCAGGGTAGCAGTACAAAGGGGGATCACCAGTGGGAATGGGTTGCCAGAAGGAGTAGTTAGGATCAGTACACTTTCTCATTTGGGAAACAATTAGATGTTGTCATGAGTTGGTACCTTTTGACATGGGTAGAGAATTGGTTAGGAAGTAGGAGACAAGAGCAGGGATAAACTGTCCATTTTGTGTTTAACAGCCTGTGGACAGGTTTCACACAATTCGTGAAACCCGGCAGTTAAACAGAGGTGGGGACTGTTGCATCCAGGAGGTAGGTGGCTTTATACCTATCTCCTGGATCCAGGGTCCCAACCATACCCACCCCCACGATCGGAGACCCCCCCCCCCACCCCCACGAGGCCTCCGATCACCCCCCCCCACCCCTCCAAGGCCAGGACTCGCCCCAACGATGATGATGAGGCCGGCCACGATTCGCTCTCCCCCCCACCCCCCGACCCTCCGCAATCCCTAGCTGAACCCCACCCACCCCGCGATTCCTGGCCGACCTCCCCCACCTCCAATCACTGCCGATCCTCTCCCAAAGGGATTGGAGTATAAGAGTAAAGAAGTCTTACTACATTTGTACAGGGCCTTAGTGAGATCACACCTGGAGTACTGTGTACAGTTTTGGTCTGTTTACTGAAGGAAGGATATATGTCGCTTAGAGGGAGTGCAACGAAGGTTCACTAGACTGATTCCTGAGATGAGGGGATTGTCCTATGAGGAGAGATTGAGTAGACTAGGCCGATATTCCCTAGAGTTTAGAAGAATGAGAGGTGATCTAATTGAAACATATATAGTTCTTAAGGGGCTTGACAGAGTAGATGCTGGGAGGATGTTTCCCCTGGCTGGGGAGTCTGTAACTAGGGGTCAAAATAACGGGTCGGCCATTTAGAACTGAGATGAGGAGAAATTTCTTCACTCAGAGGGTGGTGAATCTTTGGAATTCTCCACCCAGAGGGCTGTGAATGCTCAGTCATTGAGTATATTCAAGACAGAGATCGATAGATTTTTGGATACTAAGGGAATCAAGGGATAGGGTGGGTAAGTGGAATTGAGGTAGAAGATCATCCATGATCGTATTGAATGGTGGAGCAGGCTCGAAGGGCTGAATGGCCTACTCCTGCTCCTATTTCTTAGAAACATAGAAACATAGAAGATAGGAGCAGGAGTAGGCCATTCGGCCCCTCGAGCCTGTTCTGCCATTTAATGAGATTATGGCTGATCATCCAAATTCAGTACCCTGTCCCTGCTTTCTCCCCATATCCCTTGATCCCTTTAGCCTTAAGAAATATATCTAACTCCTTCTTGAGTATATTTAATGAATTGGCCTCAACTGCCTTCTGTGGTAGAGAATTCCACAGGTTCACCACTCTCTGGATGAAGAAATTCCTCCTCATCTCAGTCCTAAATGGCTTACCCCTTATCCTTAGACTGTGACCCCTGGTTCTGGACTCCCCCGCCATCGGGAACAACCTTCCTGCATCTAGTCTGTCTAGTCCTGTTAGAATTTTATAAGTTTCAATGAGATCCCCTCTCATTCTTCTAAAATCTAGTGAATATAAGCCTAATCGACCCAATCTCTCTTCATACGTCATTCCTGCCATCCAAGGTATCAGTCTGGTGAATCTTCGCTGCACTCCCTCCATGGCAAGAACATCCTTCCTCAGATAAGGCGACCAAAACTGCACACAGTACTCGAGGTGTGGTCTCACCAAGACCCTGTACAACTGCAGCAAGACATCCTTGCTCCTGTACTCGAATCCTCTCGCTATGAAAGCCAACATACCATTTGCCTTCTTAACCGCCTGCTGCACCTGCATGCTTACCTTCAGCGACTGGTGCACAAGGATACCCAGGTCTCGTTGCAGTTCCCCTTTTCCCAATCTATTGCCGTTCAGATAATAATCTGTCTTCCTGTTTTTGACACCAAAGTGGATAACCTCGCATTTATCCACATTATACTGCATCTGCCATGCATCTGCCCAATCACCCAACCTGTCCAAATCATACTGGAGTTTCTCTGCATCCTCCTCACAGCACACATGTCCACCCAGCTTTGTGTCGTCTGCAAACTTGGAGATATTACATCCAATTCCCTCGTCTAGATCATTAATATATATTGTGAATAGCTGGGGTCCTAGCTCCGATCCCTGCGGTACCCCACTAGTCACTGCCTGCCACTCGGAAAAAGACCCGTTTATTCCAACTCTTTGCTTCCTGTCTGCCAACCAGTTCTCTATCCAAGTCAGTACCTTACCCCCAATCCCATGTACTTTAACTTTGCACTTTGCTAATCTCTTATGCGGGACCTTATCAAAAGCCTTCTGAAAGTCCAAATACACCACATCCACTGGTACTCCCTTATCTATCCTACCAGTTACATCCTCAAAAAATTCCAGTAGATTAGTCAAGCATGATATACCTTTTGTAAATCCATGTTGACTTTGTCCGATCCTGTCACTGTTTTCCAAGTGCTCTGCTATTACATATTTGATAATGGACTCTAGCATTTTCCCCACTACCGATGTCAGGCTTACAGGCTGCTGCATTGAAGGTCTGCAAAGACTGCCTGGCCTTTGCTGTGAGAGGACCTGGATGCAAAATGAGCAGCAGCAGCCCTAAGTCTGCTCCCAGATATTTTTGCACCACCACTCCCAGATATACAGCCAGCCAGCCGTGCTCCCGCCAGGTTTCACATTCGTGGTTCAGAACAGGTGTGCTTCACGTAGAACAAGGGTTAAAATCACAAAGGCCTTTCAAAATGGCATTATAGAGGCAATTTAGTGCTTGTTAAGGGCCTTAACAGCCTATCCCGCCTCTTAGTGGTGGAACGGAGTCGGGACCAGCAGACACGATTTAATGAAAATTGCGTGGAGGCAGGCTTGTGCCCGCCCGCCAGTTTTCGCAATTTTAACCCCCCACACGCCTCCAAACCCACCTCCACGGGTCAATGAAAATCCAGCCCTATGTATGTATTTAATTGGTCTGCCATTTCTTTGTTCCCCATTATAAATTCCCCTGATTCTGACTGCAAGGGACCTACGCTTGACTTCACCAATCTTTTTCTCTTCACATATCTATAGAAGCTTTTACAGTCAGTTTTTATGTTCCCTGCAAGCTTACTCTCATTCTATTTTCCCCCTCTTAATTAATCCCTTGTCCTCCTTTGCTGAATCCTAAACTGCTCCCAATCCTCAGGTTTGCTGCATTTTCTGGCCAATTTATATGTCCTCTCCTTGGATCTTATGCTATCCCTAATTTCCCTTGTTAGCCATGGTTGAGTCATCTTTTTTGTTTTATTTTTATGCCAAACAGGGATGAACAAATTCTGTAGTTCATCCATGCGATCTTTAAATGTTTGCCATTGCCTATCTACCGTCAACCCTTTAATTAACGCTCCCCAATCCATCGTAGCCAACTCGCACCTCATACCATCGTAGTTTCCTTTATTTAAATTCAGGACCCTAGTCTGAGTCAACTACTTCACTCTCCATCTTAATGAAGAATTCGATCATATTATGATCGCTCCTCCCCAAGGGGCCTCGCACAACAAGATTGCTAATTAATCCTCTCTCATTACATAATACCCAGTCTAAGATGGCCTGATCTCTAGTTGGTTCCTCGACATATTGGTCCAGGAAACCATCCCGTATACACTCTAGGAATTCCTCTTCCACAGTATTGTTACTAATTTGGTTAGCCCAATCTATATGTAGATTAAAGTCACCCATGATAACTGCTGTGCCCTTATTGCACGCATCTCTAATTTCCCATTTAATGCCATCCCCAACCTCAGCATTACTGTTTGGGGGTCTGTATACAACTCCCACTAACGTTTTCTGCCCCTTGGTATTTCTCAGCTCTACCCATACAGATTCCACATCATCAGAGCTAATATTCTTCCTTACTATTGTGTTAATCTCCTCTTTAACCAGAAATGCTACCCCACCTCCTTTTCCTTTTTGCCTGTCCTTCCTGAATATTGAATACCCCTGGATGTTGAATTCCCAGCCTTGGTCACCCTGGAGCCATGTCTCCGTAATCCCAATTATATCATATCCGTTTACATCTATTTGCACAGCTAATTCATCCACCTTATTATGAATGCTCCTCGCATTAAGACACAAAGCCTTCAGGCTTGTTTTTTTAACACTCTTAGTCCTTTTAGGATTATTATGTATTGTAGCTCTGTTTGATTTACACCCTTGATTTCTCTGCCTTCCACTTTTGCTTTTCTCCTTCCTGTCTTTTGTTTTTATCCTCGCTTCCCTTTCCTCTGTCTCCCTGCACAGGTTCCCAACCCCCTGCCATTTTAGTTTAAACCCTCCCCAACAGCACTAGCAAACACTCCCTTAACTCCCATAACTTATGTTATGTTCATATGTAACAACCAACCATTAATGACAGGCATTTCAATTTTTAACATGCAAGTTGACAATAATAATCCTTTGTACTGGTCTCATTTGTCAGGTTTGAAACAACCATATTCACATTTTTGGAGAAATGTTTCCTCTTTTGCAATAAATGTATCAAAATTGTAAATAGATTTTATTAAATGGATTTATGATTTCACTGCACCTGGTGCGCAGAAGAAACCTCACCTTTTTGCTGGATGATGCATGAGGCTAGAAATTGTTTCTGGCAGCAATTTTAGTGGAAAGATCTTCAGCCCTTCAATTCCCCCCCCCCCCCCCCCCCATAAAATTTATGAACAATGAAGACCGGAGCCAGATCTTGGGGGCAAGCAATGGAAGGTGTGCAACAGTTTTGAAGTGTGTGCCACTGTGAGTAATGAAGCAGTAATATTTATATTGGGCGAAACCAAGAGTCATGTCATATAACTATTCTATTTATAAACTAAATCAAGTTAAATTTTTATATGGAGGTTCACTCCAGAATATTAAACGAGGAATGAGATCTTTGATAAGACGTTCATAAGAAACTTTACTAGTTTGGAAACCGTACATTATAGGATCAATGAAGCATTCAGCCTTTTGGCACAGTTTTCTGTTAAGAGTAACACATTTAAGTTGTGCTCCAAATGGTATAATATATGCTGCAGCATAAGGTATCTGCCAACATATTAGAGTTTTCAGGCAGACTAATCTGGAAACGCAGCCTCACCCCAAACTCCATCATGCAGCAACATTGCTGCTTTAAAACATCTAAGGCATGACACTGATGGGCAATTGCCTTTGTGCCGCACACTGCAAGGTAGTGCAGAAGCCACGTGATCTGGGAGGACAAGTTATCAAAGTCTAGGTCATATTACAGTAGTGAAGGTGAGATTTAGTCAATTGGAGGGCAAAAAATACAGCTCTTGGCAAAGTCAAAGTTGTATTGATTTTTGTCTCCGTTTTTAGTACTGCTGCTGCTCTGTGGTCATTTCAATATTTAATTCAATATTTGTGATTTTTTTTTATGCTCTTCCACTCATCAAGGTGAGGAATATTGATGCTGGGAATAAAACATCTCCATTTCAGGCACCTAGGCCACGATTTTGCCGGCGCTCAGAGAGGCGGGTCAGAGGTTAAAGTGCTATTGATTGACGGTGGGTCCCGAACCTGCCGTCAACCCACCTCCAAACAGCTTTCCCAAGTGTCGGGTCCCCGATTTGCGAATGGACCCGAAACCTAGCGGCGGGAAACAGATTAAAGGCAATTACCTGCCTATTAACAGGTAATTGTCTATAGTTTTCAGCCTGTTTTTGGATTTTCCCGCTTCTCGGTTGGGTTTCCCGACGTCCGGACAGCACGCCAGGCAAGTGTGGCATGTTGTGAGTCTGGTGTAATGTTTGTGAAAAGATGACAGCTGCAGAAGTGGTGTGAAGGATCCAATGTTGCACATGGTGAATTTCAGAGCAAAGAAATTGTTGGTTACTGCATTTTTAAAACATTTACAGATTTCTTTAGTTTACAAGTTTTTAAATCTAACTATATGTCCAGTGCCACCTCATTGGGAGTCATTGGAGAGCCTGGTTGCAAGAGTTCACCTTTGTGCAGTGATTGTCAGTGTTTTCAGCACCTCAGTGCTGTCAAACACTGAGAAATCAACTGTCAAAATAAAACTGTGCATAGTCCCTTTAAGGAAACCGGCAGATGACGTGTCATCAAATTACGTCATCCGACCCGCTTTCTGTTAATTGGCCGGGCTTAACAAGGTCAATCAAACTAAAATCACATCTGTGGAGCGGAGGCAGCTGGGGGCGGGACTGGGAGCCGGAAACCAGCTGTCCCGCACCCATCCCGACACCACTGACAAAATCGCGGCCCTCAGGTCAGCATCAACTGCCCCCAGGTTAAGGTCACCCTAGTTAGATGCAAAATAAAGCTCCCTCTACTGAGCCTCAACTGTATCAGCTCCAATAACAGAAGAAAAAAATAACAAGCACTCTTTTTTTCCATTTCCCACATCAGCCATCCTGGGCATTGTCAGCTAGTGACAAATTAGGAGAAGTTTTCTGCTGCAGGCCCATACTATCAAGAACTGGATTGACACCGCATTTGACATTGGACCTTTGCAGCCAGCACAGCTGCAACAATACTATTTCAAACTTTAATGATGTTGGAAATGACTGAGAATCATCATAATTTTACTCTGCATTATTTGCACAGACAAGTTTTCACAGCCAGTTTGAGATGAAAATTATTCCAAGCTAGTGCAAATTCTGCAATTCAGCACAATAGCAAGTCTTTTGGTCCTTAGTACAAATTATTTCCATCGCTCTTCTATTTAAAAAAAATAACAGTCTGGCTATTATTAGAGTAGCAATGGATTTGCCTAATGTAGCCAAATAGTGCTACAGGTATAGGATTGAATGCCCAAACACAAGCCCTAATTTGAATCTCGACAATAAACGACATTTGAACTTGGTTTCCTTATTGGCTGAGGTGCATGACCTATCAGCTGGGCTGCAAAATGGAGTGTTTTGTTGCAGGATAAAGCATTTTGGGGAGATGAAAAAACTAGCAATACCTATCCTGCCCCAAGTGTACACAACTCCTGCCAATTAAAATAGCTACAAAGAAGTCAATCCGGCACCCCACCCTCCAGTGAAAGAACAATTATCGTAGCAGTAGAGGGCTTGCAGCCAAATACTACAAATGCTGATAACTGCAATAGTTCTATGATTAAACTAACCCCTGCAATAGCTTTTGATTGCCTGCTTAAAACTGCAGGACAATTTTCTTTCTTCAGCTTTCCCAAGAATATTAAAAGCAGACAATGAATGACTGAAAAAAAACCGTGTTGTTTTGAAGATAAAGTATTTTTGAATAAATGGACTGTGCCCTTTGATGCAATTGGGACATCTCATTCTTGTGGGAGGTGTTGAAGATTCAAGCAACAGCAGTGACATGCTTTTCTGTAGTATTCCTCAAATACAGAAAGATGTTTCAGAGTACTTCATTTTCTCTCTTCAAACAGCCCTTTTATTCATATACCGGGATCATTTTGACTTTGTGCGATATTCTAAAATGGACAACATCGCATTTTACATCTGAGAGAGATGTAAAATGGGCTGCCGATTCACTATCATTCGCTTTACAATACTGCACAAGTTCAAAATGACCCCACAATGTCTATTAATTAGCAGTGTTATCTTGGCTCAGTTACTACCCCTCTCACCTCTAAGCAATGTTAAGGGTCCAAACCCCATTCCTTGACATTAATACATAATCTAGGCTGTTACTTCAGTGCAGTGCTGTGCTGCATTGTTGGAGTGGCCAACCTCTGGATGAGAGCCTCAATTTTGTGAGAACAGCAAAATCATGGCTGTGCTTGTGGCTGCAGTGGGGAAGGCCTGCCTCACTGAATTATGCACATGAATCCATTCCACTTCATCACACATGGAAAACATGCGGATAGAGGCAGGTTTGCATTTTGTTAGGTTGGGAGAATTGGACAATCCAGCAGCACTTAAAAGACTACTGCTCATCATTAAAGAGCAGTTCACTATTTTTCTGTCTAACCCTGGTGGGATCTGCGAGAGTATAGACTTGTGGAAATGTGCGCAATGAGGCATGCACCCAAGAATCCCCCATTTAGTAATGACACCTTGGGAGGTCATGCTACACGAAATGCAGCAAAGTTGTGTGGCAGTCTCTGGTGCCATTGGGTCTTTCCACTCAGGGGACTTGGACATAACCTTAGGTTTTGTAGTAGGGCAAGAGCACCACATCAGGTCACCAAGGGGGAAGCAAGGGGGAGCTTAAAGCACACAATTAATATAAGTAACACAAAATAAATGCAGATTCTACTTCTTTGTGGTGTGGACAGCATTTATAGAACAGGACCATAGAATTGTAATAAGAGATAGGAGCGGGCTGAAAGATGACAGCTCTTCTACAGTAAAGATATACTTTTGGAGGTAATAAAGTATACCTTTTCATTGAAAAAACAAAAATCGTTCCGTGGCTAACTGTGTCCAGTGCTGGTAGTAGTTCACAATTACAGTGTTCCATTCCAAACTCCCCAACTGTACACCAATTCCCTCCATGCTGCTTTCCTCCTGTTCCTCATCATATTCCCATGGGCCTGCAGCATATCATGCTCCATGCTCACTCCTTGTTGGACATCAGACAATGATGATTTTGGAGACTTTAGTGGAACTACAGAGCAGCATCCCACCATGGGCCAAACAACAGAATTGTTACTTCAGAATCCTTATAATGTACTTGAGGGTAACACAGGTGGTGGCATGAGTCTTATTGTATTTAAGCTCTGCTGGTTTGTATGATTTCTAATTGGGGTCATCAGCCACGATTGCAAAGGGTAGCCCTAGTCTCCCCATCTGTTCATTCTTTCAGAAACTTCAAATAATTCAGGCAAAAATCAGACCATTGCATAATAAAAGCATCATGGGTGCACCCCAGATAATGGACATAAAAATACAGGACCGCATTTCAATGATCAGAAATCTTAAGAACATTTGCGGAGTGACATCTCTTCTTATTCATGTGTGCATGGGGGTTAATATGATGAGCCCTGATGGACACATGAACCTGCATAACATTCTGGACTCTTGGAATTTCTGCTATCTGGTAAATGTTTTATGCCTCCTCCAGTTGGTGTGTCCTTCCCACTGGGAAAGTGCTAAAGCTGCTTCCCCCCACAAAAATGCAATTAGGCATTTGTTTTACACATGTATGAACTGCAGACTGGCTTATCTGACCCTGAAATGATCCTATTGCATAGAAGCTTAATGCCGTTGTTATCTTCATAGCTACAGGGACAGACATTGCTGCAAAGGTATACAGTCCTCTAAGTTAGCCTGCAGTAATGGCATAGTTCAGTCAGTGCCTCTGTAGTGAATTGGAGATTGCAATGACAGGTTCCTCTGATGTAGGAGCAGTGTGGTCTGTAAACGTGGGTCCTTTGGTATTATGGGAACCTTATGGGCAGAGAGGTCATTCCTGCAGCACTACAAGCCCAGCCAAAGGTATTTCCATTCTTTCAATTTTGTTATCAGTTACTGCTGCAGTACAAATTGTAGTTAAAGCTTTAGGAAAGTTTTGCTTGCCAAACAGAATCCTTCAACAAAAAAGGACATATATGCATAGGTGGAAAGAAGAATATAAGATGATCAATGTAGCAGTAGATAAGTGTTAATTGACAACAAAAAATTGCAGTTCAACAGGAACTGGAATACCAGCAACCTTGCATTAAGAATTAATCTGAAGCAGGTAAGGACATCATGCATCAAATTTACGTGGGCAAGCTTTGCACTGCAGGCACAGCGTTGGCCAAAATAATGAACTTTCAGCCCGATACTTAATTTAAATAATTTACATATGGAAACATGGTGTTAGCTTGCTCACACTGCTGCCTTCACAAATTGAACATGCTGGAAATCAGCTCACAAAGCTAAATGCCCAATCTTATG
This sequence comes from Squalus acanthias, assembly GCA_030390025.1. Lineage (NCBI taxonomy): Eukaryota > Metazoa > Chordata > Chondrichthyes > Squaliformes > Squalidae > Squalus > Squalus acanthias. Next base: position 143,975,551 of record CM059427.1, on the reverse strand, counting down.
TTGCACACCCACTATCAGTCTTGTAAAATCAGCCCGGAGATGTCGAACCAAGGCCTTGTTCGTATGGCCAGGTGATCCTTGTTGCCCTTCTCGGCCCACTCTGAGCCATGCAATCCTGCAATACTCCAGGATGCATTTGATAATTGATCAGTCAGCCAGCCATGTTCACTGACAGGACCTGGAGGTATAAATGTAGCCACGAACCTATCAGGTAACATGGTCCCAGCTGGACATACACTGGGCCGGAATTTACGGTGGGTAATAACGGCAAACTAACAGCATTCGCCATTATTACCCCTTTGAAACTGACCGCAACTTCAGGATTTAGCGCACGTGCATCTAAACACGGAAATCCTGAAGTTGCGGTCAGTCATTCACTGCTCCAACACTGGCTGCACTGTGTACCCCCCCTCCCTCCCCCCATCCCCGCATAGCCGACAATCAATCAGTGAAACTGACGAAAACTTGGGCTTTTCTGCGGTAATATTGCTGTTAAATGCCCCATTAAATATTATCCTTGTTGGATTAGGTGTAACTGGGGTTTTAATAACATATTGACTGCTAAACAAATGTTATGGCCCTGAAAAACTAATTTTAATTTTGGGGAGTGTCAAATTTCTCCATTATGAGAAAAATAACAATTTTTAAGGAACTTGTAAATAATTTTTTTATATATATGTTTTTAAAGTTTGTTCATGATTACTTCAGGTTCTACCCTATCCCCATGTGAAAGCTCCAATCTTTGTTTGGCTCTAACATTTTTAAAAAGTCAGGATAAAAGCAGGTTCTCATTTCCTGCTTCCCTGTCTGTGAGAATTCTGCAATGTGATTGGCTGCTTAGACAGCTTGTTGGCGTCACAGCAGATCACGTTAGGAATTCCCCATTATACTGCGCTGAAATCATTTGTGCGTCGAAAAAGGCAAACTTCTCGCCACCCGCTTTCTTCGGGGCCAGCGGCGAATGCCTTTGCTTCACCACTGACCACAAATTCCGGGACACTGAGAACTTCATCAGTGCCCTGGGCTTGTAAGCCGCATAGTTTTATCGAATTGACCTCCAGCTGTATGCCTACACACACTTACAAGATCCTAAAACTTGGCTGTTGCTAACCAAGTTCTTCCAGCGTGAGTAAGTTGGGTGCGTCCCGACCGAGAGGGAAACAAAAATATGGCTTACGTAGATTTCTCAGTAATTTGGTCTGGAAGCTTTTAAGCATAGCGATGGGTTCCCCTGGCATCACACAGCTGGCTGAGCAAAAAATATATATACGTTGGAGTCAATGCTTCAGTAGTTTCTGATTATTAACAATTGCGACATGACAATGAGGCACCAAGGGAGAAAAAAGGAAAGGGTGACTGAACTTGAGCATGTTATATGTCTGCCCCTCAGCCAGAGAATGATGAGAGTTATAAAGAGCTAAAAGAGGGTGAAAAAATGAATGCCTTAATTCCAAACAGTCTGTCAAATGATGCTCAGCATCTGTAAGTGCATAGGGTCTGCATCCATATACTTTGGGAACTGTGGTTTTAGTGAGATGTCTCTGTATGCCTACAATGTTTAATACTTTTCCAGTACAAATATGAAACCACTTCTCTGGTCATTCTTTTTTTTAAACTAAATCTGAATCTTAATAGACACAAATGACCTTTGCTGTTACTGTATATTGGTCTGCAATATTGCAGAGATAGCACAGTCAGGCTGAATTTCTGTGCTATCTAAACCTATAATTATAAATAGTCATGGTTACCTGGGAATGATTACTGGGCAGTAATCTAATTGAGGGATTCAGATAGCATCATGAACCACAAGCGACTAAAAATTAACTGGTTTATTAGCGTCATCTAAATCCTGAGATAAAAGAGAGCGATTGCAAGCTCGCAATCTGATCAATTTATTGATAGCTATCTTAGTTCAGCATTTGACTATGTAAATCCTAAATTTGAATCCATGGTCCTGTACCCACAAACTGTTTGTACATGTGATTGTTGTTTTTTTTTTGGTGGGGGTGGCGGGGCGCGGGGGGGAGAAAGAGAGAGAGTTGGTTGCACACCTCAAACTGGTGAGTAGAAATATTACTAATATGTTGATAAGAACAAAGGTGGCAGAAATGGAAGTGAAATGTTCTGGCATCTCAGTTTGGAGGCCTCTCTTTTAGTCTCTTGCAGGTTTCTGTGGTAAATTGAAAGACGAGAGTGGTCAGCTCACCTAGGGTCATTAAACGTCTTTACCCCAAAATAATATTGTGGAATTCTAGCAGATCAATGCTGAACATGTCCTCTGAAATTCCTCTCTCTACTATTTTAGCAAAGGTATTAACTGATTTATTGTAAATATCCACTGGTATTTTATATCTGAAAAGAATAAATAGGGTGGTCACAAGGACTTTAAACTAGTAAATGGGGGCGAGGGGGGAGGGAAATTGTAGTACAAATAATAGTTCAAAAACAAACAAAAGGCAAGGGAGTAGTGTAACAGTCAGAAATTGTGCTTTAGGTACTACAGGTAAAGGGGAAACTAAAAGATGTAACGTGATTAAACCAGGAAAGAGAAATAAGAAACATGTGAGTAAAATATTAGAGCTGAAGGGCAGACTAGGGTGTGTGGCCCTAATAAGCGTTCTTTATACAAACGCATGGAGTATAAGGAATAAATTGAATGAACTGCAGGCTTAATTTCAACTTGCAGGGTATGACATGGTAGCCATTACTGAGACATGGCTGCAAGACAGTCAGGACTGGGAACTAAATATACCAGGTTATAAGGTCTACAGGAAAGATAGGGAAAATAGTAGAGGGGGAGGAGTAGCCTTAGTGATTAAGGATGAAATCACTTCAATGATAAGAGAGGATAGAACGAGAGGTAAGCAGGCAGTTGAGACTTTATGGGTAGAATTAAGAAATAGAAAAGGATTTAAGACTGTAGTGGGAGTTGTATATAGGCCCCTTGGTAGCAGCTGTGAAGTACGAGATTGTATAAATGCAGAGATTAGACAAGCGTGTAGTAAAGGCAGAATGGTTTTAATGGGGGATTTTAGCTTTCATATAGATTGGGATAAGCAGACTAGCACCTGTCAGAAAGTTAGTGAATTTCTTGACAGTCTGGGATCGTTTTCTGCAATAATATGTCCTAGAACCAATAAGGGGGGAAGCCATATTAGATTTAGTAATGAGTAATGAGCCAGATTTAGTTAACAGCCTAACTATGCGTAAACATTTATCCAATAGCGATCATAACATGATCGAGTTCAACGTAGTGTTTGAAAGGGGGAAATGCAAAACAGCTACTAAGATTCTAGATTTAGCTAAGGCCATCTTCAATGGGATGAAACAGAGATCGTCCACAGTAAACTGGGCAAATCTGTTAATGGGTAAAACGACAGAAGATCAGTGGGAGGTGTTCAAAAATGAATTTAAGGTGATATAGAACCAGTTTATACCCCTGAGGGGCAAGAGCTCTACTTGCCAAAATAAAAAGTAATGGATGACTAAAGAGGTAAGAGACAGCATAAAACTAAAAGAAAAATTACACAAAAATGCAAAAAAAAGCACAGATCCTGGCGAATGGGAAAGATAAAAGAACAGCAATGGGTTACAAAACAGATAGTAAGAGCTACAAAAAGGGAGTATGAAAAGAAACTTGCAAGGGATATCAAAATCAACACAAATTTTTTTTACAATTATATTAGGAAAAAGAGGGTGGTCAGGAGCAATGTTGGCCCCTTGAAAACTGATATTGGTGATATAATCATTGATAATAAGGAAATGGCAATCATTTTGAAAAATTACTTTGCGTCAGTATTTACAGTAGAGGAAGAGGATATCATGCCGGAAATCCCAAGGAAACTAATACTTAATCAGGGACAGGGACTCAATAAATAACAGTAAAATAACAGCGAAGAAGAAATAATGGCACTAAAGAGTGACAAATCCCCAGGACCAGATGGTTTCCATCCCAGGATTTTAAAGGAAGTAGGTGAGCACATTGCAGATGCCCCAATTATAATCTTCCAAAGTTCACTCGATTCAGGAACCATTCCTTTAGATTGGAAAATTGCACATGTCAATCCGCTATTTAAAAATGGTGAGAGAGGGAAACCAGGGAATTATAGATCAGTTAGCCTAACATCTGTTGGTAAAAGCCCAAGTGGTGAGGGTTACATACGAACATACGAATTAGGAGCAGGAGTAGGCCACTCGGCCCCTCGAGCCTGCTCCGCCATTCAATAAGATCATGGCTGATCTGATTACTCCACATTCTCGCCTACCCCCAATAACCTTTCACCCCCTTGCTTATCAAGTAGCTATCTACCTCTGCCTTAAAAATATTCAAAGACTCTGCTTCCACCGCCCTCTGAGGAAGAGAGTTCCAAAGACTCACGACCCTCTGTGAGAAAAAAATTCTCCTCATCTCTGTCTTAAACGGGTGACCCCTTATTTTTAAACAGTGACCTCTAGTTCTAGATTCTCCCACGAGAGGAAACATCCTCTCCACATCCACCCTGTCAAGACCAGTCAGGATCTTATATGTTTCAATCAAGTCACCTCTTACTCTTCTAAACTCCAGCGGATACAAGCCTAGCCTGTCCAACCTTTCCTTTAATTGTAGAAACTTTGATGATACTGGTGGAGCTGGAAGGCAAGGCATTTTTCATGAATGTGAAATTGAAAATTTAGTATCTGAAAGATTTGTACTTTATATTTGGACTTAGATTAACGATACTGTGATAAAAAGCTACTAATCTGCAACAATGCCTTGGTGTTTCATGAAGTTAATTTAAAAAAAGGTTTGACGTTTATGTTTTAGGTTTCAATCATTATTAACCCCAATTCCTATCCTGCAGGCCAGCTTACAGTTTGGACTCCAAACACATTGTTTGGTTCAGATGTGTCCATTATTGTGAAGTTCCCAAAGAAGGCTTTTTAAAGCTCCAACTCAGATAAATTCATCTCAGTGACAAATATTTATGGGTTATTTGTGTTCTTGTACTCAAAGATACTACCTTTTTTATGAATCCTGTGCAGTCTGTGAAAGAAAATAGATTTATTAATTAAAAAAAAGCAACTATTTTGTGGAAACTATGTAAATATAAGTTAGGGACCAGGAAAAAGAATACTGATTGGCTGTCCAATTAAAATAGAGAGATTGATGCCATAATGCCATTGAACAATTCTTTTAATCAGGCCAAAGTGATCAAATTCTAACATTAGAACATTTTGAACAGACAGAGGAAGACCGCACAGGGAGGAGCTCAGGCAGTGTAAAGTGTCTTAAAAAAGTAGCTTACTGATTTGAACTGCCTAAGATTGAAAGTTGTAAATCAAATTACTTCACTAAGACTTGCAGTTTATATTTGCCCTAATTAATACCATATGAATCTATAATGAATAAGGTGAAAGAAAGAAAGACTTGCATTTATATAGCACCCTTCACAACCACCGGATATCCCAAAGCGCTTTACAGCCGATGAAGTATCTTTTGAAGTGTAGTCACTGTTGGAATGTAGGAAACCCAGCAGCCAAAATTGCGCACAGCAAGCTCCCATAAACAGCAATGTGATAATGATCAGATAATCTGTTTTAGTGATGAGCGATAAATATTGGCTAGGACACTGGGGCTAACTCCTCTACTCTTCTTCGAAATAGTGCCACGGGATCTTTCACATCAAACTGAGAGAGCAGACGGGGCCTTGGTTTAACGTCTCATCTGAAAGATGGCACCTCTGACGGTGTCAGCCTAGATTTTTGTGCTCATGTCTCTGGAGTGGGACTTGAGCCACAACGTTCTGACTCTGAGGCGAGGGTGCTACCAATTAAGCCACTGGTTGACACTGGTGCTTGAAGGTTATATAGAATGGGATAAATAGGATAATGACTGAGAGGCAGACATCATTTATAAAAATCAGACAAGCGTATAATCTAATATAATAACTGAAAAGGAATGAGTGACTTATGAAGGTTGACCCCATCTGTGAGATAGAAATAATAGCTCAAGGATTCTCATACGTTATACTATTTTTGCCAGAAATATTTTGCAATGCAATGGGGGTGAAATTGGTTACGGCCAGTAGCGCAATATGAGCTCATAGTGAATCGACAGCCTGCTTTACACTGCGGCTGGTTTTCTTTTCCATTGACTTCAATGGGCGCGATTGAAAACGGGCTGCCGATTTGCTATTGGCCCATTGTGCGCTACTGGTGGTGGCCAATTTCACCCCCATTGGATTTTATCATGTAGAGTCTCATCATGTCTCTCAAAAGTCCAAATGCTCTTAAAATGTATTTTCAAGACACTATCTTGGAAATAATACAATGGAAACATTTCCAACAAGGGAATATTAAGACCAAATGATATATACAGAGATCATTATAATAGAAGTACACACCATACCAAAGGGAACAGTCTGCAGGAAAAGAAAATCCATGGTATACCAATTGTAGTCTTTTTCTAAACCTTACACCTTCTTTGACATATGGAAGCATTTAATCAGTTAGTTGGCGTCTGGTTTATCAGGGCAGGCATTCCCTGGATATAGAGGTTAAGTGTATTAAGACACAAGATAAGAGGGGAGATATTACAATTACATGCTTTTATGAAGGAAATTCACAGAACCGATCCATACAAATTGTTTCTACGGTGAAGGGCCCATGTACCAGCGGGCAAAAGTTAACAATTCAGAAGACAGGTGGGAGTTGTTCACCTGAAGGAAAATAAATTATGAGGAAAAGCCACTGAAGTGGACAATATAAATGAGTTTAGAAGAATTTTTGGAAACAGAAGTGATTAAGGAATATGTTGAGAAGGAGGTAGACTGGGTTGATCTCTGAAAAAGGGACATGCGTGTTGGCCTAATGGGCTTATCATATTCCTAAGTACATCTAGGAGACATGGCTGTAGTACTCATGTTGTATAAGCCTTTACTGTCTGAACTAATGACTCAATAGCATTCTGGGTGCACATACACTACAGCTAAGACTAGTAGGGGGTGATTTTTACCCTCCTCGCTCAGCAGAAACCTGGCAGGTGGGTAATTAAAATCACCCTGGCTCTTAACTGTCCGAAAGCCACCATGATTGCAACATCTGCAATTTTAACCTGCTCTCCTGAGCAGGCAGCAAGGACACACGCCCAGAGCCAACAGCGTCTTTCTATACATAGGCATGTTGCGGCTCGATGACACCATTGAGACCTGACTGTAATTTTAACTCGGGCATGAGCTGAGAATCCACCTGGAGTTAAAATCGGGGCCGTAATGTCAGTTCAGGCTCCAACCAAGCAGAAGTCTATTTGCATTGATTGGCTCCTGCCCAACTGCTAAATATGCTCTCTCGCAAATGTTAGAAATTTAAATGCTGAGGGAGGGGAGAATTCCCATTCTCAAAATTACTTAAATTAAGGTAAGGTTAGCTTACAAAATGCCGAGGGGGGTCCAACAGAGCACTTTGCAAACCAGGTTTGACACCACACTGAATTTACACTCCATGCAGTGTCATACTGAAGCAGTACGAGACTATTCCCCTCCAGGGAGTCTCGCTCCACTTCACTCTGAGTGCAGAGTTACACTGCCAGTTTAGTGTTTATGTGAAAATTGATATGCAGCAATGCTAAACTTGCAATGCTAGTGTACCGTCAGCTTGGCCATTTATAATAATATTCAAGAAAACAAAAAAGAGTCTGCAACTTAAGCAACTTCTCAGGGTAAGGGAATATCATTTTAGCATAAATTTTACAAGAATCCTCATAGTTTACATACATTTCTTGCAGTCTTATCATGAAATTTAACACATCAATCTACACCATGGCAACCATCACCCCAAAACTTGATACTACTTTGCACTATTTGGATGGGTTTCAGTAAATTACTGAATAGAGCACGAGGCATTTTGTGTGTGAAGAGGGATGAAGCAAAAACTGAAAGAGGACCTCCTACAGACTAATGACAGATTTGCATGAACACAGTCATCAGCACAACCTAGACCGCCCTCCCAGTTAGAAGAGCATGTTGCACCAAAGTAGAAAAATAGAAGCAACTACTCCAAACCAATCTACTGCTATAAATTAAACTCTCCATCAACATTCTCTGCAGCTGTCCCTACCAGAACTATCTTTCGTTGATTTATCTGCAACTTAAGCAACTTCTCCAGGGTAAGGGAATCCTTCTTGACTCATGAAATAATTAGTTATTGGTTTAAAATATGTACTGTAATTGCTTTTGAGGATAGTTTATTTCACACATTTACTACTCTGCTCAGGGGAAGGGAAGGGGAGAAGTTTTCCGATCTCCAATCTTGTTTGATGTTCAACTTTGTACTTCTATTCTCTGATTCTACAATTACAGATTAAATTAAGTAACCTGCTAACATCCATATTATCTAAGAATTTAAGACTTGCTGCCGATTCTCAATCACCTTATCACCAACAGTAACAAGTTCAACTCTGTGAGCCTCTCTGGTGCTGGATTGCCAGAAATATTCTTGTCACTGTCCTCTGAACTCTATTGCTTCAATATCCATTTGAAGGTAGGCTGCCAACACTGGCACAAAATGTTTCATATGTGTCTTGAACAATGAGTTATACAGGAGCATATTTTTAATGAATTAACTTTGAGAGGTATACCAGTACTTGATTAATCATGTTGACAATGGCTTCATATTCACTCTATATTTTAAGTGAATAATAAGAAATCACAACCAGAATTTTACCTCTCCCCACTTTTGTCAATGGATGTCTGTTCATCGTGTATATATTGCACATTTCCTTTCCCAGTGTTCACAAGCTTGTGTTTGTCCACGTTAAAATTAATCTGCTAACCCTTAGCCCATTTCTTAGTTTTTCGAGGTGCCTTTGGATACTCAACCACATTGACATTAGTCACCTGGCCCCACACCATGGTGTCGTGAGTAAACTATACATCATGACCAATCATTTATGAATTGTGGAGACAGCAGGAGACCAAGAACAGATCCTTTCAGAATACCAGTCGTTGTGTTGCCCTTGACAAATCCTTGTTCGTTTAGTAATTTCTGCTTTATTTCGCCTTGACAATTTTTAATCCAGTTTGTTAATTTAGCCTTAGTTCCATTTGTGCATAGTTTGGTTAAATTGGAGCATTATATAAAATGCCTTTTGAAAATCCAAGTAATTTATATCCACTCTATTTCACACAAAATCAAGCAACAAGTATGGGGTAAGCAGGGGTGGGGGAAAGGTTAGTCAGCTCATTTATTTCAAAATGAAAATGCTGAAATAGTTCAGAAATGTTTCTTCAGGTGGAAATTGTAGAGAAGATAAAAGGGAGCTTTCTTGTTTTGCCCGATCCTAAGTTGCCCAACAACTAAAATATATTTTCTCACCTTCAGCCATTTCTATTGTGAAGATCATCAAATTGAGACATGTGATCTAAATGGAGTTCAGAATTGGCAGTCTACTCCGTGCTAGATCACGGCCCAAATGTTTGCAGCCCTGTAAAGTTTAATCGTGAAAGTCACGGTTCCTTTAAAGACGATTTCGAGCTTGCCTGCTACTGTACTTCCACCTGTTCATGTTCATGGAACAGTTCAGACAATGTTTATATGGAAAATATTCAAATCGTGCCAGAATTAGCTGTCTTTGTACTTTCCATGCCTGTAGTTATTGGCAATCACGAAACTCATGCACAAGATATTCCATTTGAAAATACCACCAATAAATTATAGAAAATGACAGCGCTCGTGAGGTAATGGAACGCTCGATGTATTTCTACATGGTAATCCTTGTGCTCTGGTGGGCCGTCGTTAAGGGGTACATAGAGCACGCACTGCTTTAAGGCCGATGGTTTTAAGGAGTCTTCGGCCAACCACTTTTCAGAGAAAATATAAAAAAATGTCAAATTAATTCTGATTTTGTTCTTTAACATTGGTTTATTTTGTTAATTCAGCAAGTGACACATTTTCAACAGAAGTCTAGTGTGTTTTGTCTGTCATTTTTGAACAGTTGTAAAAGTTTGAATGTTTACATAAAATCTGCCGAGTAAGTCCCATTTTGCAATGTTTGAGGAATCACATATGGATAAGCGGGCTCACTGAGTCATGCCTTGGCTATAGGCCCATGGAACCTGAGAAGAAACTCTGAAGGAGATTGGAATCCTGCTGCATCTTACAACATGGCTATCAGCAAAGGGATAAATATCTAATTGGGTAGTTTATAGACTATAAAAAGGCAAAATAAAGAGTTGTGTACAGTATGCATGGTTACACTACAAGCTACCAACTATAAAGAATAATTTTTATTTGTTCAAAACTGCATTATTGGAATCTCTGATCTGTTCCTTGATAAGAGTCCAGGGAACATTCAAGAACTCATAATTACTGGTGAAGTTAAGAAATTGAGGAAGACAAACCCTTACAGATATGACCATTTTTTTTGTTTAGCAGTAGTTCCCTGCAAACAATACATTAACAAAAGCTACATCTAAAACTCAGTACTGTATTAAAACACAAGTAAAGAGAACCTGTTTAGCACTTAACATTTTAAAATTGAATAAATTATTTAACAGCCTGCAGAACGCAAGAATAAGCCACCCACAAGTCATGTGCTAAATAATGAACCATTCTGCAGGGAGTAACCTGTAGTCAGCAAGTGACCTAGAAACAAGAGTTTTTGACTGGAACGCTCTAGAGCCTTAGAGGTTAACGAGCAGATCCCTCAATTAAAATAAGGAGGCAGTTGAGTAGAAAATTTACAAAATCCCAGGCAAAGCATTTACTTGCCTGCAGTACATGTCTGAAAAATTGTTCTGATTCTTTCCACCAAAGTCTCTGAATTATGAATTCCTACCATAATGAATAAGGTCGAAGCCATTCTGCAATAATTCAAACAAGCTTCTTTACAAATTACCTTTTAAAATATATATATTTTAAGCAGAAATTTATATAGAGCCGTGTCCCATTTCTTACAAATCTCTCAATAAACTTCGCATACAATGAGTCATATTTAAAGTGCAGTGTTATGCAGGCAAAGGCCGCAGCAATTTTACGCACAAGATCCCATAAACAGTACTAAGATTAATGTCCAGTTATTCTAGTTTATTGAATATCGGCCAGGACACCCTATCCTTCAAATAATGTCAAGCAATCTTTGACAGTTACCTGAACATGCAGACTGGGCCTTAATTTTATCCTCTTATCTGAAGGATGGCAATCCCCAACAATTTAGTACTCCCTCAATATAACAGTATTCGCCTAGATCATGTGCTCAACGTTCCAATTCAGAAGCAAGAGTACTAACTCTATACTAAGTACTAAGCCAAGCTGATACAGTACTATTGCATTTTGGCTTGCTCAATTAGGACACATTTAAAAAGAACGCATATTCAATTCTCTAAATGTAACATAAGTAGGTTTCTTACTCAAGGGGAAGTCAGTTTTGGAGTCTCCAAGAAATATTTTTACTCCAGACGTGAAGACAGCAAACCACCAAAATAGCTGCTTTTAAACTTTGGCTTACTTTAAACTGCTACTGTATTTAGAATCATGTTTTTTCCCCCCCCCCCCAAAGTATTCCAAAAAACTGCTTGGAACAACAGCATCAAAACTTGAATACTCTGAAGGAATAATGAGCGAGAAGTTTAGTCCATGCCATCAGGAAAAACTCAATGGTGTAAGATTTACTGCTGTTGGACATCTGGCAGAATTTTTAAATATAGAAAACGAAACAGTTTATGGGAAAAAACAATGCCATTTTTGGCAGAGGAAGCATGTGTATTAAAGGGACACTACATAAAACAAAAATGGAATATTTAAATATTACAACTGATTACAGTCACAATTTTTATACACACATTAATGGAAAGGTTGGTTTAAGCAACAAAACTGCTGACACAGTTCTTTTGCAGTGTCCATCCAGCTGGCATAACATACTGATCTGACTCAAAATGACAAATCTATCTGTTGTGACATGACATCTGTCCCATTCTGATCGCTGAGACACAAAGAAGACATTTAAGCACTGGAGGCAGTTCAGAGAGGAGCTACAAAGATGATTCCTCGTGCCAAAGGATTGAGGTATGAGCAAAAATTGAAGACAGTTGACCTTTGCAGGCTCAAAAGGAGGCACTTGAGAGGTGTACAACGTAAACATTATGAAGGAGGAAATTCTGGAAAATCATTTCAAACTAAATTGTGAAGCAGGATAAAGGGACATGGATTCAAACTAGTTAAAAGCACATTTAAGACTGATGTTAGGAAGTTCTTCTTCATAAAAAAAAGAGTGAGCAAGGGTAGAGGAGGCAAAAACCCTGGAATCATTTAAGTTGGATACTGCAATCAGGGCAGCTGTCGGGCCTTTCTGGATGGCTGAACTAAAATTGGCCTTCCTCATCTATATTTAACTTGTACTAGAGTAGAGTGGCATTCAGAGCCCCTTTTGAAGAAGAGAACAAATTCGATCAATGCATGAGGGTTATGTTGTGTAGTTTATCCCATATATTAAGAGATTGATGGATGAAAGTCCTAAAATGGATGGGTTAAAATGAAAACATTTTGAACATTTAAGTGTTTTCTCTCTTCCACATTCTCTAGGTGGTATAGTTCGTACACACTTATCAACTTCTTCAACCCACAAAGGGGCATGCGATGTAGTGCAGGAAGGAATTCATCTTCTCTGGCTATTGTTCCACCCTCGATGCACTGACATCCATCACCTTCCAGAAGAAACCATAATTTGAATGTCATGATGTGTGCTGTAGCAATGAGACCATTTCAGTGCAGCACCAATTTAATCTTAAACATGAAATGCCAAGTATCAAATACAATAAGCAGACACATATTCATTGGCTGATGTGTATTTAAGTTTGAAGCCCTGCCTCAACTTCATGCTCTTATTAATAAATCAGTTTATTGTAAATAGAAATTGAAACAATATTGTTCCAAATCACTGATCTCAGGAAAGCATCTTGCGCCTTGAAACACATCATTTGTAGGGTGGGGGAGGAAGGGAATAAGAAGAGAGAAGTTAAACAGTTTTGCAGTGCTATTCCACTATAGAAAACACAGGCTTTTAAAAAAATCTGTGCTGTGCAGCTCTTTAGCCAACAAACATCAGAATTTCAGGCAAGCTAATTTAAGGATGTTTCTATGTCAAGCACCCAGATCAATAATCAGAACGGAAAGCCAAGTTTTCTAGCATCTTATACAACCATACTTAAAATTCAAAATATTAACTGCATTCTGTGCACATAAATGTGTTTAGCAAGGTAAAAAGAGGCTATGCTGACATATGTGGCATCATGCCCTTCAAGTTCTAGGTTATGCATTAGCTAGCAGCAATATATGGTATCCACCTGCAGTGCACGTCAATCTCAGCAAAGCACCCTCCAAAGGGCCTTCAAAAACTTCCATTGTTCATATTTCACCCTTTAGAATTCAAAAAGTTTCATTAGAATTTTGTGGTGACCACTTATCCATGTAAAATATGCATCAGGCATCAACTTGTCTTTGTAGACCCTTTGTATCATGAACGTCTCACCTCCTCGGTGTAGTCCAGGTCAAACCCAGACTGCAAAGGGATAAAAAGTTCAGAAATACACAACATATCTGTCAGCATCTGGAAAGAGAAAGGGGAGGGTTTTTTGGTTGCTGTCAGAACTGACAAAGACTCCAAATGAAGACAGGCCTACTATGTACTTACAATATTTTCTGCTTTTATTTCAGATTTCCAGCACTCACAGTCTTTCTCTCTTGCAAAAAGGGGCAGGATAATTTTCAATAGAGTTAAATGCGTGAGGAATGGTACATGCCCATAGGTTCTTGGCCAGTAAGCTTCAAGATTTCATATTCAACAATTAACTTACCAGCTAAGGCAGTATATAGTAATGTTAACTAATCTGCATCTTACCATATTAGCATATAATGTGCCAGATCAATATTTGGTTCATTTTCCCCAACCCTAGTTGTCTATATTTGCAATTGTCCTTATTATGTTTATACAATTGTACACAATGCAATTTTTCAGGATATTATATGACAAAACTAGATGACACAAAAAATATCTTCCCCAACTACTTTCCTACTACTAGAGGCTTGTTCTCCTTATACAGCCACATAAAGAGAACTGTAAATCAATCCTGTAGTTGGTATTGGCAATATAAAATGTATCCTTGGAGTAAAACATTTTTGAACCTTCTAGGTAATGTACGAGTCCCTCTCATCCCTGCCATTACAGTAAATAATGTCAGTAATGATTAACAGTTTAAAGGGATCCCAACAATTTATCTAACTTTCTTTGCTCGAGGCTGGGATGAAAACCATTTCTCGCCCCAAGACCTTCTGAGACAAAACCTTTACATTTTTGTATTCCGCTCATCTTTTTTCTTTTATCAGCAATGTGTCTCTTTTCATTTAAAGTTTGCAGTGGACACTAAGAATTTCAACCCATGTATGGTCTTGTTGGCATTTCATAAAAATAACTGTTTTCCACTGGAATAAGAGTATGCCAGTATCAACCAATCAGATCAGTTGGAAGGTAAAGGGGGGGGGGGGGGGGTGTCAGAACCAATCAGATCAGTTGGAAGGCAGGGATGGGGGTGTCAGAACCAATCAGATCAGTTGGAAGGCAGGGATGGGGGTGTCAGAACCAATCAGATCAGTTGGAAGGCAGGGATGGGGGTGTCAGAACCAATCAGATCAGTTCAAAGGCAGTTCTTGATTGTCAGCACCAGATTGGTTGGATGTCGGGATTGAAGCCTGTCAAAAACAATCAGATGTTAACATCTCCCACTGTTGGTTACAGATAATCTTGAAGCAGGAAAGTTTAAAAATGACCTAATGGTTTCGAAGAGTCCAGTTACAATCATGTTTACTTCATCCTCATCTCCAAAGAAATTAGATAAAATAATTTCCTAAAATATAGTTTTTAAAAACATTTTCCTCAAAGGAATCTTTGGGCTATTCCATGCTGTTATCTTATGTGAAGCTTTATTTTCTTGAAAACTGGTTGCAGCCACTTTTGAGGGAAGGAGGTTGTTCCCTTGTGTGAATGCATTAACATGTTTTACTTCCTGTATCTACACTTGTGGACTTGTCAGGGTTTCAAAATAAAAGAGGGAGTGGGGTTGGAGAGATAATGGGGGTAATTTTGACTCTGGACGACTGTGTAAAAATGGGTGACATCGAATCAGTCATTCCTGTGAAGCACCTTGGGACGTTTTACTACGTTAAAGGTGCTATATAAATACAAGTTGTTGTTGCTGTTATACATCCCTCCCTGTTTGAAAATCAGGAGAGATGTACAACGGGTGGTTGATTCGATATCGCCTGCTTTACACTTTCGCCCAAAGTTAAAACTATCCTCAATGAATGCTAAAGTAAAAACAAATGACAGAATCCCTTATGTAGTATTTTACTGTACTGCTATGGTGCATGTTAGGAACATTAGATCATAAGAAATAGGGGCAGGAGTAGGCCATTCGGCCCTTCAAGCCCGCTCCGCCATTCAATAAGATCATGGCTGATCTTCAACCTCAACTGTTGTGGACTATTGACATGTTTAGCCATTGTAACGCCATGTCTAGTTGTTGTAACACCCAGTTATTTCTGTAACTTTGGAAACTGCTTTCAGTTATAATACATGCTCGTGACAGAGATCTTGATATTACCATACAGTAACGAGGGAGAGAGCTCACACTGTTCATTTTAGAATGGTGAACATGCATCGGAAATGTCAAGCAGGTTGACCTGAACACAAAATTCAGCTTCCAGTACATGTTTCTGCAAGTTCAATGTTTGTGCACTCTAGATTTTTTTTTTAAGTGAAAGAAAATAAATCAATATTGGCTAGAACTGACATCAGCAATATTACTGGACAAACAGCAAACTTTTCCTGCGTTCCACCATCTGCTATCTTTTGTGAGTGTTAATCCATTTATTTTAAGTTGGTTTTGCGTCTTTGGTAAAACAGGAATGTCACACAAGCATGTTAAGTATCTGTCCCTTATTCCTGACAACCTTCATTTTTAGGCTGTTGCATTTTAAGTGTTTGAAATGCACAGCAGGTTGATCAGTATGTAAAAGAGGAAAACATAGATTAATGTTTGGATTTGACCTTTCATCAGAACTCAGTTCTAAGGTTATTGGCTCATCCTCATCCCTCCTAAAGCTACTTAAAAATAAAAATTAATATATTTAGAATTATTAAAATCAGCGTATTCCATATCTAGGCAATCCCCCACCTGCCTCTTATTGCTCTCGGGGTTAGGGACAGAGACAAATGCAACAGTGAGCCAGTACATGTCTTGGGATGTAGAATGCCTGCCCGTTGGGATTATTAGAGGTGTGTGTTGTAAAAAGTTTTGGTTTACAAATTAACATGATTATCCTAGATTAGGTTGCCAGTGAAGGACTTGTACCCTGTAAAGTTACATTGAGATCTCTATAACTACTTTTATCTTCAAATTTAAAATATCATCCCATTATTTTTGGCTATAGTAGTTTCAAATGTGACAGGAAATGAACTACAATGTCAAAATTCCCCAGAGCCTGCTGAAAATGAATCACACGCTTTCAACACTCATCCTCCTTCAATAATTTCTAAGTTCACCACCACAGAAAATTACCTTTTTGTGTGCTTTAGATTTTCCTTCTGCAACAAAGGTGATTAAATGTTAGGTAAACCCGTATTTTTAAGTTACAACATGCCCATATCTTGCTACACTTTCAATCTAACATATTGGGTGGAACTTTCAACTTCAGCAGGTGCGTAAAGCAAGTGGTAGTGAATGGGTCATCCCGTTGTATAATATCATAGAATCATAGAAATTTACAGCACAGAAGGAGGCCATTTGGCCCATCTTGTCCGTGCCGGCCGACAAAGAGCTATCCACCCTAATCCCACTTTCCAGCACTTGGTCCGTAGCCTTGTAGGTTACGGCACTTCAAGTGCATATCCAAGTACTTTTTAAATGTGATGAGGGTCTCTGCCTCTACCACCCTTTCAGGCAGTGAGTTCCAGACCCCCATCACCCTCTGGGTGAAAAAATTTCTCCTCAAATTCCCTCTAAACCTCCGACCAATTACTTTAAATCTATGCTCCCTGGTTATCGACCCCTCTTCTAAAGGGAAATAGGTCCTTCCTATCCACTCTATCTAGGCCCCTCATAATTTTATACACCTCAATTAGGTCTCCCCTCAGCCTCCTCTGTTCCAAAGAAAACAACCCTAGCCTATCCAATCTTTCCTCATAGCTAAAATTCCCCAGCCCAGGCAACATCCTCGTAAATCCTTCCTGTAATGCGGTGACCAGAACTGCATGCGGTATTCTAGCTGAGGCCTAATTAGTGTATTATACAGTTCAAGGATAACCTCCCTGCTCTTATATTCGGGCGGGATGCATAATGGGTGGCCAATCCATTACTGCCCATTTTACGCCTCCGCAAATTTGAAAGTTCCACCCAAAGGCGTTGTTTATGGTTTGTCAGCGTTTGCTAGTTTGGCATGTGTGTGATTGGAATAAATATGTGGCATTACATACCATTAAAAATTAAATCACTGGGACATTAACATTGGGAGGTAGATGTCGACCTTAAATGACACCACACAAAAGAATGAATTGTCTGTGACTCTCGTCTTGTGTTGACACCAAAAACACCATCACTGAGCTATACGATGAGGATGGAACCAGGTGTCAATCCCCAATTGGTGCTCAATTAGCTGATCTCAACTAAAGCTGAAGTAAAGACACAAGAATTGTCACCAGTGTCTGGTTACAGAAAGGGAATAAAAATTGGCTAGCGCCTCAATCGGTGAGGAGATTCATTTGTGGATAACATGCAGATGTCAGAATCGGCCGTTACATTCTCCACAAATGGATAGCTTGCTGACACGGCGTCAAGGCTCATACATGAATAATGTCCACTTGGGTGAGGTAATGGAGGGTAAGGGAGTCACTGCCTTCAGGAGGCAGGAGCAGGGGAAAGATTGGAGTGTAAAATAAATACTTTTTTAAGAAGCATTGCAGAAAGAATATTTTAAAAAGGCACAAATCTGATTTCTACCCTAAAGTACAATTACATTAATGATTTGATTCAGTTGTAACATCTATCAGAACAAAATCTAGAATACACTGAATACCTTCTATTAATGCATTATTCATCACTCCCTCATCTTTTTTAGATCCTACGCACATGCATCACTGATGTCACTGGTATTCTCAGAGGATCCATTTGCAAAATATTTTCCAGTGCTGGGAGATGGATGTGCAAAAGCTCTGTGTAACACTATCCCCGCAAGCTTTATAATTGGAAACATGAACATCGCATTTATAGAAATAGGATGTCTTATTAGATGTTAAGGAAAGGAAAAGCATGCTCCATGCTACACTCTGTGCCGTCACTCTCCAACTCACATGGGCAGCTTCCCATGGAAATAACTGTAAATCATCAGAGCGTAAGCATCAAATGACACACATCCTGTAATGTTGCTGATTATAGTATTCAGGCAAGAGCAGAATGCTGATCATTAAGGCAAGGGAATTAACTGCCTCTGTCTAACCGCAGAAGGGTCAAGAATCAGCTGATATGAAGATCATATATGATCACCTGCAGCTGCAGTACCACAGCTGTTTTCTTGAAATGTGTCAGCCACATCTTGGATTTACTAAACAGATTAGAAGAGGTTGTATTGAAGCTGCAGCATCATTGACCAAATTCACACTATAGTCCAGTAGACAGAATACATGCAATTCAAAACTTAATGATTCAAGTGTACCCATGGTTACTATAGTTTTAGGCTGTAGTTGTCAGGGTAAATACTTTCAATCAAAAAGCACTTACTTCCTTATGTGTTCTATAGTGTAACAATGTTCTTTCTTTGCAGAGAAACCCATCATTGATAGGCTCTTCAGTACAGCCCAATAAATGGATGTTTAATCAAATGAAACTACTCTTTCAATATTATGCAGGGATCTGTATAGAGGGAGTGTTAATTGCTGTGAATTTCCATATGGGTAGATTCTTTCTTAAAAAGTCAACTGATCAAGAATGAGCTTTTTCCTTTTGATCTAGTTTCATTACGTTTTGCAGTGTTCCCAGGTGATCACATTTATTGCACTAAAATGAAAAATATGCTTCTAACTGATGTATAAAAAAAATCCAAACAATGGATTCTGGTTAGCAGACTCATCCTGTAAAGATCCTCTTGCCCAATACCAACAGACTGCTTCCATATCAACGAGACATAATTAGTACAGGTTTTCAGCAAAGCAAGGAAGCAGATGCAAAATAGCAGGGAACCCATAAGGAGGTAAGCACTTTACATTAAATTACTTATCCTACCAAGGAAGGGCAAAATAAAATTCCACCTTGGCTAATTTTAACAAAAAGCAGGCACGTGTAAAACACCTTTTCCATGCTTTATACTGGTGTCTAGTTTCCAAAGACTGCAATCTTATCCCCAAAAACACATGTAGAAATTGTATTCCTCACAAAAGAACCAATGAATAATATCTACTATTTCTACTTTATTTATGCTAATCTCTAATTTGTTTACAGTTGAGGTGAACTACAAAGGCAACACCGGATTCTAAAATCAATCCAGACTGCAGTATCTTCCTCCACACCGACTCCATCCATCTCCCTGGCAACTGTCTGAGGCTGAACCAAAATGTTCGCAACCTTGGTGTCATATTTGACTCAGAGATTAGCTTCCGACCACATATCCAGCCATCACTAAACAGCCTATTTCCACCCATGTAACATCGCCCAACTCCGCCCTGCCTCAGCTCATCTGCTGCTGAAACCCTCATCCATGCCTTTGTTACCTCTAGACTTGATATCCCAATGCACTCCTGGCTGGCCTCCCATCTTCCACCCTCCGTAAACTTGAGGCCATCCAAAACTCTATTACCCGTGTCCTAACTCGCACTAATTCCCGTTTACCCATCACCCCTGTAATCGCTGACTGACATTGGCTCCCGGTTAAGCAACGCCTCAATTTTAAAAATCCCTCCATGGCCTTGCCCCTCCCTATCTCTGTAACCTCCTCCAGCCCTATAACCCTCTGAGATCTCTGCGCTCCTCCAATTCTGGCCTCTTGCACATCCCCGATTTTAATCGCTCCTCTGTGCCACAGCTGCCAAGGCCCTAAGCTCTGGAATTCCCTCCCTAAACCTCTCCGCCTCTCTACCTTTCTTTCCTCCTTTAAGACGTTCCTTAAAACCTACCTCTTTGACCAAGTTTTTGGTCATCTGCCCCAATATCTCTTTATGCGGCTCGGTGTCAAATTTTGTTTGATAACACTCCTGTGAAGTGCCTTCGGATGTTTTACTATGTTAAAAGCACTATATAAATCCAAGTTGTTGTTGTTACATACTCAACCTTATCTTTCACTGTACACACACAGGTTCATGTACTTGGTAGACGTGTGAAAAGTTACTGACTACTAAGTTGTTGATTTTTTTTTAATATATCAAGGTCTGTAAATGATGTAGACTTGGCAAAATGAATCAATGCCTGATGTCCACCTCCAAAATAAAATCTCCCAGTCTATATTTTCAGGATCCACTGTCCAGTCTGCTCCCTGTCAGAAATTAGCTCTACTGCCCTCTCGTGCTGCATTCATACTGCAAGTTTAGCATCAGTACAAAGCAGGTTCAGCTTTAGACTGCGAAGCTTGTGGAGTGTAAGTTATGTATCAAAGCCTAACTGATTCTAAAGCAAGCAATGAGACAACACGATTGTAAGAGTCTCATTCCAGAAGGTGGATTTTGAAGGCATAGAGGGGAGTTTCAATGCACCTTTATATACAATTATAGAATTATACAGAAAAAAAGAGGTCATTCAGCCCATCGTGCCTGCTCCTTGAAAGAGCTATCCAATTAGTTCCTCTCCCCTACTCTTTCCCCGTAGCCCTGCAAATTTTTTCCCTTCAAGTATTTATCAATTCCCTTTTGAAAGTTACTATTGAACCTGCTTCCACCACTCTCTCAGGCAGTGCATTCCAGATCATAACAACTTGCTGCGTAAAAAAATTTCTCCTCATCTCTCCTCTGGTTCTTTTGTCAATTACCTTAAATCTGTGGACTCTTGTTGCCGACCCTCCTGCCAGTGGAAATAGTTTCTCCCTATTTAATCTATCAAAATCCTTCATAATATTGAACATCTCTATTAAATCTCCCCTTAACCTTCTCTGTTCTAAAAGAACAATTTCAGCTTCTCTAGTCTCTCCACGTAACTGAAGTCCCTCATTCCTGGTATCATTCTAGTAAATCTCCTCCGCACCTTCTCCAAGGCGTTGACATCCATCCTAAAGTGTGGTGCCCAGAAATGGACACAAATGGCCCGGATTTTGCAGTCAGCAGCGAAGGAGCGTCGCTCGCCGTTCACTATGCTGACAGCTGCCCACAGAGTTTTCACAGGCTTTTGAGCGGAGACTTGCCATCATCGGGCGTCTGATCCAACGTGGCACCCTCTACAGGGGATCTGTGGTGTGTGTGAGCAGGACAAGCAACAGCGAGGCTCTTCAACCAATCAAGTTAAAGAATCCTCACTGAGACACGCAGAGACTAAACCAGGAAGTATAAACTAGGAAGTAAAATTAGATTTAAATCATATATAGAAAGTGAAATAAAAGATTGGGAAAGAAACATGAGATTATGAGAGAGAGATAAAAGAGACAGACAGAAAAAGTAATTTAAAAACATTTCCAACACTAATTAAATTCTGAAGGAATGAGACTCAACACTTGTAAGTTAAATTTTCAAGGCCAGAGAGGTTATTTGGCAGCAATTATGACTTATCACGCCGTTAAAAATTCACTTACTCCTGAATGCACCAGCGCTAACATTTTCTGCCATGTTTAGTGGGTAACTAATGGGTAAGTACCGCAACTTCATGCCCTTACATTGATTTCAATGCAGAGTCTATCGGTGAGGTACTGTTATAGCGTAGCCTATGAGGAGCAGGGCAACTCGGACCTCAACTTCCGGATTTCCACGTTTAACTGTGCATGTGCGGACCACAGAAGTTGCTGTCCGATTTACTCCATACTAACAGTGAGTGCTGTTAGCCTCACCGTTATCATCAACGCAAAATCTGGGCCTATACTCCAGCTGAGGCCTAACTAATAATTTATAACGGTTTAGCATAACTTTCTTGCTTTTGTACACTAAGGGCTGGATTTTGTCAGTCCCGAGGAGGCGGGTATGGAGGCAGGACTGCCGGTAAGTTGCAGAATGTGGGGGCGGCTGTCAAACCCACCCCCATCCCGCCTCCGTGCCCTTTTGCCAGGAGGCAGGAAGCCCGGGTCCCTTCTCCTCAAGGCGGGAAAGGGATTAAATCCTTTTAACTGCCTGTTAACAGGTAGTTAACAGGCAGAAAAAAGGATTAGTCCCATTTTACCTTTTCAAGTGAAGGCTTCCCGACCTCGGAGAGCCCCGCCGGGGTGGAGGAGACGTGAAGGAGGTCTGCGGGGTCTGAAAGTGAGATGTAGAGGTGAGTGATGGGTGCAAGTGTGGAGTGGTGAGTATGTAAGGTGAGTGCTAAGTGTTATAAAATGTTCACTTACCTTTGTTTCTGCCTACAGCCTTCAGACGTGGTGGATCCGGAGTCCCGACATCTTCCTTGTAGATTTCACAGACTGGCTGTTGGATTCTCCGAACCAACAGTCAGGTGATTTCTGCAAAGTTGAAAGGTTTGATGAGTCCTAAACACAAGGACTCATCAAACTACACAGAATGTCAGTGTTTGACAGCTTCACAGAGCTGTCAAACGCTGACATTTCTTCTTTCAAGAAATATTGACAGATGGCACGTCAGACGTTGACATGCTCTGTCAGTGACTTCCCCCTAATTGGCCTGCTGAGCCCGCTGGGTGGGCTTAACAAGGTCAATCAGGGGAAAATCCCGCTGGTTGGCCAGAGGCTGATGGGGGCGGGACATAGACCCGGCAAGCAGCAGTCCCGCCTCCATCACGTCTCCATTGAGAAAATCCAGCCCTATGCCTCTATTTATAAAGACAAGGATACCATATGCATTTTTAACATCCTGATCAACTTGTCCTGCCACCTTTAAAGATTTGTGTACGTACACCCCCAGGTCTCTCTGTTCCTGTACCCCCCTTTAAAATTGTACCAATTTCAATGGTGTTAGGTCGAGTTCTGATTCCAGATTCAGCTGTATTTATAACTCTAACTCCAATGTCTGTGTTAAGCGGACCAGCTTCACATCAATGCTGCTCTGTAACAATATGAATGCATTCTTTGCGTCCTCCAAAATGCTCTTCCCCCATGCTTGATATCTGAAGCACTGTTGTATTGGTGCTAAAGTTTTGGGAGGTTGACACTCGAGCAGAACTACGACCTCCATTTGTCACACTCCCTTTTGTTTACTGCATCTGTGTGCCACAGGTCCCTGTTTGAGAGCCAATAGGAAAAAGTACCACATTTTCCATGCCTCCAACAATTATCAGAACCCACAAGATGTCTGGTCTCACACATCACTGGTGATGTGAAGTTCCCTTCCTTTATATTATAGTGTGCTGATGGCAGTAGAAATACGAAATGTCAGTGCCAACAGCACACTATCAATACGATGGCACTTTTAAACTCCCCTCCATGCCTTTGAATCCAAACTCTGGACATTGCTCTTCTTCCAACCAAACCTCCTACTTATTCTTTCTTTATTGCTGCCAATCAATTTTGCAGCAACACAGAGTTCTGTGGTAGTAAGTTTTTATAGTTTTAATAACGAGCTTTTACTACCACCATAAATGGTATGACTGCCCCGCTCTCTAGTGCAAAAAAGCAAGAGAAGTGCTAGAATTTCCTGACACAATGTGCAGGACCCACCAAGTTCTAAAGAGTTGGTTGACCTGCTAACCGTGCTCTTGGGGGTGGGGGAGTTGCAATTCAACTTCAGTGGGGGTGAAAAAAATGGGCAGTAGTGGATTGGCCACCTGTTACACAACCTGCCCGATTTTCTTTTCCATTGGTCAGGGTGTATGACGGGCAGCCAATGTGTTACCGCCCATTTTGCGCTCCTGACAAACTTGAATTTGACCTCCTTGGTGTCTTAATGGCAAGTGTTCCATTCCTTAGCACTAACATCCTTCATGTTGATGAATACAACAAGAAGTTTACAAAAAATGGATACAAGAAAGTCCAAGAAGTAAGAACCAATGGGGGTGCTATCCTTTGTTTCACTTTAGTTTTTGAATAAAGGTTAAGGTTGGGATGAGATCAATTTTAAAGGGAGCCTCTGCCTTACTTTTAGAGTTACAGGTTGGATTAAGGATTTTGTTTTACTCTGTGGTTTCCCTTTTACTACACTACAAAGTCCTCAATCTTTCAGAAATGTGTTTATGTAGCTAAAAGGGTGAATTTCAACTTTGGAGGTAGCGCACAACAGGCAATAACGAATCGGCAGTCTGGTTTACATCCCGTCCGATTTTCTTTTCTATTTAAATAGATTATTGTTCCTGGTGCTATTCACGTATGAACAATTAATGCACATTCTAAATTCCTCATGAATTTTTCTAACACAGGGGTTAGTTAAAATTAAATATCTTTCATATCCACCGTCAATTCTGTATGGCTTATTAAACGGTTAATTTATTTTTAAGGTGCGACTGTTATCAGAAATGTAGCTCTTTCCAATTCAAAATGTTTCAAAACTCTTTCATCTATTTCACCTCTTGCATAATTGTGTGTTTGTATTTGGTTCTGGAGTCTGTTTTCTAAAAAAAAGTCATGAGTTAATGCAAGAGGACTGGATAAATACAGTGCCAAAATTTCACTGCACTCCTACAGAAATACTACAGCTGCTCCAGAGACCACTACTACATTGGCCAAGGCCAGAGAAAACTCATTTCTGGTTTATTGTGTGGAATCTAAAGTATCAGCCAAGCAGTAAGATATTTTAAAGTAACAACTCCTCATAGTAATCACTTCTATGTTCCACACTACCACACCTTAGTTACTGGTGAACAAATAGATATTGTTATGGACAAGGAAATTTGGAAGGAATGGAATAGTCACAGGTGCAGAGTTCACTGTAGGACAGCAGTGCTGATATAGAGGCATTAGTTCCTGTGATATTTTTCAATCGGGTTTGAAGAAATCAGGATTGAATGTTTATAATATTAATGTAGTGAGTACAAGCAGAACAAACGTATAAATAGTACATAGCAACAAGTGTCAAACAGAGATGAAAACTTTTAGTGTACCATTTTGGAGTTATTCATGAATAGAAGATTTAACCCAATTTAGCCCCAGATGCTAAAATGGAGCTGCCTATACGTAGAAGTACAAAACATTCTTCTACGCTGCGGTGTCACCATTTTCATTATTAAGCTTTTAGCTCATCATCATCATCGTGGCTACAACACCTAAAAGACGTCTTCTCATTGTTAAATATAATACAGGTTGAGCATCCTGAATCCGGCAACCTCGGGACCGAGGCCGAGCCGGTTTTCGTGTTTTTCCGGACTTCGGAACGTGTTTCTGATGTCCGAAGTCCGGAAATATCGCAACCTGGGCTCGGGCGTTTCCGGACTTCGGACATCAGAAACACGTTCCGAGTCCGGAAATGCCTGGGCCGCTCCGCGTAGCGCTGACACGTTTCTCCGCCCCTCCCCTTCTGTTAAAGGGGAGGGACGCTGCGAGCTCTGCAGAGCATCCGATGGCCCACAACTAGGCCACCAGAGCGGCGTGGTGCCGTGGCCGCAGCCTGGCGGAAACACTTAGTGGAGCTGTGCAGATTACGGAGGATAAAACACAACACTAAAGTTTTATTGCATCACTCGCATTTTTCATAGGATTTTTCAAAAAAAGACAACAAAAGTTAATGGCTTTTTGAAGCACAGGTTGAGTGTCCAAATTCTGGAGTTCCGGATTCTGGAACATTTCATGGATTCCGGACGACCCTGCCACCAATCGTCCCGGAGTCCGGATTCTGGAACATTCCGGATTCCGGAACTCCGGATTTTGGACGCTCAACCTATATTTGCATGTCAGCCTTGGCTCAGTGCTAGCACTCTCTCCTCTGAGTCAGAAAGTTGGGGTTTCAAGCCGCACTTCAGATACTGAGAACATAATCCAGGCTGACACTTCAGTACTGAGGGAGTGTTGCACTGTCGGAGGTGCTGCCTTTTGGATGAAACATTAAACTGCAGCCCCATCAGCAGAACGATTGTGAGAGAGAAATGATCGCTGCAAGATTCCATGGCACTATTCCAAGAAGAATTCTCCTGGTGTCCTGACCAATATTTTTCCTTTACCCAACATCATTAAAACAAATTATCTGATCACACTTGTCATCGCTGTTTGTGAGACCATGCTGTGTGAAAATTAGCAGCTCTGTTTCCTTACATTACAACAGTGATTACACCTCAAAAGAACTTAATTGGCAATGAAGCGCTTTGAGACATCCTGAGGATGTGAACAGTGCTACATAAAGGCCAGTTCTTTCCATACCTAATCCCTGTATGAGTTTACATCTGCCACAGATATTTGCTCAGGTTCATTGATGTCAGTTATTCCCTTAAGCAGTCTGGTTGCTGGCTTTTTTAAAAAAAACAGAAGTTGACTCCCATTGCCCTGTACTTGCTAGTGCAACCACAGGATCCAGGATATCAATTAAACTCCCTTACGATCTAGACCAGATCTCTGTGCCTTAAGCATGTGTACTCCTATCATCTCTGCAAAGGGGGACAGAGTTAACAATGGGCAAAACAACGTTCAGTTCAATTTGTAAGATGCTTAATTCCACAGCAGGCAAAAGAGACAGAACACTGCATACATAACGTAGATGGATTTGCTCTGCTATCTGTGCTGCAGACAGTGCAGAGATCTTTCGCAATCTTTCTGCTGATTTCCTCTTTTCACAGCCTTTCTGCTGCTTTCCTGGCATCTGTCCCAATTTTTTTTTTGAAAAGCCTCTCTCCCCTGACCCACAAATTAAAAAACACCAAGGGACTAGATGGCCAGACTTCAGTAACAAATTGGCTAGTCTTTGGGGTCTGTGCAAAACAACTGCCAAAACCACATTTAAACCACCTCTTAACTGCCTATGGATGGCTAACCCAGCATGGACTTGTCTGGAGAAACTACTCCCTTTCAGGCCAGCTTCTGCCCAAAACACATTGGCCCTGAAATCGCAGTCAGAGTATGCCGTCATTCGTACTTTGAAATTGACCGCAGGTTTGGGATTTCCCCGAACTTGCGATCGGTCAAGTTCCGAATAGACAGATGATGTGCTACGACTTTCAAGTCCTCATTCGAATGATGTGCTGACGAAAAGTTGGGTTAATTGCCCACTGCATATCAATTACCCTGAAAATTTTTATGGCTGGTGCAAACAGGCGCAGGAGTCTGTTGCACGGCGTAAGGGGTGGGGGAGCGTGGGGATGAGAAAATTGTATGAATTTTGAGCTAGGTTTATGCTACAGCCCATAAAAAGCATCCAAATTAAGTTTTATGGTTCCTATCCAGAGGCCAGAAACATTTAACTATCTGGTAAAGTGCACTAAAGTATTAATAATTACTTTCATTTTTATGCATTTAGGTTAAACTGTGCAAATCAAAATAGTTTCAATTTACTGTGTTAGGTAAAACTTCAGACTTGCTCATCTTACCAGTCCTTTTTATTTAAAATGAGTTTTTCTTTTAATAGTCAGTAATTAACAAAATGCATATAATTCATATTCACTTCTTTTATGATTCGCCATGCATATTATTAAATGAAAATATGAATGTTTACTATCATGCAGAAAGTCATGCATACCCACAAACTAAGGAAAGGGTCTTCAATAATCAATTAGAGACAGCGGAGGCAATTTGCTGGACCTTCTGCAAAGCTTAATGCTGTCCCATCGGAGATTTCTATGTTTCCTGATTGACTAAGAGTCAGGAAGTGAAAGGAGCACCACCCCATGTGATCCCAGGTATGCTTACGTACAACGGTGCCCCCCGGGATCCATGGGCCACTACACTGAGCACAACTCCATAGCGTTTCAAAGCGACCTCTCGAAGGGGGGTTCGCAGCAGGTAAGTACGGATTCCGTTCAGGGGTCGGCGGCGTACTCCTTAGCTACGCCACCAACCGCAAATTCAGGGCCATTAAGACAGCTCGTCTGCATCTTGTTTGTTAAAAACTAAAGGACACAGAACTGCGAACTGTGACACCCTGACTGTTGTAGATCAGGAATGCAACCAAAGTTAATAATGGTCTTAAAATAAAAGTGTTCATATTGGTTTACCAATGGCAGACCCTCCTTTATGAGTTTTGCAAAGATTCAATTTTAGGCCTAATTAAGCCTACCAGATAATGTCAAAGAGCAGAAATATAACCAAAAATAAATTACTAAATAATGATTACAAGAAAATAAACCAATTTGGCCCTCACACCACAGGTTAGTTTATTTTTTTATTAGCTTACAATTTCCTAGTAATAAGGATGAAAAGTCTACCAGCTGGCTCAGGACCAGTTTATGTTCAAATATCTGTTCCTATTTGGTTACTACAATCCACAATACATTATCTGCTGGACTACTGTAATCTACTTTGGATGTGGCTGATTATTGCACAGCTGAAGCATACATACAAAAACAGGCAATTTCATCCTTATCTAGTTATCGTGAATGCATTGGACAGTATGGCAAGAACACCCCTCCCCCCATTACTCATTGTGTGGCCAGGGATTTATTTACTTATTTATTTTCCACCCAGAAGTGATTTCCAGGAGTTTGCAGAAACCTGAATAACTGGAGATTACCACTTAAAATGTTGCAACTTCTAAACCACATGAAATGTGCATAAACCAGATAGAATTATGTAGGAGTGATTTACTGAAAAAAATAAACTAACTTGTGATGTGTGAAGCCATACCGGCTACAGGGACAAAATGGTTCATTTTCTTCTGATCATTATTTAGTGATTCTGCTCTCTGACATTATCGGCAATACATTCGATCTGATGTAATACGATACCTGTTGTTACTAGGCTGAAATGGCTACAATAATACTGTCTACAATACAATACAGAGAGTAGCTTCCAATTCACTAGTAAATTACATATATATATACAGCATAGAAACATGCCATTCTGGTCAACCAACCCATGCTCCACTTGAGCCTCCTTCCTCATCAGCATAACCCTCTATTCCCTTCTCCCTCATATGCTTATCTAGCCTCCCTTTAAATGTATCTCTGCTAGTCGCCTCAGCTACTCCCTGTGGTAGCGAATTCCACATTCTCACCACTCTCTAGGTAAAGAAGTTTCTTCTGAATTCCCTATTTGATTTCTTGGTGACTATCTTATATTGATGGCCTTTAGTTTTGCTCTGTGTCTACTCTATCAAAACCTTTCATAATTTTAAAGACCTCTATTAGGTCACCCCTCAGTCTTCTCTTTTCAAGATGGGTATAACCTCGCAGTTCTGATATTATCCTTGTAAATCATTTTTACAAATGCCCGCTTAAAACTGAACTGACATCTCTGAACAAATACTGTAATTTGGAAAACAAAGGCCTTTTAGAGGGGTCAAGTAAATCAGGGAAAATTGACATCGTTCCACTGTAAAGTGTTGCAATACGCAAATAGGAACATAGGAACAGGAGTAGGCCATTCAGCCCCTCAATCCTGTTCAGCAATTCAATTAGATCATGGCTGATCTGTACCTCAATCACATTTGCCCGCCTTTGCTCCATATCCCTCAATACCTGTACCTAATAAAAACCTATCAATCTCAGTTTTGAAAGTTTAACTTGACCCAGCATCCACAGAATTCTGACAGGGGGTGGGTAGTTTTCCAGATTTCTACTATCCTTTATGTGAAGAAGTGCTTCCTAATTTCACTCCTGAATTGCCTGGCTCTAATTTTAACAGTGTAGAACTGAACCCAGCCAGAGTGAGCACCTTCAGGGGAGGAGAGAGGCAGCGGAACCCCTTGTTCTGGATTCTTTCACTAGAGGAAATAGTTTCTCTTTATATACCCTATCAAATGTTATCATTTTAAACACTATGATTAGATCATCCCTCAATCTTCTATACTCAAAGGAATACAAACCAACTTTATACAACCTGTCCTCATAACTTAACCCTTTAATCCCCAGTATCATTCTGGTGAATCTGCACTGCATCCCTTCCAAGGCCAATATATCCTTCCTGAGGTGCGGTGCCCAGTACTGAATGCAGGTCATCCAGCTGGGGTCTGACCAAGGCTCTATACAACTGATGCATAACTTCATCCCCTCTGTATTCCAGCCTCCTTGAGATTAAAAAACAGCATTCTATTAGCTCTTTTGATTGCTTTTAGTACCCATTCACTAGCTTTTAGTGATTTATGTACATGGACACCCAAATCTCTTTGCTCCACATTTCCTAATTTCTCACCATTTTGAAACTACTCCGCTGTGTCTTTCTTGGATCCAAATTCAATAACCTCAAACTTCCCCACATTGAACTCCATTTCCCACAGTTTTACCCACTCACTTCTATGTCCCTTTATAACATCCTGCTTCCATCTACACTACTTGTGTCAGCTGTGGTTCAGTTGGTAGCACACTTGCCTCTGAGTCAGAAAGTTGTGGGTTCAAGTCCCACGCTAGGGACTTGAGCACATAAAGCTAGGCTGACACTCCAAGGGAGTGCTGCACTGTCGGAGATGCCGTCTTTCGGATGAGATGTTAAACCGAGGCCCCGTCTGCTCTCTCAGGTGGACGTAAAAGATCCCATGGCAGTATTTCGAAGAAGAGCAGGGGAGTTATCCCCGGTGTCCTGGCCAATATTTATCCCTCAATCAACATCACTAAAAAACAGATTATCTGGTCATTATCACATTGCTGTTTGTGGGACCTTGCTGTGCGCAAATTGGCTGCCGCGTTTCCCACGTTACAACAGTGACTACACTTCAAAAAGTACTTCATTGGCTGTAAAGTGCTTTGAGACGTCCGGTGGTCATGAAAGGCGCTATATAAATGCAAGTCTTTCTTTCTTTTTACTTACTGTCCCGTCCAACTTAGTGACATCTGCAAACTTGGATATACAACTCTCTATTCCTTAATCCAAGTCATGAATATGGTGAAAAGCTGAGGCCTCATTCTTGGGGTACACCACTTGTCACATCCTGCCAATCAGAGTACGCACCCTTTATCCCTACTCTGTCTCCTACCTCCCAACCAATTTCCAACACATGTCGCAAGGTTGCTTCCAAGTTTCTGCGGTTTCATTTTTGCTAATAATCTCATGTGCGGAAACTTATCAAATGCCTTCTGAAACTCCATATAAATATCATCGAAAGGCACTCCCTATCTACCAGATTAGTGACCTCGTCAAAAAATTCAACTAGATTAGTCAGATATGACTTATCCTTCACAAATCCATGCTGACTCTCTCTGATTAGCTCAAATTTTCCAAGTGCTTAGTCACTCTGTCCCAAATGACAGATTCTATTAACTTTCCCACAACTGATCTTAGACTGACAGGTCTGTAGTTACTAGGTTTCTCTCTCCCACCCTTCTTAAATAATGGAGTGACATTTGCAATTATCCAATCCAGCGGCACAATTCCCGAATTAAGAGCTTTGGAAGATTATGACTAACTCATCTGCAATTTCCTCATCTTCTTTTAATACCCTGGGGTGAAAACCATCAGGTCCTGGAGATTTGTCTATCTTCAGTCTCAGTATTTGTCCTACTTAAAAAAAAAAATTATATTAAATCCAGTAAGTTCTTCCCCTTGATTTAGTTTTAGTTTTCCTCATATCTCTGGTACTTTAGCATCTCCCTCTACTGTGAAGATGGATGCAAAGTACTCATTTAACAAGACTGCCATTTCTTTATTGTCAATTACAGCACCACCTGCGTCTGTCTTTAATAGGCCCACATTTCCCGTAGCCATTCTCTTTCTCTTAATATATTTATTAAAAAATTTACTGTTAGCCTTAATATCCTTTTCAAGGTTTTTTTCATATTCCTTTTTGTAGCTCTTAATACTTTCTTTGTATCCCTTTGTTGCATTTTATGGTTCTCCATGTCCACTGGATTTCCACTTTTCCTTGCATTTGTGTAAGCCTCTTTTAGCTTTATACTGTATCGTACTGCTGAATATCAAAGTTTCAACCTTCATATTTCAATTTTTTACGACATTATACAGTATATTTATCGCCAAGTGTCAATGTAATCCATATGGTTATTCATTATGGACTAACCTAGTTCAGTTCTATTCCAACTCCAATTTTCAGGCCTGAGAAACAAGCAATTTGTGGTTTCAAGCACTCATCCCCAGAGGGTCAGAATATGGGAACAAACAAAGACAAAAGGTTGCCAGAGTTCACAATCACCCCCACTTTTCTGAGTCTATTCATCCACTAAATGATGGGAAAATGAAAAAAAAAAATGAAAGATCCCAGACAAAATTTTTGGCAATGTCTTCTGCATCTCTTGAGAAACATTTAAGTACCTTCCCATGTTTAAAAATATGCAGCTAGACAAATTATTACATTTTTTAAATCTGATATAACATGTTTGTCCCAAGTGTATTGAAAATAAATCCAGAGAAATCCAAACAATTTATTTTATGCTTTCATGCCTAGTTAGCCAAACAAAGCAGCCACTGTGCCTGCTGCAGATAAGATTTTGACTTCAATGGTCAGGCTCTGCGGCTCATGGCTGGTGTTACGCAGATAAAGTACAGAATGCACTCTGTCTGTAACTGTGCAGTAAAGATACAGTCTGCATTGCACAACCTCTACAAGCTATAATGCTCATTTTAACAAGACCTGCCACTCCACTGGACTATTAAAATGGAATTTGTTCTTTCCACAAAGAGTCTGTCCACAGCGGTGAGTGTTTCATTGTTGGGACTGCAAGGTCTTGGTGTTTTCTTGGCCAAGGAGCATTGCATGGAGAAACGGGGCTACATTTTAAAACCTTAACAGTGCTCCATCTCGTGAAGTTACGAAATGCTCCCGCTACCATAGAAAGAGCGTCAAAATATTACATATACTTAAGTTTTGTTTAATTTAACAAATCCACATCCGCCATTATCTGGTCCAATTGCCTGGTGCTCCACGCAAGTTATTGCATTCACTTGTCACAACTTCTCTGATGGTGGTTGGACTGACAGGAATTACAGGCACTTGTGGCATTTGTGTCATTGGGTTAGGTTATTTACACAGAAAAAATTCCACAGCATCGCAGAAGCTAGAAACTGTGCAACTAAATGTTTTTGTTAGTAAATTCTGTGCTCAAAGCGACTTGTTTGTGGAGCGGAATGGAACACTTTCCAATTCAGGCACCAGTGTCAGCATGAAATACACCCAGGTCAGGCACAGTTATATGGGGAAGGCTGTAAAGGGAAGAAATGTTTAACATTGTTTGAATGCTTAGTTCCGAATGGTCCACCAGCTTATCAAGTTACAAGTCTATTATGTCTGTAACTGCATTCCCATTTTGCAACTTTCCCGGCAGTAATTCAAGTGGTGGACACTTACTGGGTTTACCTTCAGATTTCTTTATTTACATCGAAACATTTCCACAAGAATGCAGAAGTAAAGTTATTACGAAAACAGCAACAATGTTTCTCATCCCCAAACTCAGAGGAGCATATCTCTACAGCAAGACTGTGACATTTTCCTTTTCCCACACAAGTCATCCATCCTATGGCCTGAATAAGGTCGCCGATTAATGACTAAGTAGGGGCAGTTGTGTTTTCTGGGCCCATCTCCACTGGGAACTGGGTTGAGCTGTCCAACCTCATTTCAATGGAACCTTTGCAGCTCTCAGAGTGGAGACATTCACATTCCAACAGTCTGGGTGGATTTGAATCCAGCTTCTTGAGATGAAACATCAAAATCTAATCTGTTAAACATAGAAACATAGAAACTAGGAGCAGGAGTAGGCCATTCAGCCCATCGAGCCTGCTCCACCATTCAATACGATCATGGCTGTTCATCCAAATCCAGTACCCTGTCCCTGCTTTCTCACACAGAATCCCCATCGAGCCTGCACCGACACATAGCCCACCCTATCCCCGTAACCCCACGTATTTAATTCCCCCTAACATATCCCATCCTATCCCCGTAACCCCACATATTTAATCCCCCCCTAACACTAAGGGTCAATTTATCATAGCCAAATCAACCTAACCCGCACATTTTTGGACTGTGGGAGGAAACCGGAGCACCCGGAG
The DNA here is from genome assembly GCA_030390025.1 of Squalus acanthias. Lineage (NCBI taxonomy): Eukaryota > Metazoa > Chordata > Chondrichthyes > Squaliformes > Squalidae > Squalus > Squalus acanthias. The sequence continues at coordinate 143,941,399 of CM059427.1, read as the reverse complement.
GAAACCCACGCAGACACGGGGAGAATGTGCAAACTCCACACAGACAGTCACCCGAGGCCAGATTCGAACCCGGGTCCCTGGCCCTCAACCAACCTCCCTGCTCCCCAGTGTTTTGTTTAAATAGCTGAGATGCAGAAGGCTAGGAAATGCACAACAAATTAAAACTCTGCTCTGGGTTTCTGATCTGTAGGTAATCTCCCATTACCTACAGGTGTACATGCTGCAAATTGTAAAAGAAAATAAACTCCATAAAAGGAGTGGTATGATTGTCATTTCGATATAACTGACTATTCAGCTTGTAAATACTTGCAGAATATTCAAATGTAGTTTTATTAAGATTGCAAGCAGAAAGAGGTAACGATTACAAGAATTTTCTTGGACAGGTCTTCAGCTTTTACTTGTGCGTTTTAACTGCAAGAGGGTTTTAATTTCCTCTGGTAGTGTAGTGCTTAAACTATTCGCACAATCTTTCTTTGCCAGCTATCGTAAATGCAGCCAATCAATTTTAAATACATGGATTAATGACTTGTAAAAAAAAACTGCACAGAGCGATTCTACACAAATGCATTAAACAGTGCACCAGCTTCATGAAACAATATGGGGGTCCTTTTCCAAGCAGAGAACATTGCTCACCACCAACACAGATCATAATATCACAGGTGCGCTGCCTGTGATTTTCCCTAATTTACTGGCAGAAGGTGAGATTTCCGATCACCAGCACATACTCAGAAAAATACTGACTGTGTCATAACAAGATTTAGCCAAAGGAAAAGACAGATACCTCAAGACTTTTTTTAATTTCTCGGCCAATTCTGAGGGACATCTGTCCTAAATATAGTTGCTGTACTATTTTATGACACCAAGGGCTAGAAATTCGGTATCGCCCCTGTTGGGGTGCTAAATTTAAAAAAGTTGAAGAATTAGCGCCAGGCGCTAATCCTTCTGACTTCCCACTAAATTGATTGTTAGTGCTCCAAGAAAGAACTGGAGCACTAAATCAAGCACTAAACGCCTAATTTAGGGCGCGACACACAGAGAGCAGGGTGCTACCCGCAGAGCGATAACCAATTTCAGGTGCACGCCAATCGGGACTCATCATTCACACTGGCTCCTTCCAGTTCTTAAAGGGGAGGTTCAATCATTCTGCACAACCTTATTCTCAACATTGCTGGCTCTGAAGGCGACCTCCAAGCAACTCAACAGCTACACCGCTTATCCTCATGGCTGATCTCAGTCCCAGGGAGAGAGCTCACCATTTCAGCAACCAGGCATTGGAGGCATTGGTCGCGGCAGTCGAAGGAAGGAGGGCAGTGCTGTTCCCGGCCACTGGCAAGAGGCCATTGCCCCAGATCTTCAGAGCAATGTGGAGGGAAGTGGCCCAGGAGGTCTCGGGCGGCAGTGTGGTCCTCAGGACCCTCAGACAGTGCCACAAAAAATTCAATGACCTCACTCGGGTGGTCAGGGTGAGTACATGCTTCAACAAGTCCTACATACCAGCATCTGAACCTCAGTCTGCACACACTGCACAAACACCACACCCCTACCACTCATCCACCAAACATCTCCACCTACTAAAACTCACATCCACATCTCACGCCTTGCCTACAATCACAGCTATTCAACTATGGCAGGCACATCTCCCAAACACATAGCTGCACACTCACTCACACACTTTCCTTTCTCTTGCAGGCCAAGCTGGGCCACAACAGGAGGGAGCAGGAATGAACAGGCGGGGATGAAGCAGACATCCAACAGCTTACAGACCTGGAGGAGCGAGTGCTGAGAGTCATTGGGTGCCAGGTGGTGGGTGCCGTGGTCGTCGGCAACATCAACCCCCTTGGGAGCAACAACGGTATGTTCATCCCCTCTCCTTCTCTCATCCCACTTTCCCCTCACACCACAAGCCTTTCCCACTTTCCAGCTCATTATACTGTCTGCATTCCTTGCTCCCTGCCTGCCCCCTGCCCTCACCTTAACGCGAGTCTTGTGCCTTTATGCTTTCAGGTAATCAGCAACCAGCTGACCAGCCTGTCCCTGAACCTCCCAGTGAGAGTGAGGCGGGAGAAGAGGAGGAGGAAGAAAGCATCGCATCACTGCATGTCTCACCCGCAGGCACCACCTCAGATACTGGGACTACGCGATCTCTAGAGGCAAGTTTAGTAGAGGGGTCTGCACTGGGTGATGTACTGGGGACGAGCGGACAGCAGCATGGCCGGGGGAAAGGGTAGCTCGGGAGCCAGCTCCCTGGAGGGCGAGTTCACATGCGATTTCTGCTGCACAGGACTCAGATGAGGACCTTGATGGGGAGGCGATCACAAGAAGGGTGCTGGCATGCACACCGAGATGATAGGTGCCATGGCAAGGGTGCCCGAGAGCCTGTCGGCAATGGTAAGGGGCGTGGAGGAGTCTGCCTCCAACTTTGCACAGAGCTCTGCGCACACCATGGAGCCCATCCTTGGCAGTCTGCAAAGGATGGTGGACTCCCTGAGAGACTGTGGGGACCCAGACCTCATGCCGCATGTCATGGGCGATGTAGCAGCATCCATTGAAGCACAGGCAGAAGCCACGCAACGTCTTAGTACTGTAACGCAGTCAATGGTTGCTGCCATCGAGTCTCAGACTGCTCTCATGCAGTCTCAGCTTGATGCCACGCAAGCTCTGACTGCTGCCATCATCGCTGGGCCCACCACAGTCCACCGGGAATCTCACGGTGTCGCAGCAGGCCAGCAATCTATGCTCCAGCAGATTGGTAGGGATGCTGAAGTGCTGCCCCGGGGGACTGGCAGTATGTCAGTGGAGCAGAAGCCTGCTGTCCTCTCTCAGGATGACAGCATTCCTTCTCCCACCATTGCCCTTGTCGCTGCCTGTCATCCAGCCAGGCCTGGCTGCCGTCGCCCATGTTGAGGTGGTGCAGTCTACAGCTGGGCCTTCTAGGCTCAGAGCTGGTCGAGGGCGTCCTGCAAGGCCATCTGTAGTCTCTGGCACTGACACTCAGCAGCCTTCCACCAGCCCTGCTGCAGCCACTGGGGACAGACTACGTAGGAGCAGATTAGGAAAAGTCACTGTAAAGAGGGGAAGTAAGGGTTTGCACAAGGGTGATTAGTTAATATTGTTGTTGCATATATGTGTTTACTGAATGTTGATAAATGTATTCATTGAATTTTGCAGAATTTGTGCTCTCTCTCATTTCAGCTTTGCGCTGTGATATGGAATGCGAAATGACTGGAATGATGGGGATGTGGTGAGCAACGGGGATCTGGGGTAGAATTTATTGGCACCGCAGTCTGATGAGGCGGTCACGGACTGCCCTTCTAGAAGGCCGATTGAGGGGCTGCCTCCTCCCTCGCTCCTGTTCCTCCTCCTCATCTTCCTCCTCTCCCTCTTCCTCCTCCTGAGGTGGTCCCGCTATGCCTGGTGGCAATGACTGGGCCCTCATGATGGCCAAGTTGTGGAGCATGCAGTACACCATTACAAAAAGGGACACCCACTCCGCCGAGTCTGGAGGGCTCCTCCTGAGCGGTCAAGGCAGCGGAACCGTTGTTTGAGCACCCCGATGGTCTGCTCGATGATGTTCCTGGTGACAGCATGGCTCTCATTATGAGTGCTGGGCAGGAGTGCTGGTGTTGCGGAGGGGAGTCATGAGCCAGGTGGAGAGCGGATAGCCCTTGTCTCCGACCAGCCAGCTGCGAGCTTGATGTGGTGGCTTGAAGAGTGCTGGCACACTGGTCTGGCGCAGGATGAAGGCATCGTGACTGCTGCCAGGATAGCGGGCATTGATGGTGAGGATTTGCTGTCTGTGGACGCACACCAACTGGACATTAAGTGAGTGGTAGCCTTTGCAGTTACGGAAGAACTCAGGATTGTTATGGGGTGCCCGCAAAGCGACGTGGGTGCAGTCAATGGCGCCCTGCACCATGGGGAAGTCCGCTATCCTGGCAAAGCCACGTGCACGCTTGTCCTGCTTCTCTGTGGTGATGGGGAAGGAAATGTAGTCCCTTCTCCTTCTGTAGAGAGCCTCTGTGACCTCCCGGATGCAGCAATGGATGGCGAAATGCGAGATGTTAGCTATGTCTCCTGCTGCAGAATGGAAAGATCCGCTGGTGTAGAAATTGAGGGTGACAGTGAGCTTGACTGCCACTGAGAGAGCCGTGGTGGTCCTGATCTGAGGCTCGAGGTCTGGCTGCAGGAGGTAGCAGAGCTCTGTGACCACCTCTTTGCTGAAGTGGAGCCTTCTAATACACTGCTCCTCAGTGAAATTTATGTAGGAGAAATGCTCCCGGAATACCCTGGGAGGGTAAGGCCTCCTGTTGAGAGCCCTGTTGGCCCTCCTCCCTCTGGCCACATTTTCCAACGTTTGTCTCTGCCTCTGCTGCCTCCGACGTTGATGCTGGAGGGCGAGGTCGAGTGCCAGTACAGCCCCCATTAATGTAACCAAGTGTAGGACTTGAAATCTTAGCAGAATGAAAGTGACAAATTTTCAGCATGCAAAACACTCCTGAAAGTAAGAAACATTTAACTCACTGAAAACAGCTATTTCGCAATATGAAACTGAGAAGGCAGCAGAAACTGATTGGCCACTAAAATAACAGCGGATGCTGATCCCTTTAAATACTGCTCCTACAGCGGCCACCCGAACGCATAACGCCTCCTCTCCCTGCTCTTGTTCAGGCCAGGCACTAAGGCAGGGCGCGACAGTCAATTTTGCATCTGGGCCGTTAACGGGACGTTACGCACGCACTGACGTCACGATCTGCCAGGCGCTAACTGTTAGCGCCAGCGCTAAATCCTGGGTGAATTTCACGTGCGGCGTTGGATTTGCCGTGCCCCGCTGCAAAACTATTAGCACCCCGTTAGCGCCCCCCTAACGCGCTAACGGGAGGCGCTAACATGCCGAATTTCTCCCCCCAAATTTACAAAAATAAAGCACTCCAACAAACAAGGAGTCCTGTGTTAACTGAAGAAATTACTTTTTGGTTTTGGTTAATTCGCCATCACTTTCTCCCTTATCCCTAAAGACTGAATTTCAAACAGTCCCAATACAAATTTACAAACTGAACAGTCAGGATAATTGAAATAATGATGGCACCACCAAACCCTTTCAGGGCCTCACCTTTTTACAATCTGAAGCACATGCATTTATTTTGGCCAATTCCATAAAGACAGCCCAAGTTTTAAAACATTCCAAAGTACTTGTGTCTTAGCAAACTCTGCAGTTTTTAAGTAGATTTCGTGACGTCTATATTGCTGTGGATATTTCCATGTAAATGGCTCAGCCTAATGACAACACTGCCACTGCCATCATTCCTGTCAATCCAACTTCCATCAGAGAAGTTGCAGGCTAATTAGGAACATAGGAACAGGAGTAGGCTATTCAGCCCCTCGAGCCTGTTCTGCCATTCAATTAGATTATGGCAGATCTGTATCAGAACTTCATCTACCTGCCTTAGTTCCATAACCCTCAATACCCTTGCCTGACAAAAATCTATCAATCTCAGTTTTGACATTTCCAATTGACCTAACCTCAACAACTTTTTGAGGCAAACATTCTAGATTTTCATTACCCTCTGTGTGAAGAAATGCTTCCTGACATCACTCCAGAACAGCCTAGCTCTAATTTTAAGGTTACAGCCCCTTGCTCTGGACTCTTCCCCCCACCCAACAGAGGAAATAGTTTCTCTCTATCTACCCTATCAACTCCTTTAATCATCTTAAACACTTCAATTAGATCACCCTTTAATCTTCTATATTCAAGGAAATAAAAGCCTAGTCTATGCAACATATCCTCATAATTTAACTCTTTTAGCTCCAGTATCATTCTGGTGAATCTGCGCTGCACCCCCTCCAAGGCCGATATATCCTTTCTGAGGTGCGGTGCCCAGAACTGAATGCAGTGCTCCAGATGGGGTCCAACCACGGCTCTGTAGCGTAAATTCCACCCCTTTAGATAAAGGCCAATATTCCATTAGCCTTTTTGATTTTTTTTTGCACCTGCCCAGTAGATTTTAGTGATTTCTGTACGTGTACCCCTAAATCTCTCTGCTCATCTACAGTTCCTAGCTTCTTGCCATTTAGAAAGTACACTGATCTATCTTTCTTAGGTCCAGAGTGAATGACCTCGCACTTTCCCACATTGAAATCCATCTGCTACAGTTTTGCCCACTCACTTAATCTATAAATGTCCCTTTGCAACTGTCTGCTCCCATCTACACTATTTACTGTGCCACCTAACTTAGTATCATCAACAAAATTAGATAGATATATGGCTCCCTACATTTATAAATTACTTAGATGAAGAAATAGAGTATGCCCCAACACAGATCCCTGGGAAACACCACTGATCACATCCTGCCAATCTGAGTACATACTCATTATCCCTACACTGTCTCCTATTCTAGCATTAGTCTAAACACCTGACTAATGCGGTGAGTTAGGAGTAATATTTATTGTTACTTCATGTCATGCCATCAACTCACTTCTCTGGAGAAAGTCAGATATCCCTCCAACAATAGATGGTTTGGGCTTTCTTAGTTGGCACACCAACCTTTTAATGCACTGATCTGAGATTTGAGACCAAGGTGTTTTCATCTCTATTTGATAGCAGGGGCAAGATCAGCTTGAAGGTGGAAGCTGTTATTGGTACTGTCAGTCACACTATTTTCTAAGTAGTGTCCAAACCATGGCATGGGCTACCCAGCCTTTGACAACATTTGGGTTTCTTATTTCCATCCAACTGTTTCTCTCTATTTTACTTCATCTCTACATCCAAGAGTCTGGTAAGCACGCACCCAATAATGGAGGTGTGGGGATGGATCTTGCAATTGATATTTCTGAGGCACATGAATCTACCTGCACAACTTCATGTTGATAAGCTGGTAACAACTCATTAAAAGATCCTGCATAAAGAGATATCATACCTGAGAGACAACTTTCTTATAACCCATTCACCTTGAATTTATGTTGGAACTGCTGTGGAAAAGTCAACAGTCTCTTCCACATTTTCTAGAACATAAGAATATAAGACGTAGGAGCAGGAGTAGGTCATTTGGCCCCTCGAGCCTGCTCTGCCATTCAATAAGATCATGGCTGATCTGATCTTGGCCTCAACTCCACTTCCCTGCCCGCTCCCCATAACCCTTGACTCCCTTACATTTCAAATATCTGTCTATCTCCACCTTAAATATATTCAATGACCCAGCCTCCACAGCTCTCTGGGGAAGAGAATTCCAAAGATTCACGACCCTCTGAGAGAAGAAATTCCTCCTCATTTCCGTTTTAAATGGGTGCCCCCTTATTCTGAAATTATGTCCCCTAGTTGTAGATTCCCCCACGAGAGGAAACATCCGCTCTGCATCTACCCTGTCAAGCTGCTTCAGAATCTTATATGTTTCATTAAGATCCCCTCTCATTCTTCTAAACTTCAATGAGTATAGGCCCAACCTGCTCGACCTTTCTTCATATGACAACCCCTCCATCTCTGGAATCAACCTCGTGAACCTTCTCTGAACTGCCTCCAATGCAAGTATATCCTTCCTTAAATAAGGAGACCAAAACTGTACGCAGTACTCCAGGTGTGGTTTCACCAACGCCCTGTACAGTTGTAACAGGACTTCCCTACTTTTATACTCCATTCCCTTTGCAATAAAGGCAAACATTCCATTTGCCTTCCTAATTACTTGCTGTACCTGCATGCTAACTTTTTGTGATTCATGTACAAGGACCCCCAGATCCCTCTGTACCTCAGCATTTTGTAATCTCTCCCCATTTAAATAATAATTTGCTTTTTTATTTTTCCTACCAAAGTGGATAACCTCGCATTTTCCCACATTAAACTCCATCTGCCAGATTTTTGCCCACTCACTTAGCCTATCTATATCCCTTTGGAGATTCTTTGCGTCCTCCACACAATTTGCTTTCCCACCTATCTTTGTATCATCAGCAAATTTGGCTGCATTACACTCAGTCCCTTCATCCAAGTCATTAATATAGATTGTAAATAGTTGAGGCCCCAGCATTGATCCTTGCGGCACCCCACTAGTTATAGTTTGCCAACCTGAAAATGACCCATTTATCCCGACTCTCTGTTTAGTTAGCCAATCCTCTAGCCATGCTAATATATTACCCCCAACACCATGAGCTCTTATCTTGTGTAGTAACCTTTTATGTGGCACCTTATCGAATGCCTTCTGGACTTGATCCCAAGTTCAGCAATGCTGAGGTTTCATTGGAAAAGCATACCTCTGAGCTATTTCAATTAAACCAAAACTTCTAGATTTTAGAGATTAATTTCTATCATGTTCCACTGACCTGACTTCGGAGCAGGATTACCGAATATTAAAATGCAGTTCAATGCCCTCCAAATTGTTGGAGGACAAAGGAAATATAGAATTGGCTTAATTAATTTATCCACACTTCTCAGTCAGAGGGATTCACATCTTAGTGTTTTTTTTGATAGGTTAAACCCTAAAACTGTGAAACATGTACAAAAAAAGTCTTAGATTGTGAAGTGTGGAGAGAGAAAATTAAAAAAGTAAGCACTTTCCAAACTAAAACCACTTGATTGTTTTGCTCTTTGTTTTTATGTTCTCAGCTGAACCTCTTAAAAGGCGAAGAAGATTTTAAAATCTATTTGTCTCTTTAAATTTAAGTGTTCATGTTGCCAACTTTTCATCATTGTATACTGGGAGCTTTTTGCATTTAGATTTGTGGAATCCATAAAATGTATTAAAATTCCATAAATAATAGGACAGGAGAAATGGATGAGGCTTTGCAGTGATCCCCACAATGCTCACAAAGCCGGCAGACACTGTGCTACCACGCCCAAGTGGCCATTTTTCAATTGTTAGTCCAGACACAGTGCTGCCAGAACCAATGAAACTATATCAGAACAGGACTCACCACCTGCAGTAAAGGAAAGGTTTTAAAACTCCACTGAAATGAAAACCCTGCCACATACATGAGAACAAATACATTAACTATCAATTAAATTTGTAGACCTGGGCTTTCCACTTGGCCGTTGTGCGCCTGGCAATGCATCTTCACCAGTGATTCCCTCCTGATCCCACTTGTTATTCCAGCCCAAGGTCATTGCCATATAGGAGACAGGCTTCCCAGCAACTGCCAGGGAATCGTACCAGTCTAGTAACGTAATACAACAGGCACCCCAGGGCCTATTGCAGTGGGGAGACAGAGGAGAAAAGGGGAAACAAATTCAAACTTTAAATTTCAAAATGTTTTGGTGGGGTCTGTGCATGGCAGTGCTTGGAGTGCAGTTGCACAGGCACCTCTTCCAGTTCGACCCCAGTGCCCCCTCCACTTGCCTCAGAATTCTGGATTCCGTGGCCTAACAGGCCACAACTCACCAGCATTCACACAATGTAAATCCAGGAAACGAGGTGGAGGTGGAAAGCCTAGCCTATGGAGTTTTCCATGGTTAGTAACCGTCTCCATGCTGGAATAAAGTCCACAAAGAACTATTCAATGTACAGTTGGGACAGGGGGGATTCATGATTGGGCTTGAAACCTTGTAATGGATAGCATTTTGTTTTATTTGTTCATTTTTTTTTGTTCTTTCACGGGATGTGGACATTGCTGGCAAGGCCAGCATTTATTGCCCATCCATAATTGCCCTTGAGAAGGTGGTGAGCTGCCTTCTTAAACCGCTGCAGTCTGTGTGGTGAATGTCCCTTTTTGTAACAGTTTGGTACAACTGAGTGGCTTGCTAGGCCAGTTCAGAGGGCAAGTTAAGAGTCAACCACATTTTCATTGTACAGTATATGTTTTCTGTATTTATGTGCATCATTGATCTGATACTTGAAAGATTATGGGGGAAAAATTCAGTTGGTTGCGCCTCCCGTTAGCGCCTTAAGAGGGCGCTAATGGGGCGCAAAGCATCTGGCGCCCATGCGCGGCGAAGTTTGCGCCGCTCGCGAAATTAACTAGACATTTTGCGGCGGCGCTAAACACTACCGCCACGATCTCCTGCACCGGCAGATCGTGACGTCAGTCGAGTGCGCAACGCCCTGGTATCGCCCTGGAGCGGATATTGAGTGGCGCCCCCTGCCTTACCGCCTGACGCTAGCAACGACAGGTTGAGGGGAGCATTCTGCAGTCATGAAGGGAAAGGGGGAGCGCTATTTAAAGGTGACCGCTTCCTGCCTTTTATTGTTGGTGCCATTTTTGAACTACGCATTCTGAGAGAGAGAGGGAGAGACTTCTGGAGAGATTCAATGTTGTGTGAAGGAGTTTTGGGTACTGAGCAGCATTTTGCAGGTTCATTTTGATTTGCCATTCCTTGTATCGATTTAGAAGAGACTGTGGGGGCTGCACTCTGAGCTCTTTGCCTGGTACTCTCCATTGTTCTTTCCAGCAGATTTGATGTGCAGGTCTCTCCAGGCCGAGATTCAAGGCTGCAATGAGCAGGATGTGGATGGAAAGCAAGATTAACCATCCCCTTTAAGAACTGGCTCGTGCCATTGTGTGTGTGTTCCATTGCTGACTGACATTACATGAGCTTCGCCAGCGCTCTGAGGTAGCGCCTCACTCCTCGGCCTTTGCGCCTTAAGACAGGTGTGAAGCGCCTGATTTAGCGCTGCAATCACCTCCAGGGGCGATAAAAGTCAAGTTTGCAGTCGGTGGCGATAATTAGCGCCAGGCGCTAATCTTTGCGCCCGGCCGATAATTGCGCCCCAAATGGGGCGATACTGAATTTCTCCCCCTATGTTTTTAGGTTTTAATAACTTGTACTACAATATGAATTCTTTACATCAAACAGTTCAGAGATTAATCAAATGATGAAGTTAAAAAAGGTTACAGACTAATTACTAACAGTTTTGACAAACGTTCATTCCTCTGCTCTCTCCACAGATTCTCCCTGACCTGCTGAGTGTTTCCAGCATTTTTTATTTTTGCTTTTAATTACTAACAGTATTGGCCCACTCATGTTGCAAAGGCAAGTGCACATGGAACTTCCTATGCAAGTCATAGTTTTGATTTTTCTCTACTGAAACTATGGAGGACAAATCCCAAGTAAACTATTTCAGATTACTATCTTTTTATTCCGGGCACACAATAAAAATTACCCAAAGGACAAGCTGTTGGAAGGACTTAAAACAGTTTACTGTTGGCCAAGGTTTCCTTTAATGGCAAAGCTTGATCAGGGTCAGGTTTGTACATTGGAATTTCCGGCTGTAATATTTTAGAATTGAAAAATAATTTTTTTGCCATCAAATCGAAGTGATAGATAAAAGAAACAAGTTGTATCATGGTACCATTCATTCAGGCACCCAAGCAAAACCACTGCTCAAATGCAAGTTTGGAATCCTTTGAATCTGTTCTACAAGGACAAACTGCCACCATCTTTGTCTTTGCTGTCTTATCAGATATACATTCCGTAATACTGAAACTTACTTTTCAGTGTAACATTTATTTTCAATATCTGTACTTAGGCAAGTGTTTAATTTTCAGTTTAGAATGTTATTTTACTGTAGTTCTCTCCTGCACAGATAAGTATGATTTTAATTAACTCCTCAGACTTAACAGCAATCTTGTAGTGGAGCGGAGGAAAACATTGCTTCTGGCAATTTAAACATGCCAAATCGAAGAGTACAATTTAATTCTTGGGGCTAGAAATTTGTTATAGCCAAGGAATGGGCGGTGTTTAGACTAAAAATGGTGAATAAGCGCAAGGTGAAAATCATCTAGATTGCACGCAAAATTCGTCCTCACTCCTCATTAAAATGATTGGAGCCATAAATCTGGTCTAAAAACCCAAGCTTATTGGCATTACACTGAAAAGATGGACAAATATCGGGTGTTGTAATGATTGCCACAGGCTTTTTTCACTGCTTAAAGGGGAGGTTCATTGATGCTGCAGCACCTCATTCTCAGCATTGTTGGCTGTGCAGCTGCCTCAGCAAGCAGAAGCAGAACAAGGAGAAGGAGCACTTATTTACAAATCCTGATGGCAGATTGCCGCCCCAGGGAGAGAGCCTGCAGATTTTCCCATGAAGCTTTGGAGGCATTGGTTTTAGTGGTGGAGAGAAGGCAGCTGGTCCTGTACCCACCAATGGGCAGGAGGCCCTCGCCACAAGTCTGCCGCACTATGTGGAGGGAGGTGGCACACCACATCACGGACAGCACTGTGGTCCCCAGGACCCACACCCAGTGCAGGAATAACTTTAACAAGCTCACACGGGTGGGCAGGATGAGTGAAGGCTTTAACAAATGCAACATACCGCCATCTGTACCACAAGCTTCATACACTGCTCAATGCACCACACTCCCAGCTCTCACCCACCAACAATCTCTACCTACCAACACTCACACCCACATCTCATACCTTGCACACAATGACAGCTATTCATCTATGGCAGGCAAAAGGGTCATTAGTTATTAGAATTCATGTGATATGTTTATGCATAAATTTAGTAATAAGAGTTTGGATTATTTTGTGGTCTCTCTAATTTCACCTTTGTGCCCAGGAGGACGCTGTGATATGGCATGATACAGGGATGGTATGATGGGTATATGGTGAGCAACAGGGATCTGGGGTTTTATTCATTCAAATCAGAGTCTGATGAGCTGGTCACGGCCCCATCTGTCCAGAAGTCCGATCGTCTCGCCGCCTCCTCCCTCCCTCCTGTTCCTCATCATCTTCCTCCTCGTCTTCTTCCTCCTCCTTCTGCGCACATGTTCCCGTCTTCCTCATTGCCTCCGCGCCCTCTGCCACAGATCCTGGTGCTGCATGCCAGCTCTCCCTGTCGTTAACTCCAGGTGGTGAGGTAAGTGCGAGAAGCAATTTGGCAGATGAGGCATTCAGTGAGTGTTGCACACTCACTGACGTCACGATCTCCCTGGCGTTGAAGTCCCTGACGATCGCTGTTACTGGCAATGCTATGGGGGTCCCGATTTGGCGTATGGTGCTGGATTCGACAGAAGCTGTCATTACAGCTCGCAGCGCTGCATTAGCGCCATCTACTGGTGCTAACGGGGACAAATCTTTCCCCCAAAGTGTACAACCAATTTTCAAGAGAGACAAAAATTTGCAAGTACATTACACAGCTCTACAATTGTATGGTCTGGATTATCTGCTGTTTACAGATTAACATAGAGCTGTTTGGAAACCTACAAGATCGGTTCATTGTTGTTCAGAGAAGTTGATCGAGTAAAATCTGAAGTAAATGGGCCATTGTAAAGTTTCGCAATTATCGCGATTCGAAATAACGAGATAGAAGCAGATTTGTTTGATCAGTTTATTTAAACAAAATGCTGTCATGATATAAAGGACACAGAAGCCTGTAAAATGGCCGCCGCGCATCGTGGCAGAAGCTTCCAGAATTTCAGTGGGGAGACAAGATGGCGTTCGAATATACATTTCAAAGATAAGACAGGATGCAACCTGTTTGCATTTGTGACAATAGCAAAAGATATAAGTGCTGGAATCGTTTTCCATGCGCAAGTAAGGACCATTGTACTGGGCAATCGAAGGCCCATCCAGACACATCAATACACAAATACCCCCACGGCTCTACAATGAGAGAGCCATTCTCGGGTGATTAAACAAGCATTCGGGGGCCCCCCAAAACCAGTCAGGGAGACGATTCATACGATCCTGGCTGGGCCAACAATGGGGAGAACATTAACGGGTAGTTGGCCAATTTCAGGTGCTACCGAAACCCGTTGAAGACAAGAATCGCCCCATGCTGGGAGTTTTGAGCGCCAATATTTCACAAAGGACAAACATTAAGATTTGGGCGGGAGATAAGGGAACACAGCACTATAACTATAGTGAACAAATGTCCATCGGGCTCTTATTCTCTTGATTCGACTCTTATTCGCTTGCCGCTTCATGGACTCGCTTGACTGGTGAGCTTCTGTGTTTTTCTCTGGACTCTGTTGACTATGTTGGGTGGAGCTCAAACGGAACGAGCCGCCTCAACGAGGGCAAGTGACCGGGTGCACCATCCCGAGGGTCGGTAAACGGTGTCTGGACCCGAAGGCCCGAAGAGACGAGACAAGAAGAAGAGGAGAAGAATCCACGTGCCGCCGCGGTCAGTAAACCCCGACCGCGCCCGAAAATTTACGACCCATTTCTTGAACTCTACAGGTTACTGCACGAACTGGCCAAAGACTCTTCTTCGAATTCTACCGACAACTGGTGTCGGTACAGGAAGACTTTTCTTTGAGTTCTACAGCCGGGCCCAAGTGCTGTTGAGTTCTTCATGACAACAGGGAGCCCAGCCTGCTTGCCGCAGCAGCGAAGATAAACAAGTGGGGTACAGAGACCCCTCAAAACACGTGACAGTCAGGCGCTGCAGCGAAACGAGCCGAGTGCCTCACTTTTAAAATTCTCCGAAGTATCACGAGTGGTGAGCATGTTTCCCGATCCTACAAATCTAGATGTAGTGTAGGTATTGATAGGGGAGGGTGGTTTTATTAAGGATAAAGTATAATGTGTTCCCCCTTTTACGATGTGCCGTGCGTTCTTCATTACCATAGACCAAGCTTTATGAATGTATGTATACTTGTACTCTCGTTAATTTGCGCCTATGACATGTACTTCATGATTTTGGATGCTATGCAATAAAGATTTCCATTTCGTACTATTCAACCGGGTCTATTTGAGTTTTTCTCTGCATTACTGCTCTCGCACCTAAGTCCAGTGTTAGAACCGTAAGGGCGAGTGGGTCGAACCACTCACAGGTGCTTATTGCAACAAGGCTGGCCGGAGACCAGAGCAAGCAATAGTATTAGGCAACGAAGGCCTAACCTCGCACCAGCACCGTCTGTGATACAAGCACGCCAAAACCCCTTACACCATGTAAGCATTTATTATATGATCTTAATATTTTGCAGGGAGTGTCGTGCCTAAGCAGATCTGCGCTTTCAAATTTGTCCATCTTTTACAAAGAATGCATTGGTCTATTATATATATGAACAAGATGGATAAAGCTAAAAGTGAGAGTTTCAAGTTGAACTTGGACTCTGATTTTCAGTGCACATTTTAGTTAACTTCAAAATAAGTATATTGTACGTGCTCAAAACTAAATATATATATCTTCACTGTCAGAGGAAAAAGATTTCTACCATCAAAACTATGTTAGCTAAAAACACACAAACACACCAACAGAAAAACACAAGGAAATGCTCGATCCATCCCGACTAATGGTTAAATATCGATTAATTCCAGTCTTTTGAAAGGTCTCCACCAAAAGGATATGACATTGGAAAATTGGTTTGGTTTTGTGGAAATAAAAGGCATCGGCTTGTTTTTCTTCTTCACCGCACAGCTACAATTCTGTGCACAGAACTATGGGCGCCTATACACAAAAATTGGGCCTTCGTCAATTTTAAAACAGGAAAATTTAATTCAGGAAGTATGATTTGATAAGTCTCTATGTCAGGCAACACAGAAAGCAAAGTGCCTCACTCAGGTGCATTCAGAACAGTCGGTGATGTTCAAACTTTTCTATGTGGGGATCCCCTACAAATACAGACACTTTCCTTTGGACCCCTGTCCTAACTTCTAAAAACAAGTGCCAGCAAGGAATAGAGTGCTTTCATTGCAGAAATCTCTGAATAAAAAATATTATACAGTAACAGAAATAACATGCTAGTGAGTTAGCAAATGCAGAGGGTTGATGACCAACGGATAGAAGTCGGATGACCTTGTCGACTCCTTGGAATCTTCTGAAGGATCCTACTTTGAAACCTATGTTTTAGGCAAGATATTACTGTGTGAAAACAATTGTGTGCCCATGACCGAATCAAGCATTCTGTACAGGAGGGAAAGTTGAGCTCTCTTCTATAGAGGCCACCAATATAACTTAATTCAAAGCTCAGAAGTTGATGGATAGTCAAGTAGTGTGTTTGGGAAACGGGGAGAAAAGAAACAAATATTTCATTGTAGAGGAAAGCTCGCAAAGTCATGAGTGACTGGTACAGTAATCCTCAACAGTAAACCATAAATGTAATTTTACCTGTGCCCCAGAACATATTATATAGATGTTATTATTATTTGTTCTTCAGATGTGCACAACACCGACAAGGCTACATTTATTGCCATTCCCTAGTTGCCCTGTGCATTAAGAGTCAACCATGTAGTGTGGGAGTGCAGTCACATGCAGACCAGACTGGGCACAGATAGTTGGCTCCCTTCCCTGACGGGCATTAGTGAACCAGCTGGGTTTTTACAACAATCCAGCAGCTGTCAGTCATTTTTTCACAACTTGCCACTGTGCGGTTTGAACCCATGACCTCTTGGCTACTAATCCAGCAACATTACCACTACACTACTGCACCACCAAACAGATTTTAAAGTAGGAAGATTGTTGAATTATTTATTTCAATATTTTTATATGAAGGGCAAGCACACTTTCTCCAAAGAAACAGAACCATATTAATACTTTATACAAAATTCTATGAAGTCTGTTAAAGAAATACTCCAGTCATAATACCATTGCCATAGAGTATTCCCTATCAATGATGCTTTTAAAGTTATTTGTGTGTCTTTTTGTCATCTAAAAACTTCTTTAAAAGGTATACTTACAGCTGGCCTCCTTATTGAAGCAACCATTTTTGTCCTATTTCCCAGTACTAAATCAGCTGTTGAGCACCTAACAGTTCTTCCAGGACTTTCCAGCTCCGTGTATTTATTGGACTATCTCAACCACTGCAAGTTTTTTAAAGCATTTCTATGTTAACAATTCAATTAGCAGCTTTTTAAAAAAAACTGAATCTGCAAGGTGGGGAACCCCTCTAATTATTCCTCAATAATCTACCTGCTGCAAATGATTAAAGGTAAGCAAGGTATATTTTGGCCCATTTTGTGACCATCAGCCATTGTTTCAGTAAAATCAATAGACGGGTAATCTACCTCTTAGTACAATCAAATAAAACCCAACAAAACAGCTGGAAGTTACTCGAATAAAACAAGAGATTTCCAAGTGATTAATGCCAACATGCGCTTTCCTCCAAACGTGTCCACTCACTGTAATTATCAGCTCTAAAGTAAAACTGCTCCAGGCAATTTTTGGAAGTGATGCAATACTTAATGAATTTTAAACAAGTTGTACTGTTTTGCGAGACAGCCTGGCCAGAAATGTTCTACAAAGTTATGAAAATGTCAGACCTATTAAACATGACGTTTACAGAGATAGCACAATGTCAGAATAGTGCTCGTGAGGCTCTTTGCTAGACCCCATTCCAAAGAATACTTTTTTTTTTAAACTTAGCCATTCCTTTGAGAACGGTGTCTGGCAACTTCACAACCACCCAAAAGGTTTGTTTTTCAGACTGAATGGATTTAATTGTTTTACTAGGAAGGCAGCACCAGCAATCCTGTGCAGATCACAGAGGAAACTTCCCATGCACGACTTTTACCCATTGGAAAAGGTTACACATGGCCCATGCAACAGTATTATACTGCAAATGGACACATGATTATTTTGCAAGGAAACAATCAATCATTTCTGGTTCCGGTTGGAATATGCAACCACTTCCTCAAATTTGTATTAAAACTGAAGTTGTTTACACAGTAAATTGAACAAGTGAAAGATAGAGATTAAGGATAAACAAATACACCCTCCACTCAGCAATATGAAGAACAGGCAGCAGCTTCACACAGGTCACCTAAAAAGGTCATGGATAAATTTGTATGCTGTAACTACTGCACCATCTCAAACTAATACCTTTTATTGAAATGCATCTGAAATATTCCTGAAACTTGGCCCAGCTCTCTCCACTTAAACTGTTTCAATCATTTCTAATCTGAACCAGCAAAAATTGGAACACAGAAAATTAAACAAACTTATTAAGAATTTTCATTCATTTTATTACACAATATGTCAATTTACAAGACATATGAAAACAGCTAGGAAGGAGTCTGATTTAAATAGGAAGAATACACCCTGGCAGTGCTGATTACTTCCTTTTTCCCTCTCTATGACAAATAATGTCTCCATTGTCCCAACTTGTATTGTATGCAAATCACCATTCTATAATGCCCTCAGAATAAATCACATCCGTTCCAATTCAGTGTAATACTGAGGTGCTCACTGTATGATTACACTGGGTTTGTGAAACTATTATGTAGCGATATACAATAAAGGTAATTAAAGGTAATCGCTGCACTATAGCAGTGTGTGTGTGCACCTGTGCCTGCATGTTCAAGCTCCATCTGCAGCTGGAGTACTCACATTTATTGTATGACTTGACACAGCCAGAGTAAACATAAGAACACCTTTTCACAGGTATTGACATTTTAATCTTATTTGCAGTTCATAATGGACCAATTGTGAATCGATTCCCCTGGTTCTCATTATTGGGTGGGGAACACTGTTGTAATCAACTGTACTATTTGGTGGGAGGATGCAGCTTTAACTTTTCTGCAAATCAATAAAATATACTAACAACAACATTTCTAGGGCTGCAAATATTAAGCTAGTAATCAAAAAGGCTAATTGAATGTTGGCCTTTATCTCAATGGGGCTGAATACAAAGGGGGAGGAGGTGATGCTTCAGTTGAACAGAGCCTTGGTCAGACCCCTTCTGGAGTACTGCGTTCAGTTTTGGGCATCGCACCTCAGGAAAGATATACTGGCCTTGGAGCAGGTACAGGGCAGAGTTATCAGAATTCCAGGGTATAAAGGATTAAATTATAAAGGACAGGTTGCATAAACTTGGCTTTTATTCCCTTGAGTTTAGACAGTTGAGGGGTGATCTAATTGAGGTGCTTAAAAGGATAAAGGGATTCCATAGGGATACAGAGAAACTATTTCCACTGGTGGGGGAATCCAAGGGGCACCATATTAAAGTTAGAGCGAAGGAGTAAAATCAGGAAGCACTTTTTCCACACAAAGGGTAGTGGAAATCTAGAACTCTCTCCCCAAACGCTGGGTTAATTGAAATTTTCAAGACTGTGATGGATAGATTTTTGTTAGGTAAAGGTATTAAGGGATATGGATCAAAGGCGGATAAATGGAGTTCAGGTACAGATCAGCCATGATCTGACTGAATAGCAAAACAGGTTCTCTTCCCAGTTTCTCAAACTTTTTTAGTCCAATTAATTAAAACTTTTTCACAATGCTTTAGTCACAAATTCACAGCAGATTTCTAGTCATTTACTGTGTTCAGTTTTCACAATAAAACTGCTATTTCCCAGTGCATGGTTAAAGGGAATATTGATGTCACCAACATTAGACAGGTGTAAGCAGTCAGATTACAATCTTGTCCACCACCCGCCCAAAGAGTATACAACAAACAAATGTTACACACATCAGACTGCTCACCACCTGTGCAAGCATCTGTAATAAAGACTGATGAGTACGGCAGAG
This sequence comes from Squalus acanthias, assembly GCA_030390025.1. Taxonomy (NCBI): domain Eukaryota; kingdom Metazoa; phylum Chordata; class Chondrichthyes; order Squaliformes; family Squalidae; genus Squalus; species Squalus acanthias. The sequence continues at coordinate 143,922,068 of CM059427.1, read as the reverse complement.
GGGAGCCCAAGTGTCAAGAGATCACATAGATCTGAACTGAATATACTCTCCTGGTCTAAATATGGTGTAAAGAGGGTGACTCAAGTAAAGAGCACCATAAGTAGATTACAGCAACAAAGATGATTGGGAGCAAAACAACAAAGGGTGTTCAAGGAGAAGTATCAATGACATTAATGTCTAATCTTTCAGGTTGGACTTTGATCAAGGCATGTTTTGGCAGCAATGAAGTTATGGTAAAAATTACTTTTCAAATTAGTGCACCTAATTTAGTTTTATAGTTAATGTTTCCAATGATTTCTCTACAGATGTCCTTGTTTGGTATGGTATGTGAATGTTTGTATTGGTTACCCCCTCCCCAAACGTTAGAGCTTGATTTATGACAGCTGTTTTAATAAGTGATGGAAATATTCCATTACAGATAAACATAATGATAACAGCAATAGTCGTAATTTCGAATTGAAGGAATGCCAAAGAGTCCATTGAATAGTGAATGTAGTCCAACATAATGGCCGGACTCTTTACCTTGGAGTCTGGTCGGGATACCGAAGATTTGAACAGCGCGTTCTGCACTGCGCGGTTAACTCAATGACCCCAATTAAAAGAGTCATGTGCGTTTCCCGGCCCAATTAAATGGAACGGGTCTGATGATGTCACCCATGACTGGATTTCAGCGTGGATGATGTGCCGGTCACCCCAACCCCATCACTCTGCCTTCCCAAGCCTAATCCTGCACATCACTCCTCACACCAACCTACCTTGCAGGTGTACCCATCCCTCTCTGTCAATGCACTTACTCCCATCCCCATCTGACTAACCACCCCTCACACTCACCCTCATCCTAATGCAATCATAGCAAGTAACACCACAGAAGGAGGTCATTTGGTAATGTCACGCCACTCTCTCAGAGTCACCCTCTACAGATGTAGCCCATCCATTCCTTACACTCATTCCATCATTCTCACTCAAAGTTCTCTTCTTTCCCTCCTTGCAGGAGAAGAGAGCGCAGAACAATAGGAAGAGGCAGAGAACCAGAGGTGGCCCTCCAGTCTGCAGTAATTCGACACCAGCAGAGGAGCACGCCCTCAAAATCTCTGGAGCTGCAGAGCTGCTGGCAGTGGGAGACAGAGAGAGGGGGACCTCCCAGCAACCTGGTGACAAAATTAAATCTCATACAGTCACATGGCATACAGCAGTCGCTCATCTGGTGACTGATGTCAGCAGCCAGTGAAATGTCATCACATGCATTATGGTAACGTTACCCATTCTTATCATAAATACTTCTAATTCATCTCTTTACTCTCCCACAGGTCCATCAAGTGTCCCCCCCACCCCGCCACACCCCCGTCCAGCCGGAGGAGGAAGACAACTCCTCAATTAAACTGCAGTCTCTGAAGGTGCACTGTCACCAGACCCAAGCGCAGCCAGCACCAGCGCAGATACGCACACCTCGGTGGGTCCTGTGCAAGATAGAGTAGTGTTGTCACCTGGTGTCTCACAATTCACAAGTGAGCAAGAGCAGATGGTGTTGACAGGGACAGCAGTGGAGACTCCTCGCCGGAGGGCGCAGGACGCTCCAAGCTCTGCTCAGCTGCATGCAGATGCTGAACCTTGGGGTCCATCGAGACAGAGGGTGATCTTGGAGGGGCAGCAAAAATTGCAGGAGGCGCTGGCAGCTTTTGCAGCCACGATGTGTGCAAATGTGCAGAGAATGGAGGAGTCCGTCTCCAACATGAGCAGCACTATCTCGCAGGCAATGGCGACGATATGCTGTTCCATGGAAAGGATGGCCACCTACATGGAGCAGCAAATGCGCCAGTCACACGAGAACATGCTTGCGGTGAACAACAGATGGCAGACGCTCACTGACCTCATCTCGAGGAGGGATATTAACGTAGACTTGGGCGTTCATCGCCCCACTGATCTGCAGCAAGGTGCTCTCCAGCTCCTTGCTAGCAGGGAAGTGCAGGTGGTCCATGAGAGGGATGATGTTGAGAGGGGACTTGGAAGTGGGGGCTCTGCTTAAAGCGCTCACACTTCTCCCCCGTTGCCTCCCCATCTGTCAGAGCCCCACATGCTGCCTCAGATCCCGATGGCCGAGTCTGCCCCTGCACAGTTGCAGGAGGAGCAGTCTTTGGCGGGGACCTCACAGGCTCCAAAATCCAGAGGACGTCCGCCAAAAGTGTCAAAGCAGTCACAGCAGGGAAGTAAGCAGCCTATCTCTACCTCTGCTGAAGCCACAGGGGTTGCACCTCATAGAAGCACGCGGAAAAGAAAAAAGACACAATCCTAGATGCACAAGGGTATGCACGTGGGTGTATGAAAAAGTGTTAGTGATAAGTTTCAGTTATATTTCTGACGCACGTAAATTTATTTCTTTGCACAACTTTCCCATCTTGTCCATTTTTGCCTGCTACCTGGGAAGTGGCTTTGTCACTTGGAGTGAATGGTGAGACAGTAATTAACCTCTGAGGGTTTGGGTGAGAGGAATGGCTTGGTCATTGTAGGGCTACTTTGTGGTGTTGTTGCCAGGGTGGGGGTGGAGTTAGTCCAGCATCTGGGAGCCATATGGGTTCACTGGTGCAAGTTAAGTAAATCTGGCCATTATGAGGCCATCCCGGGCAACAATATGCACTGCTGCTGGTGCCATCTCCACCTCAGGTTCCTTCTCCTCCTCCTCCTCCTCATGTTCCACCTGTTCTTTCTCCTCCTCTGAAGAGTCTGTGCGCTCTGCGCTTTGCTCCTCCTGCAGCTCCAATCCTTGTGGCTGTGCTCTGTTGTGCAGCGCGCAGCATACGACGACGATTCTGGAGACCCTGGCTGGTGCGTACTGAAGGGCTCCTCCAGATCTGTCAAGGCATCTGAAGCGAATCTTCATCATGCCGACTGCTTGCTCTATGACACATCTGGTGGACATGTGGCTATCATTATAACGCTCCTCGGCCTCATTACTTGGCCTCCTCAATGGTGTCATCAGCCACATCTTCAGTGGATAGCCCTGGAATCCAAGCAGCCAGCTGGTAAGTCTGTTTGGAGGTGCAAAGAGCTGAGGGAGGGTGGACTGGCGCAGGACAAAAGAGTCATGGCAGCTGCCAGGGAATCTGGCACACATGCATGATGATCTTTTTATGGTTGCAGACAAGCTGCACATTGAGGGAGTGGAAGCTCTTGCGGTTCACAAACACTCCTGGGTGATGATGGGGTGCCCTGATGGCCACACGTGTACAGTCGATGACGCCCTGCACCCGTGGGAAGCCAGCCAGAGTCGCAAAGCCGAGTGCCCGCTCAGTAACACTGGCTTCCTCAGTGGCAAAGTTTACATCAGTCGCTGACTTCTCAAAGATGGCATCGGTCACCGGGGTGATGCATCTGTGACCTGGGTGATGCATCTGTGTGTGGCCGACTGCGATATCCTGCAAATGTCTACTGCAGATGCCTGGAAGGAGCCTGAGGCGAAGAAGTTGAGGGCGGTGGTGACTTTGACAGCCACTGGTAAGGCATGTCTACCAGGTCCTCTGGGCAGCAGGTCTTGTTCCAGCAAGCTAAAAATGTCTGCGATGGCCTGGCGTGATAGCCTGAGCCTCCTGAAGCACTGCTGCTCAATCATGTCAAGGAACCTCATCCTCTGCCTGTATACCCTGTGTTGGGTGTATCGCCTCCGGTGCAGGTGCAGCCCTGTGGTGCCCCCCTCTTTCCTGTGGAGCATCAGGTCGTTGAGGAGAAGGCTGCTGTGGTAGTTGCTGCTGCTGCTGGTGTTATTGCTGCTGGGGTTATCCTTTGTACGATTCTGAGGTCCAAGGTGAGAAAGCATAAGTGGCACCCACGCTGATCTAATAGATGCCAGGTAAAGTGGAGATCAGAGGCACAATCCCTCAACGTTCTGATAGTGATGAGAGTGGCTTCAAAGGTTGCAGAAATGACCTGCAAACTCCTGACAGCAAAATCTCTGCACAAAAGGGTGTCAGCAAGAGCCTTTCCATTAGGCAAGGAAGCAGATCATTATTTTTCCTTCGCATTCCTAGCACTTCCTACAGGATACATATTTGCTGGTCAAGACAAGAGGCTGGAAATCTTCTCCCACACCTCTGCCAGTACTATTCAATAGCAAATCAACAGGATGTGCAAAAGAGCACCGTGGAGGGGCCTGATGTGCCAGAGGAGGACACAGCATCACTTCTGTTCCACTGGTTTTTCTCATGACTTTCCGATTTGGCTCAACTGGCAAGGTAGGTTCACTAAACACTGTCCTTGTGCATTTCCTACTGGAACGGAATTGGCAGGCCTGCAGCAATCCACCCTTCTTATTGGGAATGGTTGGCTGTGTGGAGGAGAGTACCAACCCTAAAATAGCATTTCTCATTCTGAGCAAGGAAAGGCACAAGCAATATATCCCAGATCCACCAATTTCCTACAGTAATCAACCACTAAGAAGCAACGGAGCCCATTGTCAGTGAACAAAGTTTTCAGATACTCCCCCTCAAGGAAAGCATCTTGCCTCTCCTCGACACTTACCCATGTGACCTTGTCTACAGTAAGAAACCCCAAAGAGGAAAACATAAAAGCCAGTTCCTACATCACAGCACACATTACAATGCAGTAACATTGCCTTTTCACCAGTGGAAAAAACCAGTTTGTTTTTAAATGCCGTGACCATTGTTATACTCAGCCCATGTAACGGCTAGGATTTGAGAAGTCACCAGGTTGAAAAACCATTGAGGCAATAAAAACTACAGCATTGAATAATATATATATATATATATTAGACCTTTTTAAAAGCATTCCACGGTGTGATTTTCAAGTGGAAAGCAGTGGGTGGCATTAGTGGTGGGTGGAAAGAGAAGAAACTAGAACACAAATATGTAATACATATTTCATTTCACTGTCATAAATCTCTTTTTAAGGACTGAATCTTAATATACTTAAAGGAGATGTCTGCGAGGAGATTAAGAGTAAAGATAAATGAGAAATTATATTTCTGCAAAATGTAGAGAACTAAAGCATTTATATTGTTTGACATAACTTGCATAACATTTTACTCAAATTCTCTACAAAAGAAATCAGTTTGAAAATGTAAAATTATCATGGAATTTATTTACGTAATCTGTCTGGCACAGACTTTAAAAATAGAAAACAACCTTTAGAATACAAAATTATAACCTTCTTTCAGCAAAACAATGAAATGTTCCCAAGCCTGCCACAAAGGAGAGGTGGGTGGATTGCTGCATGAGTCATTTACTCTGACTCAATTCAGTCCTTTCTCCTTCTATTTTCTTTTTAATTTCTTTTGTATTTGAGGCCTGAAAAGGGCACTTGACCGCAATGACTTTGGCCATTTATATGGGCATCTATAATGAAGACTAATGACTACTTTGTACAAGTCTGGATGAAACATGGCACAGTATTCGATACAGAAGCAGGGGTAAAAAGTACTAGAGATTTAATGACACTAATTTCTGAAATATATATTTTACAAGGCTACGTATATTAATTGCTGTAAAGTTTAAGCATGCAAACGACAGGTGTGAACAAATATGTATATAACCTACACAGAAGCTCTGCTCATAGCATTCTTTTCAGCTTTTTCTCTCACGTCATTGACTTTTATTTCCATTATTTTCTCCTTGCTGGTCTTTACCTGGATTATTTTCTTAATTTGTGCAATTATCCACACACATTCCCTTTATGGAAACCACATCTTAAATTCAGATGCTCAGTGCACAAGCTGGACATTTCTTCAACTCCCATTAACACATGCGTGAACCCTGAAATCTTATTTACAGTAGACAGTTACTGTACAAAGCAACTCAACAACTTGTATTCGTATAGCGCCTTTAACGTAGTAAAACGTCCCAAGGCGCTGCACAGGAGTATTTTAAGACAAAAACATTTGACACCAAGCCACATAAGGATAAATTAGGGCAGGTGACCAAAAGCTTGGTCAAAGAAGTAGGTTTTAAGGAGCGTCTTAAAGGAGGAAAGAGAGGTAGCGAGGCAGACAGGTTTAGGCAGGGGATTCCAGAGCTTAGGGCCTCGGCAACAGAAGGCACAGCCACCAATGGTTGAGCGATTATAATCAGGGATGCTTAAGAGGGCAGAATTAGAGGAGCGAAGATATCGCGGGGGGTTGTGGGGCTGAAGGAGATTACAGAGCTAGGAAGGGGCAAGGCCATGGAGGGATTTAAAAACAAGGATGAGAATTTTGAAATCAAGGCGCTGCTTAACCGGGAGCCAATGTAGGTCAGCGAGCACAGGGGAGATGGGCGAACGGGACTTGGTGCGAGTTAGGACACGGGCAGTCGAGTTTTGGATGACCCCAAGTTTACGTAGGGTGGAATGTGGGAGGCCAGCCAGGAGTACATTGGAATAGTCAAGTCTAGAAGTAACAAAGGCATGGATGAGGGTTTCAGCAGCGGATGAGCGATGTTACGGAGGTGGAAGTAGGCGGTCTTTGTTATGCTGCGGATATGTGGTCGGAAGCTCATTTCAGGGCCAAATATAACACCAAGGCTGTGAACAATGTGGTTCAGCCTCAGACAGATGATAAGGAGAGGGATGGAGTCAAAGGCCGTGATTTTGTTATTGGATGCGGCTTGGGAGCGGGTCAGCTAGTTTAAGGGTTCCAGTCCCGCCCCCAACTGCATCCGGCCCACTGACGTGATTTTACGTCGATTGACCTTGTTAAGCCCGCCCTGCGGGCTTGCCGGCCAAATAAGAGGAAGCCGGTCAGATGACATCATTTGATGACGTGTCATCTGCCGGTTTTCTTAAAGGGATCACGCACAATTTTTTTTTGACAGCTCATTTCTCAGTGTTTGACAGCATTGAGGTGCTGCAAACACTGACAATCACTGTACAAAGGTGAGCTCTTGCACCCAGGCTCACCAGTGTCTCCCTCTTTAGGCTAGAACAGATGGCAGCTGCAGGTGAGGTTACAGAAGCGATCTGTCACTGGTGAGAGAGGTTCTCCCAATGAGGTGGGACTAGACATACAATTCAATACTTGTTAACTACAGAAAAGTCTAAATGCATTAAAAATGAATTTCCCAACATTTTCTTACTTCTCAAACTCACCAGTGCACCATTGGATCCTTCACACTACTTCTGCAGCTGTCATCAATGCAGAAACATTACAGCAGACTCACAACACGCCACACTTACCTGGTGTGGTATCCGGACATCGGGAACCCCGAGGCAGAAGCGGCAAAATTGAAAAAGAGCCTGTTAACAAGCATCAAGTACCTGTTAACAGCCAGGTAAGTGGCTATAATCCTCTTCCCGCCGCTAGGTGTCGGGTCCATGCGCAAATCAGGGACCCGACACTTGGGAAGATTGATTGGAGGTGGGTTGACAGTGGGTTTCCTGCCCGCTGTCAATCTTTGCGATTTTGACAGCGGTCCCGCCTCCAAACCCGCACTCTGAGCGCCGGCAAAATTCCGGCCAAAGCATTCAGAATTCCTCTCTCCCGCTGGGGAAACAGCCCTATTTATGTTGCAAGTTTTAACGACAAGAAAAAATATGGACCAAACCACATGGGCACTAGTATCCTGCTGCTATCACAGTCAAAGTGGGTTTACATAACATGAATTCTTTACCAGCCATGTTCAGGCCCTGGATGCTGGAATTTGCCTCGATTGTAAATTAAGCTTGTTCCAACAACAAGCAGCAATGGAGAAACAAGCAGCTCTAATCAATTTAAAAGATAGGAAAAAAATAGAAAAATAATACAATAACTTGTAATAATTATGAGAAGTCGCACAACACCAGGTTATAGTCCAACAGCTTTATTTGAAATCACAAGCTTTCGGAGCGCTCCGAAAGCTTGTGATTTCAAATAAAACTGTTGGACTATAACCTGGTGTTGTGCGACTTCTCACATTTGTCCACCCCAGTCCAACACCGGCATCTCCACATCATTGTAATAATTATATTGGGTTTATTGTAGAAAACATGGCGAGATGCTTCACAGAGGACACATTGCCAAAACTATTACACGGGGCACAGAATACAAGGATAGAAGGCACTGAATGAATATTGGCCAAACCAAACTTCCCCAGAATGCAAAACAAGTGTTCTCACTGTTCTTGTCAAAAAGCTTTTTTTACATCCAAGGAAACTGCCAGAATATTACTACTACTACAACAACAACAATTTAGATCGTGCCATTTAACAAAGATAAACATCCCACTGCTCTAGACAAAAGAAATTAGAAGGTGTGTCCAAAAGCTTGGTCAAAGTGGTGTGTTTTAAGGAGGAAAGGTTTAAGAAGGGAGTTTCAGGTCCTTGGCGGCTGAAGGCATAGCCACCAATAGTGGGCAGAAGATGGGGAGATAGATGCACAAGAGGTCACAAATGGAGGAATGGAGCGCTTTGAGAGGGAGGGAATCATAGAGCTGGACAAGGTTATAGAGACAAGGGCATAGAAGGATTTAAACACAAAGATAAGAATTTTCAACGAGGCGTTGGAGGAACCAGAAGCTGATGTAGATTATCAAGAACAAGGCTAATGGTTAAGCGGGACTTGGTGTGGAATAGGATGCGGGCAGCATAGCTTTGAATGAGCTAAAGCTTATGGAAGATGAAGGGTGGGAGGCCGGAGATGAAAGCAATGCAGTAATCACATCTCGGAGGTGACAAAAAAGTGTACATGAGCATTTCAGAGGCAGATGGGTAGTGGTGGTGGTGGGGGCACAGAGGCAGGTGATGTTAATAGCAATGTGGGCCAACCTGCACTGATTATCAGAGGACCATCTGCCTTTCACAAACCTTACCTGACCCTACATCAATAATATGTAGAAGTACCGTCTCCAAATTTCTGTCCAACACTTGCGCTATTATTTTGTGGCCTTTGCTCTGCAGGGATATTAGGCAGCCATTGCTGTAAAGTACCAGGTCCTTACCTTTCTTGGCAATCACTAATGGTAATACTATACTCATAGTAAAATGTTACTTTACAAACCATAAACACCTGCAAGACTGCACCCATCACAAATCAGATCCCAACTTAGGAAAAATCTGAAAGAAGTGCAACATATAAAAATAAAGCCCAACACCTTCTCATTCTGTATTCCCTTGCCTGCCTTAACTTTGTATTGTTTCTCTAACCTCGTACAGGATCTGACATTTGAAGATTCTGAAACAAATATGACAAATGACTTGAACCAGACAGATTAGGCAGGGACATTAGCAATACAGAAGAAAAATGGAATGCTTTCAAAACCATCTTTATGCAAAATGAAAGTATGTATGCTCCTAGAGTTAAAAAAGGGCACATGGTAAAACAAAGCAAAAATCTAATGGATAATATCCAAAGACAATCAGATTTAAGCCAAAATATTATTAAAGGTTTAAAGAAAATACTTCTCAGTAGAACAGGGATAGTTAATGATCTCAGCTAAAAGCAATGAAGGCTGCTATCAAAGCTGCCAAAAGGACATTGGAGAAGAAGATAGTGGAGACTGTGGTAGTTGTAGCAAGGTATTTTTCAGCTATGTTAGGAGTCAGAAGGTTATTAGTACTGTTTTGGGCTATTAATGGTTTCCTCGGGGCAAATTCAGACGGATATGACAAAAGTTTTAAATGGCTACTTTGCGTAGTCTTCACTAGAGAAAATGCAGCTGATACATCATAGGATTGATACTAAAGTTGAAAGCATCAAAGTGCATGCAGATATGCAATGAGATGCGGATCGGACGTTGAGGTTTCAACCATGACTTCCACATTGTGAAAGACTGACATGTTCTCCTTGGTGATGCACCACAACTGCAGCAGGACAAAGGGGAAGATAAAGATGATGAGAAAGAGCCAGTAGCTGACGAGGATAGGGTGGTGCACAGAAAATTCACTCATCAAATAGTGATTTCTTTGTTCATTGAATAGTCTGCCGTGTATAGTATAACACAGCCGAGAAGCAACAAGGTATAGCTGCTTAACATATTACATTCACATATTACCGACAGTAACATGTTAAATTTGAACTCATCACATATGCCATACCTTCCAAATATCCCATTATCTGATCAAGAATCCCCATTCTGGTTGAAACTCAATTTCTTGCAATGCTCCCGGAGGTATAACGTTCATGGAAGAAAATCATTTTTTAAAATCTTCTTTCTCCTCACTGTACATGGCAACAACAATCCTTTTTTAACTCAGAACACATGCCTGACACCACTCCTGCTTGACAGCTAGCTCCCAAATGATGGTTGTTTGCAGTACCTTTAAGATGTTTTTTATGGTACAACACCTCTTCAATCCCTTGTAGAAAGGCTGCATGGTCAGCCTCATGTTCTAGATGTAAATGGTTGCTTAATGCAAGAAAAAGCAGATAATGTTGCTAGCTGGGAGGTTTGCAGGAAGTGTAAATAAACCCCTTTTTGATTTTAAGGGGGAAAAATTGGGTATCGCACATTTTGGGGTGCTAATATCTGCCGGACGCAAAGTTTAGCGCCTGGTGCTAATTATCGCCACCGACCATGAAATTCGTCTCCATCACCCCTGAAGGTGATTTGAGTGCTAAATCAAGCGCTATACATCTCTCTTAGGGCGCTAATGTTGGGGAACGAGGTGCTACCTCAGAACGCTACTGAAGCTCAGGCGATGTCAATTACCCTGGAACTCAGACAGACTGGCGCCATCCAGTTCTTAAAGGGGAGGGGCCATCATGCTGCACAGCCACACCCTGATCATTGCAGCGTTTGACCTCAGCCTACAAACACCTACAGATATTGCTCAAACAATTGTGATGGATACTCAGAGGCCCAGGGCGGGAGCTCAGCGCTTTAGCGACCAGGCATTGGTGGCTCTGGTTGGCGCTGTTGAACGGCGACAGGCAGTGCTCTTTCCAGAGAGTGGCAGGGAGGCCATTGCCCCGGGAGGTTAGAAGAGTCTGGAGGGAGGTAGCCCAGCATGTGTCATCGAGGAGCCTGGTGCCGAGGACACATACACAGTGTCGTAAAAAGTTCAACGACCTCACTCGGGTGGTCAGGGTGAGTACCTGCTTTTCAATACCTCTACATCCCACCATCTCAACTTCACTCTGTGCACAGACAGTCTAAATACCCAAATGCCGAACACTCATCCAACAACTATGGCCATCTCATAAAATTCACATGCACATCCCACACCTTGCAGACATTAACAGCTATTCAACTATGGTAGGCACATCTGCCAAACACATGGCTGCACACTCACTCACACGCTGTCCTTTTTCTTGCAGGCCAAGCTTTCACATAACCGCCGAGAGACCCAGCGGATGGAGCTGCACCCCATCACTGAATTGGAGGAGAGAGTCCACAGACTCATTGCGAGTCAGGTAGTAGGCGCCGTGGCCAGTGGAGAGGTCGACCCCCTTGGGGACAGCAACGGTATGTTCATCAGCTTTCTCTCCTCTCTCATACCACTTCCCCTTCACAACACCAGCCTATTTCACTTTCAATCTAACTAACTATCTCCAGTCCTTGCTCCCTTCCTGCCCCCCTGCCCTCATGCTAAAGCCACTCTTGTACCTTCCTGCTTTCAGATAGTGAACCACCAGCTGAGCAGCCTGTCCCTCAGCCTGCCAATGGCAGCGACGCGCCAGAGGAGGAGTGAGAGGAAGCCGGAGCCTCACCGCCTGCATCTCCCGAGGGTGACACTTCCGACACTGGGGCCACGCGTTCCCTGGAGGGGAGCAGGGGGTTTGCATCTGATGTGGGTGAAGCTCCGGGACCCAGCGGGCTGCAGCAACGCCATGGGGGAAGGGAAGCTCAGGAGCCATCTACCCGGAGGGTGAGTGTGCGCACGAGTTCTGCTGCACAGGACTCGGATGAGGACCTCGATATAGCGGCCATGAATACTCAGGCTCTGAGCATGCATACGGAGTAATGGCAAGGCTGCCCGACCTGCATGGATGCACTGGCTAGGAGCGTGGAGGAGTCCGCCGCCAGCACAGCTGTCGTCTGTGCGTGAACCCAACCTTGCCTCGTTGCAGAGGATGGTTGAATTGCAGGGAGACCGTGGGGAACCAGAGCCCATGCCGCGTGTAATGGGTGAGGTGGCAGGATCTATTGCAGCACAGGCCGATGCAACGCAACGGCTCAGTGCTGCAATCGAGTCATTGGTTGGTGCCATCCAGTCTCAGACTGCTCTAATGCAGTCTCAGATTGATGCTACGCAAACACTGACTGCTGCCATCATCGCTGGGTCGCCCACAGTCCACCGGGGATCTCACGGTGCTGCAGCAGGCCAGCAGATTGCTCCGGATGCTGAGGTACTGCCCCAGGGGAGTTGCAGTGTGTCGGTCGAGCAGAAAGCTGCTGTCCTCTCTCAGGGTAACAGCATTCCTGCTCCCACCACTGCCACTTCACTTGCCACAGCCTGTAACACAGCCAGCCCAGACTGTTGCCGCCCATGCAGAGCTGGTGCAGTCTGCAGCCGGGCCCTCCAGGCCCAGAGCTGGTCGAGGGCGTCCTTCAAGGCCATCTGCAGTCTCTGGATCCAACATTCAGCAGCCTTCCGCCAGCCTTGCTGCAGCCACTGGGGCCACATTACGGAGGAGCAGCAGGGTGGGAAGCGGGGGGGGGTGGGGCGGGGGAGTGCGCAGGGGATGGAGATCACCCTCGCAGGCCGAAAAGTAGAAATTATTAATAAATAGGGGGAATGTTTGTGGCAAAGTTTGATGTTATTCTTAATGTATTTGTTTACAGTTTTGACACTTATCTCGATGTTGTAAGAATGAGTTTTGTTAGTTTATGAATTGTTGAGTTTGTTTCTAATTGTTTGTCCTGAATAAATAAGACACAGTTTGTCATATAAATAAAAAATGTTATTGGAACTTTACAACTTTGCTCATTTAACTCATTGGAGCTTTGCCCGGCAATAGGGACTCTGGGATGCTTGCGATGATGTGCTTCTTCATCCCAGAAGTAATCTTCTCTGTCATTCTTCAGAAGCGGTGTCTTATCAGGCGTTCACAGACGGCCCTTGCAGAGGCAACATTGTGTGCCTCCCTCCCACGTCGGTGCTGCTGATCCTCCTCTTCATCCTCATCCTCCTCCACCTCTTCCTCCTCCTGAGGTGGTCTACCAGTCCCTGGTGGCAATGGCTGGGTCCTCATAATTGCAAGGTTCTGAAGCATGCAGCACACAACAATGAAAAGCGAGACTCGATTGGAGAGTACTGCAGGGCTCCTCCAGAGTGGTCAAGACACTGGAACCGTTGCTTCAAGATGCCGATCGTCTGCTCAATGAGGTTCCTGGTGGCGCTATGGCTCTCATTGTAGGCGAACTCAGCAGGAGTGTTGGGGTTACGGAGCGGTGTCATCAGCCAGGTGCAGAGTTGATAACCCTTGTCCCCGAGGAGCCATCCACTAGGTTGACACGGTGGTTGGAAGAGTTCTGGGACACCAGTCTGGCGCAGGATGAATGCATCGTGGCTGCTGCCAGGATAGCGGGCATTGACGGCGAGGATGCGCTGTCTGTGGTCACACACCAACTGGACATTCAGAGAGTGGAAGCCTTTGCGGTTGCGGAACACCTCTGCATTTTTATGAGGTGCCCACAATGCCACGTGCGTGCAGTCATGGCGCCCTGAACCATGGGGAAGCCCGCTATCCTAGCAAAGCCACATGAGCGTTCACGCGGTTTGTCCCGGGTCATGGGGAATGAGATGTACTCCCTTCTCCTTTTGTACAGAGCATTTGTCACCTCCCGGATGCAGCAATGGACAGCGAACTGGGAGATATTCGCTATGTCCCCAGCTGAAGCCTGGAAGGAGCCGCTGGCGTAGAAATTGAGAGCCACCATCACCTTCACTGCCAGCGACAGAGATGTCCTGATCCTGAGCTGAGGCTGGAGCTCTGGCTGCAGGAGGTGGCAGAGCTCAGTGACCACCTCCTTGCTGAAGCGCAGCCTTCTGAAACACTGCTCCTCAGACAAATGAATGTAGGAGAATTGCTCCCGGAATACCCTGGGAGGGTAAGGTCTCCTGTGCAGAGGGCTGTTGGCCCTCCTCCCTCTGGCCACATTTGCCACGCTCTCTCTCTCCTGCTGCCTCCGAAGGTGAAGCTGGAGGACGACGCCCCAAGTTAGTAGAGCCACCATTTAATCTTCTAAATGTGGTAAATATGAAGCTCAGAGAAATAGGAACCTGAAAAGTGTTGCTCAGGACCAGAACTCCTTGTCGGACAGCATTAAATCTCTCCAAACGTCTCTCTCCCTCTCAACCTGCATATGCCAAAAATTTGCTGACTAAAAAAAGCAGGAAACGCACGCCTTTAAATAGCGCTCCCCCAGCTCCCAGCCGACTGCAAAATGTTCCCCTCTACCTGTCGTTCCTAGCGGCAGGCACTAAGGCAGGGAACGAGAATCAATTTCCGGTCCGGAGCGCTACCGGGGCGTTGCACGCTTGGATGACATCACGATCTCTGGGCGCAGGAGATCGTGGCGGTAGTGTTTAGCGCCGCCGCAAAACGCCAGGTCAATTTCGCGAGCGATGCTAAAATCGCTGCGCTCGGGCTCTAAGTTGCTAATGCCCCATTAGCGCCCCCCGGAGGCGTTAACGGGAGGCGCCAACCAACCCAATTTTTCCCCCTAAATGTCTATTAATTTAACAAGTACCAACTGAAAAATGGGATAATAAGTTTTTTGTTGAATACAGCAGTTATTGGCTTTGTACTACACTTCTGGCGTCCTTCACACATATCGTCCATTGCTTAGAGAGATTAGGTCATGTTACTATTTCCACACTGAACTTGTGGGGGCAAGTAACTGTACTGCAAGATGATCTTTAGATCTTTACTTTTGTTTCTAAGATGTACTTGCAAGATTCTTTGAACAACTACCATCCTGTCATCCATGCCTTTGTTATCTCTAGAAATGCTCTCCTGGCCGGCCTCCCATCTTCCATCATACATAAACCTGTGCTCATCCAAAACTCTGCTGCTCATATCTTAACTTGCTCCAAATCTCGTTCACCCATCACCACAGTGCTTGCTGACCTTCACTGGCACCCGGTCCGACAACACCTCAATTTTAAAATCCTTATCTCTGTTTTCAAATCCCTCCATCCCGATCTCTGTAACCTCCGCTCTTCCAATTCTGGCCGCTTGCGCATCCCTGATTTTAATCGCTCCACCATGGGTGGCCGTGCTTTCAGCTGCCTAGGCCCTAAGCTCTGGAATTCCCTTCCTAAACCTCTCCGCATCTCTCTCCTCTTTTAAGATGCTCCTTAAAACCTACCTCTTTTTGATCAAGCTTTTGGTCATCTGTCCTAATATCTCCTTCTGTGGCTCAGTGTGAATATTTTTTTTGAATTGATATCACTCGTTAAGTGCCTTGAGACGTTTTACTATGTTAAATGCGCTTTATAAATGTAAGTTGTTGTCGTTGTTCTTATCAGGATGGTAAGACAACAAGAATTCTACATATAACAGCTCTTATTTGGTTTAATTTAGTTGGCTTGGTATCTCAGGGCATCAATGGACAATTAAGTTACAAGATAAAGGTTCAACACCATAGGTTCTTATGTTATGAATTTGCAATTTCAGATGAGGTGCTAAGTGGATCTGAGGCATTTTTCCCCGAGACTGGAACTGAAGGGGAAAAAAGCACACATGCCACACATTGAGAATGTCCTCCTGGGCTGTTCCTGCATGCCTTCTGATGGTCATTGAGAACAACACAAAGAATCTTTGAAAAACTGAGCAGAGAAAAGTGCGCTAGGAACAGATTCTCGCAGCAAAATTTAAATGGAACTCGAACTGAACAAATTTGCGTGAAACTTGAACATTCTGGAAAAATCATAGCTCACTGGAATACTGTCCACTTTGGAAAATTGCTTCCAATTTTTGTAGGGCACTTTTTTCTACATAAACATTATGCATAATATTCTATTAGTACTGGAGGTAACACTTTAAATCAGCTGGCACAAGTGACTTCAGGTTTCCCAAATGACTGCCTTGCAGATACTACCTGGAATGGGTACAGCCCAAATCACACAACTATAATTCTACTTGCAAGTATGATTTCAGCAGTGAAGTGCACAATAATTTTTAAATAGTGCCTAAAATGGGGACATTAAACTCAAGTTACAACATCCTTTATCAACGGAGTTCAACGCTACTGAACTGTTCATCATATAAGAGTTGAAAAATGGCATGAACTCCATGATAAAATGCCACACAAGTAGGAAGAAGCAGAATATTTGAGTGTGTGCTAATGAGCTACCTGACATACAGGTCAATGCTTTCTGCTGGTAAAATCGCTCAAGATGAATTTTATGGAAGGAATATGTTAAGTGAAAACATTAGTCAGTTTATTGGCCCTGAATTTGCGGACAGCAGTGAAGCAAAGGTGTTCGCTGCTGGCCCCGAAGCACGTTCCGCACAAGGATCTCGCAATCCCTGTTGAGAACTTCGGGTTTTCCGACCTTGAATTCAATTCAACAGAACTTAATGGGAATCCCCTTGTTCAAGCTGCTGTGATGTCAATAGGCTGTCTAAGCAGCCAATCAAAAATCAGAATTCTCACAGACAGCAAACAAGGATGTGAGTAAGCCCTAAAAATTCTAACTTTTTAAAATAGTTAGAGAGAGCAAAAGAAAGATTGGGGTTCTCACTTGGGGAAAAGGCAAACCTAAAACAAAGATGCACAAACTTAAAAAAAAGTTTTAAAAACTTGAAAAGTTTCTTAAAAATTTTAATTTTTATTAAAATGGACAAATTTCACACTGCACAAAATTAAAATTAGTTTTCCAGGCCCTTAACCTTTTTTTTTAGCAGTCAATACGCTATTAAAACCAAAGTTACACCTAATCCCTTTGGATCCAACTTTTAATGGGGAATTTAACAGCGGTATTACTGCGGAAGAGCCAAAGTTTTCATCAGTTTCAATGATTTATGATATTTCACTGATTGCCGGCTCTTTGGAGTGGGCGGGGGGGGGCACAGTGCAGCCAGTTTCGGAGCCGTCACTGACAGATCGCAACTTTGGGATTTCCGTATGCGCCTACACCAAATCCCGAAGTAGCAGTCAGTTTCAAAGGCGGTACGACGCCGTACTCTTGACAGTTTGCCGTCATACCGACCGCAAATTCAAGGCCAATATATTTTAAAACTAAGATGTAAATTCTGAATATAATGGTCACAAAATACAGAAAGGGAACTTTATCTTTCCAAGATATATATAAAAAAAACACAAAAGGCCCCTTTACAACACATTCATATATATGACAATTGGGACTATGTAGGAAAATTCATGGTAAGAAAATAAGAATCTCCCAGCAGTGTGTTCCAGCTTTATACATAGCACTGTCATCACCATTCTAACAATGGATGCAGGTCCCTTCTCATCTGTTCCAATTCATCAAACTGGACAAGGTTGTACTGTACTTCAGATGCCACGCCTTGCTGAATTTTGTATTACAATCATAATGAATGTGGTGACTGAACACTTTAATCCTACTTAGCAATCAAATGTCCTGCGGTCAAATACTGCTCAGGAACTATACAAATTGCACAGCTCATTAACACTAATGTGTAATGCTGAATCCCTCACTGTGTTGTCATAAGGTGCATAGGAGACCACATTACTGCACAACAAAAATCACTGTTTATGTAAAATTATAATGCCAACACTCATTCGAAAATTTAAGAATATTAGAGTTTAATAAAGGTTAGCATGGCAGTCTGATTATCTGCCATTACAATTGAATCCTCAAACAGGTAAAAGATTTGCATTTATATAGCGTCTTTCACAACCACCGGACGTCCCAAAGCGCTTTACAGCCAATGTACTTTTGAAGTGTAGTCACTGTTGTAATGTAGGAAACATGGCAGCCAATTTGTGCACAGCAAGCTCCCACAAACAGCCATGTGATAATGACCAGATAATCTGTTTTTGTTACGTTAATTGATTGATAAATATTGGCCAGGACACTGGGGATAACTCCCCTGCTCTTCTTCGAAAGAGTGCCATGGGATCTTTTATGTCCACCTGAGAGAGCAGACGGGGCCTCAGTTTAACGTCTCATCTGAAAGACAGGCACCTCCAACAACGCAGCACTGCACTGGAGTGTCAGCCTAGACTTTTGTGCTCAAGTCTCTGGAGTGGGACTTGAACCCACAACCTTCTGACTCAGAGGTGAGAGTGCTACCAACTGAGCCACGGCTGACACTCTGACAGGTCTGATATTACACTTCTATCTAATGCAAGTGAAATGGAAATGGTTCGTTGAAATTGTATGTTAGTCAAATAGGAGTATAATGCAAACTGCACCGTGTAATGAAAGCAATATAATTAGATTTCAAATGCATTGGATTAAATCAGTTTGTGCATTTTTGAACCCTGAACATGGACACAATGCTGCTGAAATAACAACAGAAAACGCTGGAAAAACTCAGCAGGCCAGGCAGCATCCGTGGAGAGAGAAAGAGAGTTAACGTTTCAGGTCGATGACCTTTCATCAGAACTGGGAAGAGCCGGAAATCAAATAGATTTAAGGCCAGGGTAAAGCTGGGAAAAGGGGGAGGGGATAAAGGAACAAAGGGGGAGATGAAACTGAAATCAATGAAGATGAACAAGGTTGAAGAGCCAAACGGAAATCCCGTCGAAGAGAAGAGCAGAACTTCTTCAAGGTAGGCATTCCAAGAAGAGAGGTGGCAGTGAACCAAACACTAATACGATAGCAAAATACTGCGGATGCTGGAAATCCGAAATAACAACAGAAAACGCTGGAAAAACTCAGCAGGCCAGGCAGCATCCGTGGAGAGAGAAAGAGAGTTAACGTTTCAGGTCGATGACCTTTCATCAGAACTGGGAAGAGCCGGAAATCAAATAGATTTAAGGCCAGGGTAAAGCTGGGAAAAGGGGGAGGGGATAAAGGAACAAAGGGGGAGATGAAACTGAAATCAATGAAGATGAACAAGGTTGAAGAGCCAAACGGAAATCCCGTCGAAGAGAAGAGCAGAACTTCTTCAAGGTAGGCATTCCAAGAAGAGAGGTGGCAGTGAACCAAACACTAATACGATAGCAAAATACTGCTGGTCTGTCAAGGCCCAAATTAATACGGTCTGGACTATACAAGATCACTAGAAGAGTACCACTTTAATAAGGAGCAATGTTGTGTGTATAATTTTGCCTGTATTAAAGATTATAGAACAAAATGGAGTGAAAGATACCTCTTAATTGATTACACTTTCATCTAAAGCAGTCACAGGATAACCTACTGCTTGTGAAGACAACTTAGCCAGATTTTAAAGATGGAAATTCCTAGCATAAATAAATCATATATTTTGTTAGGACTTGACCTTTTCTGCCAACATCCCTCACTGTGCACATTAAAAGAGACCATTTCCTTGAATTTAAAAAGGGGGTTTGGAGTGAGTACAATCTATTCTATGCCAGAAGCATATACTACAAAGCTCAAACTGGGCTTCTCCACAACAGCAGGGATGCTGCTAAAAATGATCAATAATTAAAGTGATATGGTTTCACTTGATGAAGCTACAGAGGAAGTTCCTCAGCTGCAGCTACCATTCAGCTGGGACATGTATATCCGTTAGTCAGTCTCTCAGTCCAATTACACACTACAGCAGCTTGGAAACTCTTGGCTGGCATTCAAATCTATGACCATCATTTTGGGCTTTCACTCATTAAAAGTACAATGTTCAGATATTGATTCCAACCTTTTGTGACCGAGACAAAAGTACTTGGCACAGCCTTTTCTCCTCTTCGGGAAGCTAGGAAAACGCAACCCGATAACCCCCAAACAAAAACACAAAGAAATTCTTCTATATGACGTGTTGCACCATCGTGGGAAGAACTATTGTTTTCAGATGCTGATTGCAAACATTCATCTCACACGTATAGGAAGATCCTTCAGCATCTGGCATCAGCTCCAGCACTTGACAACATCTCTGACACACTGTCAAGAACCAGATGTAACAAAAATAAAACTGAAAGGAATGAGAATGAAAGGCAATGCTGAAAATCACTTCATTTGGTAAGTTTTTTTAAATCAGGGATATGTGCAGTTTCAGAAAACAAAAATAGTGTCAGGTGTTCTACATTGATAGTCAATAAACCATTTTTCATATTCACTTGTCAGCAAAATATACTAAACATTCTATTTCACAACTCCTTTCAGTATATATTTTTTTTAATTATATGATTGAACATTTTGCAAAAAGATAGTCCTAATTCTACAAAAACATTTTTACCTTCTGTAGATTGTAGAAATAAAAAGCACCACACAAAATTATGAGATTGGATTTTTGCACTGAATTTTTCGCGGGCCTCGAGAGGGCGGGGGAAGTGATCAGTGGCTGGGTTGCATCAGCTGGTAGTGGCCCACGGGATGGGGGTTCTCGGGGCCAGTGGACAGAGAGGTCAGGATTGGCAGCAATCTGGAAGGGGATTTAATGTAGAGCAATCCTTCCCGCTCCACATTCAGGTAAGTAAGCCCACTATTTTTTGAAGGTCGTTCTGCAGGGTTGGTTTCCTTGAGTGCAGCCAACAATGGCACTAGCTGCCTCAGGGCAAACAAATCTTGCAGCGGGGACCTCAAGCAGGAGTTAGGCCCCTTATTTTCATATGCAAAGTGCCCAATGCCTGCTTCAAGCATGGGTAAAGGATGCCTCTTGTTTCTCCTTATCCAATATGGTGGGCAACGCACTTCTGGTCAGATTTGTGCATGTGCTTCTGCACACCATTTTGGAGACTGCTGAGGAGCCCTCATAGTGTCTGAAAATGGGCGCAACGCAGGCCAATTTCTAGGCCAACTAATCAGCACCGGTCTAAATTCCAGTACGGTATCAAACCAGATTTAAAAAGTTCAATTAAATGTTTAGATATTGCAGATTCTGGCACCCATGGTCTGGTAGATCAGCTCTGTGTAACCACGAGTTCCCTCCTGAACAGAAGAATTAGAGTTCCAGCTAAACAGGAACTCAGTACAAACCAAGTATTGCCCATATGGAACACTCCTCTCAGACCAGTAACTGCCGCTAAAATGCAGCAAAATTAATGAGATAATTTTGTAGCTAATCCTTGATTAGAAGCTGCATAGAGATAGATGGTAGTTATATTGAATGTTTAGTGGCCTAAATGATATATTAAGTTGTTCAGAGAATATTTAGTGAACCATCTGAATTTAATCAATTTATTTTCCCTTTTTATATACCACCTTTTCATATCTCTCAAACATCTTAAACTGCTCTAAACACAATGGCGACAAAATTCCGATGGCCCTTGTCTCCCAGCAGAAGTGTAGTGGAGCAGGACTTAAGTGCACCCATGCCTGAAGACTCTGGCCCCATCTTAAATTGCCATGGTGGGATCATTTTCATGGTTGGGGCATGCCATTGTCACCTGTAAGGGCACTTCAGCAGCACCTGTCCCATTCCCACTAGTAAGGCAGATAGTTATTCCAGCATAAGTTCCCCAGGCTGAAGAAATCATTAAAAAATTCTTCAGCTCCAAAAGATGTCATTTGCCAGGATAACAAAGAGATCGATTAATTTTGTCCCAAGAGCTCCTGAGCCTTGTAAAAGGCTTCAACAGTTGGCATGAGTCCTTCTTAGGCCTTAAAGGCATACTGGGCAAGATTCCTGGGTCCCTTGACATAAGGTGGGTGGGGCAGATGATCCTCTCCCACTGGTAAATGGCAGTACAGGAGACATGGGCCTGAAATCCCAGCCGAACCAGGTGCCACTCCATTTTCCCGCCCACAATCTAGAGATCTGCTGAGATTCCACTTTGGCCCCGATAAAGTGTAGTGTCTGGTATGTATATATATATATATATATATATATATATAGGATCAGAGGGACCTTGGTGTGCATGTACATAGATCCCTGAAGGCAGCAGGACAGGTAGATAAGGTGGTTAAGAAGGCATATGGGATACTTGCCTTCATTAGCCGAGGCATAGAATATAAGAGCAGGGAGGTTATGATGGAGCTGTACAAAACGCTAGTTCGGCCACAGCTGGAATACTGTGTGCAGTTCTGGTCGCCACACTATAGGAGGGATGTGATTGCATTGGAGAGGGTGCAGAGGAGATTCACCAGGATGTTACCTGGGCTGCAGCGCTTCAGCTATGAAGAGAGACTGGACAGGCTGGGGTTGTTTTCCTTAGAGCAGAGAAGGCTGAGAGGGGACCTGATTGAGGTGTACAAAATTATGAGGGGCATAGATAGGGTAGATAGAAAGGAACTTTTCCCCTTAGTAGAGGGGTCAATAACCAGGGGGCATAGTTTCAAGGTAAGGGGCAGGAGGTTTAGAGGGGATTTGAGGAAAAACTGTTTCACCCAGAGAGTGGTTGGAATCTGGAACTCACTGCCTGAAAGGGTGGTAGAGGCAGGAACCCTCACAACATTCAAGTAGCATTTAAATGAGCACTTGAAACGCCATAGCATACAAGGCTACGGACCAAGTGCTGGAAAATGGGATTAGAATAGACAGGGCTTGATGGCCAGCGCGGACACGATGGGCCGAAGGGCCTCTTTCTGTGCTGTATAACTCTATGACTCTATGACTATGACTCTATGTAGGCAAAAACAGTAAGATCCCAACAGCAATGAAGTGAATGATCCATTTTTGGTGGTATTAATTTAGGAGGAATGTTGGCCAAGGCTCGAGAAGAAAACCATCGTGGCACAGCATCTTCAGTGTTCACCTGAACATGCAGACAGAGCCTTGGTTTATCACACGCAAAGGATGAAATTTGATAGTTTCCATCAATACCTCAATTTTGTTAAAATTTCATGAATTTTAGGCATTTAAAAAAAAATCCACAATATATTTTTGAAGAGAAAATTTGACTTTTGTTTTAAACTCTCCAAAATATTCAGAAATCACACAAAATCTGAGGATCAATTTGCTTCTGAGAAGAGTAAAAACAGAATAAACATCAGACAATATTACTGTAGAGACATTAAACTATTTGGCACCAATATGCATTTCATGATTCTTGTGAAAAGAGGCATATTACTTCTTGTGGCATTTTTACAACACTTTGTGTGGAAATTAAAGTACGGTATAGGCATAAACACAAGGCTACAAAGTTATTTTTCCAAATGCTGTCAATCTGGTTCAAACTGAGGAGAAAGGTTCCTCTTTTTGCCAGTTGTAAAGATCCTCAGTGAAATGAAGTGGCCAGAGTCCAGAGCACAAAACTGCCCATATTTCAGTCCTAATTGGCAGTCTAATTCAGAGACACTAATGCCAAGAATGGGAAAATGGTTCATCTCCAAAGCACCAATATTGCTCATCTTAAGGTGACCACAAAATGTCACCAATATTCTATGTTGACAGATAACAAGTTCAACCAGCACGCGGTTCTCGCCCAACATTACCGCAGAACCACGGTCTTGCACAAAGGTTTTCTGAACACCGAGTAACTAAAAATAAAAGTCATTTTATTATACAATGAATAAATCAGAACCAAAATACTAACCAACTAGACAACAAACATGGAGATGAAAACAGGTTAAGATAACTATGCTAAATTTATCTATTCTATAAAGGCTAGAATTTAACCATGAGTTTTAGTTACTTCACACAGAATTCCATGGTCATGCGGTAAATCGTCAATAACATGACATCAGGTGAAGCTAAGTTAACAAAAGGTATACAGCAACAATACTGATTTAACCAAATGCACGCACTCCATATCCGACAAATTATTGATCATTAACAATGCATTTACACTATAAGCTTGGCATCTGTGCAAAGATGTTCCGGCTTTGTGCCAAGGCTAAGCTTGTGCAGACTAAATAGAGTATCAAGGCCCAAACCTTGAAGAAAAGCAAAGCAAAGCAAGACTACCTTCTCCAGAGAGAACCACTTTTCTGCGTCACGGTGTCAGGTTGAATCCTAATTCTGGATTCACACTGCATTAACATTGTAACTGCAGTGTCGATGTGAAGCAAAACAGCTTTGCACTGACACTACAGTTGTAGTGTGATTGTAACCTTATGCAGCTTGCGTTCTCGATATTTTCTTTTCAGCACATTCTGCAATCAGCCATATGTCATGGATTCTTGTTATATAAAAGATACATGGATTCAAGTCAAAGTAACCGTTTCTTTTGTTCCTAGTTCATACCTTATATGTCGCAAGTTATCTTCGCATATTATTTAAGTCTAAATTTTTTTAAAGATTTTTATTGACCGAAATCACAATTCTTGGATTTCAAGTAACCTCAATATTCTCTATTCCATCAGAGAGAGAAAAATAATCAGATGGATTAAGATGACAGGGCCAAGATGGCACACCCATAGGACTGAGCTCAAAGACAGCATGAATTAATTAGATTTTTACTGACTTATTTATCATCATTCCTGTTACACCAGTTAAGCATCTTATTCCATAGCGAGTACAAGTTCTCAAAACATTAATAAATGTATTAAAAAAGAAAAAAGTAAAGGGGTCAACACTTGCTAAATAATTTTGCTCTACAACTCAAAAGAAATGTCTTATCGTTTACACATTCATTCAGCCAGCGGTACATAAAAGCTTGGCTGTGGAGGTTGTCCAGCGGAGATTTTGAATCCACACATGACTAACACGTTGAAAAATTTGTGAATTGATGTCCCGTACAACGGAGTGAAAATATATTCTGAAAATCTGAAGGAAAGTAGTAAAGCCAGGGCCGTGTTAAACCCTACAGCATTGTTTACTTAGATTTCCAAACGGCATTTGTTAAAGTTCCACACAAAAGATTACTGATTCCGCTCAAAGCTGTGGGGATTCAGGGAAAAACCTGGGTATGGATACGAAATAGGCCGACGGGTAGAAAACAATGGGTACTGGTTTACAGGGGTATCGTTTGGGTGTGGGGGAGGAATGAAGTACTGAGAGGGCTCATTGTTGGAACCCCTACTGTTTCCCATTTACCTCCATGAATTGTATTTCTGAAACAATGCAAATTGGTTACTCTTGTAGATGATACCAAAGTAGGAAGTGAAATTGGAGGAGCCAGATCAGAAATGACAGAGTGAGCTAAACAAAATATTTGAGTGGCCAAACAATGGCAGATACAATTTAATTTCATCAAGAATAAAGTATTGTACACTGTAAAGAAAAATGGGAAACATACATGCATACTCCGTGAATGGTGTTGAAATAGCTGAGGATGAATTGAAAGAGACCTAGGAGTGTTAGTAGACTCAATGCTCAACATGTCCATACAAGGCAGAGCAGCAAAGTGTTGAAATACATAGTCAAAACAATAATATACAATCAGATGAATTTGTGATCTTACTACACAGAGCTCTGGTCAGACCACACCACGAATGCTGTGTCTAGTTCTGGTCAACAAAAAACAAGGAAGACATTCAAGTGCTAGAGGCAGTACGGAGAAGAGCCAGGAGGCTAATCCTTATTGTCAAGAGTCTGAGGTATGAGGAAAGTTTGGAGAGACTAGGGGGGAGAAATTCGGGTATCGCCCCGTTTGGGGTGCAATTATCGGCCGGGCGCAAAGTTTAGCGCCTGGCGCTAATTATCGCCTCCGACTACAAACTTGGCTTCTATCGCCCCTGGAGGTGATTGGAGCGATAATTCAGGCGCTACACACCTCTCTTAAGGCGCTAACGCCGAGGAGCGAGGCGCTACCTCAGAGCGCTGGCGAAGCTCATGTGATGTCAGTTAGCAATGGAACACAGACACACTGGCGCCGGCCAGTTCTTAAAGGGGAGGGTTGATCTTGCTCTCCATCCACACCCTGCTCATTGCAGCCTTGAATCTCAGCCTGGAGAGACCTGTACATCAATTCTGCTGGAAAGAACAATGGAGAGGCCCAGGGAAAGAGCTCAGAGTGCAGACCCCATAGTCTCTTCTAAATCGATGCAAGGAATGTTAAATCAAAATGAACCTGCAAAGTGCTGCTCAGTACCCAAAACTCCTTCACACAGCGTTGAATCTCTCCAGAAGTCTCTCTCTCTCTCTCAGAATGCGTGGTGCAAAAATGTCGCTGACAAAAAAAAGGCAGGAAGCGGTCGCCTTTAAATAGTGCTCCCCCAGTCCCTTCCCAACTGCAAAACATTCCCCTCATAGAAACATAGAAACATAGAATCTAGGAGCAGGAGTAGGCCATTCGGCCCGTCGAGCCTGCTCCACCATTCAATACGATCATGGCTGATCATCCAAATCCAGTACCCTGTTCCTGCTTTAATCCCCACAGTACACATATCCCACCCTATCCCCGTAACCCCACGTATTTAATTCCCCCTAACATATCCCATCCTATCCCCATAACCCCACATATTTAATCCCCCCCTAATACTAAGGGTCAATTTATCATAGCCAAATCAACCTAACCCGCACATTTTTGGACTGTGGGAGGAAACCGGAGCACCCGGAGGAAACCCACGCAGACACGGGGAGAACTCCTGTCGTTGCTAGCAAAAGGCGGTAAGGCAGGGGGCGCCACTCAATATCCAGTCCGGGGTGCTACTGGGGCACTGCACGTTCGACTGACGTCACGATCTGCAGACGCAGGAGATCATGGCGGTAGTATATAGCGCCGCCGCAAAATGTCTGGTCAATTTCACGAGCGGCGTAAACATCGCCGCGCCCGGGTGCTAGTTGCTTTCCACCCCATCGAACGGGAGGCGCAAAGCAACCGAATTTTTCCCCCTTGGGCTTGTCAGCCTGGAAAGCAGACATCTGAGAGGTTATCTTCTATAGACTTATAAGATAGTAAATGGTATGGAAAAGGTTAATCTGGTATACCACTTTAAATTAAACAGTAGGTGGGGACACAGGTTCAAACTAGTAAAAAGTTAATTTAGGACCGATAGAATTCACCCACTCTAATTAATCCTCCTTGTCATTCCTTCCTCTGTTTATGTCTCAATAGTTAAGGAGATAGGCTGTTGGTCCCGTCGTTCACCAAGGTCCCAGTTGCCCTGTTGTCCTCGCTGCACCATTAACAGCTCGCACTTCCAGCAACTTCGTGGGCAAAACATTTTAACACCTAAATGTGCAATTGTAAGTCTAACTAATGGCTCCAGCAGAATTCGACCCATGGTGTTTCCACAAAGGGAGCAAAACACATTTGAGGATAAAGTAACACATGTTTGATATAGAGGCCCTGAAAACAAAGATGATGTGTACCACTACATAAGGGAATGGACAAGCTTCATCACAAGAACTTTTGTCATTACTATACTGCTACTTTTGCATCAGTGTGAAGCAGCTTTAGGTGCACATCAACACAAAAGTCAGTATAACTTGCAAGTCTGGTCTTGATTGACTTGAGTGCACCAAAGCCATGTGGTACAAGACCCCCTCCAGAAGCTGTCTCAAACCATTTGGGCTTCGCACCAGGTGCATCTTGGCTAAAACATGTTTAACAAATTTATTAGAGTTTTTTGAGGATGTAACTAGCAGGGTCGATAAAGGGGAACCAGTGGATGTAGTATATTTGGATTTCCAAAAGGCATTCGATAAGGGGCCACATAAAAGGTTGCTACGCAGGATAGGATCTCATGGGGTTGGGGGTAATATATTAGC
This sequence comes from Squalus acanthias, assembly GCA_030390025.1. Classification (NCBI taxonomy): domain Eukaryota; kingdom Metazoa; phylum Chordata; class Chondrichthyes; order Squaliformes; family Squalidae; genus Squalus; species Squalus acanthias. The sequence goes on along the minus strand of CM059427.1, from coordinate 143,894,578 downwards.
ATGGATAGAGGATTGGTTTACGAACACAAAAGAGAGAATAGGGATTATCGGGTCATTTTCCGGTTGGCAGGCTGTAACTAGTAGAGTACCTCAAGGATCAGTGCTTGGGCCTCAGCTATTTACAGTCTATATTAATGACTTAGATGAAGGGACCAAGTGCAATGTATCCAAGTTTGCTGATGATACAAAGCTAGGTGGGAAAGTAAGCTGTGAGGAGGACACAAAGAGCCTGCAAAGGGATAGAAACAGATTAAGTGAGTGGGCAATAAGGTGGCAGATAGAGTATAATGTGGGGAAATGTGAGGTTATTCACTTTGGTAGGAAGAATAGAAAAACAGAATATTTTTTAAATGGAGAGAAACGATTAAATGTTGGTGTTCAGAGAGATTTAGGTGTCCTCGTACAGGAAATACAGAAAGTTAGCAAGCAGGTAACAGCAAGCAATTAGGAAGGCAAATGGCATGTTGGCCTTTATTGCAAGGGGGTTGGAGTACAAGAGTAAGGAAGTCTTACTACAATTGTAGAGTGCTTTGGTAAGACCACACCTGGAGTACTGTGCAGTTTTGGTCTCCTTATCTGAGAAAGGACATGCATGCCTTAAAGGCGGTTCAACGAAGGTTCACTAGATTGATCCTTGGGATGAGATGGCTGTCCTATGAGGAGGGATTGAGTAGTTTGCACCTATACTCTCTGGAGTTCAGAAGAATGAGAGGTGATCTCATTGAAACATATACAATTCTGAGGGGGATTGACAGGGTAGATGCTGAGAGGTTGTTTCCCCTGGCTGGAGAGTCTAGAACTAGGGGGTATAGTCTCAGGATAAGGGGTCGGCCATTTAAGACTGAGATGAGGAGGAATTTCTTCACTCAGAGGGTTGTGAATCTTTGGAATTCTCTACCTGAAAGGCTGTGGATGCCAAGTCGTTGAGTATATTCAAGGCTGAGATAGATAGATTTTTGAACTCTAGGGGAATCAAGGGATATGGAGATCGGGCGGGAAAGTGGAGTTGAGGTCGAAGATCAGCCATGATCTTATTGAATGGTGGAGCAGGCTCAAAGGGCCGTATGGCCTACTCCTGCTCCTGATTCTTAAGTTTTTATGTTCTTAAACCAATATAAAACTATGGTTAAAAAATGTTCAGACAGTTCCATATTTTAAAATATTATCAGAAAGCAGATACTGCCACCCCTGCTGTCTTGGGCAAAGACCCTTATGTATGAGCATAACCAAAACATGCAGAGCTCTCTCTCTGGCAGGTCGGTTGTTCGGCATAACTAGGCTCAGGCCACAGTATAACTTGGGTCTAGCTGACCTCAATTTGTACTCTAGAGCTACTGGTCTCAGGCGCTCCACTAGTGTCGTTTAACTGCAGCCTTGGTTTCTGTGTTAACTCACCACAATAGAGAGGTTTGCAAAGAGGAACGCGTAGCTACTCAAATTCCCGATTCCAGTAATTGCAAAATAATCATCGAAATGACGCAGAATGCATGATGGATTATTTGAATCTAGGTCAGATAGCTAACCCAAGTTGACCCAGATTGCAGCCTTTTCCATCAAGTACAGTACTATCCAAATTTCATCGTAGGGACTAAAATAGTTTTCAAATATCAATAACAGTTCTGAAAAAAACTAAACACTATATAAAGTAAACAAACAAAATTCTGTATCGGGCCTCATTTGAATGGAAGCAATGAGCTGTAGGCGCAAAATGGGCATCCTGATATAGCTTGCTGCTCGATCCCTGATGAATTCCAGCCAGCTCAGACGCCAAGTCGGCACTCAGCCAAGTCCTGGGAGGGCGGAGGGAGATGATGCCGGGGGATGGGGAAGAGCCTGGGCCGGCAGCGACCCACAGTGATATTGTGCAGCCGGGAGGAGCACTAAAATAAATTTTAATCAATAACTAAAATGTTTTTAAAATTGAACACAAGCTCCACCCATTTCTTCCAGAATTTTGCATCAGGGTCCTACAACTGGAGTAGGTCCCCAATTTGTATAGTAAAACAGCCTTATACCTGTTTCAGGCAGGCAGGCTGCTCTCCCATTTACAGGCCTGCCTGAATATGGCATCAGGCAGGCCACTGGGCATCAATGGGACGGCCAAGGTGCCCCCGCCCCCCATTGCAATTCCTGGCTGCCTGTTTTTCAATTGCAAAACAGATGGCTGAGAGTTGAATTATCCCCCATTATTTATCAAATGAAACTTTTCTACAATTAGTCTCAAAGTAAAAAACAAAAAGCAAAAGGACCAGAGGGTATTTAAATATGAGGAGCAATCCCAGCTTAGTGTACTAATTGATTTATTACACTGATCTGTATAGTGGGTAATTATAAAGTAGGCTGACATTGAAAGTCCAAATTTAATTGGAAATGGATGATTAGACAATTATAATAATGGGACAATTTCAGACAGTGTCCTGGCTGGCGTCTCCTGAAACAGATTAAGAGATAAACACTGGTAATGCTGGGATGTACGGATGGAGTTCAGAACGTATATGCTTAACCCAAAGTTACATTTATCTAGAATATTAAATTTGCTATGTATGTCATGCACTCCTTATTTGGACATCATCACTCTGTGGCAAACAACCGAGCCTGCAGCTGCCCATTTCCACCATTAAATGGAGCTTAGATGGTAAAGGGAGTGAAGCCATGTATATAAAGGGATAAAATTGAGAGGTCGCACAACACCAGGTTATAGTCCAACGGTTTTATTTGAAATCACAAGCTTTCAGAGCTATCGATTGCCCCTTCCTCAGGTGAAGTAAATTAGATACAGAATCGCCAAAGCATATATAGATAGAGAACAAAGCATGTGTACCTTACAATTGCAGACCACTAAATTAAATCATCCTGACTATCTGCCGAGGTGTGATAACGTTAATCAAGTCAGCCAGGAAGGTACCACATCAAAGACATAGCAAGATACAACTGAGACAATGAGGTGTAGTCGCAGGGGTTCTAACGTGTCAAAAGCTGCCGTCTGTATGTAAAACGAAAAGCTTTAAAATTTTTACTTTTTTACTGGGAAAATTTTTACTTTTTTACTGGGAATCACATCTGTGAACAAGCCAACGACGACTCGAGTCCGGATCACGTCATGTATCGTGACATAAACCCAAGATCCCGGTTGAGACCGTCTTCATGAGTGCGGAACTTGGCTATCAGTTTCTGCTCGATGATTTAGACAGGGGACAGAAAGCAAACAGCAGGGATAAACTGGATGTTTATTGGATTGGCAGAATGAGAGTAGTGGTGTGCCACACAAATCAGCACTGGGACCATTTTTTCTCATTTATATAAATTATTTAGACATAGATACAAGTGGACAGTTTGCTCATGATACCAATTTAAAGAATAGGATAAACTCAGGAGACTACAGGAGGACATAGGTTAGCAGAATAGCCTGATAGGTGGCAGATGCAGTTCAATGTAGAGAAATGTGAAGTACAGTAGTGCATTTTGGGAAAGCAAACAATGAAAGGAAGTATACGCTAAATGGTAAGAATTAGTCAAGAAAACAGAAATCTATGGGTGCAAGTACATAGCTCTTAAAAAGTGGAAGTGCAAGTAGAAAAAGACAATTAAAAGGTCAAATAGGATTCTGGGCTTTAATCATAAAGCCAGTGAATATAAAATCAAGGAAGTAATATTGAATTTGTACAAGACATTGGTTAGGTCACAATTTCAATATTGTATGCAGTTCTCGGCACCCCATTATAGGAAGGCTATTAGAGCCATGGAAAGTGTGCATCAAGATTCACTAGAACAATATCATGAATGAGGGGGCTTTTTTAATAGGTTTTACTGAGTCTAGGTTTACACTCCAGGCATGTATCTCAGTGCCATTGGCACTTCCCCACTGCGTTATCTGCACTATATGCACACAGCCGGCCTCAGTACCTAATAATATGGATCGCCTGCACCTGATGCACATCAGAGGCAAGCATGGCACTTTCAACTCTGCAAAAAATGACTAAGATTAAATAAAATTATATACTTAAAATTGAGTCAATTCACTTAACTTGAAGCTGCTAAATTAGTAAAAAAAAATCAAGGAAAGAATCTCTCTGCCTTTCACATTTAGAAATTGCAACCATATAAAGTTGCATTATCAATATATTCTAACAGTACACAACCCAAAATGACAGTCACTAGTAGTGTTGGTTTTATATATGGGATTATTAGCAGCATTCTCCTGCTTTCAGCCCCATGATACCTATACACTATAATATAGAATCTGCTAGGATAATTCTTTAGTTTTAATTTGACATTATATCAAGTAAACTGGTCCTCATTGCTAAGACAGACCTCTAATGCAGGGAAAGGGTGTTGGCGACTCCTTTGGCAGTACGGTGGTACTGCATCTCTTAGTGGACTGAACCCTTGGATATTTTCAGTGTTTAAAAAAACTTTTTTGTAATTGTGAATTTTGTGGCAGCCAAAGTGAGAATTACTATCACTGTAAAGCTCATTATCAAGCAATCCCAAGTCAGTTATACTGATCAGATGCACAGTGGCACTCCCTCTACTCTGCCCTAACAGTGTGCTCTATATCCTGGAGCTCCAGGGTGAGAACCTTCAATTTCCCACACCACCTGTTCTGTGGACTCGGAGTGAGATTGCCAATTTAGTGCTAATTAGTGCCAGCTTTCTATAACCACTAGAAACTGGTTCGAGATGCTGAAGCTTATTTCACAGCTTGCAGATTTCCATCCTATCTGATTGGGCTGGATTTGAGCCCAAGGGTGAAATGCCAGTGTCTAACCCTCTGCATCAGCTAGTTCCTGCAGATTTTTTGATTTTTTTTAAATTCGTTTATGGGATGTGGGCATCGCTGGCAAGGCCAGCATTTATTGCCCATCTCTAATTGCCCTTGAGAAGGTGGTGGTGAGCCACCTTCTTGAACCGCTGCAGTCCATGTGGTGAAGGTACTCCCACAGTGCTGTTAGGGAGGGAGTTCCAGGATTTTGACCCAGCGAAATTGAAGGATCGGCGATATACTTCTAAGTCAGGATGGTATGTGACTTGGTGTGTGACTTGGAGGTGGTGACATTAAAATTATTTACACTTAATAAAACTGGATGGATCTGGGAATAGACAAGTTGCACATTCTTCACTAAGACTTCTAAAAAAAAGGACAATTGACTACTTATTCCCTAAAAGTTGTGTTTCCGCTTTCCCATTTATTTCTCCTCCAACCTGTATTGTACATTAATTTAACATTTTGATTACAGGGTATTTATGGGAACATACATTTATATATTTACTCTATATTGTATTACTTCAGTAGTATTATATGCTTGAGGAGTTAGCCATTTTGTTGACAGTAGCCGTGGGAGGGAGTGGTAGCGGAACTGTCACATCCAGTCACTGATGCATTTTTTTCCCCCCCTGAGTTTAAAGAACCACCTCATTTTTGAAATAAATCCACAAATGTTGCTTCTTCCTATTCTACACAATCCACTCTCTTGGAACAAAGTCAACACAAAGAACCTTTTCTTTTCCTTCATCATTTCTACAGAATTGTGTTGTCCAGAGCACTCATGACGAACACTGCATCGAGGACGGTGGCAAGTGACATTGACCATTTGAGAGTGTGCTTTGCTTCAGAACACTGTTTAAAAAATACTTATGGATCCAAACTGTGCCAAAGAAAGAGGACTATAGATCGTCTCATTATTTTTTTGGATGAAAGGAAAAGCACAAACTCAAGATAAAATTATGCAAAATAATTCCTTTAATAATATCTTAACTGCTAATGTATCTGGAATTAAAAGATGTTGTAACATCTATTACAAGTCAGAAATAACCCAGAATTTTGTGAAGTGGACCAGAATAACCAACCAGTATAAAAAGTTACATTTTATATTACACAGCATTTTACTCAGATGAAGGGAAGGGAATGGAGTAAGAGTTTTCTGGCCAGAATCTTTATTTTTGAACCCAAACACAATTAGAGAGGTAGCAAAATACTGCAGATGCTGGAAAATTGAAACAACAACAGAAAACGCTGGAAAAACTCAGCAGGCCAGGCAACATCCGTGGAGAGAGAAACAGAGTTAACGTTTCAGGTCAAAAGCCCTTCGTCAGAGAGGTATCTGAAGTGCTGTCCTGCACAGTATATGAGTAGGGCTAAGCAGTCATTTATGCTCGTACTTTCTCTCCCAATTGTTATTGTCATACTTACTCTGATACATAAATGCTAGACAATTACGAATGATGGGGTATCTTTTTCCTGAACACTGCAATAGTGAAACCACACTGCATTTCCCCCACCCTTTCATAATTCACAATGATCCACATTATTCTGTTCGTTTCGGAAACCAGGTCTTAAACCATCACTGAATCATTTCAATTAGCGAGAAACAGTAGCTAAAATTGTTATTAAAGCGAGGAGACATTGACTTCATTCAGAAACAGCAAAATTAGATAAATTAAGAAAGCATTTTTGCCTGTTCTAGAAGTTCTGGGAAATCACATTTATATTTAAAGTCAACTTTAATTTAAGGATGGTGATCAAATGATTCAATTTAACGTGCAGATCTGAGGACTGGTTTTGCTCGTGTTTGATCTTGAAATATATTAATGGAATGTGCTTCTACCTTAAACAATTCATAGCAATACACTCAAATACAAACCCAGCCGGAAGATTCCAAGAGTATTCTACAGGATCCCCATCTTTACTATTACAGATCCAAGCTGATCAAAACATGTTAATAAAATACAAGATTACAGAGGCTACAGCTTTTATTGGTTTGCAGAGCAATACTTCAGAGCTTATAGCATACTGCTGTGCACATTCACATTAATGATGCAAAAAATGCATTTCCCCCTGGCAGTACGACATTTACACACACGCACTCCCAGTGTCTTTAATGGAAAGTGAAGTTATTCATGCAAGTTATATATGTGACTAGTCACCTGGAAATTCAGAATTTCTTGGCTGCAAACTAAAAAAACAATCAAATCACTTAACCGTAAAAAGCACAGACAAGATGATAGAGTCATAGATTTATACAGCACAGAAAGAGGCCCATCGGCCCATCGTGTCTGCGCTGGCCATCAAGCCCTATCTATTCTAATCCCATTTTCCAGCACTTGGTCCGTAGCCTTGTATGCTATGGCGTTTCAAGTGCTCATCTAAATGCTTCTTGAATGTTGAGGGTTCCTGCCTCTACCACCCTTTCAGGCAGTGAGTTCCAGATTCCAACCACCCTCTGGGTGAAACAGTTTTTCCTCAAATCCCCTCTAAACCTCCTGCCCCTTACCTTGAAACTATACCCCCTGGTTATTGACCACTCTACTAAGGGGAAAAGTTCCTTTCTATCTACCCTATTTATTCCCCTCATAATTTTGTACACCTCAATCAGGTCCCCCCTCAGCCTTCTCTGCTCTAAGGAAAACAACCCCAGCCTGTCCAGTCTCTCTTCATAGCTGAAACGCTCCAGCCCAGGTAACATCCTGGTGAATCTCCTCTGCACCCTCTCTAATGCAATCACATCCTTCCTATAGTGTGGCGACCAGAACTGCACACAGTATTCCAGCTGTGGCCTAACTAGCGTTTTGTACAGCTCCATCATAACCTCCCTGCTCTTATATTTTATGCCTCGGCTAATGAAGGCAAGTATCCCATATGCCTTCTTAACCACCTTATCTACCTGTCCTGCTGCCTTCAGGGATCTATGTACATGCACACCAAGGTCCCTCTGATCCTCTGTCCTTCCCAGGGTCCTACTATTCATTGTGTATTCCCTTGCCTTGTTAGTCCTCCCAAAATGCATCACCTCATTTCGGGGTTAAATTCCATTTGCCACTGTTCTGCCCATCTGAGCAAATTGTCTATATCGTCCTGTAGTCTGAGGCTTCCCTCCTCGCTATTTACCACTCCACCAATTTTCGTGTCAAAGGCGAACTTACTGATCATACCTCCTACATTCATATCTAAATCATTAATGTACACTACAAACAGCAAGGGACCCAGCACCGATCCCTGCGGTACACCACTGGACACAGGCTTCCAGTCACAAAAACAACCTTCGACCATCACCCTCTGCCTCCTGCCACGAAGCCAATTTTGAATCCAATGTGCCAAATTGCCCTGGATCCCATGGGCTCTTACCTTCTTGACCAGTCTCCCATGCGAGACTTTGTCAAAAGCCTTACTGATGTCCATGTAAACTACATCAACTGCACTACCCTCATCTACACACCTAGTCACCCCCTCGAAAAATTCAATCAAATTGGTTAGACATGATCTCCCCCTGACAAAGCCATGCTGACTATCCTTGATTAATCCTTGCCTCTACAAGTGGAGACTAATTCTGTCCCTCAGAATGTTTTCCAATAATTTCCCTACCACTGATGTTAGGCTCACTGGCCTGTAATTCCCTGGTTTATCCCTACTACCCATCTTGAATAATGGTACTACGTTAGCTGTCCTCTAGTTCTCTGGCACCTCCCCTGTGGCCAGAAAGGTTCTGAAAATTTGTGTCAGAGCCTCTGCAATCTCCTCCCTTGCCTCACACAGCAGCCTGGGATACATCTCGTCTGGGCCTGGGATTTATCCACTTTTAAGCCCGCTAAAACCGCTAGTACCTCCTCCCTCTCAATGCTAATTTGTTTAAGTATATCACAATCATTAAGTGATTTCTGATTGAAAGTAGCCCCTGATTTCTATGCCTACATCGTCCTTCTCCATAGTGAACACAGATGCAAAATATTCATTTTAAACCTCACCTCCATCTTCCGGCTCTACACACAGATTGCCACTTTGGTCCCTAATGGGCCCTACTCTTTCCCTGGTTATCCTCTTGCCCTTAATATACTTATAAAACACCTTGGGATTTTCCTTTATTTTGCCCGCCAGTGTTTTTTCATGCCCCCTCTTCGCTCTCCTAATTTATTTTTTTAAGTACCCCCCTGCACTTTCTATACTCCTCTAGGGCTTCCACTGTTTTTAGTCCTTTGTATCTGCCAAAAGCCTCCCTTTTTTATGTTTTATGATGTTGTGTTATGTTCCGAGGACAAGAAAAAGCCAACAGACCCAGATGCACTCAACCCATTTTTGCTGGCCTCATCTACACGTACCTACCTATCCATAATCCACCCGCCCCCCCACAACTTCCTGGGAAAGGCAAAAAGAGGGACCTTTGACCTCCATAAAAATAATCTTCTCAAAAGGAAAAATCAGGCAGGTCCCAGGAGACCTCAAACCTGTTAATTATTTCCCACAATAATGAGTCTCACCTTCTTTCTGTGGTGATGATGATGTTTTTCAAAAATGCATCTAATTGAAGTCTATCTTAATAGTTCAGTGCACTTAGGCAGAGGGTCATCCTTGTTGCCCTCCTCCATACCTTCTGTCGCGCAAGTGTGTTTCTTCAGGTGAAGGACCAAAATTGCACACAATACTCCAAATGTGATCTCACAAAAGCTTTATACAGGAAACTCTTTATTAACCGACACCGACGGGACCGGCGTGGTGCCGGTTTATCGAAAGTACCGGATAACGGAGAATTATATCTACCGAGGCTATTTTTAACAAAGAAAAATAAATAAATCAAGAAATGTGCAGTATACTTCCGACAGCGCCAGGAGGCCGAGTAGTGGCACTTTTGAAAACTACCCCTACTGACTAAATCGGCGTTCGCGGACTCGACTCGGACTCGGGATCGGCAACATTGCCGGTTATTTGAGAGGAGTTTTCGGAGTACTCGGCGTTCACGGAGACTCGACTGCGACTCGGCAACATTGCCGGTTATTTGAGAGGAGTTTTCGGAGGATGATTTTTGCCGGTTAAGCGAGAATTCCGGATATTTGGGTGCCGGATAAACAAAAGTTTCCTGTATAAGCCTATTATTGTGGCCCTAGTTTTCCACTGAGTAGTCCAGTTCTGGTCATAGCCACTACACTTGAACCTTTAGGGAACAGGCAAAGATCACTTCCAAGTTTTTCTCCCTTTTACTCTACACCCACTCATGCTCTATGGGGGCGAATTCCCGCTGAGATTCTCCCGCTCGCCCACTGTAATTTCAGCAGGAGAGCTGCAAAAACCCCAGCAAAACTGGCATAAATAGCACTTACATTGTTGTTCTGGAGTTTCCACAGCTTTTCCGCCAAAGTTACAGTGGATAAGCAAGAGAACTCCCGTGGAAATTCATCCCCTATATCTGTATTTTGCACACCTATGTGCATAACTTCACACTTATCCATATTGAAAGGCATTTTCCAATAACATAAGGCACAATTTGCATGTCTAGCAGCCATTTCTCCAATTCAGAAGTCCTTCCTTCTTTCTGCAGCCAGCGTGCACCTCTCCTTTAAGAGGTGCCTTTTGCCTTTAATTGGCGTCAGATGCCCCATATCTGGCCCCCGAAACAGGCGTTCAGCCAATGAATAGCACGAGTGGCACTGGCTGCACAGCTCAGTGATAATAATCAGCAGACAGCACAAACATTACGCGCGGTCGAGTCGCTACTAACAGGCATACCCCGCCCACTCGTTTTTCGGGTATGTACAAATTACGATGCCTAGGTCTTTATTACCTACAAACTGCATTTCCAGTGACGATTTCTTGTGTAGCCAAAAAAGATTTTCAAAAAAATGTTTGGGACGATTTCATTTCTAATGCTCCTTGCTATTGTTAGTGGTCTGTTGATTGGCTAAACTGACACATTTCCACACATGACCAGTTGAAATTTGTCCTGGTTTCATGAATGGGAAATTTCAGCCAATCAGGTGCAAGTGTGAAAAAATGACTACCAGAACTGATGATGTTAGCCATGGTTGGAGATCCCACTACTTTATAACGACAGGAGCATTATACCATGTAACACAAAATGTATTATAACACATTTATGTCCTGTGGTATTGCACACTATGGGGTGAATTTTAACTTTAAAAAAATTGGTGGGTTGGTTGGGGGCGTGTGGGTAGTTAAAGTGTTGAAAATGTGAATCCCGCCCCACCCACTTCCAGTTTTAATGGTGGCGGGATGGGGGCGGGCAGCCAATCCGCTGCCAGAAGGTGGGTCACCCATTTAAATATTATAATGAGGCTGTTAGCCTCTGCTTTAAACTCCATTTTGTATTTAACTTTAGCGGGTCGGGTTTTGCAGGCCTCGTGAAGCCAGACAGCTGGTACAAGTTGAGGACTGCTGGATCCAGAAGGTAAGTGCCTTTATACTTACCTCCTGGATCCAGGGTCCCTACCTAACCCAACCCCCATGATCAGAGAACCACCCCCCTCCCCACGAGGCCTCTGATCACCCCATGAGGCCTCCCGCCGCCCCCCCCCCCCCCCCCCTCACAGGCTCCTCCGCCATCCACCCACCCACCCCCACCGCTCCTCCGGCCTCTAGCTGGTCCTCATAATCGGAGGAGCAGCAGCCGCGTGGCTAAGGACAGAGTTTCCTGGGAAGAGGAGTCAGAGGAGGATGAGGGGCACCTTGCATGTCCTGTTGTGACCAATGCAGCATCCCTCCAGTTCACTGCTGCCCGTCAAGCAGGGTATGGACACTGCCATGCCACATTCGCATAAGCTTACTCTTCAATCATAGGTGGCTACCATATGGCTCTGTAATTGCAGGCGACCTTTGTCCAACGTCATACATCATCTCTGATATATCCTGTTATTTCCTATCACTTTCACCATAAGCATTACAAACACTAGTTGCCCTGAGCCCTCAATGAGCTTTTGCCATTTCCCAGAACACATGGACCAAACAAACAATCAACTGTTTGCCATAATTTTTCTTTTACACATGACAAAAGGATAATAAACCAACAACAGCCATAAAAAAAGATAAATCACCCAAGTGAGTCCCCTTGTGACTACAGGTGCTTAATCTTTCTCTTACACATGCTTCTACGTGGTGCTTCCCCTGTGGCTTCAGCAGATGTAGAGGTACCTTGCTGACTAGGATGCTGCACCTGCTTAGACGCCTTTGGCGGGCGTCCTCTGGGTTTGGGAGCCTGGGAGGGCTCTTCAGCAGTCTGCTCTTCCTGCGGCTGTGCAGGGGCTGAAACGGCCATCTCAATTGTCTCTGCAAAGTGGGTCTCTGACCGAGGGCGCCGCAGCGGCATGGTCGTGTGAGCACTTTGAGAGGAGCCCACACTTCCTTGTGTCCTGCCAACAACATCCCTCTCATGTGTCAGCCGCACCTTAAGAACATAAGAACATAAGAACATAAGAAATAGGAGCAGGAGTAGGCCAATCGGCCCCTCGAGCCTGCTCCGCCATTCAATAAGATCATGGCTGATCTGATCCTAACCGCCAATCTACTATCTATCACAGAACCATCTCCTGCATCTAACAGAATTGCACACACGAAATAGGAGCAGAATCAGGCTACACAGTCCCTGGGCCCGCTCCACTACCCACAGGGCCATGACCGATCCGAACCTAGACTCATGTCCAAATTCCTGCCCGCTCCCCGTAACCCTTAATGCCCTTTACTTCCAGGAAACTGTCTATTTCTGTTTTAAATTTAATTAATGTTGTAGCTTCTACAGCTTTTTGTGGCAGCATATTCCATGGACCTACCACCCTCTGAGTGAAGTAGTTCCTCCTCATCTCAGTTTTGAAAGAGCAGCCCCTTATTCTAAGACTATGTCCCCTAGTTCTCGTCTCACCCGTCATCGGGAACATCCTCCCCGCATCCACCCGATCCAACCCCTTCACAATCTTATATGTTTCAATAAGATCGCCTCTCATTCTTCTGAACTCCAATGAGTAGAGTCCCAATCTACCCAACCTCTCCTCATATGACCACCCCCTCATCCCCGGGATTAACCGAGTGAACCTTTTTTGCACTGCCTCGAGAGCAAGGATGTCTTTCCTTAAGTAAGGACACCAAAACTGTATGCAGTATTCCAGGTGCGGTCTCACCAATACCTTGTACAACTGAAGCAATACCTCCCTATTTTTATATTCTATCCCCCTAGCAATGAAAGCCAACATTCCATTTGCCTTCTTAATCACTTGCTGCACCTGCATACTAACCTTTTGAGTTTCGTGCACCAGGACCCCCAGATCCCTTTGCACTTCAGTACTCTCCAGTTTCTTGCCATTAAGATAATAAATTGCTCTAGGATTTTTCCTGCCAAAGTGCATCACCTCACACTTTCCAGTGTTGTATTCCATCTGCCAAATCTCTGCCCACTTACTTAGCCTGTCTATGTCCCCTTGCAGGTTTTTTATGTCCTCCTCACTCACTACTTTCCCTCCCATCTTTGTATCATCTGCAAATTTTGATATGTTACACTTGGTCCCTTCCTCCAAATCGTTAATATAGATTGTGAAGAGTTGGGGACCCAGCACTGACCCCTGTGGAACACCACTAGTTACTGATTACCAGTCTGAGAATGAACCATTTATCCCAACTCTTTGCTTTCTGTTAGATAGCCAATCCTCTATCCATGCCAGAATATTACCCCCAATCCCGTGATTTTTTACCTTAAGCAATAATCTTTTGTGTGGCACCTTGTCAAATGCCTTTTGGAAGTCTAAATACACTACGTCCACTGGTTCCCCTTTATCCACTCTATATGTTACTTCCTCAAAGAACTCCAGCAAATTTGTCAAACATGACTTCCCCTTCGTAAAACCATGCTGACTTTGTCCTATTAAATTATGATAATCCAAATGTCCTGTTACTGTTTCCTTAATAATGGACTCCAAAATTTTACCTACCACAGATGTTAGGCTAACCGGTCTATAGTTACCAGCCTTCTGTCTACTGCCCTTTTTAAATAAGGGTGTTACATTAGCAGTTTTCCAGTCTGCCGGGACCTTAGCGGAATCCAGGGAGTTTTGAAAAATTATTACCAATGCATCTACAATCCCTACCGCCACTTCCTTCAAGACTCTAGGATGTAAGCCATCAGGTCCAGGTGATTTATCCGCCTTGAGTCCCATTATTTTACCGAGTACCACTTCCTTAGTGATTTTGATCGTGTTTAGCTCCTCTCCCCCTATAGCCCCCTGTTTGTCCAGTGTTGGGATATTCTTAGTGTCCTCTACTGTAAAGACTGATACAAAATATTCATTCAGTGTTTTTGCCATCTCCATATTTCCCACCATTAATTTCCCGGTCTCATCCTCTAAGGGACCAACATTTACTTTAGCCACCCTTTTTCTTTTTATATAACTATAAAAACTCTTACTATCTGTTTTTATATTTTTTGCTAATTTACTTTCATAATCTATCTTCCCTTTCTTAATCAATCTTTTTGTTATTTTTTGCTGCCTTTTAAAGTTTTCCCAATCCTCTGTCCTCCCACTAGATTTCGCTACCTTATATGCCCTTGTTTTTAGTCGAATACTATCCTTAATTTCTTTACTTAGCCACGGATGACTGTCCTTTCTTTTACACCCTTTTCTTTTCAGTGGAATATATTTTTTTTGGAAGTTGTAAAATAACTCCTTGAATGTACACCACTGATCATGTGTCGTCTTACCCTTTAATCTATTTTCCCAATCCACTCTACTCAATTCCGCTCGCATACCTTCATAGTCTCCTTTATTCAAGCTTAGCACGCTTGTTTGAGATCCAACCTTCTCACCCTCTAATTGAATATGGAATTCAACCATGTTATGGTCACTCATTCCAAGGGGATCCTTTACTAGGACATTTTTAATTAATCCTGTCTCGTTACACAGGACCAGATCTAAGGTTGCTTGCCCCCTGGTCGGTTCAGTTACATACTGCTCAAGAAACCCATCCCTAATACACTCAATGAACTCATCCTCAAGGCAGCCCTGCCCCATTTGATTTGTCCAATTAATATGATAGTTAAAATCCCCCATAATTATAGATGTTCCCTTATTACATGCCTCAACTATTTCCTGATTGATACTCCGTCCAATAGAGTTGCAACTGTTCGGAGGCCTATAGACTACGCCCACTAATGTTTTTTTCCCCTTATTATTCCTTATCTCCACCCAAACTGTTTCATTATCATGATTTTTTGACCCAATATCATTACTCTGTATTACAGTGATTCCTTCCTTTATTAACATAGCCACCCCACCTCCCCTTCCTTCCTGCCTGTCCTTCCTGATCGTTAAATAACCTGGTATGTTTAATTCCCAGGCATTGTCACCCTGCAGCCATGTTTCTGTAATGGCCACAATATCATAACCATATGTAGTTATTTGTGCCATTAACTCGTCTATTTTGTTACGAATGCTACGTGCATTCAGATAGAGAACTTTCAAATATGCTTTGTGGCACTTAGTTCCTGCTTTTTCACTTTTTACCAGTTTACCTTTTACTCCACACACTCTGTCCCTTCCTGCCACGCTCTGATTTGTGATTCCCCTACTGCTACCTATGTCTATGACCCTCTCTGTTGTCATTTTTATTTTTTGCTCTCTTGAAACCTCCCCCCCACTAATTAGTTTAAAGCTGGCAAGTGGCTGGAGAGCACCTTGCTGCACATCAGGGGGACCATGTGGACCCGTATCTGCACTGGCAGTCCTTATTACAAGGACATCCATAAAGCTCTGGCCTCTCTGCTCAATAGCTGCCCATCGCTCCTCCAGAGATGACATTCTATTTTGAACAGTCACCATGTTTTCTTGACACTGATGACTTATTTCCTCCATGGCCGTAGCCATCCTTTCCACTGAGGTACCCAGCCTTTCCACGGAGGTTGCCATCCTCTCCATGGAGGTTGCCATCCTAGCCATGGTGGTGCGTTCATGCGCCGTTGCCTCCACCATGGCAGTGCTGATGTTAGAGATGGACTCCTCCATTCTCTCCACACTCGCACTAACTCTGGAGACAAACCCTTGCAGAGACACCTGTACTTGTTCCTGTATTTCACGAACAGCTCTTTTTGTGGATGGCCCCAGAGGCACAGGGTCTGCAGAGCTAGGAGATTGCTGCAACCTCCGCCGAGGACTCTCCACTGCTGTCGCTGCTCCACCATCTGCTGATGCTCACCTGTGCGCTATGATAGACCAGGTGGGAACACTACTCTAACTCGCGAGGGCCCCACTGAGGTGTGCGTTGCTGCGCTGGTGCTGGGTGTGCTGAGTCCTGGTGACGCTGCTCCCTCAGAGGCTTCAGGTTCCTCTGAGGAGATGTCCGGGTCTTCATCCTGGAATGTGGGGAGGGGGGCACTCGATGGTCCTGTGGGAGAGTAAAGGCATGATATAGACATCTGATATTGATGTAGCAGACACATCCTTTTGAGCAGATGATACAATGCGATTCTGTATGAACATCCTATGCCATTGCAGTCTGAGAGGGATGAAACTCTATTATGTCACCAGCTTCCTCTAGTGTGCCCGTCTCTCCATTGCTCACTTCCAGGTCCACACCACCTCCAGCAATCTCGTATGCAGCCTCCTCAGCACTGGTCAATGTTGCTGGAGTAGGTGTTCCTCCTCCAGCCACTGCTGTCTCCCTCTTATTGAGGGCTATATTTTCCTGCAAGGAGGGACACCAGCAGTGTTTCAGCCACAATGATGGAAAAGTGTGTGAATAATCCCTACCATAGAAGCTTTGAGGGAGACGAAGATGGGGTAACGTGCCAAGAGGAAGCTAGCTCCCTGTCCGTTGTTAATTGTTGTCACTGCATGACAGTGAGATCGGGCTGGATTTTGTCTTGGGGTCGGGTTGGGGTCGTGTAATCCGCATTCCGTGTTTCCCCCCCAACTCCAGATTAATGTGGATGCCTGATGCAATTTTCACTTAATTGGGCAATTGAGTTGCAGCATGTGGGAACCGATGAAGTAATTAGTGTTTTCAGTCTGAAAGGCGCCTCTGATGATGTCATCATTGCTGACTGCCTAGTCTCAGAGACTGTTGGTGAGAGAGGACTTGCCTGGCTTTTGATGTGAGTGGACCTGGAATGGGGGGTGGAGAGAGAGAGAGAGAGAGAGAGAGAGACACAGAGAGAGAGAGAGAGAGAGAGAGAGAATTTTTTTGCCAAGCAAGTCCTCCCAGGCAGTATCTGAAGACATTCAATGCAGCAACATCAGACGCGACGACGTTCAGACCTAATACTACTACAACCTTCATCACATCTCCGTTATAATAGTGGACCTGCAGCAGATAGTCCGCTTTCACTGGAGTGTTTCACACCAGGCGTGCTTCACGTCAGAAGAGGGTTAAACTAGCTACAGCGTTTCAAAATGGCATTACAGAGCCAATTTAGAGCTTGTTAAGGGCTTTAATGGCCTCTCCCGCCTCTTGAAGGCGGGACGGAGTTGGGAAGCCCGCGACTGATTATGTCAAAATTGCGTGGAGGCGGGATGGAGTCGGGATGGGGTCGGAAACCCCGACCCCGCAAATTTAACCCCCCACACGCCTCCAAACCTGACTCCATGGGTCATTCAAAATCCAGCCCATCGAGTCTAAGGGGCGCATAGGCAGGATACTGAAGTGATTCAGTGCAGAGACAGAGATGATAGGTAAGGGTGCAAGGGAAGTAAAGGTAAGGTGGAATGTGGAGGAGCAGGCTTACAACGCAGAGTGCTGGTGATGAGAAGAGAAGGGAAGCAGATTGAAGGCAAGTGTGATGTGATACTCACTTTTGATGTTCATTAAAGATCATTAAACCTTTTTCAGCACTGGATCCATGAGCGTGCATATATGGACCTTGTGCTGACCTCCTCAGCAATGCGCAGCCAGGCTGCCTTGGTCTGCTGAGGAGGCTTCCTCCGGCCATCAGGAGGGAAGAGAATCTCCCTGCGCCCTCTGACAGCATCCACAAGAACTTGGAGGGAGTCATCATTAAATTGAGGAGCTGCCTTGCCTCTGGAAGAAGTCATTGTGTATAGATCAATCTCAATGAGTCTCAGAATGCAGAAGAGAAAGGCTTAGGCTGGATGGCAGCTTTAAAAGCAGCTGCTAGTATGACGTCATCAGAGGCGGCCAGCCAACCCGATCGCACTCATTGGACCGGCCAGCGCGCCCCATTGAAATCAACAAGCTTATTAAATCAAAATCGGATATCAGCAGCTGATCCCGCCGGAAGCGGCTCCGGAACTCGCCCACCACGTAACCCAACTCCAACCCGCCTCGGGAATAAAAATCGAGCTCAGAGTGTCCAGAGGTGTTGTAAAGGAGAGTTACCTTCTTTGGAGCTAAGAGGAACCTTTGGTCGCGAGCCTGGTTTAACATGGCTGATTGGAGGTGGCAGAGAGAGTCAATACAATCTCCTATATCCATAGATTATACGTAGAGATCTGCAAGAAATTTTCTGGACTCGTGAAGATTAGCATAAGAGTACTCTGCTTACTATATAGCCTTACAATGAACACCAACAAGAGTGCACTTTTACCTCAATGATGCATCATTGAGGCAGCATGCAAAGCAATTAGGCAACTTTCTGTGGTTGACACATATGCCACTGTTGCTGCAGGGCCCACTTTATAGCTGGCGCACAAATATGCTTCTAACGTCATACATAAATCTTGTACGGTAGGACCACCTGCATGCTCACAGCCCACACAAAGTGTCGTGTAGGCTAGGGACTCAAGCGACATGGTCTCTGTTCTTTGAAATGTTTTATATATTTTGCATCTGCTTATAGCAAAAGGCCATACACAATAGATAGAAACAAATGCAGACCAAAGGGGGGCCTAGCAACTATCTGTCAGTGGCTCACAGAGGAGAGATGCCTTGAAATTATGGGGTCAAAGACCATAGAGGTCAGGTCAAACTCAGCTAATATCATGATTTACTGATTATGTTTTCTCTCCCTACTCACTCATTTCTACATTCACCAACACAAAAGGCATATATTGAAATGCAGCAGATAACACAGAACAGATCACCACACAAGAGTGTTTCAAGATGCATCTTCCTGCCACCATTCTAACCGTTCTTTTTCTAACCCTATAGGTGTGAATGAGGAGACGACAACCCAGAGCCCAATGCCCACCCTGTTCTCAACACCAACATCACTCATTCCAACAGCTGCAAGCACCAGAACAGTTACACCCCTCCAGGGCCGAGATTTTGCCAGCGCTTAGAGTGCGGGTTCGGAGGCGGGTCCGCTGTCAAAATCGAAATGATTGACAGTGGGTTGGGAACCCGCTGCGAACCCGCCTCCATGTAAGTTTCCAAAGTGTCGGGTCTGCGATTTCAGAACAGACCCAACACCAAGTGGCAGGGGAGGCATTTAAAATACTTAACTGCTTGTTAAGTGCTCATTTACTACTATTTTGCCAGCCTTTTTCTATTTCACCACATTTTTAACGGGGTTCACGTCGTTCGAAGATCACGTCAGGTAAGTAGGTCGGGTTCTCTATGTCTCCCCATTGCTGTGAATAGGTGACAGCTGCAAAAGTGGTATAAACGCAACCATTTCACAGCTGGTCACTTTCCAATGTCAGAAGCTTGAGCCTTCAGGACTTGGAAGACATTTTTGAGCTGTACGCAGTTTGGAAGTAGTAAACTCTCTATCCACTGTCACCTCCTTGGAGCAAGCTCTCTCACAGTTGACAGATCGCTTCTGTCATCTCAACTTCAGCTGCCATCTATTCCAGCAACATCGGTGCCCTTGAAAAAAATCTCACCTTGGTCCTCTGAATCCCTCCACGATCAGCCCCAACATCACCAGGCACACCAATATCACCAACAACAATACCAACCTTCTCTGTAATCACCTGATGCTGCACAGGACACAGGGCATCAGCACCTGACAACATTGCTGCCAGGGAGGCCAGCAATGGCATCACCATGGCCAGATTTACTTCACTTGATGCTGTACACCCTGGCTGCTACATGATGCACCAGGTTAACACCACCCCACACCACCACCATAAAGCATTCCTACAATGACCAAGCCATTCCTTTCACGCTCATCACCATTGCGGGGAATACCGTTATGTCTCACCATTCAATGCAACTGACTAAGACACTTCCAAAGGTGAGCACAGATCTGTACAATAAGGCAAAGTGTTGAAAATAAAGATTTCAATGTTTGACAACACATTAACAGAAAATTTACATTAAAATTGCACAAAACACCCAAGTGCCTACCCTTGTGTGTTGTTAGTTGGTATGCTTGCAGTAGGATGAGGGTGAGTGTGAGGGGTGGCTAGTGAGATGGGGAAGTGATAATGTAGATAGAGAAGGATGGGTGGAGGTGCAAGGTAAGTTGGCGTGAGTAAGGCTTAACAAACCCCATCAACGGAAAATCCTTTTTACAGAGCGGCTGGAGCCGGGAGCGGGACTGGAACCAGCCAACTACCTCTCCCGCTGCGAGCCCGCCTCCGCTGGGAAAATCCAGCCCTAGATGAGGGGGGTGGGGAGGTGCACATTAGATGAATGATAGAGCACAAGCGAGAAGAACAAAAAGAGACAGAAATGGAGGAGCAGAAAGCTGCTGCCGAAAATGTGACTTGATGATCTGAGCTCTTTTGTCGGTTTGCACACAGTGAGCACTGAATCTTTCCCCGTGTAATAATTCTCCGTTATCACAGCCTCATTGTATTTCATGGATGGCAGCAATAAACAGGCCTCTGTCTCAAAAAAAAACCTGTTGGCCAGAGGGCTAGCTCGAGTCTTCCTTCAGCTACTGAACCCAGGATGCTTACGCATGTTGGGAAGTTTTGCGCACTACATATGCTGTAACTGCAGTATACTGGAAATTGTAAATACAGAGTTCTGGAAAATATATCTACTATTATCTCAGACCTCTGAGCCAGGCCGAGGCCTCCAAATAAAAAATTTAAATGGAGGTGTCCAAGAGACAAATTTGCAGGCAAGTTTAATCAGGTTATTGAGAGATATTTCATTTTTAATATTTTTATGCTAGAAATAATTGTTTAAGCCTGTAGTCAGCAGGCTAAAGGATAAAAAAATTGACATGATTTTTTTTTTAAGCAATTCAGTTGGTACAGTTTTTTTTTCATTGGTGAATTTTCCTCAGTTTTTCTAATTAATGAGTTCTGATTCAATAAAATTGAAAGAGTTTTCAAAACAGTATTTCAATTTGGTTCAATTTCCTTTTTTAAAAATTGGTAGATTTTCGGCACTTTTCTTGATGCTGCGTTTTGATTTATCACTGATTTACAGAGATGAAATTTAGCAAATCAACTGCATGAAAAGTGTATATAATTACCCAACGTCACATTACTGATGGGCCAAACAGGGAGTTCATACAGATGTAGTCCTTTTAGAGTATGATGTATGATGACAAAAAATGGAGTATTGGATAGTTTTCCTTTCTTTTCTTGTTATTTGAGGTTAAAAAAGGTTCTCTTAGAAGTACCATCCAGGCTTAAAACTCTACATTTACTGCATTTCTCCTAAGGCAAACAGACCAGTCTGCTGTGAGACAAAAGGCCTTCATCAGAACACTTCCTGATAATTGTCTGCATTGTTATCTAGCTACTGAATCTGGCAGATTGTTAACTTGTCAATTTGTTTGCCAGCTTTGCAATATGGGTATTGAAAATTACCCAAATGAAACAGCTTGGAACTCAATGCTGGGTACATGGCTAGACACAGGTTTGAATGTCTCCAAAC
The DNA here is from genome assembly GCA_030390025.1 of Squalus acanthias. Classification (NCBI taxonomy): domain Eukaryota; kingdom Metazoa; phylum Chordata; class Chondrichthyes; order Squaliformes; family Squalidae; genus Squalus; species Squalus acanthias. The sequence continues at coordinate 143,873,082 of CM059427.1, read as the reverse complement.
CCTTTTGTGACAGCTTTATTTAATTCTGAAGGATACCTTTTGATGTCCTTTGTCTCTGAGGCAAGGTATTTATTCACAGCTCCATGCCGAGCTGAAGAAATATATTTGGTAGCTGTTTTTGTCAGTTAAGCATTTCTTCCTGTTCGACTGTTTTGCAGTCCATATAAAAAGGTGGGTATGCGAAGACTCCCTGAAGTTTTGACCTTGAATATAAACTTTGTACTACAGGTATGATCAAAATTCAGTGTTTGAGAAGAGTTAGTGCAATATTGCATCTCACTAATTTGTGAACCAAGTATTTTTAAGTTAAGAGCTATAACTGGTAGAATTTGCTGTACTGATTTTTTTGCCACTGCTTGCTTTCACTAAATCTAATTCATAGGTTATAGCCTAAGCCACAATGTCTGGCAAAGCTATTATTCTTCTACTATCTGAGGACTAGGAGAACACAAGAATTCTCGTTACATTTTTGGTGGGCAAATTACACTGACAAGGGTGTTTTGTTCAACCCTGGGCAACCCTACATTGCCAGATATTGTATGTATAAGGCTGCACTTCAGTTTGTATGGGTGAGGACTCAGCTACGGTAGTAGTCTTTGGAATTAAACATGAAAGTAATATACAGTGAGCTTCAAAATATCCTAATTATAATCGATAAATACTTAGAAATACTGGATGTCTGTTGGCAATTCGGGCATAAGCAATCTTGAGGTTCAGCTGACAAAAAAAAAGTTAAGCTTTTCTCACACTTAAGTAATATGCTGCTACTTGAATCCTTCAACCAGGTAGGGCCATATTACTCACTGACAGAAATCCACCATCTTCTGATTTGTACTCACATTGGATTAGGGAAGAGGGGAGGAATCACAAGAAAGAAAGACTTGCATTTATATAGCGCCTTTCACGACCGCCAGACATCTCAAAGTGCTTTACAGCCAATGAAGTACTTTCTGAAGTGGAGTCACTGTTGTAATGTGGGAAACGCAGCAGCCAATTTTCGCACAGCATGCTCCCACAAACAGCAATGTGATAATGACCAGATAATCTGTTTTTGTTATGTTGGTTGAGGGATAAATATTGGCCAGGACAGTGGGGATAACTCCCCTGCTCTTCTTCAAAATAGTGCCACGGGATCTTTTACGTCCACCTGAGAGAGCAGACGGGGCCTCAGTTTAATGTGGCAAGCGGCAAACAACATAGCCAGTAGTGGGACTCAGTCCCGAGGCAGAGGAACAGCAATTTAAGGAGTATGTTTTCAATCATGGAGACAGGCCAAAAACAGACAACTACCAAGAAATCAGCCTACTAAGAGAACAGGAATGGGAAGCCAGGTGGCCAGCGACACAGTGAAGAAATCTGGGACAGGATGTCAACAGCACTGAGAAGTCCAGGGAGAACCGCTAACAGGTGAAGAAATCAGGGGGCAGGGCCCGGGGGGGGCAGTGGCTGGCTGGCTGGCTGGCTGTCTACTAAAACATGCCATTTTTCAGCATTCCAAGTTTAAAACTAGATATTTCTATTAATTAAAAAAAAAATCTTTCAAGAGGTTCAACAAATAGTTTAGAACTCCGCTTCAGTATGGTCTGGGGAAAAAACAAAATGGTGGCAGAGCTGTGAGAGTAAGTTTGAGGGAACGGTAGCATAGTGGTTATGTCACTGGGCTAGTAATCCAGAGGCCTGGACTAATGAACCAGAGACGTGAGTTAAAATTCCACCAGCCGCTGGGGAATTTAAATTCAATTAATTAAATAAATCTGGAATAAAAAGCTAGTATCAGTAATGTATCGGATTGTCGTAAAAACCTATCTGGTTCACTATTGTCCTTTAGGGAAGGAAATCTGCCGTCCTTACCTGCTCTGGCCTATATGTGATTCCAGACCTACAGCAATGTGGTTGACTCTTAACTGCTCCCTGATATAGCCTAAGCAAGCCACTCAGTTGTAACAAACTGCTGTGAAAAACAAGAAGAATAAAACCAGACCGACCACACGGCATCGACCTCGGCACCGGCTACGGACACGACAACGGCACACCCAGCCCAGTCGACCCTACAGAGTCCTCCTCACCAACATCTGGGGACTTGGCAAGTTGGATCCAAAATTGGCTCAGTGGCAGGAATCAAAGGGTAATGGTCGACGGGTGTTTTTGTGACTCGAAGGCGATTTCAAGTGGGGTTCCGCAGGGCTCAGTACTCGGTCCCTTGCTTTTTGCGGTATATATCAATGATTTAGACTTCAATGTAGGGGGCATGATTAAGAAGTTTGCAGATGATACAAAAATTGGCCGTGTGGTTGAAAGTGAGGAAGATTGCTGTAGACTGCAGGAAGATAGCAATGGTCAGGTGGGCAAATGGAATTCAATCTGGAGAAGTGTGAGGTAATGCATTTGGGGAGTGCTAACAAGGCAAGGGAATACACAATAAATAGTAGGATACTGAGAAATGTAAAGGAACAGAGGGACCTTGGAGTGCATGTCCACAGATCCCTGAAAGTAGTAGGACAGGTAGATCAGGTGGTTAAGAAGGCATACGGGATACTTTCCTTTATTAGCCGAGGCACAGAATATAAGAACAGAGAGGTTATGCTAGAACTGTATAAAACACTAGTTAGGCCACAGCTAGAGCACTGCGTACAGTTCTGGTCACCACATTACAGGAAAGACGTGATTGCACTAGAGAGGGTACAGAGGAGATTTACAAGGATGTTGCCAGGACTGGAGAATTTTAGCTATGAGGAGAGATTGGATAGGCTGGGGTTGTTTTCTTTGGAACAGAGGAGGCTGAAGGGAGACCTAATTGAGGTGTATAAAATTATGAGGGGTTTAGATAAAGTGGATAGGAAGGACCTATTTCCCTTAGTAGAGAGATCAATAACCAGGGGGCACAGATTTAAAGTAATTGGTCGAAGGATTAGAGGGGAGTTGTGAAGAACTTTTTTCACCCAAAGGGTGGTGGGGGGTCTGGAACTCACTGCCTGAAAGGGTGATAGAGGCAGAAACCCTCATCGCATTTAAAAAGTACTTGGATATGCACTTGAGGTAGGCTACGGACCAAGAGCTGGAAAGTGGGATTAGGCTGGATTGCTCTTTTTCGACTGGTGCAGACACAATGGGCCAAATGTCCTCCTTCTGTGCCGTACGTTTCTATGATTCTATGCAGATATAAGATTTTTTAATATATCATAGACAGATGGAGGCATCACTGGGGCCGGTAGACTGGTGGAGCCAAACTAATAGAGGCATAACATTTTAGCCTAGCTGTGTCAGCCATGTCACCTTACCCATGTATGTTAAATCAGCTCCACTCTACCGTCAAATTCAGAATCTCCTACCAGCTAAATCCTCCAGTGATGCCATGAACAAAAAATACTGGTGTTGTTGAAGTCAGAATGTCTCTTTATAACAAAATCTATACACGTCATGAGTCTACATGTCTACAGAGCAGTAGTGATACCCGCCATCCTGTATGCTTCAGAGACATGGACCGTGTACAGCAGGCACCTCAAAGCACTGGAGAGATACCACCAACGCTGCCTCCGCAAGATTCTGCCAATCCATTGGCAGGATAGGCGCACCAACGTCAGTGTTCTTGCTCAGGCCAACATCCCCAGCATTGAAGCTTTGACCACGCTCGATCAGCTCCAATGCACGGGCCACATCGTCTGCATGTCCGAGACGAGACTCCCAAAACAAGCGCTGTACTCGGAGCTCCGACACGGCAAGAGAGCCCCAGGTGGGCAGAGGAAATGCTTCAAGGACACCCTCAAAGCCTCCTTGAAAAAGTGCAACATCCCCACAGACACCTGGGAATCCCTGGCCCAAGACTGCACAAAGTGGAGAGTAGCATCCGGGAAGGTGCCAAACACCTCGAATCTCTTCGCCGGGAGCAAGTGGAAGCCAAGCGCAAGCAGTGCAAGGAGCGCACGTCAACCCAAGCACCCCACACACCCGCCCCTTCAACCACCGTCTGCCCCACCTGTGACAGAGACTGTAGGTCCCGCATTGGACTCATCAGTCACCTGAGAACTCATTTTTAGTGTGGAAGCAAGTCATCCTCGGTTCCGAGGGACTGCCTAAGAAGAAGAGGACTGTCAAATTCAGAATCTCCTACTAGCTAGATCCTCCAGTGATGCCATGAACAAAAAATACTGGTGTTTTTGAAGTCAGAATGTCTCTTTATAACAAAATCTGTACACATCATGTGCTGTTGAGTACAATACATTAATATTTGGGGGTAAAATTGGCCTTGGGCGGTAGCGCAAAATGGTCGATAGCGAATCGTCAGCTCATTTTACATCCACCTGACTATCTTTTTCATAGGAAAAGAAAATCGGGCAGGGTGTAAAACAGGCTGCTTATCCGCTATCGCCCGTTTTGTGCAACTGCCCAAGAACAATTTCATCCTCTTTCTGTGTTCAGTATAGCAGTGGGCATTTGCATTCTTACTGAGGCTTAGATTGAGAAATATAGTTTTCCTTTCCTAGGAGAGTTATAAATGTTGATGTAAAAGAACATTCCAAACAGCTCATCCTGTGTTTTAACCTCTAAGCCAGACAGCAGTGTCAAGATGATAATTCTACATCGTTATTTTGGAAGTGTTTTTTTATGGCCAGGCAAGCAAGCTGTTTACTACAAAGGTCTGTTTTTGGTGACCGAGTGCCCTGGCCTTCTGGGTAAAATAAATCAATTTTACTTCTTCAAAATTAATATCAGCTGTGTTTGGAAACATCTCCATTTCAGCCCTCCTCACAACCTCTGCACCATTTCTTCTCAAAGCAGCATCCCTGCCTTCATAAATTAGTAGAAGTATCAGAGCAACCCCATGATCTTCAGAGCTGGGAAATGCACATGTACTTTAGGCTTAGATAAGAAAAATGGTCTATGAACTCCAAGTACAATGAAAAGCACCAGTACACTTTCGTTTGCTAGTTAATTTTTTTTGATAAAGTAGTACAAAAAAACTTATCATTCGAATTCCATTAATTCTTAGAAGAATAAAGAGGGTTACAATTAAATTGGGTGAGTGGTGAACTATTCCAAAGCTATTTTAGCACTTGTGTCACAGTTTTTAGAAAGTTATACACAAGTTGAACATCGATTTTTTTTTTATATTAATGAATGTATTTAATAAAATCATAATTTTTTTTAAACAATCATTTGTGCTAAACTATTTATATATATTTAAATTGCAGTAGCTGTGACGTACAATATAAAGGGCCTCTTACCTCCCAAACATAACTTCTGAATTAGTTCTACCAGAATATTATCCGTACCTTAAAGAAATTCTCTTCAAAGTACTACTTACCTGGAGCATTTTTTGAGGGAAATCAAAACCTTTGTAAACACACTTACCAGTGGAATTCAAAACTTTATGTGCCACAACAGTTTCTTCACTAAATAGGAGCCATGTATAGAAAACCCAATGCAAATAAAACATGATTTTTCAATATTCTCAAAACACAAACATTTAATCAGGAAAAGACCTGTTAGAGGTCACCCATAATAGGTTACCCATAATATAGGTTGCTTAAGGTAGATTTTTGTCACTACTTTTTTCACAACTGCAGCTCCTGTTTCCAATTGGAAGTCAGATACTTACAACTCATTACAATTGATATCAGCTGCGTAGCAAAAGGAACAAGATGGTGGTGAATAAGAGAATGAAGCAGGATATACGACAAATAATATTGTCTACCCCAGTAATTGTACACAGTATATTTAATATTTTGAACAAACCATACATCATGGAAGTCCCACCATCGTCAATTTTTTTGAGTGCGATGCCTGTTGCCCTTATTTTGCTGTACTGAATAAGGAAGAACTGTTGGATATAAATGGGATTAATATCAGCATTCTCTGCAACACCCCTGCATCAGGCTGCTCATTTAACATCTAAAGCTGCAAGAAACATATCTTCAAAGCTCCTCATTAGATCTGACTTAGATGCAATAATAACACTGGCAAAAACGAAAAACATAATCCCAGTGATATGAAACCTAATTTGTGTCATCTGTAGTGTTGAGTACATTTAGATTTTCCTTTTCCGAACATCTTTAAGTATTTGATTATTTAGATGTAGATCAATCTCATTGTGGTTTTATAAAAGCAAGTACCTGCTTCCTAGAAGCTGAAACGTCAGCTCTTTAAGTACTTCAAAGTCCTTTATAGTAACACACAGGTTTACATAAACTCTAGAATATGTTCTTTGACCACTAAGGGTGTAATTTTAACCTAACGCACCCAGTGGGAATGGGGCAGGTTCGGTTTTACGGACCACCCGATTTTACGCTCCACTGCAGTCAGTGGGGTGTCAATATGTGCGGGGTGTAAAACGGGCGGCCGACCCAAACCTGCCCATTTCCTGCCATGGGGGGGTTTAGATTAACATTAACCAAGTGATTGGGAACCATGCAGAACTGTTAAACCTCACTCCAGTGTACTTATTTTACTGAGTTTTAAAACAAAATACATCTGGTATGAAACAAACAGCTACAGGCAAATAGGTTACAACACAGTCAAAAACTGTAATGATGGGAATTGCTAGCAGAACCGGCCACAACTAGTTCAATTCATATTGAACAGATATATGTAGAAGCCTAACCATTAAGCATTTAAAAGGAGAGAGTTAGATGTTGGATGCAAGCTGATCTCTCCAAATACAGGCGGTAACTTTGTGTTTATGAAATGGAAGGAAAAGATATTCCTCAAAGTAGGAATACACAGACTCTGCTGGAGTCAAGGGACAAATAAATATTCAAAAGGGAAACAATCCTGGTGTCATATGTTGCATCAAAATGAGTCATCGCATTGCTGATGTGACATCATTGTGTTGAAAATGAGAAGCTGCTCATTTGTGGTTTAGTTAAATATTCTTTCATGGCAACTGTGCCCTTTAAATATAAAAACCAGCCTGATAATCAATTACTTAAACATAAATTGCATTTACATTTTTATTCCACATCATCATGGGGTCATTAGGAACCACAGCTGAATAAAATGTTGCTTTGACCAAAAAAACTGATACAAAGAGCCCTTATAGCAAAACTATGTAGACATAGACAGATGATTTTAGTCAAAGAGAATGAATCTACTTACTCCCTGTGAACCCCATCTAAAATTCTTTAAATTCAGGATATCAAATGTCATGAGACTTTTATATTTTGTGAAAAAGCCAGGGTAAATAATTGATTGATAAGAACTTTCATACAGATGGATTAATTGCTGCGCGTTTAAAAGATGTCAAACACACAGTTGCCTCCATGTATTACTGGCAGCTGTTTATCTGATTGACTGCAGAAACTGTGTCTATAGATAAACCGATTAAATATCAGTTAGGATCAATGCCAAATGTCTTCTAGTACTGTACCTATTATAAATGCCGTGGATGTGTGGGATAAGAATGTGCCTATAAATTCTCCACTGAAATATGAATCATCATGAAGCATTACATAAGCCTTTTTTCAACTACAATAACAGAGGTTTTAAAAGGGACACTATCTTTATGAGAAAGTGTTTGGTAATTCTTTTTATGAAGAAGAGACAGAAAAGACATGATTAAAGTGATATGCAAAAGTGATACAGTGACGGACTGGAATATAAATTTATTTCAATGCATTAAATAGTTGTAAATGGGAAGAAAAAGCTGGCAAAATACTATCATGAAACTGTGCCCCTTTAACAAGAGAATACATCCAGGTTGATGTAAATGGTGCAATAGACGGTATGCCATCAGACTAGGCTACAGTTACTAACAATGTACTTACAACAATCTGTGAAAAATCAAGTTCATTAAGATCATAGCACCTGATTTTCGATTTTTAAACTATTCTTATTTCTTAATTGCAAACTGTAATGATCTCAAAGGAGTTCCTTTATAGAATCATAGGCCGGACGTTTGCCTACCTGGGCGGGTCTGGTGTGGGCGGTGTCCGTGGTGGGTCGCGACCCCACTGCTGGCTCCATCCCGCTGTTGAAAATGAACTTACCTTAATTTGGCCTATTAAGCCCGCCCGACACGTTACCCAGCCCAATTAAATGGTGCGGGTCTGGTGACGTCGTTCATGACGCATTTTAAGCCGGGATCTTTAAAGGGACCATGGCCACGTTAGATTTGAAGCTTAAGCTAACATAGTGCTGTCAGTGCATTACAGCATTGGAGTGCTGCAAGCAACAACAACTTGTATTTATATAGCGTCTTTAACGTAGTGAAACGTCCCAAGGTGCTGCACAGGAGTATTTTAACACAAAAAATTTGACACCGATCCACATAAGGATAAATTAGGGCAGGTGACCAAAAGCTTGATCAAAGATGTAGGTTTTAAGGAGTGTCTTAAAGGAGGAAAGAGAGGTAGCGAGGTGGACAGGTTTAGGCAGGGAATTCCAGAGCTTAGCGCCTAGGCAACAGAAGGCACGGCCACCAAAGGTTGAGCGATTATAATCGGGGATGCTCAAGAGGGCAGAATTAGAGGAGCGCAGATATCTCGGGGGGTTGTGGGGCTGAAGGAGATTACAAAGATAGGAACGGGTGAGGCTATGGAGGGATTTGAAAACAAGGATGAGAATTTTGAAATCGAGGCACTGCTTAACTGGGAACCAATGTAGGTCAGCGAGCACAGGGGTGCTGGGTGAACGGGACTTGGTGCGAGTTAGGACACGGGCAGCCAAGTTTTGGATGACCTCAAGTTTACGTAGGGTGGAATGTGGGAGGTCAGCCAGGAGTGCGTTGGGATAGTCAAGTCTAGAGGTAACAAAGGCATGGATGAGGGTTTCAGCAGCGGATGAGCTGAGGCAAGGACGGAGAAGGGCGATGTTACGGAGGTGGAAGTAGGCGGTCTTTGTTATGCTGCGGATATGTGGTCAGAAGCTCATTTCAGGGTCAAATATGACACCAAACACTGACAATGACTGCACAGAGGCAGAGGGCTGCACCCAGGTTCTCCGATGACTCCCTCCATATGCTTATGGAGGGAATCAGAGCACGCAGGGAGGTCCTCTTCCTTCCGATGGGCGGAAGAGACCTCCCCAGGAGATCAATACAGCCTGGTTGTAGATGGCCAAGGAGGTCAGAAGCAGGGAAGTGATCAGGGGGAATTGGGTGCAGTACCGCAAACGTTTCAATGATCTCAGTAGATCAGAAACGTTAGTACAAAGCCACATTCAACTTCATCCTGCTGTGCCTCTCGTCATATCACAATCACTACCCTACTCCGGCACATCCTTAATCACACCAACATACCTTGCACCTCCTTCTCTCTCTATCTACATTATCATTTCCCCATCTCACTAGCCACCCCTCACACTCACCCTCATCCTAGTGCAATCATACCAACTAACAACACACAAGGATAGCCACTTGGGTGTTTTATCCAATGTTTATGTAAAGGATCTGTTAATGTGGTGTCAAACATTGAAATCTTTATTTTCAACACTTTCCGGTCTTGGTCAGATTTGTGTGCACCTTTGGAAGTGGCTTAGTGAGTTGCAGTGAATGGTGAGACATAACGGTACCCCCCGCAATGGTGATAAGTGTGAAAGGAATGGCTTGGGCATTGTAGGGATCCTTTATGGTGTTGGTGTGGGGTGGTGCCAACCTGGCGCATCATGTGACAGCCATATGGGTGCACAGCGTAAAGTGAAGTAAATCTGGCCATGATGAGGCCATCCCTGGCTGCCCAGGCAGCAATGTGATCAGGTGCTGATGCCCTCTGTCTTGTGCAGCATCAGGTGATTATGGAGAAGGTTGGTGTTGTTGTTGGTGCTGCTGGTGTGCCTGGTGCTGCTGGTGTTGGGGCTCATCGTGGTCAGATTCTTAGGACCAAGGTGAGACAGTATAAATGGCACCCATGTTGATGGAATAGATGGCAGGTGAAGTAGAGATGACAGAAGCATTCTGTCAATGGTGAGAGAGGTTCTTACAATGAGGTGACACTGGATGGAGACTTTGCTTGAAAGACTTGCAGCCTGCAGAAAGCTCAGTCTGTGTTGCAAATGCAGTGAGAAACAGCTTCTGCCTGAGGAAAGTGATCAGCTGTCAGGTGAGAGCTTTTATAGTGCATTTGATCCTGTCAACTAATCAGCTGGAGCAATGGTCACTCAACTCCCGCCACAGGTTTACATACGTGCTTTCCGAGTAGCGTCCAGTTAAATTTAAAAGGTAAGTTTAAAAAAAACTCTTAAGGGTCTGACAACAAGCTAATAATTGTTTAAATTGGGTTGCCCGCCTCTGGCGGTTGGGTTGGGTCCACGATGACAGACGCGTCTGGGGTAAGGCGCGTGGGAGCAAGATGACAGCGAGTTCAAAAATAACAACTTTCCCACCTGACCCGCCACCGATCCCGCCCACTACCACCCCGGAAAATTCTGGCCATAGAATCTGGCTCTTCAAAAGAGCTATCCAGTTAGTCCCACTCCACTGCTCTTTCCCCATAGCCCTGCAATTTTTTCCTTTTCAAGTATATATACAATTGCCTTTGAAAGTTACTACTGAATTTGCTTCCACCACCCTTTCAGGCAGTGCATTCCAGATCATAGCAACTCGCTGCATAAAAAATTCTTATCTCCCCGTTGGTTCTTCTGACAATTAACATACATCTGCATCCTCTGGTTACTGCCAGTGGAAATAGGTTTTCCTTATTTACTGTATCAAAATACCTCATAATTTTGAACATCTCTATTAAGTCTCCCCCTAATCAACTCTTTCTAAGGCAAACAATCCCAGCTTCGCTAATCTCTTCATATAACTGAAGTCCCTCATTTCTGCTATCATTCTGGTAAATCTCCTCTGCATTATCTCCAGGGCCTTGATATCCTTCCTAAAGTGTGGTGCCCAGAATTAAACACAATACTCCAGCTGAGGCCTAACCAGTGACTTACAAAGGTTCAGCATAACTTCCTTGCTTTTGTACTCGATGCCTCCAAGATAAAAAAGCATACAAATCATTATTAACAAGCAATCAAAGGTCAGCTCTGCTATCAGCAGGACAATTCTTTTCCACATTACCCAACCTTATAACACTTTGGTTTAGCATTATAGACAGATCTGTGCTACAGATTTTCATCTATCCACTGGAGAAGACTGCCGAAACCAATTTCTCTTAAAAATCCCAAGAGTAAAGATGACAGTTTTATTCCTCTGACTTCAGTCTGAGTTGGATCCAAACAGAAATCCTGCAGGTGAAAGGACCATATTCTCAGGGCCACACCACTTCCCCCATTGGTAAACTAGTTCAAAATTTGCAACATTTCTTTTCATTCATTAATGGGCCATATTTTGCGACCCCTACGGGTGCGTACGAGGTGTGTACACCCCTGTAGGGGCCGCACAAGTTCCGGGTTTAGGCATGCGAAGCGCATGCACTGAAACCCGGCACTTCCGATCCGTCAAGAATCCTCTTGACAGATCCACCGCATCCCCGGGAGAAGGGTCTCTGCGGGTGGAGAGTTGCGCTATTTTACCAGCATAAGAGTTTGAAAAAATAGAAAAATATAATTTTATCACTCACTTATACATTAAAAACGCTGTCCAATAAGGTAAGTTTATATTTAACCCCTTTAAAACATATAATTTTTTTTTCAAAACAATTTAATTTTTGTTTAAAATATATAATTAAATGTCATTTTAATTAATTTTATATATGTAATTTTTTTAAATTAATTTCATGTGTTCGTGTATTTTTTAAGTCATCCCCATTCCTACTTGTGACAGTCCCGTACATACGGATCTGTCACAAGTATGAATGGGGATTCCCTTCTTTCATTGGTTGGGCTGGCCCAAGTGATGCCAGGGGCGTTTGCGAACTGCATGCGCCCCTGGGATACGTGGGCCTCTATGCAATTCTACCAGGAGAGGCCCAGGATTGCAAGCCTCCGTATCTCCCGGACCACCAGGTAAATGCGTAATTTTTTGACGATCGGAGGCATCCGCCTGCGGGAAGCCAACGATCGCAAATTCAACATTAGTTTCCCCTCAACAGAATGGTGGGAGGGGGAGAGGGGCATAGCATACACTTTCCATTCGGATACTGTACTTGCATCCAATCAATCACAGGAATATAAAGTCACTGAAATATGAATATCCCAAGAGATCACTAACAGAATGCCACATATGATAAGAGCTGTAGTTTGTGTGAAATGCAGAAAGTATCTTTTCTCTTTGTTTGATCAACAGACCCACGTATCTATACTTTTCAGAAAGACCATGTTCCCACTCCATCAATCTCCATCCCCAAAAACAGTGTTTGTTCTTCCAGAGTTCATAGCATCAAAAGTTACAACTAATTCTATTTATATAATAAATATATTACAAATTAGGCTGCTTAATATTTGGCTTATTTCTACCAGTAATTTAAAATTACATTCTACATTTAATGTTATTTTTCGATTGAGAAACCCTAAGGCAGGTAGTAGTGATTAGGTGACTTCAAGCTGGAGTTTGTGAACTGTAGGAGGAAGGGTCAGCTGAGAGAGGCAGGGAATGACTGCTTGATTGGCACCCCATCGACCACCTTAAAAAACATTCACTCCCTCCACCAGCGGCGTACCATGGCTGCAGTGTGTACCATCTACAAGATGCACTACAGCAACTCGCCAAGGCTTCTTCGGCAGCACCTCCCAAACCCGCGACCTCTACCACCTAGAAGGACAAGGGCAGCAGGCGCATGGGAACACCACCACCTCCAAGTTCCCCTCCAAGTCACACACCATCCTGACTTGGAAGTATGTCGCCGTTCCTTCATCGTCGCTGGGTCAAAATCCTGGAACTCCCTCCCTAACAGCACTGTGGGAGTACCTTCACTACACGGACTGCAGCAGTTCAAGAAGGCGGCTCACCACCACCTTCTCAAGGGCAACTAGGGATGGGCAATACATGCTGGCCTTGCCAGCGATGCCCACATCCCATGAATGAATAAGAAAAAAACTAATGCCCAATGAAGTTTTATTAGCACAGCATTGACATTCATATTCTTAAGATGAGTTCCTGTGTACTTTCCTGAAATGGTTTCAAACAATACATGAACTTTAAAAGTTCTGACCTCATGATGAAGTAACAACCAAACAGGAAAATGACTAGGGCCATCAGGACCCATGCATTCGATGCATGGCAAAATTGCACCATTGCTGGGGCAATTTTAACCATTGGGAGGCTGGCCAGCAGAGGGCGTAGGCCAGCTGCCCCACCGTTCCAGCAGGAGACCTGGTCTATTGAAAGAAAAAAATACTTGCATTTATATCGCGCCTTTCATGACCACCGGACATCCCAAAGCGCTATACAGCCAATTAAGTACTTTTTGAAGTGTAGTCACTGTTGTAATATACAAAAGCGGACAGAAAGAGGTCACTTCTTGCAAGACTTTAACGCCCTTTCCTATGCCCGAAAGAGAAGAATTGGGTGAAGTCAAGGTCAGAGCCCTGCACCAAGCTCGTGACTATTATCATACCTACTCACTCTCTCCCTCACAAACGAGAATACATAGCAGCATAACACAATACAATGTCTCACCATGTAAGCTCCATTTGAAGGGGTGTCTTATTGCTAGCATTCTAAAATATATTCTTCTTCTGTTATGCTAGGTCTCCAAGAGGCACAGTCTAATATCTGGCATCAACCAAGCACCTCACGGCACTGAGTCATCGAATACCATAACAGTAAGCACCCACACACATCCACTTTGTGGGAGTCAGGTAAAGGATTGCTGGAGAGAGCAATTGGTGAAACTGAGCAGAAGTGAGGAGGAGAAAGTACAGGTGAAACTGGACGAGCTGCAACCTGTCGACCCAGAGGGTCGCTTCAAGGGCTCCTGTGGGTGGTGATACCAGGGATTTAAGACCTGCTTACAAATATAGTTTGGTAGTTCAGCAGCACCAACTACTGCAGTCATTTGAGAGTTTGCCAAGCAGCCTGCACAGTTTGGGGCATTTCTAGAAGATCCACAGTGCTGCATGACCACTTAACCAAGTTGCAGACCACCATGGAGAAGTGTCATCTCCAAGGTCCTCTGCAGTGTGGTCCCCTTTTGGCAATAAAGTAAGCTCAGGCATAACTCACTGGGGCTTAGAGATCTTCAGTTCCAATCTACAGCAAATTGCCTTATATGGATTTGCCATGTTGGGGAATCAGATTGAGACAACCATAATTCGACAACCTCATTGCTGCCCAACAGTGTACTCCCACACAGATCTCTGGCCATGCTGAGGCAGTGCCCAGATGGGAAACTGCAAATTTGTCACAGATAATGGAGATGCCTCAGGGTAAAACCACATCTGTATCACTCATCTGCCCCACTCAAATAAGTAAATGTGGCAGAAAACATGCAAGCCGAGGAAGCTATAGCAGTAATACCCACAGTATTGCAGTGCAGTCCACCAACCCAACACAATGTACTGTCTCCATAAAAGGACAATATGGTTCACCTCCATCCATAACACTGGCATGCAGCAGCCAAGCAGCTCATTTTATCCTTCCACTGGGGAAATACTTAGGAGCACACAATTAGGAAGTACAATACACACACTGTACACCATCACAATGGGGAAACACACCCAAGACACCTACACCACACACTGTTAAGATGAATAAGATTTGGGTTAACTGGTACTATGATGTGGTGTGACAATTCATTTAGGTTGTGGAACAAAAAGGTACTTGTAAAGAAATGCTGTGGTGTTGATGGCTTTTGAAGTAAGGCCAAAGGTAGGGACTGTGATTTTTGTCAAGGTATTGGGCGCATGTGCAGATGACTGTTGCGCATTGGATGGTAAAGGCACTCAAATAAAGGCTCTTTATTGTAGCCTGCCTTAAGACTCCTTCTAAGTGAACAATTGTTCTACAAACTTCTCTTTATGCTCCTGGTTGGTGTCCTTTTCTGATCCAGGTTGTGGCAGATTGTCTTCTCCATCATTCAGGGAAGTGGCCCTTTGCAAAGAGAAGTTGTACAAGGTGCAGTAGACTGCAATAATACTTTGGCTGGGCTATACATTGAGCCCTGCTAGATCATGGCATCTGGATATCCTTGGTCCCCTAGTACAGTGTTTCTCAAACTTATTTGGTTGAAGGATCCCTTTTCAAATGGATTAGTAATCACGGACCCCCCCCCATAACACTATATAATACTTATAATATGAAAGTGCTGCATGTAAAGAGTGTTTTAATAATGCTTTTAAGAAAACAGGTATTTACTTGTAGATATCAGTGAGATGGGTGTGCCTGCTTCTCACTGCAGTGTCTGCCTATCCTTGATGTGATGCTTTTCCTCAGGTGAGGGAGGGAAAGTGTCCCTAAAATAGGGGATTAACAGATAGTGTGGGAAGAAGGTTCGAGCGAGCGGTCACAGGATAGTTCCACCAGCTCCTCTTCTGGCAATCTTCGTGCCGCTCTCAGCGCTCCTCCATGCGCACTCCCCTCCTAGGTGAGACAGCCAGCCCGCTCTGCGCTGCACATGTGGCAGCCGCACTCCGATCCCACCTCGCACCAAGCCAGCCTTCGGCCGCACTTTCACATTATTTCGCAGATCCCCGGAAAGTCTCTACGAACCCCCAGGAGTCCGCAAACCCCAGTTTGAGAACCACTGCCCTAGCAACCATCCATGAGGTTGGTTAACAATAATGATAGTAATATAACAATGATACCCAGGCCCAGGCAAACTATGCATGTATGACCTGCATGATACTGCTGTACACTACAGGTTGGGAGATTCATCAACTGTCTCCTGCATTTGTTTGAAATGACCCAAGGACATACAATTTCAAGGCAGTGGTTGCCTGGAAAGCCAACGACAGAGCTGCCCCTGTCCTCAAAGTGGTTGCACCTCTGGCTGCAGAAAACTGCATGGTTCTGTCACAACCTTTCTGGTAAATCATAGTCTCCATATCCTTGAACATGTGTGGGTATAGTTCATGAAAACAAGTTTTTTTTAAAAATTTTATTTCACAAAAGTGACCGCATCCAGAGTAAACTTGCACACCCTCATGTAAGTCAAGATTTTATTTCCAAATGAAGACTGCTGGCGTGGGTATTTCCCCATGCCTAAAGAATAATCTAATGCAAAATCTGGGGGGGCAAAGGAGGAGGAAATCATATTAGCCAATTATTTCATTTACATTCACATTCAAGTGCTTTATGGTTCTCCTGTATCTATTTTGTAAACTACTGATTGCTTCATGAATTATCAGTAAACATATTTTTTTTATTTAAAAAAGGTTATCTGCTTTTCCAAATGGAGTTAACTCTCTTCCAAGATTGAAATCAGTTCTTAGAAGCATTTTAAAATGTTTAAACTGTTGTGCAGCACTTAGTTTTGCGTTCTACTATCTGCAATAAAAGTATGTACAAATATATGTTACTACAAACTTGCATGGGCAATTTATTTTTAGAAAAAACTCGCTTTCAAGTCTTCATACAATATAAACCTCATCTTGGATTTCTTCTCCAGCAGAGGTTGGTTATATCGCCTGGACTGGAAAGATTAAATCAAATCTGGGTGCGGGCGATGATCTAGCGTCTTTGTATAACTACCCGAACTCATCTAGCTCCGATTCCAAAGTTGCATAACTCAGTGTAATTGATGCACAATAAAGTGCTGAGGTTGGGAGGGTGCAATGTCCAGTAAATACTTGGGATTCTGAATTCTCACCCACATCAAATCTGTTCAGCAGTTTAATGCACAATGCAACAATGTCCTGCTTTCTAACTTTTTCAATAGCACACAAATGAGCAAAGGTCTGTGCATTTGTATTGTAATTAACCTCTCTCACTCTGATAAGACATTTATGGCTAAAGTCACAGCCTCTGCCAAAATGCTACCATAATTACAGCTGGGAAACAATTTTTGTCCTAACATAGCCTGAATGCTACAATTGAAATTGCTCTGCAGTTTATTTTTAAATTTTACTTAATTTAATTATTTTGAAATATTCTGGTCCATTTTTGTCCTTAAGATAATACA